>CM042986.1:16947379-18222371 GCA_023678885.1 Pogostemon cablin | reverse complement strand
TCAATATGCTTGACTTATAGTACTCTTGTCGTTAATACTTTACTGCGAACTAACTGTTACAATAAACTTTATGTGACTAAACTTCGCAACCTTTATTTCATGTTTCAATGCCCCTTAGTGTGCTACTGATTCTGTTGTCAAGGTTAATGAGCTAAAGTATTTCCTTAATACTTTTACTTATAGCTCTCCATACCAACAGAAGATATAGCCAGAAGTGGATCTTATACTATATTGGCATCCAACAAACTCAAAATCAGACTACTTTATGATCTCTTACTAATTTGATCTCTTATGTGCAAGCATGTTATCCTTAGTTCTTTGTAAATACCTTATAAAGATTCATACTAGAGTTACTTAATTATCTGCTTAATATACCTACAACAAAAACAAAATTAAGTCTTTTACAGATCTTATCATACAACAACTTCCAACAGACAAAGCATATAGAATATTTCTACATTTCTTAAATCTTTAGTCTTATTTTAGGGCACTTGATTGAGACGGCACTTGTCTCCCTTAGTTTAACTTAAATCTTCTCCTACTTAATCACACAATCATCTACATTTGTCTCAAAATGAAATGAAGCAATTACAGTATGATGATAGTTGTGATTCCTATATGGAAAAGCTTGCTTGAATGCATAGATGGATTTCCTTTTAATTCTTAAATCATTGAGATCGTTTCATCAATGTTACCCTTAAGAAACAATATCCGTACATCCATCTAATTTAATTCAAGATCATACTGTACTTTTAATGTCACAATTATCTTAAAAGAGTCTTTCTTAGAAGCCGGATAGAAAGTCCCTTAAAACAATGTTTTTCTTCCCTTTTGAGTATAATCCTTTACCAAGATGCAAACTTAATCATCTTGTATTGATTTAAACTCATAACTTATAGAATTAACCCACTTTTGAGTACATGGACCTTGCATGGCTTAATGAACATTGTTTGAATATTCTACCATTATAGTGTCCTCATTATTTAGGAGAAAAAACTGCATAATCATTCGAATTGTGTTTCTCCCAACTCTATCGGTTCCTTTGTGACATTAATTCTTGAGGTTGTTGAATCTGTTATTCTTTAAATATTATTGACATTGTCTTATCGTTATTCTGGATTTGCACCATCCCTTAAAAGCATAAATAGGGGTCGAAATCGACTCCTCCTCAAAGACAATGTCTCTATTATTATTCTTCCCCAAAAATCAACATCCTCAAAGAATATCGTATTACTCGTCTCAAATATCATCCAATTAATTGGATCATAAATTTTTATCTTTATTCATAATCAATAAAGTAGCTTGTATATTTAATTGAGCAATTTTCTTTAGTAGATCTCAATGATATAACCTTAGTTGTACATCACCATATGAGAAACTCAAAAAGTTCTCACAACTACTTTGGTTGGAACTTTATTGGGACCATAAGCTGCAATCTTTAGTATTTCTCCAATTAGTAACCATTTGTTATGGAGTACTATTTTTGTCTTTTAACTACACCACAATACCATTCACGTTAAGTAATCTTAATGTGGTGTATTATAAAACAATTTCACAAGCCTTTAGGAGTAAACAAAAGGTTGTACTTTAGTTGTCTCTATCAGCGTTCTTAATGGATTTTCTTGTATTGCCCTTATACTTTATTGAGACAAACTTTATTAGAAACCTACTAGTCTCATCCTTATTGTTGAAGTTCTCATCATTAATGATTTTGTTGTTGATATAGGTTAAACTTAATTAGCAGACTTCTTAATTGTACAGAGAATTATTGCAAAATAATTTATCATGCTCACATTAACTTTATAATCTTTCAAAATTTAAATAATTTATAATCATCATGAGGATTCGAGCACAACATTAGTATCAAGTCTTTGGACAACAATACTAATTTAAATTATACTCTCATGTAGTAGTCAAATACTGACAATAAAACTGTCAAGCAATAGTCTTCATTTGGGCCGACTTATTACTCAAATGTTAAACAAATAACTGTCACGTATTCACCACCACAAGTGCTAGTGTATTTCGGGCCAAATATTAATATATCTTTGGGCCGATCAATACCCCGCATGAAGATACACTCGCACAACATTATTAATTGGAGACCCATCACAAGACACCTTGTGCAACATTAACCTCGTCTATGGACAAAAAATATCTGCAATGGTAATCTTGGTGTAATAATCAAGTACTTATAATAAATTCTATCAAACAAAAATCTATCTTTGGACCGACTATTGTTCACATGAACAAATTAAAATAATTATCACATACTTATTATCACATGTATATTATTATTGTACCAAACTGTGCCTACCTATGAGCCGAACACAAAACGTATAAATAATTTCACACTCATCTGTGTAATTTCAATAAAGTCGCACTCCACACACAGAGGCTGCTTTGGCAACATGATGGTTTGATTGACTAGATTGAAAATTAATAGACCAATTAAACAAATATTTAAAATAAATATTATATTTAATTGAACAACATTAAAAATGTCTCCCCAATTATACTTTAATTAAATTCCATGAACCAAATGGGAATATAATATGATCCACACAAATTTATTCATAATGAAAGATTTCTTAACTTAATTAGGAATTTTCAAATCTTAATTTAGAATAAACTAAATTAATCCAATAATCCCCTAATATCTCGTATAGGAATAAAAAGAACATCAACACCAATTAACATAAATTGATACTTTAACACTAAACCAAAGGTCATGTATTTATGTGCTAAAAAGCATTAGTATATCAATTAACACAATTACACATTACTTAATCAAGTTAAAGATGATCATCCATGCTTTTTAAATTAAATCGTGCATGTAAGCAATATCCAACGATTACTGCCATATATGAATTAATCACCACACTCACATGTAATCACAACTTAATAAAATAACACATTAATTACTGCAGTAAACATTTGTGATAAATCCTTAGTCCAAATTTATGTGGTCTACCAAAAAAAGCTATACAAATATGGATAGGCCACATGGGTGAATCAATTAGTGAATTTTGAATTTAATCTCAATCGAATATAAGATCTCTTAACTTAATTAGGGATTCTAAATTCTAATTTAATATAAATAAAATTAGGCAAATATACTTTTATAATATTCCAAATATACTATCAAATTACTTATGACATGCATGTCCAATTTAATATGGCACATAACTTATTACTAAAATTATCAAACCAAAATCTATTGGACACTAACTTGAGATAGCATAATTCGAAATATACACAAGTATTCACTAAAATTATCAAACCAAAATCTATTGGACACTAACTTGAGATAGCATAATTCGAAATATACACAAGTATTCATATTGCTCATATTTGAATAATTAATGTAATATTATAATATTTATGACACCATTATTCTATCAACAAATAGCAACAACACTATTGGTCAAAAGTTTTGCAAGTGAACTATCAATTCACAAAAAACCGAGACTAATCAATCTCATAAAAAAAATAGCCCAATGGATGTTGCATTTGATTATCATTGAAACTAATACAATAAATTGCATATTGTATCAATAAATTAATCCAATCAAGCAATTTGATTATATGTATCATCCTCAAAATAGAGGACTATTGATAACTTAATTAATGAAAAAATACAAATCTGAATAATCAAATTACGGGAATTAATCCAAATCAAATCCAAAAGAATAATTGAAACATTATTTACTGAAATGGCAAACTACTATTATCATTAAACAAAATTAATTAACATCGAAGGCAGAATGCAAGAGTAAGACTCATGAGTGATCAATTCTCTTGCTTGTGGCGCAGAGATTCCAAAATGAAGTATATTCTTGAGTTCAATATTTACAAAACATCTTGCAATTGAAAAAATTATAAACTAAATTACTAGAATATATAAGGTTATTGCATTTGCGCATTCCAATGAATACCATTGACTGGAGAACAACCCAACATCAATTATGGAAATTAATGGAAGCCACATAATCACTAGAGACACATCCATATTAATCAATACAATTTGCAATTACGCCAGTGTTTCAAAGTTGCGAAAGAACCATCATTAATCCATAATTTTAATTCTCCAAAGATGTTTCCCATACAACATTTGAATTAAAATGCATAAACAACTCCAGTCACCATCCTCGGGTGTGTATTCAATTTAATTAATAAATATACACACACAAAACTGGATCACAAACAGTCAAGATTAACCATAATGAAAATTAATCAAAATCTCAACTTTCAAACATCAATTTTACCCATCTCAGAGAATCATTTATAGGGTGGGTCTGATACCACTTGTAGGAAATAACTTCATAAGACCTAATACTTAAGACCCTATCATGATAAATTGAGATCAAACAGTAATGCAGAAGCGTACCTTAATCCGTAGAATTGTCTAGGCGGAACACGAATTCGAAGATCTGTCTAGGCGGAACACGAATTCGAAGATCGATAGGTATTACGGTCTTTCTCAACTAAGCCTCTTTTTTTCCTTATGGGGACCGTAGTAATCCCTCCCGATGGGAACCTTTATATACTATACAACTTGGTCACCCATAATCACCAGTCATGTAATATTGGGTATCTACTCAATTGGCCCATATCAAAATATTATTATAGCCCATGGACTTTTTATCCTAATTAGATTACTTAATTAAATCCATAAAATAATTGATTCGCTAAAATAATTGCATAATAATATATTGACCACAGTTAAACTATATTGGAAATTAAAAATTTCCAACATGGATGGTAATTTAGATTTGAAATTGTAAAATCATGATTTAAAAAATTATTAAAAACTAAAAACAAAAAATTAATGAAACGCACCTGCATACTCGCAGACAAATCGCCCGGCGGGAATAAACTGATCTGCGAACAATCCCCAACCTTTGCTCTCATGTTTCACAATCTTCAAATGAAGGCTCACCCCACCTTGTGTTACCCGGTTCCCGCACTCCGACCCGTGCACGCAACCCGGCCCGCACTCCGAACATGGACACAAATTATCGGTGCATTCGCTTGTGCACCCGCAACCATTGGCGCCCTCGACCCGGAACAGAAACGGGCCCGGGTGGCGGCGCAATCGAGCATCGTCGTCGGAGCCCCATGGTTGGCGGAAATCGGGTCCTACCCTCAGGGTCTGCGTGGGAGTGTAGTGGAAGTAAGAGTAGGGCGGCGATTTCAAATCGGCGGTGAAAAATGGGATCGGAAGGTTCTCGAAGCCTCTGGAAACGTCGGAGGTTCTGCGGCGGGTTATGGCTGCGGAGATTTTGGATAGGGTTTTGCAGGTGGTGGAAATGGTGGCGAGTTCAGTAGGGTTGAGGTAGGGGAGGAGTATGGCCCACCATCCGAAGTCGTTGGAGTACCCATGATCGCCATATCTGGGTTTTTTCTTGCAATTTTGTACCTCCATAGCATATTTGTAGTTGGTGCTCACTTGATTATCTTTCGGATCACAACTTTAAACCGCAATCACATAAATGGACCGGCCGGCCCAAGCCATGAATATGGAGTAACATTCATACTACTTTTTTCCATTTATTAGTCCCACGTAAGAGTACATATTACTCATTCCGTCCCACGAAAAAAACTATGTTCGCTATTTGCACGAAGAGATTGAAAGATATAATAATTTAGTAGGTTGAAATATATAATAATTTAATATATTTAATGTATAGTGAATAATTATATTAGTATTATGTGTGGGTTTCATAAAAATAAAGTGATTGATTTATAGGTCTCATCTACTAAAAATGAAATTTAACTCTTATAGAGGGACGCCCTAATTAGTAAAATATAACTCTTGTTGTGGGATGGAAAGAGTTTTTTTTCCAAATTTTTCACTCCTTCCACACATTACTTTATATACTTCTTTTGTCTCGAGTTAACGTTTACATTTGCTATTTACACGTAAATTAAGAGTATAATAGTTTAATGTGTAGTGATATGAGAGAAATAATATTTTATGTGAAGTTATGTGAGGCCTACATGAAATAATTAATTGTTTTGTGTAGGCCCAATTTGACAAAAAAAAATGTAAACCTTAATTTATGACAAATCAAAATGAAAAATATAAACTTAATCACGTACGAAGGATTATACTTTATTAATTACCTAGAAATATTAATACTCCCAAAAGTCAATAAAATTGGTAAAAGAAATATTTTTTCTTAAAAATGTGAAGAATTGTGTGGGACGGAGGGCGTAAATATAAGTACTCCCCCCATCCAATAAGAACGTATCCATATGTATTTTTACGTGGATTAAAGAGTATTATTATTACATGTAGAGTGTATAGTTGTACTAGAGAAATGCAATGGACTATATGAAGTACCCTTTTATCAAAAATAGAAAATTAATATATTTGGAGTGACCAACCAAAATGGTAAAATATATTCCCTCCGTCCGCTTCTAAGATATCCATTTTACTATTTTTGGCGTCCGCTTCAAATGTATTCATTTCTCTTATTTAGTAAAAAAGTATACAATATGGCACACCACTTCTCTCTAATACAATTATTCAATTTACATATAATAATAATAATACTCCTTAATTCACGTACAAAAAGTGAATTGACACCTTATAACCGGAGGGAGGGAGGGAGTATATATTTTGTAGCTAGCCAAGGAAAGTACAGTTTATTTTGAAGAGTAATGTCATAAAAATGACTTACAACCCACCTTAATATTAAATTTAAATAATAACTTTCATAATTTAAATTTGAAGAGATAAGATCACTCTTTATAATTTAATGACATTAAATATTATTCAACTTTATTTTGTGTTTTTAATTAAAAATATGCAATAAATGAATATGAAAAACGAAAAAAAAAAGAAAAAAAAAAGAGATGTGATATAAATTTGATTACAACACGTTAAAGTAAGGGCAATCTCACTTATTCCCTCCGTTTCGAAGAAGTTGATATTTTTTTTTTGCACGGAGATTAAGAAATATAATAATTTAATGTAAAGTAGAGTAAAGTGAAGTAGAGAAATAATATTTAATGTGTAGTGGGTAGTTGTATTAGAGGTGATATGTGGGGCCTATGAGAATAAAATAATTATTTTTGTGTGATCTCATGTATTAAAAAGAAAATGTGTCAACTTTAGTGGAACAAACCAAAAAAAAAGTGTGTTAACTTTTATGGAATGGAGGGAGTAGTATTTTTATCAAATTATTATCAAATTTTGGGTGCACCTGATATGATTTATAGGTATAAAGTGGGAGTTATAAGTGGTTTTATTGTTAAAAAATTAATTATATTATTCTATTTAACGATGAAATTTAGATTAAATTAAAACTTAATCTAACTGTTAAGATTGTTTAGGTGCATCTAAGTTGGACTCCACATTTTGGTGATTTAATGAATATAATATAGTCTAATATTTAACAATAAAATTTAATGAAAAATAATATTTTAATAACTTTTTAAAACTATTATTTTATTCAATATAAATAATTATAATATTTCTAAATTAATTATTTATGCTTTTAATTTTAAATTATTTTAATTAATATTTAAATATAATTTCATCATTTTTAGTTTTATATAAATTACATGTTAACAAACAAAATGTATAAAAATTGAAGTGATAAACACACAAGAAACTCACAAACACTCAAGTGTCTGATTCATTCATCTAATTCTTTACAAAAGTGTCTGATTCATTCTTTTTGCAATGCCATTTTGTTGTGGAGTTCCAGTGACAGTTTTGTGTCTATTAATCCCCTTTTCCTTGCAATATGAAATGAACTCTTCAGACACAAATTCCAATCCATTATCTGTCCTCAAGTACTTCAAACTACTCCCAGTGTTATTTTCTGTTTTGTTAACCAAATCTTAAATGTACAAAATGTTTCATCCTTGGTTCTCAGAACATATATCCATAGCTTCCTTGAGTAATCATCAATAATGGTCATTATGTATATTCTTCCACCTCTGGTTATAGTTTTTGAAGGTCCCCAGAGATCTGAATGAACATAATTCATCCTTTCTTTGGTTGTATGTTCTGATTCACCAAACTTAAGTCTCTTGGACTTACCAAGAATGCAATGCTCATACTGTCTGATCTGATCATTTGCATTGTACTTGATCAGCTGTTGTTTAGCCAGTTCTTGCATTCCTCTTTCACTAACATGTCCCAGCCTACCATGCCATAGCTTGGCATCATCTTGCTGATCAGTGTTGTGTATCTGTCCTACAACAACACTCCCATCCATAAAGTACAAGTCAGATCTCCTAGTTCTCTTCATGACTATCCTATCATACTTAGTCACTGTGAGAACTCCCCTCCTCAGGTTTAAATCATACCCTTGAGTATCAAGCATCCCAAGGGAGATGAGGTTCCTTCTTAATCAAGGAACATATCTGACATTCCTAAGAAACCTCTGAATTCCATCAAACATAAGCAATCTGATGGATCCCACTCCCTTTATTTCACAAGAATGATCATCACCTAATAATACTGATCCTCCTTCTTGATGCTTGAATTCCTCAAACCAATGCTTCATAGGTGTCATATGGAATGTACACCCTGAATCCAATACCCACTCAACAGACACATCTGATGATGTGATGGCCAGAGCTTCAATACCTTCCATACTTGTAATTCACCAACCTGATTGACTTGATTCTTCTGATTTCCAGTAATTGCATCAACCCTTTTGGACTTGTTAGCTTTCCATTTTGCACATTGTTTCTTGAAATGACCTGGTTCATGGCAGTAGTAACACTTCTTTCCAGTTGACTGTCCTGCTACACCCTTCTTTTGATCAGAATTTCCTCATTTGTTCCATTTATTATTTTGGTTTCCTTTCTTGGCAAAGAGTCCTTCTGCTTCTGACTTTTCTTTATTGTCAATCCCTTCCTCTAGATCTTTTGATCTAAGTGCTTTCAGTACATCTTCAAGAAGTACCACATCCTTCCCTCCATAGAGAACAACATCCTTGAAGTGCCTTTGTGATCTTGGCAATGCTAACAGCAACATGATGGCCCTATCTTCACTAGACAACTTGAAATCCACACTTTTCAGATCATCTATGATCTTGCAGAATTCATCAGCTTGTTCTATCAGAGACCTTTCATCAGTCATCTTGAATGCATGAAGTCTTTGCCTCAGATGCATCTTATTGGCAGATGATTTAACCCTAAACAAAGCTTTCAATTTATTCCATACCTCAATAGTTGTTGTCTCCTTTGATACTTCTCTGAGTATTTTATCACTTAGACATTGAGGATCTCTGAGGATTTCAATCTTCACTGGTGGAGGAGGTTTCAGAGCATCCATCAGAACTTGCTGCATTAGAACTGCCTTCATCTTGATTTTCCATAGGTTGTAATCTGACTTCTCTGAGAGCTTTTCAACATCAAATCTTGTAGTGTTCATCTTGAATGCTTGATGTGTGTCTGGTTTCCCACAGACGGTGTCAATTGACGTGATTAACACACAAGAAACTTACAAACACTCAAGAATCAAAACACATAAAATGATAGAACTTGAAATGAAATGTAAGCTTGCACAAAGATGTATAATGGTTACAACTCAATGCTTACAACTCAGATTGGATTGATCTCAATCTGCATCAAGAAGTAAGAAACCGAAGCTACAAAACTGTCAAACTCAAAAGTGAAAAACTGATGTGATCAAGCTACTTTGGGCTCTTATATCTTGCTACTCCCTTAACCTATTGATCTGGTCAAGTATCCACTAGAAAGCCCTTACTTTATAGAAGAGATGCATCCTGCTAGCAAGTTTCAAGTAGCTCAGTAAACCGCCCAAAAACTGCTTCAAAGTCAGCTGCACACACATGCACCAGTTTGACAGTTTTTTAACCGATTGAGTTGTTAGCTCGTTTTAACTGCCTCAACTTGCTTCCAGTTTGCATGCAACACATTATGATCATTCTTCAGCCTCCAATGAATATAATTCACGTGTGAAACACCCCATTCATGCATCTATTGTTATCAAAAATAAATATCGACATGTTAAACAAATATAATATATTTTATAGACAAAACATGTAAACAACATAATAAATTTAAAAATACACATAAACGAAATGCATGAAAAATTGAAACTTGTACAAATAAACTCCTTGTTAGATACTACTAAGTATTAGATTAGATATATATCATTCAAAACTTGCGGGACGGGATTCACTCCAATCCAATCGAAGATAGAGTGTTTTCTTAAAGCCTAACAAGATACCATCGTTTGTATAAATTAATTCGGAAAAATATTTTGGAATTGTGTTAATTAAGAGTATAAATATTTGTGTCTTGAAAAATAAGGTTGAAGAACACTTACCAACAAATTTTTATACGATTTGATCAAGACTTGCTTGATCATGGACATATGATTAGTAATTGTTCTTCGACCTCAATTTTCATGATAGAATTTTTTATATTCTTGATTGACACAATCCCAAAATATTTTTCCAGATTAATATATACCAAAATTAAGATCTTGGGAGACCTCAAGAAAACACTCACAAGAACCTCAAGAAAACACTCACAAGATGAATATCTTCTATTAGAGTAAGCTTGTGCCACGAGTTTTTTATGACTTCTTTTTAAACTAGATATGTGAGTAAATGATATGATAGGGTGGTATGAGTTATGAAGTGATGATATGTTCTATTTATAGAATGATATTAGTGACAAGGTTCATATTTGAAACCCACCAACCAAAATTAATGGTTAGGATTAAAACTCACCAACCAAGTTTGAATGGTTGAGATCACAACCCACCAATCAAAATTGAATGAATCTCTTGAAAGTTACCAACTAAAATTAATGGTTGGGATTGAAACCCACCAACCAAATTTAAATGGTTGAGATCTCAACCCATCAACTAAAATTAAAGGGTAAAGGGTCATATTGACCCTCCAACTTATATCAATGGATCATGTAAGCCCCTAATCTTTTATTTCTTCATTTAAACCCTTATTGTTATTAAATTGGATCAAAGATTCCATTCTTCTTATCTAATTAAAATAATGAAACACTCCTGTTAAAAAATTATCAAACGATGTTAGATATGTGAAAAAACAAACATCTTTCTCTTTCATTCTCCTTCAAATTTTTCTGTTTTTTTCATCGCTGCCATTTTTTCCTCATTATGGTTCTCATACTCTGAATCCGTTCCATTACAGCAGTCCCCAGAAGCAGCTGGAGAGGCAGATTGATTCACAAGCTGCGACCTTCAGATTGAATTCAGTTTTCTACATCGAAGTTCCCCATCAAGTTCCGCCACCACGAACTGAAAGAAATCACTGACGGATTCATATCTCTCTTATGTCGCGGAGGATCCGACGCCGTCTACAAAGAAATACTGAGCGACGCACTTCGGTGGCAATAAAGTGGATCGACATCGGAGAAGAGAAGGGAGAGAAGATCTTTAAATCCTTGCGGCTATAGTGGGTCTCCAGCACCGCGGCAGAGGAGAACATATGGGACAAAATCGGACAAAAATGATGAAATTATTACACAAGTTATACATTAGCCTTCTTCCTTCTTTTTCTTCATGATTTTTTTTAAGAAAAAATAATTACCTCATAATTTATGTTTATTTTGGATTAGTCTGTGAACCGACCTGTTTATGAAAATATGAACGGTAATGATTCCATCCACTCACATGAACCCTGTGTAAAGAATCAAGAAAACAAACACTTTCTTGATTGTTAGTTCATACAACTAAAGAAAACAAAAAAGAGACAGAAAAGAAAAGATAGCAGTTCAACAACTTCTCTTCCCGATCAAAAGTCAATTAAGCCAATCACCAATTGATGTTGAATAAAAAAATAACCTGCCAACCAAAATTTGGTGCGAGTTTTGTGTGGATAATTCAATAATTTCTATACAATACATTAGAAGTCGAACAAAGTTCAAGTGCTGGGTACTCGCTATACAACTTTGGATTTGAAGATCTTCTCTCCCCTCTCTTTTTCGATGTCGATCCGTTTCACTGCCATCGGCGTACCATCGTTTAGTATTCCATTGAAGATGGCGCTGGATCCTCCGTGGCCTTGTTAGATTGTATACTAAAAGTCTAGCTTTTTGTATGAACATTGTTTAAACAATTTAATTTGAAATGAGAATCATATGATCAAATGATTGCATCTTATAATTTATTTATATGTTCGATGCAATAGTCCACTAACTTTATACTGTAGATAATATATTGTGCAACAACACGTCGAATATCATATTATTTTGCTCACAACCGAGATAGATGGGGACTCTCTATCGGGATGGTTGTAGTGTGGTTTGGTATTAGCTTGCCTTGGCTATATAATCGCATTAGTGCATTTTGTGTGTATTGAGTGGGATCGCTTAAGATCGTTCGACTTATACTGACTTATAGGAGAACTTAATCTCAGTTATTATGGATGTTCATGCTGTTAATCCCTATACAATAACCTCGACGTGTAAGGCAGTATGTATTTCTTTGATTCAACAATGGGTGAGATTTACATGTAATTAAATCAACAAACTCGGAGAGTTGGGAAGTTGTGATGTCTCTATGATGTGCTATTGATTGTAGAAGGAATCCGTGTCAGTCATAGATTGATGATGTCCCCTTGAGGAGCTTATAAGGATTATCATGTAAATCCTGCAAGTGAATTTATTCCGGCATGATAATGAGGTTGAGTGGTACTACTCTTGGAAGAGATATTAATTAATGGAGTTGTCAGTAACTTAAAATTAATTGGCATTGTATATCTTAAACATGGGGAGACTAACGAGTTCATAATAAGAAGGAGCCCATAACGTAATTATGGGATTAGAACGGTAGTGCAGTAATAATATTTTAGTGGTATATATTATTATTATTGGACTTAAGTATAAGTTTTGGGCTAAACTTGGATAATTAAGCCCAATAGAGGCCTAACTCTAATTTCTCCTCCTGGTCCCTGCTATAGCCCATATATAAGTCATCTCAGCTGTTCGAAAACCCTAATTGTTGAGATTTTTCATGCCTAACACTGTGAGGATGGTGAGAAACTAGCAGATTGAGAAGATCTCGAGGATCGTCGCTCACGCGATGTTGAGATTGGACATGGGAATACAACAGAAGACTAGAAGGTTGTTTGTTGCTGATGTCCGCCACCTTCTACGTTTTTTATAAAATCATACAGACATCAAAATAAGATGTGTGATATATTGACGGATAGCCACGGAAGAGATGATCGTTTTGACGTTTAGATCACTCAAATCCAACATCGGATGAGAGAGTTAGCCCAAAACGGTGAGACTGCCCCCAAAACGGTGAGACTGCGCAGACTGGTGGCGAGAATTCATCGTCTTCAACATACCCTGGTAAAAGGTAATAAATTTCTTGTTTTCATGCTTTCGCTGTGTGTTAGAAATATATGGAACCCTAACGATTCACGTTAACCAAACGATCGAATGCCAATAATTGGTATCAGAGCTTCAGTTTTGTGGTGAAGCGTGAAACGTTAGGCTAGGGTTTATGTCAAAAGGTGAAAGGGTTTAATTATTCATATTATGCTAGTATACCCTATTCAGATACAATATACTTGTGTCAAACGTGGACTAGAGTTTAGAAATTATTATTTCTTGTTGAATACACTATACGTTTGATGGCACTTGACGAAAATTTGATAATCTAGATATTTTCGAAAATTTGATAATCTGGATATTTTAGAAAATTTGATAATTTGGAAAATTTTGAAATTTTGATAATTTGGAAATTTTAAATTTTTGATAATCTGGATATTTTCAAAATTTTGATAATCTGAAAATTTTGAAAATTTGATAATCTGGAAATTTCGAAATTTGATAATCTGGAAATTTTTTGAAATTTTGATAATTTGAAAATTTTTGAAATATTGATAATCTGGATATTTTCAAAATTTTGATAATTTGGAGATTTCAAAATTATGATAATCTGGATATTTTTAAAATTTTGATAATTTGGAAAATTTTGAAAATTTGATAATCTGGAAATTTCAAAAATTTGATAATTGGATATTTTTGAAAATTTGATAATCTAGAAATTTTTGAAAATTTGATAATCTGGAAATTTTCAAATTTTGACAATCTGGATATTTTCGAAAATTTGATAATTTGAATTTTTTTGAAAATTTCATAATCTGAAATTTTTTCGAATAATTGATAATTTGGAAGTTTTTGAAAATTTGATAATATGAAAATTTTTAAAAATTTGATAATCTGGTCGATATCGATGATTTCGATAATCTGGACGATATCGACGATCGATATCGATGATTTCGATAATCTGGACGATATCGACAATCGATACCGATAGTTTTGAAATTTTGATAATCTGAAAGTTTTTTGAAAATTTGATAATTTGGTCGATATCGATGATTTCAAAAGTCTAGACGATATCGATGGTCGATATCGATAGTTTCAAAATTCAATAATCTGGAGATTTTCGAAATTTTGATAATCTGGAGGTTTTTGCCAACACTCGTGCTTGGTGGCGAACAATCGAATTCGCTGATATATAATTGTTTATAATTGATGGAATAATTAATTATTGTTATATATGTTATGCATGATTGTCTGTGATTTACTGTCTTATGTGGCGTAATAGAAGCATGTTAGGTTGTGTATTTTATTATAAATATTATATGCATGTAAAAACCCTCGGTGTTAAACAACTAAGTGGGAAAGGGGATTGATAATTAATTCTCGCGGCCTCCATTATTGATTTGTAAGTGATGTGAGTAAACTTGCGTGTTGGCAATAGGTCTTCCTCCCTAACGGATGAGTTTATTCATGGATCACTGGTACAGACTTCATTAAATAATTATTATTTGTAATGTGGCACATAAACTTGCATGTTGGTATAGACCTTCCTCCCTAACGGATGAGTTTATGTGCGGTTCACAGGTACAAATATATAATTGATGATTGTAGGAAGTTATCCGAGCGCGTGTGTACTTCTCCAACTGTAAGGCACATAAGCTTGGGCCGCGGACATGGGATCAAATAATGGTGTACACTTGAGTGTAAATAATTAGTATCCTCCCCAACGGAGTCACTGATATTATTTACATGGCTAAAGAGGAACCGACTATTAATTATTTTGTTACGAGGTTAGGTTGACAAATGAAATTAATAGGTAAAACCTTCTCTTGTAAATGTTCGGGTTTGTAAACGTCCACACTAACGTGGCTTGCAGACTCACGGTGCTTGAGATGTCGGTGAATTTTAATTTTATATTGTTTTGAGGGAATCAATATAAAATGATGAAATTCGAAGATTTGATCGGTGTATTATTTGTGATTCTCTGTAATTTCAAATGGTTTTATCTCGCTTATTGTTTACTAAAAGAAACATATTTACTTGTCCAAAATTAGATGATTAAAAAAGAATCTTGGTTTCGAATTTTACTGCTTAAGAAAATATAAATTTGTTCTCACTAAGAATGTCTCATGATGCCTATTAAAGTCTCTAGTGGAGAGGTGAGAAGTTCATAGAAATATGATGGTCTCATGCGACTCTTTAGATACTTGAGTAAGTAAGAAAGGCAAGAGGTCATGGGTAAGTTGATGATTGAATTGGGAATGCTTGGAGTAGAAATTGAAGGGGAAACCTAGATCAATTTATTCTCTATAATTTGCCTAGATGTTTTGAGCAAGTTCTACCTGAAATATGAGAGGTTGTATATGGTGGGAAACGTCTGACAAAACATGTGGCGAAGAAAAATCATTTTCATCAAGAAGTGAACAAGGTTAGTATCTCATTCACTAGACGTTGAAGCATAATTAGTAATGATATCTACTGACACGCTGTGTGTAGATACCGGAATTACTAAAAGCGTATAACTAAGTAATGATGAGATTTTATGGACATGGGTAATGCTACGAAAGTAGTGGCTATTGCATTGGAAGTTGTTTATTTATCTTACAATATGACTAAACGTTTGATTTTGAGAAATTGTCTTTACGTAGGTTTTCATATAAAGAATTTCATTTCAGTTTCTATACATTTACAGATGGATATTCCATTTCATTTAAATGACATGGTCATAGTAATGAAGGATGAAACTATAATCTATTGTGGTACGTTAGCAGACAATTTGTACACTTTTAAATCATGTTTGTACCATAGATGCAACAAATAGTAATTAATAATGCATCATCTAATCTTAGTAAGAGAAAGGAACCTTCGGAGATGAACTAAACATACTTTTGGCATCTAAGACTAGATCAATTTTACTTGAGTATGATTCAAAGATTGATAGCCGATGGACCGTTGGGTTTATCTGAAGTGGAAACTATCTGACTTGCGAGTCTTGCTTGAAAGTAAAATGATTAAAGGTCTTTCAAGGCAAAGGGGTATAGAGCCATACAAAGATATGTTGAAAATAGTTCATACTGATTTAAGCGGTCCTAAGACTATCTCGACGAGAGGTGGTCATTACGACTTAATCGTGGTGACAAGTACCTCTTAGGATATTTTAGTAGCTATTTATCATAGAATGAGATTAAAATCTCAAGTTGTCTACATCGGGCATACCCAGCTGAATGGTGTGGCGGAAAGAAGGAATAAGACTCTTATGGAAAATATTAGAAAGATGATGAGTTATTTGGAATTATTAAATTCATTTTATGGGTATGCCCTAGAAACAGCATGTCGTATGACGTTTGTCTGTTTGTGGGATATCCTAGAAAAATGGAGGGTAATGATTTATTTAGTCCAAAAGATCAAAAGGTGACTCTTAACAAAAACACTAGATTTTTGGAAAATGACTATGTAATTAAATCATAAACCCATGTATATATTGTTCTAAAGGAAGTGAGATGGAAAAACACAAAGTATTAGTACCAAGTGTACAAGAGGATATATCACAAGGTAAACTACAACGCATGTCACGTCTGATACACAATTACGTGTAGTGCCTTGTCGTAGTGGGAGGGTTGTTCGACAACCCATAAGATATATATTTTGGGTGAGTCGTGAGACTTGGTCCCTAGTAAACATGGAATGGACCCATGGATACGACGAAGCACTACAAGATAGAAATGCTAAATCTTAGCAAGTGCAATAATTTTTTAAATAGAATCGATGGATTCTAAATCAAGTCTGGGAGCTTGTAGGACCACTAAATAATATAAAAGTTATTGGAAGTAATCATACAAAATAAAAAATGATCATACGACAAGATGAAAACCTTGGAAGCAAAGCTTGTTGCGAAAAGGTATAATCAGAAAGAAAATGTTCGATTATGAGGAAGCCTGTTCGCCGATAGCTATGCATATATTGATCCGGACTCTTTTATCTGTTGCTACTCATATGAAATATGAGGGATAACAAATAGATGTCAAGACAGCTTTCCTGATTGGAAGTCTTGAGGAAAATATCTATGTTAAGCAACCAGAGTGATTCATTGAAAAGGGCTAAAAGCATTGTGATAGTAAGCTTAAAGTGTCCAACGATGGACTAAAGCAAGCTTCAAGATCATGAAACATCCGTTTTGATGAGAAAATCCAGTCATATGGATTTATTCAATGCGCGGATGTGTCTTGTGTATTGAAAAGAGTGATGAAAACGTGGTGATATTTCTTGTACTTTACGTAGATTATATATTGCTCATTGGAGATAATGAAAGAGTATTTTCGGGCGTATGGATATGGTTGATAAAGTAGTATGAAATGAAGGACTTAAAAGAAGCAAAATATATCCTTTTGATCACGGTAATACGAATCACAAGAAAGAATGTTATGATTATCTCAAGTTTCGTAAAATGATACGATCCTTACTCGTTTAGCATGTGAATTTATCTAAGGAAATATGTCTTGAGACACAAAAGAAAATAAAGGTGATAATGTGGTTCATTATGCTTCGGCGAATAAGGAAGCTTAATCTAAGGAATGTTATGCACGAGAATGGATAATTGTATTGCCAATGGCATAGACAGTGGGTATCAAAGGTAACTCGAAATAAGAATATTGAACTATGGTAAGACATATACTTATGTACCTGAAAAGGACCAGAAATTATATGTGGACTTACCGAACAAATTCACTGCTTCTTATGGGTTACATAGATTCAGATTTTTCAAATTAAATAGGGACCACAGTAAATCTACCTCAAAAGGTTATGTGTTTAATTTTAGAAGGTTGAGTCATAATTTGGAGGAGTGTTATTTAGAAATATATTTAGTACTCCGGACTCCACCATGGAAAGATGATAAATTGGAGTCTTTGAGGCAGCTAAAGTATCTGTATGACTCTAGAAACTTCATGATGGACTTTGAAGTGTTTCTAAGTTTGCCCAAAGTTATCACAATTTATTTTAATGATAATGGTGCAGTTGCAAACTTGAATGAATCGCGAGCCCATAAGGCAATTAAACATATAGAGCACGAGTACCACCTGTTACGAGAAATCGTATAATGAGGGGAAGGTTATTGTCACCTAGATTGCATCGGATGATAACCTAGTAAATCCTTTTACAAGAACCTTAAGGCGAAAGCTTTTAATGGTCGTATAGTAAGAGTAGAATCAGATGCATGGCAGAAGATATGACAGCATAGTCTTTTAGTATAAGTGAGAGATTGTTGGATTGTATACTAAAAGTCTAGCTTTTTGTATGAACATTGTTTAAACAATTTATTTGAAATGAGAATCACATAATCAAATGATTGCGTCTTATAATTTATTTATATGTTTGATGCAATAGTCCACTTACTTTATATAGATAATATGTTGTACGACAACACGCGAAAGATCATATTATTGATTTCCTTATAAAGTATAAATAGATGCTCACAACCGAGATAGATGAGGACTATCTATTGGAATGATTGTAGTATGGTTTGGTATTAGCTTGTCTTGGCTATAAAATCACATTAGTGCACTTTTTGTGTATTGAGCGGGATCGCTTGAGATCATTCGACTTATACTGACTTATAGGAGAACTTGATCTCAATTATTATGGATGTTCGTACTCTTAATCCCTATACAATAACCTCGACGCGTAGGGCAGTATGTATGATTTATCAATGGGTGAGATTTATATGTAATTAAATTAACAAACTCGGTGAGTTGGGAAGTAGTGTTGTCTCTATGGTGTGCTGTTGATTGTAGAAGGAATCCGTGTCTGTCATAGGTTGATGATGTGCACTTGATGAGCTCATAAGGATTATCATGTAAACCCTGCAAGTGAATTTATTCCGGCATGATAATGAGGTTGAGTGGCACTACTCTTGGATGAAATATTAATTAATGGAGTTGTTAGTAACTTAATTAATTAATGGGCATTGTATATCTTAAACATGGGGAGACTAACGGGCTCATAATAAGAAGGAGCTCATAACGTAATTATGGGATTAAAACGGTAGTGTAGTAATAATATTTTAGTGGTATATATTATTATTATTAGACTTAAGTATAAGCTTTGGGCTAAGCTTGGATAATTAAGCCCAATGGAGGCCCAACTCTAATTTCTTCTCCTGGTCCCTGCTGTAGCCTATAAATAAGTCATCTCAGCTATCCGAAAACCCTAATCGTTGAGATTATTCACGCCTAACACTGTGAGGAGGATGAGGGAACAACAGATTGAGAAAATCTCGAGGATCGTCGCCCACACGACGTTGAGATTGGACTTGGGAATACAACAGAAGACTAGAAGGTTGTTTGCTGCTGCTGTCTGCCACCTTCTATGATTTTTATAAAATCGTACAGACATCAAAACAAGACGTGTCATATACTGACGAATAGCCACGGAAGAGAGAATCATTTTGGCGTGTAGATCACTCAAATTCGACATCGAATGAGAGAGTTATGCCCAAAACGGTGAGGCTGCGCAGATTGATGGCGAGAATTCAATAGTGATTTTATAAAATGTAATTGAAAATATGTGAAATCTAATTATTTGATTGAATCACTAATTGAATCGGTACGACCGATTGATCCTTGAACTGTTGCCTTCACTTATTCAATCTTCGATCCAATTATAAAAACACTAATCTTTAGTAACAGTCTACAGAAAAAAAAAAAGCTCTCTAAATTTTAAATAGAGAGTTGGAGATGCGATGGCACAATTTAGTATGTTAATTTGTAGTTAAAAAATATTTTCTTAAAATATAATGAATAATGAATTAAAATATGTTTATAGCATGATTCACTACAAATTTACTTTAACTAGCATGAATCACTACAAACTTACTTTAACTAATAATAAACATACTTTACTAATATAACAACTAATCACTCCTTCCCAAAAATGTTTGCACCCCACCTTATGCACGGATATTAAGAAAAGTGATAACTTTTAGGGATATTATGATATTTTTTGTAATAAATAAATAATAAAGTATGTTAGGAATATTAGGTAGGGGTGGTTTTTTTTTAAATAAAGTGTATAAGGAATGATGATTGCGTTTTACTTTTTGATTTTTTTAGAAAGATGCAAACTTTTATGTGACAACTTAAAATATAAAGTGTATAATTTGAAATGAGAATTGAAAGTATACTTTAACAACGGAAACTCATCTCACTATTCATCTCTCATAAACATGTCTCACAAAGAGAGTCACTCATTTATAAGATAATAGAGTTAAAAATAAAATGAAATTAAAAAAAAAAAGAGAGAGAGAGGCTGTTTGCTTTTAAGGCATATAGCATTAGAAAATTAGTCACTATTTATTTTACGTGTATATAATCGTTTTACATGAAAACTCATGCAAGACAGAAGAGATAACATTACACGTTTCATCTAATTGTTTATTGCTTCGCATGGAGATTAACCACGTTTCGTCTATTTGTTTATGTTTGTTTCGATTAAGAAATATAGTATGGTGGGTAGAATTTAATACTTACCCCATATATACTATTTCCATGTAATGTGTAATAGGTTGTGAGATATAATAATGTAATGAATAATGTGTAGTTATATTAGTATTATATGTGGACCACATGAAGATAAATAATTGATTTATGTGGATTTCATCTACTAAAAATGAAATATAACTCTTAAAGCAGGACGCCCTAATTAATAAAATGTAATTTTCGAGATGAAAAGAATAATACTTTTACTTTTTTGCCCCTAACTTTAATTTGAATGGATGACAAATTATGCAATATTATAAAACATTTAGGAGCATTAATATTTAGGTGTAGAGACCACATTTACTAAAAAAAAAATATAAAGAGACGCCCAAAATAGAAAATATGTAAACATTATGGTGGTACTGAAGGTATAATATTTTTAATAATAAAAAAGTGACAATCGAATTAATGAAAAATGATGTTAACGCAGTCAATTATTTAATTTACAATTTATAGTATAAATAAAAAAATGATAACATTTTTAATAAAAAATAATAATACCTTTTATAAAAAAAATGGCAATATTTTTGAAAAAAAATTATAAATATCCAAGTAAACATAAAAATAGTCTTGCGTGAAATAAGAACACTTGCAAGTGATACCTCACATGAAACGGTGTCATGCGAGAGTTCCTCTCATCTCACGTGAGAGGATTAAAGTATTCCCCTTACTTGCAGGGAATATATGTATAATTTTAAGGTTAAATATTTCTCTTTTTCGCCAAATTATCGTTATTGCATGTCTCCTTCATAAAGGAGAATTCTACAGCTATTTGAGAAGAAAGACATCAGCATTCCATATAAGAGACGATTGTTTATGGATATAACGCCGGCGAGTGAATAGATGCAACTCGCAAGTCATGCATGATGCAACATCGTGTCCTTGTTGGAAAATGCAATAAGGGGCAGACAATGCAGAGAAGACATCGGCACTCCAAAGAAGACGACATTCCAAAGAAGATGGAGGGGTTTCAAAGAAGACATCCTAGATTACGATACAAACAAGCTCCAACCCTTTTCCCTATTTTTCGTTTCTTATTCTACGTTCAAATGCCCCAAATAATATAGGAATCTCTGTAATGACCTTGATATGATATGCTTTGAACTAATTTTGTAAGATGATAACTACAAACTCCTGTAGAGTTCTTGTAGCAGAAATGGCACTATTGAAAATGGCGGAATTGGGAAAAGGTTAAATCTTGAATGCAGAAATATTGGTAGCCAGTGGAGAATGTTTCTTAGGCTTTGTTGTTTTAGCAACTGACAATGGCTGTTCCACTGCATATATAATGGATAGAGACCTGCACTTAATCATACACCTAACCCTGTAATATTTATCTATGTAGTAAACGAAAGTGAGGAAATAATTAACTAATTGGAAATCATTTTATATTAACCAAAATCACCAATAGTAATGAATACTCTTGATTTCCATACCCTCCTCGACTACCCCTAACCAAGCGGCCCCTCAATCTCATACTGAAAATAGGCAGTTGCATTAACGTTAAGACACAACTTGAACGTGGAAGGGTGAAGGATTCAGCATCCATTACCGTGATCTAATGATTCCGAATAGTCAAAAACATGTGTACCCGAAAGCTGTACTACTCTTTTGCCCTAATGGTTTTAGTTTTTCCCTTAGGAGTGAAACAATTTGACTTTAGGACTTCATTGTCCCTTCCTTCAAATTAGTAAAAGGGTTAAGCAGTTGCATGGATCTAAGATCGACACTAAGCAGTGCACTATTAACTCACTACATTGGAAAAGCAGAATAGGTATCTTGCATTTGTTCATTCAAGAATCTATCACAAAAGCCCCAACGCTACCATCCCTACTAAGTACCAACTATAACACATTTATATTGCAACCTAAAATCCTTGCTGCATATTAGTTCATATCACTTGAAAATAAATCCACATTTACACCAGCAAACTTAATCAAATTCTAGCAAAACCAGATGCAAATTCACTATAACATGGAACTTAGAGGGTTAATGAGAAAGGAACCAACCATATCTTATTATGTCAATAGTGTGGAAACAAAACTTGCAGAATTTAAGACAAGACAATACATATGGATATGTTCGCTTGATGAAATGAGGGTATTTTGAGAATGAACTTGAAATCCATAGATTTCTCTTCAAACTAATACTTAAGTGTATATTTGATGGTTTTAGAAACCAGTTTCTGGTTTATGAAATCTTAAGATGGTTCTATTTTGGATTTTGATCACTGTCAATAATAATATAATAATTCCACATTTACTTCGATACAAAGTTTAATCTTACCTATCAGTATCCAAAACAAACAAACATTAGGCATATTATTTATCATAATTTCAAAATATGTTTTCAAAATCTCTCTAAACCCAAACAAACATCTGAGGATTTGGAGGTTTGAAAGACATTTTAAGATCCTTGTATTTAAAATCCCTCACTCAATGCAACCTCAAGGTAGTGATCGGGGGCATATAATTGGCTTAGAGACAGACCAAACCATCGGTAACACTATACACATCCGTCCATTGCAAATCCACAATTAAAAGGATATACAAGATGATGTTGCATGTGTATGTTAAAGCAGCATATTCACACAAAAGCTTTCCTCAAACAGATCCCTTTTTGAACTCCAAAAAAGTGGGCTTAGCCTATTAATCCTCAATCTCAACCTTTGTGAAGCTTTACTCAACACCATCATTTTCATATTTGTTCGGGAAAGAAAGTGACGCAATATACCCTGAAGGTTAGCTAAAATCTATTCACCCATTTATTGTAGTGAAGAACACAATATCATCAGGTCATCAAACACTTAGAAATCTCAAAAAAATTCCTGTGAGCACATCATATCCAAGAAAAATCCATAACATTCGATAATGGGGGCCAAGTTTTTGAAGTAGCAAGGATCACATCTAAATCATCTCTCTTTTAAGCTTGCTATTGCAAGAACTATGCAATGCAATATCCAAATTATTCCACAATTTAGTAGCAGTGTGTTCATTCTATTGTTGCTTTAATTTAAACTTAGATGTCTACAACCCAGTAAATTCTTCATCAAAATTCCTCAAAAGCCCAATTAGTTCAAAACAATCATGCGTTCTACACCGATCAAATCATGTGCAACAATTGATCAAGGAAAAAACACAAATCAAGATAGGCAATGAATTTGTAGGTCAAATTTTCCTCCTATTCGATAGAATTATATAGCTCAGAATAAGAGTGTCATCAGATGAAAAGGGTAGCTAATTAGAAATCCTGGTGCAATTTTACAACAAAATTGAAATTTCTGAAAAACTAGGAAGAAGAAAAATCAACGAAGATATGCAGGGATCTTAATGCGAATAAACAGCATACTCATAACATAAGATATAACGACGAACGCAACCCCTGCTGAAGCATACGATACCTTTACACTCTTGGCCCGATTTTTATCAAGAGCCAGATCCAAGAGCACGATCCCAGTGCCACCAAGCACGAACATGAACCCAGAGGAGAGCCCTTCGATGATGTACTGCCCGTTGACCCGCCCGGGGAGGAACACAACGGGTCGGACCGACCCGGTGAGGCGGTCCTGCGTGGATCCGATGCCGGGGGGCTCGACAATGACGTCGTACACGATTCCGGAGACGACCATGAAGTAGGTGAGCAGGATAAGGGAGTAGACGGTCATGGCGGATGGGAGGGTGAAGGAGGGCAGCTTCAGGCGGAGGCGCGGTGGGCGGAGGAAGGAGAAGGGGAGGACCCGGATCAGGTGGTAGATCGGGTCGATAGAACCCGATGCTGAATCGGGTTCGGAGGTATGGTTGGACATTATCGCGCGTTGTTGAGGGAGGGGTCGGGGGAGAATTGTAGTTTCACTCGCTCCGCTGCCCCTTGCTTCCTTTTGTTTTATTTACTGCTCTACTTTTTCAATCTTCTATTTTAAATTTTTAAAAATTTGAAATTTTAATTTTAAAAAATTTGAAATTTTAGAAGTTACATGTAAATTAAAACTAAAAGGAATAAAATTAAAATTACTAAAAAATTATAGAATTAAAATTAATTTTAGTAAAAGATAAAAAAACAAAATTGATATTTTCTCTTTTTAATACTATTGTGCTCTCTAAAATTCTTTTTCAATGATCTATTGTTAATTATATTTCGATATATTCAAAATTTTATAATTATAATTTTGAATTTTATAATTTAATTAATTGACTATTTAAATCATATATATATATATATATACACTAATTGCGAATACGCTGCTACAAATAATTTTTTAAAAGTATGAGGTGCCGCGGCATGATTAATTATAGTATTTTTTCTTTTAATTTTATATATATATAATCTTTCTACTTTTATTTATTTATTATATTATATTATTCATATATATTTATATTATAAATATCTTTTGCCTAGTATGTTAGTAAAACTAATTATCAGTCAATAAGCACCCTAAACTCTATTTGGTAAAAGGGCATGTTTGTTCAGATTTATAAAGAGTTTGATAATCTATGTTTATATTAAATTTTAGTATTGTTAATTTTAATTTTATTTTAAATTAATGCATATATAAGAGATGAGGTGAATTGTGATATGTATAAAATGAACCACATTGATTGCACCTAACCACTTGATTTTGGTGAGTATGTGCAACCACTACTCCAATCACTTACACATATTCCCCTAAAATACATACATTGATAATCATGTATCAAAATTCATCATTTTTGCTTCATGCATCAATTTCTTTCGTTATTTTAATTTATTTTATTTTAGGTTTAATTCAAAAAACAATCCATCATTTTATTAACGTTTTTTAAAAAGCTTTTATTTCTATTCATTTAATACACAATTTATTTAATATTTTTAATTCTATCATTACCTTTTATTTTTATCAATTTAATGCGCGATCTATTTAATATTTTCAATTATATCATAATTTTTATTTTTGTAATTTAATTTATCACTTATTTCATATTTTCCATATATATATGAAATTTTATTTTTTTCAAAATACTAATAATTATTATTATGAGTACAATCCCACACTCTTCTACATTCTTACAATCCCACACTCTTCTACATTCTTATTTGCCTGAAAACTATTCCAGGAAAGCCTAATATAAAGCTTTTCTTGTGATGGTTCACCAATAAGAAATCAACGAAAAGCAAGTCTTCGTCTTTAAAAGTGCCATAATCGAAATGGCGATATGTTGAAAAGGCACACATGCACGATGATAGCATACCGACCGTAGAAGGAAGGAGTTGCAGTTCCCGAGCTAGTCACCATGAGCATCTTCAGTCATTCTACGTCAGCTCCTGTACTTAAGGCGTGATGTACTATTATAATAATAATAATAATATTAATATTGTATCGATAATTTGCATGGGATTTTTTACAAGAATTTTGTAATTTTTGTGTCAAAAAATTCCAACATTTTGTAGATACAGTATTATACTATATTATGTGTTTTTATTTATTTATTTATTATTATTATTATTCCAAAAAAATTATAGTGATAATATTATGTATTTATTTATTTTTATTATTTCATTATTGTTATCTCACGTCCTCACACTTTGTTCTTTTCTGTTCATTTTCATTAGAGTTAAAATCATTTTTTTTCTATAAAAAAAAATTTGATTCTGTCCAAAAAGATAAAAATTTCAATTTGGGAATTCTATTTTTTGGCCGGGAATTTGCTCACGGCCGCACGTGATCATCAAAATTGGGGCTTTCCGGCAAGTACAGCTCCCTCCGGTGGAGGAGCTCCCTCCGATACCCTGCGCCTTAGTCGAACGGTGTCAAACACTGGATCTTCATCAGCTCCCTCCGACATCCGTTAGTTTTATTGATTCTGGATCACCAGAACCACACGCTCAGCATCACCCCCGCAATCATCAATATGTTTCTTGATTTCTACAGTCGACGTGGCGGAGAGTATTTGATGTGATGCCAGAGAAGAATGAGATATCCTGGAATGGGGGTTCTTGCAGCATATGTTCAGAATGGGAAGATTGAAGATGCAAGGAGGTTGTCTGTCTAGAGTTTTCGTGATTACTTCCAGTGTCGGTTCCGAAATGCAAGAAAAGGACCATTTCGGCGAGTTGCCATGAGATTTGGTGCGCTGACGTGAACGAACGGTTGCGATTCTTTGATCGATCTGTTCAAGAAGTTCAAGCACATGGCGGGTGGATTCGTGATTGCCGACGTGTTTCCATCTCTGAAGCACACCCAATCACACTACTCCCGCACATCCTGCATAGAATTCATCGCGCTGGTTTCGAATTTGTTGACCAGCTTGATCGGCGTTTGTCTGCCGCGCTCAGCCCGGAGCATAGCCCGTTCACCGTCGTGAAGATTTTCCGGCATAATTCTCGGCATATGATTTATGCACGGGCTGCCGGATTCCTTCGAGATGATTATGTCGAGCTGTTTGAACTTTGAAGCAGCATCCATGGCACAAGTTTCCTTACACTGGATTCGTTGCCATGCTTTCTGCAATCATCACTCTCATGATCGATTCAATGGCGACAATCTTTTACATGAAAAATCACAAAGATACGACGGTTCTGCAAGGAACGACGACATTTTGGAATTGGCATTGGAGGGAGCTGTCCTTGCTGGAAAACCCCAATTTTAGTGATCACGTGAGGTTCACGTGCAAATTCCCGGTCAAAATTAGGGTTCCGGTGACTTTGGGACTAAAATTATCCAATTTTAGGAGTTATTAGACGAAATTGAAAATTTTACTCCCTCCGTTCATAGAAATTGGTATAATTTTTTTTGGGCACAAAGATTAAGGGGTATAATAATTTAATGTAAAGTGGAGTAAAGTGAAGTGAAGTGAGAGAAATAATATTTATTGTGTAGTGGGTAGTTGTATTAGAGGTGATATGTGGGGCCCATGAGAATAGATTAATTATTTTTTGTGTGGGTCCATGTATTAAAAAGAAAATGTGTCAATTTTAGTGGGACAAACTAAAAAAGAAAGTGTGTCAACTTCTATGGAAGGAGGGAGTATCTTTTTTGGGACAGAATCAAAAATTTCTTATAGACCAAAAATTATTTTAACTCTTTTCATTATGTCGAGATATTTTGGGCCTAAAAGAATTTCAGACAATATTAACTAATATTGTATGCATATGTCGAATTATTATTGCTGAAATTCTAGGAACTGATCATGTTGCCTGGCCTACACAACTGACTCGACGTTTGCATGCAAAATCAAGTCTACTTAATACACATTTTGCATTGAAATATTTAGGACAAACAGTACTTAAATATTTAATTAATTTTTGTGAGGATCTCTAACATATTCAATATGGTGGCAAAAAATAAATTCAATCGAACTGCATTTTGACAATGTTTGTTTGCTTTCATATATTGTTAGACGTATAAGTTAGGGAGTCATAACTTAACTAAAACCATTGTTGAAGGTGACGGGTGCAGTGGAACTTATTCGGAGTATCTTAACATATATATTGAGTAGAATTACCTCATGAAATGTTTGTACTTGATCAAAACTCATTATTGTCAAACCAACTTCCAACATGCATGTTGGTACGCTGTATTAGAATGACTTGATTAAGTATTAAACGATTATCCTCTCTATCAGCTTAATTTTTTAGATGAGGTGGTCATTTTACAAAGTGATGAAAAATTAAACAAGAAAGAAGCCGATCGACACTGTATATACGAAGCACACTAAAGCAACATATACATACACATGCATATACACTTATACTATTTACATCAACTATAAATAAGTCTATATCTTACAAGAAGCTGACAAAATGGTAGTGCATGCAAGCTATAAGTCATCTCGAAAAGTAAGACTTAGGAGAGAAGAGACATTTGGGTGAAAACATCCCCATGTATCTTGGAGAAGCCATCCCATCAATGGGTCTATAACTAGGAATAATGTAAGCTTCTGATCTCTCATCCATTGGCACTTTTGCCCCACTAAAGGTCCCACATTTGGCCAGCTTCCCAAACCAAGACTTCTTCTTGGGGGAGGGTCTTTGGACCCCATTGATCTTATCACATAGATACTGCTTCACCATGTGGATCCCTTGCTCCATCACTTCCGGGGGAGGCGAGACGAGGGGGTTCCCCTCGACGCATAGCTTTTGGAGCTTCTTCAGGCAGCCGATGGACTCGGGTAGGGCGGTGATCTTGTTGTAGCTGACGTCTAGCTCTACTAAGGAGATGAGTAGGCCTATGGAGTATGGGAGTGTGGCTAGGTACTGGAAGTTCTGGCTGACGTTGAGGACTTGGAGGTTGATGAGGTTCTCGAGGTCGTGGGGGAGGGATCGGAGACAGTTGAGACGAGCGTCGAGGACGCGGAGGTTTGTTAGGTGGGAGGTGGAGTGAGGAAGGAAGTCTAGCTTGTTTGAGTTCACTGAAAGCTTCTTTAGGTTTACCAGTTCGAACCCTATTGTGTCAGGTAATTGGCTCAACTTGTTGAAGTTTGCATTCAACTCTTGAAGAGATCTGCACATCGTTTCATTTTTCATTGATCAAATATATATCACTCTTAATAAAAGATATATTATCACGTTTTATCTATTTTAGAACTTTTCATGAAATAGTTATTCCATTTCTCAATTATCATTTTTTATTGACTATGTATCACTTTTTAATAAAAATACTACTTTTTCTTTATTATTTTGTTACTTGAGAGATCAGAGTCAAATGACCAGGGTTGAACTTCAGGTTGAAAACTAATTAGGTTATGTATAAAGTCAAACATAAATTGGGTTGCTAAATTATTATAGTCAGGCTTTAATTAAATGATATAGTACTATATGTTATGATCGACCACTTGGAATATTGAAAAGTTGACTTTTAGAAATCAACAGTGATAACCACTTGACTTCTAATTAGATAAGAACAAAATGACAATATCTGATAAGCATGTGTGCATTATTAAACATCAAGCTACAGCTGTGCATAGGTATCTACAAATTAAGACAAACTACAATTAGTTTATTATAGGTCCAAATAAGACTAAGCAATATAGTATTTGCTTTCTAAGTTAGAAATTTTAACTATAATTTTTTCAAAAAAAAATAATATAAATATAAAATAATAAATTATTTCACTTTTTATCATCAGTTATCACTTTTCATTTATCCTTCAAATTATTCATGAATAATTCAATTGAACTATTTTTACTTTTATTAATCAAGAACCATTTTTAAGTAAAAATATAATTATCACTTCTTATTCACCTTACAATTAAATAAAAAGATTTTAGATAAAATAGTTACCTGCAATTTTCAATGGTCCTTGGAAGAGAGTGAATGAGATTGCCAGAAACATTCAAAACCTTGAGTTTTGACAAACATCCAATAGAATTAGGGAGGCACTTCAGCTGGTTGGAGTGGACATCCAAAACGACCACGTTTAGCAGCCTTGCTGTCAATGATTCTGGAATGCTCTGTCATTTTATAAACCAGAAATTAATTATTTATTAGGACGTGACAACAACTTTGTCACAACTCAATTTCCAACTCACAAAAGACAAAGAACAAGTAGAATTAAAATTTAACATATCTTATGTCTTCTTCATGTGATTAATATTATTATTATTATTTCATGTGGGGCATGCACTGTGACTGTGAGCAGAAATTCAAGAGTTTAATATGTCATTGTTGATACAAGTGTTAATTCGTACTATGAATTATGAACTATTAATTCAAGTGGTGATAAAATATTAATTAATATATAAATTTTATATCAATTAAATTATTCTAATATGGTTTTCATCAAAATAAGCTATGGTGGATGAACCAATGCAAAGATTAGTGTGAATGTGTAATTGTGTCTAGTAAGCATTGTAAACCATAAATACTAATAAAAGAAATAAATAAAGTACAACTCATATTGTGAAACATTTAAGAAATAGATTAAAAGTGGTGTATTTTATTTTTTTAAAAAAAAATTGGTATTATGTCACATCCTAATTCCTATTAAAAAATACTATAGTTTAGAAAATGATATTCTTTTTAAAAACGTGTACCATTCATAAGTGTGTTCACACAAATTATTGCTAAAAAAGTACACACAAAATTAATCACACGTTTGGGAGCTAATTGCTAGAAAGACGGTAAAGAATCACCTTGCAGTTATTTTTTCTGAGTTTATAAGAAAGGCAAAAAAACCTCTCTCTATATATATATTATTATGTGAAATTGTCTTGTGTAATGCACCGTTAATGAAAAATAACAAATAAAATATTTTATAAATAATTTATAATATAAATAAAAGATAATAATACGAAAGGCTTAAAATGATTTAAAAAAATGCTTCTTAGAAAGCTTATTTGAATCCGTCTCAAAAAAACGAGTTTCATACAACTCGTATTGAGCTTTATAGTAAGTAAAATAAATGAAAAACGATAAAATAATAATAATAATAAGGATAAGACGCTTAACAAAGAAGAAAATGAAAGGTTTAACATAAGATGGATTCAACAAATTAAACTTGCTCAAACAAGAAAACCATGGCAAAATCAATTGCAACAATATTGATGTATGATGAAAGAATGATTTAAAAAAAAAAAAAAAAAAGAGTATGATGTACCTGTAGATTGTTGTTGGAGAGGTCTAATTTGCAGATGGATGCTAAATTAAGAGGGGGATTAGGAAGTGTATCCAAACACATCCCACTAAGATCCACAATTTCCAGCTTATTAACATCATCTTCATGATCTAATCTCCTTAGGCTCAATCCACCCCCCGTATTCTGCCTTTTATTTCTCACCTTCATACCAACTAATTCACCCCCCTCTTCATACATCATTTTTATTTGCAAATGATGATCCAATAGGATTTGTATTATGTAGGCAGGTAGTGATGGATGCAGAAATAGTAGAAAAGAAAGAATATATATGTGAGAGAGAGAAAAGATGAGAGAGAGAGAGAAAGAAAATGAAAAATATGAAATGCGGAGAAAGTACGGACGATAAGAGGTGAGGAAACGAGAAAGTACAAAATCCGTATGTTGCGTACTTACGTTACCTACCCTTCAAAAGTCAACCCCACTCCCTTTGCCTTAATCTCTTTATAATTCTCACATTGTCCCCTAATACAAAAATTCATTACCAATTAAATAATACTCCATTTCCTCCCTTTTGAACATATATTTGTATTTGTTTTTGAATTAAAAAGTATTATTATTTTATATATAGTGAGTAATTGAATTAATAATGAGTGATAAACTATATATGTGTCCCTTTTACTAAAAAAAATAAAAATATTTGAATGAGACACTCAATATAGTAAAATGAAAACCTTTCGGTAGGATAGAAGGAGTATGATTCTTTAATTTATGTAAAAAAACAAATAAAATCCTTGTGGATGGATGAAGTATATGAAATATTAATGTTTATTACTCTCCCGTCCAATTAAAATGTTCTCATTTTACTGTATTAGATGTTCCATTTAATGACCCTCATTTTTTCTTTTAGTAAAAAAGTCTCACTTATGGTCCACCACTCACCATTAATACAATTACCCACTTCACATAAAATAATTATATTACTTAACTTACGGTGCAAAATACAAATGAGAATTTGTGGATGAAACGAAGAGAGTATTAAATTATTTTGAATGATTTTAAATCTGAATTGATATCTTTCCCGTCTTAAATTAATAAAAGAAATATTTTGGGTTCTAATTATACTTTACCTTTCTTGTTGGTCTTGAATTGTATTTTTTTTAGTTTAATGATTCTTGTTTCCTAGATCGAATTTCAACACTAAACTCGGCGGAAAAATCAAATAAAATTATATTCAGTGTGACGCAGCGTTTAAAAATAAAATGATTTTATAATTTATTTATTATTTAAAAATATCAAATTACTATATAAAAATAAAAGCCAAATAAGTAAATAAAAAGAGCATCGATTTATTTAATGTATGTGAAAAAGAAATAGTGCATATAAAAATGTATCACAAATGGAATTCTCATGTGAAGTTAAATGATTGGACGGCTTAATAAATAAATAATGGCCGCCACCCTCCCATTATTTTAATAGCAATTAAACAAAAACCACTTGAATAAGATATGGAGCATATACTAATTGTTTGTACTTTGTACCATAATTTATCATACTATTTTATGGTTTTAATTAGTTTTAGATATTTATCTTTTAAAAATAATTTTAGGGTTGAGTTAATTATTGGTCCTTCGATGAGATGGTATAACACTCACATATGATATTTCCTTTGTGATTTCTTGAGAATGTAACAAATGAATTATCTATGAGGTTTATATATTGATTTAGCGAATATATTTTATCTTATGAAAAGTATCACTCATCAAATGATATTTAATTGAAGGAATATATTAAAGAATGTGATATTTAATTGAAGGAATATATTAAAGAATGAAATTGAATATAAGATATACGTAGATGCAAGCAATAGTTTGTGTTTATGGGATAGTAGTTCATTATAAAATGGGCAAGAGGACTAAATTTTTGTACTCCATTATTTTATTTTATCGAGTATGTGGTAGGCCGTGAGAGTCAGAAAGATTTAAAATTAGATTTATATTTTTAAATTAATTGCTACTTTTGAGACGATCGATCATAAATTAATTAATTAAAATAGTAATAACAAACATTTTAAAGAATGAAAAAAAGACAAATGAGTTTGCGAAAGTCAAGGGTTGCACACGATTTCTTTATGGCGACAAACTTTGGTGGTCTCTTCCTGAATTAATTCCACTAGCGGATTTGGTACAATTTATGCCGTCTTTAGTCAACATAATCATAATTATAATCACAATATTTAATGTAACGCTACCCTTCCAATTAATTCATTATTTATTTCTCTAATTTACTTTTGATTTCACATTTGACTAATTCTCTCAAGCTGACTCACCCAACATTGTCGTAATTTATAAGATAAATATTAAAATTCGTACAAAGGTATATGACTTAATTAAATTTTAATTATTTTTTATTTTCATTTTTCGACTTTGATCATTTTTATTTGATTTTGATCATTTTTTTTCAAATAAAGTGGAATTTGAAGAGTTTGGCCATCATGTCCATCATTTTGAATTATGCTTCCTTGACAATAGTTTTCTATTTGTAATTTTAGGGTCGTTTCTTCCCAAACACTCTTCATCGATCCTTCAAGGCTCATTAGTAGTAACCAAATGTGTAGATAGTAAGTTTTTTTTTTTTTTATAGAAGGTAGTAATAAACGTGGTTGTTAATTGAGTTAATCTAACATAAAAGAGATAGGGATTGTATGCGAGTAAATGCAAGAAAATTCCTCTCAATGATGTGGGATTTTTTAATATTTTAGTGCTAGAGAATAGAGGAAAATATTTTTTTACAAGAGCTTTAATGCTATTTATATGGAATATAATTTGGTCATATCCCTTGGTGTCATTAATGCATATGAAAGTCACCATTAATGCATGTAGGATTAGCCGAGAGGAGATATAGGAGAATATAAAAATTTCATGATGACTAACCAATGGGGATTCGCCACGTGTCTACTAAACCTAATGCCTTAAGGGCTCAGCTTGCCGCAACCGATCTATCTGAGGGATCCTGAGCCTTGGTACAGACTTGAGATGTTAGACCAAGGTTTGGGCTTCTTTGGGTCTCAAACAGGGGCAGATGTCAATGGCCTGTTCTTGTGTGGTCAAATTGGATGTGTTTGGACGCTAACCATTAGGCTCACACAAAAATGGGGCATATCATATCTTCCATCCGTTTCAATGTTTACGTTTCTATTTTGCGTGTCTCATTTTAATGTTTACGTTTTCCTTTTTGAAATCTCGGACCACCTAAAACAATTAATATATCATCTAATACTAATACACCTGCACACTTTACATTAAATATTATATTTTTCCACCTACTATCTATTAAAATATTATACTTCTCAATCAACGTGCAAAAAGTAAACGTAAACATTGAAACGGGATGGAGGGAGTAATGAACTATTCCTTATCTAATTCGAGCATCTCCAGCAATCTTCATTTAGGAAGCCCATTCATCGAGAAGTGCCTCTTGGTTTCTAAGTCCAAGACATCAAGGTTTAACATCAACCTATAATGATGTGTTTTTAGTCTTCGCACTTTTCTGTTTATTTCTACTGTCAATCCTAAAGGTTTTCCTATAAAGAAAATTATCTAGTGTGACATTAGCTCGTCCTATATTTATTTTTTTAAGCTTAGAAGAGATTGAGAGCTTTCTTCTATTTAGAGTATATATTGCAGAGGAGGAACTTTAGGTTTCCACTTGGGGTTCTTGCGCTCTTCTTAATATAACAGTCATTTACTCATTTTATGTATTCATATTTAATTATATGAGGTTTTATCTTTAAATAAAATCCTGAGCCTTGGTATAAGATTTATAGAAATATTTTCACTTTTTTTAAAAAAAAATCTTATAGAATCAATTTTTATCTCACACAAGTTTTTACTTTGTATATAATATATTATTTTAATGCCAATAGCCATATATATATATATATATATTCAAAATACATCCAATGAATAACAATATCAACATCAAACAAATTTTATAACAATTCTACCCAAATGCACCCTTAAAGGCCCAAAATAACCCCAATCCCCACCCCCTTGCTTCCCCCTCTAGCCGTCGGTCACCGTCGTTGCCCTACTGTCTGTCAGTCGCCGATATGCTAGCTGACATTCACCAATATCGGAACTGATACTCACCGACATGGAACCCATTGTGTATTATTAGTTAAGGTCATAAAAGTTCAAAAATGTATATTGATTTGTCATGTAAGTTATTTATTGTTGGTGTTGTTAATTGGGAGAATTTTTTTATATACAAATTTTTAAGTTGAAAATTATTACCAACATTTTTATTTAGAGATTATTAATTATACACAATAGCCATTTTTTGGACCCTATAACCCCTTCAACCCCCAAACCCTTCTCCCACCACCCACCCAGCTGTCTGATTGTCGTCATTTTCACTTAAAATTTAGTGTCTTTTTATGTGTATTATTTTATCCATTTTTTGTATCTTTTTATGGTGTTTTATGTTATTATGGAAATGTGTGAAAATAAGCTTAATTGTATAAAAATAAGTGAAAACGGAGCAAAACAGAGTTGGGAGTCGAAACAGAAGAAAACAAGCAACAGTCAACCTGGAACGACTCGAGTTGAGGAATAGTGTCGAGTTGATGCGCGGAACCCGAGTCGAGCTATGCAAGCTCGCCCATGGATGTCGACTGTACACATCAGAAATACGTACTCGGCCTCCCCTGTTCGTCGAGTCCTGCACTCGAGTCGAGCTCTGTTGAGAAACAAGACTCAACTCAAGTCGAGCTGCAGAGCTTGAGTCGAGTTCGGCATTTTGTTGGAATTTTATTTAGTGAGTTTTCTAGAAGGTTCCAAGCATATAAATAGTCCAATGCGTAAATTTAAACAAAGGAATCAATTCTGGATCGGATTTACACCTAATTCACATCATATTTCACACATTTTCCCCTCCACTCCATCCATCCTTTATTCCATCCACCTATCCTTCAATCCATCACCCAAGTAGTTAGAGAAGCAAGGAGGAGTGAAGATTGCAAGAAGAAGGAGAATTTCATTGAAGAAATTCAAGAAGGATTCTATTTTTAATTTTTGTAGACTTCGTTATAAACTTATCAATGGGTTTTGGAAATACAATTGTCTATGTTGTTTTCTTTAAGACTATGATACGCTAATCTCCTTTGTGAGATTATCAATATGAATGGTGTTGTATAATTTTGGGTATTTTACGATTGAATGATTATATAAATTGGATTTGTTGGATTTCTATCATTAATGCGAATTGCTTGATGTATATGTGTGATTTGTGTGGTTAATTATCTTGAGCATGTGGTTAGAATGAGAATTCAATTATGTGTTTGAAATTGTTAATTGAATCATTTCATCATACACTTCATGTGCATTAGTATAGGATGAGATAGAGATATCCTCCTATGCTTAGAACCCTTTGATAGAACACTCCATTGGCAAAACCGAGAGGTCGGTTGATTGAGTGAAGGGACCCAACCCTTAGTGAGTTCATAGTACCTAAAAAAGGAATGTTGCCTATGATTTAGTACATAATTAGAGAACTCATAGTGTAACTAGTATATATTGAGAGGTGTTCGCTTTGGTCTCGATCCTATGAGCCATTTTAGAACCTTTGTAAGGGTTTACATCTTCTTTATCTCGAGAGAGAGTTTAAGTGGAATAAGAGATCGTTCTTATTATGATAGCTTTAATTGGAAGACAATTAGATGTGTTGCATGATTGATCCATTTGAAGTGCATCATGGAAATTTTCTTTGCATTGAAAATTCCAAAAATATTGTAACTAGTTATTTTTCATGTTTTTATTATCTCCTTTCCGGTCGTCCCTAACTAATACTAGATTATAACTTAAAGGCCACGAGTCCTAAATTCCCTTGGTTCGATCATTTAACTTGGTCGCTCGTGTCTACAAACAATAAGAGTACACTTATCATTTTGCATTAAAAATATCCAATCACTGCCGCCCACTGCTAGTCTCCCCACGACCGCCGTCGCCGAGTGCCGATCTCCGCTGCTGTCACCCTAGGTGGCAAAATTGATAGGATGAAATGAAGAGCAATAGAGTCCAAAAAGTGTCTATTAGTTATTAAAGATAATTAAGTTAGATGAGTGTTGTATTAATTTTTGGCTAATTATATTGTGCATCCTAAAATAGGGTGCGCCCACTTTCAAAAATGTATACAAATATAAATAAAAACATATACAATTATGAAAACAAATGTATACAATTTAATTGTTAGTTTTTTTAATGAAAATTTGAGTGTAAAAAAATATACAATTATTAAAAAAACATGTATACACTATTAAATAAAAAGTTATACACATATGGATGCTAGTTTTTTTAATGAAAAATTTAGTATGAAAAAGTATACAATTATTAGGAAACACGTATACAAAATAAAATAACATATATAAAAAATACTAGAATAAAAATTTATACACATATGAGTGCATCCTTGCACCCGGGTACACCTAATATTAACTCCTAATATTAACTCTTAATTTTTTACTCTTCAACTTAGTTAGTTTTAGACATTGACACTTGTTAATTTAATTAAATAAATAGGTATTTTGAAATTGGCCTATTTTTTAACTATTATTCTTACCTTCCAAAAATTGAGGCTTATAATTGGCCCAATATTACTTCTGTTTAAAAAAGTGAAATTAGGCTCAATATATAAAGACATTTTGTTGTGAGATGTGTGCATATGGAATGGATCAACTCATTATTAAAATTTAATAATTATATACAAGTATGATTTATTAAAATATGATGAATAATACATTATAGTATGATTTTAAGATATTAAAGTATGATTATTGAGTAGTGAACCATACTATAAAACCCTAAAATCATACTTTAATATATCATTATTCATACTTTGGTAAATCATACTTTTAACTATTCATAATTATACTTTAATTATACAATAATCATACATTAATTATAATAATTGATTCATAAAAATTGTGTCATTAATTTAAAAAAACAATGCTCAAGATTTAACAGTATTGGGTCCAATTTGTTATGCAAGGCCCAAAGGAAGGAATGGCAATTTCCCAACGTATTCACGTGAAATTAAAGGAGCTATTTGGGTAATATCAACATAACGATTATTTTAGGTAGATTGGTTTTTCGTTTCTCAAAATTTAATCAATAGAATGTGTAATGTCCATATAAAATATTTATGGGCTGGGCCTTTCAAAACATGGCCCGTTATAATTGGGCCTATATAAAAGTCCGCAAAGGTTTTTAGGGTTTATTTTTTCTATTCTATATATAATAGTAACTCGAAACTCGTTTACCGTATTCTTCGTCTACATTTGCTGCCTCGGGTTTTCCTGCTCAACCCTATAATTCTTAAGTGCGTTCTCTCTCTGTCTCTCGGTATTGATCTTAAGCAGTTATTAGGTTGATTTTTATATGTTTTTTTTAAATCATTTTTTGGAGATTTTTAGATCACAATCCAGGAAATACTGTTCTTGAGGCGAAAATGGTAGTTTTAATATAAGCATGATTTTGGATTTCGTGAATTGTTGCTTCAAATTTTGCTTTTTATATGGAGTATCTGTTTTAGTTCATGAATCCCTTGCTAATTGTGCTTGTTCTTGGTTGTATAATATATTACAGGACTATGAACATTTAATTTATATCCCCAATTTTTTTATTTGTATCTGTCAATTTTTCTTTTGCAGTTTACAGTCAGAGGTCGTGTTTGCCTAAACACAAAATGTCTGGGTAAGAATTTCTAATCTCGCAAGCGATATTTCTTTTATTTACCATAATTAATAGATGCAATTCAATTGCTTTTTTTTTTTTTTACTGATTTTCTTAAGGACAATGATGATGTGCAGTAGTGTTTGTTTCAATAATTACAGCTACATGAATATTTAGGTACATCAAAGGCTATTTTGATTTAATAATAGAAAAGCTCAACCCCTCCTATTTTGATTAATGGTCTTGCAGTGAAGAGGCTGTTGTGGAGACACCTACCCCTGCTCCGGCCCCAGTCCTCGGTGAGCCGATGGATATCATGACTGCCTTGCAACTTGTGCTTAAAAAGTCTTTGGCTCATGGTGGTCTGGTTCGAGGCCTTCACGAGGCTGCAAAGGCCATTGAAAAGCATGCTGCGCAGCTATGCGTGTTGGCTGAGGAATGTGACCAACCCGACTACTTGAAGCTGGTTAAAGCATTGTGCGCCGATCACAATGTCAGCCTTATTACTGTTCCGAGTGCCAAGACTCTTGGTGAATGGGCTGGTGTAAGTACATGACTGCTTGTATGATAAATTTATGTTGACATTGTTGATAATTTTGAATATGTGCTATGACTTACAAGAATTGGATGATCCTAATCAAACCCTTTCTAAACCAAAATTTCAAATAGTTAACCAACTTTAGAATATCGTCGAACTGTAGAGGATTTCAAGGGACTACACAATACTGTTATAACATTAACAAAATATTAGTTAAAGTAGAATGCGCCAAAGGTAATAGTTGTACTGGCAATTGTTGACATTCGATTCTCATTATATAATCACTGACATTGTTAATTCAAATATATGATGTAACTCGACAACTAGGTGATGACAGATGGATCTTGAGCCAGTTGTCATTTTTGTTACATAGAACTCAATGATTTAGTACGTGATTGTAGTGTTGAATGTTGCCTGTGCAGTTGTGCAAAATTGATCCCGAAGGGAAGGCCAGGAAGGTCGTTGGAGCCTCTTGTGTCGTAGCGAAGGTAATACATCTCATAAAACCTATGGTTATCATGTTAATTGATTGGTTTATTCATTGAACATAGACTGAATTTGAGTATCTTCTTGATTTAGGATTTTGGTGAGGAAAGTGAGGGTCTCCACATTGTTCAGGAGTATGTCAAGTCTCACTGAGGAACTAACGAAGAATTGAATCATCCAAAATGCTCGTCTCGTCTGCCTGCGGCTGCAACCCTTTTGTTTTGTTATGCTTTTTAATGTTTTGATAAATTTTATGAACCGTTCTCTCTTTAGATGCTTTAGTGATCCAAGGAAATTTTTTATGATTTTGTTTAATCCTATTTTAAGTTAAGTTTTTTGGACCATGATGTGAGGATACCTTTAACTTGTCTTTCGTGCTCTGATCCAACATTTATGTACTGACTTTTTATTCTATCATGAGTCTCATTGTTGGATGAAGAAAACGGATGCACAAGTATGTCTTGGGTGTTGTTCATAGACATAATAGAAAAATGTGATGTAAGTGCAGATTTAAAACTATATTTTTTATAATCGAAAACTGAAGGCATATGAAAACAGGGGATTTAATGTGAAATGATGTAGAGTTCATTATCATATGACGATTTAGTTAACTAACTACGTTTAATTTATAGTAATGGTAGAGGTATCAAAATGGGTTGGCCCGCAGGGCAATTTCGCCCCATTAAAAGCCCAATCAACAATTAGCCCACCCCGCTTATGACCAGTTCCGTATATGGTCCGCCCCACTAATGATCCATAAAATTTAATTTTGAAAAATAATTGTTTTTTAAGTTGTTGTCAATTAGATCATTCCAATATCCTATTTTGATATGTTTATTATTTTTTTTTTTTATAAATTTTATGTAAAAATGAGATTTGATGCGCCCCCCCCCCCCCCACCAATGTCCTAACTCATATAGACCCGCGCACATTCTAACTCGCCCGCTCGACTCGATAAAAAAATGAGTAGAAGAACGAGCTTATGCTCGCTCGAGTAATTTCGAATCGAGATTATCGAGCCTTACCGAGCTCATCAAGATTTATTGAGCTGATTTTTAATAAATTATGTTTTATATTTTATCATTTAATTAAGAGTTGAACTAGGGTGCAAAGGTGCACCTAGTTAATATAATCCATTAGATTAAAAAATTACTTAATAATCATATTTGGATCAAAATAAAATAATTAAAATTTTAAAAATAAAAAAAATCATGCCCTATTTTTTAGCCTAAAAGCTCTAGGTGCACCACAAAATAACCTTTTAATTAAATAATGATGTATAAAATTATAATTAAATAATATTTATTAAAATTATTATTATTAATTATAATAATTATTAAAATAATCAAGCCTCATCGAACTAAGTTTGACTCACCTTGTTAACGAAAACAAGCATAAGGCGAGTATGAATAACCATGAATTGAATCAAGTCGAACTCGAACTTTAACGAGCTGAATCGAACTTTCGAGTAGAACGTACAATAATAAGTTGTGGGTCAACCCAAACCACCAACTCATTTTAATACCGGGCGCCTTAACAATCTTGTACAACGTACCAAACAACGTGAAAAGCTATATTAAACATCGAATATGCCCGTAATATGCCTTATCAAGCAAACCCTAGTAGTAAATGCTGACAATTTTTTTTCTTAATCTTTGGTTTAAATACTTTATGACAATCACTAATGGCAGATACAACTTTGATTTGGAAAGAAATTGCACCCAAAATACAACGTTCAACACCATTAATAAATACATAAATATATAAAAATTATTATTATCCTTCTTGGTACAAAATATTGTAAATGATGAGATTGGCCAAGTGACTTTGGTAAGTTCTACATGCTTAATATCAACATTTTTTTTTTAAAGTTTATACTTATCAATTAATCTCCCAAAATCCTAGTTTTAAATTCTCACTTTTATTATGTAACCAAAACCAAAGTATTTCATAAAAATATTGATCTTTCTGCAAATTATTTTTAAAAAAATATAATGTATAAAAAGAGGCATCTCTTATTTGACGAGATGTGAGACGAGTTTATTCATTATTTAAATATGCTTATTATATAGATAAAATATGCTTATTAATAATTCAAATATATTTGTAGTGAATTATATCATGACACATAATCATTAATACAACATTCATTATACTTTAAAAAATAAACTTTAAATATTAATAAGAATATTTTTAACCCATATAACAACCATATTTTAACATGTCTTAATCTATCTCACATAAATACCGACTCATAAGAGATTTTGTCAAAACTTAAATATAAAGTAATAAAAATTTGATATGTATATAAATACTCCCTCCTTCCCATTAATGTTCACCTAAAGAAGTAACCGAACAAAGAATCCACAATACATCAATTGTTTATGAAATGATTCACAACATCATTGTCACTTTTCTTTAATTAAGTATCACTTTTCATTATAAAAATTATCACTTCTTATTTATCTTACGAAAACCATTTCGTGAGACGATCTCACACAAAGACTTTACCGATTAATAAATACTCCTAACTCAAATTTGGTTCATGAGATTCATTATAGAAAATTGCATTATCCTTCACTACAAAAATCAATCTTCGTTCCCCAAGTCTAACTTTATTAGGTTAGCAACAACGGACATACTTAAGTACATCTCTGAAATTTTCATCTTCTATATACACAAACATATCGATTGCAAATGATCGAGAAATAGTAGTCAAAACTTCGTCTTCTATACTTAAACACATTGAGTGTGAATGTTCGTATAATTGTACATGGTCACACACAACTATTTACAATCATCACAAGAACTTTAAGATCTTGATATGCTGTGTGTTCAACTATAAGTACTTCCTATTTCTCTAATTGCAGAGAAAAAAATGCCTGATGCATTAAAGGGGAAAACAATCTTGTTTTGAAAGAAAAATATTTTTTAAATAGGATTAAAAAAAAGAAGTAAAAAAAGTATCATCTTTTCTCCTTTATTTCTGCTATGGGAATATAAAAAACAGATGGATCAGCTAACTTACTTGAACTGGCTTTACCAGATGCCAAGCATGGAAGTTGAAGTAGAATTTGCCGAATTTTCTCTACTCTTAGCTTGATCTCACAGAGCCGTTCCATCTCCTTTTCTGCTTCCATCAAACAACCTCTGCTTTTGCTTTTCAGTTTCTTCTTAGCTTCCTTTGCTTTCTCTCTAAGATGTTTCAGGCTCACGTCGTCACCAAGATCCACATTCATCTGATACAAAAGTATGCATTTCCTTGTCAAAATAATAAGTGAATGTACTCTGTATTATTCGCAAGCGTACCAATATTTCACTTAACTGATAATTTCCATGGATAAGACTGTACACATCAAGAACCATAACAACCAATTGAAGATCAAAATCGAGGATTTTCACAATGACATAACTACTAACATAATGCAGTTCAGATGAAGTAATATCATTAGAAAGTTGTTTATTTCAAGAATCAGAACACGTGGAATCAACAACAAGTCACTGCCCCCAACTCCACTCCTCTAACCTATCATCCCAGTTAAAAATTCTGACTCCATGATTAAAAGATTAGTGAAGCTGCCTAGTGTAAAGCATCAAGCATTTGAGAAGTGTTCACTGTTCCATTGACAAAAACCCTTTCTACATAAACATTTAGAGACAAATGTATTATATACAGAATATGATCCATACCACAATATGCAAAATATTCGTCCGTCTCAACTTGTGTACTATATCAACCAGTATCCCAAAACTCCCAGAAACTCCCTGCTCCCTATTCCACCCGACCTCACCTCTATCATCTAAGGGTCGAAGATAGTTTCCATACCAACTTCCTTACATCTAAATGAAGCTGAATACAAAGTATTTTACCATAGTTCTCTCTCTCACACTTACATATGTGAGTCTGTGTGTGTTAATGTTCTTTCTGAAATAGTTCAAACTGAAAAGATGTGTTCTGTATTAGAGAAATAGACAAGAATTAATGCATTCGAGATGCATATTGTTTTGGGTCAACCCACATAAGCGTTTCAAGTATGTATTTCAATCTCAATATGCTTAAGCCTGTCCACAGAGTTCAGCATATTCTTACTAGTACAGACTTCTCTCTACTTAGAGGGGGGACTAGAGACCAATAATACCTGGTTACTGTCAGCTGTTGGTAATAATGGTTTCCTTCTCTTCTTTTTCTTTAAAGAATGTGTCAGCAAATGGGAATTCCTTCTCCGTGAAAACATTTTTGAAATCTTAGGGCTTGCTGCTGTAATATTGTTCCTTGATTCAATTTGATCATGGGCACGCTTAGCACTTTGTGATGAGGATTCTTTCTGATCATCCAGACTAACTCCCTGAGATACTTGCGCATTTTCGGCCTGTTTATACTTATGATATATTAGTTACTTGAATTCATAATTCAGTGGTAAAAAAGGCACAGCCAACACAAAGGTTATAATAGTAAGAACATTTAATTCATGCATGGATGCCGTAACTTACAACTCTTATTCTTTAAATGGAATAGGAAAACAGAAGAGCAAACGGGAGCTCTTACGTTCTTAGATTTGGTATTACAACAAATACTACATGAGTTACAAAACATTTTATGTAGTCAAAATCAAAGAGGAAGAGAATATCCTCGAAATCTCTTTATAATCACACAAACTGAAGATAATATTCCGTGCTTGTAAGAATTCCATCAAATATAGACTTGAACAATTTGAAACAAATTCGACAAAAAAATATAAAAGAACATTAAAAATTTTAACCAAGTACTGACTTGCTTTCTCGCCTTCAGTGCCAGGTAGCGTGCATTCTTGAACCATTTGTTGACCTACAAATGGGGAAAAAATGTCAGGCATCATGTAGAGTTAACTATAAATAATGGTCCATTCCCTTCATCCTTATGTTTCTGTACGATGAATCCATTTTTTGCCTATCTCTCGCATTCAAAAGTATAATGATCAGGCATATCATTTTAGTTCATTTCACCCCTTTTTATTGGATTTCTTGCATGTGTTAAAGTATCATGCATTAAAAAAAATGTTACAATCTGATATCTACAGCTGCATTATCATTGATAGAACCAACATTCCAATATTCAGGTTTCACTAAACATAACAAGCTATCAATAATTTTAAAATATACACCAGAAAATCATTAATTTGGCCAACTTAAATGATTTCTGGAGGTATTTTTGTAATTAAAAAACTTAGTTTACTTCGAATAATCTCCTCTCACACATTCTCAAAACTATTTATTTCCAAATTCAAGTATATATCACCTTCTCAAATTCAAGGCCAAGCTGCCTCGAGAGACTGACCCGCAAAGCTCTCTCTGGAAGTTCATTTTCAGCAAAAGTAAGTTGAAGCTTCTGGGAAATAACAAGAGGATAGATAATGAGTATACCGTATCAATATGAAAAACAACAACAAAAGATGATTTGCTTTGTCACCTCAACTGCATTATGTGGTAGCCTGAAAATAGGTCTTTTAATCCTATTGATCAATTGTTTCTCTTTCAGTTCTGATGGAGTTACTTCAGAATTTTTCTCACCGGTTTCACCTAGAGTCATCAAAGTGCTAGCTGCATCAGTATCCTTCACTTTTCGCTTCTTTTTTGTTGGGCCCCAGTCTTCATCATCACTAATTTGTTCATTTTCACTAGCATTTTTTCCAAACATTTCCTAAGGACAAGTTGAACAGAATCAGACATCTGCAAAAATGTATTCCACATTTCATAGGGAATGGAGCTAAAAATGATAAAAGTATCAGAATTATTGATGCCCTTTTCATTCATCCAAGTACTTTGTGGTTGCAATAGGGATGCATATCTCAACTAAAATAAACAATCTTATCATTTTGACGAACCAAGGGGAAAGACAATGCCATCTTTAATTATTATTCAAGAGAGTAAACCATCACCCTCCCCACAGAAGAGACAAGATAGAATGCTCCACTCTAACAGAAACTGTCAAAAGTTACTCCCTTCATCCCAGGAAACCGTTCACCTTTTCTTTCAAATTACAAAGGAAAGGTGCACGATCTCCTGGGGCGGATGGAGTACTATTATTCCTTTTAAGATATTAGTTGATTTCGTAAGCACAAATCAATTGATTCTCCCCATTAAAATGTAGTTGTGAGAAGTGACGTTTAGTTACTCACATCATATAATTTGATATAGTCTACACATGCACGCTTTCGGGGACGGCCTACAACTCCACCATTGTTGATCTCATCAGAATCTACTCCAATAAACTCCGTAGTTTTATCAAAAGATCCATTGCTCAACTCAAGTGACCCTAGAAAACTGGAACTAAGATCAGAAGCCTCAGACTCAGAACTAGACATAGTGCCACTGCAACTATGCTCAATCCTATCAGGATCATAATCGTCATCTTCAGAATCATCAGAGGGCCATTCCTCTTCCTGGCATAACATGGAATTTCCTCCATCAGGTAAAGAAGCTTCTTCCTTGAAAACATCCTGTTTCAATTCAGAGATGACACCATATCAAATAATGGACTGGAATCAAATATATATCAGGATATTATAGAACAAAATTACCTGCCAACTGCTGTCTAAGGGAAAATGGGTGCCAAGGTGAGCGTTTGTTGCTTCCAAAATTTCTATCTTTTTCTTACAGAATTTGCAAAACCACCCTTCATCCCCTGGAGGAACTAAGAAAAACTTTTAATTACAAGCAGCTCATAAGAATAAAAGCATTACACAGGCCATGTGCTGCCTCTGCAAAAATAAGAACCAAAAACCTATTGATAGGATCTACATGAAGCAAAACTACAAGAAAGCTCACTATTTTCGGTTGACATTGGAGGATCAAGACACTTTTGGTGAAAAGCACGGTTGCATGACCCATCACAAAGTATAATATCATTTTCTGGAAGCGCTTCACTTAACTTGCACTTGGCACAGATTATCTGCAGATGAAATAAGATAACAATGAATTCTTTAATGTGAAGAGAAAGTAAGTATAATGATAGTAGGCTCACCCATGCACAAGCAGAAAATGAATCTAATAATGCACTTTTATTAAGTTCCATTGTGGTAAACAGTAAATAACAATATATGTGGTGATAAATAACAAAGATAAGTGGCGGAACATGTTCATGATGAACTGATCCATCAGGAGCAACTGCTGAATCATCGATACATCCTTCAAAACTAAGCAAATCCAGTTGGTGAATTGCTTCACGTATCCCTAGCTTGCACTTCAATATTTGCTTCTTGGCTCTTTGTAATTCATTTTCCGGTTTAATCTTTTCTTTACTGAAAAAAAAAAGTCACATTATGAGATTGCCATGCAACAAATAAGGAAAATAAGTGTTAGAGATAACTTCTAGTTCATTATAATTTTTCAGATTAAAATTCATATGCAACTAACTCTTTTCCTTAAGGTAGCCAATTTTGTTTATCTAATAAAATTAAGAAGTCTGCCTTATCTGAACAATTTGTATGGAATAAAAAACACATCACACTGAGTTCTCTACTTCAAAACTATTTACATCCTTCACAAGCTATTCGATTTTTTGAACTCCTTTTTCAAATATATTAAGTACTTATTATGGTCTTGTGATTATAGAACTGTACAGGGATATATAGAATATTTGAAAACTATATATACAAGTAAAATTTTAAATGAAGAACCGTGGGCAGTGATTGCATACCTCTGACCTTTCCAACCTTCCGTAGAGTAAGCATCAATAAGGTTCTGCTCCAGCTTCACTTTTATTAAAAGATACCTCGTCCTCCTTTGTAAACGAGAAGCTTCATCAAGATCGGCATTTTTCTTTCTCTTCTTTCTCCTTCTCTTTGGCTTTCCAGGCATTACATCTCTTTCATCAGTTTTCTTCCTCTTCTTAGAACCAACTTCTAAAGGTTTATCTTTGCGACCACTCAAAGATGGTTTCTTCTTAGATTTTACATTTTTTCGCACAATGGTTTTATTGGCTACCTTCCTCTTTCTCTTCAAGCTAATATTCCTTTTGCCTCCATGTAAGCTCTTGCACACTTTACTCTTAGACAATGATGATCGATTCTTATTTTGAAGTTTCAGTTCTCGTTTCATGCTAAGTAAAGTTCGTTCATCATCTTCTATATGTAATTTCTCACGATTCGCTGCTTTGGCTGCCCCAGGCATTTTTAGCATATGATATGATTTAACAGCATCAAACTGGAAAGCCATACAAGAGCAAAGACAATTGAACAAAATCCATACTGAAGAAAAGACTTCATCATGACCAAAAACAAACAGAAATTTCAATCTAAAGAAGATCAATGCTCCCATTACACCCCATTATTTTAACAAATCAAACCCCAATTCAGCAGTCAAGATCGCTTCAAAATTACCAACTATAAACCAAGCAGCTAATTACAAACATTTGATCAAGCACATGGAATGCAAATTGCGCAAGATACACCACCACCGATCTTATAGAGAAGCAATGCACAAAACCCAAATGGATAAATCAATAAAATCCAATACGGAAATCAAGTACGATTCCTTAGGGAAGTTCTCCAAACAACAATCATCAATGCTCAATAAATAAAGCAAATAAGACAGAAACATGCGTCACCTCGGCAATTAGAGAGAATGGAAGATCTGCAGAGCTGAGCGCAACTTCATGCAATGGCCGATAACATACCCCTTCCAAGCCTATCGAGAGGAGGAAATGTTGAATGTAATTGATAAGTATTCGGAAAGCGATTTTCAAATTTTTGAAACTTCTAATGCAATCTTGAATTTTCGTACGGCGGAGCAAGTCGCCGGCGGTGGCGCTTCTGATTCACGGCCAACCAACCGTCTTTCACTGCATTTGTGTATGTTCCCGATGAACAATTATTAATTACGCTGCTTACTGGCAGACTCTCTAAATTAACATTTTTTTAATTTTTTATTTACAAAGAATTTTATTTCTTTGTATGTTTGATTTCTTTCCACACATTTTCTTTGTTTTTAGGTGTTTTGAACCAGCCGCCTTTCTGATTGTAATAATTATTTAAGAATAGAATTTTCATAATAATCATAATACAAGGATTTATTGCACTAATAATTTTTAAATATAGAAAAAAATCTTTTGAATAAAAATATCTAACGATCATAATTGGATCACATTGAATATACTGACGTATAACATGAGTATGATATATACTACATGTACTAAGAATTACTCGGTACATAATAAAGATATTCTCTAATCCAATCCAATATATAAAAAAACTTGAATTTATATTTTTATCTTTAATTTTTCTCTAATTTTTCAATTTTACAATATTTAAAAACCATTCAATTTTAATATTATTTTCCATTTAATACTTTTAATCTCATAAATAAAACATCTTTATGTCAATAATAGTATTTTTAATTTTAACAATATAAATTTGATAAATAAGAAAGGTATAAACTCAATTATTTTTAAATAATTAAAAAAATATGATTAAATAAAAATTTTAAATAGCCTATTTAATACTTTTAATCTCATTAATGAACTTTTTTTATGTCAATAATAGTTTATTTTATAATTTTAACAATATAAATTTGATAAATAAGAGAGATATAAACTCAATTATTTTTAAATAATTATAAAATAATATAATTAAATAGAAATTTTAAATATTTATTAACCTATAAATATTCATAATATAATTTATAAACATAGGGTCCAACATTATTACTTGTAAATATTTAGGCCGGAAGAACTATATCTTATATTTAGAATTGTTAAAAAACTGTGGGTCCGGCTCAATTAACCCTAATTAAATTAGGGTTGGGGCAAATAAATTTGGCCTTGTCTAACAGGCTTTTTAGCCCGAACTAATAACCCGTGGGCTGAGCTGGACTTTTTTTATTAAAATTATGTATACTACAGCCCAGCCCATTATTTTACTTAAAAAGCCCAATAGCATTATAGCCTATAAGCAGATATTTTTTTTTTCTCTAGGGCAAAATTTTTCAAACCGTCATCTCTCATTCATTTTCCCAGGCTTTCTGCTCGGTTCCCCGACGGTTTTCGGCCGCCTCGACCACCACATCTGCACCGGAAACTGAGGGTTCTGGTGTTATCAGTAAATTCTCTCCTGATAATAGAATTCCAGCTACCAATATCACAGGTTTATTGGGTTCTGGAAAGGTACCATCTACTACTATTATTTTGTTTCATTGTGAGGTGGGGAAGGGCTACAACTTTTTTTGTTAATTGCCTGGTTTTGTTCGTCTTTGTTAATTATGTGTTTTATGCATACATATATATGTGTACACTACATTTTTAGGTGTTTTACAATTTTGTTTTTCCATGTAAAATTGATGAGAACTTGCATAAGTTGCAGTTTGACTGGTTTTGGTTGAATTATGTAGGGACTAGGGAGTGCTTGGTTTAATTATTGTTAAAAGAATTCACTTTTTATTTATTTCACTGATATCATATTTCTGCAGTTTAATTTCACCCTGGAAACATCGCATCTACAATGTGTTGGAAACATCTGTTCATTGAAGTCACTAGAGTCACACTACACGTATCTACTATATCATTTTTTAACGATGAACATGATGCTGAAGAAAAAAAATGAGCGATACTTGAGTTTAAGTTTTATATTTGAATGTAAGACATGTTATTAGACGTAAAGAACAATGTATGATTCAACTATGAATTAACTTTTAGCCCTCAGCCCGATATGATTAGGGTTAGGTTCAGATATTAGTGGCACGTTTAAATAGGACCGATTTAACCCGCGGCCCGTTTAACAACTCTACTTGTGTCTCCTAATGATCATCAGACTTGTACTTTTTCATAACGTATACGTAGTTCCGGGTCTCAGGGAGTAAATTATTTCTCTTTATTTACCCATAATTAAACATATGATGCAGCCAGGTTTTCGTAGGGTATAAAGTACTCGTCAGTTCGTAGGGTTCATCTGGAATTAAAAAGAACTCGTCAGTTCGTAGGGTTCATCTGGAATTATAAAGAACTCGTCAGTTGCTCTTGGGGAGAATAAGAGAAGAGAGAATGGCCTCTCGACCAGAGCTGATAGCGCCGCCAGAGATATTCTACAACGATGAAGAAGCTCGTAAATACACCTCCTCTTCTCGCATCATCGATATTCAGGTACACACCAATTTTCGACGTAATTCAGGTATCCCCGTATCTCTGTATAATGGAGTTCAACAGACATCATTTAGTTAGTTTGCCTCTTTTTTCTGTCGATAGGCTAAACTTTCTGAAAGGGCATTGGAGCTTCTCGTTTTGCCTGATGACGGCGTTCCAAGATTACTTCTTGATATTGGTATTTCACTTTTTTTTTTAGTTCAATTTTCCATGCTAGAATTTTCACTGCATTGTGAATTGCCTATTGACTTGTTATACTACTAACATTTGGTGATTGGTTCTTGGAAATATTGAGTGATTTAATTTTATCCGGCTATTACGGATTAATGTTGTTGAAGAGATCCATTTAACACATTTGAGCTACCGATCTTCATATTTTCTAAATTATTAAATTCTTCATATTTAATTGGGGCCTGTTTCAGTTGAGGTTTGGGTTGATCAGTTATGCTGTTATTGAGTTGAGGTTTGGCTTGGTCTGTTATACTGTTATTGATTAGAATACAGGTATGTTATCAGAAAAAAAAAATATTTTGCCAATAAAAATGAATGCCTTATCCTATTCAATTGATTTCTCTGATTAGGTTATTTGAAATATCCATGCATGGTTTCTACTATATCTACTGCAGTACTGCTAAAACCCAACAACTATATATGCCATATGAGCTGTAGGAAACATAGGGTTTATTCAATGAGACATGTCTTTTTATTGTATCATTTCTTATTGAATTCTAATAGAGTTAAGGGCTCAATAGCTTTTGGTTCTAGAGTTTTTTTTTTCTCTCTTCATAATGTATGCAAGTAACTAAGGTTAATTTTGTTTCAAAATTTTATTACCAAATTTTATACCGGTAAAATGAAACATTGGCTTCTTTTTATATTAAATAATTGTAAAAATTAATTAAATCAATTGGATTTTGAGCTTATGGGCATTCATTACAATTTCTAAGAGCAACGGTCTCGGAGAAAAGGTGGTTGTTAAATATTTATAAAATACGTTGAAAATATTTCTTTTCTGAAGGGTAGATCTTTTAGTTAATTATCATTTTGGAATATAATTCATAGATCCAGAAAACTTCTGTACAAGTATAAACACAAAAAGGATGAGAAGTTATCACCTTTGGTTGATGTGGTATGTTTCGAATGTATGCACTTAAGCACTAAACGTGTATGTAATGTGGAATTTTTTTGTACATTCTTCTACTATTTTTATTAGAACCTTCATTGTCTTGTTTCTTCAGGTTGTGGATCAGGACTTAGTGGGGTGACTTTGACTGATAATGGGCACCAATGGATTGGCCTAGATATATCCGAATCAATGCTAAGTATGCTGCTTTTGACCTTATATTAGTGTCTGCTGATATTCTTCTTGATATTTCTACGCTTTTATTTGTGACTATATTGTTTTAACCGAACCAGATACTGCTCTAGAGCGTGAAGCTGAGGGTGATCTTATACTCAGTGACATGGGTCAGGTTCGTTGGAACCATCTCTAAGTGTTTTTACATCTCGGGTGAAGTTCTGAGGATTGATCTTGTACTGCACAGCTGAATCCTTATCTGATATCCTGAATATTGTGAAAGAAATGGTTTAACCTCAGTCTATATCCACAATATACTTAACTTTTAAGGCTCTCTGTATAATTATAATCTTTTCACTTTACAAGGATCAATGACTAAGATTATGTAGTTTTCATGATATTTGAAATCTAACTGTTATGGAGAATGATGGTTGAATTTCATGATTTTCATCTCATAAGTATATGTACGGATACAATGCCAAGAAGATCAAACTAAGATAACATGACTTGGATGTGAAAGTTATCAATGATTAAGAGTTAAAATGCTCTACATTTATGTGTGTATCTTTTTCGTTATGTTTTTTGATGGTGGTCAGTGAACTGTGAATATTGACATTCATTTAATGAACTACTGTAGGGCTTAGGGCTTCGCCCTGGAGTTATTGATGGTGCAATAAGCATCTCTGCTGTTCAGGTTCATTTTTATCTCTTTCCCTGGTAATTTTTATACCAAGTTAGATGAAAACTTTGTAGCTTGATTCCTCATTAACATAAGTCTATATGTCTAGGATAATAATGTATGCTTGTCCCTGGGTATTGCCAATGCCTAGCTATGTTTAATCTATTTGTTCTTAGTCACTTCTCGGTGCTCCGGTGTAGGTGGTACTTAATTTGATTTCCTGTAGCTTTTGATTTTTGGAAAGCAAATTATGGAACTATATTAGAGTATTGCAATTCATATTCTGTGACTTATTAGCACCTGTGTACTTGATAATTTATTTGTATTCAACAATCAGCCCAGTTGAACTCGACAAAACCTTTTTCCTGCATTGGTAGCTAATCACACTAAGTATTCCTCTGATTTCATTGTTTTGTGTTCCAAATAGTGGTTATGCAATGCTGACAGATCTTCTCATGAGCCACGCCTGAGACTGAAGTATGTAACTCTGACCTTGTTATGGTTTTATTTTTTTACAATTGTTGTGATTTAATCATTTGCTTTCGTCTCAATTATTTGTCATTCTAGGGCCTTCTTTGGGTCATTGTACAGATGTTTGGCCCGAGGAGCTAGGGCAGTGTTACAGATATATCCTGAAAATTTGGCTCAACGTGAGTTGATTCTGGGATTCGCCATGCGAGCAGGGTTTTCTGGGGGAGTAGTCGTTGATTATCCTCATAGGTATGTGAAAATATATGAGAGTTGCCATAAAACAAGCCAAAAATTACACGAGCATTCGAGAGACAACCTTTAGTTCGTATTTGGTTGGACATATAATCCTATATGAGTGCATGAAAGTTTAAGTTTGTCACCTTAACTGGAGATTTTCTTATTTCCAACAACAGCACAAAGAAGCGGAAGGAATACCTTGTGCTCACTTGTGGCCCTCCGTCTCTGAGCAGTGCCACTCCAGAGGCAAAAGGTGAGGACGGGGAGAGTTGTTCTAATGAAGATAGCAGTGGAGATGAAGAAAATCAAACAGTATGTTTAAGAATTATAGAATAGCTTAGTGTCAATTCTTGCTAGCTGGCTGGTTGATACCAAAATGATCTTATTGCCCAGATTATGTAATCTAGCTATCTTGTTGAAACTTTAAAATCTTCTATTTGTAGGTTTCTGTATCAGATAGACACAGACCAAGGAAAAAACAAAAACTCAACAAGAAGGTAAAGGGAAGACAGTGGGTTCTCCATAAGAAGGAACAGATGCGTAAAAAGGGAAATGCAGTGCCACCGGACTCAAAATATACGGCTCGTAAAAGAAAAGCTCGGTTTTGATATGGTTGTAAGTCACCTCTTGGTCTCATTTTGAGTCTCTCCATGTTCACTATCAAATTTTGGAAAATGCATGCTTTTTTACATACTATGGTTGGTTACCATTATGGCTCAAATAGTAGCAAATCACTTCTGTTGTGGAAGTGGAAGGGGGGGTGTTACATTGCTATTTGAATATAGTCCTTTACATTGTGTTCATAACATATCTTATCATTATATTTCATGATACATGTAAGAATATTATTATCTTTTAATAGAAGACAAGCTCAATGAATTTGGTCTTGATTGTTGTTGTTGTTTATCTACTTATTATTTATTAATTAATTATTTTTTTTGTTATGTGTGATAGACACCCACAATTAACCAAGGCTCATCAAACCTAAGAAGCAATTCTTGATCAATCAAGTCTAGGCCCAATGTTTATGCCCATTAGACCTGGATTTGTTGGTTTAGCCCTTTAGTTTAAAGGGCAAAGACATCAAATGCCAACATGAGAGAATAGAACTACAACTAAAATTTTGGCCTCATCATTAGAGGATGGGGCTAATCACAATTAACAACATTCTTGAATCAGACCAAGATCTTTAAGTAAACTAATGAAAGTAACTTCATGGTTTTTGAAGACTAGCACTAAGGTACTACTTTAAATCGATTATTTATTTACTCCACTAATAAATTAGGTTTAATTTAGACATTGCATCGACCATGTTTGGTGTCCTCATCTCTCGATCACGTGCTTATTTGTCGATATTTAAGGACAGTTATAGGTATTTAAATTTTATTACTTGATATATAAAATGAAAGAGAAAATATATTAAATACTCCATTAGTATGTGAGGTATTCATTTATTTTTTGGATGTGGATTAAATAATATTATTATTTTATATTAAATGGATAGCTCTAGAGGGGTGGTCATTGGTGGGATCATTTTTCTAGAAAAAGAAAATTGATACCTTAAAAGTGGATAAAAATGACCAAATGAATAATTTTATCAGCGAATGGAGAGAGTATTAGTTTAGTATTTATTTATTAATTAAAGAATTTAAATAAATAAAATTTTAAATTAAATGAATATATGATTAATATTATTTGAGCTCAGATTTAAGTTGAGTGAACTCAATTCAAGTTAAGTGAATCTCTATAAGTCAAGTAAATACTAATTCAAGTAAGGGGTATGATTCAAGTCAAATAACCTCTAATGTAAATTAAGTAGGTTTGTTCCAAGTAAAAAAAGTTTAAAACAAGTCCAATGGGCCTGATTTAAAATTAACTGAAGCCCAAACAAGATCAATTCAAGCAAGAAGAGACCGTAAATGGGCAGTGTACTTGCCAAAATCAAATAAAATCTTATCCAAATGCATTCACTTATAAATAAAAGGCCTTTTAGAAGTAAAATAGAATCGATCAAAGAACGGATCAGAAATTAAAGTGTTTCAAGTCAAGTTTATCCAGTGTTCTTCATGGGTAAACAACGTTCTTCAAGTTCAATGGCGATTCAAGTCAAATTTATTTAGCATTCTCAGTCAATGACGTTCTTCAAGTTCAAAGGCGTCTAACATGGAAAGCTTCGAGAACAACATTTGATTTGAGATCAATATGTTGAACCCCTCAAAGAGTGAAAACTTTTGCATAACGGACCATATGAAAATGATGAAAACTTTTAAATATGAAGGGATTATTTTTTTTTAGGTAATTTGAATTTTTTAAAAAATAAATAAAGTATAAAAAAACCGTTATTGTGCAACCAAGTCTATGGTGAATTATTCCAAAAAAAAGTTGCACTTTAAAATATCGATGGTTACTACTCCCTCCGTTCGCTTCTAAGGTGTCCATTTTACTATTTTTGGGGTTCGATTCAAAGGTATTCATTTATCATATTTAACAAAAAAGTACACAATATAGCCCATCACTTTCCTCTAATACAACTACCCACTTTACATATAATAATAATACTCCTTAATCCACGTGCAAAAAACAAACGGATGTCTCAGAACCGGACGGAGGAAGTATTTAGAATAGGGTTACTCTAATTGGAATAGACTGCATGAACAACAATATTAATATTATTTTCTCCGTTCAAAAGGTACATATACCTTTTTTTTACACAGTAATTAAGGAGTGTAATAATTATGTGTAGTATATTGAAGATATAATATTTTAATATGTAGTAAATAATTGTATAAATGTTGTTAGTAAGCCCTTTTGTGTGGTCATTTATCTAAAAAGAAAAATGTGTCAATTTATGTGATAACTCAAAAAGGGAATTATGTAAAAAAAAAAATTGGTACAAGGGGAGTACCTTTTATACAGAAGAGTAGTCGTCTCCTATGATGTGGAATAGCTTTCCATTGTCCGATTATATCGTAAAACCGGTTTCACGCTAGTTTTTGCATAAAATGGCAAGTTGAGACAGTTTTTTTTTAATTTAAAAACGGCACAGACAAAGCTCAGATCAATGCCATTCAATTACACCCCTTTTTTATTCTTATTTTTTTCAGAATTTTTTATAAAGGGTATAGAATTTAAAATTAAATATTCAGTATTTTGTGTGACAGAAGCTATAGATATCTGCTTTATTGCTAAATAAACAGCAAATGTGTTCTCGGTAGTTAATAAATACAGCTAAAAAACCAGGAAAAGAATTGAAGAAATAAGAATTAAAGTAGAATTATTTTTAACTTTTGTTCTTCAGTTCTACTTACTGGTCTAGGCTAGTCATATTCTCCTGGAGCTCTATATCCCGTCAGTGTAAGATAAACAATTAAAAAAAAAAAAAAACTCTCACCATTAAACTACAAAAAACATAAGCTATAAGATGTCTCTAATTTATCTTCAATCATCGGAAGAATTGGGTGTTCTGACAAATCTTCCCTGTAACATCATAAACAAATTATTTTAGACATAATTAAGTTGGATGAAATTTATAGCTTATATTGACACACTTCTTAAAAAACAAGGCTTGAATGGAGTTTGAAACTAAAATTTGAATGTTGATGAATAATTGTAGGAATCAAATAAGAATTTCGATAGATTTTTTAATTGGTTCTCTTTTCTAGATTATGTTTAAAAGATTATTAGGTCTAATTAAATTATTTAACAACTAATACTACAACTTGCGCGAAAAAAAAAAGGTGCTTTTAAAGAGGCGATTTATTTTAGTGAACATAGAAAAAAAATTAATTAAAACTATAAGTAGGATGTGTTAATAAAATATCGTAAAAGCGGCCGTGTGGCGTTTGGTTAAATATTTGTATGTACCATAAATTAAAGGGGATTCTAGTATTCAAACATAGAGTTTATATAACACTCCCTCTCTTCGATAAATTTAAAGATATCCATTTTATAAGTTCGTCGACAAATTCAAAGATATTGATTTTATTATTTTTTTAATAAAAGAGTTTCATATATAATTCATTATTTTTCTCTAATACAACAACTATATATATAATAATATTTTTTAATTTATACGTAAAAAGCAAATAAATACATCTGCCTGGAGATTATTATGTAGGGAATAGTTTAAAATATAATTTTTTTTTATCAAACACTTAAAATTAAGAAGTTAAGCTTATAGTCACTAATGTTCTTTTTTCATTGTATTGACCAAGTTAAAGGAGAGTTCCTCTTCATTTCAAATTAGAAATTTATATAAACTAATTCTATGTTGTTGATTACAAGAAATGGATTTAAACTCTAAATTTAAAAAATTTCATCCTCAAGCATGTGAAGTTCTTACTGATTTATAAGTAGAGAAAGAAGGGTAAAAAAGTAGAAATGGGATCTCCTATTCTAGATGTGTGTTCCATCTGGTCTAACAGACCGAATGGAAGACACATCACTCCTTTCCAAAATTTAAAAAGTAAAAAGTGGTGATGTGTCTTCCATATGATATATTGAAATATTATATGGAACATACATTTGGAACAAATAAATGTGTTCTCAGAAAAGTGAAAGTACCTTCATTCTAGGACGATGATCGGCATTGACTTTGCGAACTTGGTACCTAATTTTTTTAGAGAAGAGACGAGTTCGTCGTTTTACCTTGTAGCGCTGCACACTCGCCTCTCTTACTCCTGCATTCTCATTCTCCCACAACAACTCTATCAATGCTGCCCTACCCTGCACCCATTCGATTACACATTCATCGTCACAACAAATAAGAAGTGATGATATTTATAATGAAAAGTGATAATTGACTGATAAAAAGTAATACTAAGACATTTGTGAACTATTTTATAAATAATTTATAGTATAAATAAGAAGTGATTAATATTTTAAAAAAATATATATATTTAAAAAAAAGTAATACTACGAAATGAAAATAATCTAACCGTTACACGGTCTCATATAAATCTGCCCCTATAATAATTTAGAGAATGTCCTTTTTTTATTATTTTTTTAATATTTATTAGAATTCTTTTATTTGCAATTGAAATTAATAAAAGTGATGGATGGATTGAGCAGAGAATCTCACTGGCCACATCAGAGGCAGAGGCGCAGACCCTCCAAGTGGGAAGTAGAACCCATATAGATTGCATATTATCAATTTTCAATCACGAAAACCAAACAAAAGGAAAAAGGATACCTTATAAATCACCAAAGAAAAGAAGCAAAAGGAGGAAGAGAAAATGACCACTTCCAATAATTGAATGGCTCCACACACAATGACATCCAACTACATAAATTATGCAACACTCCTTTAAAAATCAATCTTGGAAAGAAAAAAGAAAAAAAGAGATTTCAATACATTCATTAAAAAATTTATGTATGTTTTATGGCTTATTATAATGGATTTGAAATGAAATTTACAAAATAGAAGATGGTTTATAACCAAAAATAAATAGTAAGATGTTTTTTTTTTAAGGATAGTAGAGAAGTGTTAAACTACTTTTGATATGATTATCATATCTACCTCAAAAAGTTGTCTCATGAAACTTAAGTAGAAGAACAAGTATATTGTGAGATAGTACTATTTTTCTTTTTTTCTTTTTAATACAATTTCTATCCTAATTTTTAGTTTAATGAGATGATTAACACTTCTTTTCTCTCTTAAAAAAAACACTAAGTCACGATATTTTATTGAGTGAGGCTCTGTGCGGGCGCAAGGAGAACATCCGTGCACCTTTGCAATTTTCATACCCTTTACAATTTAAACTCCTAACAATACATATATTTAAATAGAATTGGAGGGGGATTGGATTTAAATAGAATTAGAGGGGAATTGTATTCACATGGGACACGAAGTATCCTTCCGTGTCCTCGGGGCGCAGAAGCATTTGCCTATTTTATTACTTACTAGGCGTATTTTTTAAAATAATTTATTTATTTTAATAAATTCATTGTGACAAATTTCATGCGCACCCCAATGAATTTTAAATTTAAATTATAATATGGATTCATTAGTTAAGTTTAACTTTTTTCTTTTCTTTTCTTTTTTATGAAAAAATAATTTGAATTTGAATTGAGACTAAAGTACTTTTAGCATGTGAATATTTTTTTACTATGATTATACCGAAATGCCTTCATATATGTAATTACGTACGAACGTAGATTTTACTGATGAGATAAATACCTGGACATCCTTTCCGGCGGACTGAGCCGCCGGAGAGTCGCCGGGAAATGGACACCCCTTATCGGACCAGTCATTCAAAACGCTGTCGTAATTCAATTTCAACAGCAGCCCTGCAATTGGTGGAGGATTAACACCTTCCTCCCCACCGCCGCCGGAATTCTGTTTTTCCCCTTTGATTTCCACCTTGTTCTTCTTCTTCTTCTCCGCCGGAATTCTGCCTATTTTAGGGCTTATGTCGACAATATTCACGCAGGGAAACCTCCACCAATCACATTCATCGCCATTTCTCATTGCCCTCATCTCTCTCCTCATTCCATACCCAAATTCAAACCCTAACCCCACCGGATACCCATAGCAGAAATTGTTCGTATTCGCGTTCGAATACGGGTTGCAATCAGGATTCGGGTCATTCCCCATACCCATACCCGTATCCGTACTCCCCATGATGCTCTCAATCCCTCCTTCAATTTCCTCATCCAGCATTGACTCTGCATCGAAATCCCCCTCATCTCGAAACTCATTGCAGATTTCAGAGGAGTTTATCTCCCCCGGACTCTGGCATGGGTTCAAATTGAACCCTTTCGGCTCAAATACGGCGGGACGTCTTTGAGCCGAAGGCAAATCGAGCAAGAATCCAGAGTTGTCGAGCATTCGGAAGGGCATGAGTAGGTCCGAAGGCTCGAACAGCGCCGAATTCTTGGTGTGATCATGAAATTTAGAGAAGGGGTGGGATGGGAATATCTTGGGATAAGCTGTGGAGAGAATTGCAGCAGCTGCATTGTAGGTTTGATTAGGCCTTTTTCTTGGGGTTCTTGGCTTCCTGGTGGAGATAGCAAGAGGGCAGTTGCTAGATTCAGAGAGAGTGGATGAGGGGGAAGAAGATGAGTGGTTTGAAATCCATGAAGTTGTAGTAGAAGGGGATTTGATAATCTCAAGGTCTAATGTTTCTATTCTGTATGCTCTTCCACCTCCACTCAGACAAGAAGGCATTGGTAATGGATAATCAAGAATCAGGCCCCTGATTGGTTGAGCTTCTGAGCCTACTGGCGTTTAAACATGAGAGAGAGAGAGAGAGAGTGGAAAAACCCTAAACCCTGAAGCTATTCTATATATATCTCTATTGATGGTAAAAGCCAAAAGGTGGAAATTACCAGAACCCTGAAAGGGGAAAGGAAAAAGGAAGTTGATTGCATGAAACAGAGTGTCTGAAATATCTGTGTAATTAAGGGAAGTGAAGGAATGGTGAGTATTTATATTTAGTTGTCAAAAAATGAAGGGAGCATGTTGGGACAGTGAGTCACGGGAGGGAACCGGTGGTGAGTTATGTAAAACTAAAATTATAGAAGAAGATACACACAACCACGCTCTTCTCTCTCTTCCTCACTCTGTTTCTCTCTCTGGAATTGGATGACGAATGGAGGGATGGTATGGGGTGGGTTGATAACAGAGTAAGAGACAAGGTTTGGGTTCTGCATGTCTTGAGGGACCACCCCCCTCCCCCTGTCATATATTGCACTTTTACCGGTATCTTGCATTCACTCATTCTTAATTCTTACTGAATGTCATTTGATCTAGGGTTTAATGGGTTTAGACTTAATTCTTGCCCTTTAATTGTTTTTAAGAAAGTGGTTTATGTATCTAGTCTAGTTGTTTAGTTATGGATTATTTTCCATACTAGGTGTCAAACCCATGCAATGCTAATTATATGAAATTCTTTAATCCCCTCTTTAATTCTAAAAGCAAATGATGTAGTTCGAGTTTTATTAAGAAGAATGAGAAGAACACTGAGCGAGTTGACAACTGCAAGATAAAGATTTCAATCTCATTATTAAGATGTTAATAATTCCTTTTAATAATTGCAGTTAATTGGTGAGCTTCTGGCAAAAGGTCCAAATAATTTATGATACTTTGTGTAATATCTCCTATATCACTTCGTTGGATGAGTGATACGTATGATAAATAAGAAAAAATATAATCTAAGTTAACATAGTAAATTCTAAAGGAAAGAAATTGAATGTTACAAGATCTGCAGAGCAAATAGTATATTCAGATGTTTAATTTTATATAAATCCGTCAAAAAAAGAAAGAAAGAAATTAAGTTATAAAACTCATTTAATTTAATATATTAAGAAAATATTAATTTTCAAATAGATTTATTTATATCATAAATCTATTCGTTAGTGTTAACAGTAATACATCACGAGTGAAATTTAAATTAGATTTTTATAAATTTCCTTTGACCGGAAAAGTAAAATTATCCACATCATGAATTAAATGCAAAATAAAATCAATATTAAATGCAAATAAAGAATATGATGTTTCTAGTTATTATGAGTCAATCAATACATTTTTCCCAATACTTTTAATAAAATATTGAAAACTCTTCGGTAAGACGAGTTATTTGTGAAATAGATGTGAGATAGGTTGACCAATTACTAAAGTATTCTTCTTATATAGTTAAAATATGTTTATGTGTAATTAAAGTATGTTAATAATAAATCATATTATAACACACTAAAATTATACTTTAATGCATAATTCAACATACTTTAAAAAGCATACTTTAACAACCATTTAACATACATTATCTATACAATAAGCATACTTTAGTAATGGATCGATCCGTCTCACAAATAACCCGTCTCACAAGATACTTTGTATATAAATAAATAAAGATTTTGTCACGTGAACAACTTATTTTAAGACATCATCTTTAATTATTAGTAAAAATAATAATTATATTTTAAAATCTTATACTAAATTCTATACAGTAAAGATTAAATTATAAAGGCAATACATCACTTAAATTGTTTAGATAAAATAATACATATTATATTAAAAAATTACTTAAATCTTATAAAAGAATAATTATACCTTAAAAGAATTTTAATGTTAAGAGTAAAATTAACTTTTAACCATAAAATAAAACATGAAGTATGAGAATGAGGGCGTAAAAGGTTTGACTATAAAAAAATCGTCTTCTTTAAATACATCTATTTTGTTATTTTAATCCTTTTATTATAAATTACTATCTTTTCATCCAATTATTAACTTTACATTCCCCCCCCCCCCCCCCCCCCCCAGATATTATACACGCTTCTAAACTTAGCATTCATAAAATATTAATTCTCTTATAATTCCTATCACAATACTATGAAAATGTCACATACATTTTACAATACTAAGAGTAATCATCCGTTTTATAACATTCATTGCATGAATACAACTGATTGCACATAAGTATTTGTTGTTTTCTAGTAAATGTCTACCAAATTTAATAATACTCCTCTTGTTTAAAGAGTTTTATTTATTTTTTCCACGTGATTAACAAGTGATATTATTTAATGTGTAGTGAATATTAGTAGGTGTATGAGTTCATATTTTAATTATATTAGTGATGTATGTAAATTTTATGTGTATAAATAAAAATGAAACTCTTTGGAGCGGACGAAAAAAAAAAGTCTTTTTAAAAGTGAACGGAAAGAGTAAAATAAATCTAAAGAAATTATTAAAAATTATACCATTGCCATCTATTTAAATTAAACATAACATGAGAATAAAAAGGTATATGAATATCCAAAACTTACTCATTACTAGTTAAACATTATATTCTCTAATTTTTATGATAAAAAAAAATAAAAAGATATTGTGATAGGATTGAGGGACTAATGAATATTAGTATATACTCCCTCGGTTCTAAATAATATTTCATGTAGTATTTGTTATTAATTTTATCAACTTATTTAAATAAATTGATATTTTTGGGTTAAAAAATTAATAAAAATTTTGAAAGTAAATTGCATTTATCAGACTTTTTTATTTTTCTAAAATTTAAATTCAAGGGCAAGATGGGAGTATATAAATGAAGTATAGGATAGATTGAATTAATTATGATGTTCCCTTGTACCATAAAAGGGCACTCATGGTGTAATCTAATCTAATCCTCAGATCATGGATTGAATTATTTCCATTCTATCATCCAAAGTGAGTTATCCAGCGACGTGGCGCGAGGGGATTGGTGGGCAAGATTGTGGCGGGTGACGTGGATTGCGCTTTATTGGTTGGTGGATTTTCACGGTTATCTAGAAAACTGTGGGTTGGGTTTTGGATGTCAATGATTTGAAGGTGTTTGTAGTGTTGTGTTGTGGGGAGTGATTTTTTGTGTGGCATTAACTACTCACACGTTCTACTATTTTTGTTCAATAGATTGTGATTATTATAATAACCAAGCTTTAACCTATGGATTTCACATACAACAAGGTTTTTGTATTTTTGGGAACATAAAATATCATCAAATCTTAATTGTATTCTCTTCACATATTCTTTTGAAACCTCCAAAAATCCTAGTTTATTGGGTGTGTCATAATCTTAACCAATCAATTGTTATTATGACTTCATTATTTGTAACTTGCTTTTTGAGATAATTTTGATTTTGATTTTTTTTATTAAGTTATGATTATGTAATCAATTTCTTGTTTTAGTTGGAGTTAAAAGTAAAATTAAATAACATAAATTTCACATTTTTTTTATATATCACATTCTATTCTTTTATACACATCATTTCCTACTCTTACATAATGATTTAATAGTTTTAAAATTAAATTAAAGTCTACAATTCTTAAATTACCAATAAAAACATGCATAACACTGTTAATTGGGTTTACTACATCCACCAAATTCTAGATCTAACTTTTTTTTTTTCCTAATTAGAGAAAAAAATGTGATTACTTGTGTCTTAATAGAAGACTTTCGTGAGAAAGAAAAATAGGAGTAATAATATTTTAATAATAAAATTTAATTTAATTAATGAATAATGATAATAGTACACCAAATAAATAAATATTATAATATTTTTAATAAGAAGTAATAATATCTTTTAAGAAAAATGATAGTACTATTTATTTAGTAAAACAATCCCAACAAAGTATTTCACGAGAAAAATTGTAACTTTTGTCCCGTTTTAGTTACCGTTGTTTAGTAATTTAAGGTTTATATTAATTAATTTTTGTGGATTATTAAAAATTAAGCCATTTTAGTCTTGATTTCTAATTTCTAATTAGATTTGCTCAATGATAACAAACTTCACCGATAAAAATATTCTTCCAAATGACGCATTGACATGGAACCACGTCACATAATATTGAAAGCTAATTAAAATCTAAACGAAAAAATTATGAATTTTCACTCTTGCGTAACAAATTATCGATAAATAACACAAAATACAATACGCAACTTTGTGTGCAATTATTTAGACTTACGAATTCCCCCAACTCATACTTTTTAAAAAAAATATATTTAACTAATCAACAGCAAAACTTGTGTGAGACTATATATTAACATTTTTTTTCTAATTAGTAATGGTTAATTTTTATTAAAAATATTATTATATTTCATTAGTTAAATTATTATAAATTATTTATGAAATAATTTATTATATCACTATCATTTTTAATTTTATTAAAATATTATTATTTCTTATTCGTCTTACAAAACTTATTATGTAAGATGGTCTCATGCAAATATGTGTCTTTTACCAAAATAGATAAGTTATAGAAAAGAAACTGTTTTTTCATACAAATTAAACTACATATTCCCCTCCGTCGTGTTTCAATGTTTACGTTTGTTTTTTTGTACGTTAATTAAGATATAATATTTTAAATGATAGTCGATTGAAATATACACTCCCTCCGTCCATTCTCAATGCATCCATTTGTTTTTTGTACGTGGATTAATGAGTATAATTTTATGTGTAGTAGGTAGTTGTATTAATGGAGGGTGTGAGTCCCATATTTTATTTGTATTAGTGGTGGGCGTGAGTCCATAGTAAAAAAAGGAAATAGATAGATTAAGGATGGACGACCTAAAATAGTAAAATTGATAGATTGACAGTGATAGAAGAAGTAATATTTAGTGTAAATTGGATAGTTATATTAGTATTGGATATGAGTCTTATAAAAATATACTTATTTTGAATGAATCTCTATACCAGAAAAGAAAATGTAAATATTTAAATGAAACACAAAACTTAAAATTATGTAAAAATTTAAATGGACACAAGTGCATATTTTAAAGAAATTTTAGGCCAGCCACCATAATTTAGAGATATATTTAATAGTATAATTGTTTTATGCATGTTCTTCCAAATTTCAAAATTTTTGTAGCACGTTAGTAGAACATAAAATTTGGAAACTTTGGGACCATAATTTAATATTACTCATTTTTTATATTTTATGGGAGAGTTTTATTCCGAATTTTCAACATATTATGGAAACACGCATGTACAGGTGTATTCAGTATTCTTTGGGTAAGAAATTTTTAGTAGGAGTAAATATCTAAATCTGTCTGCACGTCAAACATCTATATTTATTTCTTTCCTAATTTCAGTAAATTACAAGATTACCCCTGGCTATGATTTCTTAATAATAATAACGGTAAATTCCACACTCTAGTAGTAATGAACTATTTTGAATAGAGTAACTCTATATTTTTTAAATTTTAAAGAGTAATTTGAATTATCATAATTTACCTCTCCACATTCTATCGGGTCTAGATATATAGAATGGACAATTCCATTTTTGTACCAATATTTTAAAAAGTAATCATTCTTAGAAGTGTACAACATACACCCAACTGACACTATCACTTCTCAAGATTAATTGAGAATATTCATGAATGTTAATTTTGATTCACAAAACGTTACCATGGGAGAAAAGAGATTGGGCTTATCGAAAAAGAGTGATAAGGGAAAAAGAAAAAATAAATTATAAAAGGAAAAGAGAGAGAATATATAGGGTTTAGAAGGGTTTGAAGAGCAATGCAACTTCTTGGCCACAAAAGTTACTTTCTCGTAATCTAGTATGTGTTATATTGCCTTATCTTAATAAACAACTATCTACCTAGCATGTGGTTTTTGATAATGATACTTCTATTTGAGATTAGAGTCTCATTTGAATCCGTATAACAAAAATGGCTCATGAATTAAATAATAAATAGAAAAATGAAGTGAAATTTAATTTAGAAAATGTGGTTTTCATCAAATTTGAATTGAATTATTTGGATAAAAATAATAAATGATAACATTTTAAATAAAAATTATCACTTATCTCTTCTGATTCATAGTATGTCGTATGTACCCTCATTTTATTCTTAAATACACAAAAAATTATTCAATTATGAGCCATCATTCTTAATGAAAAATATTTTTCATCGGCTGAAAAGTAAAAAAATTTAATATACAGTAGAATTTGAGTAGAAGTAATATTTTTTATTTTAAAAAGTAATTAATGTTTCATCAGTAACTTTTTATATGTTAAAGAATATAATTAACGTTTTTTTTAATTTTATATACTAAGGAGTATTTTTATAAAAAAATTTAGTAGTATGATCCGAATTAAATTTCTTAAAATGTGATATTAAGTACATTTTAATTTTCCTATTAAAGTCATGTTAGTATAATTTAATTATATTGTTAAAGCTACTTAAAAATAATTTAAGCACCTTAGAATACCAATAAATTTAAATTAAAGTGTATATATATGATCATTAAAATACCTAGCTAAGAGTTAAAGATAATGCGTCACGACTTTATTTTAACACTTGTCTAAATTTGAAAGCTTACGTGACTACATTTCCATAAAAAGATAATAAAAAAAATCCAAGAATATCCGCACAATTATAAATTTTTATATATTTAATTATAATACAATATTGAATATACTGCAATATTCTATTATAATATTAACATAATGAATCCCTTTGTTAGAATTATAAACTTGTTTCTGGTAAACCTGTTAGTACGATGCACCCATACTTTACATAAAAAAAACTCTTTAGAATAATTTATTTTTCCTAACAATAAAAAATACACTTTAGCCAATTTATGTTGAAAAAAAAAAGGTAAGATTAACCTAATAAAAATGATCCAAAATATAGATTTCCTCTAAAGTTTCATGTATATCCAACAAAAATGATAATAAATTGATATCCTATATATATTCATACGCACTGAGTACACTTATATATGCATAAGTTTTTATTTAATAATCAAAGGCAAATCTAGATGGTTACAATATGATACAATTGTATTCTTAAAATATAGGGTAATTTTGTGGTGCACTGAGTATACAAGTATATTTAAGGTTTATAGACTTAATTTTAATGTATATATGTTTTTTTAATAAAAAAATTAATTAATTATTTTATTAGATCTAAATGGTATTATTAGTTAGCTTCTTAATCTAATAACTCATAGTATTAAGTATGTGTACTGGTACCTTATGTACACTATAGTTTAACTCAAAATATGGAGTATACATTTTTTAATTATGGAGCATTTTCTCCGTCTTGTTCTAATAGTTACTTTTTGTTTTTTGCACGAGAATTAAGAAATATAATATTTTAATGTGTATTGAAGTAAGAGAAATAATATTTTAATATATGGTGGGTAGTTGTATTAGTGTTGTAACTGAGTCTCATGAAGATATTTTAATTATTTTGTGTAGGTCTAATACACAAAAGAAAAAAAAGTAATCACTAAGATGAAACACTTAAATTAGAAATATGTAACCATTAAAATAAATTATAAATATGTACCTATTAGAATAGCAGGGGTATTAGAAAAATTGAATAAAAATTAATTTTGCTCCTTAAATTATCGATTATTGGCACAAATTTATATAGACTTCAATATTTTTTTAAATTAAATTTACGATGATAATACCTTGAATAATATTTTATAAATTAAGATTTGACAGTGTCAACAATAATTAAAATGTATATTTTTATTTTTTTTGTACTAAATTAAATATTAAATAATTTCTTAAAAATTTGTAACGTATTTCAAATTTTATTTCCTGGACTCGCATCTTTTAATAATGTATGGAGTACGTGTTTTTTTAATAAATATATAATTTTTTATATTTGATTTTCATTAAAATTTTGATAAAAATCGCTAATAAAGTGTATTAATTTTGTTTTATTAATATATAGTGAAATGCTTACTTATATTGTTACATAATTTAATGCGTTACAACTTAATTATTTTATAATTTGTCTAAATTTGAAAGTATCTTACGTAACTATATTTCCATGAAAAGTTAACATAATGAAATCCAAGAATATCCATATAATATCTAGCTTTGTACACTACAAATTTTACATAATAATAATACAGTATTCTACAGAATTCTATTTAAAATATTAAAATTATGAATTCCGTTGTTGGAATTATGAACTTGTCTCTTATGACCCAGCATGAGAAGAATTACTACTATTTAGAGCTATGTTTATTTTCGGTTTTTTATTTTTTATTTTTAATTTAAAATTATGTAATTTATTTTTCATTTAGTTGAGGTTTAATAATATCAAATTACATTAGTTTTATTTACCTGTTTTACACGTCATATTTTATCCTTTAACACACATTACCATCTACTTTTACACATTAGTCTGACATAAAATTAAAATTTATCATACTTAAATAAATTCTCAAAACACAAACCTAAACTAATTAAACTATTTGTTAAATTTTACTAAAGTCATCTCATTCTAATCTATCTTTTCAATTTCCCACATAAAACCAAAATAATTAAACATTACTAATTAGCTATTACTCTTCGCGTTAAAATGTATTACTCTCTCTAGGCATAATGGTTACGTTAATTACCTTTTTGTGTAGAAATTATAGATATAATATTTTAGTGTATAATGTGGGTTAAAATATATAATATTTTAATATATGGTAGATATTTATATTAGTATTGTGTGTGAGTCCCATAAGAATATATTCCCTACATCCACTCCAAAAGTGATCATTTGCTTTATTTTATATTAATGATTAATTTTATTAGTGGTGAGTGGTGGATATTATGTGGAGCCCTTTAACTACAAATGATAAATAAATATCTTTGGAATAGACGACCAAAATGATAAATGAGGACTTTTAGTGCGAGCGAAGTGAGTATTAATTATTTTGTATGGATTCTATCTATTAAAAAAATGTAATTATTGAGTTGAGATGCATAATTTTAAAATATATAACCATTAACATGGATTGGAAAATTGCATCTAATAATTTTTTTTTCAAGAAAAAATGATGAGATTAAGCTCAAATAAAAGTAATCCAAATATTTAGTAACTCCAAAGCATCCGAATTTGAATAGAGTAATATTTTTAATTTTGAAGAGTAATAATTTATTATTTCAATGAGTAATTTTTCAAATGCTAAAACCTAAAATATTAATTATGTACACCAAGTGCAAGAAATAATATACTCCATAGCTAGAATTATATATTTATGTGGAAAAACACTCACGAAAATAATTATGTAAGACAGATAAAAAGTGATAACATTTTAATAAATAGTGATACTCGAAATTAATGAAGAATGATAGTTGACAGTGGTATAGTGAATTATTTCTTGAATACTTCGTAGTATAAAAAAAAGTGATAATATTTTTAATTAAATGTGATTTATAATATTTTGAAATAAAAGATGTTAATTATTAAAAAATATGTAAAAGTAGTATTTTCCTATTAGACGTTTAAAAAAAAAATGAAAGGCATATTACACCATAAGAAGTTATGTATACCGTTACACATTCTTAAAGAATTAAGCTGAAAATAATTTATGCTTAGTTTTCTATACAACATATAAATTAGATTTAGAAAAGATTATGGAGTGGAGATAGAAGTCAATATCATCCCCATGCAAAGGGTATAGAAAACTCCAAAAATGGAAATGGCCAAATTTAATTAAAGTTGGATAGGTTAGATCGAATACGTCCTTTGAGGATAACCTAAGGCTCAGTTTGAAATAGATGGACCCATGCTTTTAAAGAATGGTTTCTCACTCATCTTCTAATCTAATTCATCAACTTATATATTTGGGACCATTTGATAAAATCTAAACTCATCTTAATAAACGTGTATATATATATATATATATATATATATATATATATATATATATATATATATATATATATATATATATGCATGCCCCATTCTGAGCTGATAATATAATGGGCTTCATCTGTTATATACACATACTTGTCCTTACACATACCTTTTAACCATTCACTTATTTGATTCCATTATATTATGGAGGCGATGAGTTCAAATTTCGAATGGTAATGGTAATGAAAATCATTAATGAGGTAATGGTGACGTTAATGAAATTGATTCGGATTAAGGATATACTTTGAATCAAATATCGGTGATTGAGGATTTCGCATTCCCACTACCTCTTATATAAAAAATAAAAAATAATACACTTTCATTCCAAGGTAAAGATTTGTGTGAGACCGTCTCACGTAAACTCTCAGATGAGACGGATAAAAAGTGATAGCATCATTATCACATTTTCTATAAAATGTCATCATTTTTTATTTATACTATAAATTGTGCATGAAATAGTTCACTGCAGTATTATCAATTTTCATCGATTGAGTATCACTTTTCGTTAATGATACTATCTCTTTTTATCTATTTTCGTTGCTAAAAATTTACGAACCACCACCTTACCAAATGGAATATTTTCAACATATTTCGTTATTAATCTGTTATGAGATTAACAATAAAATTAAGTTTTTTCTAACATAAAATTTTCTTGATAAAAAAATAGTTTTTTTTTTTTTTGATAGTGAAGTAAAGAATGATTGTTGTTAAATTAAACTCAAAAATTTGAAAAAAAAACAACAACTCCTAAGTACAAACAAAAACAATGGGCAAATTATATCAAATAAGAGTCCTAGTAAAAGTTGGGCCGAGCACGTAGCCCAACCCATGATACGTAGAATTGTTAAGGGTCCATTAGTATTAATAGGTCAAATCGGATATGTAATTATTGAAGACTCAATGAAACAATTGATCAAGAAGTTGGCCAACTTTCGCATGAAAGAAGGTAAAAGAACGAGAGTTCGTGCTATTGTTCATAGTTTTGCTACAGATGATACATGAGGGTCATCCATCAATGCATGGTGTTCTTCGACATTGTTACTCTAGATAGTATTAGTATTGTTCAATGTGCAGGAGAGCTACTCTTAAAATCTAATATATAAAGATTAAATATACTCAATTACTTATAGATTAATACTCTTTCCATTCCATTTTCATTTAAATATTTACTTACATGTACGAATTAAGAAAAGTTATTTTTAAAGGTAATTTGATATTTTTTTATTAATAAATAAATTGTAAAATATATCATGTTATGTGTAGAAAGAAGGGATAGTAAATTTAAAATGAGAATGTATTTTGAATATATAATAGTTAAGTGTTAATGTGTCATTCTCTCTATAAGAGAGTGACGTTGAAATTGAAATGGATAAAATTAAAAAGTGCGAATTTGAATTCGTAACTATAGGGATGTGAGTAATAACTTCATAAATTAAAATTGCACGTTTGAATGAAATTTGATGAATAACAAAGTTTTTAGACTATTATTCATTAAATTCCAACTTATAGCACCCAAATCCATTAAAACTTTAAAGAATAAAGCTAGGAAAAAGAAAGAAAAATAAAATAAAATTGGAAGTGGTGGACGGTGAGCTTTGATGGGTGGCTTCCACCGTGGAGGGCAGTGGTAGAAGTGGAAGAGACTGTGTTATTTCCAATAAAATACTCTCTCCTCTTACTTGATCATGGATTCTTGGTTATATTTCGATGTTTCATCTTAGTTACAAATTTTAGATAAGAGATCAATTTTAATCATATTTGATCAATTTTGATAATTTTTAATTTATTTTTGGTTTAAATTAAAAATTACTCTTTCATTTCCGTTGTAGCCCATATTCTGCCAACAACTCCGTTCATGACAACACACAACACCCTTTTAAAAAGGAGCAAAAACGAGATCGGAATGTTCTGCGAATGAACTCTAAATCGGAAACTGCATCGGGAAAGAAGGGAATGCTTGAAATATAGGCACAATTTTTATTAATGTATATATTTTTATTCATTAGTGTATAATTTTCCGAATGTGGTGCACACAAAAATTTGCCTTATTGAGTTAAGTGCATTTTCTTTCATAAGTACAATGTAAAGATAATTTAAAACAAATAAATAAGATAATAATAAATTTATTTTCTCCATCCGTTCATAGGCAATACTTTTTATACATGTATTAAGGAATATTATTATTTTATATAAAGTATGTGGTTATATTAATGTTAAGTGATGAACTATGTATAATACTATTTTATTAAAAAAATAGATATTTTTAGAGTAGACGACTAAAATAGCAAAATAAATACTCTTTCGGTAGATAGAAAGAGTATAAGATAGAAGTACTAGTGGCCATAACACAAATGAAGTTGGCCTATCGGTGAAGACTTGAGGTGCCTTAGGGTATGCAGATTACGTAGAGAAGTTGTGCACCAAAAAAGAGTTCGGGGCGAAAAACTGTAATAAGACTTGTGTGAGACCATCTCACGGAAGGACTTTTGTGAGACGGATAAAAAGAGATAACATCTTTAGTGAAAAGTAATACATAATCGAAAAAAATTTGATAATTGTGTAGTGAGCTATTTCATGAACAAATTAAAATATGAATAAAAAGTGACAATATTTTTTTTAAAAAAAAGTAATAAGATCTTTAATAAAAAGTGATAACTAATTAAAAATAATATAAAATGGTCGCATAGTGAGACAGTCTCACACGAAACTGCTTCTTTGTATTAGTATTATATGTGTGGGTCTCAGGAAAATATTTTAATTATTTTGTGTGAATCTTATCTACTAAAAAGGAAAATGTAACAATTGAAATGAGATACTCAATATTATAATATTTAACCATTGAAATTTGATTGGGTATATCAATTACAAATTTTATCGATGATCAGACTTTCATACATGCCTCTCCTCAATTATATATTTTTTCTCTTATTGCTTTTTACACATATTATTAAACTAAAACCCAAAACAAACATAAATTACTATGATTATTGTGTGTGAAAATCTGTGTGCTTTAGGATTCAATTTAGTACCGTTTTGTGATATTTATATCCGTATTTGAGTATTTTTGGTTTAATTGTATATATTTGTGTTACAGATGCTTGTGAGGTGTTATTTTGTGTTTTTAGATAGAAACTGGGGGTAAAAAGAGTAAAATTGGAAGTTGGGATCGAAACTGGGCGGAAGAAGGATTTGGTGCAGCATGGCACAACTCGTGCCGCTCACATGAACCACTCATGTCGGGCATGATGTGCACGACCTCCTAGTATGCCCCATAGGAGCACCACTCGTGCCACTCTTTGAAAGACTCGTGCCATATTCAAATGGATGAATTTTTAGGATTTCTTTATATGGTTAGAAAGTCAAGAAAAAGAGGATCGTGTGAGCGCAAAAATTACCTCAATCAGAGTCTGGATGAAGAAGTTATGAATAAAACTGTGAGGTCGTGTAGGCTGTCGATGGGTGGCATGACCTGTGCCGATTGCCCAGCCAGCGCCCGTGCCGATGTCAGCTGCCGAGAAATGTCTCACACCATGGGCGGCACGACCCGTGTCATGGCTAGCATGATTCGTGCCAGTGCACAGCGAGCCCAATTTTGTTTTTTACATCGTTTTCTCGGCTCATTCGTGTTTTTGACGTAAAAAGCCCACTTTTGAATCAGAATTCGAGATTTTATTAGTCCTCAATTATAAAAAAGACACTTTGGGAATTTTCTACGTAACTCTCCACAACTTTTCATACTTTTTCATACCCTTTTCCTGCCACTATATCGAAATGAAGATTCATTATTCCATCCACCCATCCCGGAGAGTTTATCAGTGTTGCTTACTTGAGAAGGAGAACGAAAAGATTCAGAATCACAGAAGGGAGAACAGAGAATCACGCCACATTTAAAGTTTTTCTTTTTCTATCTTTCAAGCTTTTGAATTATAGACTCGTGGGGTTGTTTTCATCTTTAACCAAGGGTGTTGCTTGTAACACCATGGGCTACTTTTTGGATAGTACTAGGTTTGAAGGTTGAATTGGTTTAAATTAATTACCTGGACTAGGTTATGGATTTCTGCAATATACTTATTTCAATATTAATGCTATGATTGAAACTTATATTTTTGTCTTATATGGTCTGCCCTTGAATAATCGTTATTCTAAAATAAAACAACATTTCAGTACAAAATAGAAAGTGATGTTCTCACACAATCGTGTTTGAACATGAATCAGAATTCAAAGCGGAAGATAACTAAAATGATCGTTTAAAAAGTCGGGATGACTACGTCATTCCCTCGGAACCATTCATTTAACAGATCACAGCATTACAAACTCCATCTTAATACTTTCACTTTTAAAACGTTCCGGCCTTACGAACTTTTTCCTACTTAGACATCTTACCTAAGCAGACCCTATTTTTTCGAAATAAACACTCTTGTACACTCTCATACATCACGGACTGATTTCTTCCACGTATGTTGCTGCATGAATTCTTGGTTACCATATTAAGAATGGTAACTAAAACTGCATATTTACTCCTCTTGATTCCCACCAATAACTACAAATGGACTTTCTATGTAATTGAAACTTAACTCTTCCTCAGAATTGATATCCTACATAAATAAAATTAAATTTCATTAAATATGTTCTAATCATGCTACAATTAAAACTTTACAATCTCCCCCTAGCATATGGGAACATAATTAACATCAAGATGTTTTCAAGAATCTCCCCCTAAACATTTGAATCAAAAACTAATAGTTGATTGAAGCATAATCCTTTACTATAAAAGAACAAATGTTAGAACTTAGAGATCACAACACACGGGACGTTCGAACATATATAAGGGAATCTGAACATGTGACTATAATTCAAGCAAAACAAATCATATGAAGTTCAAGATGATCACTCAACACAACATCATAAATCAAGGACACCAACAATAAATCTCCCACTTTTGTGATTCAAAAGTACAACCAAGTATATTAAATCCAATCATCATAAGATTATAAATATAATGATAATAACTCCAATAATCTGGAAGAAAGTTCCAAATTTATTATCCGAAGACCTTCAAATTCAACCAAAACCAACCATATATCCAAAAGTTCATTCTCTTTCGAGAAGGATGTAACATCCCTAATAAAGAAGATAAAATAAAATAAACACATACATCTCCATAGGATTATCCTTTTCTCATTTTGAAGGATTTGTTTTTATCTCTATAATTCATTTATCCCCCTTTATTTTTATATTATTTCAATGAAGACCCTATAATTTTTTTCCAAGTGCAAGAACATCTAACTTCATGACAAGTGTATTATCATTTTCCTTTGGTCACTGTCGTAACAATTTTTAAAATCAATTACACCGAAAGAGTCAATTAAAAAGTTGAAACATTCCATCATTATAACTCTTTTTTATTCAAAATATTAGAACCTATTTTCTTTAAGGTCAGCTGCTTTCTCCTCGCATTTCATTTTCTGTGTACGTAGCCCTTTTCAAAAAATGGTGGCTTTCACAGTACATCATTTCATTCGAGGTAGCCCTATACTGACTGAGGTATGAACATGAGGGAAAGAACATAGGAAATAACTCAACTCACCTCATAAAAAGAATTGGATATTTTTCTGAAGATGTACGAGCACATAAGCAAAATGACAAGTAAAGATGTCTAATGCAAATTCTATCATGACATGCGAACATGCACTGTTCAAAAAGATTAATCTCTGCATAAACAGTGTGCAAACATCAATAAAGATAAAAATCCTATGATCCTTTAGAGAAATAAACCGAATGAACATATAGAGCTATGGATAAATTTGCAGCCAATAGTTTAAAGTGAGAACTCATTCCAAAACAAATGAACCACCTCTCATTAAATTCATAATAAGATGAGATTGAATGTAAAATTACTTAGTCGGCTAACACTTTTTCTTCCAAACCCAACTCTTTTCAATTTCATGATTTTTTAAGTCAATTTTCTGTTTTGGGGATTTAGAGGGAATTCCTTCTGGGTTCCATTCTTTCACATGTCCATAATAAACATCATTATGCATCCTATGACAATTAGGATGAATATGACCTCTAACTCCACAATAATGATATGTAGGAACAAATTTGGCAGCCTTTTTAGAATTCATGTTTTGATGCAACAACTCAACTAAATGATCTTTAATACAAGCAAAATTCAACTTAGATTCAACATGCAAAGATTTGGTAGAACACATTCCACGATTTGGTTTATAAAACTTACCTTGGACTCCAAAGCGTGTAGAAACATCTGCCTATTTTTTTACATCTATAGGAAAATGGTTTGATGTGCCCTTTTATCCCAAAATTATGGCATGTTGGAATAGCTTTTGCTGATTCCAAAGGCTGATCCTTCATCATAGTAACAGGTTGGTCAGATGGTGCTTTAGGGACTTGCATCTTGTCCTCATTTGCTATGAACATCTTGTGAGTTGCTTTCAAAAAAGTAGTTTACATGTTCTTACTTTGTTCGCCTATGTACCCCAAACCAACTTTACCGTATCCATCGCTCGCTACAAGAATCTCATTCAACTTAACTTTTCTAGTGTTGAAGCGATGGATAGATTAGTTCAATCTTTCCAACTCCAACATGTCCTTCTCAATTTGTATGTTCTTCTCTTTGATAACTTCCATCATAACTCCTTGTTGCTGCTTCAATATTTTCAAATGTTCCTGCAAAAATTTGATCTTTTCTTCATTTTCATCTTTTTCTTTTTGCATAGAAAATAACTCAGATTTTATATTGTTAATGACTTCCAAATAATAGTCATTTTCTTGTTTGATCAGATTAGAAGAATAAGGAGCCAAAGTTAGCTTAGATTCAAACTCGACCATTTTTATTTCTCCTTGTTTAATAACTTCTTTAAGAGAAATTATATTGCATTTCAAATCTGAATTTTCCTTTTCAAGATCTTTATTTAAACTAGAAAGTTCGGAATTTTTAGATAATACCTTATCTCGATTCGATTTGAGTTCGATTACCTGTCCTTCATATTTCTTAATCAGTATAGTCGCTTGGGCACATTTTGAGGTCATTTGTTTGTACACGTTTTCCATGTCCTCAATGGTATATTGTATCTCATCATCTGATTCTGAAAGATTATCATGTCCGAACATGTCTGAAATTTCCAAAGAATCACCTGTTGTAAGACAAACAAAATTATTAGAGGATGAATTTAACGCATGATGGTTTATACCACCAGCTTGTTCTTCAACATCTGATTCGGAGTCACTCCATCCACTTTTCTTAGACATGTTCTTACGTAAGAAGTTTGGACATTCAGCTTGAAAGTGTCCAAAACCCTTACACTCATAACATTGTCTTTCCTTCATTCCAGAATCAAAGTTAGATGTTCTTTCAGAAAAAAATAGAAATATGTTTATACTTAAAATCATAACCTATATTTATCTCAAAAGTTCGAAGGTCACCCATAAGCTCATCCAAGCCAATTGGTTGAATTTTACCCAATGTCTCTATGGCAATGACAATTTCAATTTCCAAGGGTATTAAGTTCGAAACCTACTGGTGTGTTAGATTTATAATTGTTTTTCGCCCCAAACTGATCGGTCTGATCCTCCACTGTTTCAGCAGGTTCTACATCATCTTTTTCCACTCTTGGTCAGGATTTTTGGGCGGTACAACTTCCTCCAATTGTTTTTCACTTCGCAGTGTAATGACACTCACATTCTTATAATTAACCTCCGTTTGTGAGGGCAAGTTCCCACTGTTTTGAGTCTGCATCTGGCCTACAGTTGTAGCCAATTGGGATACTTGATTTTCCAGATTTTGAATTGATGACTGGGTTGTCGTTTTCAAGTCCTGGATGGATGAATGTGTCATCTCTTGGAATTTGAGATTGTTGGCAGCCATTTCTTTCATCATTTCCTCAAATGAAACTCCGGAGCTTGAACCACCTTGTTGGCGATTTCCACCATCTTGAGGGTGATCTTGTTGCCTATTCACCACTCTCTGCTCTTGAAACTGTTGTTGCTCCCTATTTCCTCTTTGTCCACTACCATACCTGAGATTAGGATGATCTCTCCAACCCTGATTGTAGGTTTGAGAGAATGGATCATAAGGTCGCCCCATGGCGTTTCCTTGCTCCTCGCTGGGTGTTACCCTGCAATCAAGAGTAGAATGATCATTAGTTAAACAATATTGACAAGATGAAGTGTTTACCCCTTTTCCTTTAGCAAGATTCTCCACAGTAACTGTCAACTTGTTCAAAGTTTCCTCCAACTTAGAATCATGGATCTCCTTTACTTCTTTAAGTGATGGATCACGTGTGCCAAACTGTTGGGTATTGGCAGTCATGCTAGCAATCAAGTCTCTTGCAGCTGTAGGTGCTTTCATCATAAAAGCTCCTCCGCTAGCTGCATCAAGCATATTTCAATCCATGATCGACAGCCCTTCATAGAAGTATTGCAATAGCAACTGATAGCTTATTTGATGTTGGGGGCATGCTGATGTGAGGCGTTTACACCTCTCCAATACTCATGAAAACTCTCCCCTTGCATCTGACGAGCTCCAGATATCTCCTTGCGTAAGATAGCAGCTGTAGTGGCCGGAAAGTAAGTTTGGAGAAAAAGTTTCTCCATTTCAGCCCACGTATTTATCGATCCAGAAGGGAGATAATACAACAAATCCTTCTCCATGTCCTTCACTGCAAAGGGGAATGCCTTAAACTTGACTTGTTCCTTCGTCACTCCGTTTAGTTTCATGCTCATGCATATAACCGAGAACTCCTTCAAGAACTTGTGAGGATAAAGCAAGAAGTAAGTGAATCAGTCCCGATTTCAATTCAAATATAGTATTATAAGTAATCGCAGGAAAGTTAATGCATAGTGGCTGATGGACTACGTCCGGATTTGCCAATTCATTCAAAGTTTTTTCAGTATTTTCAGCCATGTTTTCCTCTTCCGACTCAGATCCTACAGTATCTTCCTCCTCTAAATCAGAAAATTCAGAATTCTCCTCTCCAAGTTGAAGTGGATCAGCTGCAAGTTCGAGTTCGGTAAGGTTTCCGATGGTTTCGTCAATTGACGAACTTGTTTCCTTCTTCTTTCAGGATTCATTTCTCAACTTTTGGGCATTTTTCTCAATTTATGGTATGTATTCAAGCTGTTTTTTACCAAAAGATCGAGTAATCATTCACATAAAAATTTCGAAAACAGGGATAACTAACACTGAAGGGTTCAGTGTCAGCATTACTGAAAAATTCAAAAATACCAGAAAAATTCCAAAAAATTCCATAACTTGTAAAAATGCAGAAAAATATTAGAAATACAAAAGTTTAACAAAATTCAATTTTACTCCCGAGCAAACGGCGCCAAATTTGATAGGTTGTCGTCGGCCTACCAAAATAAATTAATTTCCGACTCACTCCAATACTTAGTATAGCAATGAGTACGGGTCGAACCCAAGAGAGTATAATGAGATTTTAATTAAATTTAAGTGTTTAAAATAATTAAATATATAAGGGGGGATTTTGATTTGGTGACAATATGAAAATAACACAAATATTAAATCAACTCAATTTTTAAATGGCATTGTAGATTGAAAATTAATTATAAAATTAACCAAGTGAGACAAACCTAGTTTAGAATGACGATCCTCTCCCGTTTACTAAATTAACTAATTACAAGAATTAAACATCTAGCCTAATGCACAAACTCAAATAACTAGATTGACGGTACGACCAATCAACCCGAATGTTCTTAGGTTTATCAACTAGGGTATGACCACTAAATTGAACTATCTACGAGTGACCCTATGGATTCGAACTCGTAAACGCATTAAAACTCTAAACATAGAATTACCAGGCTACGAAATCCGGCTAGGAATAATATAACCTAGATCCTATTACACCTAGAGGGAATAATCTCTACTTGCTACTTAATCCAATTCCTACAACAATTACGAATTGTATATCATGAAATAGCAGTAAGCAATAAAATAATTACACTAGTTCATCAGGCTAAAATAATTATTAAATTGCTATAAAGAACATCAAATCATGTAATAGAATAAACTTGTACAAAAAATTCAATGAAAAATCCTTAATAATTAATCTACGGTTCAACGGGAGGTTCATGAAATCCTAAACTAGAAAAGGGGATTAGCCCCACATGTTCATAGCAAAAACAAAATTAAAATATAAAAACCGATGATGATCCGATGATGATCTTCAACTTCACGCAAATTCTGCCCAGAATGATCTTGTTCTGCTCCAGGAACTCACATTCTGATCGTGTGTTTTTGCCCCAAAAATAAATAAATATCTCCCATATGTATCTGTGTCTTAATCCCTAAGTAATCTTACTTGATCTCTTTCCTTATTTATTTCTTTCAAAAATATCTCCAGGATCTTTTTTTTACAGTGTCTTCCACAATAAGATATGAGCCTTCAATTAGGTGGAAAATATGTTGGCCAATTTGTTTCCTAATTTAGCATGTTTCCACATCAATTCATATAATTAAAGTAATTATCTTTCAAAGATAAAATAAGTCAATATTAGCACATAAAAATATATAATTAAATTAAATAGACTTGAATTTCCACCAAATAATTATGCTAATATATGACTTATCACAACCCTCACCTACATACAACAAAATATATATTATAATTTATTTATTTATTATTTAAAAATAGGCAAAGGGTCAATTATGCTCTTAACCTATTACCTTGGGATCAAATAAGCCCTTAAAGTATTTTTATTTTGTACAAACAAACCCTTTATCTTTATATTATGGGTCAATTATGCCCTTTAACTTTTGTAAGTGAACATCCAAACTCTTTATCTATCGTTAATGGGTCATCCAAGCCCTTCTGGAAAAAAAAAACATTAATGTATGATTTTCTTATAAGTCAATTTGCGAACAATCCGACCATTAAAAAATTTTAAACTTTATATTGGATTAAAGGGATTCTCATTCTCATCTACCATTTCAGATTTTAGATCCGATATTAGTAGATGTATTTTATTTGTGCCATAATTTTGTTGGAATTTTTTCACAATTATACAATTTAAGCTTATTTCAAGTTGTTTTTAAATCAATCAAACCATTAAAATTTTACAAGTTTGATGTTAATGCAAACCTCTTCGTATGAATTTTTCATCTATGGTTTCGGATTTTAAATCCAATATCAATAGATTAATTATTTTTGTATCAAAAGTACGTAGGTCACAAAAGTGATTATTAAAATATGCTTTTCTAATGAAGTTGGTGTAAAATAAAACATATTAATGTAAAAAAAAATATATTAATAATTAATAAATTTAAAATCTAAAAATATTGAGACAAAGTTCGTAAGAAGAGGTTCGTTTTAGTATAAAGTTTGAAAATTTTTAAAGGTTGGATCGTTTATAAATTAATTTGTAAAAATCTTTTTAAATAATTATGAAAGAGGGGCATGATTAATCTATTATATAAAGATAAAAGGTTTATTTGTACAAAAAATACTCTAAGGGCTAAATTGATCCAGGGGTAATAGTTCGAGGGTGAATTTGACTCTTTGCCCTTTAAAAATACTATATTACCCTTCAAAAATTAATAAATAAAATTGTAAATATTGTAATTTTATTTGGAACAGAGGGAGTTTTTATTATTATTACTATTATTATTATTATTTTATTCTTTTCAAAATTTTAACTCTAGTGGAAAAGGATTTTCACCTAAGGCAGTGCAGGAGAAGTTTCCCATAAATTCTGCTCCACCACTTCTGCTATATATATATATATATGTCTCATCATTCAAAATTTAAGTAGCACCACTACCCACTTTGGCCCCTCCTTCCCGTTATTGACTGTGTCCGCTTCCAATGTCGGAAACTAAGTTTAGTGTGATGGTCAGCCTATTCATCTGGATGCAGAAGAGCAAGTCTTCCTCCGTTAAGCGTTCCAAATTTCGCAAGTTCCTCGACACCTTCTGCCGCCCTAAGAGCGGCGATGACTACTTCTCCGCCATCCGCTTGATCCTCCCTAGTCTCGATCGGGAGCGTGGCTCCTACGGACTACGCGAACACGTTCTCGCAACTTGCCTCATTGACGCCCTCGGGATGTCTCGTGATTCCCCCGACTCTCAGCGCCTCCTCAACTGGCGCAAGGGTGGCCCTAAGTCCGGCGCCTTCGCAGGAAACTTCTCCCAAATCGCTGCCGAGGTTTGTTCTTCCCCCTTTTGCAAAATTTTAAGGAAACTACTTTTGAATTTGAACAAATTTAAGCTTTTTAGTGGAACATGTATGTATATTCTTCTTTTCCCCCATTTTTACAATTTCTGAGAAAACTCTCTGGAGATTGAAATTGTGATCGTTTTCACTTATTCTAAATTTCTAATTGAAAATTTCTTTTAGTTTCTATTTGCTCTAGCTAATCGCTTGCTCTGGGAATCCTGTGCTGGGTTATGGTAGTGCACGAACTACTATTTGGGTTGACATATTGGATTGGTCCAATAATTGATGCGTAAAGAGTTACTCAAAGATGTTCTATGTTGATATACTTTTGTGTGCTTCTGGTGAAAGTTCTTGCTACTTTTTATTTTTTAAATTTATTTTAGTTTCCTAAAATTAGTAATATAATGATGCTTAAAATTTTAGCATGATGAAACTGTATTGTGTAGGAACAAATAGAACGTTTCGCCAGGCCATAAATAAACACTGTAAAATACTATGAAATTTAACTGGCACCATTTATATCTTCTCCTGGGAAACTGTTGGAATGTAGTTTCTCATCGAAAAGTTGCTTATATTTTGATTTTACTTTTAAAATTGAAAAAAACTGTGTTAAAGTTTGTAGAATCGGTCCAAAATCATGATGGGAATTATTCAAAAGGAGTGATTAAGTTGATGCATTCTTCTTATTTCTAATTAAACGGATTTCTTATCAAGCTTTGAGAAAGTCAGTGGCTTGTGTCTTGATAAAATTGGTCGTTGTGGAGTTGATGAAATTGTTTATTGTCCAAGTGTTGATTATCAAACTAGAATACGCTAGTCCCTAAAGATGGTTGTGAACCAAAATGTAGCTTATTTAAATAGAGATCAAAGATTTGTGTAGGCTAGTAGCTTAGAAAAAGTATTAGAGCATGGCAGAAAGTTAGTGTGTTAGAAGAAGCATAAAAGAGTAGGTGGGTGTTCAATCTTTGATTTTAATTATTATTATTATTTTTTATTTTATCAAAGGTGATTCTGTGCTGTTTTCATTGATTCATTTCACGTATCTCTATTTTGTAAAAATTGAACCAAAGATTTTTATTTTCAAACACTAACAACTACGGATTTTCTACCTAAGTCTACATAAATAAAATTTTCAAAAGCACAATCATTTGCATATACCCATGAGAAATCTTAGTGGCTGGATGAAAGAAACTGAGTTTTTGTTTGGGGTTGTCTCAGGGATGTTGAAGTTATATACACAAAAATGTTAGAGTATTGAATAAGTCTCATGTAATTTTAATGTTCAAGTTTCTCTATTTGTTGTAATGAAAGTGAGCAAGATTTTTTTTATTTCAAAATTTGAGTCCATCTCATCAATTAGTACTAGAGCTCCCAACAGACATACATATTATCATTGTCAGGCAACTTTATTTTTAATGTAAGATTTTCATGTTACCAAATCATCATTACCACCAAATTCCATCCTATATCTGCTGAGTCAGCTAATTCTGTATCTTCTTCCTTTTAGGAAATATCGTTGTTGGGTTTCTTCCAAATTTTTGGAGAAGCTGGATGGGGATTTTAAATTGAGCAGTTCTATTATGGTTCTGAGTAGTGGGAATCTGTTGGTTTGACAAACCAATATCTGTTACCTTGTACTTCTCACTACTTGAGTAGTTAATGATTTCTTAATACTATTATTTTTTTTCTTTTAATATTTGATATTGAGTTGACCAAGTTTGTGTGTGTGTATGTTTGCATGTATTTATGTGCCTATGTACATGGTTGTTAGCTATTCAAGTCATGATCCATTTTATCTGATTATTAGATTATCTTAATTGTTGCATGTGGTGGCAGGTGCTGCAATCAAGGCAGGGAATGACTTCAGGGGGGCTAACCATAAAAGAAATAAATGAATCTCTTGATCATTTGGCCTCTTCCGATAATAGGTAGGATTCATCCTCTGTTACTAGAGTTCAATGAATATTCCTTATTTTCTAATTAAGAAGCAGTATGGTAAACAATATGGTATCTTAGCTTTTGCACTACAACCAAAGTCCTTGTAGACTCTCTTGTCTGGTGTCTTGAAATTATATTTTTGTGGCCCCATGGAATGGGAAAACATATCTACATTGCTTAAATAAATTTTTTTAATTCATAATTACTGCTGTATTGTAAACAATCTACCTATCCCACTTCTACTGATCTAAAAGGAAGAATTAATAAGATAAATTGATTCAGCAGAATATATGAAAGGTCAACGCTAATTCGTTGATTCTATGAAGAATATTGGAATAGCGAGATAAGTGTCTACTCAAACGTTGATTCATAAAAGAATGCATAAGAGTATATAGAAATGTAACTTTAAGTGACAATTTGTTGATTCAACGCAATTCCAGAAGAACACAAATAAAACACAATAAAGGAGTAAATCTCACTTTTAATTAATCTATTTCAACTCCCTAAAACGATATTAAAAACGCGTATTTATTGGTGTCTATCACTATAATAATAAATACAAATAATAGTAAACAAATAAAAAAATATATCAATAAATCCAAACTATGATTATCGTAAATCTTCCATATCTCCATCATTCTTCACCTCTTGGAGACAAATTGCCCTCAAATTGTGCATGGAAATCACAAGCACAAGTTCGAATACATGTTGAAACATCTTTAAATTCATGTAGCCTAAAATGTTTCCAAAGAAATTCATCATATTTGAAATCACTACTAGTACACATACACTCAAAAAAAAAAGAAAAAAAATCCATTGAATCAGATGTATTATGATGTACATCCATAATTTTGACTTTTTTGGCGAGGAATTAGATAAAAATTGGCGGGACCATTATAATCACTGTAAAAAACTGCTTCGTCCTAAAAAAAAATTGGTGGACCATCATACCATCATCAACACACACATCTAAATCAGGATTGAACAGATAAAGTGAATATTGTCTTCATGCATTAATTGCTCATCACAAAGTATCGTAAACAGGTTGATGACCTAAAACCATCATCGAAGAGACCAGTCTTTGATACCAATTGATGAAGTGGAAGATATGAAAGATCAACAAACAAGTCAATAATCTGTTGATTCTACAAAAAATACTTGAATAGCGAGATAAATGTCTGCTCAAACATTGATTCTCAAAAGAGTTGAGAGAAACATGATTGAAAATGATAATACGTCATTTCGAGGCAAATGTGTGGGAAAACTACAATAATACTTGATAAAAGATAAAACCCAATTTTCATCAATCAAATTCAACACCCTAAAGCAATAGTAAAAACACTTATTTATAGGAGATAATAAGAACTTCCATTATAGAGATAAACACAAATAAAAAGGATTTTCTTGTTAATATTTAATTAGTCTAAGCTATAATTATCGTAAATCTTCCATATTTCCATCATAGATAGGGCAACTGTTAGAAGTTCATTAATTGATACTTGAAGTCTGTGATTCTTGTATGCAGGTCAGAGAAGATATCCACTCTTTCTGATCTGATAAGGAAAACAAATGCTCAAGAAATGAAGTGGATTATCATGATAATTCTCAAAGGTAGTGTTTAAATAACCTCATTTAAGTACTTGGCTTTGTCTTCTCTATCTTAGTTTTTGTTTTGTTGTTTTGGTATATGTTTTCTAATCTACAACTCTACCAAAGTTCAGATCTTAAGTTGGGGATAAGTGAGAAAAGCATATTTCATGAATTTCACCCTGATGCTGAGGACTTATTCAACGTCACATGTGATCTAAAGTTAGTTTGTGAAAAGTTACGAGATCGCAGTCAGCGGCATAAACGTCAGGTTTGCTTTAGAAGTCTTAATTAAGCATCTTATTTGATGACATCCATTGTATTAAACGACCACAACTCATGCTTGTGGTGTGGTGTGAAAGAGAAACGAATTAATCTTAGTCCTACACAGAAATTGTTCATTCCCAAGTTAAACACAAAAGGGTTTGTAAGCTTGAAGCATGGGAGCCTGTTATGGTTTTATTGTTACCTTATTTAGTCTAGAAAAATATCGTATATATAGCTGAACTCTTTGTGATAATAAATGAATTATTTTGCCTCTCCTAAGTATGTTATAAATTCAAGGTAACGCTAATGGGCGAGATTTGTGGTTTTCTTTTTATTTTTATGCATGTTCTGCCCTTTTGAATTTTTAATCTTGTCATTTAAAATGCTTTGTTATCTTGAATCATGGATACTGGAGGGCTTGTTGATTGTTTTTGATCACTTTCGATTATGCCTTTCCATTCTAAATCTTTTTGGTGTTTGAAATTAATTTGGTTTTGTGGGAAAATCTAAAGGTTATTTATTCCAAAATGTGACTTCCAATCATTATGTCAGTCATGGCCACATGACCCACATAAGTCCTCTTCATTCTTTGATGCATATGACTCATGTTACGAATACATGCGTAGTCTATAGAATAATGCTTTCTGTAAACCCGACTTCTGAAGGACATTGAAGTTGGCAAACCTGTTAGACCTCAACTAGCTCTGAGGATCAGCAATGCAGCTGCTGCATGGAAAAAGGTGTGTATGCACTTTAAATGGTGGAGAAATTCTTGTCGTAAAACCTATATTCTGTCACTAAATTTCCTGGCATGGTGATTATTTACATGTATATCTCCAATCAAATAGCTTCACGGAAAGGAAGTTGTAGTGGAGTGCAAATTTGATGGAGATCGCATCCAAATTCACAAAAATGGAACAGAGATAAATTTTTTTTCTAGGTAGTTGCTTTCTTAAAATGAACCCTTTCTCGCTTGTGTATACTGTTTTTTTCTAGAGTTATATATATGTCTACCTTTGTGCATGTGCTCAATCACATTTTATACATGAATATAGTTAGGGACTGCTCTTATCAGATAATAGTATAGTCATTTCTGTTAGCTCAGTTGTATGTCTATATTTGGAAAAGGTATTTATGTACAAATATGTTTACATCAAATAGCCTGTCAACATTTAGCAGCTGCAGGAAAATTTTGATACCATAGTCAACCAGGGCATTAGCTGACAACAGGAAGGGACCAATCCATAATATATCTAGCCTTATTTGCAGCCTTATGTGCAACAACATATTGACTCCATAACTAAAATTTCATTTTATCAGCAACATAAGTTAGACAAATTTATGCAGCCCGATCAGCTTACTGGTTTTTAATGTGGACAGGAATTTTCTTGATCATCCCGAATATGGATATGGTATGTCAGATGTTATAAAAGAGAACATTCTGGTTGACAGGTTAAAACTTCAATTAGACCTCTGATTTTATCACATGATGTCATGCAATTACCCAGCTTTCATATTTTGTTTAATACATGCTTCTTGCTTTGCTCTTTATTTTGAAATTTACACTACTCTTATTAATTGTGGAGACTTAAAAGATAAATGGTAAAAGCTATTGTAGGTACAGGATTATCTGTTTTCCTTTTTGGTATAAAAATTAAAATGCTAAATTCCATCATGTTTATAACTGGGAAAAATATCTTATTTGGGAAAATCCTTTAAAAAAAAGAGCTAAGTTGGATTTATTTGATAATGTTCTTCATGAGCTATAAAGAGAGAGTACTGAACTTTAGGTTCAATGATTATGGATACAATATATTGAACCTTCTAACACTCCTTCCACAGTCCACTTCAACAAACTAAATGCTTCTGTGTCCTATTTTGAATTTTCAAGCTTAATAAACTGCAGTTGCTTTTTTTGAGGTCTCTGATGTGCATTTAGTGTAATACTATTGCATTAGCCTCATATCCTTATAATGTTACCTGAACGAGTCCATGTTGTACTTGTGCCATCAAAATGTATGTCATGTGCAAAGTGTAAAATTGCCTTATATTTTCATGTCGACTGATATAACTACATGGTGTGGTTACTTGCCACCTTTTGTGTTGCAGGTGCATTCTTGATGGTGAAATGTTGGTTTGGGACAAATCCACAAATCGATTTGCAGAGTTTGGTTCAAATCAAGAGATAGGTGTGATAATTTGCTCATTTCTTTCTGTCATGTAGCTTGTAGTTGTATTTGTCTAAATTTTTTTACTCTTACATATTCCCAATCCATTGTCATAGCCAAGGCTGCTAAGGATGGGCTTGATAATGATCGGCAGGTCTGTTATAACTTCTGAGTATATTGAGTCATTTTTGTGATGCTATCATTCCTTAGTTTTTACACTCAATTTCTTTTGTGCAGTTGTGCTGTATCCTCACAGATTAAGCAATACAGGACAGAATTTAAATGTCGAGTTTGTTTTATATCTGAAAGCTATACAGCGTAGGATTTTAATCTACAGAAAAATCAATTTTGTGACCTCCTGATTTCAATATAAGTTCCTAGTCTTTAATGCATCCCCCAACCTCAAATGTTTGCCTTAACATGATCCTGTGGCTAGATGTTGCATTTGACATTCTTTATGCTAGAGATACCAGTGTTATTCATCAAAGTTTAAGGGAGAGACACCAACTTCTTCAGCAAGTTGTCAAACCAGTACCAGGTCATTTGGAGTTTTTGGTTCCTAATGGTGGTCTTAATTCACATCGTCCTGCTGGTACTTATTGTGGTTTTATGATTTTTGGTTGTACATGCAATTGTTTGTTTAAGTAGTTGTTGGAAACATTATTTTGAGCATTTGTATATGTTTTTATTTCAATAAAATTGCTAATGCCTGTGTTTACACCTTTGTATTGAATCAATTATCTCATCACTGGCTGTTTATGCATAATATTTCTAATTAACGGTACTATCAAACAGGGGAACCTTGTTGGTCTCTAATTGTTCATGACGTTGATGGCGTTGATAGATTTTTCAAAGAAACCATTGAGAATAGGTGAGCATTTTTATCCTTTATTCTTTTCACAACCTGCAAGTTGTAGATACTTTTGTTCAGGTTAACTAATATATTTGAACAGAATGATCATGTTAAAATACAAATCAGTCAGTTGGTTGAAGCGAAATTTTATCTCCTGTATTGTTGCTTGAACAATAAAAAAATGGTTAGACATATTTTTTTAATATTAAAATGAATAGTTTAAAATTGAGATGATTTTTCGTATGCTCAACTTGATTGTTTTCATAATGACCTGCTGTTAGGTGAAACACTGACAATTATGCCAGTCAATAGTCCTCTATCATATTTTTAATATGTGAATGATTAGTTGAATTCTTCCTTTTTTCTAATTGTAATTTAGAATTTTAAATTCTAGAGTTTGTGTGATTATAAACTCCTGATCTTGATGAATCTTACTTGAGCATCATAATGTCAATCTTTTTGGAGGAAGCTCCTATAACCATCTTAAAGTACTATATTTTTTATTTTTCCCAAATATTACGACCAGCTACTGACTAAATTTAACTTTAAATTCTTATTCCTACTGAATAATTTGAGGATGATGATTAGTCTTAGAGGTAGATTGACAATTTAATTTTCTTATTTATTTCGTTGGGGAACTTACTATATATTCATATTGATGATATTTTCAATCTACTGTTCATGTGTTATTTTCATGAGTCAACAGTATGATATTACAGTTTGAGAGAGGTGAAGCGTATGTTGTTGATATATGTGTACAACATATAGTTGGAGAATAATCTTACTTTTATTAATAATGGCTATTCTTGTGTTATAGTTCAGAAAGGTTTATGATTTTATTATCTGTTTCAGTTATTCCTGTCTATATGTACTATTACAAGGAAAGCTTATCACTAGTTCTCTTAACTGTGGGGAAAGATTACGGGAAAGTGTACAGCTTGATGCGCATAACTTAGAATAGATTATTACCCTGAATTCCTCCAATAATTATACTGCAATTTCTCCTGTAATTTCTCATACAACATCTCTTATGATATATTCATTTTGCAAGTGCTACAATCTTCTGATTATAATTCTATAGAGTAAAGAAATTTGGCTTATTGGTGACTAGACAAATGATGAGAAATATAGCACTTGATACAGAAACTATTCCACTTGCTAACTTTTTTAATATGAATAGTACTTTTTTATGACTAGATAAGTGAGAGGGACATGTTGAAGCTCGTTGTTGTGTCTAACTTCTGCAAAGTAGTTGAATTCTTTTTCATCCATAGATAACTTAAGTAATTATATATTCATGAACTATAGTTTTGCTTAACTATACAACTATCATTTATTTTGCGGAAGCATAATTTTTTTTATTGCTCCTTGATTGATTAGTTTATGGAAGAAAGCTCATACTCACAACGAAGTAGACATCATTTCCTGTGTAATGCGGAGGACTCGTAAAATGATGAATAATAACTTTATGCATATACTCGTTCAAAATATATTAGTCTTGTTGCATAATGGGAAGCATCTGTATAAAATTATGAACTCTAGATAGAGTATTAATTCTGCTGTTGAAGACGGTAACACACAAGGAATTGCAGTCCAACCATGAGAGGTATTGATGCTAAGGGGAAAAAATAGTAAATACTGGTGCAAACAGAAAGATCGAGCTTATAAAGGGATAATGGATGATGTGGAGAATTTCATGCGTTATAAACATCATTGTTATATGATGGTTTTCTGAACTTAATTTTCCTTCACACTCTGGCTATATTAGAGATGAAGGAATTGTTTTGAAAGATCTCAGCTCCAAGTGGGAACCTAGTGACCGAAGTGGAAAGTGGCTTAAATTGAAGCCGGATTACATTCGAGCTGGGTCTGACTTGGATGCTCTTATTATAGGTCTGAAGTTAATCTCACTTATTTTTAAGGAAGTTCTTTTTTCCAATGCATTCCTTTACTTAAAAAGTTCTCATACAGGAGGTTACTATGGTTCTGGACGTCGTGGAGGTGAGGTGAGGATAATTCTGTAGCTAGTTATTGTATCTTTCATCTTGTTCCCCAAGGAAACTGTTTGTTTTTGTTCAATGCTTGAAGGTAGCACAGTTTCTGATTGGCCTTGCAGAACGTGCAGCACCAAACACGTATCCAAGACGGTCAGTCTTTTTAATAATTTTCTTGGAAGTGTTCAGTGAATTAACTTGAAGTTGTGACGGGCAACAGCATATTTTACTCTGAGCTGTTGCTTAGTTACTCAATATTCTAGTTTATCTATATGATTATATGGTCTTTACTTGCACATATGCTACAGGACTTGTAATATTCTGGCTTTGCTGTTTCTTAGATGCTTCTGCTGTAATATATTCCAGTCTTTGGTGAAATGCAAACTTATAGAGAGCTATCAGCAATCTGGATTTTTTACTGAATTTCAAACTTAAGAATGGCAAAGTAGAGATGCATTTGATGGCTTTAGGATGACTGTAATGCAATACATTGCCCACACCCCAAATTTTAATGTAATAGAATAATAAATGAAAACTAAGTAGAGATCTGATTGAAGAATTTTCTACAATATTAGTACTTAACGTCTGAGGCATCCACAATGCTCAGTGTTAATGATGTGGTATCCACATGTCACATCCTCATCCCATTAACGAAGTTGGTTCATATCGTACTTTCACATTCATTTTTAACTGTATCATTTGTTATTTGTGGCTCCCATTATAAACTTTTTAGTAACAATATTTACATGCCCAGCCTAAAGATGTAGTTAATAGTTAATACTCCCCCTGTCCCGCAAATTAAGCGTATATAAATTCACAGGACGGAGAGATTAACGAATTGTGTATGCCCCACCACAAAATTGTTAATGACACATTCACAATGGTTTTAATGAATAAAATTTGTTAATCACAATTCTATTAACAAGCAATGTGGATGCATTTTTGCTAGAATAAAAAAAAAAATTAATATAAAAATAGAAAAGTTTAAGTTCAAGGGGAGGAGCCACTGACCCTTTCCTTCATCTACAACCTACCTCGAAAAGCTATCCAAAACTATGAAATATATCTTCAATTAATTGTATAACCTCCAAAAACAGCATCCAAAGCTGGAGAGATTACAGACTACTTATTCAAAGGAATAATAATCAATCATGCAATAACCAAATAAAAACTTCTAACCCCACCTAGACCAAACAAGCATCTTCTCGTTAGTAAAAATTATATGTAATGTAATATCTATAACTCATTAATTATTATTATTGTGGCCCAAAGACCATCTATTCTACCTAACAAGCGAACAGGCAAGTTACTAATATCTCCGATATATCAGTATAGATATTGCTGCAAATAAATTTAATTTATTTTTTTTGTGGGAATTCAAAATTTAAATATTTACATTAGATAGTTATAACAAGCAGCCATCAAAATTTGAAAGACTAGGCGCAAACTAATCTGCAAGTTACTGTAGTAGACTATCTGAGGAGCAATTAATGGGGCTAAATATTGATTCTCAGGTGATCATAAATCTAGAAAAACCAAGGTTTATAAGTTAATGATCAAAAGAGTCATATGCATGAAAAAGAACTGCTTCTCTTTTCCATGAGTAGTAGTTCTGATAGCCAAAACATAATTCCAACTAATAATCCTAAGCAATAGGCTGTTTACCTTTCTTATCTGTTTTCTGGATGAATTAGCTTTTCCTCATGCATTATAGAACCTTAATGACCATAACTGGTGGCAAATATCTTAAGCATGTTCTTGATGTTTAGATGTCAAGCATAATTGATTTCTGATTCATCTGCTATTGCAGATTTCTTTCGTTTTGCAGAGTTGGTACAGGACTTTCTGATGAAGAGCTTAATGCTGTTGTCACCAAATTGAAGCCTTATCTCAGGTATTTGTTAGTCAATAATGTTCAAATTTGGAAGGTTTTGATAAGAAAAAGAATAGAAACTTGTCTGCTCATTGTTAGAATGCATATCAGAAACTTCCTGGTTTTACAGGTATTTGCCACAATTTTATTTTATTATATTATGATTTGATTTCTGGCATCACTTGTGTAGCTTTGTAATCATTTATTAAAAAAGCTGTTACAACCTATAATATTTTATATGGGTAAAACTGAGCGCAAGCCTATATTTTCATTGATTTGTTATAAGAAGGCCATTATTATATTAATATATGATTTTAACTGGGTGTTTTTTTATTCCAGGAAATACGAATATCCAAAGAAAGCGCCGCCAAGTTTTTATCAAGTTACCAATAACTCAAAAGAGAGACCAGATGTTTGGGTAGAAAGCCCAGAAAAGTGAGCGTTTTTTAGTGATTAATACAATTTTTTTCTGTTGCTTATTGTTTCTAGTGAATGCAGATCAATTATACTCACTATTACCAGCGACATACGAACAATTAGATCTGAGGTATGCAATTTAAAATTCTTTCTTCATTATTTCTTGCAATGTTAACCATTTACTTGGCAATAATTGTTAAGATCTTTGATGTGCTTCTGTTTTCCATTTCCTTTATGCAATTCTGTTTTATCTCTTCTGCGGCCCTACATCCTTCTTGGGACTATCTAACGAATCTCAATGAATTGTCATGACTGGTGATATTTGGTGATCAAGGTATTTGCTGCTCCATATAGCTTGAGATTTCCACGGATTGATAGAGTGAGATATGACAAACCTTGGCATGAATGCCTTGATGTGCAGTGTGAGGGGATAACTTCATTTGAGTTATTTATGATCTTCAATTAATATTAACGAGTAGCCCAAGTCCTATTTATAATCGATTTTATTTACCTGTTGCAGCTTTTGTTGAACTGGTACACTCAAGCAATGGTACCATGCAAAAAGCAACAGATTTTGCAGCTGTGCAGGAAAATAAACCGAAACGGGAAAAAATATCTAGGAGAGCAAAGAAAAATACTTCTGTTGTTCCTTCACACTTCATTCAAACTGATGTTTCTCAAGTTAAGGGTGAAACATCGTTACTCTCGAACATGGTATTTTGTATCCTACGACCGTACTATAGATGTTATAGCTTCATAACTTACCATGTTTCTTTATTGCCTATACTTCATATGGCTACACCTATCAAATGGATGAAAGTAATAAATCAAAAAAAGTTCTCTTTTAATTGGTGTTATATTACTCTCTTTTTTATTAGACTAATGAGGCTATAATGACAATATAAATGATGAAAGTGTATTTATGGAAAATATAGTCGGTACATGTTTCAATTGCTATATGGATGCCTAGCCACACCACATTTTGAATTTATGCAGCTTTTTTTTGTTGTCTTTTTTTTTTTTGACTGATCTTCCTTGACGTTTAGACTTTGTTAATTTACCTAAAACACATTCTCTTGATTCCTTGCACAAAATGGTTGTTGAGAATGGTGGGTCTTTTTCAATGAATTTGAACAATTCTGTTACTCACTGTATTGGGTCAGAGAATAAAGGTAACTCTTTTCCTGACTGTCTCATTTGACTTAAGGAAACTCAACCATCAACCCGAACTTATGACTTCTGAAAATGTTTAACAGGGATTAAGTTTCAGGCTGCTAAGCGCCAAGGAGATGTTATTCACTATTCCTGGCTCTTTGACTGTTGCCTGCAGAAGCAACTTATTCCCTTGCAACCGAAGTCAGTTATAGTGTAGCGCTTTTATCTCCCTCTTTTTGATACTTACTCTTCTGAAATACTATATCTCATTGCCGGTTCTTCTGTTCCCAAAGGTACTTCATCTTTCTCTCTGAGATGACAAAGAAAAAGCTAGAAAAAGAAATTGATGAATTCTCAGACTCTTACTACTTGGATTTGAATGTAACGGAACTCAGAAAGGTAATATATGATGTCACAGCTTCTCTAGATTTACCTGTTGAAAATGGTTTGCTTCTACTGCTTTGTGGAAATTCAGAAATCGAAAGTTGGTGCCAGGAAATGCATTTGTGACTTGGTTAATCCAATTTTTCGTTTTCATTACCTAGTTTAGTTTGTTGGGATTTCAGTTATTAAGTAGCATTGATAAAGCTGAAGATTCTATAGCAGCAGAGTATTGCAAGAAAAAATTCTGTCCAAGGGAGGAATGGGTTCGATTTCATGGTTGTCGTATTTACTTTCACCTTCCTCGGCAATTTTTGTAAGGCAACTTTATTAAATTTGATTAAAATAAAGTTTATGTTTGGTTGGCAGTGAGTCACTCAATGGTATTGTTTTATTGGTACTTAGAAAATACACAAACAGCGAAGTATCTTTGGAGCTAGCAATCAGAAGGATGAAGATTGAAATTTGCTCTGGGGGTGGCATTGTAGCTGATACTGTTTCTCATGCTACTCATTTAGTAATTGTGTCCGAGCCGGAAGTTTATTTTGACTTTGATAAGCTATTGAATGGGTAAGTAATGTTACTTGGCCAAATACATGTATTTCTAGATGATGTGATTATATTACATTCAATGAAATATGGAATCACTATAAAAACTTCATATAAGATGATGTGATTATATTATGTTCAGAGAAATATGGTATTACTATAGTAACTTTGTAGATAATATCAAAATTTGTTACTGCACTATTTATAGAGGTAAAAGATACTTGATGTTCAAATGGTTGAGACTGATGTAAAAGAATTTTACTCTGGCTTTTCTTCATGATGACAGCTTCTCTGCATCAGAGAGGTGTCTTTTGCACCGTAGAAGGTTGCATATTGTGAAGTCTCAGTGGTTGGATGACTGTTTTGAGAGAAAACATAAGTTGCTAGAAGACGGATATAATTTGAAGCCTGGTGATTTTCAAGAGACTTCAGCTGGAGAGAGGTATATATTCTTGTGAATGTTATCATGCATCTTGTAATATGATCAGATTTTAATGCAATCCCTAGAAAAGTGGAATATATGAACTATATTAGTCATATTGGTATAAATTATATTTCATCTATGTCTAGTATCTTCTCGACTTGAGGCCAATATCTTAAATATTTGCTACATCTTTCATGTGAACTATTGAAGACACTAGACAGCCAATGTTGTGATATCCCATACTGATTCCGGACAAAAGTGTGGAAGGGCAGATTGAGAGTCAACCCTTTAGGGCCTTTACTTTTGACCTTGATTTTGGGTTAAGTTTGGGATCCCTAACTTGTTTGCCTAACCACTTGGTCCACAATTTGCCTAATTCAGGGGGGGTTGCAACAGGGCTACCCAAAGGTTGGACCAAGGGTTGCCTGTTGTCACCTCAAGGTGGGCCTTGGTATGGGTTAATGCCCGATGTGCTGTCTGTGGATATCTGGCTTTAAGGTGAATGGATTTTTAATAAATCCCTCAGATTCCACATGAAAGTGTGGGCAAGCATAGAATGGGGTCAGCCTTTACCTTTAACCATGGTTTAGGTTTGGGTTAAGTTTGGACTCCATAGGTTATATTCCTAGCAGCCAAGAACTATTGTGAATGAAGACTGAAGCAGTATGAACATGAGCTGTAATGGATTAGTACTCTTCACCAATTAATAATAGATTCCTTGTAGTGTTCACTGACTTATAGTGTACTGTTTTGAGGGGTGGGGTAGTTATTGAAACAATCACTTATGAAAATCAGCATTGTTTTATTTCCATTGCTCACTATCGATACCCTTACAGAACACCCCTTATATTTGTGGAGCACAATAGTAACTTTACCAAAAAAAGTAATGGACTATCTCATTGTGTTAAAAAGTGTTGTGTTATTTGAATCTCTTCACACTGCAAACATATATTTGGTGGCTTCAAATTTTCTCTTGAATGTTATGTCTTTGCTGTTGCATCAGTGATGAACATATAATAGCTGGGGAAGAACATCATGGCTCGGAAATGGGATCTAAAGATGCTACATCTTCTTACAAATATGAGGGTGAAACTACATCAGACAAGTTGAATGCTGTCACCTTGCCCAGAAATGTTGGAAGGAAGAAAAGGGGTAGACCCAGCGCAAAGAGCACTAAAGCTAGAAAATCAGTTGTCAATCTGCCTAGAAGAACCATGCCTCGTGTCGGGAAGACACCTGCTAAGATCAGTGAATATGAATCGGATAATAGTGCTTCATCAAATGACAATAAGCTTTCTGAGATGGTGGGTAATAAAGGAAGAACAGATTTCAGTCAACCTGGAAGAACACGTGCTCAGTTTAGACACGCTCCTGAGACTGGAGGAAATGAACTGGATGAAGGTGTAGCTTCGGAGGATCACACTGTAGGTGATAACATCGACGTTAGTAAAACAAATCCCGGGCCTTTAGTGTCTTCTAATTTGCTTGTTCCCAACTTCGAAAAGGATGAGGTTCTGAAAGACACATTAGAAAAGGGTAAAGAAGTTGAACAATTCATTACAAAAGATGATAGTTTTGGGCAAAGGCTTGATGAGGTTGGAACCAGACAGGGAAGCAGCAACCAACAAATCTACAATCACCATAAGGACGATACTATCGATCCAATTCAGGCGATATTACTGAACATGATCCCGAGTCTTGCAACGAAGAAAAGTGAAACTGCAAACCTCGTTCCAGACGAGGTTAAAGCCGGCGGTAGGGATGAAAAACCAACTTCAGATGTTGACCAACCCAAAAGTGAAACTGCAAACGTCGTTCCAAACGAGGTTAAAGCCGGCAGTGGGGATGAAAAACCAACTTCAGATGTTGAAACACAACCACCAGTAAAGAGAAAGAAAGTAAGCTACAAGGATATGGCTAAAGACCTGCTTAAGGATTGGTGAAAGAGTAAGCTTGCGTACGTGTGTATATATGTACAATGGTCGAGACTAATTATGATACCTGGAATTTTTCTAATTTTTTTTATATGTTGCTGCGTTAAATCATCAAAATTTCTAATTTTATTTTGATGGTGTTCATTAATGGTGAGCATTTGATAGCTTCTAGTGTCGTTCACGTTTTATTTAAATGCTCTTGATAATTGAGTCAATTCTATAATTGGTCAAGCTTCTACTGGATGAGGAAAAGAGACTCCGAACAGTAATAAAAGTAAGGCAAAGATTTCTATAATGTAATGACTTTACTTGGGATGAATAAAAAGTGATACTAATGATAATGTTATTTATGAACAATTTCTAATATAAATAAATAAAAAAGTAATAATTAATTATGAACACGTAAAATGGTCTCACTTGCCTTAAAAGTAAAGGAACTACATGGCCTTCAAAAGGATGGAAAATGTGGTCAGGCTTCAGAGAAAGATAAGATTTGGGAAAAAAAAAAGAAGTAATTTCCATCAAGAAATAGAGCTTCTAAGTCGACTTTTACTGATTTTTCTACATAAATTCAAAAGTGAAAAGAAAAAAATAAAACACAATACGCAATTTCCAAAAGACATTAAGAGTAAAAATAGTATAGCAAACACATGTGCCGCATTCAAAAACAGATAAAAGAAAACATAAAGAAGAGTACCAAGTTTTTTCATGCAAATAAAAAATTAAAACAGTATGAAAAAAGACTGTTTACTTGGGAAGAATTTTCATATGTATATTTTGAAAATATTTAGGTACACTGAGAAGAAGAAAAGTTGCCCAAGTATTTACATGTTTGCTCTTGCAATTATTGTTCTGGAGTTGCTATTTCTTTTCCATTTTAATTCTCATTTATTTACTTTATAACAAATTAGTAATGCAGTGTGAGTTGGTGTGAAAGCAAACATAACCAATGCAACCCCCACACTATAATATATATACAAGAAAAACAAATCCCACAAGCAACCAACATCAGGGCTTGTTGGGTATGAATAGATCACTGTCAACTGGCTAACAATTGGGATTTATAGCTTTGAAGATGATCATCATCCCATGTTAATTTTATCTCTAAAACTTATAGTGTATTCACATTATAAGTATCTAACCCCCTCCACTAAGCGGCCAGCTGTAGAAGCAAGAAAAAGCATAAACAAATCAGAACAATAAATTGTGATCATGCTATTTTTTATTCACTAAAGTCAAAAACTTACCGGTTGAACTGATGATCATCTCTCATATTGGTGACCATCATAGATAAATCTAGGCGGGAGTTGCCTTTTCATTGACCCAATGCCACACTACAACATGAAAAAAACATTTTTAAAAATATTTCCAACAAAACATAATGTCTTAGGGCAGAAATACACTACTATTCTTGATGTTGAAAGTATTAAACGCCATAAGGAGTTATTAATGATGACATTCTTATTCTCTATACATTATCAGTTTTGTTAAAACTACATCTAATACTTGATAGAGTGACATCAAACTAATGCCCAATGGTATACCAATAGAACTTGGAGCACTATAAAAAAACACATGAGAGTTTATTTAAATAATTATTCAAAAACCTAGCAAATTTGAAGATGTATAGATGTGATATTTGACTTGTCACTCATGAAAACAAAAATAATCTCATAATATAAACCTGAAGGATATAGTAAAACCATTGTAATTCGACATGTGGACCTGAGGAGCTCTTTGCAATCAAATCCGCATTGTTCAATACTACAAAGAAATAGATAATAACATTAAACATTAAGGAATGCTTTAATGAAGCATAATTTGAAAATTACAACACTCACCTGTAAAGTCCTGGGGCAGCCATGATTCGATTTTCATAAATAGGATTTTCAATGCATTCGCGACCGACTGCTATTCCCTTAATGCTGAAACTTGCGGTGATGTTTCCATTTCAACTTTTATTGCAGCAATGTTGAAGTGGAAATCACTAGCTTCGAGCTCACCAGTACATTGTTTTCCATCCCAGAAAACAACAACAAACTGCAATAGCACAAAAACCTGCAATGTTCTTTCTAAACCGGGAGGACAACCATGTACAAAAGTGAGGATTCTCAGTGAGAGAAGAAGATCTTACCAAACCTATATCTCATTGCTCAAGAAGCCAATAAGAAGAATGGACAGAATCTCTGCAAACTCTAAAGGGGAGCTATATGCTACTTGCAGGGAAAGAATAAATGCTCTTAGAGGCATTTAAAGAAAAACATGAGTTAGTGCTCATGATTCACAAGTGAAGAACTGCAAAGGTAAGAAGGGGTAAATACCACCCATCAGTAAGAAGATTCCACTTCGGAGAAAGGAAACTCACTCACTTCAAAAGAGAATTGTCTATATGCTGAGGTGTTGAAGGATCAAGACATAAAGATAACTAGTGGACACATTCAGTCTAGAGACAATGGAGAAGTGACACGTGGACTGAAGACTGCAGAAGAGATCATGTCAAATTGTATGAGGTGCTTTAAATGGATGCATGGATTGCATTTAATGCATAAATTAACTATCAATTTACGCTTATAAGTGAATGAAGACTAGAGAGCATATGTAAGAAACTTGAAATCTACGGTCGTTAATAGGCATATTTCAAACACACAAATATAAAAGATTGAGAATGCCATACTAAAGACAATGTGGTGCAAGGAATAGCGAAAAGAAATCACATAACATCACATAATGATATATAATAACTTATAAATAGAACATGATGACCATCCATACATAATTAACTTCAAAGTTGACAACTTCAATACAAGTAAATAGTAAGTCAATTAAACAAAATCTTCAAGTTAAGAAAGTTATTCAAATGACTAGCAAATAGCAAACTAATCAATTATTATCCTCATCCTGCTCCTATATTTTATTTATGAAAAACTGTAAGAGAAAAGGGATTTGAACCACAAGCTTGAACATAAAATTAAATAAGAATTCCAAAGAGAAAATACCCCAAATTCAATATCAAAAAACGGGCGTACAACCAAGAAATAAAAACTGTAACTACTCAATGAAACTTTAGCCCATAAAAACAAAGTCCAAAAACTCATATCTAATATGATCTAATCTAATCTTAATAATTATAAGAAACTAGCTGATATGGTCTAACAATTATGGTGAAATCATCTTCACTTATATACATTAACTCATCACACATTTCTTGTGTATTCAATTTAAATTCCTAGTTTCTTTAGTTCAATTTTATTAAAAAATAGAGTGAATAATCATTTAACTTACCATAGAGTTAAAAACATATAAAGATTGCTTGTATTAAAAAGTGTTCAAATCTTTAAATTATCCAACAACAAGTTTGAGATGTGGTCAACTCTTAGAAGAGAGTTGGAAGTGATGATGATGCTCTCAAAATTATTATTGCTAGTTGGAGAAGACTCCATCACAAATCCACTTCCATTTCTTACTTGGTACACATTATTTTATGATTTATAATCATCCAACTAGCAGCATAAACAAAGGAGTAAATAACAAAAGGATGATATCACAAACACCTGAATAAATTTTGATGCGCACGACAAAAGGAGAAGCTTTGATAGCAATCGACTTGGTAAATATATCCAACCCGTAGTTTACCGACAACAAACAGAAGCTCCCATTGTACTCATTTTTTTGCAGATGCATATTTCTACCCCCTACCATAAAAAATAAAAAATAAAAAAACACTTATAATAGCAAATTAGTCTCCTCATAAAAAATAAAAATTTGATTGACTAAAAAAAAAGTATATCCCTTCAAAGAGAATATTTTTTTCATTTTGGGTATCTCACTCAAATAGTCTCATTTCCTTTTTTACATATAAGGAATCCATACACAATCACTAATATAATTAAAATGTGGGGCTCACACCCCACTAATACAACCGTCCACTACACGTTAAATAATAATACTCCTTAATCCACGTGCAAAAAGAAAAAGACCCTCTTGCTATGGGACGGAGGGAGTTATATATTTGGTACTCTCTTGTGAAACAGACTGCGAGACGAGTTGATCAATTGTTAAAATATGATTGTTATATAGGTAAAATATGTTTGTTGGTATGTTTATATTGAATTATATCACCTTAAAAAAATACTTTAATTCATTATTCATCATATTTTAGAAAAATATATTTTAACTACTTTTAAACAGATTGAATTCCCTATTCCACATTTGGTGTTTCATAACATAAAAAAACAAAACTATACCCTACAATTAACCATTATACCCTTGGGACATGTGTTGAATTTTAGCATTGATTATGACACATGTAAAGAATCTAATTAATGGTAAAGGAGATGGAATATGGAAATGGAATAAGTGATCTCATTTGACTTTTAAGTACTCTCTCCTTCCCACCCAAAGATTTCATTTTTTTCATTTTGGGCGTCCAACCCAAAGAGTCATATTTCCTTTTTATATAAGACTCACACACCCCAACTAATATAATTAAATATGAGGTCCACACTCCCACTAATACAACTACATACTACACATTAAATAATAATACTTTTTAATTCATGTGCAAAAACTAAATGCCACCCAAAAAGAATATACTTTACCTATATAACAATCATACTTTAAGAATGGGCCGACCCGTCTCACAAAGTTAACTTACATATGAGTTGATATGTAGTGCATACATGCATCCATATATGTCTACATTTTTATTCAATAATGTATATATGTTCATTAATAATTGTGTGTATACGTTTTTATTCATTAGTGTATATATATTTATTTATAAATGTGATTGGTATTGATGTATAATTAATTTTAAGAGTGATTTACCCTTAGAACCTTGGCGATGGTCACGCTGCCAGAAATTGATGTACTTGTGCATTCTTGCGATAACTTCTAGTACAAGTAAAATTCAGTAGGTTGAGGTATTGTACAAGAATAATGAATAAATTCCTAAACAATGAATTTAAATGAATGAACTTGAAATATTTCTTCATGTACCATATTACATATTTAAACTTTTATTTAAAAAATAAAAAATAACAAACTAAAAATGAATTAAAACCTTGCACAAAAAAAGAGTACTCACTTCCTCCTATGAAGCTGCTGCTCAGTACGTAAGCTGGAGCATAAATAAATTGGATTGTGGGAAAGAATTTAAGGTCAAACAATTAAATATGATCACATTCACTGGGCCTGAGTTGGGTGGGCCCACCAAATCTTTTTTTTTTTGTTTAAAAATCATGATTTTTTTTATATAATATTACCCTTAATACAATACTTACGTCAATATATATAATTTTGGGTATGTCCGAGAGCGTCTCACGGATTCTAATTCGTGAGACACGGACGATCCATTAACAAAATTTGATATATTTTAAATTAAATTAAAAATAAGGAAAGGCCCGTGTTTGGGCCGCTAACATACTCAATTTATCGCACAACCTGTGCAGCTGAAGAATTAATTTGGTTGATTAACATTAAATTTAAATAATTTTTTTTAATTATATTTTTATTATCAAACTATTATTTTTAGTAAAAAAATATAATTAATTATTTTTATTATTACTAATCAGATAGTTCAACTATTCTATTATCATTTTACTTTGATCGAATATCACTTTTTATTAAAAATATTACTCCCTCTGTCCCAACTTCAACTTCACACTTTCCGTTTTGGTCCGTCCCAAATTCAACTTCACACTTCCATAAAAGGACAAAACAACAAACTAATATCCCTCTAACATACTTTAATTTCAAATTTTTCATCATCTTTTTAACACACATAACATACTTTATCATTTATTTATTACCCAAAAATATCATACTACCCTCAAAAGTAAGTCAAAAAGTGACTTTTCTTAAACTTCGTATCTACAGTAAACGTGAACTTGAATTTGGGACGGAGGGAGTATCACTTTTTATTCATTTTACGAATTGTTTATAAAATAATTTAATTAAACGCTTATCACTTTTTTCTTTATCATATATTATTTTTTATTAAAAATGTTATCACTTTTATATTAGGACTAATTGTTCGTGAAATAATAATAACTCAATAGACGGATATCAATTTTCTTTGATTAGGAATCATTTTTTATTAAAAATATTATCATGTTTTATCCATTCCATAAATTGTTCATGAAATACATTTGGTAATTAGTCATCACTTTTATTTAAAGATATTATCACTTTTTTATACTATAAGTTTTAAAAAATAGTTCACAATACCATTATCACATTTTATCAATTTGGTATCACTTTTAATTATAAAAAGATTATCACATATTATCACATTTTATATATTTATAATATTTAAATTAAATGAATAATAAATATTTAAATATTATAATTTTATATAATAAAAAATATAAATCAAAACAAAAAGGTGTAGGACAAAAATATATATACATGTGAGTCCTAATTTCTATTTCATAATAAATTTTTAAATTTTCTAATTTGAAATTAACGAAACAAGGCCCTTTAAATTTACTTAGACCCAAGTAATTTTATTTTACAATTAATTATTTAATTTTCTAATTTCATGACAACCTTTAAAATTAGTTAATTGGTTAGTAGATAACCCGTATCACATAAGGGGATCCGTAAGACGGTCTCACCCAAGTCTTTGCCTATAATTTTTGGGTCGTTTTCTGTCGCTGCCCTGCCAAACCGACGGAAAAGGTATCTTCATAGTTTTTTTTTCCAATTTGTGATATACTCCCTCCGTCCCACAAATATTTGCACCCCTTCTCCGGCACGGAGATTAATAAAAGTGATAACTTTTAGGGATATTATAGTATTTTTTTTGTAATAAATAAATGATGAAGTATGTTAGGACTGTTAGGTAAGGATGATTTTTTTTTTGTAAATAAAGTGTATGGAGAAAGGATGATTATATTTGGCTTTTTGCTTTTTTAAGTAGGTTCAAACTTTTATAGGACAACCCAAAATAAAAAGTGTCTCATCTGAAATGAAATGGGACCGAGGGAGTATGTAGATAACTCTAATTTGAGGTCAAACAATTAAAAAGGACAAGTAAACAGAATATGGAATGGAATGGGGCTTCAATTTTTCATGAATTCTAAACTAATTCAATATATCTAAATTCATAAATCATACGAGCCTTTTTGTTCGATTTTTTGAATTGATTCATGCTTGAGAACAATTTGATTCAGTTTTGTATATCTGTTCAATGCTTATTATGTTTCTGTAAACATTTGCATCTTGCTTCATTTAATCATTCATGGAAAAAAGAAAAGTATGACTTTTTAAATTGATTTGTGCTTCTAGTGGGACAATTTGGTATTGATTCGTACATCTATCAAAAACACTAATTTATGTTGTTTGGTGCATAACATGTGAAACACTGACTATTTGGTATCTTTACAGACAAACACTTGTGTAAACCGAAATCACGATATAAACCATGTGGTCACCCCTTCCAATTCTATTGGAGTATAGCCTATGTATTGCTAGGGTTTAAATTAAAGGGGACCACATGATTTATACTGTAAACCCGATTCACAGGAGACTAACTCATCTTTTTACAATGTGTAGCGGCTCATCCGTGGAATTTACAACCTCATAATCATACTTAAAGTGGGTGTTACAATTTCCATCATCACAATTTGTATGTATTTTCTTAATTATTTGTAATTTACTCTATCTGTGCATTGTATTAGTGTTGTTTCCTCCCACGAGAGCTGCACCAATTGTGTGCATCTTTACTTATTTAGGTAAGGTTTACATGAATTTCCATTTAAGGATATGGGGTTTTTTGTATGCTTTGTACTCAGAATCAATAATTTTCATAATTGTAAAGGTGAGGTAGAGAAGAGTTGCGGTTCAGGATTCGTGATAGAGACAAATGAGCGAAATGACATTTTTGTCTCTTCCATTTTAACTTCGGCCACTCTCTTAAGACCTCAACCTCTCTTAAATGAAGTGATGAATGAAGTTGAGGTTTGTTTGAGACAATTTCTCTTAAAAAGTTATTACTCAGCTTATCCCATAATAATGTTGGCAGTTTAGATTGATATTTTCAGATTAGTGTCATCTTGCATAATGGTCTGAAATTCAAGGGCACCATTTCAACTTGCAATTTCCACTGTAATATTGGTGTTATAGAAATTGAAACAGAATCTCCACTGGAAATTGAAAGATTGAGGTTGATTGATGATTCATTTAGCATTGATTTGGATGACAAACTACTAAATTACACCGAGTCTGGAAAGTATAAATTATGCCCTGGTGAGATTGTGGCTGCACTTGGGCGCTGCTCTTATGGAAAAAATAGCCTTATGGCTATTTCTGGGGGTATGATAATATTTAGCAATTTTATAGATTTAAATTTGTTATACACTGAACCTTTTCCCTTGCTCTCGTAGTTTGAGGGATATGCACTTGGATTGTAAAGAGCTTCTCTGGTCAAATTTCGAAATCTTAAAAGTAAGGCTCATCTTTCTATTATGTGCATGTATTCGTTTCACTACAAAAAAAAACTGTTTTTTAGCAACTGAATATTCCGTTGGTAAAACCTTAATTCCATTGTTAAATCGGCTTACCAACGGAATCCGTTGGTAAAGTGGTGGTTGGTAAATTTTTAGCAACAAAAAATAAATTCCGTTGGTAATCCGTTGCTAATAATTCCGTTGGTAATTTATATAGTGATTCCCTTGGTAATCGGTTGATAATTAGCAACGAATTGAATTTCGTTGTTAAAATAGAGAATAAATTCGTTGACATTCCGTTGCTAAAACAAAAATGTCATTTTTGTTGTTAATCCATTGCTAATTACCAACGGATTAAATTCTGTTTCTAAATTTGATTGCTAAAAAATACTTTTTTTGTAGTGTTTGAACTCATTATGAATTACCATGATTGAAGTTTCTTCACTTAAGCATGTTTTGTAATATATGTACCTCATTGGTTCTAATATAATGTAGAATGATGAATTCTTCTAAATTCAAACTTTACTGATTTAAGTTTTTTTTTTTTTTTCATTCTCATGCAATACAAGTAGGCTTAATTTAGCCTAATCCGTTATAGGGATTATGTTACTTTGATTCTGTGTTGTCTATTTTTGCGCATTCTCACCCTTCTCAAATTCTTCCCTTTTTTTTTTTTTTATCAATTTAGTGAAAAAAATTATTTCTTGTAAAAGATTCATGACACATATACTATACTACTCAATAGTCAATACTACCTTTTAACCTGTACTCTTGTCGTGTACTTTGTTAGACGCTATAGACTTTTGATATAATTTTCCATGCTATTTATAATTGTATCATAACTGTGAGGTATAAACCTCATTCAAGTGTATAGCAAATCATGTCACCGGTGCATGGTTGACATGAGCTGTTTGGAGGATCTTTTTGGTTGTTGTTTGGATCTGTTTGCAGCGGTTAATGGCTTGGATTAACAACCTCACACGTCAGCTGCAGAATGGAAGTTATAGCAGCTCATTCCATAACTGGTTGCAACTGAAATACTAGCTGGAAAGAGTGCTCATCAAGTAGTCCTATAACTTAGGAATGATGGCATTAGTCTTATAACTTAGGAATGATGGCATACTTGTGTATATAAGCTGTTTACACAGCCTATTGTAAGTTGGTAATCACCTCACCTATCAATGTAGCAATAAGATCTCTTTCCCGTGGACGTAGGAGTTTCATCTCCGAACCACGTAAATCATGTTTCGTCTCGATTTCTTTCTTCTATTCGTAATGTGTGTTCTTGTGCATATGTAGAGTGTGTAGTCTTTCTTGTGTGAGTTTTCTGCCAATTTCACGACAATTGGAAGAACTGATGCAGCGAAGAAAAGACAGTTGTCCAGCCTGAGGTGACGGTTATAGCAGTCTCCGGTGGTTTCTTAGACTTGCAGAGATCAACGTTTTCTTGCGACTGGAGTAAGGCACACTATATGGTAATGCTTTAAGCAAAGGTAATTCTTGGAAGTTTGGTAGGTCTAACAAAAATCCAGAATTATTTCATACGAGGAGAAACAGTGTTGTTCACAGCGACGGACTCCAGCGAAAGAATTCTCCAAAATATCAGAGGTGAGATCATTTTTTTTATTAAGGAGATGGTTGCTTGGGCTGGACAGCACTGGATAGGAACAAGGTATAGGTTCAAAGAACTTGGTCAGTGCAAGCTAGCAGCTGGAGTTATAAGGATCTGATGCAAGGAAAATCCAGCAACGACAATAAGGAAAAGGTCTTCAAAGGTGGTGATGCTATCGGCTGGAAAGAAGCAGGGTTGTTCATAGGTGAAGGACAATTTCTGAACAATTAGCAGAGGATCATCAGTGGAGATAGTGAGTCAGAAATGGCTTGAAATAGTGGGCATTTGTTCACTACAAGATTCGAAGAATTGAATCGGTATAAGGTAATGTCAGCATCGTTAAAAGTGATGCAACATGGCATGAGACTCCCAGGAAGGTGGAGTCAGGACATGTGTTACCATGAAGGTGAAATCATGCTTAACAGCAGCTTGATTTTCACACAAAGATAAGGTCAGCTCATGAACAAGTTTGTAAGGAAAGGATTTTCCGGTAAGTGAATGGTGTTCGGGGAAGTAGCGATATAACGGGGTAGTTAGGAGATGTGGTACTTGGACTCGTTGGCGTTTAAGAGCAGCGCGGTAACAACGAGCAAGTAAGAGAAGCATCGGGTAATCCTAGTGAGTTAGAAACGACTTCAAAGTAATGGCACTTTCATTCGGAAAATGGTTCGAACTTGTTGTGGCTTGGCGGTATGTCAACGTTGTTACGTTGCAAGTGTTGCTCAAGGTTGAGCAATGGTAAAAGGTGTTGCTCAAGGTGGAGCAATGTAGGTTTCTACTCAAGGTGGAGTAGTGTAATGGAGAAGAGGGTTGCTATGGTTTGAATAAGGTTTAAGGTGGAGAATTGTGAGGTATAAACCTCATTCAAGTGTATAGCAAATCATGTCACCGGTGCATGGTTGACATGAGCTGTTTGGAGGATCTTTTTGGTTGTTGTTTGGATCTATTTGCAGCGGTTAATGTCTTGGATTAACAACCTCACACGTCAGCTGCAGAATGGAAGTTATAGCAGCTCATTCCATAACTGGTTGCAACTGAAATACCAGCTGGAAAGAGTGCTCATCAAGTTAGTCCTATAACTTAGGAATGATGGCATTAGTCCTATAACTTAGGAATGATGGCATACTTGTGTATATAAGCTGTTTACACAGCCTATTGTAAGTTGATAATTACCTCACCTATCAATGTAGCAATAAGATCTCTCTCCCGTGGACGTAGGAGTTTCATCTCCGAACCACGTAAATCGTGTCTCGTCTCGATTTCTTTCTTCTATTCGTAATGTGTGTTCTTGTGCATATGTAGAGTGTGTAGCCTTTCTTGTGTGAGTTTTCTGCCAATTTCACGATAATAACTTTATCATGAGAAGTTTTTTTTTTTGTTAGCATGGCATGGGAGGACCGCTGATAAATTCATATGGAGAAGTTATTGGGATTACGTTTTATAATTTTTCATTTACGCCTTTCCTACCCATTAATATAGCTTTAATGTGGTGGGAGCAAACAAAAAAACAAAGGTATATATATTTTAAATGTATTATTAACATGATAGTTTTAACTCGCTTAATATTTGCTTTGATATTAGTTTGCTTAAAAATGTAGTTTTGTTTGGCTAAGTTGTCTAACTTTTATCTATAATTATTCGCCCTTGTCTCGTCCCGCAACTTCAAGGGTGTTTTTATTCAGAAGGTATGTTTTGCTTCGAACTCATTCTTGATAGACTGTTCATGGTTACATGACTGGGTTACTCATTCACTGAATTTCATTCAGATTACTTCAGAGTCTCTGTCACTCTGTGGATTATTACCTAGAGACATCATTATCAAATGTGATGGAAATACTGTTGAAGGCACATTACAGGTGAAACACTTTTATTATTATTATTCTTTTTATTTATTTATTTTTTCGCTGTTATTATGTATAATTTTTTGTGTGATTCAGTTATTGAGAATTATTCTTCAGCTTATTAGATTTTCCAAATTGTCTACCTATTTGGATATCTCCAATAATGTGTAAAAGAACTTTTGGTGAACTTGAGCAGTAGATTTTATTTTAATATAGTACAAAAAATTTTAGTATTAGGAGATTAACACATAAATCGTCCCATATCTTTTTATTTTATTCATAAAGATTCCAAAATAGTTAGGACATTTATTTTCGTCTTAAACCTTTCAGTTTTGCTACGATTTCGTCCCAAAACAATATTTTTTAACCAATTTTTTCTCATAATTTTGTAAAAGTACCGATTCAGTCTCATCCCATGAAATTAGAAAAATTAAATATTTTTAAGTAAAATAAACATTTTTGGTGAGAATTTTAAAGATATGAGACTATTTCGGAAAAATTAAGTTTCTTGAGATTATTTTGTATCAAATAAATTTGTATTGGACTATTTAAAGTTTGAATAAAGTAAATTTCTATAAGAAGATTTTGATTTTAACTCAACCATTAGTATAAACCTTTACTTAGCACTATAGATCACTCACCTAATGTTTCTTTTGCGGAGTAAAATTATGAACAAATGTTGCTGTTTATAAATTCGAGGCCTTTTTAGAATGTGTTATTTTTCAAGGATGCCTACTTATTTTAGTAAAATATATATGGAGATTGCAGTGTTCAATTTAATTATTTTCCCAATTTTTATCAGTTCATGGAATTGGTGTGGCACAAGATTGGGGAGTCCTTGAATTTGACCGTGATACGACCTTTCGAAGGTTCCCGACTGTGTGTAAATGTGGTTCTTGAATACGTTAAACCGAATCAAATTAACAGGTAGTATATATATCTTCAATCTAATAAATTTATACACACTTCCTTTATAAACTCACAAAGGAACTGTATATAAATTGGTTAACTGAAAATAAAAAAAATCACGAACTTTACTTCTATTACAAATTAATTTATTTTTTGGAGATTGCAAATTAATCTATACCTTTGTTGCACATTTTTATAAAATACATCCAATATTTTAAAAAAAAATCCTATTTTTGTCCTTAATTATATGCATTTTGCAACAATACTTAAAAGTGATAATTAATTTGCAATTTCTCAAAAGTTGAATTAATTTGCAATATGAATAAAGTTCGTAATTTTTTTTTCAATTAATCCTCAAAAATAAAATTAATTTGCAATAAGAATAAATTTCGTATTTTTTTTTTCAATTAATCCTAACGAGAGAGTATTATTTAACATGATTGAGGTTGCAACTAGTTTCTTTGAATTGCTTTCAGATGGCCTTTTAATTGGAAAAGGAAGGGATACCTGTGAGAAACTGCAGGAAACTATTACGGGGTTACTTGTTAAGAATGTGTCCCTTCCCTCTTCAATCAACAACGTTGACCATTTTTAATTTGTTTAATGCGACAATTTAGGTTGTGTTTGTATTTGAGGAGATTATTACTAAAATCCTTCTGGGCCCATCATTAAATCCACTATTTATAAATCTCTAATAATATTTCAAATGAATGGAATTCATCGTGAATTTAATTTTAATATTTTTAAGTGTTTTGATAGAGTTTTCAAATTCTTACTCAAACCTCATTTAAAATTCATTCCGTTGTATATTAATATATAAAATTAATAAATTAATTAAAATTTATTTAATTTCTTAATTTTTTTCTTTCAAATTTTACCTCAATCTACCCCAATCTAACCTCAACTCACCCTCGCTACTCCTAGTTAGCGATGTCAATTTTATCCACCAAGTCGGGTTATCCGCGTGTACTCGAGGTGGTGGGTATGGGTAGGGTAAGTTTTATCAGGTAACGGATAGGTAATACCCGAACCCGATAAAAATTTTGCGGGTGAGGGTAGGGTATTGATTCTCCTTTTATATCCGTTTACCCGACCCGTTTACCCGATACTATATATTATACATATTATATTTATATGATATTATATATATATATATTATGTTATACATTTTTAATTACATTACATATTTATATATTAATCTTTATATTATTTAATTTTAATTAATTATGTCTAAGTAATATATTTATTTATATTTATATTATAATATTATATATTTCTAATTATGTTGGTATATATTTATATTCCTACCCTTATAATTCATATTTATGCTCTGTGGTCTTCTGTGTGTCCGTCTTAAGCCGTTTGAAAGGCGTTTTAGGACTTTTGAAGACATTTTTAGCATAATCTGTTTAATAGGATGCCGGTTAGTTTCTTAATCCATAAAATCCTTGTTTGTAATCATGTAAATCAGTAAGCCATAGTTGTATCATAGTCGATCCTGTCATGTATGGTATTATTATTTCTGCTGAATAAAATTTGTAAGTAATTTTATCTTATTTTTATTTTGTTTATTTTTATTATTAATCATGTTCATGTTTAGCCTCATAGGCTAAACTAATCATGTGTTGATCCATGACTGTCTATAATGCTAAACTGGTAATTATATGATTCATGTCTAGATTATACTGTATTCATAACTATGTTATGCTGTAATGATTTAAGGTAGGATTATTTATATTGACTGGCCTTATAATTCATATTTATGCTCTGTGGTATTCTGTGTGTCCGTCTTAAGCCGTTTGAAAGGCGTTTTAGGACTTTTGAAGACATTTTTAGCATAATCTGTTTAATAGGATGCCGGTTAGTTTCTTAATCCATAAAATCCTTGTTTGTAATCATGTAAATCAGTAAGCCATAGTTGTATCACAATCGATCCTGTCATGTATGGTGCATTATTCCACTTTCCTGAATGGAATCTAATTAAATGCTTTTGTTTATTATCTGGATTTTTCTGGGTAAGAATCCCTCCAAATCCTATATCAGAAACATCAGTTTCTATAAACTTTTCCCAATTAGGGTTACTAATAATTAAACATGGTAATGATTTAACATTTTTCTTAATACTTTTGACTGCATTAGTATGACTATCAGTCCATGGTTTGGGATTTTTCTTTAATCTATCATATAAAATAGATGTATCTTTTACTAAATTATGATAATAAGGAGCAATATAATTAAGGCTTCCTAAAAATCTTTGTAACTGAGTTTTTTCAGTTATTATATCAGGAAACTTATCAGCAAAATCTATGCTTCTATTTATAGGAATTATATTTCCTTTTTCAATAAAATGTCCTAGAAATTTTATTCTAGTCTGAAAAAGATCCATTTTTGGTTTAGATATTACTAGACCATTTTGTTTTATTAAACGTCTAAAAATATGTAAATGCTTAAAATGCATTTCAATAGTTTTTGAATAAATCAAAATATCATCAATATAGACAATTATGAATTCACTATATGGAGTAAATATATAATTCATTATCTTCTGAAATTCAGAAGGAGCATTTTTAAGACCAAATGACATTACATTCCATTCATAATGTCCAATTGGAACATTAAATGCTGTTTTATATCTATCAGATTCATTAATCTGAATTTGTCAATATCCTGACTTTAAATCAAATTTTGAAAAAATTAGACCATTATAAAGTCTATCTAATAAATCATTTTTATTAGGAATTGGATGTCTAATCCATTTTAATACTTTATTTAGAGGTTTGTAATTAATCACCAATCTTGGAACACCTCTTTCAATTTCAGAATGTTTATTAACATAAAATGCAGTACATGACCACGATGATTGAGAGTGACTTATTAGTCCTTTTTGTAATAAGGATTCAATTTCCTTTTTACATAATTCTAAATATTCTGAATTCATTTGACAAGGTCTAGCCTTTGTAGGAATATTTCTTTCATTAAAATCTTCCTCATAAGGAAGGGAAATAATATATTTTTTTCTATCCTAGAAAGCATTGGGATGATCATTACATATTTCTAATGAAAGTTCATTCTTCAAAATACTAATTTTATCCTGTAATTTAGGATTTTTCAATTGTTCATCAATAGTGACGATATTAATTTCTTGTTTCAAGAATCCTATCTGATTCTGCTTAGCCATAATATTATCATAAAGGCTATGTAATTTTTTAGTAATTGGTTCTACAATAAATTCAAGGAAAATATCTTTACCTTGGAAAGTACATATAATCCCTTTATTATCAATATTCTTTATGGGATAAATATTATTTAAAAATGGTGTACCAAGTATAATTTGGTTAGAAATATTTTTTGCAAGTATAAAACTTTGCGAAACACATTTCTTATCAATGCATACATATGCTTTGGGAATTTTATAATCTATCTGGAGTTTATCTCCCCCAGCATGCCATAATGAATGACTTGTTTTATGAAAATATCTAGTAGGGATTAACCCTTCCTGTATAACATTTAAATCTGCTCCACTATCAACAAGAGCAATGAATGATTTTGTATAATGATTATCAATCAATAATGATATTTTTATGTACCATTTTTGAGATATTACTGTCTCAATAGTAGATAAAAAATTATCCTTCTCTACTATTGGTAGATTTTCTTGAATCTCTAATAGAGTATTATTCTCTTCCTTAATATTTTTTTCTAATCTAGATATTCTAGATTCTTGAATAAAATTTTTATTTTTCAAAAATTTTATTTCTTCTTTTAGATTATCAATCTCTTTATAAATATCTGGTAGAGATATATCTCTTTGACTTTGATATTTCATTTTTAATTGACTCATAACTTCTGTCATATTATAAGATTTATTCTTATTAAGAATATCATTTATTTTTTTTTCTTCTTTATTAGAAGTGGATGTCGAAGCACCTTTATCATTTCCTAATTCATCAATTATTTTAGTCCTTAATAAAGGATCTTTTATTAATTTTAATAACTCAAAAATATTTTGAGAATTTAAAACATTAATACTCATATTAGAGAATTGTGACATTATTTTGTAAAATTCAGATTGATTATTATCAATATTATTTATTTCTTTAGGACATATTAATCATTCTTTACAAAGTTCACATTCCCCTGATTCATAAAATTCTTCATCTTCTAAATTTCTTACAATCTCTTATTCTGATTCAGAAGTAGTAGAAATTTCTGATTCTGATTCCTCAGTTTCAGATTTTTCTATCAAGGATTGTATTATGATATTTTTTATATCATCAGGAATTTCTAAATTAGAAATTCTTTTCTTTGTCCAACAAAATTCATTGGTATGTCCTTTTCTTTTGCATATTGTACAATATCTTTTTTGATTCTTATTGAATCTTTTTATATACGATTTCTTTTGGAATTCATTTTTCCTTTGGAAATTCTCTTCTTTCCTTTTTCCTTTTCTTTCAATATGTTTCGAAGAATATTTCTTCTTTTTAGACTTATAAATCTTTTCTTTTTTCTTTTTACTGGATGAAGCATTGTCCAATCCAAATTGTTGACAAAATTCTCCCAATTGTTTCTTTTCTAAGAAACTTTGTCTTTTCAATTGTTGATTTAGCTTTATTTCATTACGTAAAGCTAATCCCTCTTGAATACAAGTGTCTATTAGAGCACCATATGTAAATTTTTCATAAGGAATGGTAATATTATTACCCTTTATTGTTTTTCTTATTCTCTCAGCGAATAAGCTTGGCAATCCATCCACAAATTTGGATTTCCAATGAGTATTATTACACTCTGGTAATTCCATTACTCTGCTTAGGAAGGTATCTTTATACCACCTAAAGTCAGAAAGCGTTCTACATCGTAGATTTTGTAATAGTGTTCTAATAGTATCACTATTATCACTAAATCTTCCTGTAAAATGTTCAATTACATTTACTGCTAATGTATAAACTGCAGTTTCAATAACTCTATTATCTTCTTGCTTATTAGCATTGAGAATATTATCTCTATCATGCGAATTTAAATAATTATCCCACCAACCTTTAAGTTGGCCTGTAAAACCAGCTATTATCATTGCTGCTATTGTTTTATCAGTATTTTGACTATTCTTACATATTGTAGAATACATCAATATTCTGTGAACAGTATTATAAATCTGTTTATTTGAATATCCATCAATATTCCATTCGTAAATCTTATTGCCAGAATAACTGATATCTATTGTATCAGTGTATTCTTCATGTAATACATCCATGGGAGTAGGTCTACTATAATAGAACTTACTCTGAATGGGTTTATCTGCCCATTTATTATGGAGTTTATTTATTTGATCTTGAAAAACCTTTTTATAATCTTGGTTTTCTATCAAATCATAATCTAACTCTTTATCTAGAGTTTTTATACTCAGTTTATTAAACCTTTCTTCCAAATATTTTTCCAACTCATATATTGGTTGAGTCTTAAAATTTGAAATTATTGGAGGAGGTTGGAAACTAGGAAATATCTCCTTTTTTATAAGAGTATTGAAAACTTCTGATGTAAAAGCTTCTTCCTTACTTTCCATAACCTCTTTTCCCTTATCAAGAGATTTATCATTAATCTTTTCTATTATCAAATTCAATTTATCATTGATAGATTGGATTTGTTCATTCATTATCACTAATGATAAATTAGTATAATTTTGACCTCTAAACATATTATTAATATGTTTGCTGGTAACTTGAAGTGTATCATCTTCAATTAATTTAGCAAATGCTAAAAAATTCAAATCATTAATTTTAAATGGTTGTTGTGGTGGAAATATTCCTGTAACCACTGAACCATTTTGTAAAGTATAATTCCTTTCCAAGATAAGAATATAATTCTTAACATAGGTTTCTATGAACCATGCTGCAAACGGTATTATCATATTTTTCTCTTCACAAGTTTTATAAAACTCATGTTGAAATTTACTAATTTCAATATTAGTAAAATTATCAAAAAACCAATTTTTGAAAAGTGTATAACCTTCACTTTTAAATTCTTCAGAAATAATTTTTCTGGCTTTAGAACCAGGTCTGAAATCTATTATTTCTTCAAAATCCATAAATTATATAGATTCATACATTTCCGACATTGTCAGTTCCATCCTATTGGACTCTTTAATAATATTGTTTCTTTCTTTGTATAATTTTCTTATTTCAGGATTTAATCCTATTACAGATTCCATATTATCTGTATAATTTTCATTTCCCATTTGGGATGTATGAGCTCTGTTTTCTCTTATCTGAGAAGTAGAAGCTCTTGGTGTTTCTACCATGTAATCAATTGGAGAAATATAATTTCTCATTGAATTACTTTTTTGTATCTCATTTGGCTCAAACTGTATATTAACAGTTCCTTCTGAGCTTTGTATAATATTCAGAATATTATTCTGATTCTGTACTTGCGTTTGAACTGGTACAGCTTGTTCAATTTTCCAATTATCTGGAAATTCTATTTCTTCCCATTTAATAGGTCTTCTGGTCATAATATTTGACCTGTTGAAATTAGTTTCAATAATAATAGTTTCATTTTTATAATCCATCATTTTACACTGAGGATTCAGCGTAATCAATGATTTATAATATATCCTATAACAGACACAAATAGTCTCTGTTCCAGGAAGATAATTATATCCATTTGTTTTAACATTTAATGTTAATGCATCAAGTATGTTGACATCAGATAATGATAATTGCAAATTGGGATAAACATTAAAATATGCTGGACCATTTGCCAGACTGGATTGTATTATACCCATCAAAGATTGTTTCCAATTAAGATTTCTACCATCTCTTAAAGCTGCTATAAAGCTTTCTGGTAAACCTTTCAAAGTTAAAGGTTTGAATGCAATCTGAACCAATCCTATATGAAGGAAATTGTAGCTATTTCTATATTTATTAATATCCTTATCTGATAATAATTTAATAATCATCTCATTATTATCTAATGAAATTGATTCTTCAGTAGTCTTAACTATCTAAAGAAAACCTATTCTTTCAAATGTACCCAACTTGTATATTAATCTGGGTTTTATTTTAGGAATTGTCCACTTATTAAGTAGATCTAAATTCTTAGGTATATCATACTCTTCATTCATGCTATTCTTAACATTATTATTATTATTACTAATCAAGTTCATGATATTATTCATGATAAATTATGTGTTGACCCAAGACATATCTATTTAAATTACCAAGGCTCTGATACCATACATGACAGGATCGACTGTAATTCATCTGACCAGATTGACTGATTAACATGAAATAAAAAGGAATTTATGAATTAAGAAACTAACCGGCATCCTATTAGACAAATTATGTTTAAAAGTAAAAAAATTTAATTTCAATACGAGTATGATTGAACAAGTTTGAGAAACGGTGGATATTCTTATAATATTTTATAATTGCGGGTACCCATTTACCCGCGTACCCAACGGGTATACCCGTACTTTACCCGATATTCAATTAGGGTAATAGAGTAGGATAAATAGGGTAACGGGTAGTATGTGGATTTGTCCAACCCAAACCCTACCCTACCCCTTTACATCCATACTCTTAGTCCTACCACCTCTCTCTCACCTCCCATATAACCAAAACCCTAATATATATGTATATAAATTTTAATATTTAATATAATAAAATTTTCATTATTTTTATTTATTATAAATAAAATTTTATTTTAAAAATAAAAAAGTAATTATTTTATTATGAATTTGAAAAATCTTTCATAAATTCATAATTCATCAAACAATGTAATTCAAATAATTTGATTTAAAATACATTCCATTTAAAATCCACTCATTTTCAAACCTAATGAATATAAAATGATTCAATCCACACAAGTATAAGTGACATGGATAATATATATATATATATATATATATATATATATATATATATATATATATATATATATATATATAGAGAGAGAGAGAGAGAGGGGTGTATATTGGGTGCAACCAGGTACAAGGGTGCACCCATATGTGCATATCTTTTTATTCTATTTTGTATACATATTATTCTATTTTGTATACGTGTTTTGTAATAATTGTATCATTTTTTCACATTAAGTTTTCATTAAAAAAAACTAACATCCATATGTGTATAGCATTTTATTGAATAGAGAGCGGCTATTTGCACCCCCGAATATACTGAATACACCCCGTAAAATATTAAATTAATTTAATCTAAATTAATAAAGACATAAATACCCTTTAATTTTTATCCTACAATTAATTTAACAGAACAGTGCATCTCGTTCTTCATTCCGTTGTTGATTTCATCTACAGTTGCTTCCCCCTCCCACCAAATTTTCACGATCGACGTTCATGACTCCTTATCCCAAGCAATTCCCAAAGTAATTCGCCGACACCGGCGGCTCTAATCGGTCCTTGGCATCCATCGGAAATATGAAGTACGCCGGAACGTCGCTGTTGGATGTCGTATTGGTAGAGGGAGAACGTGGCTCTCACTCCGTTCGTCGGTAACGGAGATGATGTGTAAACGGAATTCGTCCCGCAGTTTTCCAGAACATGGATCCGTCTCTCGCCGACGCAGATTCCACGGTCGGGGAACAGCGTTACCTGCAGGGCAAAAACGGGAACTATTTTCCACTTGCCGTTGTCGACGACGGCCGGCATCTGAGGGACGAGATCGTAAAATTGTTCGGCATGAATTCTTGTTGTGATTTCCAGATAAATGAAGTCAAGTTAGCGGATGAAGGCACTCAGAAAAGTGAGAGTTGTGATTCAACTTCTTATCAGAACAGCATAGACCATGTTGCAGAACCTGAAACTTTGATTGTGAAAGAAGCTGTGAATGCTTGTGATCTGTTGTTAGAAAGTGATAGTGTGATTAAAGAAGCATCTATATCGAGTCGCTGACAACCAGCATGTTCTGGGTATCCAGAGGGTAAATTAAGTCTCCGGTGATGGGAAGGTAGTGAGAGGGAGTAAGGGAGAGGGAGAGGGAGAGGGAGTGTTTGAGTTTTGGAACGATGGTTTGTGCTGAAGGATGAAGAACGTAGAAGACGATAAATTAATTGTAACACAAATAATAAAATGGCATTTATGTCTTTATTAATTTAAATTAAATTAATTTAATGTTTTATTTGGGGCTGCGAATAGCCGCCCCCTATTGAATATTATATACAATTTTTCATTAAAAATATTAACAATTATATTGTATACATTTTACTCTTAATTGTATATATTTTTGTTTATATTTGTATGTGAGTGCACCGTATCTTTAAGTGCACTCGGGTGCACACTATAAATTGCCATATATATATATATGATAATTGGCTGCATGGATGATTTTCACTCGCCATATTATTTTGAAATGACATCCAAACTCTTAAATAGATGCATGCTAAAATTTTGAACTAATTCATGCCATAGTGAGCAATAGAAATAGAATGGTATTCCAAAATGATACACTTGTGTTGTAGTGTATAGTTGAATTAGAATGTTAGTTTTTGTAATAGGGTCGTTCTTTTGAGTGTTAATTACTAATGAGTTGATGTCATGTGAATTCAGGGGATTTTATTTGATAAATACTGCTTCCATCCTATAAATATTTACATTTCTCTTTCAAAATTTAAAAAAAAAACTTTTAGAGGTATTATGATATTTTAAATAATAAATAAATTATAAAGTATGTTAGATTTGTTAAGTAGGGTGATTTTTTTAAATAAAATGTATGAGAAGTGTGATTGTATTTTACTTTTTTTTTGTTTTTTTATGAAGATGCAAATTTTTGTGGGACAACCAAAATGGAAAATATGTCATTTGAAATGGAAAGAGTATATGTTTCTTATTAAATGTGGAGTATAACTTTTTTACATTTATTTTTTTACTATAAAACTAACAAAAAAATTCAAAGAGTATATGTTTCTTATTAAATGTGGAGTATAACTTTTTTTTACATTTATTTTTTTTACTATAAAACTAACAAAAAATTCAAAGTTTATAAATTTTTTATTTGTTAATGTATAAATTCTAAATGTGAGTGGAAGATGTACCTGGGTGAAAGGAGAATTTGAGATTCACAGTTATGTAAAATATGACCTCTTCTTACTTTCAAAATACTATCAAGTTGTTAAAAATTATCTTCTTGCTAGTCTTTCACGTATTACAAATTAAGTCATGAGCTGCACAACTTATACCGATTATCGTGAAAAATGTGACATGTTTAAACAATATAATACTCCTTCCTAAGGAATTCTAATATTATGACCAAAGACTTAGTATGAAACTGTGTTGTGAAAATGAATTTCATAACAAATAAATAAGGAGTGATATTATTTTAATAAAAAAAAAGCTTATTTTATAAAATTATTAATCCCATTGACCTATTTCATGAAAACGTTGTAAGATAATAATAATAATAATAATAATAATAATAATAATAATAATAAAAAACAGGTATTGTATGTGATATCTCAAGGTATGATCGTTTGACATTTTTATTGGTTAGTGCACTTTATTTAAAAAAAAAAAATAATAATAATAATATATTATTATTATTATTATTATTGTTATTAATAAGGATATATATACAATGAAGTTGGGTTCACACATTTAGTTATGTGTATTAATAGAGTATATATTTTTTTCGTGTTAACGGTTATTTTTGTTTTTTAAACGTATATTAAAAAGATATAATAATATTTTAATAGATTGTGAGTTGAGAAATATAATATTTAATATGCATTGTACTAATGTTGTGTTTTTGTATGTTGAATAATTAATTATTTTATGTGGTACTCATTTAATACAAAATATATAAAACATAATTTGAAACAAATCAAAATAAAAACGTAAATTTTAACGTCATGCAGGAACTGGAAGTATCTAATTTTTAATAAATATATAACATTTTATATAAATTTCTTATTAAAAAATTTGCTAACAAAATTTATTAATTTTTATTTATTAGTCTATGGAGTATATTTTATTTTTATGTTAAAATGGAGGAAATATCTATTTTTTAATAAATATATAACATTATATATATATTTTTTATTAAAAATTTCGTTAACAAAATTTATTAATTTTATTTATCAATTTATGAAGTGTATTTTATTTTTATTCATTAAAGTGTATAAATTCTAAATGTGATACAGGAATTCGAATTCTTGTACCAAGCGCACGAGAAAATTTGTCATGCATAAAAGTTTGTATCTCAAATTATTTATTACAACAAAAATTTATATTTAATTCACTAATATTTTCATAAATTTATGCAACTGATTTACTATAATAATATATTAAATTGTTACAATGTAGTACGAAACTTAACATGAAAATTACTCTTTTAAGACAAAAGCAAATGATTCATACCTCATCAACTATAATGCTACTTTTGACATTGGAAAACTTCATGATGATCTTTTCTTTTTTGATCGGAAAAGGAAATTTTATTAGTGAGTACTAGAGGTACTAAAAAAATTACATGAGAGTACAAGGAAAATAGAAATGATCTCCTAGATAATATACTAAACATTATTTTAAATACAATCTAGAATTGCAACACCAATCTTGCAATGATAAATGAATTATGCTCCTATTCTTAAAATAATAAAAGCACCACGCTTTGGTTCTGATTTCTTCAAACAATTTTGTTGGATCAATCTCCAAGTTCTCAAAAATCTTACAATTTCTAGCTTTCCAAATATACCACACCACACAGTCCAAATGCACTCTAAGATATGCTTCTTTCACTTTTGACCAAGTATACCCATATGTTGTAAGAAATGTGGTACTGGTTGGTTATTCCATGTCATGGGAGCACTTAGCCATGAGTAGCAAAGTGACCATACCTGGTGTGAGAAGTCACATTCAAAGAAGAGGTGTCGAGTGCATTAGTCAAATTGACCACATAAACCACAAGTGATGTCATCACCATCTCTCAATACTTTTCTTTTCTTTAAAGTAGCTCGAGTAGGAACTCTTTCCCTCAAAACTTTCCATGCCAAAGCTGATATCTTCAACGAGATTAGTTGGTTCCAAAGTTTAGGGAGAGCTGAGATAAGATCCCCATCTAGGTCTTGGTTCACCAATGCTAGTGATGATTGGGCAGTATAGGCACTCTTGCTTGAGTAAATGCCATCATCTGATTGCCTCCACATCTATTTATCTTCGACATGTTCCTGCAATTTTATAGTATTTATAGTACAAAGCATATTATCAAACGACTCATGTTTCAAGTAAAAAGAGGACGTCTCCAAGAAAAGCTCAAGTTCCAACTACTTTCTAACCAAGCACCCATTTCTCCCACCATAGCATTTTTATTATTACATAAGGAATAAAGCCTAGGATATAAGATCATAAGTTTTGTATCGGAAAACTTCATGATGATCTTTTCTTTTTTGATCGGAAAAGGAAATTTTATTAGTGAGTACCAGAGGTACTAAAAAAATTACATGAGAGTACAAGGAAAATAGAAATGATCTCCTAGATAATATACTAAACATTATTTTAAATACAATCTAGAATTGCAACACCAATCTTGAAATGATAAATGAATTATACTCATATTCTTAAATAATAAAAGCACCACGCTTTGGTTCTGATTTCTTCAAACAATTTTGTTGGATCAATCTCCAAGTTCTCAAAAATCTTGCAATTTCTAGCTTTCCAAATATACCACACCACACACGTCCAAATGCACTCTAAGATATGCTTCTTTCACTTTTGACTAAGTATACCCATATGTTGTAAGAAATGTGGTACTGGTTGGTTATTCCATGCCATGGGAGCACTTAGCCATGAGTAGCAAAGTGACCATACCTGGTGTGAGAAGTCACATTCAAAAAAGAGGTGTCGAGTGCATTATTCAAATTGACCACATAAACCACAAGTGATGTCATCACCATCTCTCAATACTTTTCTTTTCTTTAAAGCAGCTCGAGTAGGAACCCTTTCCCTCAAAACTTTCCATGCCAAAGCTGATATCTTCAACGGGATTAGTGGGTTCCAAAGTTTAGAGAGAGCTGAGATAAGATTCCCATCTAGGTCTTGGTTCACCAATGCTAGTGATGATTGGGCAGTATAGGCGCTCTTGCTTGAGTAAATGCCATCATCTGATTGCCTCCACATCTATTTGTCTTCGACATGTTCCTGCAATTTTATAGTATTTATAGTACAAAGCATATTATCAAACGACTCATGTTCCAAGTAAAAAGAGGACGTCTCCAAGAAAAGCTCAAGTTCCAACTACTTTCTAACCAAGCACCCATTTCTCCCACCATAGCATTTTTATTATTACATAAGGAATAAAGCCTAGGATATAAGATCATAAGTTTTGTATCCCCAACCCAAGAATCCCTCCAAAATTTATTATGCATACCGCAACCCAATTTTTTATATAAATTTGACTCAAACCAAGTGACCTGATCATTAGAGAAAAATGAATCAAAAATATCCCTCCACCACCGTGACATAGAATTTCTATTCACCCCTGCCCTATTAGAACTTGAAATTAACGAAAGCCCATATTTGGAGTTGAGTATCCTAACCCAAAGTGAAAATGGTTCAACTCGAATCCTCCACGCCCATTTACCAAGCAAAGACTTATTAAAAATATCAAGGTCTTTAACATGATGATCTTTTCTGAGTGATCCACTTCAAGAGTGCGAAGACTACTAAATTCAATTCCGACCCAAAGGTCGACAATACTCTCTTCTTCAATGTTTTAATAAAGGTTTTACGAACCACACATTAATTGTACAAAATTACAAGTTAATAAAACAAACTTCTAACAAACAAACGAACCACATCAAATTATACAAGTTTATCGTATTCCTTTGGGAGGCCCTAATGCTTAACAAGAAAAACCTCAAGACATGATATTAAAAGAGTTCACATCATATCATGTGGGATAAAGTTGAGCATATCACCCTTAGAAATCAAGAATCATAGCAAATTCACAAAATAAAAAGGAGTTTAAAACTAAATTGAACAATGCAATATCAAAGATGAGACTGATTTACCAATGGATTACAAGCTAAATCATATGCAATATTGATTAGTTACACAACACACAACAGAGAAAAAAAAACTTTTTCTAGCAATAGAACGGATTGCCAACAAACACTATATTTGTCTTTTAACAATGGAATGACAACGAATTTATTTATATTTTATCAACATAATAAATTCATTGATATTACAAACGGATTACAAACTAAATTATTGTCAATGAAATTATTAGCAACGCATTACTAACGGAATTGATTTACCAACGGATTACAAACTAAATCATAGCAACACATTACCAACAGAATTGATTTACCATGGATTACTAAATCATTATATAAATTGCCAACAGAATTATTTATAATGCATTAAAACGAAATTGATTTTTTGTTGCTAAAAAATTTGCAACGAAAAATTTCCAACGGATTTCATTGCTAATCCACGACAACGAAATATTTCGTTGGTAAAAAATAAATGTTTTTACAGTGACATACTTAAATCTCTTAAAATGTTTACACCACCTATGAATTGTATTACTTGGTAACAAAGTGAAAAAGGCCCCCCAACGCCACACTATAACATGAAAAACAACTTTTGAAAAAGTTTCGCATATCTTAGGTCAGAACTGTTCTTGTGTAGTAAAGAGTTATTAATGAAAACATTCTTACTCTCTATACATTATCATTTAAGTTAACACTAAATTTAACACTTGTTGAACCTTGGCAATTTAATAACACTCACTGGTTGAATTGTATGGTTTGTGTGTGAATATATGTGTAACGCAATAGAATAACACCTCGTCCACGGGGAGAAGATGAAACTTATATTGAACAAAGATACAGAGAGAGAATGGAAGCCACTAACTGCATGTACACACTAAAATGAACAGAAAATGATCCTTTTAGCTAAAGAACCAGCAGAACCTTCCATGCATTACATTAGAATACTTATGCATTTGTTACACAATCCAACTCTACAATGCATCAACCCAAATTTGGATATAGGACTTCATGCTTACACTCTACAATGAAGGTTATAATAAAATTTAAAAGATATTGACCTTTGTAATTCGACATCATGTGGACCTAAGGAGCTCTTTGAAATCAAATCTGCATTGTTCAATACTACAAACAAAGAGTTCTTTCCGACGAAAACGGAGCAACATGGGTGCAATCAGAAAGATAGTGGGACAAATGCCCAAAACTTATCTATTTTGGAATAAAAATTGTGCATGGCAAAACTTATGGGGCAAAAATTGTTTTTATCTCTAATTAAATTAACCAAGAAAAGAAGTTAATTGGAAATGATCATACCCGATTTGGTGTGAATATTTAATCCCTATTAAGGTAAGGAAAATGTTGTGGTAGAGCAACCTCCTTCACGTTCTTGTATGTTTGTGGGAGAGAACTCTATTCAATGAGTGATGGTTGTTGAATGAAAAAATTAGAAAAGAAAAAACAATATTTGACACCATGTGCTGAAATTTTGTAAGGCCTTAAAACTTCTTGTAATCCTTCATTGTTTAACGCATTCCTCACAAACTTGTGGAACTTAGAAGGGTAAAACAAATGTACCAAATAATTGTTTATAAAATATTGCATTAATTTAAAATATCGAGCAAATATTGTCACTTTTCACCATATTAGTAATTAGATCATAATACATAATAATTCTCTTCCTAGTATTCCGAAATGCAACTATGTTAGTTTGATGGGAGGAGAGAATTTGTGACTAACTGAGAAATAAATCATATATCTTTCAACTCATATTCCACATTTTCTTTCCCAATGGTCACTTTAGATGCATTGATTCTATTTAAATAATTCTCCTTTTGATTTAGTCACATAATGCTCACTTTGAGTCTTTGAATATTACAACAGAATTATATTTAGCTAAATGTTATTTCAACTGGAAATAGTAATTATGAAACACAAGAAACTAGCCTAAACTTTATAAGCTATAAGAAAAAATTATTTCATTTTAGTTAAGTGCCTATATTTGTAAGAATGTAATAAAATGAATTTATGGTTCTTCATTTATGATTTCATTATATGATGATTGCCAAGCATTTGCAATCCCTTGAAGAAGCCAAATGTAACCAGTAAAGAATCTAAACACTAAATTTTTTAGTAACAATTATATAAGAGAACAAACATCATTACAAAATATGTATCGGTGGTTTCATTGAATGAGAATGGTTATATCTAATCTCATCAATTTGTTTGGATTCTGTCATCAATATAATGACTCAAAGAGTAGAAGAAAATGATAGTTTTATAGAAGCTAAGTTGTTGGAATTTGTTGAACCTTGTTAGTTGGCTACAATTAATATTGAAATCATAATAGGTTAGTATGCAGAAATTGGAGATGGCATGCTTTTGATACATGAAATTAGTATGTACTCCATCTCACATCCTACAAGAGTTTAGTTAAAATACTCTTTACTTGTCAGATGAATAATTTCAAATTAAGCGGAAAATAAATTTTTAACGTATGTGAGCCTGAGCTGGAGAGGTATAGTGTAGAAAAACTTTAAGTGATGAGTTAGATTTTATACCAATCAGGCTTCAACAGCCATTTTGTAAATGTGGAAAAGCAAAGATTTGGGTACAAAGCCTTGGGAGCTCTTATTTTCAATTCAAACTGACAGGTTATTGGGGTGATTGTGGGATGTAAAAGTAACTATGCCATCACTTCAAATTCTTTGTAGCAAATGGTAAAAAAATAAAAAATGGTGCATTCCAAAATATTTCAAAGGAAAAATCATCAAGCCCCCCAAGGTAAGAATTGTTCAATGCCAAAAAAATCCTAAAACTGACAGATTTATACCCATAAGAATTTTTCATCAAAATCTGTTAATTACAAGAGAAATATTCTGAACCATTAACAAGACCAAAATGGATTAGGTCTATTTTGAAAGATAGAAATAATATAAATATGATAGTTTATAATAATATAAGTTAATTTGAGATGAAAATTTTCGAAACTTATGATTATAATATTCTTATGGGATCGAAACCACTAATTATGGATCAGTGTATTCTTACGAGACTATAATTGAATTGAATGAATTCTTATGGGACCAAATGTGATATTTTCTCAATACATATTAGCCTAGTGCGTTTAATAACTATCTACTAGACAACTAAGTAAATGAAGATATACTGGAGAATAATATATTCAGGCTGAGGAAATGCTTACTGTAACAATAAATTTGTATTTATTAAATAATAAACACAAGAGAAATTACAATAATAATCCAAGACGGATGGAACTTGAGAATTAAGGTAAACAACTTCTATTTGTCCTCTGATTCCTCTCTTGAGTTGACTTCTTGACTTAACTTTCGGAGCCGGATCTTCGGATGAAGCTTGTCCGTGCTCGGGGTTGACTTGAAGCTTGAAAATATTTATCCGAAGACGTCGAGCCTTTGTTCGAATCAAACGTTGACTTGAAAATTTGTTGCGAAGAACGTCGTTCAATTTGGTAGAACACCGTTTACTTCACAAAAACAGGTGGATGAAGAACGCTGAATCGGAGAGGCTTAGCACCTCGGTCTTTGATCGGAGGCGGTTCTTGACTTGAAGTTACTTTGAAGTTGCTTGAAGCTTGACTTGAAGCTTTCGACTTGAAGCTTTGAAGACTTGAAAATCACTTGAAGATCCTGAGTTTGAAGATTCGAAGATTTGAAGATCCTCGAAGGTTTTGAGCTTGAAGATTTGAAGATCCTCGAGTGTTCTTGAGCTTGAAGCTTTGAAGATTTAATGATCCTCGAAGGTTTTGAGCTTGAAGCTTTGAAGATTTGAAGATCCTCGAATGTTCTTGATCTCTTCAAGAGCGTCTTGTCTTCGAATGCTTGAATATGTTTGGAATGAGGACTGAATGTTCTTATTTATAGATAGAGAAAATAATCACTTAAGAGATATTTTCTCCTTCAAAAGATATGCTGGGCTTTTTCCTTTAATTAAGTCTGCTGGACTGGATACGGGCCTATTTAATTTAAATAAGCCTGTTGGATTTAACTTGGGCCTATTTAATTTAATTAAGCATGCTGTGTTTGACTTGTGCCTATTTAATTTAATTAGGTCTGCTGAATTTGATGTGAGCTTATTTAATTTAATTAGGCCAACTGAACTTGATTTGAACTCATTTGACTTGGGTCAAGCCTACATGACTTGAATAGAGCCCACTTAACTCGAATTTGAGCCCAAATATTTATATTAATTATTAATTATTTATTTTAGAATTAATTTATTTAAATTCCTTGATAAATAAATATTTAATTAACTTTTAATATATTTTTCCCTTGCATTTATATTTATTAGGCAATAAAATTTAATTGCCTACAAATGACCTTGCATTTTGTTCACCGAAATTTATTATTTGAGGTGAGCAAAATTGCAACATTCCAATATACTTCTGGGACCCTCTTCTTTTCACCCTTTAATTCTTTTTACTAGGCCCATTAATTTTTATTACAAAGAATAAAATAATGGGCTCAAAAATAAAAGAATGTAATGGCCCAATCCTTGATCTCTTACTCACGCCGTGGCTCAAAGAATAACTCACGTGTTACAGATTTATACAAATCTGATGCAAAGATACAAACACATCTTATCCATATTAAACCTTTTCGCATCGAATTTGCACCTGTTCTTTAATTCAATTTGCACCTTCAGTTTCTACGATTCGGTTTGAACAAATTCTTACCCATCTCCTTTTTGTTATTCTTATTGTGTTCTTTGGTTTTTATAGTATGTGAAATATGTTTTTGGTCTTTGTAATGGGTTTCTACTTTACTTTTTTCCCCATATTTGCACCTCTGCTTTTTCGCATCCAATTTGCACCTTCAGTTTCTACAATTCGGTTTGAAAAAAATTCTTAACCATCTCCTTTTTGTTATTCTTCTTTGTGTTCTTTGGTTTTTTTAATATGTGAAATATGTTTTTGGGCTTTTTAATGGATTTCTACTTGACTACTTTTTTCCCATATTGAGTGAAAGTAGACTGAAAAGCACATATTTCTTTTCACTTACTCTTCTTCTTTAGATATGTTGAGTAGAAAAAATAAGTAATCAATGTTAGAATGGACTGAAAACTCAAATTAATTGTTGTAATTCTTTAGCTGATTTTGTTTTGGTCGTCGGCATTAATGGGGAAATATTTATAACCGCAGGTAACTGTTGCTACCATCATAGCTTTGATCTCCATAATTTGCCATGTCTAGCAAACGCAAAACCTTTTTAGGTAAGATTTCAGAATTTAGCTCAAACTTACCCCTTCTAGTACTTTTTTCTCATGCCATCTCATTCTTTATCTATTAGGCCGTGATGATATTAGCTATCACGATTTATGGAGACGTTGCACAGAAGAAGAATGTGGTTAGTTAAAATTAATGTCTCATTTATACATGTTACAATTTACTAGTTGTGATTCAAATGTTAATCAATCCACAGAAAAGGATTCTATAATTCTTGAGAATTCGTTTAAGGCCACTTTTGATCAATTGGACGTGAACGCCTACGTATCCTATGATACGAAGGATGCTGCTTTGAAAGTCTCTCCTTCACTTGTTTGTCTCATCTCTTACCATGTATGTAATCTTATTTCATTCTTGTTTGTCTTTTATCTTGTACACAAGGCTTTTGTACATTGATTTCAAACGCATTTATGTAGAAATATGAAATTGAGAAAACATCGTTTCTTAAATTTAATTGTTTGCTATTTATTTGTTATTTATAGGTGAGGTGAAGTTCTTTTAATTGTTTGTTATTTCTTGTTATTATTTATAGGGAAAAAGAAGTTCTTTTGGGCTTCTGGATTTGTAATTGAGTCTGAGACTGTCAATGGTTCCAGTACCATATTGACTTCTGCAAGCCTACTTGGGCTCGATAAATTTTCTCTAAATGAAATTAAAGTATGTCTAGTTTTTGCATTTGAAGTCTTTTGAGCTAAATGTTTTTGCCTTTAGATTAATTAACTTCTTTTTGTTTTAGGTTGAAGTAATCGCATGCGACGGCCATAGATGTTGGGGAGATGTAATTGCATTTGAGCGAGAATTTAATGTTTGCGCAATCAAGATTGGAGTTGTGTTGCCAAAAGCCAATTTGAATTGTTTCGATGATAAAATTGAGGAAAGTGCAGATTTTGTAGCCTTGGGGCGCTATCATCGTGATCCTTTTGAGCTGATGGTAGCCCCCGGTGAACTGAGGTGAAAACTTCTTTTATATTCCTTTATATTACATGGAAAAAGCAAAAATTTCTCGTTTGAAATATTTGTAGACCAACTTTTTTGTATTCTTTGTTTTTAGTTTCTACCACTGTGGATTCGACTGTGATGAACTTCTCAGGGTAAATTGCAAAATCACTAAGGTAAAATTCTTTCGTTCTTTTTTTATTCATGTAATTATATTGTTTGTACGTCAATAATAAATATTATGTTATACTTGCTTATAGAACTTTATGAACTTATTTGCATTTATTAATTGAAAGTATGAGTTGATTGTAATTGTATTAAAGTGTGCTTGTTTGAAATGCTTTTGAATAGTGTGGAATTGGGGGACCAATGATCAACCTCCATGGGGAGGTTGTTGGAATTAACTTTTATGCCGAGCACTTCACTCCTTTCCTACCAATTAATGTTATTAGCACGTGGTTGAAGCATGTCATAGGTGGCAGGTAATATTTTGCCTATATTTCATTCAAGCATAAACTTGAGTCACATTTCTCTCTTTTTTTCAATTTATTACATTCAGCAACTTGAATATCTACAAGCTATGCATTGTATGCTTTATTATGTTTTGAGGAAATTGAAATTAAAATCAAGAAACTAATGCTATTCTTGACTGAAATATTTGAAAATGTAATTGCTTGGTGAGTGCGAGAAAATTGCGTTTTGATACTCTCGGCCAACACTCATTAGAATCTGAAACGAAGAGATCAAATCTTCTCCTTTTGGTGTCTAATTTACCAAAGGGAAATTATTATCTAGAGTTTAGGAGTTCTAAATTATCACGTGGGATGTTGAAATGGGGAGCTCTAGAATCTAGAAGCAACATAAGAAATATGGAGTTGTTAAAAGTAATTTTTTCTACTGTTACTCATCCAAACGATGTTTATGTATTGGAAATAATAGAATCTATGTATACTTGTTTTCCATTTCTTCTTCAGATTCAGTTGAGGTGTTGGTTGTATTATAGGCATTTGATAACCTGCTACTAGTCTATGTTGGTGTTAATAGGAGTATATTCTATTTCTGTATCTAATTCAGATGTCTAACTTGGGTATGATTAGGCCTGAGGAATATAATCGAGCGTGGCTAGGTGTTCAAGGTTGTCCACTTTACGCCACCAATGCGAATGACCTTGCAAGAGTGATGCGGACGTTTCCAGATATCTTAAAAGGCATCATTGTTGAAAAGGTATGATCACCATTGTCAATTTAATTTAGATTGTATACAATTATACAAGTGCAACTCTTTTTTGCTTTGAGTTGTATATCTTTCCTAGATAGTTGTCTTATTAGAAGCTAAATGTATTTTCATGATCGTGTAACTAGGTTACCAAAGGATCTCCGGCGGCCGTCGCTGGATTACGTCCCAAGGATTTGATCGTTCAAATTGGCGGGAAGATGTCCAGAACTACTTGGAGGTAATTAGTCAAATGTCTCACAGAGGTGCCGTATGTTTACTCATTTAAGTTCTTCATTTGGGTATTCATTCCTTTTTTTTTCCCTTCTTTCCTGTGGTTTCCAGTTATTTGAAAAGACTCAGGACAATATAGGGAAAAAATTGTGCCTGGCTGTGCGACGTGCAAGAACTGGCGAGCGAATCGATTTACACGTAGTTGCTAGCTGTGCTAGTCAACTTAATAGGTATACATAAATATATACATTCTACTTTTTTTTTATTCATTTGGACAGTTAACCCTCTTTGCTTTGCTGGCTTGTAGAGATATAAATACATTTTCCTAATTGGCTTTATTTTTATAAAAAAATTTGTTATATAGGTGGCCACTACCAACAGAGTATGAGAAGGATGTCTAGTTGGACCATGAAAGCAGCATTCGTTCAACATGACTTAACATAAAGCTCAAATAGGATAATTTTTTAGGAGTGTCTGTAAGCTGACTTGCTCAACATGACTTATCATGTTGTTAATTGTTTTTGCGTATAATATATGGCTAGAGTTGCAGTCAAGTGCGTTATTTATGAAGCTGAAAACCGGCTAGAGTTGCAGTCAAGTGCATTAGTTATGAAGCTGAAAACCATCCCACAATGCGTGCGTCCTCGTTTTTGTGTTTTGTGCTTCTGGACTCTCCTAAACAAGAAGCTTTGTGACCTCTCTTCTTCCTTTGTGGTCTGAGTTGAAAGCACAGGTTCCGAAAGATGGTCAAGTTCCCAGCTGCGGAAAAAAAATTTCTTTAGGTCTTTTGATGTAAATCGATGTGTTTTGTTCAGTGAAGTGATAATTACTGCAATGCATGCACAACTGAATGTTAATATGATGGTGATGCCGTCTGAGCTTCGCGCAAGGATACATCGGTGACGTAGTAACCGTTCTCTGGTCTTTAATGAACCGCACTGCTGCTGCTTATTTAGGAAACATGGAACTTGTGAAAGTGTTCCATATAGTTGAAACAAATCCATCCACTCAAATGAAGTGACATGTTTTAACAATTGCTGCAAATGTGAAAATTAGATTCTCATAAGCTATTTTTAGTGTCTGTCAATAAAATGAAATCCCAGTTATGGTCTTCCAGTTCCTCACAACTCATTCTTTCTGAGTTGGCCATACGAGAATGCTATTGCTTCTCTCGATAATGGTGTGAATTCTCGTCAATTAAAGAATATTGTATAACCATAAATTACCTTCTGCAGTTCAACATTAAAAGTCTATAATGGCAATTTCGGAAGATTGATCTGATCTAAATCCCCAAGTGTGCCCAGCCCATAAAGTCTCTGATCGAGATTAAAACACAAATAAAATCACTAATAATTCCGAATTTTAACTTTTATGTTAAATTAATATGAAAATTTGAGTGGAGATGTGTTTAAAAAAATATTACTCCCTTGTCATAAGAATCCTTCACCTTTATTATACCATAGATATTAAAAAAAAAACTACTCATTTCCTCCCATTTCAGATGACAACACTTTCCGGTTGTTCTACAAAAGCTTGCATCTTTCTAAAAAAGTAAAAAATAAAAAAAAATCACCATTCCTCACACTTTATTTACAAAAAAAAAATCATTCTTACCTCACACACCTAACATACTTTATCATTTATTTATTATAAAAAAACTATAATACCCCTAAAAGTTATCAATTTTCTTAATCTCCGTGCCGGAGGAAGGGTGCAAATATTTATGGGACAGAAGAGTGATGCGCGTTTTCTTTGTACGCAAAATTAATCCCCAAGTATTAAGGATATCAATTGCAGCTTAAGCAAGCAACCAAGTGAATATCGAACCCAAAGGACGACGTATTATCAATTTAATTATTTACTAAATTAATTAAGACGTAAGGCAATAAGGTTTTAGGATTTAATTATTAATCTACAAAACAATTAATTAAAATAACAAATAAAATAAAATATCACTAGAAGAATACGAAAGTGGATCAAGTAGGAGAATAGGTAGCTATAGGATAATCCAGTTTCACTCATTAATTCCTCTTCCGTGTGACGGTGTCCGACTCTACCTTGTGGAATATGGACGCATCACTAAGTCATGCATATATACTCTATAGACACAAGTAAACATGCGTGTAACACGTGTGAATAACCTTGGAGCAAGAGATATAATTCCACCCCCTTTCTAGGTACTATCAGTATCAATTATTTCCCTGGCCAATTAGTACTCTAACCTGATATGATCTCCCTTTATAGGTACTATAAAATTATCCTCTTTATCCTACTTAATAACCCGAATTCAATTTAATTAATAAGTATTCATATATGATAGTTCTAATGAAGTTTCGGAGTCCCCTCACTTAAAATCATAACATGAAAATCTGCTCAGCAATGAACGCACTCAATCAATAACCAAGATATGTATTTAGACTTTACATAACAGTTAATGATGCACAAAACGACCGTGAGTATGAATTAAAAAGGCACAATCATATATAAAATAAATCCACAAGTAGTGTTGTACGGAGTTTACACACTAAAGTTCAATTAATTCATAAAATCATCAAAACCCTAGATCTACCAAAAAGGCTCTAGCCCATGGTGTTGTAGGAAATACACATGGGGGTTGGATAGATCTTACTCATATGTCCTGAAAATTAGAGAGTAGAAGAAAAGAATTAGGAACCCTTGGTGTAGAAGCCTCCTTCCTTCTCTCTTCCGTCTCTTTAATTCCTCTTGGTTCTCCTCTTGATTCCACAGACGAATCTTCAAAGTGATGGATGTATGGAGAAAAGGATGTAGATGATGGTTGGGGGGTGATCCCCTTGTGGGGTGTAGTATGGTTGTGGCCTCTCTTCCTCTAATCTATTATATTGTCCCCCAATTTATGAATAATGATGTGAAATATATATAGGTATGAGAAGAGAATTAAATAAGGAAAGAAATATATATGAGTGAATCATGGAGGATTATGTGATAAGGAGATAAATTAGGTAATTTTTGAAAATTTTCGGAAATTCTCGAAAATTCTAGCTGGCAGCTGCACGACTTCACGATTTTAAGCATAACTTCCTTGTTCCATCTCTGATTTGAGTGATTCTAGCGCTCACGCGATCCTCTCTTCCTTTTCTTTCTATCCATATAAAGAACTCACAAAAACTCCAAGATTTGAATGTATAAAAAGTCTTGCAAAGTGGCACTGCTGCTCTATTCGATACAGCTTGTGCGACGTCACCACTTTGATCATAAATTTCTCGTTTGGAATCCAATTGAGGTGTTCTTTACGCAAAAACGACATTCTCTTCTGTAGCTTTCCAATCATATATCACACATCCAATTAAGAGCTCCTCAGAAATACAAAAAAATTACGAAAGTTGGATGTGCGTTTTCAGCATTCTTGCACAAATTGCACATTTTCTCCAACTTTGCACTTTTCATCCTTTTTCCACCTAAAACACAATAAAAAACCTCAAGTGCACCTTATTCTCATATATATTGAATATAAGACACTTGTGCTAATATATAACAACAATACAAATAAAAGAGTGTTAAATTGGACACTCAAACACGCTAATTTCCACTCTCATCAATCCCCCAAACTTACCCGTTGCTCGTCCCGAGGCAACAAAATAAAAATAAAGAAAAAAAGAGTATGAAAATTAGAGGGAAACAAGGACTATGATCAATACCCCATTCAAAATACAATTGTCCTCAACTTAGGTCATGCAACTCTCATTACATGCAATAATCAATTCATAACATACAAGATAAGACAATCACCATCAATTCAAATGTTCCATGACATGTTCTCACGGGAAGTATATATCACTCACACTTAAGTGTAAAAGAAGTACACTTATGGGATATGGTGTTTACGCTCATATTCAATTCAAGTGCATGCGTAACCATAAGCTTGCCAGATGTCTCAAACTCTCCACCATTAAAAGTATGATTCGACAATAGGATCAAAAAGGACTATTCTTTTGGATGTAATATTGACTCTTTGGTTAAGGTAGGAAATATATGGACAATGTGACTCAAATAGTAGAGAACTAAAGCTGATTGATCACTTCAACTCTCATCCTCTCTTTCTTTTCAATGCAGACGATTTTCACTCCTTCTTCACCTTCAAGCACAACTATTTTTTTCTTTTCTCAAGCACATCCTTTCTTTCCTTCTTTTTTTCTGCTTTTTCTCTCAAGGTACCAGTTTCGGGCACTACCTCCCGCATCCTCCATAGGGTACTAAATTTAAGCACTACCCTAGGATATTTGATTCAATGGAGTACTAGATTTAAGCACTACTCCAAGATTTTCTCCTTAAATGCATTATCAAGCTAAATCACTGTTTCAATACCAATTTCATTCCTTCCCAAGCTGTTATCAAGCTCTATCAACACACTTTGAAAAGCCATTAATTATCCACTAATAAGACAATCAAGGCTCAAAAAATTCAGATGCTCAAAGTGGTTCTTTCTCGTAGGCTACCAAAGAATGAGGTTTTTAAGCTCAACATGGCTAACTACGGATAAACAATCATATGGTAGGGAATTATTTGGCTAAGTGACTCATAATTCAAGGATGACCTAAAATCATCTTCCATCATCTAACACAACATGTAGTTTCAAGTAAGACAAGAGGCAAGTTCTAGAATACACACACAAGAACGATACTCACCAGAAAAGAAAATATCATGTGATTATGTATAATGATCAACGAGGCTCAAAATCTCACATGAGTTTTTAACACGTAACAGAGTACTTTCATGATAAGTAATATCCCACAAGTATACATAGAACTTCATATCACAATATCTCTTGTACACCTCCTTCATCAATTTCATGAGCATATGAAATTCAAGCATAATTCTAAAAATATAAGCTCAATCCTTCCACTCTCTTAATTGAAAGCACATATAAAAATTAGAATAAGGAAACGAGGGCACCTGATTTTTCTTCGTCAAAATGTGCACGAGCTCCTCGAGTCAAAACCTCAGCATAGAACTCATCTTTCCCCCTCTTTTACCTTTTCTATCATCAAAAACTCAAGCGCAGCTCATCATCACAGATTCATCAATAATAAAATAGGAGAACTCTAAGAACGACTCAATTGACTATCTAAAGGACTTCACACACTAGAAAAACCATTGAACACTAGGCAAATTGCAAAAAATCGACACATCAAAATCGATTAAAGTTTCAACATACCACGAAAAATCAACTCCCCTAGCAAACATTACAAAGAAAAGATTATACTCTTGGTGCTTTAATGAGGTAATAACATCACACTCCCCCAAACTTAGTAAAAACGTAAGTTAAAACTAAGTTTGCAAAGAGATTTAATTGCCGATTAGTAAGCACCTTAAATATAAAAATTTCTTACTCACACGAAAGAAATAAAGCAAAAAAACGGAAGGGCAAGCCCCCAACAGGCGCTCATGTTTATGGAGGGAAGGATGTGGATGATGGTTGGGGGGTGATCCCCCTTGTGGGTTGTAGTATGGTTGTGGTCTCTCTTCCTCTAATCTATTGTATTGTCCCTCCAATTTATGAATAATGATGTGAAATATATAGGTATGAGAAGAGAATTAAATAAGGAAAAAAATATATATGGGTGAATCATGGAGGATTATTTGATAAGGAGATAAATTAGGTAATTTTCGAAAATTTTCGAAAATTATCGGAAATTCTCACTGGCAGCTGCGCGACTTCACAATTTTAAGCATAACTTCCTCGTCCCATCTCTGATTTGAGTGATTCTTACACTCACGCGATCTTCTCTTCCTTGGATTTCTATCCATATAAAGAAATCATAGAAACTCTAAGATTTGAATGCATAACAAGTCATGAAAAATGGCACTGCCGCTCTATTCGACACAGCTTGTGCGACGTCACCTCTTTGATCATAAATTTCTCTTTTGGAATCCAATTGAGGTGTTCTTTATGCCAAAACGACCCTCTCTTCTGTAACTTTCCAATCATATATCACACATCCAATTAAGAGCTCCACAAGAATACAGAAAAATTACGAAAATTGGATGTGCGTTTTCAGCATTCTTGCACAAATTGAACATTTTCTTCAACTTTGCATTTTTTATCATTTTTCCACCTAAAACACAATAAAAAACCTCAAGACCCTATTCTCATATATATTGAATATAAGACGCTTGTGCTAATATATAACAAAAATAATCATCAAAAAGGTGTTAAATTGGACACTCAAACACGCTAATTTCCACTCTCATCAAAGAGTACATTTTAACTAATTTTATTGACTTTTAGAGGGTAATATGATATTTTTAGGTAACTAGATTTTCAAAACGTGCTCCGCACGTTGCCGGAACGTCTTGCAGTTAATATAGTGAGACTTTATCTTTCCCTTGAGGCAAAGAATCTAGGACTTTACTTAAATTGATTAGGACTTCAAATAGGCTTGCTTCAGACGTACGTTATGAAGGAAAAATATTGAAGGATATTAGGACTCAAACATATAAATGCATGTCACACAAACACACAAAAAGACAGATCACTTCAAGCAATGATACATTCCACTAAAGATGGAACACATTAAATTAGAACTCGTAGCAAACAAAAGAATGAAAAAGCATAAAATTAGCACTAATTTTATTTCAAAGGTTCTGCATGCACATTTGTAATGATTAAATTGAATTATAAACATATAAAAAAAGAAGAAGTCAATTTTAAAAACATAAATAATGACTTTTTGAATTGCAGTATGAGCTTTAAGGTGATCCCACTGTAAAAAAAAAAAATAATAAATAAATAAAATAAAATCATACCTCAAGTGCAACATAATTCGGAGTTCCACTCAACTCCCTACATGCAATATCAATAAATCAGAGAAAAACGACCACAAAGAAAATAACATATGCAACATAACTTGAATCAACAATATCCAGAATCATCTCTTTTTAAAATGATTATTTTGCTTAACTGCTCCACAACGAAATTTTTGAAAAGGACATCACAGGATCACCAAAATGAGGAACATGTGTCTTATAATTACTAATGCAAATGAATGAAAATTATGTAGAGTCCAAAATGGTGTAATGAAGAGCTCTAGGCTAATCATTGATAAAGTTATCTATTCAGTTATGTGTTATGTATATCTTGCTGCTGGAGAGGGGGCAGTGAGTCTGAAACAATGAAAATAGAAGGCATATGCTAAGTTAAAAATATTAATATATTACCAAGAGAAAAGCAAATTTCCAAGAATTTTTAATACTCACTGATCAAACCAAATGTAGATGCAGTAGCAGAACCAGCACCAACAACGTTATAAACATCATGCACGCCCACTGAACACATTAAATCCACTGAAGGAATAGATCGAACATCATGCCTGAGTATGATCAACCAATTGAATATAATATTTCTACACATATTTTTCCTAACATTTTGATGCAAGTTCAAGAATTTTTAGGGTTTCAGTAATGAACTCAATTCAAAGAAGTTGAGCGATTCTACGTGATTTTGAATTGTGTTAAAATAGATTAAAGAAGAAACTGTAAAAATGACCCCTTAATAATTGATTTTGAAAAAATTAGGTAGTTAATGGCAAATTCTCACATGCACACTATGCACTCACATTCAAAATTTATACATTAATAATAAAAAAAAAATCTCTGATCAGTCCAAAACTAACATTTTTATCATTTTGGTGGCTAATTCAAAAATATTCATTTTCACTTTTTAATAAACTGATCTTACCCATATGACTCACTACATCATTTTAATACAACTACTCAATATGCATAAAATAATAATATTAATACTCTTTCATTTACGTGAAAAAACAAATGGTTAACGTTGACTTTAGCTTTTTGAATGGAGATTAAAAAATATAATATTTTAATAGATTGTGGTTTGAGAAATATAAAATTTAATATATAGTTGATAGTTGTATTATCAGTGTACGGGCCCTATGTAGAATAAATAATTATTTTATGTGGGTCTCACTTGATAAAAAATGAAATGTAAACATTAACTTAATACAAATCAAAATGAAAAATGTAATTCTTAATGTGGGACGAATGAAATAATTTTTTATTAGTTTTTTAATGAAAAACTTAATATAAAAAATTATATATATATATATTAAAAATATATATACATTATTAAATAAAAATTAGTGCACATATATCGATTCATAGTTAATAAATGGTCACCAACATCAACACATATATTTGATAAAAAAAATAAAAAAAATCTGCGTATAATTGCATTATATTACTTGTAGGATCGCATGGAAAATTTTGTATAATTTTAGACTAAAGATAAGATGCACGAAATTTAAAAATTAAAACGTGATTTTTTCAAAAAAGAAAAATGATTGTGATGACATTCTAAACCTCGCCCGTTCCCCGTTCAGCCTCCCTAGGCCCCCACCCCCCAGCCCACCTACTCACCCCCCACAACGGCTCTACCCACCTAGTTTCCAAACCACACAGCCCCTACTCCTCCCCCAACTCAATATCGTACTTCTTTAGTTGTGCTACGAAAATTAAGAAGTGTTTATTTTAATGTATAATATAAGAAAAAATATTTATTCTTTCCCACATTAAGGGTAGTTTTCGCTTTTTTGTACGTAAATTAAGGAGTATTATTATTTAATGTATAGTGGGTAGTTGTATTAGTGGGAGTGTGTGTCCTATATTTTGATTGTATTAATGGATGTGTATGAGTCTCATGTATATAAAAAAAAAAGAAAGTAGACACTTTGAGTAGGACGACCAAAATGAAAAAAAAAACTCTTTAAGTGGGACGGAGGGAGTAGATAAATAAGTAATTTCGAGAGAAAAAATAAATAAAGTTGTTAAAAATAATAAATAAAGTGTAAAAAAAATAAATAAACGTTGTTGAGATTGATAAATAAAGTGTAAAAAAAAAGATGTACAATATATTTTTACCATTAATTGAACAGATAAAAATACGTGGGACGACTCAAAATAAACAGAGGTAAAAAGTACGTGGGATGGAGTAATTAATTTAAAACATACTATTATATGAGATGTATGTATTTCTTTGATTAATTTTTAATAATTACAATTGCATATATAATATATTTTATTATTATTTACTAATCATAGAAATTTGAGAATCTCTAAAGCTGGTAAACAATAGAACCAAAAGAATTTATGAATACAAATGAATTTAAAATTTATTGATTTACTATTCTTTTACAAATTATTAATACATCCAAACAATATACTCCATATAGTTCAAATGAATTGATTATAAAAATCTCTTTAATTTTAAATTTCTTAAATTTTAAATGACTAAATCTACACAAGCCTGTACTTGGCCGGTAAGTGTTACAGGCTAAAAAGTCTATTGCACAAAATGTAGTATTTCACAATGAAAAAGGATATTTTCAACTTGGAATATAAAAAATAATATTATTTTTATTGATTTTAAAAATATCAAACTATCTCAAAGTGTTTATTATTATTTTTTTCTTGTAAAACCGGATATATTTTGCAAGACGATCTCCTCTAAAATTATGTAAGAAATAAAATGGAGCAAAAATGAAATATAGAATTGATTATATGCTCATAGGACTAGCTGGATCATTGAGAGCTGCAATGGCAGATCTTATCCTGAAGCTCAAACTTTCTCTCTCTTGCTCATCGCCCTACACATCAAAACAAAGGAAAAAAATAAAGTTTAAAAAGTAGAATATAACTATTTGTATTTTTATTTTATAAAATATCTTTATATGAAGATAATTAATTATTTCTTCAGCTAGTAATTTTAATAGCAATTCATGCACGAGAGTGTATCATTTGAGATTATTTTAATTATCACTTTTTAGTGAGATGTCGTAATTTTTTTATTTATTACACGGAATGTTTTAAAAATAGTTCAACTGGTATGATTAGTTTCACCGTGTGAAAAAGGTTTGCCTCCTTAATATTATAAATAAATTACACTAAATACAGAGGCTCATGACTTTGTCTAAAACCTTCGACGAATCCAAAAAATTGTTATAATTATTAATTAAAGTATATATATATATATATATAATAATTTTTTGGATTCATCGAATATTTTAGACAAAGTCATGAGTCACTGTATTTAGTGTAATTTATAATATTAAGGAGGCAAACCCTTTTTCACATTGTGAAACTAATTATATATATATATATATATATATATATATATATATATATATATATATATATATATATATATATATATATATATATATATATATATCATTCAAATATGTCATAATTAGCAAGTAAACTGTCCTTATCCACCAATTATTTGTTGTGTTAAAAAAGGAAGTAAACTAATATATTATCTTGTTAAATCTCCAAGATAGTTTAATTTATTTATATTTATAGTTTGTTATACACATCAAGTAATTAGCAAGAAGAAGTATTTCATTTTATATTTAATACAGACGCTTTGATGTAGTAACATGTCCATTTGTGGCAGGTTTTTATTTATTACTAGTAATTATTAACAGATAATATTGAAATAATTGAAAGGTCCCACTTTGGCAAGGATGACAATTTAATTAAATACATAATAATAATTACACGATTACTTCTATTAAAAGATATAAATATTTGACAAAAACAGATTTGTTAGATCACATAAAAATAACAGATTAGTACAGTTGTATAAAGGGATATCAACGGCCGTATCTAACTGGAAAATTATAATCGTCTTATTACATCTTTTGTCTTGTATTGTAGCTAACTCTTTTTGATCTGATTCAATATTACAATTTTTGTATTTCTCTTATTTATTACTTCTACAATTCCATAACAAGTTTCACCCTTATTTTGTTACACGGTATTTAAAAAAATTATTTTCTTATTAATTTTATTGGGGAATTTTAAAATTCTTAGATAATAAATAAGGTAAAAGAAATATTATGAGTGTGAAAATAGAATGATAAATTTGAAATTAAAGTAAATTTTGATGTTATAGGTTATAGTTATTTATTTATTTATTTATTGAAAAGTATCGTAGGACGAATAAATTAAAAAAAGTGTAAATATTTTGATGGAATGGAAAAAAATTTTATTTTATTAAATAAATTCTGCATGAGATTTAAACTTTACAATTTTCATGTTTTATTATTTATTTATTTTATTATATTTTGAGATACAGCCTCACAACACAAATCATTTTTAAAAAATAGCAATCATTTTAAACTAAAATATATAGCCTACTTTATATTTCATTATTATAAATATTAACATCACAAAATCAATTAAATTAGTCAATAAAATAATTTAGAGGAGCAAAACTATGTAAGAGTAGTAGTACTATTTATTATGGGGGTTGTGGCAGGATGGAGAAACTAATATACTCCTATTATTAAGTAATTTAAATGAATTCACTTTTAGTTTTATAATTTTTTAAATTAATTTTAATAAAGACAATGAATCGGAGTAAAATTGATGTAGAAAAATAAAAATATAGAGTATTAATAATTAGTGAGAGAAATAAATAAATGAATATATATATATATATATATATATATATATATATATATATATATATATACCTGGAGGAAAACAGTCTTCAAAAGCCTCCCAGAGAAAGCAGTGATATTGGCAGTAATGATTTTAAGATTCAAAGTTTCGAAGATTTCACACAACTTTATCATCGTGTCTGTTCTCTTACTGCAGGTCAAGCTTACTACCAACGTTTTTTCTCCCATGCTCGTCACCTTTAACTGCATAATTTTCATCAATTCATCAATTTTTGCTCCGGAATCCATAACCTTTGTCAACAATTTTTATTTTCCTCTGTCCCACTTATAGCACCTCATACTAGATTTTTAATAAAAAGCATGCATCACATATAACTTTTGAACGCATCTTGCTCACTAAAGTGACACAAGTAACATACTCCCTCCCCTGAAAAAGTTATCATTTTTTTGGCACGAGGATTAAAGAGTATAATAATTTAATGTAAAATGAAGTGAGAGAAATAATATTTAATGTGTAGTGGGTAATTGTATTAGATGTGTATGTGGGCCCATAAAAATAAAATAATTATTTTTGTGTGGGTCACATGTACTAAAAAGAAATACAAACGCTTGTGTAAACTGGATTCACGGTGTAAACCCTGTGGTCTTCCCTTCCAATCATATATACCATATGTATTGATAGAGTGTTTAAATTAAGGGGGATCACAATGATTACGAGGGTTTATGTAAACACGATTTACAAGAGACTAAGTAAAAAAATGTGTCAACTTCTATAAGACAAACCAAAAAGAAAAGTGTGTTAACTTCTATGGGAGGTAGGGACTAGGGAGTACTTTTTACATCTACCGGTCTCCCTCCATCCCCAAATAAATTCATCTTTACTGTATCACGGATATTAAGAAAAAAAATTATTTTTTGATTAACTTTTTAAAATTTTGAGAGGTAATTTGTAATTTTTAGGTAATAAATAAAATACTATAAAGTATATTATGAGTGGAAAAAAGAAATTTGCTTAAATTAGAGTGATACTTCTTTATGAGAGTGAACAATGATGTGAGAGAAAACAATAAAAAAAAAAAGTGAACAATCTACTGAAATGGAGGGGCATAATTATTATCCAAGGTTATAACAGTTACCCAGAAAAGTTAGAAGAGTAGTAAAAAAAGAAACAATATTTAGACTTTAACTGCGTTTTAAGGTCATGTAACGGCGTTTCAAAGAGTATTAAATAAAATTAGTTGAGATTGAGAATCACCTCAAGGAGTTCTATGGGATGCAACGGTGGCATTGAGAATGTGGAAGAGGATGGTAGAGAAGAATGAAAGTGATGCTCCATTCTCGTTCTCTTCTGATTATAACTAGAGAACGTGGTGAATTCTTGATCCGGGTAAAACACTTCACTCCCGGACAAAGCCCGACCCGACTCCAACTCCAAGATCTCCGCCGCGATTCTCCTCTCCTCCTCCTGCAACGACTTGATGTACTCGATCGCATCCTTCACGATCGACGCCTTGTCCATCTAACAAACAACAAATTATATGTAGCATAGAGTCAAGTCGAGTCAGAGTCGGATGAGCAGAGCCCCAAGGAGTGAATCAGGTGGGCTAGCTCGTCTGACTACTAACTCCTTATTAAAGTGAGTGATTCATATTCGATTCTCATTGAATATAAATTAGGAGGGGAATTATAAGGAGATTTGGAAAAAGAGAAAATATGGATGTTTGGTGAATCAATACTAACTATACGATAAAAAAAAAAAAAAAAAAGCAGAGCCCCCAAGGAGTGAACAATAAACATACCTTGGTAATGTTGGGGACGACAGATCTAAGGGCATAGAGCCTCTCATTGAGTTTGTGCCTTCGATTTCTTTCGGAAATGATGTTCTTGGATGAAGCTGGGTTGGAGGAGTCATGAGCTCCATCTGGTGAGCTGGAGTCGTAGTCCCCTGCTGCTGATGAAATGGCTTCTTCAAATTCAATATTATTACTGCACAATTCATGAATCACAAAATCATACGTATGTATAATTATGATTGAATACGTATGTACATGTGTGTGGGCATACCTTATATTGTCCAGGTCTTCCAGTGGGAAGAAGGTGTTATAATCCGGCCAGTGTATGTTGTCCATGATTATTGCAGCTTGTGTTTTTAGAGAGAGAGAGTGGGGTATGGGGGGTTTTAGAGAGAGAAGGGAGGGATTGTTCAGTTGTGGAAATATAATTGGAATGGGTTCAGGAGTGATATTTATAGTGTTGGGAAATGATAATAGGACGTGTAATTGGTTGTTATATTAGGTTTCGGTCAACGCAAAAGATACCATGTTACTCCTCTCCTTTTTTAGTTGACACACGTCAGAAATCATTAGCTCTATTTTTTTTTTTATTTCGAACGTGCGAAGATATTTTATGTCATTGTTAACTCTTCTTTCTTCATCGCGGAAATGACAGTCATTATTAACTCTTCTTTCATTAATGTAGAAATGACAAAAATTAGTCACTTTCACTCAACAATAATTTTTTTAAGTTATCTATTTTAAAAATAATTTATTCTAATCATTTTTGTTGAAATTTATCAAAATATTTTTTGGAAGGGACTCACTAATCACATGTTAGAACAATTGATGCTTCTCTTTTTGATCAAAAAGTATCAAAGTACAATGCTAGGTCAGTGGTAGACATGTGCTCTCTCATATGCTTACAAAAAATGAGAAAATATATAATGCTTCATATCATACGCATGTGCTGCACATTTATTTTTCAAGTTTTTTAAATGGTTTGCACACAATGAATGTCTGAAAATTTGGGGAGCAAGTATACAAGGTATGTTTAAACTTGTTTTACAGTCTATTGAATGCATTAATTTGTTATTTTACATGCCTCATAAATGTATTTATTTATTAAAATGCAAAAAGATGCATTCTACGTTTTTTCTGGAGAAAAAAATATAGGCCGAATAGACAAATATGTATAGGCCGAATAGAACAATCATTTGGGCCGAATAAAATGTGTAGGCTGAATAGAAGAAAAATTTTATCCGTTTGAAATTTTGTTCTAATTTTTCTGGAAAAAATAAAGCCCGAATAAGTCAAGTCGTATAGGCCGAATAGAAGAAAATTTGGATAGAATAAAAGAAAATTAGGCCGAGTAAAAGAATGAATTTTCTGAGATTTTATGAGGCATTATAAGGTAGGTCGAATAGCGAAACATATTTTGGGCCAAATATATTAATTTATTGGCCAAATAGAATAAATTATGGGCCGAATAAAATACTTGCACCAAATTTTTTAAAGTTATGGTTTTAAATGATTATTGTTTTAATGTTGACATCATTTATATTTTTTTGTAAAACTGTGCAGATGAGTTTTAAAAAAATTTGGATATGTTGGGTGGATTTTGGGAAGGGTTACTATACAATGGTAGAAACGTGAACTGGTTATTCTTGCGAGATGACATCTGTATTATAATAGTTTGCTTATACAAATTCATGACATAGTATAAGCTGATATGAGTTACTAGGGTTATAAAGTGCATTCTCTGCTTGAGCACAATGACTGTTTGTCTAAATATAAGATAAAAAATGATGCACATGTGGAATATATTTTCAACTGTGATGATTTAAGACTGGTCTACGTGACACTCTGGCCTATCGCGGGCAATGCAATCAATCAACATTCTATACAAGGTTCAAGGATTAGTTTGGGTTTAGGGACGGGTTATAAAGATGGAAGTGCTGGTCCGATCAATGATCCATGTATGAGAACACAATATAGTGCTAGGCCTGAATTTGATTTGAATGAGGATTACGGCCCTGCGTCAGAGCTGCGGTGGTTTGCTTTTAAAGAAGAGCTAGATGCTGATGCTGATGATAATGATGCTGGTGAGGATGAGGATGATATTGATGATGATGATGTTGAATCCGAGAATGGGACTGATGAAGAAGATGATGAAAGCAACAAAGATGATAGATCGCATGAGTCTAGTCAATTTTCTGGCGAGAGTGATAATGTTGGTGAAGCCTATAGAATCCAATTGTACAAAAATATTAGTCATTACATACGTTAGAGAGGTGACTCTAACTTTCCAGAGCTAATTAGTCGCGACTTGCCCCATTCCGAAATACAACCAACAGAGTATCATAGACGAGGGCTGACCACCGTCCTTGGTTGATTCCAGGTATTAAAATTTTTTTGTTTGAGAATAGAACTAACAATAAGTTTCTATTTAATACTGATGCACATTTCATGTTCATAGGCATTCTGAATGACGTTGAAAGAGCAGATCATGTGACTAGCCCTGCATTTGATACATCTGGCGACCTTCACGCGAACAGTGTATTTGATACGAAAGAGGAGTTGCAGATAATCCTAGAAATGTATAACTTGCGAAACGGAGTAGAGACCCGTGTCAAAAGATCTAACTCTAAAAGGTTCAATGTGATATGTAAGCTAAAGGCTACTACACATTGTCAATTTGTGACGCACGCAAGATGGAGCTTTGGGCTGTGGAGAGTGATTAAATTGGTTGAACCTCACTATTGTGTAAATGATCCAGATAGGACCACTTCAACACATGTCTCATCCAAGGTAATCGGGCAACGTAGCATTAAAGGCTAAACACCTGGCTATTGGGCACACGTACGGGAATCACGATAGCTCATTTCATATCCTCCCTGCGTATATGTATAAATTAGAATTGGCAAATCTCGGTACGCATACTAGCATCGCCGTCGGTGAAGATGATCGTTTCAGGTTTGTATTTTATGCACTTGGAGCATCCAGGCGTGGATTTTTTTAGTTTGTTTGGCCAGTCATTGTCATAGATGATACTCATATGAAGGAAAAGTACAGGGGAATTGTGTTTGTCGCAGGATCCAAATCACCAGGTTTTTCCTCTCATCTTAGGCATTAGTGATATTGAGAACAACACATCGTGGACGTGGTTTTTAAAAAGGCTGCAAGAGGCATACAAATGTCCACGAGATCTATTGATAGTTTCCGACAGGTTTCTGAGTATCGAGTATGCTATCTATAATGTTTATCCTGATGCACATCACGGGTTATGCTGCTATTATTTAAAGAACAAATTGGTTCGTTTTGGACAGACCATTATATTTAGATTCCAAAGTGCGATGAATGCATACCATATGAAAGATTTTGATCGGTTAGTCTTCCTACCACTTCTTGGTAATTTAAAATTTACATATCATCATTATAATGCATTTTTCATTCATGTTCCCCCTTCCCACTTGTTATTTGCAGCTGCATGACCTCCTTGCGAGCTGCGGATCCTCAGGATTTCATGGACTTAGTTGAGTCGTGGGGATATAGGAAATGGGCAATGGTTCATTGCCCTGTCAGACAGTACGAGTTTATAAACTCTAATGCAGCTGAATTGTATAACATTGTCATCCTTTGGGCGCGCAAGCTACATGTATGCACAATGTTAGAGATTGCCCGCACAATCACTGAGAGGTGGTTTTACGATCGTCGAACTCAAGTTGAGAAAGAGAGTACCATTCTTTGCAAGCGAGTCCATGACGAGTTAGTGGAAATTTCTTATGCTACACCGAAACTACACATATCGAAACTTATTGGCCATAAGTATTTAGTCAAGAACAGTGACAAGAATTTCACAGTGGATTTGAATGCTCGTAGCTGCACATGTGAGAAGTTCCAATATGAAGGCAATCAAGTATGTAGTTATATGTTTTACTTGTATATATCGCATGAATCGCTGACCTTATATTCTATTTTGTTCGGTAATTGCAGGTTTGCAACTAGTGGGTTCGTGCTATAATTTTCCATCGTAGTAATGCAATCGGGATGTATGCCAGTCTTGTTATGCATGTTCTGCATTATAGTCAGTGGGACACGCCTAACGGAGTCCACTCACAGCGTGACATACCCTCGCCACCACACAGGCAGGCGAGTCATCAACGACAGTCTCGGATAAGGTAGGTGTGGAGTCATCCAGAAGACGTCACAAACAACATCTATGTTCGCGCTATCGATAGCCAGGTCACAATCGAGTAAAAAGTACTGCAGCTTTATCATCGAACAGCGTTACAACATCGTCATATATAGATGCTCTTCTCCCCGTGTCCGGAGATAGAAAAAATGTGGGCTTTGCGGTGAATCTGGACATACTTGTCTACACTGTCCTTCTCTGCTCAACCAGTAGAGTAGAAGTGGTTTTCTTAAAAAATGGTTCTTTTTTAGCATGTAAATGACTAACTTTATGCAATTCAATTAAAGACAATTCCAGTTCTTAATTTCCAAAAAATATTAATAATCTCCGTATAAATATAATAAAAAGCAAAACATATCATCGGTGACCAATATTAATATTTTTTACTCAAATAAATAGTAATTCATCCTTTCAGTGGTAATCTTCATAATAAAGATATATTTCTATCGCATAAGAGATATGTCCATCATACTGTAGGGATCATGGTGCCTAGCCGAAAGATTTGGAATGCAATGCGCTTCCGGTAAAGTATCATGTAGTCAGTGCCATTCCAGTTCCTGTCTCTCGATAATAACCCTTCTGCAGTTCTGAGAGATGCAACTCCGTAGTTGTTCGGGTCCTCTTGTCTGTAACACAGCTCTAGTCGAGCATGAGTCAACTTTATATAAGGAGGAATCAGGTGGGAAGGATCAAGCTCGCGCATCAGAGGTGGAATGATTCGTCTGAATGACAGAGTCTCCACTAGACGAAGCTCTATCAATTTGGGCTTGCTTATCCATCTATACCGGAATGACTCAAAATAGTAGAATGTCATAGGCTCTATGAGCACTGCACAGAGGTAGTAGTGCACTTCTGCATGGACTACGAACATAATCTGTAGTGGAATTTAGAACAATGCAAATATTAGATGTAAAATATTGGGAAATTAGCAGACATATGTATCCCACAGTGGTAAAGCAAGGGTTAAGTTGTAGTACCTTGTCAACGTCTGTCCATCACATCGACCCCGACCATGCGGGAAGTGTTTCTATAGTGTACTGGCGAAGATATATCGATAGTTCATCTGGGATGTTTGCGAATGTCAATCTATCATCTATGGTCGTCTTTGTGTGGTCATTCCAGATGACATTAACTCTGGCATATGAGGAAATTGATGCGTGAGTTTATAAAATCAGTCAAAATAATTGAAATTTATTTTAAAACTTAAGATTATGATTGTTACTTACAAAGAATTGCATGTCTAGAAAGCAGTAACGACTGGCATCAGCATGGACGTGTACGCCTATGGTCGTGGGTCGCTCGGATAATATGCGGAGGAAAGCATCCAGGTTCTGAAATAGAATCACATACATTACGGAATAATGTGAAATAATTAACAAATTAAGTTGAAAATGAACACTCTTTCAATCACCTCTTCGTCTAACCAAGTAGTGGGTTCCTCGAGTCTGTGGAAAAATTAATTGTTCACTCCGTACCCAAGTCCAATGTCAATCCTGAATTCAAAAAATATTAACCAACAAGCACATGTATTATAGAAATTTATGAAAATGCCAGACGAGCAGAATAACTCTTACAGGTGAGGGCTGGTCTTGAATCGCTCATATAGCTGCATCATGCGCTCTTGCTCCGTCGTTGTGAATGGTGGTTGTAACGTTGCACTTGGGTTTCTTGTCCGAGTAGGACACATAAGACCAGAATAGCGATAGCCGGTGTCAGAGCAGCGACACTCTCAGGAAACACCTTCTTAGGAGGGGGTGAGCTAACCCCTGTCCTAGAACTAGATGACTCATACTCAGAGTGAGTGCGTCTAATATCAGCACGGAGGTGGTAAAACTGCACCATAATCTCTATCCGAAAGTTATTCTGGTACTAATTAGATGCCACCATGTGACATGCCATTTTAAAGAGGTACTCATCCTGATCAGCCAGCCTACGGAGGATCATGTCCCTAAAATCCGGATCAACCCCGTCGTTGTCAACCCTTCACTCCCACTAACACTGGGGGAGAATCCACTCAAGTATCACAGTGAGGCTGCGCAAACTGCTCAGCTACAGCTCGATCATGCCATGATTGGGTGGCGGGGAATGGAAGCATATGATGCGTGGGATCATAATTACCGGGCTCATCAAAGCACGTCTTCCCTTAATCATGTCTACCTCGGTCAGGGCTAGGTGTGGACATCGATCGATATGAATAGGGATCCCAGTTGGACTGCAATACTCCAAGATCTTTTGTACGTCTGCCATGCCACGAGTCCTCAGAAGCCTCCCGAGCATAATATCGCTGATCCCAAGGATCACGGGTGGGATCGTACGTCTCCCCGAGCGTGGAATGGGTTAAAGATGAGCCTATAGGCTATTGGACGACCTTTCTTCAGTGGTTCCAAAAATCCTTGGTGTCATCTTTATGCCTAAACCCTCCAACAGATTATCCTCTATGCCAAGTCAATGTCGGTTGTGCTCTTATTGGTGAGCTCGTCGGGAAACGCTACCACAACAGTATTCTGATTGAAAAAGTTAAACAATTAGATACAAAATAACTGATTATATGTTGAATTTCCTCAAGTCTTTATAACAATTAATATTTCATACCTCAGAAAATAGGGGCCTCGTATCCTTCTTCGATACACGAAATTTCCATCGTAGGTAAAGTGGCCGCTAAAGAGCCCTAGCAACAAGGACAACCCCAAATGGTAAAGCAAGAGATGGTATACGCTCATATGCCCAAATGTGTCATAGATAAAATGATATTGTTAGATTATAACTGTTACATAAACTCGGATTAAACTGGAATAAAATAACTAAAAAGTTTCAATAATGTACTACACGTGTACCAGGAGTGCAAATGTGCACCAGTAGAAATGGTATTTGTAGGTATCGGGGTTTTGTGGCCTTAGGCAGAATGTTCAGAACGTTGTCCATTAAGTGCAGTAGAGTCATGTAACTAACATGGTCCCAGGAGAATAAATCCCAACTGCGACTGTCCTCGACTAGTACCCAAACTCAGCTATCTACACTTACCTTCGTCACGTCCGCTCCCAGCAGAAAATAATAGACCAACAAGACTTTAGCCACATTGACTGCGTCCTTGGGGCGATCATCAAAGGTACGACCTTTAAATGCATTGGCAAGCTCGCTTACTAATGGTTTGGTGCGTTGTCCATAATATCTAGCGTACACCCTGCCAGTTGGGATATTAAACGTCTGATTCAGATCAAACCCCAGTCGATCCTGGAAGCATAGTCCCATAATCCGCATGAACTCTACCCTACCAAATCTAAGACAATAGTCCCCGATTAGAAAGGATATCTAGAACTTAAATCCTCCTTGGGAACTACAATCTCCCGTGTCATCAAATCATGTAAACCAGCGTGCGCGTTCCATTGGTCATCAAGATCCAAAAAATGCCCAAAGCATGACCCCCTAAACATTTCCGCCCAACTTTGATAACTTCTTACGAATCATTTGCATAGCAACTCTCGGTTTGTAGTAATTATGGATACCACATTTCTGCCCCTGCATAGTAGGACGCTTCCACTCATACTGCACAAGTAACAATTTTTTTTAATATTGTTAGACACTGCATATCTATCAATTCTAAGCCAATTCACCAAGTCTACTTAATTCAATAAATAGACATAATTAAAAACTAAAATTATAATAAGGTAATTGCAGTTAATGAACAAATAATAAGTCAAGTTAAACAAAAAAATTATAAATAATGATTGCCTATTCGGCCTATCTTTGTTCTATTCGACCCAGAGATTTTCCCTATTTGGCCTACTTCAATTGTGGTATTTGGCCTAAGTCGGGATTGTCCTGATTTAATACACCTGACCGTCATTTATTCTATTCGACCTACATTTCCTTCTATTCGGCCTACATTTTGTTCTATTCGACCGACCACAGATGTTCTATTCGGCCTAAAGTTATTCTATTCGGCCTACTTTTTTTGTTCTATTTGGCTGATCACAGATGTCCTATTCGGCCTACGTTTGGGCTTTAATATTATTCCTCTTACAATTTGTTCTATTCGGCTTACTTTTTTGTTCTATTCGACCTATTTCTATATTCTATTCGGTCTACATAGTTTTTTCACATATTCATCCGACATAGACTCCCACTGCGGTCCTATTTTCTAAAATAATTTATACACAATTAACTCACATTTTTCACAAGTAAATTTCTACCATTTCACTATGAATAACACCACAAAATGTTGGCAAACATGTAAAATTTAAACTGCTCCTACAACACGAATTAAAACTGCTTTTATACTTATCCGAAAATGTTCCATTACCAAATCTCACCGGGATCCGCCTTCCTCGGGAAACACCTACTCCGGCAAAAATGAAGGTTTGGGCCGGCCGAGAGACAGAGAGAGGGGGAGCGTAAATTTGGGACGGAAGGGACAATTAAGTTTGGGACGAAATGGAGAGAGAGAGAGAGAGAAAATGACGTTTAACTATTTTCTATAATTTTAAATGTGTTCTCACCCACCACCATTTAATGCAGTCAACACAAACATAATGATGACCCCATGATTTTTGTCATTTTCTCATAATAATTATGGGGCTAAATTGGGAATAGGCCTTAATAGTGACTAGGAAAAAATTCTTTTATATGTAGGTGGCCAAATAAAATTTAACTTAATGCATAGCGGCCATATTAAATTTTGTCCCTTCTTCATTTATAACCTTTTCTTTTTCAGTTATACAAAGAAGTACTATTACTTTATATGTAATTGGTAGTTGCATTAGGAGTGAGTACTGAGTAGTAAGTGGTGGACATATTTGAAACGTTTTTACTAAAAAGAGTAAATTAGTACATTTGAAGGAGACGCCCAAAAATAAAATGAGGCATTTGGGGTGGAAGGAGGAAATATTATATGTCAGCCCTAAAAAATAAAAATTTCAAAATTAATATTTAATGCATTATATTTAAAAATAGTTAGTTTTCTGTGAACCGATAAATCATGTGGTCCCCTTTTAATTTAAACACATAACAATACATAAGTATAATAGGATTAGAAAATGGACTACAGGGTTTAGGGTGAGAAAAGACTTGAGTTCATATACTAAGCTATGTAAACCGGGTTTATAAGAGTGTTTGTGATCTAAAAAAATGCTACCCTCATCTAATCGATTTGAATATTCCGTTACATTATGACATTACATCTTCTGTTGTGAACTATTTGATAAATGAGACGTAAGATATAGACAAAATACTCTAAAAGGAAATTTCATTCCTAAAAGAAAATGGTTGAGATTTTTCTATTGATACATGTTACTCATATAACACGTGTAACAACAAAATATAACAAGACATCTCGTCTCTCATCTAACACATAACTTAATTACTTTAGAGAGGGACTAGGGTGCAACCGGTTGTACCAATTAAATTGGTACAACCTTGGTGTCCACCCTTCTTAATTAATTCTTACTCCTTCATTAATGTTATTTTTTATTTTATTTTTAAATTTTTTTATTTAAATGACTATTATACCCTAAACCACAAGAGATAATTATACCCTAAACCACAAGGGTAAAATTACAATTATACATAAACCCTAAACCCTAGGGGATAATTATACCCTAAACCACAAGGATAAAATTACAATTATACCCTAAGCCCTAAACCCTAGGGGATAATTATACCTAAACCACAAGGGTAAAATTACAATTATACCCTAAATCCTAAACTCTAGGTGATAATTATATCCTAAACCACAAGGGTAAAATTACAATTATACCCTAAACCCTAGGGGATAATTATACCCTAAACCACAGGGGTAAAATTACAATTATATCCCTAAAATTAAAAAAAAAAACAGTAATGTACAACAACAATTAAAAAAAAACACACACACTGAAGGTGAAGGAATGATGTTGTACAGGAAGTTGTACCAATTGGAGGTTGTATAATAGTCTTTGTCATTACTTTATTATCTAATCATTCTATCCCACGTTCAGATAAACGTTTTACACGTAATTTAAAGGATGAGATGTTTTAATAGGTGGTGCACAAATTTATATTGTACTATTGGATCTTAGGTAATACTCTAAAAAAATATTTTCACTTAGTTTTAGATTACAAGAACACTTAACTCTATTTTTTAAAAAAAAAGTACAGATTTTAAAAGAAAATTGTAGATTTTTTTTCTTAGATATTCAGTCAAAATTTTAAATTAAATTAATTTAAAGTGTATAAAAAAAATTTCAAATTTAAGAGCAAAACAATAAATAAAGCACCAAAAGAGTTATATGATAATACAATAATGGGTAGGTCTTGCGTGAGAATGTCTCACGTGAGGCCATTTTATACTTTATAAAAAATTATCACTTTCGCTATAAAACGTTATTACTTCCGCTATATAATATTATCACTTTTCATTTATACTATAAATTGTTCATGAAATAATATTATCATTTTTCATCAATTCAGTATCACTTTTTGTTATATAAGTTATCACTTTTTACCCGTTTCATATAAATCATTATGTGACACTATCTCGCACAAGTCTTTGCCTACAATAACCAGCTATTTTACATCAAGAATAGAATTTAAAGTCTCAAAATAAGAAAATACTACTACTTGTATGTACACTGAAAATTAAGAATATAAAATTACAAAAATTTTACTGCATCTGGACATCAAAAACTTATACACTAGAGTGATAAATAAAAATATATACTTCCTCAATTCCGTGTTAATGATTACGTTTGTTTTTTGTACGAAAATTTAAAAAAAAATAGTACTCCCTTCGTCCCACGTATTTTTATCCACTTTTCATTTTATGGTGTCCCACGTATTTTTACTCATTTCATTTTTGGAAAAATACATAATATTTTATTACCTACTTTTTACAATCCCAACAACTTTAATTACTTTTTTACATTTTATTCATCATTTCTAATAACTTTATCCACCTTTTCTTTTTAAATGACTAATTTATCCCTACTTTCTCTTACATTATATAAAAATAAAACGTCTTAATCTCCGTGCCCGTACAAACGGGTAAAAATACCCGGGACGGAGGGAGTATTTTAATATATATTAAGGTGAGGAATATATAATCGATAGTTGTATTAGTGTTGTAGGTTGGTCACCAACCAAAGATATTTTAATTGTTTTGTATGATTCTCATATACCAAAAATGAAAATATAACTATTAGGATGAGACGCACAAATTGCAAATATGTAACCATTAAGACGGGACGGAGGGATTACATAATAAATAAAAACTTATGCATTTTGTTAGTAAAATTTTTATTATTTATTTAATGAAAAATAAAATATAAAACAATTATACATTATTAAAAAAAACACATATTTCTTCCGTCTCAAGTTAAATTTTACACTTTTTATATTTGTTCGTCCTATATTAAATTTCATCATAAAAAAGAAAACATCACATCAATCATCATCCATATCTTAATTATAAATTTACTACTCTCATCAAATACACATAACATATTTTAAATTTTATTTAGGAATAATTATTAATAAGTACACACTTTGTACCACTAATTACTACTAGATACATTGATTTAAAATAATTACTATCACATACAAAATAAATAAAATACAAAATATAACCCTAATCCAATACACTTTTAAACCACAAACCCCCACTCTCCGCCGGACGGTCACCGGAAAACTGCCGCCGGCTGCCGGAAAACGCCGTTGCAGGAAAACTGACGTCGTCGGAGCTCCGCCGGGCGGTCGCCTGAGCATCGCCGGACCTCCGGAAAAGTTGTCGGACCGCCGACGCCGTAGCCGGAACTTCGCCAGAGCTCTACCGGACCACCACACTTTTTTGCTACACACTTTTTTTTACTGCACACGCTTTTATTACTGCACACGAACTTTTGCTGCACACAATATTTATGTGCAGTACATTGTAGATGTAATATTAGAATATCACTATATATTTTTGTAGTTATTAGTAATATTTTTGTATGTTTGTATCTCATAGTAATTAATGTTTTTTTTGTATCTAGTAGTAATCCTCCCTTTTATTTATTACCTAAATATATTATATTATCCTCCAAAATTTAATAAAATTACACAAAAATTAAAATTTCTTAATTACATATCTAATAACGCAATTTAAATTGAGATGAAGGGAGTATATAATATTAAATAAATAGAAATTAATAGCATTATATTAAATAATATATATATATAAACTACTTATATTAGTAATGGTTCTAGATATCCAAAATATCAACTTAAAAAAAAAATTAATTTAGCGATGGAGATGATTAAAACATAGAGTGTTGACGGAGAGTGGACCAGCAGAAGGCAATTACGAGGCGCGTGATATTGTTGAGTTCATCATTCTTGAATCTTGACCATCAAATGTAGGAGTAGAATAGTATTTCTATATCCGTGTGATATCCTAACGCGGAGCCTACTTTATGTGCTTTATTATTATAGTACATGTATTTTAATGTGTTTTATATTTTTTAAAAATTTAAATAGATATTATTGTGCATTCTAATTAAGTAAATATATACGTGAAACTTTTTCACTTAATAAATTTCGTGAGGCATATAAGAATAATATTTCAATAAAATTGATACTTAATTTATATAAATGATAATTAATTATGCTGAGAACTATTTTATAAATTATTTACTGTATAAATGAAAAGTGATAATATCTCTAATTAATAATGATACCTAATTAGAAAAAAGGAAAATAATCTCAGCGCAAGACAATCTCACATGAGTATTGCTCTTTAAATCAAGTAAAATTATAATAAAAGGAATGTCAAGGTCTTTTGTGAAAAAAATGTCTATGTATGACGGGATAATTCGTAGTTAAAGTATAAATATTTTATAAATAAAGTATATTTATCACTTAATTAAAGAATGAATATTTACTAAAGTATAATGACGATGCATTAAAGTATATTAGGTATTATAGAATGATTCATATTAAAATTATACTTTAATTAATTATTCATCTTACTTTAATAATAAGCCTTCCCTATATTAGGTGTATTATTGAGCGATTTCATTATATTAAAAGACAACTTGTGAGACGTTACTTACATAAGACAGTTGGTGAGAGGTGTTAAAATATGTCAATTATATAAATAAAGTATGTTTTTTTAAAGTATATATACTGGATTATGCATTAAAATATAATTTTAACATATTATAATATGATTTAGTATTAACATACTTTAATTATAAATAAGCATACTTTATTAACATAATAAATATACTTTAGTGATAAGTCGATCCGTCTCACGAGAGGATGTTTCATATTAAAATTATTCACAATTGAATGGAATAGAAAAAATTAATTAAAATTATTTATAAATTTAAATGGGTTGAGGGACTACAATTTTTCGTTTTACACAAAATATATCTAACTGGTAAAGTCCATAAATGTGATTCTCACTCCACGAGAAATTGACGAGACCATGTCATAATAACTAATGTCTTGCTTTTAAAAGAATATATATATATATATATATAGAAACCCTCTTGTAAGACGAGTTTTTTATGAAACGGTTGTGAGACGAGTCAATCCATTATTAAAGTATGTTTATTATATAAGTAAAGTATGCTTATTTATAGTTAAAGTATGTCAATAATAAATTATATTATAACACTCTAAAATTATACTTTAATTCATCATTTATTATATATTAAAAAAATATTTTAACAATTATTAAGCATACTTTATCTGTAATAAGCATATTTTAACACGTCTCACAAACCGTCTCACATGTATAATGTCTCACAAGAGAATTTGTCATATATATATATATATATATATATATATATATATATATATATATATATATATATATATATATATATTATCGACTAAATAGGTGTTTGAGAGGTATTTTGTTGTATTTTGATAAAAAAAAGGGATAAAATTTAGCAAAGTTGGAATGAAGGGTGAAATTGTTCTACTTGCAAGCAAACAGACGTGCACTTTCCATAATTTTTCTGTATTTATGTCGAAGTAGAAACTGGTCGTGTGAGATATGGTTGGAAAGCTACGGAAGAGAGGGTCGCATGGGCGTAAAGAACACTTCAATTGAATTCCAAACGAGAATGTTATAATCAAAGTGGTGACGTCGCGCAAGCTGTACCGAACAGAACAGTTGTGCCACTTTGTGTGACTTGTTATATACTCAAATGTTGGGTTTTCGGAGAGTTCTTTATATAGATGGAAAGCCCAGGAAGAGAGGATCACGTGGATGCAAAAATCACTCAAATAGATTATCGAACGAAAACGTTATGATCAAAATGGTAAAATCGCGCACCCATTATGATTGTTGTTATTTGATCAAATTGGCCCATGAATTATCACCCACAAGTGAAGTCATGTGCACTTATCCCACATGTTAAGCCATATGAAAGAATTGCTAAGTAATGTTATAACTATGAGGCCATACAAAAAGGGCTGTCCATGAAATTTTGGGTGCCCTAGGCGAAATAAAAAAGGGGCCCAAATCATTGAGGCCTTCATAAGCTAATAACCCTTATTATTCATCGATTTAAACAACTTGTAATAAAAACAATAGATTGGGTTTGCACTTTTTGAATACACAATCCATTTTTTTTAATACACAAGCCATTTTTTATCTTAATTCTCACTATTTGATAATTTTTTTGTATAATGTGTGTATGAAAAGTGTCTAGAATGTTTATCTTCAGGAAATTTGAAATCATTTTCTCTTCTAGGACATTCTCCATCACTATATCTCTAATTTTATTATCAATGTTATCCCAAGCTCTAGAATCACATATATTCACACATAATCTTCATCCTCTTTAATATTTTCATTAATAGCTACCTATACTCCTTCCGTCCCGCATCAAGGGTGCATTTTGCTTTTTTGCACGTAGATTAAGAAATATTATTATTTAATGTGTAGTGGGTAGTTGTGTTAGTGAGAGTGTGGACCCCATATTTTAATTGTATTAGTGGATGAGTGTAGGACCCACTCATGTATATAAAAAAGGAAAGGGTACCCTTTGAGTAAGACTACCAAAATGAAAAAAAGAGACGTTGGTGCGGGACGGAAGAAGAATAACTTTTGTCAGCGACAATACTAAAAAAGAGAAAATGATTGAATTGTTCATGAAATTCGATAAGAAAGAAAATTACGAAAGATAGAAATTTGATAACTTTTATCAGCGACAATACTAAAAAAGAGAAAATGATTGAATTGTTCATGAAATTCGATAAGAAAGAAAATTAAGAAGGATAGAAATTTGATAACATTTGTCAGCGACGATACTAAAAAATAGAAAATGATTGAATTGTTCATGAAATTCGATAAGAAAGAAAATTAAGAAAGATAGAAATTCGATAAGAATAGCTATATAACTTTTGTAAGCGACAATACTAAAAAAGAGAAAATTATTAAATATTGAATTATTGATGAAATTCGATAAGAATGAGAATTGTAAAAATATTTAAATTTATATAGGTTGACTAATAAAATAAATTAACAAAATTAAGATTAAGACTATAACATTGAAAAGAGAAATACATTATATATATATATATATATATATATATATATATATATATATATATATATATATATATATAATGCGAGTATAATTTGGGCCCCTAAGATTTGGGGGCCCTGGGCGGTCGCCCTTTTTGACTATGCTAAGAGTCGGCCCTGCATACAAACATGTTAGCCACATGCAAATACACATGTGTCACCACCTTGCCATATGCCAATATATTCTTGATTCCATTACACACATCGAACGAAAACGTTATGATCAAAATGGTGAATCGCGCACCCATTATGATTGTTGTTATTTGATCAAATTGGCCCATGAATTATCACCCACAAGTGAAGTCATGTGCACTTATCCCACATGTTAAGCCATATGAAAGAATTGCTAAGTAATGTTATAACTATGAGGCCATACAAAAAGGGCTGGCCATGAAATTTTGGGTGCCCTAGGCGAAATATAAAAGGGGCCCAAATCATTGAGGACTTCATAAGCTAATAACCCTTATTATTCATCGATTTAAACAACTTGTAATAAAAACAATAGATTGGGTTTGCACTTTTTGAATACACAAGACATTTTTTTTTAATACAGAAGCCATTTTTTATCTTAATTCTCACTATTTGATAATTTTTTTGTATAATGTGTGTATGAAAAGTGTCTAGAATGTTTATCTTCAGGAAATTTGAAATCATTTTCTCTTCTAGGACATTCTCCATCACTATATCTCTAATTTTATTATCAATGTTATCCCAAGCTCTAGAATCACATATATTTACACATAATCTTCATCCTCTTTAATATTTTCATTAATAGCTGCCTATACTCCCTCCGTCCCGCATCAAGGGTGCATTTTGCTTTTTTGCACGTAGATTAAGGAATATTATTATTTAATGTGTAGTGGGTAGTTGTGTTAGTGAGTGTGGACCCCATATTTTAATTGTATTAGTGGATGAGTGTGGGACCCACCCATGTATATAAAAAAGGAAAGGGTACCCTTTGGGTAAGACTACCAAAATGAAAAAAAGAGACGTTGGTGCGGGACGGAAGAAGTATAACTTTTGTCAGCGACAATACTAAAAAAGAGAAAATGATTGAATTGTTCATGAAATTCGATAAGAAAGAAAATTACGAAAGATAGAAATTTGATAACTTTTATCAGCGACAATACTAAAAAAGAGAAAATGATTGAATTGTTCATGAAATTCGATAAGAAAGAAAATTAAGAAGGATAGAAATTTGATAACTTTTGTCAGCGACAATACTAAAAAATAGAAAATGATTGAATTGTTCATGAAATTCGATAAGAAAGAAAATTAAGAAAGATAGAAATTCGATAAGAATAGCTATATAACTTTTGTAAGCGACAATACTAAAAAAGAGAAAATTATTAAATATTGAATTATTGATGAAATTCGATAAGAATGAGAATTGTAAAAATATTTAAATTTATATAGGTTGACTAATAAAATAAATTAACAAAATTAAGATTAAGACTATAACATTGAAAAGAGAAATACATTATATATATATATATATATATATATATATATATATATATATATATATATATATATATATATATATATATATATATATATATATATATCAATTCTCACACACTACCCTTTTAATTTTATTCATTTTGTTGTCAAACCTTATCATGTTATACCGTTGTATAACTCAAGTTGGGTCATTTTGTAATAAGGTTAAAGTTTAGGATAAGTTTAAATGAGAATTTGATTAATTATAAGGACTTGGTTGTAATTTATAAAAATATATAATAATATTAGAATTTTAGTTTTAGTAATAGGAATTACTATTGTAAGTAGAATTCAATTTAGCATACCCTTACAGGCACACCTGAGACCGAAGGACAAGCATAATCATTTTACACATTTTCCAACTAACACAATTTATCGGATGACGGTTCGATCTAAAATATTTTCAACGAGTTATCGAACAATAATGTGAAAACTTTTTTTTATTAATTTGACATATGTTACATTTTATGGTATATTTGGCATGCATATTTATCTTTAACTGTGCAATCATTAAAGTTAACCTACTGATTGTATTTTAGACGCTCACCCTTTATTGATTTTCAGAACAAGGTTTAGAAGAAATTAACCTACTGAGTGTATTTTAGACGCTCACCCCTTATTGATTTTCAGAACAAGGTTTAGAAGATGGAGAGACCCCTGCATATGTCCCAAGCCCATAGAAGATTTTATATTATGAATTTATTATATTACTTCCGCTGTGCATACTCGACTCCTCTATTACTATATTGGGAACTGTATATCTGGTGAGTTTGTTAGTACAAACATACTTCAAGATTAATCGAACAAAGGTCATTCACCTTAGTGAGAAACCCAATAACCAGGTGAGCTAACCCACCTGATTGAATATATATATACATATATATACTAAAATTCTTCTTCTAATTTATAATTTTTTTAAAAATGCACCTGGCAGTAGTACAATTATTATTGTAAAATCAAATAAATTACATATAAAATTATTGTAATTTCAAATTTTCACATAATACACGGATTCTTATTGAATATTGAAACATATTTATTTAATTATTTTAACATACTATTTCTGAAAGAGTGCTGCTATTTGTACATTCATTTTTATTAAATACAACTTTAATATAATGATTTTTAAATTAAATATAAATTTTGATTCGAGGATAAGTGAATATATATATATATATATATATATATATATATATATATATATATATATATATATATATATATATATATATATATATATATATATATATAATTGTTCTTAACCATTGTATAGATCACTATAAAATTCAAGGAGTAAGATTGGGTAAAACCAGAGCACAAAATGAATTGGTGGAACTTTGATCTCACCTTCTTAATTAATTCATGCTCTTTTGTTTTTTTATTTTATTTTAAATTTATTATACTTAAATGATTATTATACCCTAAACTCTAAGGATAAATTATACCCTAAACTACATGGGTAAAATTACAATTATACCCTAAGCTTTAAGGATAAATATACCCACAAGGGTAAAATCATAATTATACCCTAAATTCTAAATCATAGGGATAAATTATACTCTAAACCACAATGCTAAAATTACAATTATACTTTAAACATTAAACTTTAGGGATAAATTATATCGTAAACCACAATGGTAAAATTACAATTATACCCTAAACCCTAAACTCTGACATTTAAATATATCCTAATCCACAAGAGTAAAAATTATAATTATATCCCTAAAATTAAATTAAAAAATAAAATAAAAAAAGAATAAAATGAAAAAAAAGTAACCGTAAATAAATTAAAAAAAAACGAAATTAACAAAACATATCCTGAAAGTGAAAGAATGAGATTGTAAATTTCAAAATTAGTACAACTTGCTCACCATAGTCATTGTCAAATTCAAAATAATATAGAATAATTAATTCAAATAATAAAATCATAAAATAGTAATAATATTGATTATTCTTTAAAATCATACAATATTGATTACAAAATTTAATTTATATTTTAATTTTTTTTTATCAGTAAATGTTAATCTGTGTTAGTAGTTAGAAGTTAAGTTGTATAACTCGCTTTAGTGAGGAGCCCAGTAGCCAGGTGAGCTAACTCAACTGATTAATTTATATTTTTCATTTAATATTGAATTTATATGTTTCATTCAATATATATAATACAAGAGTGTTTATTTTATTAAATAAAATATTCAAAATAAAATTTCATACCATGCATGACACGTGAGTTATAAAGTAAATTATTTGAATTTGACATCATTATTAATTTATGAACTTATAATGTTAATTGACATTTCTTTGTTGGAATGTAAAAATAGACACCTCTTCTTCCACAATAATAATTACAAATTTCTAATTTCAGCGTTTCACTTTAATATTTAATTTTTTTCTGAAACCGAAGCAAAACAATTAATATATTTTTGTGAGATTCACACAACACTTAAATAACTATTCACTATACATTAAAATATATACCTTTTTAAATATATACTATTATATATTAAAATAATATACTCCCTCCGTCCCAGGAAAGATTGCACCCCTTTCCTGGCACGGAGATTAATAAAGTAGTGACTTTTATAGGTATTATGATTTTTTTTCGGTAATAAATAAATGATAAAATATGTCATGTGTGTTAGGTAGGGGTGATTTTTTTGTAAATAAAGTGTATGGAGGAGGGTGATTGTTTTTTACTTTTTGCTTTTTTAGAAATCTGCAAACTTTTGTGGAACAACCCAAAATGAAAAGTGTACCATCTTTCCTGGGACGGAGGGAGTATTTCTTAATTTTCGTAAGATTTTCCAAAGAAAAAAAGTGTGAACATTATAACGGAGATATTACTGAGAAAGGAAGAAAAAAAAAGTGTATACATAAAAATTGGAGTGGAAATAGCTATAGCAACGACCAAATATTTTGGTCGGAGTTTTGGCAGGTTTGTGGGAACATATTACTAAAGTGTAAACATTTTACATTTCTCATCTCAGCTGAATGACATCAGTCTTTAAAAAAAGCCACACAACTAACGAATCCAATGGGAAAGACAACTTATGCCTTTTTTTAACACGTTTTTTCTTTTAAGATATATTTTACTACCTTTTTATCTTTTTATAACTTCAGTATAACGGTAACAAATTATGTAATATTCCCTCAGTTCAGAAAAAAAAAGTTTTCACCTATGATTGGACACGGAAATTAAAAAAATATATCTTTTAGGAGTATTATATTTTTTTTAATAATTACATTTGTAGTGTAAATTATTGCAGGAGTAAAAATTGTCTCGCATTCCTTTATCATTAGTCCCAAGATTTTTTTAATACATTATTTGGTACTCCCTCCAGTAGCGGACGCATGAATTCGACTCAGGGGGCCCAATCAGTAAAGAAAATATTATACAAAAAAATAAATACTGCATCTTTTGCAATACTATACTCCAACCAATCACCATATTCATCAAACCAAGTGGCAACAAATTTACGTTTTCTATCTCCATCCATTACTTGAGGAAAATTATGTTGACGTGGTTGACATGGACATTTTAAAAGATAAAATCTACGAACCTGTTCAATCAAATTAGGATGATAACTCTTTATTTTAGGTCGTAATCCAGGGTCACCAGGAAGATTTTCCAAATCAATCACAATATTGACATCTTGGCTTGTTGGTTGTTGAGGTTGCACACTGTTTCAGCGATAGTTGTAGTATTCTTATAATATCGCTCCATTATCTATTAAACAAAATTACATTAAAAATTAAATAATAGAAAAAAATTGCATAAAAATGAGCCCTAAGTCTTTTCTCATTTAATTTACCCTTTAAATTTTCTCATTTAATTTACCCTTTAAATTTAAAGTCCTAATTATTTCTCAGCCTATTCAAATTTAAATAAATTTCCCTTAACAAAAATAAATTATTCTAATCTCCACTAAATAAAAGTCCTAATTTTTAAATATAACAATAATATATTCCATGTAAGAAGAGTACAAAAAATTTAATCTAACAAAATTTACAACAATGGCTTTAAATAAAACTTCTCTAAAAAAATAAATTAATCCAAACTCTTATACTAAATAAAAGCCCTAATTTCTAAATATAATAGTATTACATTTTATAGAAGAATAGCATAACAAATTTAATTTAACAATTTTCAAGTTTATAATAATACATTAGAAATAAAAGCCCTAATTTCTAATATAATAATATCACATTTTATATAAAAATGCATAATAAATTTAGATTAACAATTTAAAATAATACCTTAGAATAGAGAAGAGAGATGAGGAAAATAAATTGAGAAATTATCAAATTAATGATGGGGGAGTGGGGTTGAGTATTAGTGGGACTGTGGGAGGAAGAAGGAGAAGTGAGGGAAGGAGGGGAGTTATCGAAGGGGTGCAGAAAGATGGAAAAAATGAGTTATTGACTTATTATTATAAATTAAATATATTTTTAATTTAATTAAATTTTTTTAGTGAAATTACTATTATACCCCTACTTTTTAAAAAAATTTCAGGGACCCTGTGCCCCTGGGCCTTCTTCATGTCCGGCACTGACTCCCTCCATCATATAATAAAAGTTAGAGTTACTGTAAATATGACAATCTAAAAAAGTTTTTTTAACTTACGTGTAAGAGTAATTTGTTATTTTTAGGTAATAAATAAATTATAAAATAAATTATGTGAGTAAAGGGTGACAATTTTAAAATTAAAGAATGTTGTGGAGTTGTTAGGTTATGTGATATTTTGTTGTTTAAGGGTGTGAACTGATTTATAGTACGCATAAAAATAGTAGCGTGAACATGTTTACGAGATGAAAAAAAATAAGAAATGAGTTACATAATTTATCCCTAAACTAAAACATCGAATACAAACATAGTTTAAATGTAAATAGTATTAAATTATAGTATCAGCAAAATATACTAAAAACCACATAAATAATTTCATATATATATATAACAATTCGTAAATTTTTATTCGAAAACCACTCTCATACTCCCTTCGTTCATTTGACAATGTTTTTATATACTTTTTTTTAATTAAGGAGTAATATTATTTTATGTGTAGTGAATAATTATATTAATGGAATATGTGAGTTTTATATTTTAATTGTATTACTTCCTTCATCTCACCGAAAGATTCACATTTTACCATATTAGGCGTCCCACTCAAAGGTCTCATTTTCCCATTTTAGTAAAAAGTCTCATATATGGCACATCATTCACTACTAATACAACTACACACAACATATAAAATAACAATACTGCCTTTGATATGAATTTGGTCCCTTGCAATTACAAGTTAAACAGTGAGCCCCCTCTATAAGCCACTTGAGACACATCTTGCGATTTACCTCCTTCACCACTAATCTCCAGGGAAGGGACGGTGGAGGCCCCTAATGGTAGGGTACACTATTTTTTTTAAATAACAATATTTCTTAATTTAGGGGCTAAAAGCAAATAGAGACCTTTGCCCGGACGTAGGAAATAGTAATGTTTGTGGGTTTCAACTCCTATATATTTAAAAGCAATAAGCGGCGTCCAGCTCCCCTATGTTTTCTGTCGGGTACCAGACAAAGGCATTGAAGGCAGATTGTCTTCATCCAAGTGGCAGAAGACAATTGGCTACTTTCTAGGGTTTTAGGACAATATAAATAGCATCTCGATAGGAGAGAGGAAGGATATTAGCACTCACTTTAGACATTACACTTGTAAAGATCGGGAAAACCAAGTGTTGTTCTAAAAGGATAGTAATAAAGCGGGGAATGTTCTTTGGTGGAATCGGTTCTTTGATTTGTTTTAATCTTCCTTATTCATTAGAATTCATAGTTTGTTTGTGTTTGACGGTGATTGTTTTTGGTATCGTTAATCAAAACATTAAATCTATACATACCCGATTAGCGAGCCGAAAACACTCGTCAACAGTGTACATTCCCAACCCCTACTTTTAAAATTAGCCGAGAAAATAAATTGCATGATGTAACTGAAGTAGCTTAAGACTTATTCTTTCTGTTTGGGGTTAACGTTTATGTTTGCCTTTTGTATGTAGATTAATATATATGATGCTGAATTTTAATAGATAGTGGGTTGAGAAATATAATATTTAATGTGTCGTGGGAGATTGTATTAGTATTATGTGTGAACCCTATATTGAATAATTAATTATTTTGTGTGGGTCCCCCTGATAAAAAAATGTAAACCTTAATTTTGGACGAATCAAAATAAAAAACGTAAACTTTAACAGGAGACGGGGGGAGTATTGTTTAACTGTTCTTGTTCTTGGAATTTGTGGAGGAGTTAAATGCATTTGTAATGGATCAAACACATGCCCTTGCTCTTGGTTATTGTTTAGTCTTATTATTTAAATGAGCTTGCAAGAGACCAAATTCATGTCTATACTCTTGAGATTGATAAATGCGGTAAACTGCAGATGTGACGTAAAGTGAATTATGGAGAGAGACCAAATCCATGCCCCACATGCCTCTGGTCTTGGGATTGATGGAAATTCATGTCCTGCTCTTTGGATTGGTGGAAGAGTGTCTCAAAGTAGGCTTATAGAGAAGAGAGGTCTTAGCCTTACTGTTTAACTGCGTTTGCAAGCGGCAAAATTCATGTACACATGCCCCTGGCCTTGGGATTCGTGGATGAGGTAAATCGCAGATGTACCTTAAGTGAGCCAAATTCATGTCTTCATACCCCTACTCTAGGGATTGATGAAGAAGGTAAATTGTAAGATGTGTTTCAAATGGCTTATAGAGATATCTTACTGTTTGATTGCGCTGATAATGGGTCAAATTCATGCCAAAAAATTCATGTCAAATGTGGGATTTGAACTCCCACATTACAACCATCAACTAAATTGAAAAGTCTTTCCAACTATGCCCTAGGAGCTATGTTTATACCCCATCCATCCGTATCTAAGGTGTCCATTTGCTTTTTTGCACGTAAATTATGGAGTATTATTATTATATGTAAAGTGTGTAGTTGTATTAGAGGAAAGTGGAGTTCCATATTGTGTACTTTTTTACTAAATAAGGGAATTAAATGCTTTTGAACCGGACGTCTGATGTGCTGTCGCCGGCATCCAAAAATAAAATTTATAATTTTCTGAACAAACCCACTAAGAATGTAGTAGGGTAAGTAAGAGTCAAAATCATAGGGAATAATTGAACTTTAATTGAATTTAATGTGTTTTTAAAAGTAACCAGAGAGGGGGGGATTAGATTGAGACTAACAACTAACAGACATAAAAACATAAATAATTAAAAGTACAAAATTAATAAAATAAGATAAACAAATAAAATAACAAACATAGTCCAAGGATTTGATCCTCTCCCGTATCCTAATTCACATGGATGAAATTCCTAAAATACCCACAAGTTCATAAACTTAAGTCTCTAGTCTAACGGTATGATCAATTAACCCTAAATATCCTTAAGATTAACAATTCAGGGTACGACCACCAAATTAAACTATTCTCGAGTGACCCTGTGGATTCGAACTCGACATGCATTAGGGTTTAGATATTAGGACTACTGGCTATGAAAACGGGGGTAGCGAATCATACAATCTAGATTTCGTGATTTCAAGAGGTACTCGCTCATTTTGTTACTCGCTTCACAATATTATAATAATTACGGAATATAATATGTAAAATAACTATTGAACAATTAATCACCTATTGAGAGGGGTAGTTCAAATAAACAATTGAAAAATCAAGATTCACATCAAAGCCAATCACAAAATAAATTCATAAAACAAGTTGATAATATGATTCCTAATCACACATGTAATTATTCTACGGAGGTTCACAATCCTCGGACTAGTAAACGAATTACATAATAGAAATTAAATAAAATAAATTAAAAAGGCTAAACCGACGATCTTGAATTCCTATGGTGGTGCTTCAGCTGTCCTTCTCCTCCAATCTGCCCTAGCATGTATATGATGATGAACGTATGTGTGATGTATATGTAGCGTGAGATCTGATCTTCATATATGTCCCAATTTAATTCTTTATTTCTTGAAAAGTGTTCAGGTTCATTGTATCTCCAATCTTTTTGGTAAGTTTCCTTATGTTCTTCAAATCAAATCTCACATTTATTTACTTGGTCAAATTTTTATTTAATTATAGCAGTCACAAAATAAATTATTATGACAGTACATTTTATCTCAATTTTGGCATGTTTCAATAAAAAATAAAATAATTAAAGCTCAAGTATATAAAATAGAAATAAGTCGTGATTATCATTAAATAATTCACAACTCACACGTAAAGAAATGAATTTCATCCAAAATAATCGTGTAAAATTATGACTTATCAAACTATCCACACCTGAACCTTTACTTGTCCTCAAGCAAAACAAGACCAAAACAAGATATAGGAAAAATGACAATCATGTACACGTGATAGCAAAACAGTGACACTTTCAAAAGAGATCAAATAAGGTGCACCAAATACAAATGTGACAGAATGTCTCACAAAAATTTTGCAACTTATGTAAAATATAAAAATTTAAGAATTCATTGCCTCACAATAGTTTCGCTCAGTTACGCTCAAGTATATAAGTAGGTAGCAAAACACTCAAAATTAAACAAGACAAGACATTATCATAAGCTTGCTCCCAAATCAAATCTCCACCAAGTTCAATGAGCATTGTGCAAATATCAAAAGAACTTTTAAAATGGTTGTAATGGGGCTTGGGATAAGGAGGGATTAAAATGATTAGAATGGCTATATGTACCACTTTGCAAATGTGTTACATGTAAGGCATACATCAAAGAGATACATCTTGCCCTTCTCAACGTTTTCCACATCCACTTCCTCTTTTTTTTTTTTTTTTGACAAATCTCTTATTTTTATCAACACATCCAACTACCCACACCTGTTTCTTTTCACAATTTCGAAAAACAGGGGAAACACTGAAGGGTTCAGTGTCTGAACTGCTAGAAAAATTCTGCAATCAAATTCCAGCTTTGTTTTTTTTTTTCAGCTCCAATTTTTTTCTCTTTTTTTTCAACCATTTTTTTTCAATTTGTCATCCTTTCTTTTCTTTTCCTCTTTTTTCTTCATTTTTCTTTCTTTTCTTCTATAAGCACCAAATCCCTTCATTTTCAATTCAACCACAAGAAATATTTTTCAATGAATCCACAATATGCAAAATAGTAGGGGTTCAAATGGAAGAGTTCAAGAAAGAAATGGAGCGTGTCTAATTTGATATGTTCATTCAACAAAGAAAAGGATAGGCTCAAAGTGGCTCTCCTAAAAGATTAGCACATGATTGGGTAGGTAAAAAGAATGTCAAAATATGATTTGTCTAGGTGCCTTTATCATTTAAATACACATGCTCAAATGTAAGATATCAAAATACATTCAAGTAGCAAGTTCTAGAATGTACATATCAAGTTCAATTTGCACTCAATCAAGAAAAATATAGAGCTTATATAGATGATAGCTCTTAAAGGCTCAAAGCTCACAAGAATAAGATAATTTTGCCATGAATTCTCAAACAAAAAATTATTCCACATTTGTCACAAAAATAACAAAACAAAACTATCAACTCACAAATATATGTACATCAAAATTCAACTCTCATGTCATGCCGAAAATTTCACATATCAAAAGCACAATTTCACCATAAATCCAACACCAATTTCACATGTGCACAAGTATAAAAATGTGATTCCACATGAATTACTATATGCACATGTAATCAAAAAAAAATTGCAACTTCAAACACCACTCAATACACCAAACCTACTCACACCTAATATTTTGCTTGCCCTCAAGCAAATAAAACACAATAAAATTCAAAGGAAAATCAAGTGCAAGAGAGGAAAGAAGTCACCAGCTTAAGTTCAATTTGATTAACCACACGTTGGATTTTTCTCTTCTCCAAAAACGCAATCAACACCATTGTCGCTTCACTCCATAGCCTAAAATAAACACCCACCAAAAGAACAAGATTATTTAATATAAAAAAATCAAATAAGAAAAATATAACTAAGTTGGGTTGCCTCCCAACAAGTGTCTTTTCTTTACGTCGTTGGCTCGAAATTCACTTCTCTTTCACATGATAGGAGTGAAATATTCAAACCAATATTCATGCTTCCTTGGTTTGAAATAAGTGTTCACTCCCACAAAATTACATGATTTATTGTCAGCCTTTTTGTACATAACTCCATGGAGTTTTGTTTGATCGCCTCAAGAAAATGATTATGAATCTCATCAACTCCGAAATACTTCAATTGTCTTCTTTTCTTTAGGGATATCAACCACCTTTTCCAACCTGTATTGAGATGAAAACAAACCAGAATTATTGGAAATTGATTCGGATGATTTTACCTCTTTTTTTTTATTTCAGCAGACGCAACACTGAAGGCTTCAGTGTCAGTTTCTGCCGGCAAATTTTTTTGCACCAAATCCGCAGAATTTTCAGCCTCTTCATCCTCTTCAATTTCTGCCTCCATTTCAAAATTCACACCATTGGTGGACTCTACGACACATTCCTCATGATTTACACTTTGTTGTGCCTCCAAACGTTCAACCTCGGTCCTTAATTGGCTATATTGGCACTTCAAACTCCAAATACTCAATTGGATTCCTTATTGAAATATCAAATTACTAATTTTCATCCGTTTCACCAAGGACTCCAATGAAGCATTCGAACTATGTTCATCTCCATTATATTCATCATCCTCATAATAGCATTCACTATTATTGAAGGATTGTGGTCTTTGCTCAAAATAGTCATGCCTTTGAAAATTGTATGGTTGATCATATGAGTTGTCCACATATCGAGAATTATGAGGGTTATGCCACTACCCTTGATTGCAAGTGTTGACATATGGTTGATCATTCCAATGCTTTTGTTGATTAGTATTCCAATATTCATCTCTTCATCTCACCGCTAATCTATCAATCAAGGATGGACACTCACGAATGGAATGGAGTTTGGTTGCACAAACTCTACATGGTGAACATTATGACCATAATAACCATGATACCGATTCATTGGAACTAAGCCTGCAAGGTGAGAAAGTGATTATTCACGAAAAATTAGAAAAATCAAAACATAGCAGAACTGACACTGAAGGGTTCAGTGTCAAGGCACTGCTTGGCAGAATTCGAAAAAATAAATCAAAAACACAAAAAAATTCAATAAAATTCGAGATTACTCCCTGACAACGGCACTAAATTTTGATGTGTTGTCGCCGACACCCAAAAATAAGATTTATAATTTTCCGAACAAACCCACTAAGAATGTAGTAGGGTAAGTAAAGGTCGAACCCACAGAGAATAATTGAACTTTAATTAATTTAATGTGTTTTTATAAGTAACCAGAGAGGGGGAATTTAATTGAGACTAACAACTAATAGACATAAAAATATAAATAATTAAAATTGCAAAATTACTAAAATAAGATAAACAAATAAAATAATAAACATAGTCCAAGGATTTGATCACCTCCCGTATCCTAATTCACATGAATGAAACTCCTAAAACACCAACAAGTTCATAAACTCATGCCCCTAGGCTAACGGTACGACCAATTAACCCAAAATATCCTTAAGATTAACAATTCAGGGTACGACCACCAAATTAAACTATTCCCAAGTGACCCTATGGATTCGAACTCGACAATGCATTAGGGTTTAGATATTAGGACTACTGGGCTATAAAAACAGGGGTAGAGAATCATACAACCTAGATTTCGTGATTTCAAGAGGTACTCCCTCATTTTGCTACTCGATTCACAATATCATAACAATTACGGAATATAATATGTAAAATAGTTATTAAACAATCAATCACCTATTGAGAGTGGTAGTCCAAATAAGCAATTGAAAAATCAAGATTCACATCAAAGCCAATCACAAAATAAATTCATAAAACAAGTTGATAATATTATTCCTAATCACACATGTAATTATTCTACGGAGTTTCACAATCCTTGGACTAGTAAACGAATTACATAATAGAAATTAAATAAAATAAATTAAAAAGGCTAAACCGATAATCTTGAATTCCTATGGTGGTACTTCAGCCGTCCTTCTCCTCCAATCTGCCCTAGCGTGTATATGATGATGAACGTGTGTGTGATGTATATGTAGCGTGAGATCTGATCTTTATATATGTCTCAATTTAATTATTTCCTTCTTAAAGAGTGTCCAGGTTCATTGCATCTCCAATCTTTTTGGTAAGTTTTCTTATGCTCTTCAAAACAAATCTCACCTTTATTTACTTGGTTAAATCTTTATTTCCAGCAGTAATGATAATTATAGTAGTCATCAAATAAATTATTATGGCAATACAATTTTTTTCAATTTTGGCATGTTTCAATAAGAAATAAAATAATTAAAGGTCAAGTGTATAAAATAGAAATAAGTCGTAATTATCATTAAATAATTCATAACTCACGCGTAAAGAAGTGAATTTCATCCAAAATAATCGTTTAAAATGACGACTTATCAACGCCAAAAATAGTAAAATTGACACCTTAGAAGCGGATGGAGGGAGTATTTTATAAGTTGTATTAAGTATAAAACGCATGCCATGCGAGATCATTAATTTTTAGTCTACACGTATAAAAACAAACCTAAAATTCCACTTTTGTTTTAAAATTTTTTTCAATTTTACTCTATATAGAAATAATTCAATTTTAATCTTAACCGTCCAATTAATGTTTTTGATTTGAATCATAAAATCTAATTATACTAATAATGAATTTTATTATTTAAATTTTACTTTTTTATTTAACAATATAACTTTGATAAATATGAGAGATATTTTGGCATATTTAACTAATTTTTATTCAATATATACTTAATTTCAATGAATATATCAATCAATATATTATAATTTAATTTAATATATATAAGACATATGATTTTCCTTTGATTTCAATCATAAAATTTAATTATACTAATAATGAATTTTATTATTTAAATTTTACTTATTTATTTATTTATTTAACAATATAAATTTGACTAATTTTAATCAATATATGCTTAATTTCAATTAATATATCAATCAATATTCATTTAATATATTATAATTTGATTTAATATACATAAGACATATGATTTTCCTTAACATCATCTTTTCAATTTTACTGTATTTAGTAATCATTCAATTTTAATCTTGACCGTCCATTTAATATTTTTGATCTCAATCATGAATCCTATTAATGACAATAATATGTATATTTTTAATTTTTTAATTAATAATATAAATTTGATAATTTAAGACTATCTCTATAAATATTCTTTTAATTTAATCTTTAGTAGTAATGTATGAAATTTTTTTTTTTATGTTTTGTAATTTATTTTAATTGTTCATTAAATTTTATTTTTATTAAAATCGTCTCTATAAATATTTATTTTCAATCACGGTCGTTCATTCATTAAAATCATTCTATATAAATTTTGAAAGTCCATTTAATATTTTTTGTCTCAATCATAATATCAATAATATATTTTTTTATTTTTTAATTAACAATATAAATTTGTAATATAAGATCATTTCCATAAATATTTTTTTTAATACAATCTTTTAGTATTAATGTATGGAATTTACTTTTTATGGTTTGTAATTTAATTTAATTGTTCATTCAATTTTATTTTCATTAGGATGTTCTCTATAAATATTTACTTTCACTCACGGTCGTTCATTCATTAAAATAATTCTATATGAATCTTTTTATTAACTAATCAAATACTTACTCTCTCCCTCTTTTTTTTTTAACTCTTTTTTTTTCTTCTCTTTTATAGATTCTACTTTTATACTCCCTCCGTCCCAGGCTAAGAGGGTCAGAGACCTTATGTTAACCATAAGATCTCTGGCCCTCATTACCTGTGACAGAGGGAGTATTTATAATCTACTCTAATTTGTTTTATCTTTTATACTTTTATTTGATCTTACATGCATGTTCAACCATTCATCTTGGAGGTATTATTATACTTTTTAATTTTTTGTTATCTTATTTTTTTTCTTTTAGATTTTTGTGTTTTTATTAAAAATCAAATCCGTACTCTCTACCTTTTTTTATTTTTTTCTAATGCTTCTTCTTTTTCTTCTCTTTTACAGATTCTACTTTCATATTATTTATATTTTTTTGTCTTTTATACTTTTATTTGATCTTGTATGCAAGTTCAACCATCCTCTTTGGAGGTATCATTATACTTTTTAATTTTTTGTTATCTTATATTTTTTCTCTTTGATTTTTGTGTTTTTTTTAAAATAATTCCATAAATCTTATTTTTATAATTTAATTTATTTTATCTTCTTTTATACTTTTATTTGATATTATTTTTAGGTTCAATCATTCTCATAATTGATATAATTTGTAGGTCCAATCATTCTCATTTAAGGTGTTATTATTTTTCTTTTATTATTTTTTATCTTTTTTTCTTTAATTTTTGTGTTTGTTTTATAATTCTATGAACCCTATTTTTATATTTTAATATTCGATCTTTTTTTAAATATATTTTAATATTCTATCTTTTAATTTTTTTTAATCTTATTTTCAGGGTTCAATCTTTATAATTTGAGACAACATTCTTTTTTTTCATTTATCTTATGATTTATATTATTTTTTGTGTTTTCTTTATCTTTCATAAACTATATTTTTAAAGTTTTTTTTATTTTATTGTTCTTATTTTTATTTGATTTTATTTGCACTTTCGATCACTAAAAAATCAACATATCTAGAATTAAATTTAAAATTTTTAGAGTATCAAAATTCAAAGCACATGTCAACTATTTTTTTATTATTTTTATTTCATCTTTAAGATTAATGTATGAAATCTATTTTTTAAATTTATTAATTTATTCTAAGTTTTTATTTAATTTTATTTTCATTAGATAATATCTATATATATTCTTTTACTTTTGGATTAATTTATAAAATCTATTTTTTAAGTTTTGTAATTTATTTTGACTGTTAATTCAATTTTATTTTTATTAGTATGTTTCTATAAATATTATTTTAATATTTATAATTTATTATATTAAATAGTATTTTATATTTTATTTTATTCATATGTTATTTAATTAGAAAATAATATTTATTATAGTAAACTATATCTTTATTTTAAAACAAAATAATAATTGAGTTTTATAGAGAAATTATATATATATTTTCATAATATTATCTTTATTTGTGTGTTTTTAATAATTATATAAACCCTATTTTTATAATTTATTTTATTTTATCTTCTTTTATACTTTTATTTGATATTAACTTTAGATTCAATCATTCTCATATTTGATCTAATTCTTTTTTTTCTCTAATGCTTCTTCTTTTTCTTCTCTTTTACAAATTCCACTCTAATTTATTTTGTCTTTTATACTATTATTTGATATTATATGCAGGTTCAATCACTCTTCTAAAGGTGTCATTATACTTTTTAATTTTTTGTTATCTTATTTTTTTCTTCGATTTTTGTATTTTTTTAGTAATTCTACAAATCCTATTTTCATAATTTAATTATTTTATCTTCTTTTATTTGATATTATTTTTAGGTTCAATCATTCTCATATTTGATCTTATTTGTAGGTCCAATCATTCTCATTTGAGGTATCATAATTTATTTTTTTGTTTATATTTTTTTCTTTTGTGTTTCTTTTATAATAATTATATGAACTCTATTTTCATATTTTAATATTCTATCCTTTTGATCCACTTTTTATTTTTTTTCTCTAATGCTTCTTCTTTTTCTTCTCTTTTACATATTTTTTAATTCTAATTTGTTTTGTCTTTTATACTTTTATTTGATTTTATATGTAAGTTCAATCATTCTCCTTAAAGATATCATTATACTTTTTAATTTTTTGTTATCTTATTTTATTTTACTTCAATTTTTGTGTTTTTTTCAATAATTCTATAAACCCTATTTGTATAATTTAATTTATTTTATCTTCTTTTGTACTTTTATTTGATATTATTTTTTGGTTCAATCATTCTCATATTTGATCCTATTTGTAGGTCCAATAATTCTCATTAGATGTATTATTCTTTTTTTTCTATCTTTTTTTCTTCAATTTTTGTGTTTTCTTTATAATAATTTTATGAACCCTATTTTTATATTTTAATATTCTATCTTCTGTTCTTCTTTTTAATCCTCTTTTTATTTTTTCTCTAATACTTCTTATTTTTCTTCTCTTTTACTGATTCTACTTTCATATTATTTATAATCTACTATAATTTTTTTGTCTATTATACTTTTATGGCAAAAATTTCTGTGCACCCGGTCGCACGAAACATATTCTGTGCGCTTTTAGAATTTTGTGTTAAATTGTATACCTTTTAGTATACAAATGTGTACCCTTTATTTTCTAAAGAAAATTATTGTGTGTATCTGGGCGCATGAAAAACACTCGGTGCGCCTTTAGAATTTTGTGTTAAATTGTATACCCTTTAGTATAAAAATGTGTACTCTTTATTTTCTAAAGAAAAAAAATATTAATGAAAAGTGTATACCCTTTAGAACAAAATAGTGTACCTCTTATTAATTAAAATGTATACCCTTTAGACCAAAGTAATGTACCCTTACCCATAATACTAAATTTCTAAAGGCACACGGAATGTGTCCCGTGTGCCCGGGCGAACGCAAGCCTCACTCTACTTTTATTTAATCTTATATGTAGGTTCAATCATTCTCCTTAAAGATATCATTATACTTTTTTATTTTTTGTTATCTTATTTTTTTTCTTCATTTTTTGTATTTTTTTTAATAATTCTTTAAACCCTATTTTCATAATTTAATTTATTTTATCTTCTTTTATACTTTTATTTGATATTATTTTTAGATTCAATCATTCTCATTTGAGATATCATTCTTTTTTTATTATTATTATTATTATTATTATTATTTGTTTATATTTTTTTTCTTTAATTTTGTGTTTGCTTTATAATAATAATTTTATGAACCCTATTTTTATATTTCTATCTTTTGTTCTTCTTTTTAATCCTATTTTCAGGTTCAGACATTATCATTTGAGTCATCATTCTTCTTTTATTTTCGTTTACCCTTTTTTTCTTTTTTATTTAATCTTATTTGCAGCTTCGATCATTAAAAAAAGTTATCAGTGTATGTATCTTATATGCAGGTTCAATCATTCTCCTTAAATGTATCATTATACTTCTTAATTTTTTTATCTTATTCTTTTTCTTTTTTATTTTTTTGTTTTTTTTTTTAATAATTCTATAAACCATATTTTTATAATTTAATTTATTTTATCTTCTTTTATACTTTTATTTGATATTAATTTTAGCTTCAATCATTATCATATTTAATCTTATTTGTTGCTCCAATCATTCTCATTTGAGGCATCATACTTTCTTTTCTTTTCTTTTTTGTCTATTTTTTTTTCTACAATTTTTGTGTTTGCTTTATAATAATTCTAAGAACCCTATTTTTCTATTTTAATATTCTTTCTTTTGTTCTTCTTTTTAATCTTATTTTCAGTTTCAAACATTATTATTTGAGGCATCATTCTTTTTTTTCCCGATTATCTTATGATTTATATTTTTTTCCTTCTTTTTTTATGTTTTCTTTATATTCCATAAACTCTAGAAGATATACTTCTTAAATGTGGTGATGACTATATGAAGAGTATTGTGGACACTATATATCCTAGCTTCTTGAACGCGATGGATGATCCAGGTTATCTTCAAGAGCCACGCTGGATTCTCTAAATTCAATAAATGAATACAAGATAACATAGAATAAGAACGCATCCAGGATATATCTCAATTCGAACACCGTTGTAAATCAGATACCAATGTAGACATCTTGGCAGATGTTCATACTCTAGAGTTTCTAAATTCAATAAAGTGTTCGGAAATGCCAAATCATGAGCTCATTTTGAAGGTAGATACACCAGTTATGCTATTGAGAAATCTAGACCACGCAAGAGGATTATACAATAGTCTACGTTTACTCATTACAAGACTCGGCCCTCGAGCATAGAGTAGTACAAGCTAAGGTGATGACAGATAACGGTGTCGGAGATTATATTTTAATTTCGAGACTTACTTTAACACCTTTTGATGTTACGATTTCATTCAAGTTTCAACGGAGACAGTTCCCGTTGATAGTATTATATGCCATAACCATAAACAAAAGTCAAGAACAATCTTTGAAGAATGTTGAATTGTACTTGAAAAGGCCAATATTTAACTATGGTCAACTCTACGTTGCTATATCTAGAGTTACAACAAGAAAAGACTTGAAAATAATGTTTTGTAATACTAATGATTGGGCCACCAGTATGTGTAAGAACGCTGTGTTCAGGGAGGTATTCAGAAATGTCTAGAAATTAATTGTTGCAAAGCTCTACAAGGTAAAATGTATAGATGATTTTATCCGCAATTTGTACAATAATCAACTTCTCATCTTCTTGATGCAGGATCAGATACGTCTTTTACCTGAGTTTGAATGTAGCTAATTTATTTCGATAAATTTAGAATTTATTTCTTAATGAAATTTTGGTAATGTTGTGAAAATTGTATTGTTCTCATCAATGTGTGGGATTGCTAAGTCAGAACTTTTTTCCTCTCTTCTTCACAACATACCATATATATTGAGAATGGACCTTATATTGATGTAAGGGAAAAAAGTTTGAGATATTTAGGGGAGAAAGTGTTTATAGTGGAAATTTTTATTTTCCAAAGATCATAATCGTGCATTGTTACATACACTAAGTTTTTCCAAATCACAGTCTAAATATTTTTAAGATTTATGCCGATGTTTTGAAATATATAACAACTATTAATCGTATAATACAGTTCAATATCTTTGAATTTTGTAGTTAACAACTATATATATATATATATATATATATATATATATATATATATATATATATATATATATATATATATATATATATCATGTTTCAAAGGTTACTGTAATATTTTAACAATTGAAGTTAATGGAAGGATTCGTACTTAACAGGATTGACACAAAATCAAAAGATGGTTTCAATTGTATAGATCATCTGCAGGCAAAAAAAAAAAAAAAAAAACAGTTACTAACTGGTTATGGAGATAGTTTCATCATTCAAAGATTTTTTTTAAATAAAGGGCCTTGAAAACTGTCATCTATATGGAATTTATAATTATTATTAACGGCTAGATTCATAGAATGAGCATTGGAAATTGACCAAAATGGTGAACATCTATTGAAGCTATTGTTTTAGTACTAATGTTGAATGTCAAACAGATCTAAAAAAAATTAGTTTATGCCCCATTAAATTATATCACTACAACTACACAATACGCAAAAAAAAAAACTCCCTCTATCCTGTCCTAATGGTTACATTTGCTTCTTGCACAGTAATTAAGGAATATTATATTTTAATGTATAGTGGATAATTGTATTAGAATGGTAGGTGGGTCACATATAGATGCTTTAATCATTTTATGTGGGTGTGTAATGAAACCGATTAGGAACTGATCCCCAAATTGAAAATATGTAACTATAAGGCCGGGAGGACATATGAAGTATAAGAAAGAAAACAATTATAAATAAAAATATTTATAATTATTTCCATTCAAAACACATATGAGATAATTATAAACATAAATAAAAAATAATACTACAATAAAATTCTAACCTGACCAAAATCGAATGAGACAAGCTCAAACATATTCGTAGAGGTAAAACTATTAAAACTAAAATATAATTAATAATTATCCAATAATAAAATATCTAAAAATTATTCGCAAAATATAATTATTTCCGTGCAAAACACATATGGGATAGTTATAAACATAAATAAAAATAATATTACAACAAAATTCAAACCAGACCAAAACCGGATGAAAGAAGCTCAAACATATTCATACAGATACATAACACTACTAAAAAAAATTTAACCAACAATGTATAATAAAATGCTTTCCGTGCAACGCACGAGCGGGAAATATTAGTATAATTAAATTTTGATATAACTTAATCGCTCCATCAAAATAAAATTTAAACTGATTTCCTTGTGATTGGAATTGACAAAAACTTGACCCGATTCTTTAAAGGTGAATCAATTTTCTACTCGAATTGTTCCATGAAAATATAATTTTATACTGATTTGAATCGATTTTTTTAGAAAAAATTGAATAAAGCTCCTATTCCTTTTAAATATTCAAATATTGTGAATGATCCAGAATAAAGCTCCTACTCTAATTGATTCAATTAGCATAAACTTTTTTGAACTTTATCAATCCAAGTCTGAAAAATTAGTAAACTATTAATAGTCATGGAGCACATATTTTTTTAATAATTGTATATTTTTTACGCTCAATTTTTCATTAAAAAACTAAAAAAAAAATTCACTAACAAAGTGTACATTTTTATTCATAATTGTATATGATTTTGTTCATAACTGTATACATTTCTGTAAGTGGGTGCACTGTATCATGGAGTGCACAGTAGTATTAGCCTTTATAAAATATGATGAATGATGCATTAATGTATAATTCTATAATGTTACAATAGATTAACTACAAATACATTTTAACTACCCAAAAACACATACTTTACTTAAAAATAAGGGCTAATTCCAAAAAAATTCACCACCTTTTCAAATCTATCATGACTTTTTATTTTTGTTAATTTAATACACAATCTACTTAATATTTTCAATTATATCACAATCTTTTATTTTTGTCAATTCAATACGTGATCTATTTAATATTTTCAATTCTATCACAACTTTTATTTTTCAATTTGATACACCACTTATTTTATATTTTCAATTCAATTCAATTCAATTCATTATTATTATTATTATTATTATTATTATTATTATTATTATTATTATTATTATTATTATTTGGATTTGGATTCAGTCTTTATTTAATAACAAATGGTACAATATATTATTATACCGATCTTTGCTTCGTTCTTGGTACAACTTTACTTTTTTTTATTTATTTTTTTTAATTTATAAAAAAGTTATATATATATATATATATATATATATATATATATATATATATATATATATATATATATATATATATATATATATATATATATATATATATATATATATAAATTATAAAATGGATGAAAATAAAAATTGATAAATTAATGAGGGAGCAAATTAAAAATTTTGTTCCATTTTTTTGTAAGAATATATTTTTTTTAAAATAGTTAAACTATCACAGATTCACAATAGCTATTGTCAAATAATTCTCCACTTATTTTTTTTTTTTAGAGTTCTTAAAAATATAATTTTTTTAAATATAAAAAAATTAATATAATATAATATAATATAATATAATAATAATAATGAATTGAATTGAAAATATAAAATAAGTAGTGTATTAAATTGTATAAAAAATAAAGTTGTGATAGAATTGAAAATATTAAATAGACCGTGTATTGAATTGACAAAAATAAAAGGTTGTGATAGAATTGAAAATATTAAACAGATTGTGTATTGAATTTGCAAAACTAAAAGATCATGATAGATTTGAAAATTCCCGTGTTAAATTTTTTAGAAATTAACCCTAAAAATAAATATATTTTAATAATTAATCTATACATCATACATTTCATTTCACATATATTCATCCCAAAATTATCAATACATCATACATTTCACATATGCCCATCTCGTAAAAGAATGGTATTTGAAAAACATTATCTTTTCATTAAAAATTGAATCGATCTCACGATATAAAAACCATCGAGCTAGATACATGTACTTTCTCACGATATTAAAACCATCGAGCTAGATACATGTACTTTCTCACGATATTAAAACCATCGAGCTAGATATCTGTACTTTTATCACAAGTCAATTTTAGAGGTAAATATGTACCTGAAATATGAAAATCAAACCCAAGTTCAATATACCAAATCTTCAATAAGATTCTTCCATGCAAATTTAATATATCAAATCTTCAATAAAGATATTTTCATGCAATCTAGTGGATAAGGATTACTTTTTAAACATAAATACTTATATACAAGAAATCGTACACAACGTTATATATTATTCTGTATAAACTTTTCCACTACAAAAAATAATATTATTTTTATTTATAACATACTATAAATTTTCTGAAAAGAGTAATATCGATATTTTAAAGTTTAAAACTCACGTTTTTTAAGGTAACACGTTCTAAAGGAGGCACAAGTTAACACGTTCTAAAAGAGGCACAAGTACTACACTGGTTTCATATTAGCATGGCACAAACTAATATATAAAGTGGGAAGGGTGGTGTGGTACGAAGGTAATAAATACAGTAACTTATTGTACCCCTGCACATAAAAGTTAAAAACGATCCCCAAATGGTATTAATTTATGTTTTGGGTTTTGATTGAGTGACGTTTCAATTTAATTTATGTCAAATATGACGGTGTTTTGATACATGTAAGAGTATTGATTGAGAAGAAATAATAAAATTTGTAGATAAAAGTAATAGTGGACAAACACTTGTGTGAATCTAATTCATAAGTAAACCCTATTTTCAAATATTAGTTTTTTTTACATGAAAAATTACTCTTTAAAGATATAAATTACTATTACTCTTTTAAATGAAAAAAATTATTTTTTAAATTATTATAAACTTTGATTTATCGATTACTCTTTAATACATGAATAATTGGTCTTTAAAGAGATGAATTATTACTTTTCTAAATAAAAAATATACTCTTCAAACATTAACTTTTTATTATTAAAGAGTAATTTTGCAGAAACAGAATTCTTATGAACCCGATTCACACAAACTCACACATAAGGGTAATATATAAAATTTAGGGAAATTTGGAAGAAAGCCCATTATAATAAGGACACTTTTTTTTAAAAAAAATTTGACATCCACGATAAATTTCTTATTTAAGAATGTCACTTTGAAAATTTTAATACACAATTACCCTCCCACTTAAGTTACACAAATGACCCAGCATGCAATCGTTAGTGCGATCAACTTTGCGACTATGCTCTACTATTATATGCAACTTCATGTGCAACTGCTTTTGAAATCACACACGCAACCCTACATATGATCATTTGTGCAACTACACCTAATCGAGTATTTAGTTGCATAAATAGTCGCATGTAGGGTCGTGCTTTACTCAGATTTAGAGAAGAAGTAATTGTATCTTAAAATTTCAAAAGTGAAATTCTTTCAAAAAATTTATATGGGTGAAAATTATCAAAACAAAGTATGAAAGAGGCACATTTTTCCAAATTTCCCTAAAATTTAGGTGTGGTTTTAAAAACCAAAACATTGGTTTTAAACCCTACAACAAACATCCCCATATTGTTTGAGGTTTATATTTAGTTTGAAAATTATGAATAATGATAATTTATATTTGTTATAGGTTTTAGTATGATAATTTTTAAATTTATATCAAATCATCATTTAAGAGTAGAGAGAAATATGTGAAAGAGTGTATCAAATAACATGAAAAATGCAAAGACTTGTGTGAGACTGTCTCACGGAGTGATTTTTGTGAGACGAATAAAAATTTATAACATTTTTAATGTAAAGTGATAACCAATTAATGAAAAATGATAATGGTGTTTTGAACTATTTCATGAACGATTTATAGTATAAATAATAAGTGATAATATTTTTTAATAAAAAATGATAACTAATTACTAAAGCATTAAAGGGTTTTACTGTGAAACGATCTCAGCCAAAACCGTCCCTATACAAAATGAAAATAGATAAGATGAAAAAAAAAAATTAGGTAGTGATAATACAGAAAAATTGCGTGCATTAAAGGTGATTAAGATAGGAAGGTGTATATAGTATATAAATGATTTTTAAAATATGAATATGAAAATTTAAAAATAAATAAAAACCCAAAACAGATAGTGCCATAATTCTAAAAACTAGCTAAATCTTATGAAACAGATATCCATTTACGGGAACTATTAAATGACGTCATGGTTGGATGACGTCATGGTTGAATTGAGTGGGATTAAATTAGGAGATCACTTGGGTGACCCGTGGTCACCTATGACCCTCTCACATGAGGGGATCCCTCATGTGAGAGATGAGGGATCCCCTCATGTGAGAGGGTCATAGGTGACTACGGGTCACCCAAGAATTACCCTTAAATTATCCCTCATGTGAGAGGGTCATAGGTGACCACGGGTCACCCAAGAATTACCCTTAAATTAGTGATCCCCTAATGTGAGAGGGTCATAGGTGACCACGGGTCACCCAAGAATTACCCTTAAATTAGTGATACTATTAAATTTGCGGCTGGACTGTGAATCACGTTTCTATGGCGAGTCTTCATTTCTATTGTAAAATCATTCCGACCTCATTAACACCTTTGATATGAATATGGGTCCCAAATTTGGGTGTCCTTCAATCACTGCAAGTATGCAACATGCCAACAACGACTCATCTTATTTTGCATCACGCCTTTAATTAAAAATTAATTTTTATTATTTTAGTAATTAAAATTAAATAAAAAAACTATCTTCATGATTTCATCTCATACTTATCTTTACCACTAAAAAAAAAAAAAAATTACATCAATCATTAACCTCAAAAATTATCTTAATTTTAAAAATACAACTCTCACTTAATACAAACAATATGGAGTACTCTAAACATTTTTTTATTACCTAAATATACTACAATATTCCTAAAAAGTTAATAAAGATGATCAAAAAGTAATAGTACTCCCTCCGTCCCATAAAACCTTTCATACTTTCTTCATTTGTTTGTCCCACAAAACTTTTCACACCCCAAAAAAGGAAACATCACTTTATCTAACAGCCTAATAAGTTACTTTAATTTCAAATTTCCCACTCTTTTTTCACACACATATCATTACTTTATACTTTTTTATTACCTAAAAATACTACAATACCATCCAAAGTCAATAAAGTCGGTCAAAAAGTGTAATTTTTCTTAAACAACGTGGAACAATAAATGTGAAAAGTATTATAGGATGGAGGGAATATTTTTTAAACTACGTATCTAGAATGTTGGTGCAGTTAAGTGTGGATGGAGGGAGTATTTTATTATCAGATTAGTACTAAGAAAATAATCATTACTGCTCCCTCCGTCCCGCATTAGGTTTACGTTTGTTTTTTGCACATGTAGATTAAGAGATATAATAATATTTTAATGGGTAGTGTGTTGAGAAATACTCCCTCCGATCCACGTTAATGTTTACATTTTCCATTTTGATTTGTCTTAAGTTAATGTTTACATTTCCTCTTTCTGTCAAGTGGAGCACAAAATAATTAATTATTCTATATGGAGCTACACACAATACTAATACACTTACACACTAAATATTAAATACTCCCTCCGTCCTATCCAAAAGAATATTTTACTTTTTGCACGTGGATTAAGGAGTATTATTATTTAATGTGTAGTGAGTAGTTATATTAATGGGAGTGTGAGCCCCATATTTTAATTGTATTAGTGAGTGTGTGTGGTCATAAGTGTGTAAAAAGGGAAATGAGACTCTTTGCGCGGGATGCACAAAATGGAAAAAAATGAACTCTTTAAAGGGGGCCATTAAAATATTATATCTCTTAATCTACGTACAAAACAACAAACTTAAATCTTAAAGCGGGACAAAAAGAATATAATATTTAATGTGTAGTGAATAATTGTACTAGTGTTGTGTGTGAGCTCATGTAGAATAATTAATTATTTTGTGTGTATCCCACATAGAAAAAATGGAAATATAAACCTTAAGGGGATGTGTTTTTTGGGTTTAAAGTGATTTAATAAATCAGTGAATAGTGTTATTCTATGTTTGTTTTAGATTTAAATATGGTAGATTTAAACTTTATGTTAAATCAAGTATTAATTAAAGTAAGAGAAGAGGAGAGAGAAAGAAAGAAAAAGTATTAATTTAGGAGAGATAATATAGGGTAGGGGTGAATAAATGTTAATAGGGTATGTAGATGTAGTATAGGAAAGATTTATTAAATCTAAATTCGGAAGATTAAACTGGAATCAATCATCACCTAATTTAAAACAAATCAAAATAGAAAATATAAAATTTAACGCGGGATGAAGGATTCAGTATATTGGAACATGACAAAGATTTCTCTGAGACCGTTTCAAGGGAAGACTTCTGTAAAACGAATAAAAAATATAACATCTTAATAAAAAGTAATACTCAGATTCATAAAAAATAGTGATGCAATAAATTATTTCATTAATAATTTATAACATAAATAAAAAGTAATTATTATTTTATAAAACGAAAAAAAAATCAAAACATAGGTTATCACTATAGAGTCTATTAATATATAAATAGAGTAACGGTATATTAATATGGTAAGAGATAAATGGTGATCATATAACGGGTCTGATAGAGGAAATGAGAGAGGAGAAAAATAAAGGTAAAAAGGAACATCATGTATTAATTAAGGGAAAAAAAAAGTGCGGAGGATGGGTGGGTATAAAGGAAAAATTGCACTAAAGTTTCAATTCTATGTTACAAACACTTTATTGACATTGGGAAATATCATTGCTATTAATCAAACAAGGATGAAATGTATGCTTGCATATTTGTTCATAGGTTAAATCGGATATTTAATTATTAGAATAATTGTTGGATACTCAAATGATGCCGCTAATATGCCCAATGCACCTATTGTAATATGATGAGAAGTTATTCCTTCCGGAACAAAAGGAGACATCGACATATTATTATAGTTTGGTGGAAACAAAATCATTTTTCTTGAGATCTTCTCAAATAGAAATCGAGAACGAAGTAACTAGAAAGACAGTTAGAATGACCCTCCTCTAAAAGGATCATCATATGAAGTAAAATATGCACTAAAGTTTCAATTCCATGTTCCAAACACTTTATTTATTACTTACTGCAGTTTTCTTATATCTAGTAAGTCCATCCGTGCTATCTTATAACTACTACGGGATCGTTTGGTTCCAATTTTTTAATTGGGATGACAAATCAATTATAATAAAATTAAAAGTGATTGAAGAGTGTAAAATAATTATTAAATTAATGTGAATAATTAAAGAATTTTATTTCCTATTACGTCAAGCATCAATGAGAATTAATATATATACTTCCATTCTCATTAATCCCACCCAATACAGATTCTAGGAATAATATATCTTCATTCTCATTAACCCCACATAATAAAGCTGTCAGAATGAGTTGGTGGGCCAGTTTAGCCCAAACTCATCATAACCCGCTCTTATGCAGGTTCAAATAGGTTGGGTCACACGCCGATCGGGTCACTTGCGAGTTGGGGTGGGTCACTGGTGGGTCGACCCACGGATTGGTCTAATTATTTTATTTTTTTTATTAGTATTTTTTTAAAGATATTTCACTTACCACCCACTCTACCCCACTTCCCCCCAACCCCCAACCACCCACCCAACCCTTCCCCAATTTTTTTATTATTTTAATACTAAAACTTTTATTAAATTTTAATATTTAAATAACAAATTATTACCAGCATACCCCCACCCACCTATCCCACTCCTACCCTCACCCCACCCCCCACCCCTTCTCAAAAAATTATTTTTTAATTTAAATTTTAGATTTTAATATTTTAATAATAAAAATATTACCACCCTATCCCACCCACCCCCCACCTTACCCCACACCCACCCATCCCTTCCCAAATTTTTTTTATAACAATTTAAATTTTAATATTTAATAATAAAAATATTATCACAAAGACAATATAAAATGAAAAGATATGAACATAAATCTTAATCTTGTCACGTAATACATAATGTGTTACAGTGGCATAAGCATGCATCGCGGGGACGATGGTCCTATATGAAGTCCTCTTCACCGTGCACAGACATTAGTTGGACAGGGGCGGATCCAGAAAAAAAATTCTGGGGGTACGACATGTAAATATAAAAATATTACTATTTATTTAAAAAAATAAAAAAATTACAATTATTATTGATACCGTCCAATTTTTATTTTTAAAAAGTAATTTAAGACATTATTATCATGAATTTATAATATATATTTAGAAAATAATAATGAATTGAATGTAAATTAATATTGCAACTAAAAATTTAGGCAACAAACGAATGAAAAAAAATATACACACACGAGTGAAATAATAAAAAAAACATCACGAATTAAAATGGAAAAAAATAAAGAAAGATGTAGTATTATATTAAGAGAAACATATTTGATAAATAACCTACCCACCCATCCCCACCCACCACCCTTCCAAAAAAAATTTTTATAAAAAATTTTAAATTAATATTAAAAAAAATTGGGGGTGGGTGTTTGGGTTGTGGGGGTGGAGTAGGCTGTGTGATAATATTTTTATTATTTTAATATTAATTAAAATCTAAATTTTTATAAAAAAAATTTTTTGGGGGTAGTGGGGGTGGGGTTAGGGGTAGGATGAATGATAATATTTTTATTATTTTAATATTAAATTTTAAATTTTTATAAAAAAAAATTTTGGGGGTGGGGTGGAGGGGTGGTGGGTGGGGGTAGGGGTTGGATGGGTGATTATTTTTATTATTTTAATATTAAAATTTAAAATTTTATAAATAAATTTTTTTGGGTTGGGGTGGGGTGGGGTGGGGTGGGCGGGGGTAGGGGTAGGATGAGTGATTATTTTTATTATTTTAATATTAAAATTCAAATTTTTATAAAAAAAATTTTGGGCGTGGGTGGCTGTAGGGATGAGATGTGTGATAATATTTTTATTATTTTAATATTAAAATCTAAATTTTAATTAAAAATTTTTTTTGGGGGGTAAGCGGTGGGGTAGGGGGTAGAGATAGGGGTAGGATGAGTGATAATATTTTTATTATTTTAATATTAAAATCTAATTTTTTTTATTAAAAAAATTATTTTGAGGTTGGGGTGGGTGGGTGGGTGGGTGGCGGTAGGGATTGGATGTGTGATAATATTTTTATTATTTTAATATTAAAATTTAAATTTTAATAAAAAAATTTGTGGGGATGGGCGGTGGGGTAGGGGTAGGGATAGGGATAGAATGGGTGATAATATTTTTATTATTTTAATATTAAAATCTAAATTTTTTATTAATTTTTTTTTTGCGGGGCGGGGGGGTTGGGTTGGTGGGGATAGGAATAGGTGGTAGATTATTGGGTGGGGCGGGTTAACCCAAAATCCACTGTGACTCACTGTGTAGTAGGTTTAAATGGGACGGGTTGCTTTTGAGACGGGTCATTTTGGATTAGATTATTTTTGGGGCAGGATACTAACGGGCTTTTATAGGTTGGGGCGGGTTGACCCATTGAGTTCAACCCAAATTAACAGCTCTACTACACAATACAGGTTTCAGAAAGATTTTTTTAAGGAACGACATGTAATTCTAAAAATATAGTATTCCATATTTGAAATTACAGTTACCAGTTATGGGGTTACAAACCGGTGACCTAATGGGCAAGATCACACGCCGTTACCACTAGGCTAAGGATGAGTTGGTTTAATGTCATGCTATATATATCTATTTTAATTTTTTGGGTACAACTATCCCCATGTTTTCCCTGTATCCGCCCCTGACCCAATTTTCCCAATCAAACACCTCTTAAATATTCTTTCAATTATGTATTTTTACCCATTTGTATGGAATATAGAAAAAGTATGGATAAATTGATAATTTTAAGAGAAAAAATAAATAAAGTTGTTGAAATTGATGAATAAAATGTAAAAAGTAGGTAAAATGTAGAGTGTATTTTTACCATTTATGGAATGGGTAAAAATATGTGGGATGACTCAAAATGGAAAGCGAGTAAAAACACGTGAAACGAAAAGAGTAGTTAAAACAAGTTTTTGAGCTTAAGTTTAAAAAAATTTCAAGAACTATAGAGATGAGTTTGGACTCTTTCTTTCCCATATTGGGGGATGATATTCGGTTCTCTCATTGTTTACATGTATATCTCATTGTTGACAAGGAAACACTGTTCACATGAATTGGGAAGGAACTGAATCTGCATACATTATACCAAAGACTTGTGATCAATTTCACACTATAAATGGCAAAATGAATAAGGTTGAATTCTAAATGGGATAATTTCAGATTTAGTCTCGTAATAATTGTTCAATGCTAAAAAGGTTCCAAAATTAGCAGATTTAGTCTTATAGGAATTTTTCATAAAATCTGTTAATAGTTGACGAAATATTTTGAATCATTAACAAGACCAAAATGGATTATGTCTATTTTGAAAGACAGAAAATAATATAAATCTGTTAGTTTATAATAATATAAGTTAATTTGGGATGAAAATTTTCTAAAATTATAATTATAATATTCTTATGGTATTAAAACCGCTCACTGTAGGACCAGTGTATTCCTGCGGGACTAATTGAAAGAATTCTTATGGAAGAAATGTGATATTTTCCCAATTCTAAATGGATGTTGGAACAAATTGAAGTTGAAGTTCTTCCTTGTTCAAATTTTTTATTCCTTTTAAAGGTAAGCATTTATGTAAATCGAATTCACGGTATAAATTATGTGGTTCTTCTTTAACTTAAATCCTAACAATACATATAATATAATAGTTTAAATTAAAGGGGGACTGATGAGAGTGGAAATTCATGTACTTTTGGGTCTAATTTGTTACCTCTTTGAGTGTTTAATTACTATTATTTGCACAAATCTTTATACTTTAGATTATTATTGACTAAAAGGTGCATGAGAGGTATTTTGTTGTGTTTTGATAGGAAAAACGATCAAGAACTCGAAGTTGAAATGAAGGATGAATTTGTGCTATTTGCAAGCAAATAGACGTCCAACTTCCATAATTTTTCTGTATCTGTGTGATTGTCCAAATTGGTCATGTGATATATGGTTGGAAAAATACAGAAGAGAGAAACGTGTGGCCGTAAGAAACACCTCAATTGGATTTCAAACAAGGAATTATGATCAAAACGGTGACGTCGCGCAAGTTGCTCCTGCTCAGCACGATGGTGCCACTTTGCATGCCTTGTTATAGAAAGCCAAGGAAGAGAGAATTGCGTAGGCACAAGAATCACACAAATTGGAGGCCGGATGAAAAAGTTATGCTAAAAACCATGAAGTCGCGCAGGCTGCACGAGCGGGGGGCGTGCGTGAACAAGATGTTGCGCATTTTCCAACCATGTGAAGCATATTTCCAGCTGTGTGAGAATTCTTTCCAGCCGTGTGTGGGATCTTGGCGCACGGTTGTTGCCGTGCTAGGAGTTTTCGAAATCGTAGTTGCGGAAGTCAAGAACATGAAGTCGTGCATGAGGATCACATCGTCGTGTGAGGAAGAGTTGAGCATGGAAGAAACCGTGCAAGGAAGAATCGTGCCACACGTTGAATTCTGAAGCACGGTGCCGTGCGACTGCCGTGCGACAACCGTGTGACTGTCGTGCGACTACTGTGCGACTACCTGTGATTGCCGTGTGAAAGTCCAACTTACGCCCTGTTATATTTTTGGTATATTTTTGCCCAGGCCCATTCCTCCATATAAATACTCATGTTTGGATTGAAATTGGAGAGATCAGACACCCCATACACGCCTGATACTCCATAATTCATAGTGCCCTAATTCCTCCATCACCCATAACCTTCCATCCATCCACCGGAGAGACGATCAGAGTTGCTACTTGGATCGGAGATGGAGATTCCGACGAAGATCGTAATTGAAGAGACGGAGTTCTCCAAAAAGGGTTCTTTATCTTTAATTATTTTTCTTTGTTATTTTAGAACAATGGTTAGGGTTTATTGCATCTTTGTGATTTGCCTTCGTAAATCCATGGACTAACCACAGGGAGGTCGGCGCTAGAGCTTAAGCGAGATCACATTTATAGCAATTTTGTAGAGATGAATCATCAATGGGTAGTTTGATCAAACAAGAAATTAAATCAATCAAAGTAAGCAGGCAAGCAATGATTAACAAACAAAATAGATGGATGAAATGAGTGGTTTTCCAAGTTGAGTAAAAGTGAGATTAACAACAATTAAGAAGTGGAAATTCTAGGATAAATGCATCAAATTCATATGATCATGGGTTTAGACTAAGGGTCAACACTAAGTTCACCTAAACTCCATCTCAAGTTGAATAGGATATGGAATCAAGCTCAATGGATTGGTTCTCACTCAAACAATTCCAACTAGGTACTAAGTTTGAGGTGAGAGTCCCTTCAACACGATTAATTAACCTCTCGATCAAACCAATCACATGTTCTATCAAAGGGTTCTAAACTCTAAAGGATTTCTCAATCTCTTTACATTTTATAATGCACATGAAGTATTTGATGAAATGATTCACTTAATTATCCTAAACATATAATTGATTTCTCAATCTAATCACATATCTAGAACAACTAAACACACAAATCAACAAAACAAATCAAACAATTAATAATCAATGATAGAAAATCAATTAACCCAATCTACATATGAATTTAAATACATAAATCCCAAAATTATCCAACAACTTTCATATTGCTAATCTCACAAGGGAGATTAGCCTACCATATTCATAAAGAAATTAACATAGACAATTAAATCCTTACAAATCATGATAAACTATGAGGTTTAATACAAAGATTGAATGGAAACTCCATTGATCTATCTTCAATGGTGATCTCCTTCCCTTTTTGCACTTTCCTCTCTTCCTTTATCATTTTCCTTCACTTAAATGTAGAAATTGATGTGGGATAATGGTAGATCCAAAGGATGAAGAATGGATGAAGATGATGGTGTGGAATGGAAGAAATGGTGTGTGATATGTGTGTGCAGGCCCAAAATCTGAATCTCTTTCAAATGTTGAATAAATGGGCATTTATACCCCTTGGGAAGCTTCTAGAAATTTCTGGAAATTTTCTGATCCCAATACCTACACGCTCGTGTGCAGCACACTGCCATAGGGTGGTCGTGTTGTGTCTTCTGATGCTCGCACATGGCCCTTCTGGACATGGCCGTATTTGGTACACAACCCGTATTACTGCACACGGCCACAAGGGTGGCCGTGTAGGGTCTTCTGACGACGGAGCACGACCAATTCCGACAGGTCCGTGTTCTGTACACGGTCCATGTACTTGCTGCCCTGTTTTCTTCACTGTTTTAGCTCGTTCTCCCTCGTTTCAACTCCGAATTGAGATCCGCTTTTTTCTACGTCTTCCTTATCATGTCTAGCTCATTCACACTCATTCACACTCATTTCAATAAAAACACAAAACACAACCAAAATACACCTAAATATGGAAAAACTAATATGAAAACACATATAAAAAGACATTAAAATTTAGGTGAAAATATCACTCATCAGACCACAGAGTTTACACCTTAATGCCGATTCCCAGATTCCCAGGAGAACTAACTAACTCCCTTTTAAATATTTGGAAGCAAGGAATTTTTAACTTTCTAATTTGATTTAAATATTTGTAGTTAAGGTCTGTACATCCAATCCAAAATGCGAAAAAACAAAGGCCAAATTTCCTTTTAAAAAGAGAGGAGTCTTTGATTTTTTTTATTTTGGAAAGAAAATAACCTAGTTAATTTTCTTGGGAGAGAGGAATTTATGTGATTTTTTATGAGAGGGAGAAGGCAGTTCACTCGATTCTCTAATGGTTGAGGGATGGCAGTTTCCTCCTCTTTTTAATGGGAAACCAGCTTCTCACATACTTGCTTTGGAAAAAAAAAGATCCCTTCCTTCTTTATTTTGACTTTCAAATTTGGGATTAGTTTGACTCAGCAACTTGGGTTTGCCAATTTGGGCTTCAGAACCACAGTTGTGATTTGGGCCCCAACAACATTAAAATTGGATCCATTTATTTGGTTCTTTCAACCCATTAACTTGGGTTTATCTTTGGACCAATTAAAATAGTTGGGCCTCTATATTAAATTTAATTCATGTATTTGGCTTAATTTACCAAACCTGAACACGAATTAATTTAATTGCTTACTTTAGCATTTTGAACTTCACTTATCCTCATGGGCGTAATTTATACTTTTGGACTTAATTAATTGATCCCTTAAATTTATTTTGAATCTCTTAATTAATTAAATCCATAAGTCTAAATTAATTTGAACCCACCACTTGTCAATATCAATCCACTTGCAATATATAATGCCACAATATTGATCCCCTTCATCACTTCACCTAAGAATTTTTCAACACTCCAAGAATTTGAGCTTCCTTTACCACTTCAATTATTTGAATTTCTTCACCCAAATTTGCGCTCAACCACTCTATTTTTCTTGTCAATTTTTTTACTTCTCAACCCACTCATTCTACAATTTGCCTCACAGACTTGATAGGAATAAACCAAATATATGACTGAACTTAGCAGAGTGCTAAGCTGCCTACGTACCCCTTCAAAGAGGATAAGTCATTACGTAGTTCAAAGGGGCATGATGTGATTTGAAATGGTGGTGCCGTACACAGTTTATACTCATGCGGGCCAGGAGTGACTATTCTTTAACCACTTTAGACAAAGTAGGGTATTTAATTCTTTAACCACTTAAATGTATAATTACATTTGGTGGGGTGAATTAATAGTTTAACCACGTATAATTACATTTGGTGGGTGTCGTACACAGTTTATACTCGTGCAGACCAGGAGTTTGTAGTACACAGTTTATACTCATGCGGACCAGGAGTAACATGCAGTTTAGGCTCATGCGTCATGGAGCATTACTTGGGTTTGCCTGGATTATGCGTAGTAGCATTTCAGGAATTTTCCATTTATGGGGCCAATTCCCACACCATCTTCAAATATCAACTTGTATGCATCATTTGTATATACTTCTTTCACAATATGTGGGCCATCCCATTTGGGCAAGAATTTATTTCCAACTCGGTGAGTGATGACAATAGGCCTTCTCACTGCAAGGACTAAGTCTCCGACTTGGAAAAAACGTGTCTTTACTTTCTTGTTGAACGTTCTAGAGAGGCGAGCTTGATAGCACTCAAGTCTTTGTTGTGCTTCCAACCTCTTTTCATCAAGTGCTTCTAACTCTTCGAGATATAGCCCTGCATTCTCCTCTTCAATCAAACCTTCTTGTATAGCTATTCTCAAAGATGAGATTTGTTTTTCAAGGGGCACCACAGCTTCAACCCTATATACTAAAGAATATGGAGTAGCTTGAGTAGGCGTTCTATAAGTGGTTTGATACGCCCATAAAGCTTCATGAACCTTTCATGCCAGTCTCGTTTTGACTTGGAAACTACCTTCTTCAGCAGATTACAAACGTCTTATTGAAGGCTTCAGCGAGCCCATTAGCTGCTGCATTGTACATAGATTACTTTATTTGTTTGAAGTCAAACTTCTCACAAAGCTTATCAATCTAAGAGTTGTCGAATGGCCTTCCATTATCAGTGATGATGTATCGAGGCACGCCATATCTATATATGATGTTGATGCGGATGAAACTAGCAACATTTTCTTTCTTAACTTCCCTCAAGGGTACAACTTCCGCCCACTTGAAAAAGTAATCAGTGGCAACCAGAATATAAAGATGGCCTCCAGAAGACTTTGTCAATGGCCCCACTACATCTATGCCCCATGCATCAAATGGCCACGAAGATACTGTTGGATGTAATGGTTCGGGAGGTTGATGAATAAGTTTTGCATGAAACTGACATGGCTGACATCTTTGTGCATAATCTATGCAATCCTTCACCATAGAAGGCCAGTAATATCCCATCCTCTTGATTCTGAAATGTAACTTGGGTCCAGATTGATGGGCGCCGCATATTCCAGAATGAGCTTCCTCCATAGCTCGAAGAGCTTCTTCATCACTTAAGCATCTCAAAAGAATATCATCAAACGATCTTCGATAGAGTGTATCTTTATAATAGAAGAATCGTGGTGCTCTACGTCTGACATCAACCCTTAGGTGTGGGTCATTGGGAAGTTTATCATATTTCAAGTAATCAACGAACGGTTGACGTCAATCTTCTTTCTAGATATCAAACACCTCTATAGCGCAATACCCAACTTCTTCACAATCTTCCTTTTTGAAAAAGGGAGGTACCACCCAACTTTTATAGATCGGAACTTGGAAATGTGCTTTGGGCATTGCTATGGTTGATGCTAGCTTTGCCAAAGGATCAACTTGCTTGTTCTTACTCCTTGGTAGATGTTCAATTTCTACATCTCCAAGCCAATTCATAAGCCTTTGAGCATAGTTATAATACGGAAGTAGCTCGGGTTTCTTAACCTCATATAAGCCAAGCAGTTGGTTGATTATCAACAACGAATCTCCATATACCTTAAGGTGTGAGAGCTTGATATTCAGCTACATTGTTAGAGCAATTTTCAGTTAGACTGAATGAATATGGCAGAACTCCTCCGTCTGAGGTCACAAATACTACTCCGGCGCCAAGCCCTTCTTTGTGAGCAACTCCATCGAAACACATCTTCCAAGGAGGACTAATTTCAATAGCCAATATATCTTCATTGGGAAGATCATCAGACAAATCTCATTTGGCAGACATAGGATGATCAGCCAAGAAATCTGCCAACACTTGCCCTTTCACCGTTTTTTGAGGAACATAGATAATTTTGAATTGCTGCAGTTGAAGATACCACCTTGCGAGCCTATCAGAGAGTACTGGCTTTGACATGACGAACTTTAATGGGTTAGCCTTTGAGACCAAGTAAACAATATGAGCTTGAAAGTAATGTCTTAATTTTTGAATTTCAAAGATGAGAGCAAGACAAATCTTTTCAATTGGTGAGTATTTCAACTCATTTGGAGTCATTGTCCTACTCAGATAATACAACGCACACTCCTTTCCTTCATTATTATTCTGCGCAAGCAGGGCTCCAACTGATCTTTCTTGAGCAGATATGTAGAGAATTAATGGACGTCCAGCTATCGGAGCAACCAACACTGGCGGCTTCATCAAATATGCTTTAATGCTATTAAAGGCATTAGTGCAAGCTTCATCCCATTCAAATAGGCTACTTTTCTTCATAAGATGGTTGAATGGTTGGCACCGGCCGACCAAGTTTGATATAAATCTTCTTAAGTATACCAGCTTACCTTGCAAATTCTTGAGCTCATGTATGTTTCAGGCACCTGCATTTTCATGATTGCATCAATCTTTGCTTTGTCGATTTCAATGCCACGATGTAGGACAATGAATCCAATGAACTTTCCAGAAGAGACTCCGAATGCGCACTTAAGTGGATTCATCTTAAGTTGAAATTTTCTAAGACGCTCAAATATTTATCTTAAATCTTGGAGATGGTCCTTTTTCTTCTTTGATTTCACCACGATGTCATCAACATAACATTCGACATTCTTATGAAGCATGTCGTCGAATATCCTTTGCATAGCTCGTTGATAAGTGGCACCGGCATTCTTCAAGCCAAATGGCATAACATTATAGCAGTATATTCCTTTAGGAGTGCGGAAGGTTGTTTTCTCTTGATCTTCCAGAGCTAGGCTAATTTGATTATAACCAGACGATCCATCCAAAATTAAAGCACTTCATGCCCGGTTGTTGCATCAATCATAAGTTCTGCGATTGGCAGTGGAAAATCATCTTTTGGGCATGCCAAGTTCAAGTCATAGAAGTCAACACACACTCTAAGTTGCCCATTTGTCTTCCTCACCGGTACAATATTAGAGAGCGAAGTGGGATACTTAATTTCTCGTATCTTGCCCGTCTCAAGGAGCTTATTAACCTCAACTTCAATCAATGGAACTAACTCTGGCCGAAATCGATGCTGCATTTGCTTAACTGGTTTGGTTCCTTCCTTCACTGCTAAATGATGAACTGCCACTTTTAGATCTAATCCGGGTATTTCCTTGAATGACCATGCAAACACGTCTCTAAACTCTTGAAGAAGCTCAATGTAAGCTTTTTCTTCATCAGCTGTCAACAAAGCACTTATATAGGTTGGCCGTCGATCATTAGCATTACCCAAATTAATCTCCTTCAATTGATCAACAGTAGATTTGACACCCTCTTCAAATTCTAGAGGAGCATCATCAACATCTTTCTTTTCAGTTAAGGTTTCTTTTCGTATAGTGACATGATTTACCATGGCAACTCCCTCCAGGAATTCTTGCCTTTGAAAATGCGAATTTGACCCAACTTGTTCATTTTCTCCCACTTTAACAATGCTCTCTACTACATAACCATCTCTTCTTATTTCGACGATCTTGCTCCGTAGATCTCTTTTTGCACTGTGCAGGTTTGTTTGCATGATAATGGAATGGACAACATCTGATGAACCTACACTTTCACGATCATCTTTTTCACTTCGAGTGAAGATTACTGTTTACTTCTTAGCTTTCAACATTGTGTCACATGATATAGTCATGAAATATCATCTTTTCATGCGAGATGGGATCCGACTATGTATCTTTGGGAACCCTGGGAACTTGGTAGTCTTTTTAACTCCCGCTGCTTTGAGTCTTTCAAACACTGAGACTCTCTCTGTCTTTCTATACTCTTCATAAGATTCTTCTTCTCCAGAAAGAATTTCATCTTCAGTAATGTAGTTCGTGTTTGCTCTTTTCATCGCAATGCGAACAGGTTTTTACGGAACATATCCCAAACATGTTCTAGTATACTTGGAAGCGCGACCATTACTTTTCAATGTCTATTGAGTGGTATTAAATCCACTAGGAGTCTTATGAGACGGTTCATTTATCATAGCTTTTTCTTGAGGGTTATATCCAGCTTTTATAAGAAGTTTGTAAGCTTATGGGCTATATGATTTAGAAATTGCCTGCTCAAATACATCTCCATGCTCAGTTTTAGTCCCTTAAATTGGGCGAGTGAACCTTTTAAGTAGAGGAGATGAGGTCTTCTTAATGTCAACCTTAGTCAGGGGTAGTGTCAACTCTCCTACTGTCTCGAGAAACTGCTTGTTTTCACCAAACCGTGTAGAAGAAACATTATCCGTACTTTCTTTTTCTAGCTTTTCATTATTTTTCTATTGCAATGAACTCTCTTCTTGCTTGACGGCCTTGCTATTTTTTAGAAAATATCTGGTATCTGCAAAATTTGACTCGGCTTCTGTAAATGGATTTTCATCACCAAGCACCTTCTTTATGTTACCTCCATCACAGTATTTGAAGCATTGATGTAGCGTAGAAGGAATCACTCCATTTTCATGCAACCATGGGCGTCCCAAGAGCATGTTATATGATGTTTTAGCATCAATGACATGAAATAGAACTGTTGAGGCCATCTCATCTATCATTAAGTCCAAGACTGTCGTACCAGGTGTTCTCTGGCCTTCTTGATTGAACCCATTAATCATCAATCGACTACTGCCCAGGTCATTGGTTGGAATCTCCAACTTCTTTAATGTTGTTAGAGGCAAGATATTGACCGCTGAACCTCCATCAATCAATTTTCGATTCACCCTTTGCTCTTGAGTACAACCAGTTATGAACGAAGGTCGGTTGTGAGATTGTGAACCGAGCAGTAAGTTTTCATCTGTGAAGGTAATCTCCATAACATGGGTCTCGCTTCCAACTCCAGGCTCAACCTTAGATAGTTGAGCTTCGCTTGCCATGTGACATGAAGAACCATTTTCACCATCTAGAGAAGTAAAGTTTGCAGTTGCATCTTCATCTAGAAATATCTTCCCTTGTTCTACCAATCACATAACTTTGTCTTTAAATACAAATCAATCTTTGATAGAGTTGCCTACTAGTCTATGATACTTGCAGTATTTCAGATTCTCAGTTTGTCCCACCTCTTCTGGTCCCTTCATTTCAGGAAGCTCGATAAGTTTATCTTTGAATAGATCATCAAATATGCATGGGACATCCAAATCAAGGAATGGGTACTTCCTTTCCTGCATTTCTTTCAAGGTCAATCTTCTTTGCCCCTTTCTTGGGAATCATTCTTTACTTTATCATCCTTTTCATTTTCATTCCTTCGAAATTTGACAGTTGATGCATTTGTGGCCATGGATTCCTTTTCGGAAGATTTGTTGTAGGGTTTGCCCCCTTTCCTGGTCTTTTTCTTTTCTTTATACTTGTAAGATCCAGGAATCGGTGGCTCTACAACTCCACTTATCCCTATACTTAGCTCCATGTTTTGAGCTCTTGTGGCTAAGTTTTCAAAGGTTTTAGGCTTAATCCCTTGAAGTATGTAATGAAGACTCCACTGCATTCCTGATGTGCACATCTCAATGGCAGAAACTTCAGACAGACGATCTTTACAATTTAAGCTCAGATTTATCCATCGATTGATATACTCAATTACTGGCTCTTCTTTTAATTGACGAGTGTTAGTCAATTCTATCATACTAACCATTCTCCTAGTGCTGTAGAAACGGTTGAGGAATTAATATTCCATCTGATCCCAACTGTCTATAGAATCGACCTCCAAGTCGGTGTACCATTCAAAAGCATTTCCCTTTAGAGAACGAACGAATTGTCTCACCATATGATCTCCGTCAGTGCTAGTATCATTGCACGTTTCAATAAAATGTGCTATATGTTGCCTTGGATTACCTTTGCCATCAAACTGTTGGAACTTGGAAGTTGATAGTTCGGTGGAATCTTCAAGTTGCCAATCCTTCTAGTAAAAGGCTTAGCATACATGAATGAAGGCTTAGAGCTCTCTTCAAATTGGTCCTTCATTGTCCCAAGTATAATGCTTTTTAGCTGGCTGATAGGAACCATTCCATCATGTGAAATATTCAATTCTTCTTCAATCACCCTTTTTCCCGTCGACTGATATTTCGTGGAGTCATTTACTTCGTTTTTAGCATTTTCATCTTGCTTTTCGTTTGCCTGGCTTGTTTCGGCACCAATCATTTTCTCCATTAATTTGAAGATCAAAGTACTTTGTTCTTGATTCTGTTAGGCAAGTGCAGCAACGAATTCAGTTAAGTTTGCCAATTGCTCTTCGATAGACGACGTGGTTGTTGCCATAGCTAAAGCTACGGATGAATCAGACGATGAACTTTCTTCAAATAGAGGAGTTGAGCTAGCAGAGTCGCTTTCTTCATCTTTATCATCATATGGTATTACTCTAGATGTAACTTCAACTGAAGAATTTATCTCTGAAGAGGCTTCAGATCGTGCCATCTCTGACATGCTTCTGGTTGTAACATTAACGTCTTCAACTTGTAGTTCTGAAAACTTGGAGACAGAATCTGATATGTTGATTTTGACTCTTAGTGTAGTCATCTTACTTTGTTTATGTGAAAAGGAGATGAGAGGTAGAAACGGTCCCACTGGGCGTGCAAAAATTTGCAACAACAAATTTTGTAATTATTGAATAATAAACACAAAAAGAATTACAAAGATAATCCGATGTGGATTAAACTTGAGAATTTAAATGAACAGTCTCTAGCTATCCTCTGATTCCTCTCTTGAGTTGACTTTATCAACTTTCTGAGTCGGATCTTCCGATGAAGCTTGTCAGAGCTCTGATTTGACTTGAAGCTTTAAAATGTTTATTCGGAGGCGTCGAGCCTTTGTTCGGATCAAACGTTGACTTGAAGATTTATCGCGAAGCTGGTAGAACACCGTTGACATCACGAATATTGCTGGATGAATTTGATGAACTTGATTTGAAGAAACGTTGAATCTGAGGGGCTCCGCACCTTGATCTCAGATTGAGTGTCGTTTCTAGATTGATCCTTGAATAATAACTTGATCTTCTCAGAGATTCCAAGTTTCTTTAGAGCTCTCCGAGTTTTCAGGAATTTCAGAATGTTTGGAATGAGGACTGAAGGTCCCTATTTATAGGTGTAGAAAATAACCACTTGTGAGATATTTTCTCCTTGAAAAGATATGTTGGGCTTTTCTCCTTTAATTAAGTCTGCTAGACTGAACATGGGCCTATTTAATTTAATTAGGCTTGCTGGATTTGATTTGAGCCTATTTAATTTAATTAAGCCTGCTGAACTTGGACTTGGGCCTATTTAATTTAATTAGGCATGCTGGATTTGACATGGGCCTATTGACTTGAGTCAGACTCACTTGACTTGGATTGAGCCCCTTTGACTTGAATTGGGTCCATTTAACTTGAATCCGGGCCCAAATAATTATACTAATTCTAAATTATTTATCTATTTATTTCAGAAATTAATATATTTAAATTCCATAATAAATAAACATTTAACTAATATTAATATATTCTCCTTAGTGAAATTGGTAAATGTTAATTTAACTGAGAAGACTGAGACTAGAGAAATGGCTGAAGATCAGGCCCCGACCCTTATGGGGGACTAGTATAAACTGAAGCACACTACTAATGCTGGGTTGAATGGATCTGTGATCACTGCAGAAAGTTTTGAGTTGCCTTTTGGATTGATCCGAATGGTAGAAAGACAGCAGTTTAGTGGGGAATCCTTTGGAGAAACCTAGTGAGCATCTGCAGATTTTTGATGAGTATGCAAGGACGCAGAAGCACAGGAATGTTCCGGAGGATGCTATCAGGATGCGGCTTTTCCCATTCTCACTTACTTTGCATTTATATTTATTAGGCAATAAAATTTAATTGCCTACAATATATATACACACGTGGATTACACATATGGGTGCACTCGTTTTGGAAACGTGAGTGGGGACGTGTAATAAATGGTGGAACGTCAGCCACCGGGTAGGCCTCCCACTGCCCGGTGGCTTAATTTGAAAAAAATAATTAAAGGTTGAGTACTTATTTGTAAATATTACTCTCTCCGTCCCGTTACAACGTACGCGTTTGATTTTTGCACGTTGATTAAGGAGTATAATATTTTAATGTATGGTGAGGTGAGAGAAATAATATATTAATGTAAAGTGAGCAGGTGTATTAGTATGGCATGTGGGCCCATAGAGAGAGAAATAATTAATATGTGTGGGTCCTCTTTACCAAAAAGGAAAATGCACACTTTGTATTGGAACAGACCAAAATGGAAAAACGCGTACATTTCAATGGGACGAAGGAGTAAAAAGTTTGGGCTAATTTAAAATTCGCGAAAAGGTTGAAACTTTTGATGTGATTAACCTTAAATATAAATTTTCTATTTGGTCTTTATTTATTTATATTTATTTTTAAACTTGTGAGTCTAACCTATAAAATGTGTTAGTATTGAATGTGAGTATCTTTTAAGTAAAGTTACACTAATCGATACTCCATCCATCCCAGGTTAAGAGGGTCATTTTACCATTTTAGTCGTCTCATCCAAAGAGTCTCATTTCCTTTTTTGGACACATGGGACCCACCCAAAATTGAAGATTTTAGAGAAAGTTGGGCAAAAATGAACCAATTAAATAAATTATGAGACTAGTTGATATAAATAAATATTCTGAAACTTAAATGAAAGAGAATTTTAATTATGGTACCTCTAACCCATAACAAATTTGAATTTACGCTGCAAATGCTGTCTCAATTGTGACGGAAAATTTTAGCCCAACTGCTAGGGCTTGCTCTATTGGAGTTGTAATATTTGAATTTTGAACTGAAGTCTAGCATATTTACCGTATTTAGGAATTGTGACGGAAAGTTGGCCTAAAATTTTCGTCACTATCACCAATCTTTTTCCTCATACACAAGAGTTGTTAAATGAATCGGGACTAATGGATTGGATGTGACACATAATAATGCTTATAGTATTTTTTACAACTTTAACCTATGAATATATTTCGTATACTTAAGTGCACGAAAATATTATATTCACCTGAGTATTATAGTAATCGTTTTAACTTTGTAGTTTAATCCATTCGTCACTCGGTGTATATATAGTGACCGCACATACCATTAATATCTTATCAATTTTGAGGAAAACACATTTCAAGATTATGTATTTTATGTTTGGTTTCGTGCAACAAGGAGCAATTAATTTCACATATTATTTAGGACATCAATATCAAAATTTAATCAAAATAAAACAACAATTTCATCTTAGATCAAACGGATCCACTTGTAGAACGACATTTTATTTCAAATCACATACATCTGTATAAAACAACGATATTGTCTCAAATCACATAAATTTATATAAAATAATTTCAGATCACATATATCTACATATATATAAAACAATGTTTTCATCTCAAATCACATAAATTCACAATTTGTATCACAAATTAATCATAAATAGTTTACAAATTAATATATTTATGCATTTTAGTTTTAGATGAACTTCTATGCACTTAAACTACGTGGTAGTATTTATATATTTATGTATTACTAAGCCAAATAATAAATTGAAGTATATCGTAAAAATGATAACAACAATTGAAATCTTACTAAAACGCTAACAAATTAGGATTACTTCTTTTTTTCCACTACCAGCTAAGTTTTTTTTTTCTTTTTTAATTTTTTTATTTGGATGCTTCTTGTGATACCCCAAATGAGAGAGATATATATTTCTTAAAATGAGATTAAAGGTGGAATTTCTTTTTTAAAATTAAGTGCATTTTGCAACAATGCTTAAAGTTGCGGTTTTTTTTCTTTAGGTCATGTGAATTAATTTGCAATATGAGTAAATTTTTTTTCTTCAATTTTCTAAGGTCGTGCATTAATTTGCAATATGAGTAACATTTATGGTTTTTCTTGCAATTAACCCATGTATTTTTCACAATTTTTAGAAAAAGAAAAGTGTGAAATATTTAGTGAGACTGATTAAAAAAAGTATGAAATATTTTGTATGACGAGTGAATTTAATTTATAAAAATAATAAAATCCATACAATTTATAGAATTGGACTAGTTCATAATATGAACAAGGAGTATTTATTTTGAGGTTATTTTGTAGTGAATTAGGTGCATTAGTGCACCTAGAGTTAATAGGTAGTTTTTAGGGTATAATTATTTTTATTTTTAAAATTTTATTATTTTGTTTGATCTAAAGATAATTATAAAATAGTTTTTGATCTAATAGCTTAATTAGGTACACCGGTGCTTTGACTCATTATTTTAATATACTAAAAAATAATTAATCTGAATTTAGGGTTTATGGCTTTAAGATTTAAAACAGATATATTGATCTTTTTATCCAGGAACGACCTCAATGTGGTAGTATCGCCCTTTGTAACGATCAAGTAAGTCCATCGGTCCACACAGTTGTCCATGTACCAGTCGAAGATTCAACACAAAAAGAAAAGAAGTTTGCCCTTTCTTTCAAAACATTGGACCTTTCTTCCCATGCCTTCACGCATTAAGATTTAGAATTTTAGGATTTTTATTAAAGGGTGTGTTAACAAATAAAAATGAAATTAATATTTTATCCAAATCTGAATGTTTATATTGTGAATATAAATTAAAATTTAGAATAAATTAAGCTGATTGTTAGGAATATATGTATTGCCCAGGAATAGTATTTGTGTGTAAAAGCATACCATTAATTGCGGCGCCTCATCTTTAAATTGTCTTAATTTCGCATTTTCACATAAATAAGTACATCCTAATTATGCCACTCTTTCCACATTTGTCTATTGGGGTTGTATTTGTTTTTTAGTTGTTCTATTATTATACTGTTAATAATAATCAGTACATTCTAAAAACGGGTAATATGTATATCTACTTTCTTCACCAAAAACTTTGGTATGTTCACAACACAATAACCTCTTTGATTTTTATGTATCTTTCAACGGTTCACTCAAAAGTCAAAACTCGAGAACACAACGTCATGAAACTTCCCAAATCACCAAAAACTAGTTAGTTGCTAAAACTTATAAACAAAGTTTTCATAAATATACATTTATTAATAAAATATTATACTATTTTCGTTGATAATGTATTCATTTTGTCATTTTGATCGTCCATTTTAAAAGTATCAATTTTCTCTTTTTAGTAATAGGACCTCACACATTCCAACCACTCACTACTAATACAACTACTCACTTTATAAGTTACATGAGACTAAAAACATTTTAATAAAAAAATTAATGAATAATTTGCAGTATAAATAATATTAAGTGAAAGATAAAAATATGTTAGGATGTTGGTATGATTGATTTTTTTGATAAATAAAGTGTATGAAAGAGATTAATTGTTTATTTTTTTTTATTATTAATTGGAAATTTTTATGAGAAACAATAATAAAAAAATAAAACTTCTACAAGATGAAGAGTACATTTTTTATAAAATTAATTAAGAGAAGAGAGAGAGAGAAAAAAAAAGAAGGTCTCACGCAGATTATATTCTTTCTATATAAATAGATATATATCTATATATTTTTAGTAGGGAGACAAGCTCAAATAATCAATTTTAAATGTTGTAAATTATTGACACCCATCAAATAATTTGTATAATATCCATATCAAATTATCCTTTTTGGACCCAAGTACTTCATCATGTTGGAATGTTACGTTGGGATTCCAAAACCGAATCCGACAACCGATGATGTCGGTCGGAATCCCGAATATCATTCCGACATAGTAGGAGTATTTTAGTCTAAAAATAGATAATTGAGTGTGATGTTACATAGTAAATTAATTTGATATGTGGCAATGATTTTTGTCTTTCCATTTTAAATAATTTTGATAATTGTTACTTTTTAAAATTATATACTCCTATATACGTATATGATATTATTTTATTATTACACGTTTGAAATTTTGAATTTAACGTTACGCTCAGTGTTTTCATAACCGGATCGGAGGTTGAATCAGTGGATGCAACGGTTCGAGGTTCAACTGATCGGATCGGTTCAACCGGCGGTTCAACCGAAAAATTGAATTTTACATATTTTCAATTATATTTTATAATATTACAATTCATTAAAAAAATTTATAATAACCATAATTATTTTATAAAGAAAAAATTCAATTTATATAGAAATATAATTATATAAAATATTTATAGTTTATAATTCATATTTTATGTATATTTTTATATATTCTATCAATATAATATTACATAATTTATACTCAAATTGCTATACATTTGGTGCACCACTCCAAGAAAGTCACATAATTTAATTCAAAATTTAAATATTATATTTTAAAATAAATAAAAATAAAAGTAAAATTATATAAAAATATAAAATATAAAAAGAAAAAATAAAAAAAATTCAAAAATCGATTGGACCGGTTCAACCGGTTTTACTGGTTTTTCCAGTTTTGATCGGTTCAACTCAAAAAATAGTTTTAGAGGTGTTTTGGATCGGTTTGGAGGCCCATTCCCGGTTCAATCGATTTGTCCAGCGGCTATGAAAATCACTGGTTAGTCACTCCTCTCTGTCTCTATATTCAAAGTTTCAAAGTGATACTCCGGCGAATCAGCTTCCCGAAAGTCGATACTGGAGTATCGGAAGTTCGATTTTGAAGAACTCTCCATCAGGTGAGTAGTATCCAATCATTTATTCTCTCAATATTATTAACACTGAGAATCCCTAATTTTCTATTCTCCTTTATTTATTGAAATTCCTTTTTTTTTGTCATGAATAATTGCATCATCTGAGATTCTGTACAATGTTTCTGTTGCTTGAGTATGTTCTACGATAAGCTCGTTTTTTTTTTTTTTTAATTTGGAAGGAATACGAATTCTGGAAAAGGAATAAATTTTATATTTCTCAAATTATAAGTTTGGATTAATGTATGTATTTCCCAACCACAATATTGTTGGATGGAGTAAAATAGAGGTCTTATAACCCCATTCATTTTGCATAATGATTAACATATCACGTTAACGAAAATTATACACAATGATGTCGATTAATATTCAGTAAGAAAGGTCTATTTGTTGGCTTTCAGTAGGCCGAGAAATATTAAGATTGATTTGGAATCATTTCTAACTTGAACACTTAGCATCCACTTTGTTAGGTTTGGTCACATTGCTCTCGTGTATTCAAAAGAGGCTATGATTATGCACATGGGTCATGGGTAGAATGTCGTCTTGATTAGTTCTGCAACTCATTAATGCATATTTTAAAGAATGTAGAGAATTTATGTAGAGTTCATTGTATTTAGGGAAAGAAAAAATTTCTAGGCATTTCCATTATAGATTTATGTAGCTGTGTATTCTGAGATGATTTTCTATTGAGCTACTGTCTTAATTGAGTGGATTGATGGACCTATTTTCGGGAAGATTATAAATTTTGGTACCAGGGTACTATAGTCTAGATGATGGAGATATTTGTTTTTTTTTTTTATGTAAATCTCTTGCTTTTTTTATAGCATTTGAGCATTATTAAGAGAAGCTTTAACTAAATATGTCTTGCAATGTGTTTGCTCTAGTACATACGTATTCTTGTTGGTCTCAGTGTGGGTGAAATGCAGCTTGGCTTCATTTTTTTTTTATTACTACTAAAAAAAATGACCACAGTATGTATTTTTGTCAGAAAGATAGGTTCTTTTGTTCAGCTTGCCACTGTCAATGTTTGATAATGTAATTTTTTTAAAAGATTGTATGCTTGGTCTTTAGAGTGCTTTCATTTGTCTTCATCAAAATTCGATTTTTTTTTCTAACTTAAATTTTGTGAAGAATGTTTTCTTTACAATGAGTTTGTCCATTAGTAGCTTCCATACATTAGGCGTTGACTGTACTGTCCATATCTGGTTTCAGGCTTCTACATTATAAAAGTATTACATCTAAACCTGACAAAATATTGCCATATGGAGTAATTGCTACTTATGTTTTTCTTTTTTCTTGAAAGTACTTATAAGGCAGGAATAATTTCTTCCATGGAGGTTTCTGAGGAAGTGATTCATACTGAATCCGGAACTGATACAGAATATTCTAATGATTCTGAGGACGATTCTGAGGACGACCCAAGTTTCAATATTGTTGAGGAGGCTCGATATTCGCTGTCTAATCTCTCACTCAAGAGAAGATCCAAGACACTAGAGACCAAGGGAGCTGATGAAAAAGAAGATAGAATTGATCTTAATGCGCAGGACCGGAATAGTTATGAATTTATTCTGGAAATTATTGAAGGTGGTAAGGTGGATAGTTTGAAAGTTGAGCAGTGCAAGATTTATTTGAGGAAACATGGATTGAGATTAAGTGGCAGCAAGCTGATGCTAATTCAGCGAATCAAGGAGCATATTGATATTATCAATTGTGGTGGGGAGAAGAAGTATCCACCATCTAGTTTTGATAAATTGCAAAGGTGACACTTGCACTGGAGATGTAGTCATGTTTCAACAGAATGTATATGATGAGTCCAGTATTGTAACTCGTAGAGCGAAAGGTGGCAGTCCTTATGGGAGAAGAGTTGTGGCAGGGCGGATTTTGAAGGAGAGCTATGGTGCTGCTAAGCAACAACATACGTTTACTATTGAAGTGCTATGGAGTACAGGAGAGAATCCACTGCATCCACTACGTCCCCTGCTTATTAAAGGAAGGAACCTCTACAGGATGAACACCGTGAGACAGAAATGGCAAGACGAAGGTGAAAGGCAGAAGATTTTGTTAGAAAAGCATGCTAGAGGTGGTGCTGCTCGTCTAAGAAGAGATGAGCGGGTTCAAAAGAAGAAACTGCGAGAAAGACCAAAGAAAACTAAAGAACCTGTACATTCAGTTGATGTGAGGTCTGATAAACCGATTATACAACCTTTGATCACCCAGAGCTGCAGCTCTCAGAGTGGCCATCTCACAGGCTCACAATTTTCCAACAAGTACAATGCGGTACATGCGAATCATGGCGCTGTCAGAGGCCATATCCAAGCTCATCCTCCAACAAGGATCCCATTGCACCCTATCCAAGTTCGTCCTCCAACGATTTTCCCAAACTCCAATCAGCAGGGAGGAAGTTCGGCAGAGAATCGTCCTCCAGCAATTTTCCCAAACTCGAATCATCGGGGATGAAGTTCGACAGGGAATCGTCCTTCAACAGTTTTCCCAAACTCGAATCATCAGGGAGGAAATTCGACAGGGAATCCATTGCAAGTGTTCCGTCCTAGAAACTTTCATGCTTATCCACCAGTTCAGCAGATGGGCAAAGAAAAAAGGCAGATATGTTGGCATTTTGCTCGAGGAAGGTGTCATTTTGGAGAGAGATGCAAGTTCTTGCATGAAACAGCATGAAGTGATGGTATAATTCAGTTTCAGCTATATCACTCGATTAATTCATCTTCTTGTTGGTTGGGGATAAGTTTCCAATTATGAAATATTATCAAAAGTTTACAATTATGATTTTCTTTGGCAACTGCTCCACCTTCTAGCTAGGAGGCTGATGATAGATGTTGTACCATACAATAAAATTTAGTTGATGATAAATGTGTAGCCTTAAGGACTTCTTGCTTTAGTCTGATTTGGGCCTTCTTTTCTCATACCTGTTTGACACATTAAATTAGGGTGATTACCCTCTTTAGAAGTTTCATTATCATCCCTATTGGCTAAGTTTGTCTCTAGCCTTAACCAGTTCAACTTGAAAATTCCCTTATTGTAGAACAGTCTGCCACCTTTCACCAAAATGATCATAACGCTTTTTAGGAATATTATTTTTGAACTCCATAAATTTGTTGGAAACTAGAATCAAATGGGTTTCCGAGGATGTAGAACTTGCTTTGTAATTTTTCCCCAGTGAAAACTGATTACTTTTTTAAGTTACCTCAAAATTCTGATTGTGAGTCTGGAGCTGGGAAAGGAATAGTGTGAAAATTTCTTTAATTCCTTGTTTGGAAATCAAGCCTTTATTGCTAAATTTGTTGGTTATAATTTTGTGGGAAGAGTGCTTGTGTTTCTTTATTGTAAAAAGGGTTGACATGTTGTGTTCCATGGCATGCATGCTTGCTAATTCTGGCTGCCCTATGTGCACAGAGTCTATACTGCTTATTTCACTTGATTCCGTTTTCTTCGGATTTCTACGTACTGCAGTACTCGAAGCAGCGTCTATGTTACGTACGTGGATTGAATGCAAATAGTGGCATTCATAGGGTTAACATTAGTGGAACATTGGAGTTGCCATCTCATTGATTCTGTGCTAATAAAGAGCTCAAATCATGAATGGAAATTTTCCTGATGATGCAGGTTGTAAACGGTCACGTGTGGCCTCACCCCATGGTTCTAGAAGACTCTCTTGGTTAGCTGCTTAGATCAACCAGAGGTCCATAAGCTGAGGAATGGAACCTTTTCATCTTCTGATGACTATCTATCTTGTTTGTTGATCATTGCTTGCTTGATTGCTTTGATTGATTTTATTTGTTTGTTTGATCAACCTATCCTTTGATGATTCGTCTTTCTAAAATTACATGAAACGTGAGATCGCTAAAGCACTAGTACCTACCTCCCTGTGGTTCGATAAATTCTTGAATTGGTCAACCCGACTACAAGTTATGCCTAATCAAATGGCGCCATTGCTGGGGAGAAAATGGTTGCTAGTAGCTTGAAGAAGGATCGTTTTGAGTAATCTTACTAGAGCCATTTTTTTATTTTTGTTATTTGTATTTGCTTTTGAAAATCTTTTGTTCTAACTTCTCTTCTTTGTGAAGGTCCTCCGCACGTTAATAAGCTATGAAACTATTTATGAATGAAAAATCGGAAACTGTTCATATTTTAAGCTTTGGTATTCCACCCTATGGTGGATGGATTGTTGACCCAAAGGTAACATTTTACTCTTCCATTTATTGCATGAACCTTGTTGTTATATAAGGCCATTTTATACCATCATGAAAGATGTGGTGGGATACTAAACAATTATCTTCCTCTATCAGATAACTTAGTTAACTAATGGTGCATTAAATTTTGATGGATGTAAAATCTAAGGCTATTCAACCTTACTCTTAGTAATTTCTGTGTTGAATTCTATAATTAGACATTTTAAATTTAAGCTTGATGTTGTTTTTTGATGTAATTGTTCAGAAGCTTCGTAGGCTAAGACATGAGAGTTCTAGTTTGAGGTTATATTTGTAATTCGCACTACAGACCCTGAAGGCTAAACCTTCTTGAGGGAGAATGAACAATATCCTAAAAATGTGATTCTTCTCTTCTCCTATACCATTGGATTAGCTATTGGTATTGCTTCAACAGCCCTTTCACGAGCTTTAACTTCACAAAGAATGTTATTTGCATTTGAACTTGGATCCAGTAGATGTGTTGGCACGATTTGCCTTAATGTTGCATAGTTCTCTGAATTTCTCTAAGAACTTGACTCGTTTTATAGGGAATCGGTATTGATTTTGTTTCACTCTATTATTTTCAATAATAACTAAGAAAATAGGCTTTCAAAATTAGTAGGAGCTTTGGTCAAGGCATAGTTTCCACATCTTAGAAATCTTGTTCTATAAATAGAGCTCTCCATTTTCAAACCATTGTTCATAAATTATTCCTAGCTCGCTTTTAATCGAAATCATATCTTCTAAAAAATCTTCTCTTGTTATATGAATTTATAAGTAATAAAATTTTCATTCATGAGTAAAAGTACATGGGCTCAAATCATTTTTAAAAATAGGCTCTTATCAATTTAAAAATGAGAAATAGGGTGAAAATTGTGTAGCACATGACTTATTGAATCTATTTTTTCTGTGTTTTGAAAGCTACGGAATTAATTCTGCAGTTATATTTTGTAATAATAATGGCCTTGTTACATCAAAACTTTAATAGAATTCAACTAGGGGAGCAAGCAAACAACTCGTCACTCAGTCTCAAAAAGAGTTCGTTTATGTATGTTTGATTAGTCAAATGATCACTAACGCGATCCATTTTTAAATTCGTTTTATAAACGAATAGAATTTGAGCATTGCATGATCGTTTATTAAAACTCATGAACAGACTCGTTTCGCGTTAGTTTAGCATGTTCGTGAACAAGCTCGTTAAGAGTTAGATTAATATAATAGTAATTTATTATTATTCATAAATAAAATATTATATATTAATATACATATTTATGATAATAATTTAAGTGATTATTTAAATATATCATTTTAAATTTTATAACTATTTATAATTGAAGAATGAAAATATTTATATGTTCATGAAAAAGTATTCACAAGCATGTTATTAAAGTAAACCGTGAACATATTCGCAAACATAAACAACCCTTAACATAGAGATTCTATTTGAGCTCGAATTTTGTAACTTTTTTATGACAGGCTTGAACTCGAGATTAAACTTAATTATTTCTTAACAAACGAGACACAAACTGTGAAACATGTCAACGCCAGTTTTGAATTGATTCTATTGGAAATTTTAGGTGAATGGAAAAGTAACCTTAAAATGGTGTCTATTAGATTAAAGTGTGTCTAAGAAGAGGTGTGATCAAAAGGTGTGATTGTTGAATTAGTTGTGTCTTTTCGGAAGGGCTTATGACATTGTCTGTAAATTTGCAAGTTATTTATCAAAAATATGAAATACAGTTCTAAATATTCATGATCATGACATGAAATCTGTGGTGAATTAATGTCAGCGACTTAGTTATAACCACATGAATGGATTATTCTTCCTACTTCGATGAAACGTGACGTGAATCGTGAAGAGATGTGAGATGAGTTTTTTCTCCAAGTTGTGTTTCTTCGTGAAAAGTCGTGTCCCTTGAAGAAGAGTAATGTCTCTTCGTGAAGAGTCGTTTCTCTTGGTAAAGAGTGATGTATCTTCGTGAAAAATCGTATTCCTTGATGAATGAATGTCTCTTCATGTAAAGTTATATCCTTGAGAAGAGTAAATTACAAATTATAGTTAAAGACTGTATTTTAATTTGGGTGTGTTGATCTAAATTATAAAGTTTTCAAATGTGGGGTGATTGCTAAGGGCGTAGCTCCTAAAGTTAAAACTATGTTGGCTTAAGGCAACCGATCTCAAGAAAATTAAACGGATCCGTGATGAGATTTATTGGAGATCAAATGTTGCATGTCTAAGAGGAATGGAATAAAAAGCCGCACATTAAAAAACATTTATAGCGGTAACTCAACCATGATGGGTGGAGATCCAACAAACTTGGTTCAATGAGATAACTAAGTTATATATATTTAGGTGTGCACTTGAAATATATTAATTAATCCATTCTTAGAGATAATTCAAGTGCAAATGAACATGTTGACGTGTGGTAAGGGTAAGTATAAAAGCTTTTAATGACTCTTATACATAATAAAGGTGGGGTATAACATGGTACTCCTGATGAGAGGTCACCTATGTAAGTGCGAGGACTGACCGCCTTAATGAAGCGCTTATGAATCCAAGATATGGTCCACGGCTGAAATGGACACAACCATGAAAACCAAAGGTATTAGGAAAGGTATTATGTTGGTACTGTTGTCTAGTCATACACAAAAGTAGAGTAGTTCAAGGCATCGCGTCCACTAAACTGCGAGTATGTCCGATAGAATTCAACTAGGGAAGGTTTAAAGCCGGAAGCTACCTATCCCGTATAATATCTTTTCGTTTGAACTCACTTTACTGTCAGTCTCCCGTGTCGTAGTCTTTTAGTTGACTTTATCCATTCATGTAGGAATTGTTGAAAATTTTAGGTGAATGAAAAAATAACCTTAAAATGATGTCTATTAGATTAAAGTGTGTCTAAGAAGAGGTATGATCAAAAGGTGTGATTGTTGAATTAGTTGTGTCTTTTCATTAAAAGACATATGAATAGAGCCGGCAAAAAGACCGGGCCCGCTCGGCCAGGTACTAGCCCACAGGTACAATGCAGATTTACGGGCCAAGCCGGGTCCAGATTTTTGGCGGGCCTCATTTTCCGTGGCCCAGCCTAGCCCATACTAGTCCACCGGGCCATCGGGCCATTTCGGCCCATTAATATTAATTTATTTTTTAAAATTTTAATTAAAAAAATTAAAATTTATTTATTTTAATACGTATAATAATAATTATATAAGCTAATATGGAATATTATCCTCAAATTTATAATTAGATATAAATGGTAAATAATCTATTCAAGATTATTATTATTTTTAAATCAAATAAATTAGAATTTATTATTATGGGTCGATTGTATTATTAAGTATTGTTAAATAATGGATTAGAGCTATTTAACATTTGTAATTACGATTAATATGTGATTAAATTATATTATTAGCAACCAACTTATTTCATTATTATAATATAATGTAATTTAAATCCAACTTTAATAAATTTCAACAACATTAAATTTCATACACAATTTTTTTTTCATTCTATAGAGTAATTTTTTTTCTTTCTCCATAACTTTATTTCTATCATATACAAATACACAACTTATCACATTATTTTATATGTACATATTTTCTTTCTCCTTAATCTTATTTCTATCATAGAGTAATCAAAATATCCAAGTAAAATAGAAAATTCATATATTATTTGAAGATTATAACCATTTTAGAAAGTTATTTTTATGACTATTTTTATATATTTAAATTTAAGTTATTTAAATATAATTTATAAATCAAATAAATTAAGTATCATAAATAATTTATGATTAAACATTAAATAAAATATAAATAAAATGACCGGGCCAAAAAAGCCCAAAAAAAGCCGGCCAATAGCGGGCCGGGCCATTTGGCCCATTGGGCTTGATTGGCCGGGCCAAAATGGCCCGATTCTTTTCGGGCCTATATTTTAGTAGCCCAGCCTAGCCTACTTATGGCGGGCTACGGGCCGGCCCATCGGACCGGGCTATTTTTGTCGGCTCTACATATGAATTTGAATTTAAAATCAGATCTAATGATCACATCAATTCACGTAAAGATGTCTTAAAATCTATAAATAGGCCCTTTCATTCCATAATCACTTACTTGATTTTCACTCCGAACTCGAATGTCACTTGAGTTACTTAAACACAAGACACTCGAATGACTCGTACACTTTCATACACTTGAGCACACATATGATCAAAGACAAAAAGTCGTCCTACTCCTATGGTGAGTTCATAATATCGGTTGGTTCGCCGTAGCTTGTGATTTGTAGTGTTACTATCGCAAGATGTGAGTCGTTGTATTTTGGAGATGATTGCCATAGAACCATATGCACCAGATGGGGGCAATTTCGTCTTAAGGAGAAAGTGTATAACTCTTGACTCGACTCAAATTTTGTTCTTATTATTTTTGTCATATTTTTTTAGTCAACATATTATAGCGATACCCAAATATACTCAACAGATTCATCATAAGTGTTTGTGGTTTAAAAAAAGAAAAAAGAAAAAAAAATAGTAAGAGATTAAATTGCTGATTTAGAACCATTTTGAAATCACCTCATTCCTTTAGTACTAGAAAAAACTCCAACTTTAGGTTGGAAATGTAAAATAAAATCTCATCATGGACAACTTTTCTGGTTAAGATATAAAATAATTTTTGGTTTATACTTTAAAAGCAATAACTTACTTGCGCCTAGGTCTGACCCAATCTGACTTTCATACTACACATTTATAATTTTTAGTATAAAAAAATGGGACAACACTTATATTGCCCTATATCACTCATGCAACATCTTTTTTGACCTAACTTTTTAAAAACATCTAATTTGCCCAGTTTTTGGTGTATATCCCTGATTTACCCCCTGACACATGTCATATCTTTTCTCTTCTTTTTGGAATCTCCGAATAGTCGCGCAGCAGTTACCTTTTTACCGCTTTTAGAGGCGTTGAAATTGGGGACAGAATCTTTGACCCCTTTATCTCAAAATTTTTATTTTTTACTATCTCTCTCTCTCTGTGTCGTCGCACCCATACTTTTTCTCTCTCTCTCAAACTCTCAATTTTTCTCGCGGACACAGCTCTCTGCCCGAGCCTCCGTCGTATCGTCCGATCCCTCCTCATCTCCACGTCGGAAAGTAGCAGAAGTAAATATGGATAATTAGGTACTCCATCCAACCGTATATCAATTTGGGGGTTTAGGATTTTAGGATTTGGGCGGAATTTTGATTAATTAAAGTATAGTGAATTGTTTTTTATTTGCGTAGTCGTTTATGTATTGTGCTTATGTAGTGTAAATAAAATTCGAGTATAATTGAGCTTGTCCGCCAAAATTTTAGCACCCTATCTTAGCAAAATTTAGCTTGTCCGCTAAAATTTGTACTGTAATTGAGAGTGTCTGCATATTTTTCTAATCTTTTTGAGCTTGTTCGCCGATAATTCTAGCTTAATTGAACATGTCTGCCGATATTTCTAGCCTAGTTGAACATGTCCGCCGATAATTGTACTGTAATTGAGCTTGTCCGCCAATATATGTAGTACAATTGAGCATGTTCGCCAATTATTTGGCCCTAATTGAGCTTGTCCGCCGATTTTGTGCGTTAATTGAGCCTGTCCGCCGAATTTCTCAGCATTATTTAGCATAATTTGCCATTATTTCTACATAAGGTAGATTGTCCGCCGATGAATAAGTGTTTAATTTGCATCACCGCTGATACTTGAAGCTTTAAATAGCCTGTCCACCAAATTTCTTAGCATTATCTAGCTTAATTTGCCATTTTTCTGTATAAAATAGCTTGTCCGCCGATGTTGTGCCTTAATTGAGCTTGTCCTCCGATGAATAAGTGTTTAATTTGCATCACCGCTGATACTTCAAGCTTTAAATAGTCTGTCCGTTGAATTTCTTAGCATTATTTAGCTTAATTTGCCATTATTTCTTCATAAAATAGCTTGTCCGTCGATTTTGTGCGTTAATTGAGCTTGTCCGCCGATGAATAAGTGTTTAATTTGCATCACCGCTAATAGTTCAAGGTTTAAATAGCATGGCAGTTGGTAAATTAAGGCGTAATTTTAGTGTAGTTAGATACCTATTCATAAAAATATGTACTGTATTATTTAAATTGTAGGAATATAATAATATTTTTAATTATTTTTTATCAGAAATTTTTATGTATAAAATGTAGTCACGTCGTATATCTAATCGAGTTATCTTTCACTGTAGTGGAGCTGGAAACGACGTGGACTTCAATCACGAAAAGTTGGGATTAAAGGGTATTGTAGGCCTGTGAAAGTTTGAATTGCATACGCGAGGTGCTTACAAAGAGTGGCGATCAAACAATACGGATGTTCAGAAGATCGTGTTTTGGTCATTATTGGGATTTGGAGTCAGATTATGGGTCTCCTAAAGCTTTATTTCAGCTGATGGCTCAGGAGGTTGTAATCCCTAGTTCAGATATATACACCCGGTACTTCAAGGTATCTTATACAATTCTTAGCTTCATACCACTGGAGTTTATGCGTGTTATGGGACTAGGGTTTGAGGACGGTGGGAATATTGACCCGAATGATTCATTTTAGCCACCAGCAGACAGTTTGTTTGCTAGCTTTCGTACGAAGAGGGTCCTAGTTGATGAACTTATGAGAAGATTCAATGAAAACAAATATAAGTGCCATACTGCGGTGAAAGCGGCCAACATTCTACTTTTGTACTACTTTTTGCTAGGTCGGGATATGTCCAAAGTATACATAGAGCCCTGGTTATGGTATTTAGCTGAAAATGATCATCAGTGGAACTCTTTTCCATGGGGGAAGTACACATACCTAACCCTACTGCATCATATGGACTCTGTGAAGATTACGGTGCAAGAGTTAGGCAGACAACAACGCATCAACTTTTATGGATGCTCATTTGCCGTAGCAGTAAGTGATACTGAGTTTATGTGACCGATTTTCATTCTTATATTAAATGTATTTAAAAAGATATATGTTGACATTAAATTACTTTGATGTTTGGTCACAGGTTTGGGCCTCCAAGCGTATCGAAGATTTTGCAGCACATTTCACCGATGGACAGCCCGAGCCTGACGTCAGACCTCTTTGTATTCGCTGGACATATACAACTGCCAAAAAAGTTGATGATACTCAGTTTTTTAGTCAGGTTTGTCAATTATTTTTTTGTACGAGTTTAAGCTTTTGATTATCTAAATTGGATGCATTTGGACACTATTTTGGTCAGCTGAGTATATGTCTTTATATTTTATTATTTTACTTTCAGGACCCGAGAGTTGTTGATTTACCTGTCATCCTCCCTGTGGAGTCCCGCCGATCATATTTTAGGGGAATACATTCTGATTGGAGTTCTGGTTTTCAAATTCAGTTTAGGATCTTTGGGGATCCAAAACCAAAAGGGAAGGCTAAGGGTAAGAAACAGGTGGTGCGCTCTAGTTCTGATTCCGAAGATGAAATTAGTGGTCAGGGTGCCATTCCGGTAGAAGTGAACATTTCTTCAAATTATGCTGGCGGCGAGCAATACTATGGAAGGATAAATGTTGAGGTTGATGATGATACAACATTAGGAGGGCAACACAGAATAACAGAGGACTTACTACATGATTTTCATGCTGTCGGAGGGGATGACGAAGATGATGACGATGAGGTAATGGGTGATCAGGATGACACCTCTTACATACCATTTGAGGATTCACCCCCGCGGCCATCTCAGTCTGCTCCAGAGTATCGCACTCACATGCCTCCTACCCATGGCCCCCATAATGTTATAGTTCTACACCCGCTGATGTCCATTCCGGAGGGAACATATCCTCCTGTGTTTGGAAAACCATATTTCTCTTCTGCTGGATTTCAACCACCATCTTACTCTTCTCCTTTTGGTGGATTTCAGGGCCCACATCAATCTCATCTGTATGGTGGAAGTGAAGGGTCACAGCAGGGTCATTATAGTGGGTTTGGAGGATCTGTCTATAGTCAAGGAGGTTTAGGGTTTCACGGATCACCTGGTAGCCCTCCATCTACCCAGGATCAAGTCAACAGTGGGATCATTCCGTGCCTCATCAGCAGAGATAAGACAGTGGGGGTCTGTCTCAAGAATAGTACGATCGGATTATGAGGAGAATGGATGATCATGACCAAAAATTTTTCGAACATGACGCCCTTCTCACTTAGCTACTGGATCGAGACGACAAATGGGATAAGAGGTTTGACACACAGGATACAAAGCTAGCTGATATTCGTAGGAGCTAGGATACTACTCCCGGAGTCTTAATTCCTGTAGGGCCCGATACAGGATTTCGTGGAGACGTTGGTTTCAGCATGGTGCCAGCTGAGAAGCATTCCCAACGTCGTCCGCAACATCCAAAGAGAAAAGCGACGGCAATCCAATCCCCATACACAACTATGGATGACGCCAAGGTCAACAGAGCATAGGAAAAGTTCATGATATCCCCTGTAATGTAAGAAATGTCCTTAATATGTTCTTCTTTTAGGGTTTATGATTGTTTATTATGTAAAAGTTTTTACATATATGTGCAGGATGGACGTCGGCATAGGGTTCCTAGTGAAGAATGATTTCTTCGTGAGAATGATGACGCCTAAAGTTTGGATGGAGGATGAGGTATGTCAATAAAACTTAAAATTATTTACACACTAATCTTATATATCTCATCATTGAAATGTTTTCTTTCTAGCACATTGATGCGTGTTTGGCTATACTGACACAAGACCCTGATTACGTCGGTGTTTACTCGGATCATCGAATGCAATCGTATGCTATTCTACCGTGTCAGTTTTCGGTAAGTTTTTACGTGCAATATGGCGTATGAATTTTATTCATATTATAATCTTTTATATTATAATTCTTTCTTTATCAGGCGACTATAAAAGCAATTTGGGATGAGCATGTTGCGGCACATGGCGATGACCCGTTCGAGTTGGCTGAATTACCTCAAGATAAGCTACAAGTTTTGGATAGGTGGTGGAAAGGAGAGATGTCGTACTGGAGGCCTCCGCAATGGACCTGTGGCCATAAAGACTGGGATAAGGTTGAACGGGTGAGTATGTCATCATTATTTAATTTTTCGGGGAGAACTACATCGTTACTGTCATAATTCAGATTTCATTCTACAGCTGCTGTTCATAGTGCATTCGCATTTGTACCATTTCACTGTGTGTGTTTATATAAGGTCTTTGAAGATCGCTGTCTTTGATTCTTTGTTTCACATGTGGAAAAAAACGAAGTTCGTTGAAGATAGCAGAAAGGAGAGCACACTGCATTTGCGACGGTTGCTGCCTTTGATGTTCCATCGAAGTGGTGCCCTATATGACACTCCAGAACAGAAGTTCAAAGCCACTCTGAAGTGGGCTAGACCATTACATCCATGTGCTACATGCAAGATGATAGTTGGTGTTGTGGTCAGGCTAGCGTCAGAGAAATACAATATCTACTCACAGGCGATGATTCATGGGGAAATGATCCACACCTGATGGAGTACCATAAAAAATGGGCTCGGGATATTTTTGCGTACATCCTTTACGTGAGAAAGGGTGTGGATACAGACCTTTTTTTTCGTTAGTCTGTTCTTTTTTTCATGTTGTATTATATGAAATTAGTGTACTAAAACATTCTAACAAGGAAAGCAAGGGACATTTCACCTGTTCTCATAATACATCATACTTAAACCATAAAAACAAATAGCAGGTCCAAACTATTTTTTTCCACCAACATTGCATTTCAATCATTTGATCAACAGTTTCCCTTTGTGTGAAACGAAATATTGGCTTGACATTTCACTTTGTTGTGTCCCGGATCTCCGCATCTGCTGCAACGCTAACGCCCCCGAGTACCCCTCGAAGTCTTTACTGCAGAATGCAGACGGGTGGTACGAGGTCTGCCTGCTTGTCGATGCGCTGGTGGCTCGTCCACACGGACACTACACACATGCTCTAGTGTTGACCAATCGGATGGATCGGGCACAGGCATAACAACATCTTACCATAAAGAAAGGATAGCCGTTCGATGATACCACGGGGCAACAAATGCACTATTCGCAAGTTTGCAATGGTTGTTACACGAACACATTGAGACCGAAGTATTATGAAATAGAAAATTATAATGTTACTGCAACTACTGAATATAAAAGATTATATTATACGCAAAATAGCATTTCAACTTACTCTATAGCCTTCAATGCGTGAATGCATGGGTATTGATGGTACTGGAATCTGCCACATGAGCAAGTACACTCCCTTAAATCAATAGTGAAGTTTCTTGTGGTGGAAATGACTTGGAATGTTGTCGCTATAAGATTCCCCACTTTAAGTTTCCATACCTCACCATTCAACGCTGCCAACTCGCTGTGTACTCGTGTGCAAATAATATCCCAACTGTTCTCTGCACTCGTTCATCTATCATAAAACTATCTTTAAATGAGAGCACGTACAACCTCTAACAAACTACAAATGGGTAGTGTCCTGGCCTATAGGATGGCCTTGTTAAAGGTCTCAGATGCGTTCGATGATGTGAACTCGTAACGAGTGACCGGGCAGTTAGACCTCGACCATATATTGTAACCCCACCCCTCCAGCAAAGCCATCAATCGAGCATTATTATGGTTGCGCAGCTTCGCTTCCCATCTACGCAATACGGTAATGTGATAAATCAAATAAAAACTGCATACTAATACTAAAAAGTGACCATACCTCTTGAATTCATGCTTCGCGTATGCCTCCACAGCCATATTGAACTGATACAACACATCCTTTTCAAAACCTTTGAGCCGTTTCTTTAGATGATAAGAACATAAACCATGGTGTGCCTTAGGGTACACAATATGTATAGCGTGTGATATACTTATATGCGCGTCAGAGACAATAACTTGCCCATGCGGAGCTCCGTACGATTCTTTCAACCTTTGAAGAAACCAACACCATGACTCATTATTTTCAGTGTCACCTACACCAACGGCCAGGGGAAAAACATTGTGGTTGCCATTCTGAGTGACTGCAACGAACACGATCCCATGGTACTTCCCTCTTATGTGTGTACCATCAATGACAATCACGGGACGGCCCGCTCTAGCAAAACCCCGTATCGAAGCACCAAGTATATAGTACACATACCTGCATTGAAGTATTTAGTACACCTATATACCTCATAATTTAAAAAGAGTGTGTATTGACTTACTTGGAACAATTGTCATCTGCAGTTGCCAGTGCTGTGTGCGTGCCTGAATTTTCCAACTTAAGGTGATGCAAGTACGAAGGTAGGGAACTGAAGGAAGAACGATGGTCTCCGTACGTGTGTCCCACAACAATATATTTTGATTTGAGGGCCAAATTATAGGAGATGTCGAAACTAAATTCTTTACGTATCTCATCTGCCATTCCAGCAGGACACAATGTTGTGGTTTTATTGAATTGTCGAGCTGCATAGTATCTGCCAACAGTTTTTGAACCAATTTGCCTTGGCGCATTAGTGTCTGGATTCAAACGACATGCATGTGGAGGTCCGAACTTGATTACCCTCCATACTCTACCTAGGCCACTGGAATGCATCTCAAACATACAACCCTGCTCCACTTGGTACTTGCAGACGACGTTGAGCCTGTACGGGTCAGATTTCTTGACCCGTGTCTCAACTTGATTCCGCAAGTTGTACATACCCAACACAAACTGGCAATCACCTTTTTTATTGAAGACATTTTTTTCATGAATCTTAACTGAAGTATCAATGTTGTTGTTGTCTTCAACTTCATTATCCACATTACACTGTTCTAATAACCCTGCAACAATGGATTAGTTATTCTTCAATTGGTATTATAATACAATAAGAAATTACCGGGTACTATATTGAACACATACCTGGAATGTTCCATGGACGGCTGCAAAAACTATATGTGTCTTGAATAGGACGTACCGGTGTGGGCATCTGCATGTGTGTCGTAACGGGGTCCAAGAAACTCATTCCTCCATTGGCTCTGATGTAGGAACAGAACCTCTCGAACAGAGCAGTTTCAGGATCCTCATCTTCAGCATTGCGTTGATCACCATCACGCCCCTCATCTTGCGAAGCCTCAGCACCCTCAGAATCCTCACGCTGTGGACCCTCAAATGAATCATACCCATCGTCTTGCGATCCATCGGACCCATAATCTTGAGAACCAGCAGAACCATCAAACCCATCACCCTCTGAACCCTCAAACCCATCACTTAGACAACATTCATTTGAATTGTCCTCATCTTCATTTTCATCAGAGAAGTACATTTCATCTCCGTTCTCCACCTCTTCCTCAACCTGTTCTTCGTCAACGTACTCACTGTTCAAATAAATATTTGTCGTACGACTCGAAAGGTCCACACATGTACTCCTACTATGTCCGGCCAAATCTACGGGACTAGGAATATTGACAGATGGAATTTGTGAACGAAGCAAGTCGGTCCAATAACTGCTCCCCGACGGCACTGCACTAGTGCAACAATTATCAACTGATTGCTGTGGTATGACCTTAACTATGACAAATAGCATCGGCTCATCAACCTGCTGATACAAGCCTCTAATATCCAGATCATCTTTCACCTTATGTTTTGTTATACAACTACCGATGTCCACAAGTGTGTGTATAACATATTTACAATGATTCACACCGGCACGAACTAAACTGTGCACATGCCCAATAATAAAATACAACGTCAACTGATCTGAATTTAAAACTAAGCTCGTGTGTTGGCCACATACATACACTAAACCTTGTCACTAGCCGCCCCACCATATAAAAAAATTCTCATTTCCAATCCAAAGCCTAAACCTTTCAACAAAAAGACAATTAATTGTTATATTGACACATGATTCATTAAAGTATTTTTATGATACGCGTGTTTAATAGGTACACACAAATTAAGCCTTAAATTATCAGCACACATGCAAGTTAAACATTGAGTCGTACGCGGACAAGCTCAATTAAGCTCCATAAATCGACAGATATGTCTATTATACTAAAAAAATAATGACTTACTTACTGAATTATGCTCAAACTTGACGGACATGCTCAATTAGCCAAATATAATCGGAGGACATGACATAATATGCGTAAAAAATAGCCAAACATGCCCAATTATTCAATAAAAATCGACAGACAGGTTCAAAAACAGTAATAATTCGGCGGACATGCTCAATTTGGGTCAAATAATCAGTTTACATGCCCAATTACGCTAGGAATATCGGCGGACATACTCAATTACGCCCAAATAATCGGAGGACATGCTCAATTAGGGTAAAAATATCGGCGGACATGACCAATTAGGGTGAAAGAATTGGCGGACATGATCAATTAGGGTCAAAACATCGGCAGACATGACCAATTAGGGTGAAAACATCGGCGGACATGCTCATATAGGGTCAAATAATAGGTGGACAGGGTCATATATGTTACAAAATCGGCGAATATGCGCAACTATGGTCAACTTATCGGCGGACATGCTCATTCATGGTCAAATTATCGCTGGCGGTGTTCAATTATAGTCAAATTTTCGGCGGACAGGCTCAACTGGGCTACTACTTTCGGTGGACATGCTCACTTAGTCAACAAAAATGGCGGATAAGCTCAATTAGTGTCAAATAATAGGCGGACACACTCTATTAGGCTATAGAAATCGGCAAACATGTTCGATAAGGCTCAAACAATGGGCGGACAAGCACAATTAACCATGCATATTAGCGGACAAGTCTACAGTGGGTATATGTAGTGGTATTCATGCATATTACATGCATAGTTTACCTTTTTCCTCGGCAGACAAGCATATTACATACATACTTCACCATTTTCTTCAGCGGACATGGATATATATAACCATTTACTCAGCGGACATGCATTTTTAAAACCCTAAAACCGTAAAAACCCTAAAACCGATACATTATAACCCACAAATAAATTAACAGCAAGATTGAAAGAACAGGTTAACCATTAAACAAAATACAATGCAAACAATGTTCGTATCTTACCTTTGGCTCTAACTATGTATCCGTCGACAAAAATGGTGGGTAAATAAGAGAGTCGATCACCTTTTTATGCTCAAATAATTTGTGAAACAAGAGGAATGAAGTTTGAATCCACTGTGTCCAATATTGTTGTTTGTTGGTGGTGAAGTTATTTGGTTGGTGGGGATAGGTGAGAGTTTAATATGACAAAAATTTACATAAATGAACTGATTGTAAACACAGTGCCTTAATTTTCACCCCATTTAATGAAGTGTGTTTGGGTGACAGTGGTAGGTAGTTAATGCGTGTGTTTAATCTAACAATTTAAGGAATTTAAAATTGATATTTGCTGAATTTTAAATAGTTCGTGTCCGCTTACAATTTTCCTTTTTTCACTTAACTGAGCTTGTCCATCGAGTTTATTTTTTGGAAGTGATAACTTTTAATATATTTATTTATTTATTTTTTACTATGTCATCCCTTAAAAAATCTACATATTCCCTGACACATGGATTTGCCTGCAACTTACTTGTCAACTCATTCCCAATACAAAAAGGTGGGTCATCCTTGAGGGTATTCATGACATTGAATGTATTTTTAGGACAAATTAGATGTGTTAGAAAAAGTAGGACAAATTAGATGTTGACCACTCCACATAGGGCAACTTGTGGTATTTCCCTAAAAAAATTATGCTCTTGATTTTTCATTAAATTTTTTTTTATTCTTTTGGGCTGAACTTTAATATTCTTATTTTTCAAATTTTAACCACAATTTCAATGAAACATAGTAATATTCTTATTAATAAATTTACTACAATAAAATGTTAGGGTAAATATAAATTTTGGTTCTTTAAAATATGTTAAATTCAATTTCAGTTCTAAGGATTTGTCATTTTTCAAAAGTAGTCCTCCAGTGTACGAAATTAGTCATTTAGTCCACCTTTTGTCATTTTCTCGTCAGAATCCGATAATTTTCCGGCAAGAGTTAGTAAATTCCGACGATTAAAGGACCAATAATGGATTAAAATGACTAATTTCAACATGAAGACTACTTTTGAGAAATTACCAAGAATTGAAATTAAATTTGGCGGAATATAATTGATATTTTCCCTAAAATGTTATAACTTGGTAACAAGATACCAAGTGTTGTTCAAATAGCCTGATTACTCATATTAGTTTATAGGAAAATTGAATATAGTTGGTTGGTGTGATTTGTGAAGAAAGAAAATGAGATTGTAGCTGGAAAATGGGTTTGGGGGACGACAAAACATGGATCCACTCTATCGTTTACCTCCTCCTCCTCTCTGCATTCCTTCACCTTCTTCACACGCGCCTCATCTCCCCCACCCTCACCGTTAACCATCACAACCCCAGGATCAAGAAACTCGCCCCCCGCCCACTGCGCTTCCGCTCTGATGGCACTTTCAAAATACTCCAGGTGATTGAGTGACCCATGATTCACTTCTCTTAATGGTTTATGTAAAGATGAGTTTTCGAATTTTGATGCAGGTGGCCGATATGCATTTTGGGAACGGGAAGTCCACTCGGTGTCGGGACGTGTTGGACAGTGAGTTCCCCTGTTCTGACCTCAATACGACCCGATTTCTTCAGAAGATGATCCGACTCGAGAACCCTGATTTTGTTGCCTTTACTGGTACTGAATCGCTTTTGCTTTTTTGAATGTGGACGTTACTGTTTTGTGTGAGTGAGGAATTGAAACTCATGATTGCATGTGTTTTATTAGCATTTGGTTTTGAGATAATCATGCTTACTAGTGTCACTGATGATTGATTCGATGGGTTTTGATGATTTAGTATTTTCAGTCCAGAGGTTAGCTTAATTGGGAAAAATGATGATTGGTGGCTTAGTGTGACTGTGATTTTGGGGAATAGTGTTGATTTTGAGGTGATCTTATTCTTTAGCAGGCAAATACTAGAAGTTATGTGGCCGAATATTTGTCGTATGATGTGTTTCTGTGCACCCGTGCTCGTGTTTATACTTGTATATGAAGGTTTCCGTTTCCATTTCCTGGGTTCATGTTTTTAGCTAAGTTGATATCCCTCACCATTATGGTTATAGAAGTGGTAGTAAATGAACTTCCTTTGTCACAATGGTGAAAAAAGTAAGAGCATAATTACTGTAGCAACATGGATTTTTCAAGATAGGATTGGAACTCCAATAGATTTGCTTTTGGGAACCTGAGGGGTGGGGGTGGCATGGATCACATAATCAAGAATATTTTTTCTGAAAATTTGGAAGAAAGCCAAAGGTAGGCTTCATCAGAAGCAAATAGCAATGGTCGACATTAATGTAAGATAGATTTTTTTTTCTCTGTTTTAAACTGTTTTTCTAATTTGTCGCATAGAAATCTCTAAAATGTCTCATAATAAACATTAGGCATGTTCATCTTCCTGTTCAATTGGTTCAAAGCTGTAGTTGTTCATCACAAAAATGTTTAGTAGTATGTCTTAAGTAACCTTAGCAGGTCTTTTTTTTTATCTCCGACACATTTGAATGTTAAAGTATATCAACAGTACCATATATGATTTGGTGTTGGTCCTAGTGCAGTATGTACAATCAAAGTTGGCGCCTGGCAATAGCCCAAATAAATCATTTGAGTGCTAATCTAGCTGAAAAGGATATATATATTCGCACAACCCTGTAAAACGTATATATAAATACTTCTGGTGAGGGGCAAATTTAGAGAGAATTGTCATCAAGTATCGCCTTGCTTGTGCTCTTTACCTTTTTACACAAGAAGAAAATTCCCAATGTAAAATCATGAATTAGGTTTACTTATGTCTGATCGTTTACGTATTTGCAGCTCTAACTTATTAGTAATTGATTCATATTTTTATTGATTTACTTCTTGGACCTATTATTTCTTTGAAAATGCTTCTGTATGAAGTAACAACTTCTCTCAATAGCATATTACTCTTGGGCCGTTTTTTATATTTTCCTGAAGTGTTTTTGAAACATCTCTCTTTTAAGTGGTGTACTACATATGGTGTGATGTAGTTCATGCTCTGTTTCGTTGAAGGTGGTCAAGTGTAATTTACATACCTGTGCGTTCACTGTATGAACCTGTCTTTAATATGCATTCTGCTGTAGTTCATGTTCTTGCTTCACTGAAGATAGTTAACTCTTATTTACATATGAGGCCTTGAACTGTGTAGACCAAATATATGCATCAATCATCTTCTGAAATAGGACATCTAGTATGATGGTCTCTATTGAGATATTGGCATCCTAATATTTCTTGAGAAAGTGCAATAGCTTCTCTTTCTCATTTATTTGAGTTTTGAATCCCAGGTGACAACATTTTTGGTTCAAGTGCCACTGATGCAGCTGAATCCCTATTCCAAGCTTTTGACCCCATTATGAAATCAGGAATTCCTTGGGCTGCTATTTTAGGGAATCACGACCAAGAATCTACTATGAATCGTGAAGAGCTGATGTCTTTCATCTCCCTCATGGATTATTCTCTATCACAGACCTTCCCTTCGGTGGATGATACCTCCAATTCCGGCAAACAGGACCCAGTTTGGAAAATTGACGGCTTTGGTAACTATAATCTTAGAGTCTGGGGTGCTCCAGGTTCTGATGTTGCTAACAGTAGTGTTCTTAATCTTTATTTTCTTGATAGTGGGGACAGAGCCGTTGTTAATGGTGTTCGAACGTATGATTGGATAAAAGAATCCCAGCTTAAATGGCTGCGTCAGGTTTCGGAGAAATTAAAGGTACAGCATTTCACAATTTCGAACCTTAAAATAATTTTTTAGTGACTCGACTCCACATTCATGAATAACTCCCTACATGCATATGCTTATGAAATAATAATTAATTAGTAACTAAATTATAGAATGTTGATTTTGTTACACACTTGTTGCTTCTTTAGTAGCTATACTATCACTTGCCTTGAAATAGGTTATTGCATATGCAACACCAATGACCTCAGATTTGCACATTTACGTGTGCATTCATGTGCATGATTTGATTGTATGCTTTTGGATGGAGGGTAAGTCACCCGGTGTATTCAACCTGGTGTAGCATTGTATAAAACCTAAAACCAACACTAGAGCTTAAAGTGCATGCATAATATTTACCCATATTTATCGAAGATTTAGAGCCATTAACATGTTTCAGGCAACACACTAACAGGAACAGAAGCTGCCATCAACCAGTCCTTCATTGACATTCTTCCACATCCCGATCCCTGAAGTCAGGCAAGGTCCCATTCACAATATGGTCGGTCAATATCTAGAATATACCGCATGTTCCATTGTAAATTCCGGTGTTCTCAAGACACTCGTCTCAATGGGAGATGTGAAGGCAGTGTTTATGGGTCATGATCACACAAATGACTACTGCGGGATGCTTGGTGGCATATGGTTTTGCTATGGAGGTGGGTTCGGGTATCATGGTTACGGTATTGCTGGTTGGCCGAGAAGAAGCCGAGTCATTTTGGCTGAACTCGAGAAAGGGGAACAGTCCTGGGGCACAGTGAAGAGGGTCAGGACATGGAAACGACTTGATGATGAAATGCTGACAAAGATTGACGAGCAAGTTCTATGGGAGATGCATTGATAGAAGATTATGGTTGCATCGTCTATGAAGATGAATTGAAGAGATATGTGAATCATTCAGTTGGTTTTATTTTAACTGAAATCAGTTTACTGGAGTTATTTAAAATTAATTTGAAGTATTTGTAAATGAAATGCATTCAGGGGCATAAACAATGAGAAAGTAGCACTCTTCTTCACCAAAAAAATAGTAACTCACTCTCTTTCATTAGCTCTTGTTACACCATTCAATTTTAGGCAAAATAGTGTGAATGAACATGTTAAATGGGTAGTTTCTCACAAGGAGGGTATGAAAGATTCTTTCTAAGATCTTGTATGTACAAAGAATACCACTAACTATTACATGCTCTAGTATACATTTTTGTACCTAATGCTTTCTTTTGGACAAGGCACAACGGGGTAATTGGTAGAAATTATCACCCCTTGGTTGCCATCAAAAATAGAGAGAGCGTGGGAGAGAGCAAAACCAAGAAATACAGGATTGGAACTCCTACATGTAATTGGAATTTCATTTTCACAGAGAGTTATCCTCCATAACCTGAGGACTTGAATCGTCTAAACTTCGATTAAGTTCAAGCAGAGGATGTAGACTTCTTTCCACCTCATGACTTTGCAATTTGATTTCTTCAAGAACCATAATCAGAGCATACTTACAAGATTCTTCATCCCGGAACGCCAGAGTCCACCTTCCATCAACCAAACCTTTCGATTTTACTTTTCCATGGGCAGTATACTTCGCTGTGTCCGTAAAGGGAAGAGAAGATGGACGTATTCGAAGGTGCAGCCATCTTGAGTGTTTATCATCTACTTTGGGCTGAAGGGTGAACAAATAGAATGGTGTTAAAATCGATCAAGTATTAAAGCATTGAAAATTAATGATGCATTTTGGGTAATAGAAGTATGACCTAATCTGTAGTGTTTCAAATGAATGAATAAAATAAAATGTACATAATCTGTCAAAGGGCAGATATGCAACTAGAAAAGGTCCTTAACTTTAGTTGGACTTTGCTTCAGTTCCAAGCAGCTAGTCCTTCATAGATTTATGGTGTTAGGATTTCAAAAACAAATTGAAATCCAAAAAAATATCAAACCCCAAGGGTTCCTCTTCACATTCATATATCCACACGACACTAATTTTTTAGCGAAATAGTCAAACCATGTTATGGAAACAGAACTGCAGAAGTAATATTTTCCACATAAAAGTAAATATTATGGAAAAAATGAAAACTGTAACTTTCTCGTTCTAGTATTTCCCCATGCAGCATCTCACAGAAGACTTACATCTCCAATCCTTAATCCGTTACTGACTGCAGACCGAAGTCCCATAATATAGTTAATCCCACAACTAATTTTTAAGATCTCACAGAAGACTACATCTCCAATCCTTAATCCGTTACTGACTACTGACCGTTAATCCCATAATATAGTTAATTCCACAACTAATTTATAAGACATCTAACCTTTAATCCGTCTTACTGAATCCTGACCAAAGTCCCATAATATAGTTAATTCCAAAATAATTTACATGACATCTAACGATAGGGTTGACATACAGCATATCTATTTGAACTCAAGGAATAAATATTTAAAGATCATAAGAGCAGAACTCACATTACATCCAGCCAATGGAGCTAGAACTCGCACAACTCCACGGCGCGGTTTCATGGGTAATTCCTCTGCAAGGACCAGCCACCCACTGACACCAATAGAGAGTGCTAGGAAGTGAAAATGCCGTTCTTTACCCCTCTCAAATGCAATCCGACAAGGCACTGTGTCCACTGAATAAGGAAAGTGCTAAGTCAATAAAATAAAAATATAAAACCTCGCTTTGATGATCTTTTTTCATGTTCACTTGGTCATCAAAGTAAAAGTGCCTGTTCTGGTTTCTGAGAAAGGATAAAAAGAAAACAAGGATCCCACAATATATATAGAGTTCAAAGTTGAAATTACCTAGATTTATTTCAGTATTTGATTTAAGTTCTGGTAGATTTAAACCAGCATTCTTTGCTCTGGATTTCTCTGGAATATCCAAAGCAGAGGAAACGGGAGGCTGATCCAGCAAAACTCTACCAAGTGAGAAAGTATGGAGATGATGAAGCAGCGCAAACACCTATCAGGAAAGAAATTTATGAATAAATAAGGTGATCATAAAATGTGATCTTTTTAAACACACAGTATCTAGAATGCAACAAAGACCAGGTACTTCCTACAAGTTTATACAGGGTTCATTTTTTTCCAACCATCTTAAACTTTGTGAACTTCAGTAGAAAGTTTTTGAAAGACAGTTTTCGCTTTCATTAATTGTTATATTAATGCAAATATCATAAGGAAAATATTGTCAAGCACAACCTTCACAGTCTCGCACATTCTTTCTCCAGCAGCAAATGAAGATTCATATGAAGCTTGCTCTGTAAGACAGGAGTTGAAAAATACGATTTGGATACATTTCGACACCATTCATCTGCCACAGGGACACACACACACACACATTGAGACAGAGAGATAGAGGGGTACCACCAGAGGCCAACTTGCATGGGGGCAATAGCATACACTTTGGATCTTTTCGTGGAGAAGCAGCCTCAATAGCTGAAGGTAGTCATCATTCACCGTGAGTTACTAGCCATGCTATTCATTGTCTTAGCTTTAAGGAAAGAAAAATAATGATTTGCATACCTCTTTTGCATTTTCTCCACTCATCACAAATAACTGTCAATAGCAGATCAGGCCAAGTTCCTCTGGTCTCCTCTAGTACACGACTAGTGCAATGATGAAATGAATCCTACAGATAGAGACCATCTGTCATTGAATGAAGACATAACTGTTCTTTGAAAAACTAGACCTAAAAGCAACCACAGGTTAATGCGCTACGTATTAATAGCAGCGGAGAATATTTCACAAAATATTTAAGTGGTCTTCAAACTTTTTATTCTAAATGATCTTCAAAGTTTAATGATTGAAATTAACATTTTCGAGGTCCTCTACTAAAGGCTTTCATTTCACCACTCGAGTGTTTCACAATATCACCAGTCTAAGTTACTGGAGGGGTTTATAAAAAAGAAAAAGAAAAAAGGTTACCGTAGAGACAATCATAATTTTCACATAATTTGGCAAATAATATCCATCTGTAAGCACTTCCACAGTACACGTTATAAAACTTACTTTGAGCAAGTCAAGATGATGGCCGCTAAACTCAGCCTCACTATGAGGTAACAACTGGCGCAAAAGCCAACCACCATCCCACAATGTTTCTGCAGAGATATTTGATCGGCAGAAGAGTTTAACCAGGGAATCGAGTACCTATAATAACAAAGCAATTTATTTTAAAAAATATTATGTCACTTGTAAATATTAAAAATAGACTCCTTTACAGCATATATTTCTAAATAATTAAATAGCATACCCGATCTTGGCTAACAAGACAATGATTTCTTCTTCACTAATTAATAAGCACAAAGAAGTAAGAAAAAAAAAACATATATCATCTCTCAGCTTGAATTTATGTCACCTGAGGTCTACGAGGGAAAGGTCAAAGGTGCCCATCTAATTCATTTGCAAAGGGATGCATTCACCAGTAAAACATAGTACAAAACACATCAACAAAAGGATGTTTGAAACTGGCAGTGCTGGATGTTTGATTATGTAGATTACACTCATCGTTTTTTATTTTTTAAAAATTTGGTTGTTTGATTACAGAAAATTACTTCAAACGAAGATAAGATGTTGATTATCTTCATGTGTTAACCAAGACAGTTTTTGCAATATATGACTAGCAATTTATGATCATTCAAGGAAGTCCGCAATTCCATTGTTTAGCAGTTAAAGCAAATATCCCTCTCAAGATATTCTAGACAAAACCAAATGAGAGAACTGAAAGATCAATCAAGTTATGATTTTATATTGAATACATTCAATGAAGACAAGAAAGTAGTTAAATCCAGAGCCAAATAAGAAGCCAACAACCAATTTCAGAAGAAAATTTCTATTTAAACACAAAGGGATCAATCAGCCCAAAAATATCAATGTACTGTACTCCACTAACTTTGCTGCCACAAGGAACCCTAAGCAAAGTTTCTAAAAAACACAAGAAGCAATAGCTTCTTATGCATGAATAACCATATCTGCACATAAAGTTGATTCAATATGAACTCTTTGACACTCTTAACTGCCCATCAGTGAAGAACCCATTCAAACAATTGAGTATTACCAAAACTAATAAATGTATGAGAGTCCATCAGTAACATAAAATTCTGAAATTATGAGATTTAAAGGGACAATTGGCAACTGGAACTTTAAACAATATCCCTTTACCTATGCTAAAACGTTCAACACATTGGAGCAAATTATCTGTTTCGTAGTTTCATTATCAGGGTTAATCTCCAAAACCACACTTCTAAAGCATATGTATATGCACAGGCAGATTCAAAAGTAACAAATACGTTAAAGTATCTAACAATGACTAGTACTTACAAATATGATTATTTACAATATGGTAAAAGAACATACCTGAAATCTATGAACACGAGGACTCACTCCGACCTCTGGGTTTGCACAAGAAATCCCAACATATTCCTGCTGATTTCGATAAAGCAAAATGAGTTCAACTTCTTTGGAATTCACTTTTTTTTTTACTAGGATCTTAGTGCAGAACATTATTTCACTCAACTCCCATAATTAACTATTCTGTAAGGTTTGAAATTCAATATACTATAGAAGACAGCTTTAGGATGTTTAGACTTTATGTCTAGGTGATCCTTTCAAAATACCAAGTAAAGATGTCATAATAACTTGATTATTTAGTCTACTTAGCCGTGATAAAGAAAGCTAAATCTAGTTCTACAATAGTGGAGCACATCATGAATGCGACAGTGTTTCATATTTTGATTATTATGGGAGAAATGAAATTATTTTTTGACCCATAACCATGACTATATCACAGAAACCGAAGAACAAAAAGAGAGAATATAAATTGGTCTTTAAAGTAAACTGATTTTTTCCCCATCAGTAAATAAGGCACCACAAGGATTTAGAACTGCATAACAGATTCCAAAAATATAGAAACATAAGAAATCTGTCTAGTAATTACAGAGTGCAGTCCTTGAATCTAGCAGGGAAAGAACGCTATATGAATTGTGTTATTCCTTTAAACAACCTCATTTGTTCAAATACAGAAGTAGCCATTTGAGAAAGCTATAAATATATCTACAAGGCTAATACAAAACTTCTTATACCTTCAGGTTCTGCAGATAGATATCAAGTTCACTCGTGACACCATCTTTAGCTCCACTACTTTCTGAAGAGAAAAGTTGCTCTTCCCCAAAATCTTCCCCAACCAAGGCTTGCTGTAGGTACACAACAAATAGGCATTCTACTAAGACATATATAGCAAAAAATCACACACATAGAACTCCAATCAATCTCTCAAGATCCAGAATATGATGCTGAAAATCCTTGATTTTAAATAAGGAAAGATGAAGCTTAATTCTCTAGTCGATCTGGTTCTCTGGATAATGGAAAAAAGATATCATGATCACCTAAGGATAACTACATAATTTCATCACTTCGATTTAACTTGAAAACTTGTCAAATGATCCAAACCACCTATTTCTTTCACGAAATGCTATTTTTTCCTCTATCCGTCTCATTTTTCCTTCACTCCATTATTCCAATAGAATAAAAACCACATACCAGCAGCTTCTTCTTATGTTGTTTGCGTTGTGGAAGTATGCCAAGTGCATCAATAATTGACTCATCTAGTTCTGCAATTGCATAAATTACTTAGTTGATAGCATACAAGTATCACCATAACAACATAGTGAGAGCTTTTTGACCTTTAGTCTGCAATAAAGTAGCCAGAACATTTAAGGAGCCAGAAACTTGAACATCATCCCCACTGGCAACAAATGAAAGCAAAGCTTCTCTGTGTAATTTGCACAACAAAATATAATTGATACTAATCAGTTATAGTACAAAGAAATTGGCTCATTTATCTGGCTGATGGCCAGCCACAGAAGGTCAGGGAAAAGCAACAAAATAAATATTCCTGCATTCAGCTGATAACCACAGAAGGTCAGGGAAAAGCAACAAAATAAATATTCCTGCATTCAGCTGATAACCATCATAACAGAATATTTCAGGTCATCAGTTCATTAAGTGAATCCTGCCAGAATGGAAGTTAAAGTTTTTGCCTCATTCATAAATCTTGTAGACTTTCCAGTCGCCCCCACCCCGCATATTGAAGAAGAAATTCCATGTTGCCCCATCTATGTATTCTTCTAAAGAGAAAAGTTATAGATCCCATACAACCCTAAAAGGCACTTAGCCCCAAGAAAAAATTTGAGCACATATCTGCCACAGAACAGCCAACATGATTTATGATCTGGTGATGGCACGTGCAGAAATACTCTAAGTGGGAAAAAAAAGTGTACGTGGGAACACATAAAAAAAGTAAAACAAAATCAAGTCATATGAATTACTTAGAGATACATATAACTCTTGACATTTTTTAACCAATGCAGCTATTGGAGTGAGAGAGCATCACCGTGCTCCTTCCTACAAGGCTACAGTACCCAAATAGTTCAATGACAAAAAAAAATTGGTCTCATTACTAGCTAATATAAGGCATACAAAGGATTTATGTTAGTGTTGCTAGAAATATGTGTTCATAAACTTCATTCCAATGACTGGTAAACTTTGAACTAGAGTTGACAAGTGACAATCAGTCTACATCCAATAGTTCATAAGTCTATTTAACAGCTTCTAAAATGAGTTTTATTTAGGAAATAAACAAGAATTGCCAGAATAAATGCTAAGATAGGTGTGGCAGATAGTGCTGATTACCTGGGTGCAAAATTTTTAATACCAGAACTATGATCCAAAAAACCGCACTGTCGATGGTTCTGAGAAGAACTAGATGTCAGGGATGCAACTTTCAAGCTTCCAGCATCAGCTTCTGCACTACAATGCCTCTTATCTTTATATGGGTTAGCTGCATTAGTAGGAGCAGGGCCTGATATATGACCATTGAGCTTAACTTCAAAAATCTCAGAAAAGGTTTCCGGATAACATAGAAGAGCAGCAGCAACAATGTTTGCCAGATCTTTGATTTTGAGGATGCGCAAAATGCAACAAAGTAAATATAAAGATGTGACAGCCCCAAGACTTGGTTCCTGAATATATATGACACAATGTGAGTTGACCCATAACATTGGTAATAAACTAAATACAACATTTGACACAATGTTTGGGGGGGACAAACATATAAAAAGGCATAAGGAAACAGGACGGATGAGCATGAATACCTTTACTGCTTCAATCCTCAAAGAAGGGAGAATTATGGGAAATACGAGAAGCCTGAAAATGCTGTCCATTATTAACCTCCCAACATCTGGGATTCCGGCAGAAACAACATCACTAAAATAGTAGAGATTGTCTTCAATCTCGTCGACAGCAGAAAGAATAGCAGTTGATTCCATGCTCAAATTTCTGTTCAATATTTATTTATACTCGTAAGCATGAACTCAATAAAAGAATCTCAAAGTTTAGCGATATAAGATTCCGCATCTTACTTTGAAGCACTTGAAACCACTAAATCCAAACGGATACACAGCTCTTGGAAAAATTTGACCAAGTTCGAGAAATAATTTGCATGAGGAGCCTTCGACACAAACCTATTTACAGCATCATCTCCAACTGCAAATCAGTATCAGTTACCTTTTATGTAACATGGGGTAAAATTGAGAAGTATAGAGATTCGGAGGCTAACAAAAGTCAAATAAACAGGACCTCACCATGATATACATTCAGTGTTAAAGCACGGACAGCAGTTCGAATCATACTTTCTTCATGGAAGGCAAACCGTATCGCCTCAACGTAAAGGGGGAATTCAACCACCTCGTCCTGAAGGGGGGAGAGGGGACCAAATATAGAATACAAAGAGATTTCAATAATTAACAGCCAGGTATAATTTCATGTTTACTTTTTTCTCTATTAGTTAAAAAATGACTTGCAGGTATTGTTTCAGCTACTAGCTAGCTTTTCTCAAATTGCTGGAATAAAGCTAAATATGTAAGATGATGAAGCAACATTCGACAAATTCTTTTGAAAAAAAACGGATGTTGAATTATGTCAATTGAAAATGTATAACAAATACACATTTTTATTGCCAAGAATAATTTAACTTACTATTCTACTCCCAATGAATAGATCCAAGACTCCAAAATGCACTTCGTACTAATAGCTGTTTTTCATGTCATCTTGTGATAATCCAAAAACAACCAAGGGCAACTATAAACCAAACATATTAATGATCTTTAATTTCTTCCATTTCAACTTTCCTTAGTTAAAGAAGGGTATGGTAATTCCATAATTATGTACAGAAGATATATAACCACACAAAATTATGACATTCTGGAGCCTTTTTTATGTTTCCAAGACACAAAAGAATAGTCCCAACAAGAGGTTTACCTCGAAGTTTTGTAAAAAAATATAAATCTTTGAAATACCATGACATATCAATCTCAGAGATCTTGAGCAGGAATGGACATATCTCAAATTCTTTGCACACACCTCTCTCATATCTATATACATTTCAAATGAACTCTAAACAGATGATTACAAGAATCACTCTCCCATGAAAAAAAAAAAACTTTTAGCACTTTTTATATGTGAAAGACCGAGATGAAGGATACAAATGCTAAAGGTATTCCCCACAAGTCATGAATTTTATATAAGGTTTTCTAAGACAGAAATCAATTGTTAAAGTAATAGTTATCTTATTAACTCATGTTGAAAACATTTTAAGCTCAAGAATAAGAGAATGGCTTGGCAAAGAGAAATTCAATGTCACACAGAAAAATGGTCCATTTTAATATAGTAGTATGAAACAACAATGTTACCGTGAAAGAGTCATATAAACTTACATCTTCAGTCTTAACAAGGAGAGAAATTGTATCCCTGTTCAACTTCCCATTTTAATATAGTAGTATGAAACAACAATGTTACCGTGAAAGAGTCATATAAACTTACATCTTCAGTCTTAACAAGGAGAGAAATTGTATCCCTGTTCAACTTCCCACTAATTGCCCTTTTGCAGTCCAAGTGCAGTTGAATAACCAAAGTTAGGAAGTCAAAACATTGTAAAAATTATAAAATTGCTTGAAATCTGAATTCTAGAGCAAACCTTAGGAAAGATATGTAGTAGGATAATAGCTCTTCATTTTTGAAGTCAAACGGGTAAGTAATAAGGTAGTTAACATGTTCATTGCTAAACATATAATCTGCACAATTTCCGAAGGAAACATCTCAGAGAGGCAAGAATGGTAGAAAGAATGAAAAACGTGCTATCCAAATCCAGAAGTGATGACACAACTTACATATGGAATGTTCACTTCCTAGGTTTTGGATCATTATGCTCATCGTCTGTAATAGCTGCAGCGGGACAAACAAAGTTTTACTACTAATTTTTAATATACGTACAAACTCGCCCATGACCTGCTTCTCCATGAAAAACCTAAAAAGGAAGCAAAATAATCACAATGAATTAAAAAGATAGGTCATGTAATGGTTAAGGGATGGATGAGCATATCAGACACAGAAAGCACTGATGCCTCACTCAAAATAGGCAGTATCATGTTGGTCACCATAAGTTATTAACTCTGAAATAGATCTCAAAGCCTCAATCACAAAGTCCTGGGCAACACAAAACTAAAGTTAAAATAAAAATTAGAAAGTCTCAAGGACACAACAAAAAATGTAGAGCAGACAAACAGAAGAACATCTTACCTTATTAACCTCATTCACAACTTGAACTTTTATCAGTTGGTCAATTAGGAATCTGGAAAAGAAGAAAATGGCAACTGTTAGTAAACCAAGAAGGAGCCAAAAGTATATGTTGCATTTTCAGTTGGTCGATTAAATTTATTAAAATCATATGATAAATCATTATCTGATACAGGTAGCTGATTTTACTTAAAACACAATCAAGATTAGACTGTATATAGAAGAGCATTGCAATTTGCTACATAAGTAAACAGCAGCCCTGTTTTGACAAAATGAGAATATTAGGCTTCCATCCATAGCATAATTACCACATGCCAGGAAAAATAACACATGGCAATAGGAAAATCATCATAATAGACTAAACAGTCTATAACATATCGATCTGAAACTAAGCAAAATATAGAAGCCATCACATCCAAGTGCCTAAAGTTGACCCTGATCCACCCCAAGACCATTTCAATTCTAGTGTCCAATAATATTGCATGTATATATTTTAAAATAAAAAGGACAAATGGAATAGAAATATATCACATTCCATTTTTTTTAGAAAAAGCAAGTATAACAATCTTTCCAAGGCACTAAAAGAAGTAGTCTTTCATAACATGCTTAGACTATTGTCCTTTTATTGAGTATTTTGTGTTATGTTAGACTAATGTCCTTTTTATTGAGTATTCCGTTTTAAGTAAAATGTTAGACTATTGGAAATGTTATGAAATACTCAATTCTCTAGGCATTGTGATAACCCAAAATCTGTAGTTTGCCTACATAACATGAAAAAGAAGTAGTGGAAGTAACATATACATTTTGGCACACATCTCCGGACCACCAATCAGATCCTAATGGTGGAAGTAGATTGAGCAATTTCAGTAAAACTAGTTGTCTATTCGCTAGATGTAGTATGTTAGATGGTTTATTCAGCTTTTCAAACTCAGTGAAGGATCTAAAAACTCTTAACAGCAGAGAACCTGAGACAGTTTTTATAATTTATAAGACATCATACTTGGAATACATTCTTTTAATACTTCCTTTCCAGCAATGAAAACTGATAAATGTACTCTGAAGTCTGATCATCAACTCAACTTGGTCGTCAATACTCAAAACTAGCATTATAAAAGAACATGGTTTGACGAGATTCATTGTAGCAATATCATATATACCTAACTGGGAGACAGGGAGTGGGAGTATTCAGTCTGGGACTAATTGCATGTGAATAAGATTCCAGGAAAAGCCATTGAATTGCAATTTGATTGAAGAATTTGGCATTTTGAAAAATTATGCAGGAAGGAATTTATGACTCCATACTAAGGTTTCGGATCCCACAAAGAAAATAGTAGTGCAAAAATGAGAGTTTGAATTCCAAATCCATGAAACAATGAACTCATCCAAGCACCCAAAACAAGAGTCATGAATTCAAATCCGTTGAACAGTAGACTCATCGAAACGCCTAATTTTGATTTGTTATTATGGGTTTCAAATCCATTATTCAAATCCTTCAATTCAAGTGCAGAGAAACTACAAAAAATTAAGCCTGAATCCTACTCTCTGGGGAAGGCTCTATATAGATCTTATCATGCAATCACGCACTGGCAAAACACATTTTCCCAATTATATTCAGCATAATAGCTCACCAAAATATCAACTTTACTTAAAACTTCAATTCTCCTTTAATCTTAATTACAGGCACAAGTCCAGACCATCAAAAGCGAGTATCTTGAATTTATCTTTTGGCGCTGCCCCTACCTTTTTCAAATTCATCTTTGTCTAATTTAATTTAACTAATTTAGTGTGTAAGCACATCCATATTTACACATTCCTGCTTCCATCATTTTTTGCTCATGGTAAAATTTATTTGTCCAATCCTTTCGCTCTGATCCATAATGCATCACTGGTCTTGTTAATCTATAGTTTCACCTTACGATTTTCAGCACATCGGAACTGGGATGCACTTCTCCATTTCCCAACCAACTTGAATCTTATGTGTAACATCTTTATCACTTGCCCATTTTTCTTTGATGACAGATTTTTTTGAAGGAAAATCAAAGGTTAATCAGGTATACTATGACTAGCAAGATAAGCTCATTCAACCTTCACTTGACTTTAATATTGAAAGTTACACCTTGAACAAGTTTGTATACATATACCAAGCATCTTCCTATGCTATGAAAGAGTATGACTAATACTAATGTAAAATGAAACCTTGTCCAATTCTCCAGCGTAATGTTTAAGTGCAGATAAACGAGCTACATGTGCCTTCCACAACCGTACTCAGCTTTTTTTAAGTGGGAAAATGGAGAAAGAATATGATAGTACATGATATTCTTGGATTTATTCAGAATTATTAAATGACATTGCAGTAGTAAAAGCAAAACATGAATTAAGCCCTTTCTTAGCAGAAACTCATGCTTAGAGCTCATGTATGGTCCTTAAAATCATCCACCGGCATACAATTCTAATCCAATCAACAGGAAAACCAGGAAATAGTTTATCATATACCTAAAATACCAGTATACTAATAAGTAACAACTGGTATAGGTACCATCCACCTTGAAGGAAGATAGTTTTTTTCCCCTAAATGTGCAGCCATGCACTAAGACTAGATTAATTGTTGCTCAAGTCTTTATACTACATACAATATAAACTACACTATACTGAATGTCATTGCACAGTGAACACATAGAATACTTATAAAAGCTCTCAAAAGAAAAGAATTACTTGCTCAAAGAAATCTCTGAACTTCTTCCCTAGCAGACCAATCTATTTACACAAACTTAGTTCCCAAAATCCATGCATGCCACTAATTCATCATTCACGCAGAGGACATTCATTAGTTTTTCCTACCAGTCCAATGTTAATCAAAAAGCAAATTGATCACTAAAGGTAATTAACTAACTGCTGATATTGCTAAATAGATATATGTTCTCTCAATTGCAACATGAAATAGTTTCTTAAAAAACAATTTTAAGGGAAATCCACCGAGTATAACATATAACGAATATACGTTAAACAGCTTCCTATGCGTTTGCTTTTCAATTGCAGTTTAAACGGCTAAACTAATATAAATTCATTCATCAAAATTGAGATGGTAATAGGGAAGAGAAGGAAGCAACAGTTCACCCGATCTATCCAGCTCAATATTAAAGTACATTACTTCTACTTTTTCAATTTTTTGGGACGAAAAAAATACAGACTTCGTGGCTGTTCTAGAATTATTTCTGATTCAAATTAAACTAAAAAATACGTAATTACAAGTGAACAAGAAATTAAATCAAAATTATGATAATACAGATATACACTACCTGAGTTCATCTAAAGAGAATCTATCCCGGGATCTCCAAAAGGAAAACCACATCCTTTTAAGAGCTCGCGATCACTCTTTCCTTCTTCTTGGCATAAAATTTCATCCTCAGAACCCCCATAAGCAATTAATTAACCATAACTCTTGGACTCAAATTGGATGCAATTACGACCTATCACGCTTGAGAAGACCATCCAAACGTGAAACAGAAGTACGACAAGGCGAGAGAGAGAGAAAGAAATAGGGTTTGGGATTGCCTCCACCGGAAAATAGAGAGCGGTGAGAAGCTAAGAATCAAATCGAAGGAATATCCGCGGAGAGAAGGATGATCAAGATCAGAGATGGAAAGTTTGAGAACAGCATCTGGGTTGGGTTGGGTCGGTTTAGCGGCAAGCAAGTCGGAGCCTTGATATGAACAGGTTATCTGACGGATGACAGTATAATTGTTGGGTTGTGGCTAGCAAGAAAGCCCTCAAACATTTCTGACATCTCATGATTGCCCCTCACCTTTGCGAGTTCCTTGTCTATTGTCGCGCAAGGGCAAGGGCAAGGGCTAGGCTATAAGCAAATCAAATCGTTCACGAATTATTTAAAATTCAGTTTGATAAAGTATTCGTTTGAACTTGTTCGTTAATCTTAATGAGTCAAACTAAATTTGAATTTGAATAGTCTATCAAACCAAACTCAAAGCTAAAGATGTTCGATTCGAAAGCTCGCAAACATATTCGTTAATGAACTCGTTAATAGCTCGCGAAGACGTTCGTAAAATTTATTATTATTTGTTAGTATATATTATTATTTATTTATTAATATTCAATAATTAAATATTTTATATTAAACAACACAAATATGATAATAATTTAATTAAGTGGTTATTTAATATTGTATCTTTTTTAACATTTATTATTATATTTTGTTTGTTTATTCAATATTATTAATAACATTAGATGTTTATAAATGAAAAGTTCTTTTAATGTCTATGAACAAAAATGTCTAATTTTTTATGAGAAAACGTTCATGAACACGTTACATTATGTATTCGTGAACACGTTCACGACCCTTAACAAACAGTCTAAGTTCTAGTTCGATATATTTTTTCTCGATTAGTTCGAGCTCGAGTTCGATAATTCCTTAACAAAAGATACTTAAGCATATTAGTGTTTGGCTTGGCTCGATTCGTTTGCATCCCTAACAAGGGTCATGAACTCAAACTATTGCCCATATTTTTATTTTTTATTTTTTTGGTTAAATTGTTTGGGGTCACTCTCTTATGAGACGGGTATATGTGAGATTAATCGATTTATTATTAAATTATGTTTGTTGTATATATAAAGTAGACTTATTGGTAGATAAAGTATATATTTATAATTCATCATATTATAACACTTAAAATCATACTCCCTTCGTCCCTCTGATAAGTATCTGTTTTGTCATTTTGGACAGTCCCACTACAAAGTATCTGTTTCCTATTTTGGCAGGAAATGGCCCCGCACTTTATAATAATAACTCAAAATTTTGCACATAATTACAAGATTGACATTATTTTAAAACACAATTTGTCATGAATTAACACTTCTATTAACATCAATTAAATCAAAATTACTGATTACTAAACATCAAGCATATCCAACCCCTAAATCATTCACAGCCTCTCTCTCTCTTCGATTGAGTACTCCTTTCTCTTGCAAATCTTAAGCCATCTCTCGCCTCCATCCCGAATGAGTTCATCCGAATCCCATCCCACGTTTACGCTCTCACACTTTGAGCTTCTGAACTCCATGGTCATGGAGACGGAGGAACTAAGTTCCACCCCGAATGTTGGGACATAACTAGTCTCGATCCAGGGTTAACGACTGATTATCCTTCTTTTGAGTTATCTCGAAGGCTGAAGACTTTTAAGGTGGCCAATTCATCAGATGTTCCCTATTATTATAGCACATGTTGTGTTGAGAATATGGGTATAAGGACTGAAATGATGATTATATGTGCTTCAGAGTTGGGATATTTAGTTGTGCCACCATGCATTAAGGTTGGAGGCTTAATTGTTTGTAATATCATCATTTATGCATTTAGGAGGCGCACACACTCTATAATGAGATTATCCTAAGAGTGATGCATTACACTTCATGTGTGAACTATTGGTTGAACTGATGTTGGTTGTATGTTAACTGGTGTAAGCTTTCTCAATCAATATGTGAACTAGTATTAATATGTTGGCTAGAAATGTGATTAAAATGTGGGAATTTGATTGTTTTGAGGCTATTTTGCAGTCTGTGATGATTGTTTGAGGTTATTTTGCAGCCTGTAATGATTGTTTTAAGGTGTTGGGCATGAAATTTGATTCAAATGTGGAATTTATCAGCCTTGCAGTGCATTGATATGCAAATGTTGCCTATATGTGATACAAATGTTTAGATTTTGAAGACAATTCCATTGAATATGTCATCACTTGGACATTTATGTCATACACTCTATGATGATGCTATAATCTGAGAGTAATCATATTATGCCACTAATAGAATTCACATGAAGGTAGTTTGTTTAGTGCTTAAACAACTCAACACATATAATTTTTTTCTAGCTATAAACAAATAATTTTTACAAAAATAAAGGACTATAATTGCCACAAAACATTGAAGTCTAAGCCTCAACACAAAAGCATCATCTTGCATAAAATTCCCTCCATCCAAAAGCTGCAAACTACCTTAAACCAAAATGTATCCAACTTGCAAAATAGTTAATCCTTTAACATGTACAAAAAGATCTAGCATTTACCATTAGATCATTCCCTCAACACATGTTATGAAGCCTTCAAGTTCATCAGTTTCATTTGCATCAATCAAATGTTATATGCATGACTGGACCAATTATTTATCAACCTCTAAATTACTGGGAAGGTTTCCTGTCCTCCTCAAGGATTCCTTTCATAAATGAGGGACCTTCTACTTATTTGATCCATAACAAGACATTATATATTTCCCTATGGCATGCTTATAGGCTTAGGAAAATTGAATCAAGTGTGGTGTGTGTCGATCCATCAAATGATTTGTGTACAGCCTTCAATAAATCATCCACTAAGTAAGTTGCCTCATTATGTTGCATAGATTGTAGTGCCCTAACCTCCCTAAATCATTTACATTAGTATCTGGACTATTTGGTGGTTGAAATGTGATTTTGATGTTGAATCTATCTGAATCTGCAATTTTCCTAAAATCTGGATAATTATCATCAATGTGAGAAGTTGTATTATCTTGCTAAATTTATATGTTGTTGCTTAAACCCTCTGGCCACTTAGCCTTTATAGCAGCTATAACATGAAATAATGTCACCAATAAGATTTATTTAGTTAAATCTTATTTTGGAGACTTATTTCATTGTTTAACTCAATGATGAAATAACTCTGAGAGTTACATACACATATATATTCTGCTTAGATTGCATATCTGAGTTATCAATACATGTTTGAAGACTTCCTTTGTGACTGAATCCAAAGGTTTAGTAACCAGTATGCCTGCTGACCTATTTCTTGAATTTCTTTGAGCAAGAACATGTTCAGTAAATGGGAAAATACGTATTTTCTCATCAAATATGCACTTACAATTTGGACCATATAATGGTCTAGCCACTGCACACAAGAACATCACTTTACTAATGTACTTTTACTTTGGCATGTTCTATGTGGTTCTACTTCATCTGGTCCCAAGTAATATCTTTCACTAGTTTTTTTTTTTAAATTAAACCACTTCTTATCAATATGAACAATATTTGACATACTCTTAAACTTTATCAAATTCTGATCAGGAATAACATCAAGTGCTAAAAGGATGAATTTTAACATGATTATTTTACTTCTTTCGTAAGTGCTGGCTTGGTAGCATTTGTATGAGGTCTGATTAGTCTATTTCTTACCCATCTTCCAACTATAGTTTTGCATACTTTCATCTGTTCTGTTATGTTCATATAAGTGCCTCTTTTCCTTAAGGAAATGCTTTGTAACTTCTCTAAATCGAGTGGTTTTCTTTCGTCATGATGAATGACTATTTTTCTGTTGCATATTTGGATTGGTTTCTCTGCTAAAACTTGCGCCATTTCTCGTGACCATATCCTTCGAATCATTGGTCTTGTTACTCCATACTTAGTTGTTGCTTCATTGATTTTGCCAATGTCTTGGCCTGCCATTTGATGCATCTTTAATAGGAATTGAGCAATAAGGTTTAACTCATCACTTGTTAAGTTTTTTTCCTCCATGTTTAATTTTTTTGGTGGTGCAGTTAAGGTAAAGGGGTGAATGTTTTTATTCCACTGTTTTGGAGGGAATTGGGATATTAGGAGGGAAATTGTGATTAGGTGAATATTTCCCTCCACTCATTTTGTAAATTATAATACTCTCTAGTGTTGTACTTTTAGAATGTAATGTAGGGAATTTTAGTCACATTATTGTGATTTGGATTGTAAACCTATTTTGATTTTGTAATGGTTTTAGGACTGTTTATTATTGTGTTAACTAGTTAATGTAATTTATAAATGAGGGAAGTACTAATTACTGTACTCTAGAATTGAATTGTTGTACTTTTTATGATTATTATTTTTACTTTATTTTACTTGCACAGTAAAAAAATTGCTACTTTAATTAAGGGAATACTAATGGTAAGAACAAAAAAGTAAAACATCATTTCAAATCTACCCACTACACATAAAATATAATACTCCTTAATTCACATGAAAAAAGTAAACGGATACTTATCAAAGGGACGGGGGGAGTACTTGAATGCATAATTCATCATACTTTAGAAATACATACTTCAACTACCAATAAGCATACTTTAACTATATAACAATCGTATTTTTCACACTCTATTCATTCAAGCGACTCTACTCAAATCAAGCTACAATCCAGAATAAACTCTTGAATCAAAGGAAGAAATTGATTATAAATTGATAAGATATCTTAGAACTCTTGCTATTGAGGACGTTGAGGAAGAAAAGAAAGAAGAAGAGCAAAGTCAAAAAGCAACCAAAGAGGTCTTGAAGAATGAAATCAGCAATTCTGAACCTTTAAACTCTTTAAGTTGCATTGAATATGATAACACTACTTCCATAGACTTTTTTTTACCTAATGATTCCTCACATATTTTTAGGGACAAGAATGAGTTGAAAAAGATGTAGGGAATATTTGTAGAAAGAAAGAATACCTGGTAGAGAAGAATGAAGAGGTTGATGAGATGTATTCAAAACATGGCTGGCAAATTTAAAGTTGAATTTTAAGAATGCCAACAAGATCATCTATTGACACCTATTGACATGGTTGATGAGATGTATTCAAAACATGGTTGGCAAAACATAATTGATGAAGAACCACCTATTGACATAAGTACATGATTAATGAAGAAGCACAATAATTAGAGTACAATGGCAAGGACGAAGGATGCCCAAAGTCATTCTGAAGAACTTGCTGAATTTCATCCGACTTGAAGATGTTAAACTTATTGCTTGATGGGAATCAACTCATTCGTTTTGCTTTACTACTTTCTGTCTTTTAATATTATTAGTTTAGGGTGTCTTTGATTTTATTTAACCACTCCATTCTCAATTCGTGATTGTTTTGAATGTAGATAAGTGATTGGATGTAACCATACGTGTGTGATTTTGGTTGGAAAATTATTGGAAAAGGCAAAATACGGTGAAAGGATAGAGAAAATAGAATCGACGTGGTGCTCATACGATCACATCGACCGACCTTGCTTGAGGTCAAGCCATCACTCAAGATCGAGCAGAAAATAAGAGCACCTATTCATCTTTATCCATCCACTAACTAATCATTATTCACCAAGGCAGGACAAATATCAACCATGAACTTCCATGCAGTGTCTGTTATCTTCGATGGAAAGGAAAATATGAAAGAATGCCTATGACTGTTAATTTTCTCCATCTTGATCGTAAACATACATAAGAAATGCAAGGAATAACAACCATCACTCAACTTGATATCTTCATGTGAAAGAAAGATCACTAGTGGCTTTGGTGAACATTTCCCAATCGTTACCCTTATCTTATCCATAGTTATCAAGTACAAGAGATGAGCAAGAAGAATGAAGGAGTAATTAAGCCTAAGTAATAGTTTGGAGATGAGCAATGAGTAACGACCAATAATAGAGTGAATAAAAGGAAAAAAACACTAGCTCGATCATGTTGAGTGGCTACAAGGGATGTCAAACAAAAGAAATAATTTGTTCATTAATTTGGCTCGAGGTAGAGCCATGTTCACACGAAGTCGAGCGAGACATCCTGCATATCCAAAGAGTTTGTTCAAGATCAAGCAACATTCATTCGATGTCGAGCAGAATCGTCCAATTATTCAAAAGCTTGGCTCAAGGTTGCACACCCATTCACTCGATGTTGAGCTATAAATTTTTATTTATTAGGATATAAGTTTCTAAATGTAGATACACAGTGCACCCAGGTGCAATAGAGAATTTGCCATAAATAAAAGAGTTACTTTGGTGGAACCCTCTCTACCAAATTATTTGGTAGAACCAATGATGAGAGTGATAATTCACGTATTTTAAGCTCTGATTTATGTGGAAATCGAGTATGATTTGGTCTATAACCAAGGAAAATTGGGATGTTTATGGGAAGTACACGAATAAGATACTACTGAGGCTATTTAAGCATATTTATACAGGAAAACAGGTAAAAAGTGCTCAGAATTGTAAAACACGAGTTTTGAGACGTCGGTCCGCTCGACCAAGCTATGTTGGTCGAGCGAGAGTGAATTTGGTCGAGCGAGACACCAGATAGAGTTTCAGCTTACAGAGATGCCGCTCGACCACCACTCGATCAAGCCATTCTGGTCGAACGGGGACACATCATTCTATTTTTGGTAATTCTGACCCTCATGTGCGTGTTTTGGCGTATTCTCCAAAAAAACGCCCTGTAAAGGTCCATAAGGAGAGTTTACAAGTATAAAAAGTGAAGCAGATCACATCAAGAAAGGAGTTAGATTCCACATCCATTCTACACCATATCTAAACCCTAACTCCATCAACATGAGTTGTAGAGAAAGAACCGAGCAACGAACTAAGTGAGAACCAAGTGAAGATTCAAGATGGAGCGAGACGCGACTGCGACCTCATATAGGGTTTACTTTGCATCTTAATTTATCTTGTAATTTTCAAGACTATGGGTAAGATCTATCCAAACACTATGAACGTTCTTCGAAACGTCATGGGCTAGAATCGCTTTGGTAGTTCTAGGGTTTATGAAGGTTTTATCTAGTTAATTGAACTTCCATGTGCACACTCCGTATAACACTACTTGTGAATTTATTTATATAAGACAATGCATTTTTAATTCATACTTGATTAGTGATATTTTCACCTAGATTTAAGTGTTTTTTTATATGTGTTTTCGTATTATTTATCTGTATTTTGATTGTATTTTGTGTTTTTATGGAAATGTGTGAGAATGAGCTTAAACATATGATTTTCAGGCAAAAATAGATCCTAGACGCGAAAAGGAAGACATAGAAAAAAATGGATCACAATTCGGAGTTGAAACGAGGGAGAACGAGCCAAAACAGAATAAGAAAAACAGGGGGCAGCACCAACACGACCAGTGTTCCACACACGCCTAGCCGTGTGTGAAACACGCCCCTGTAAGCCAAGATCGTGTGCAAGCATAGAAACACCTACACGCCCGCCCCTGTGGCCGTGTTCGGCACACGAGCAGTGTAGGTGCAATTTCTGAGAAAAATCAGCAAGCCTTCTAAAAGTTTCCCAAGAGGTATAAATACTCAATACTTCAATATTTAATTAGATTTTCATGGGTTTGAGGCTGCACAAACACATCACACACCATTTCCTCCATTTTACACCATCATCTTCATCCATTCTTCATCCATCCATCTACATTTTATCTCCTCTATCAAATCCATCATCCAAGTGATCAAGGAAGCAAGGGGGAGTGAAAATTACAAGAAGAAGAAGACGATCTCCATTGAAATACTTCAAATTGGGAATCTATTTCTAATTTTTGTGAACTTCTTTATAGTTTGATCATGGGATTTATATATTCAATTGTCTATGTTGTTTTCTCTAAGACTATGATAGGCTAATCTCCTTTGTGAGATTAGCGCCATGATTGGTATTGGATAATTTAGGTTTTAAGCAAATTGATTTTAATCTTGAATGAGCTTTGTGTTATTTCTATCATTGATTGTTAATTGCTTGATGTATATGATTGAATTGTGTGATTAATTGTCATGGGCATGTGATTAGATTGAGAAATCAATTATGTGTTTAGGATAGTTCATTTAATCATTTCATCATACACTTCATGTGCATTAATTTAGAATTAGATAGAAATATCCTTCTAGATTTAGAACCCACCCTTTGATAGAACATTTGATTAGCTTAATCAAGAGATTAGTTGATTAGATGAGGGGACCCAAACTATTAGTGAATTCATAGTACCTTAAAAGGAATATTGTCTATGATTTAGTACCTCATTAGGGAACTCGTAGAGTAATTAGTACCTAGTGGGAGGTGTTCACTTTGGTCTCGATCCTAAATGCTTTTGGGAGTCTATTGAGGGTCACATCCTATCCATCTCGAGAGAGAGTTTAGGTGGAATTAGTGATCGCTCCTATGCCATATCAATGAGAGATTAGAATTAATTGCATGATTTATTTATTATCTATGTCATGATTATTGCTAATTCATCCTTGTATCGTTTGGAACCCATTTATTATTGCATTTATTCTATTCTTGTTTATTGTATTAGTTTAATTGCATTTATTTGCAAGCTATCCATCCCATTCCTTCGTTCTTATAAAATCACGATAAATTTGAGATCGCTTAAACTCTAGCACGTTTCTCCCTTGGGTTCGATAAATTCTTTAATTGGTCATCCCGACTATTAACGAATAATCAAATGACGCTGTTTCTGGGGAGGTAAAGGTCTTAATAAGGACATTTTTTTGTAATTTTTTGCATCTTATATCTGCTTTAGAAAATTTTGTTCAAAATTTTCTTTCTTTTATAGGTGCATACCTTGAGAAGGAAGAAAAAAGAGAACAAGCCCATAAAAAATGAGCTACATGGATATTCCTTGAGATATGGTGAATAGAAGTACTCATCCCACTATAGACACACAAGGAAATTTTCAAGGATTTCAAATGCCAAATTGTGAGCCTAATTTGCAACCGAATTTTTGAGTACAATTGCCTAATATGCAATCCATCAACAAAGATATGAAGATTTTGGAGTCCCTCACCAAATGCATCAACAAGTATACTCTCAAGATGTGGATGATATTTTTCGAGGAAAATTTTCTAGAAATCAAGAAGGAAATCAACCACAACTATGGAGAGATTTTCAAGACTCCAACACCTCTTATTCCGCCCAACGTGACAAAGAGAAGCATAGAGATGAGTTGATCGAAAGATTATAGAGCGCATGGAGAAGGAGAGAAAGTCTAATGAAGTGTGGATGGATCGAATGGGAAATTGGTGTGAAATGGTGACAAATGCAATCGTAGCATTCGTTACTAGATTGGATTCAATTGAGCACCAAGTTAGTCAAGTTGTGTTCACCGTAGAGAGACTTCAAGAAGAGAACAACAAGCCTTCTACCTCCCGAACAATGAATCTTTGCATGGCCATTAAGGATAGGAAAAAGGATAGTTTGGGGGTTGGTGAGGTTATGAAGGATAAGAGAGAAAGAGTTCCTAAGTGGGTGAAAGCAAAAGAGTTAAAAGAAGAGTTGAAGGAGGAATTTGATAGATTTGTCGAATCTCTTGAAGAGATGGTTGAGAAAGTGAAGCTTCAAAATCAAGAAGAGATTCATGCACTTATGGAAGAAAAGAAGCATCCGGAAACTAAGATTATGGACTCTACTTCACACAAGCAAAAAATTTCTCGTTCTCTTGAACTTTCAAGTTCTCTTAAGAATTTTCATGATTTCATTGATAAAAATTTTTTTGTTGAAAATTTTAGGAAAAGGGTTGCAAGAGGGCACCAACACTTGTCAATGCCCGAATTCTTACCGGGGGATGTGGTTGAAGTTCGAAATTTATATAGAGCCCCATGGAAAAAATGGAACAAGTGGAAAGGACCATTCCTTGTGAAGAACGCCTTCAGAGAACAATTGCTTGAATTATTCAATAAGAAAGGAAATGTTCTTGTAGTTGAGTGGGGGAGCACAAGACACTACTTCAAGAAGAAACCTATGACAGTGGCTAAAGACTATTCTAGACCACCATGAGCTTGACAATCTCGTCCGGCTTGAAGACGTTAAACTTAGCGCTAGATGGGAGGCAATCCATCATTATATTTATTGTTTTATTTCTTATTTTCAATAAGGATTGTGGATTTCATATTGTTTTGCAATTTTGGTATGTAGGTTCACAAATGCGTATTAGAGATACGAGAAGTGCTTGATTTAAAGTGTAGGTACAGCTCACCACTTGTTGCAAACTTAACTCGAAACTCTTGTTTCAATTTAAGTTTGGGAGGATATGGCGTGGTGTGACATATCTTTGTGATGATGCATATACTTCTCGTATTTTGGGGCAATTTAAAAATTTTCTCATGAGTTTGGGATTGATTTTGGTCCGATTGGTTGTGTTGAAGTGCATGATAGTCTATATTCTTATTACAATTGTCGAGCTAATGGTTTTGATGAGTTGTTGAGCATGAATGAAGTGTAGTGGAAGCAGGAATTGAGCCCGGAGATCAAATCGAGATTCGTTGTGCATTCAATCCAGAAGCTCGTGCCAACCATTTCAACTACAAAATATCTATTGAGGGAGTTTACTTTACACTCATCACTTCTATGTGGTTAGCATAATTTGATTTGATTTGCAATGTTGTTGAGATTAACATGCAACTTCATTTGTTATGTTTTTGGGAGGTTTATTCTTCGTAATTCAGGATTTTTATTTTTAATCAAGATGGAGATGTTTGTGAGCTTATTTGAATATGGATATTATGAATGTGTGCTTTATTCTCTAATGATGGATGGTTTTGTTATTTTTATATGTTATGTGGTTTTTGTTTGTTTCCTGTTTGGTGAGTCTTTTCTTATGTGTTTTGTATGTTTCTTATTCTTGTTTAGGGATGTTTGGTGGTTTGTTTTTGGGATGTTATGAGTCATTTTTGAATATGAGTTATGACATGTTGTTGTGATAAGTGAGGACAAGTTATGATTAAAAATCTCTATACTTTCGAATTGTGATATGCTTTATTTAACTTGTTCAATTTAGAGATGAATGTGGTGTAATAAGTTCCTCAAGGTCCGAGCATAAGCTTGTGAGCATTTGAGCCTCAACCGTGCATACATGGTATTTCTTCACGAGTGGACCTGTTGCATTTGATAAACTAGAACTTGCTCAAGGACTATGGGAACGAGCCCGATTAGTGGAGATTAGTGAAATAATCTAAGACCATCCTTGTTATTTATAGTCATTATCATATATTTTCCTACCATGAACATCATCCCTAGTCAATCACTTTGAGCATATAAGCATATTTATTGTGATATAAGCACATAACAAGCCTTGATAACCCACATGAGTCTTATATATTTATCCTTTTGTGTGAGTGATTGAGGAGATGGTAACTAGAAAGGTTTGATAAGAAAAGAAAAAGAAGAAAGGAAATGGTAAACAAGCAAGAAAAGAGATGCAAAGAGCACGAGCTCGAATGTACGTGCAACCTTAAAATAAGAAAATGAGCAAAGCAACAACAATATGCTCAAGTACTTAAAAGTCTAAAGGAGGAAGCATGAATCAAAAGAAGCTAAAAATCTAAGGAAAGTTGATGATTAGTGCTTGTGATTTCCAAAGATAGAAAGAAAGAAAGAAAATTGGAGAAGTTGAGGAAGTTGATCATCTCTTCGATTTCATACACTTGTTTAGTCACTATTACGCATATTCTTTCTACTCAACCAAAGAGCCTATCATTACATCCTTAATGAAAGACCTTTTTGATCAATAATTAAAACTTTGGTGGTTTGTGAATGTAGTCCACGAGCAAGCTTATAGCGAGTTGAAACTATCGGTTGGTGAGTGTTGATTTACCCCACTTTATAGAGTGTTGAGAGAAATTTATATCCGATGAGAGGCTTAGAACGAAAGGGACTATATTACACTTTATTCTCTTGAAGTTGAACTTGTCAATATTTTTTGCATGTAATGATTTTAATGTTGTAGGATGACTTAGCATAGGTTGTAGTTCTTATTGCTATTGATGTGTTATTGCTTATGTTCGTCAGTATTTTCCTAGGTGAAAATCTCTCCCTTTGTTTTATCATTTTCGTTGTTCGGGGATGCACAACACTTTAAGTTTGGGGGTGTGATGAGTGATATTTTTACCTAAATTTTAGTGTCTTTTTATATGTATTTTCGTATTATTTTATCTGTTTTTATATGTATTTTGGTTGTGTTTTGTGTTTTTATGCAAATATGTGAGAATGAGCTTAAACGTATAATTTTCAGGCAAAATTAGATCATAGATGCGAAAAGGAAGACGTAGAAAAAAGCAGATCTCAATTCAGAGTTGAAACGAGGGAGAACGAGCCAAAACGGAAGAAGAAAAACAGGGGCAGTACCAACACGATAGGTGTTCCACACACGCCTAGCCATGTGCACGCACACGAGCCGTGTGCGGAACACGTCCCTGTAAGCCAAGGCCGTGTGAAGCATTCGAAACACCTACATGCCCACCCCTGTGGCCGTGTTCAGCATATGAGCCGTGTGCATGAACATGACCAGTGTGCATGCACACGAGCCGTGTAGGTGCAATTTCTGAAAAAAATCAGCAAGCCTTCTAGAAGCTTCCCTAGGGGTATAAATATCCAATGCTTCAATATTTGATTAGATTTTTGTGGGTTTGAGGCTGCACACACACATCACAGACCATTTTCTCCATTTTACACCATCATCTTCATCCATTCTTCATCCATCTATCTACACTTGATCTCCTCCATCAAATCCACCATCCAAGTGATCATGGAAGTAAGGGGGAGTGAAGATTGCAAGAAGAAGAAGGCGATCTCTGATTGGTCGTTAATAGTCCGGGCGACCAAGCAACAAAATATCGAATCCAATAGAATTTAGGATTTGTGGCCTTCAAGTTAAAGTCTCGTATTAGTTAGGGACGACAGAGAAGAGAGATAATAAAAACAAGAAAAGAAATTAATTACAATATTTTTGGAATTTTCAATGCTAAGGAAATCTTCATGATGCAATTCAAATGGATAAATCATGTAATACATATAATTGGCTCCCAATTTAAGCTATCATAGTAAGAGCGATCACGATTTCCACCTAAACTCTTTCTCGAGATAAAGAGGATGTAGGCCCTTACAAAGATCCCAAAATAGCACATATGATCGATACCATAGCGAACACCTCCCAATAGGTACTAATTACACATACGAGTTCCCTAAAAGGTACTAAATCATAGGTAATATTCCCTTTCTAGGTACTATGAGTTCACTAAGATTGAGTTCCCCTCACTAGATTAATTGACCTCTCGATCTAACCTCTCTAGTGTTCATTTATGTAATTCTAAACATGAGGGGTCGTCTCCAACTCTTCTCATATTAATTCACATAACCCACATGATGAAATGATTCAATTAATTCATATGACACATAATTGAACTCTCGTCCTAACCACATGCATTAGACAATTAATCACACAAATCAAACACATAGATTAAGCAATTAAGCATCCATAAATGAAACTAATCAAAACCAGGATCACAATTTAAATAATATCACAAATTAATCCATAATCTAAACATTACTTAAATATCCAAAACAAAGAAAATAAAAAAGATAATAAGTAGGATTAGATTTCACCGAATGAAGTTTTTACATCCACCAAGCTCATCCTTTCCTTGGTGTCCCCACCTTCTTGAAAAACAATAAATTCCTAATCTAGAAAAATATTTAAAACTACGGATCTCTCGCCCTGAAAGGGGGAGGGATTTCAACTATGGAGGTCTTACTTAAAAGCCCTCTCAACTATTGAATCTTGGAAATAATTCAATTTAATAGAATTTAAATGGGTAAAGAATTGTTCAATGGTGGCTTTCATGGGAGAGTGTATTTATAGTAGTAAGGGTTAGAGAAATTTGAGTGAGTTTCCAATGTGGGACAAGTGGGTTCATGTAGTAGTAGAGTGAGAGAAATTTGTGGTAAGTAATCAATGTGGGATAATTTAGCTCATGGGATCAAAAATGAGATTTATAGCAAATTTTCCTTTGGCACGTTCTTGCTAGTTTCAACTCCAAATTGAGCTCCATTTTCTCCCACATCTTCCTCTTCACTTGTAGAATCCATTTTTATCAACATTGCTAATTTTTCTACAAAAATAAATAAAAATACCTTTCTCAAAATAATCAAGCAATTAATAGTATTTTCATTAAAATCATGCTTAATTATTGAATTAAAGCCACAAAAATCCACTTAAAATTTTGGTGAATTTCACACCGATCAAACCCCCCAAACTTAAAGTATTGCTCGTCCTCGAGCAATGAAAGAAAAGAAAGAACGAGGAGGGAAATTCACCTAGAATTGAATCAAGATATTAATGAGATTGAGTCACTTCAAAGCCATTTCAATTCAATCAACACAAGCGACAAAACATCAATTTAAATGTATACAAGTCAAACTTAGGAAATATTCAAGCACGTGAGACTTCTACTACTCCTCTCTAGATTTTGTTTTTCACTCTCACACTCAGGGGATGTGGGAGAAGTGTATACGCTCAAAAATCAATTCAAATGCATGTCATTACCATATGCTTGTCAAAGGTCTAAACTTTCTACCACTTGTATGTGTTAATCATTGAATCAAAAAGGTCTTTAATGGAGTTGTAATGTAGGCTCTTTGGTCTTGGGTAGGAAAATATTTAGGAAAAGTAAGCTCATGATTAGTAGAGAATTTAAGTTGATTGATCACTTCAACTCTCATCCTCTCTTTTTCTCTTTTCTCCTCAATAAAAATTTAATCTTCCATCCGACACACTAACGAACCTCTATTTTCTTTTCTTCCACTTTGAGTTTCTTATCTCTTTTCTCCAAGGGCTCTATTTCCATTTTTCTAGTAGAGCTCCTTTATGCTTCTTTTATACAAGCTTCACTCAATTTTTTTTCTTTTACACAACCTCCATTTTTTTCTTTTTCATCTTTTCTCCCTCTTTTCTTGCACTTTAACCATTTCTTTCTTTCCAAACTCTCATGTAAGCTCAATTCAATCATTTCATCCCGATTAATCCTCTACTAATCGACAAAGGTGATTAGGATATAAAATATGGATAAAATGGCTAAATTTGTAGGTTGCCAAAGTAATAAGGATAATAAGCTCAAAGGGGCAAACTACAAAATAATTTCATTTGGTTAAGTGACTTGTCCAAACAAAGATGGCCTTAAATCATTTTCAACAATCTTCACACATGTAGCTTCAAGAAGAAACACTGGCAAGTTCTAAAATGCACACAAAAGAATGATGCACACAAAAAGGAAAAACAGTTTAATATTACGATTTAAAGGCTCAAAAGCTCACGGGCTTGTAGTAGTGAAAGAAAATACATAACAAGCATAAACCATAACTCAACAAGTACACACATAAAAATTCATCTCGTCACAAGTTCAACCAAATATCATAGACTCAAAATTTCTCACAATTAAGCACGAGAGAGCCAAGAAAGATTTCTCCTTATTAAAAGCAAAAAAACAAAGAAAGGAGAAAATGATATGCCAAGGAAAAGAGTAAGGACTTAAACATGCGCCGATGTAATATGCTCAAATAGGAGTTCATGGATGTAATTTTATAATTCAAACCATAGAAAAGTCAAGTAACAAAGATGACATACCCCCAAACTTAAATTAGACAAAATCGAATTTAAGTTGAGACGATATTCATTACCTCAATTTGCAATACTCTTTTGCTCTTCAAGGCCAATACCATGGCACCATCCTTTCGTCCCTACAAGCACAACTATAAAACAAAAAAACAAATCAAAGAAAAAATATCCCTATCCTAACACTCAACGAAACCTGCAGTCACAAATATAACTAAATTCCCCGGCAACGGCGCCATTTGATTAGTCGTTAATAGTCCGGGCGACCAAGCAATAAAATATCGAACCCAATGGAATTTAGGATTTGTGGCCTTCAAGTTATATTCTCGTATTAGTTAGGGACGACAGAGAAGAGAGATAATAAAAACAAGAAAAGAAACTAATTACAATATTTTTGGAATTTTCAATGCTAAGGAAATCTACATGATGCAATTCAAATGGATAAATCATGTAATACATCTAATTGCCTCCAAATTTAAGCTATCATAGTAAGAACGATCACGATTTCCACCTAAACTCTCTCTCGAGATGAAGAGGATGTAGGCCCTTACAAAGACCCCAAAATAGCACATATGATCGATACCATAGCGAATACCTCCCAATAGGTACTAATTACACGTACGAGTTCCCTAAAAGGTACTAAATCATAGGTAATATTCCCTTTCTAGGTACTATGAGTTCACTAAGGTTGGGTTCCCCTCACTAGATTAATTGACCTCTCGATCTAACCTCTATGTAATTCTAAACATGAGAGGTCGTCTCCAACTCTTTCCATATTAATTCACATAACCCACATGATGAAATGATTCAATTAATTCCTAAGACACATAATTGAACTCTCGTCCTAACCACATGCATTAGACAATTAATCACACAAATCAAACACATAGATTAAGCAATTAAGCATCCATAAATGAAACTAATCAAAGCCAGGATCACAATTTAAATAATATCACAAATTAATCCATAATCTAAACATTACTTAAACATCCAAACAAAGAAAATAAAAAAGATAATAAGTAGGATTAGATTTCACCGAATGAAGTTTTTACATCCATCAAGCTCATCCTTTCCTTGGTGTCCCCACCTTCTTGAAAAGTAATAAATTCCTAATCTAGAAAAACATTTAAAACTACGGATCCCTCGCCCTGAAAGGGGGAGGGATTTCAACTATGGAGGTCTTACTTAAAAGTCCTCTCAACTATTGAATCTTGGAAATGATTCAATTTAATAGAATTTAAATGGGTAAAGAATTGTTCAATGGTGACTTTCATGGGAGAGGGTATTTATAGTAGTAAGGGTGAGATAAATTTGAGTGAGCTTCCAATGTGGGACAAGTGGGTTCATGTAGTAGTAGAGTGAGAGGAATTTGTGGTAAGTAATCAATGTGGGATAATTTAGCTCATGAGACCAAAAATGAGATTTATAGCCAACTTTCCTTTGGCCCGTTTTTGCTCGTTTCAACTCCAAATCGAGCCCTATTTTCTCTCACATCTTCCTCTTCACTTGTAGAATCCATTTTTATCAACATCACCAATTTTTTTGCAAAAATAAATAAAAATACCTTTCTCAAAATAATCAAGCAATTAATAGTATTTTCATTAAAATCATGCTTAATTATTGAATTAAAGCCACAAAAATTCACTTAAAATCTAGGTGAATTTCACACCGATCAAACCCTTTTGATTTGTCGTATTATAGTCGGAATGACCAATTAAAGAATTTATCGAACCACAGGGAGGAAGGTACTAGAGTTTAAGCGATCTCAAGTTTATCGTGATTTTATTAGGACGATCGAAAAAGAGGATAAGATGCAAATGAATGCAATGCAAGAAATTAAGGATAAAATGAATGAAAAGATGAATGAATGGGTTCCAAACGATACAAAGATGAGATTAGCAATAATCATGACATAGATAATAAATAAATCATGCAATTAATTCTAATCTCTCATTGATATGGCATAGGAGCGATCACTAATTCCACCTAAACTCTCTCTCGAGATGGATAGGATGTAGACCCTCAATAAGGCTCCCATACGCACTTAGGATCGAGACCAAAGTGAACACCTCCCACTAGATACTAATTATTCTACGAGTTCCTAATGAAGTACTAAATCATAGGCAATATTCACTTTTGAGGTACTATGAATTCACTAATAGTTTGGGTCCCCTCATCTAATCAACTAATCTCTCGATTAAGCTAATCAAATGTTCTATCAAAGGGTTCTAAATCTAGAAGGATATCTCTATCTCATTCTAAATTAATCCACATGAAGTGTATGATGAAATGATTCAATGAACTATCTTAAACACATAATTGATTTCTCAATCTAATCACATGTCCATGACAATTAATCACACTATTCAATCATATACATCAAGCACATGAAGTTGCATACTAATCCAAACAATCCAAATCAAATCAAGTATATGCTAAGCAAATAGAAATGATGAGTATTAAAGTAAACTCCCCGAAAAGGCATTTGGTAATGGAAATGGTTGGCACGAGCTTCCGAATTGCATGCACAATGAATCTCGACATTGATTTTTGGGCTCAATTCATGCTTCCACTACACTTCATTTGTGCTCAACAACTCATCAAAACCATTAGCACAATAATTACTAGCAAATAATGAACTCGCATGCACTTCAACACAACCAAACGATCCAAAATCATACCACTACTCATGAGAAAAATTTTAAAATTTACCCAATTTTACAAGAAGACCTCTCAATCATCATAATAAGCACACTCAAGTGGCGAGTCACACCATGCACTCTCCCCCCAAACTTAAATCGAAACAAGTTGAGAATTAAGTTTGCAAAAAGGGGTAGGACTTACCCTTGTAGTTTCCAACAATGAGCTTCTTGTAGAGAAGTATATGCATCACAACAATTCAAGGTATGTCCACCACGCACTATCCCTCCAAACTTAAAGTGAAACAAGAGTTGAACTTTAAGTTTGCAAGAAGTGGTGAGACATTACTTCACACTTCAAATCAAGCACTTCTCGTATTTTCAATACGCATTCTCCTCAATGAGCACAATCAAACTACATGCCAAAAAAATACAAGAAAATTAAGTCAAAGCATTTAAATGAAAGCATTAAAATAAACGATGGGTTGCCTCCCATCCAGCACTAAGTTTAACGTCTTCAAGCCGGACGAAATATGGAGAACTCATCGGAATGACCAAGGATATCGTTCGTTCTTGCCATCAAATTTTAATCTTTGTGCTTCTTCCTCTATTAGGCATTTGTGGCAAGTACCGACCTCAGTATCATCCATCAAGATTGGCTTTAAAAACTCAACTCGCTTGAGCTTGCATTCCATTAACCTTTCTTTTCTCGACCACCACTTATTCCTTTTTATCAAGTATGTCCCCAAAATTTTCTCAAGTTCTCTTTTGTACCTAAGACATTGAGAAGAATCAATAGGTAAGACAAAGTCAATATAAACAATATTTTGAAAATCAATGCAACTTGAAGAGTTAAAAGGTGTAGATATGCTCATTTCACTCCCAAACTCATCATCAAGTGCTCTTAGACCTTGTTCCACTTCATCAAACTCATACTCCTCTATTGATTCTTCATCTTCACTTAAATTTTCCTTATCAACAAGGGACAAGAAATCTTGGATAATCTCTTCATTCTTAAAGCTCTCTTCTACCTTAAGCTCTTTACTCCTCTCACTTTCCTCCTCTAAGCTTTCTTTTACCTTGTCTTCCTTATCCTCAATAAGCTCAACATCTCTTGAGTCTTCTACATTATCCCCCGAACACTCTTTTACATCTAACTCTTCTTCAATCTTTTCATCAAAATTCTCCATTTCATGAAGAGTGTTCCGTTTTTGTATCATTTGACTCATTCGATGCTCTAAGGCCTCAAGTCTCCTCTCACGCAACTCTCTCTTGTTTCATAAAGTCAAATCTTTTATCATTCACTTCTTTCTCTTGTTTCATAAAATCAAACATCTTAGCCATTTGATCCTCCATTGTAGGCTTCCCTTCATTATATGGTGGACACTCTTCTTGGAAATTCCCTTGAACATACCCATTTTGCATACATGTTCCATTCCCCATTTGGTAATTGGGCATATTCCACATTTGTCCCCTATTAAAGTTGGAAGTAGGCATTGAGTAGGCATTTTGAAGTTCATAGCTTGAAAGACTTGGTTGAAAACTTTGCCTTGTATCACTTTCATATCTTCTAAACATTTCCATCAAGGCATTATTTTCGGATAGAGGAGTAACCGTAGGAACTTGATTGTTGTAAGAACTTAGTACGGAATAAGTGTTTCCTTGATACGGTTGAAATGTATTCACATTGTAAGCTCCTTGCCATCCCTCATAACTCTCATTGTTGTAGCCTTGAGAGCTTGCTTGACTCATTTGACTACTATAACCATAGTTGCTCTCATTCTTATAGCCCATTAATTATTGTGGTGGAACCAAACCAAGTAGATTTTCATAATTTCCTCCCAAGTATTGGTTCCACCCATCCATGTTCATACTCTTCTTTTCAAGGCTTGCTACAACTTTCCTTCACTTACTATTATTGGTTTTGCTCCTTCTCCCCTTCTTTCAAGGTTGATGTACCTATCAAGAAGAACAAGTAAGAACAAAATTTTTCAAAGCAAAAATAAGATGCAAAAATAAAAAAAAGTCCTAAGTAGAGATAACAAATCCAAACACGTTACACTAAAGGCTTTCGCCCCGGCAACGGCGCCATGAACTTGGTTTCAATTTTGGTTAAATTGATTTAGAGCAAGTGTACTCTATCGTGTGTAGCACGTAAGTGACCAAGTGCAAAATTTATAAGATATCGAACCCAAGGGCGAAAGTGGGTAGCCGTATTTGAAAGATGTTTCACTCTAGTATGACTAATCAAAGAAGGAGGGTTGATTAAACTACAAACTAACAACTAGGAAAGCAATTAAAGATAGAACATGTACAAATGTTATGGAAAATGGATGAAGGTGAACAATCAAAGAAGTATGCAAGACAAGCAACATTCATGGTAAGGTATATATAGACTCACACACACACATGCATTGATGGTTTTCATGTTATGATATTAAGGGCAATCACGTTTGTACCCCTAATCCCTATGGCCAATGTGATTAGGTTCTCAACTCTTTTACAAGTTTAAATCTCCTAGGATTGTTATTACTCTCAATTCTCATGAAGGTACTATGATCATAAGTTGGGTTCCCCTCACTAGTTCATCACTAATGTCCTATCATGAGGTTCTAAGCAGTTGAAGGGTATGACTTACATCTCCTCATACTAACTAAGTCATCTCATGCAATCAATGATTAAATTAAACTACTAAGCATAATATTGGAATGACCATCCAAACACTATGAATAGAGAATTTAACCACACAAATCAAACATAAAATGAGAATAAACATTCATGATAGAAAATATTCATAACAATCAATTCATCAAACATGTGGTGTGCAAAATCTACATAATACCTAACCAATTATATTGCTAGCCTCACATGAGGACTAACCACTACAAATCATAATAGAATCAATACATTCCATAGCTTGCTCCAATTGAGCCAAATAATGAAGAAAATAACAAAATAAAGGCAAGTTGGCTCCCCTTTGATGGTGAACTTTCTCCCCTTTGATCATGCTAAAATCTTCAATCAATGATGAATTCCTCTTCTTAGATTGGTGGATGGATGGATTTATAGATGAATTTGAGAAGATCAAGTGGATTGGATGGATGAAGTGAAGGGTGGAATAGATGGAGATGAATGTGTGTGATTTAGGTGTTTAGTGTGTGTGAAAACTGATCCAAAATGATTCCTCTCAGATTTTGTGGTCAAAACATGTATTTATACCCCCATGGAAGCTTCTAGAACGTGTGGAAATCATAAAACTGACTTTTGTCAGAACACGGGCCGTGTAGTGCATCGCGTGCTGCGCAGTCTCACCGTATCGCGCACAACTTTCATATCCGATCTCCAATTCGAGTGATTCTTGCGTTCACGCGATCCTCTCTTTCTTGGATTTCCAAATATGTATCACACGTCCAGTTTTGAGTTCCACAAGAATACAGAAAAATTACACAAGTTGGGCTTGTGTTTTTCAGCTTTGCTTTGGTCGTTCTCCCCCGTTTCAACTCCAAATTGAGCTCCATTTTTTCCCACATCTTCCTTATCATGTCTAGAATCCATTTTTACTTGAAAATTATACAAATTACACCAATTTACCAATTCTCTAAATATTTACAAATATAGCACAATTTAAGGCACTTAATAATGAAAATCACATATTTATCATTTCAAAGCACACATCTTCATATCTTCATATAACACCACCAAATGATATACAAAATGAATAAATCCACATAATAAAAGACACTAAAATTTAGGTGAAAACGACACCGATCTACTGCATTTTTATACCCTGAAGTGAAGAAGTAATTTCTTACTTCATTTTCTAACTTATATGAACTTTTCTTATTATTAGAGCACTCAAATCTTCTTTATAACTAATAAATTGTACTCCATTAGTTTTAGTTTACTGATATACATACACAGAAAATTAAAACAGTGTCCAGTAACTAAAATTGAATCGTGAGGTGTGTTTGATCGTATTGAATTATAGAGTATTTCTTATGAATTGTCGATATTATAGTAGACTCAGTCACAATCTCTCTTACTTCAGAAATAGGGCTATTTTTATAATATTGCAGTAGAATTTAAAATGTTTAGAACTTGAGGACAAAAAAGACAGACATGGAAATTGCGAAGTTAAACAGAAATAAATATCGATTTGGTAAAAGGATTTAAAAAATGTTGTGATAATATACAGAGTAAATACATTTGTTTCCACTCATGGAAAAGAATTGCACACTGTTAAACCCAGTTTTTATCTTTGGTCATTTTTGCTTCATCTGCTTGATTAAAGAAGGAGATTTTTGGTCTGTTCTGTAATAGATGATTTCTTATGATATTTCATTCATAGGGTATGTCATTATTTATCACGTTCCACTTAGTTCTCCATCAGCGTTATGTAATAGGTTGTTATTTTTAATAGTTCACCATCAACGTTTTGTCCGCCTTATTTTAGTGTATGTTTCGATAGTCGGTATTGATCAATGAACAAAATTGAGATTGAAATGTCATTTTTTCCCTCTTAAAAGATTCAGAGTATAGCAATGAATTGGGGGTTTGATTTAAACGTTGTGTAATGATATCTGGTTATTGTTATGCTTTAGTTTTAATGTTGCATGTTGTTATTTATTGCTATAATTTGTTTGGTCAATGTCATTAAGAAAAGAGTTGATAATCGAAGAAAAATTTTGTGGATCTTTAGTAAGTATGATGCTATGAGCAATGTGGTTGAAGGTTTAGGTGTTGGGTTGGTGGATGTGTTATAATAGGTAATAAATTTGTATGTTGTCAAATGATACTTTATCACGATAATTTTTATCTATAGAAAAAGAAACAAGACATTTCTTATCTATTCATACTTCATTATGCTTCTTTATCCATGAAATTAAATACGGATGTGCATGAGCTGTTGTTGTAAGGTTGAGTTTATCCACCAACTCATGAGAAACAAAATTCTCAAAGCTACCTCCATCAATCACCAACGAACATATCTTCCCTTTGATTTGCATTTCGTTCGGAAGATGTTGTGTCTCAACCAGATTGAGTATGTTCATGTTTAGGGGCTTCAAGAACTCTCCGTATCACCAAGCAATCTCTATCTTCGGGTTCGATCTCTTCTTGTTCACGCTTTTTTATTCATCATAAATTGGATTATCAAATCCAAGATGTGGCTCTTCATCTTCTTCGGCTATGATTCCCGTATGAGCATCAATCTTTTTATTGGGACATCCACTTATAAAATGACCTACTTCACCACACTTGAAACATGATTTTGCTTTATTTCTAGAAGTTGATGTGACACCTTCTTTTGTTTGCAATCTTCTTTGAAGTATCTTTACTTGATTCACCATTTTGAGGATAGAAACTTTGTACATCAGCATACTTTTTTGCTCCACGCCTTTGTAATTTGGACTCGACTTTTAATGTCAGTTGATAAACATTATTAAGCCTCCACAATTGCTGTATATCAACTTCATCCCTGATCAAAGTTTTAAGTCCATTAACATACCTCGCAACGAGTAGTTTTTCAGGTTCTTGGCTGTTAACTCTTGCCATCAACTTATAAAATTCCTCAGTATAATCCATCACATTTTTGTTAACTTGCTGCAAAGTATTGAATTGAACAAAAATACTTTGAGCAAAATCCACTGGAAGAAAGTTCTCACGAAGCATGGCCTTTATTTTCTCCCAAGAATCAATTTTGGATTTTCCTTTGCACAACCTAATTTCTTGTGTTTTATCCCACCAAAGTGATGCATATCATTGAAGCCGAGTAGCAACAAACTTAACTTTCTATTTCTCCGTGATACCTAAGAAATCAGAATCTCTACCATACAACTTTTTTATGTTATTAAATCCATCAAGCTGAAAACTTACAGAATTTAATAGGGTGATCCTCTAGCTAAGCGTATCAGCAACTTTGTTAAGCTTCCCACTTTTATTCTTCAACACAGAAGTTTATTCTTGTAAAAATTTTACCCAACTAGCATGCCTCCGATTCAAATTTGCTTGAGAGTTGATCAGTTGATGTGTTTGAAGGCTTCATGATCAGAATTAAGGATGAACTTTCTTTGAATCAAGTATGTACAACAACATGTCAAACATATCATTTGGTGTCCAGAGCTAGCGTACGCTCTTGGTATTCTTATATTTTTTCGATGGTGTCAAGAAGAGGAAGAGGCTGGTGTGGTAAAGGAAACAAGGAAAATCTTAAAGATGAACATGATGTTGTAATTCAGGCACTTCAAAGGTAAATTGAGGAGTTAACCATACGTCTTGATCGTCGGGAAGCCAGAAGCGAACTAGTTCAGGCCATGGTCATTCCAGCGATGAATCAGAGTATGAAAATCCTTTCGGAAACAGAGAAGTTAATAACTTCTCAAGGTTTGCTCACCCCACCAAACTTCATCTATTTCCAAGACTAATGATAATGCCTATAAGATTGAGTTGCCAGCGCATTTGCACACTCATTCAAATTTCAATGTTCGTGATCTATCACCGTATTATAGAGAGAACGAGCTAAACTCTGAGACGAGTTCTTTCCCACCCGGAGAGAATGATGTAGGACAAATTCGATGAATCTGCTACAGTTTATTGTTTCTATCATAACTTTCTTCACAAACGTCTGATTAATGCTTAGTTGGTGGCATTAGAAATCCAACTCAATTACCTTTCTATCCATATATTACAGACTGTCTGAATTCAAGTATGTAGAGAGTTATGACCATTATAAGTCTGTTCAACTTTTTGTCCAGTAACTTTTAATTTTCATTTATGTTGGAAGTTTAAAGGTTGTTTCATTTATTGAGTCTCTTTATTCTTTCTCCTATAAAAACATAATATATTGGAGAGCTAGGGCAGATTATAATGCTTATGAATATTATATGAATCAAGATTGAGAATAGAGTTCTTATTTTCTTGTGATCCCAACTTGGAAGTCGAATTTTGCATCCTATATTCTTTCTTCTCTTTTCCTTGTTATCATCCTTCTCTAATACAAAATTTGCTCTAACTCTCCAATACATCATGTATTTATAGGAGAAAGAGTAAAGAGACTCAAAAAAAGAAATAACCTTAAACTTCCAATGTAAATGAAAATTAAAAGTTACTGGACAAAACGGTGAACAGACTTGTAACGGCCATAACTCTCTGTATACTTGGATTCAAATGGTCAATAATATATGGATGGAAAGATGATTGAATTTGTTTTCCAATTCCACAAACGACGCATTAATTAGAGACCTGTGGAGATAATAATGATCGAAACACTGAACTGTGGCAGAACAGCGAATCTGTGTTGCATCACCTTCTCTTTCTAATTGAGCAAACAGAATTGATGCAACATTTCTGTTTCTTGATTTGTGCCCCTTAAAAAATTATTAGCTCATGCATTTTGATTCTCGTTAAAAAAAACTGCAATATAATGCAATTTTACATTCGGTTTGGTCCTCTTATAGTGAGCTAAGCCTTTGGTGATAATTGTTTAATATTGTGAGCAGTTGGTTTGTTCAGATATTTGATAAAGTGATGGTTTCGTACAATTGAATGTTATTTGGAGGAATGAAAAAGGAACTTAATAGAATTTCAGGTTATATAATTAATTTTAATGATTTTGTTTATTTTTTGGAGGCATGGAAAAGGAACTTTAATATAATTTCAGGTTATATAATTAATATTAATGTTCTTGTTTGATTGTACCAGGGTGGTTAGGATTGTTAAACGAGTTGAGCGAGCTCGAGTAGTTATCGAGTCGAGCTCGGCTCGATTTGATAATGAGCCTACGGACGAGCTCGAGCTCGAGCTCGACTCGAAAATTACTCAGTCGTGCTCGACCTCGACTTAATTCATTAAGCAAAACGAGTCGAGCTTTCGAGCCTTAAGGAGCTTTCGAGCCTAATCAAGCCGGATTTTAATTAATATGTATAATATCATATTTAATAATTATTATATTAATATATAATTATCTTTATATAATATTTATTATTAATATTATTATCGAGCTGAGCACGGCTCGACTCGATAACATTACGAGTATTTAGACGAGCTCGAACTCGAGCTCGAGTAGTCACTACTCACGAGTCGAGTCGAACCGAGCTATCTAGCAGCTCGTTTTTTGTAACAGCTCTAAAGTTGGTTTTAGCATTGTTATTCTCTTTCTCTTACCTCAGAGTGTACTAACTATTTATTGTTTTTTAATTTGGTAAGTTATTTGTTTAGTCACTTTCTAAGTTATATTTCTAATACAAAATTTGTTTGAATATAATAATTTCTTCTTTATATGTCACTTTTTTGTTTATTAATATATGAATTGGTCAGAAAGGAAAAGAAAGGAAATATCACTCAATATTGTAACTCTATATTTCAATTTTAATTTTATTCTCTGTGTATTTAATTATATAATTTTATAATTAATTTATGATACCAAATTATTCTATAATAATCATTCAAGTAAAAAAAAGTAAAAAAATTTAAATCTTTGTGGAAAAATAGATGTGCATACGTAACGGAGAAAGTAAAAGATTTGTATTATGATTTCAATAAATTATGAATTTGTTTTAAAATTGATATCTAAAAATTTTATTGCTTGATAAACTATTTGACTCTTTATCAAAATGTTGTCACTAAATATAAAAATATGACAGATATGTGTGAGATTGTTTCATGCAATGCTTACGTTGGTGTAAATAGAAAGTAATAATATTTTATAACGAAAGTAATATCATTTCATAGTGAAAGTGATAATTAATTTAAAACAAGTAAAATGATCTCACGTGAAACGATTCCGCACAAGACTTATCCTACAAAAATTGATTTAAAATATAGGATTGTTAATTTTTTTAAAAAAATTATCATTAGTACATCAACATTTATTTTTAAAACCTCTATTATTATATAAGATTTTTATTTAATAGTAAATCGACATGATATTAATAAGATGGGTATATATTCTTAGACTTTTTTTCCCCTCAAAGGTAGGAATATATTAGGTTTTTTAAAAGCTAAGTATAATTATAATCTTATTAAATCATGAGGTAAAATATATATTTTTTACCATCAATAATATTTTAAAATTTTACTTTTTAGAAAATTTTAATTTATATTATATTAAAGTAACAATACAATTATAAGAAATAAGAAAATTTTCAAACAAAAACCCAATTTTTTATGTATGTCTCAAATTTGGACTCCATTTCAGAAGTATCACTTTTGAGGGATGAATTTTTTTTCCCCTCCAAATAAGGCTTATTGTAATTTTTTAATTCAATATATATTGTAGAATAATACAAAATATTAATAAAAATATTATTATATATTTAATGTAATGATTTGATTTGAAGGTATATATTATATTTTTTAATATATTTGTATGACTTGAAATGAGAAAATAAAATTTATAGCAAGTCTTAAAATGAAAAAAAAAGTAAAAAATATAAAAATTGTGTCCTAATTTAAGAAAAAAATAAAGAGACGCTCTCTTGTGAGACGGGTCGATCCATCACTCAAGTATGTTTATTGTATAGATAAAATATGCTTATTTGTAATTAAAGTATGTCAATAATAAATTATATTATAACAAGTTAAAATCATATTTTAAGGTATAATTCAATATACTTTAGAAAACATACTTTAATAACCATTAAATATATTTTATCTAAATAATAAACTTACTTTAATATGTCTCACAACAGTCTCACATAAGTAACGTCTCATAAGAGACTTTGTCAAAAATAAATTCAAATCTCAAATTGAAATTTTTATAAAATCAAATCTTATATCGAGACTTAAACTAAAAATCAATTCTTTCTATAAAAATCTTCCTTACAAAATAACAAGGCTAATTATACTGTGCACTCGGGTGCACCTGCTTTATACAAATATATAAAAATATATATACTCCTTCCGTCCCACCCAAAGGGTTCATTTTTGCCATTTTGGTCATCCTATCCAAAGGGTCATCTTTTATTTTTTTCACACATGAGACTCACACACCCCTTCCACTAAAAATACAACTACCCACAATATATTAAATAATAATACTCCTTAATCCACGTATTAAAAAGCAAAACAACCCTTTGGGTGGGACGGAGGGAGTACAATTATGAACAAAAATATATACAATTTAAATGTAAGTTTTTTTAATGAAAAATTGAGTGTACAAAAATATACAATTATTAAAAAAATATGTATACATTATTAAATAAAAAGTTATACACATATGAATACTAATTTTTTTAATAAAAACTTTAATGTGAAAAAAATATACGTTTATTAAAAAATATGTATACAAAATAGAATAATATGTATACAAGTTATAATAAAAAATTATACACAAATAATGCACTGAGTGCACCTAATATCAACTCAAATAAAAATTCAATTATCCCTCATGTTAAATACGATCTATTATGCCGTGGACTCTCTAAAACCGACATAATTGACAACAATGTGATGACATGGAGCTCATCGCTCATGCCACGTCACATAATTATCCTCTTTGATGTACACATTTACCACGTGCTCCGTGGTCAAAGTATTCGCTTTCTACGGTTCTCAATTTCACATTAAGAAACTTCTAAGAATACTAACTCATTTTCCTATTTGAATCTCCTGTTACATGTTTTTTTCCTTTCTTTAAACGAATTCCCGTATAACGCAATCTCATATAACTCCTTTTTCTGGATAAAAATAATGACTAATTTCTGTATAATACCTGCGATTATTTCACTTCTTTTTAATTAACTACTCACCCATTTTTACTAAAATTTTCATTTTTCGTTATTTATATTACAAAGGGATAGTTATCGTATTTCAAATTTGATCAACGTATTCAAAAAATAATTAAATTAACACATAATTAATAAGACATAAATAACTTATGAAGATTTCATATTGTTCATACTACGTCCGATTGAAGTATCCGAATAAAATGTATTTAATTGAAGTATCAGAACAATATATGATGTTTTTGGTTGGAGCAATCGAATACTTCAACATTTCTATACGTTTAAACATTAATGCTCATATTTTATTCCTTTTTCAAATACACATCGGGACGTAAAAGTATGTGTGGGACATAAAAATGTGTGTATTGGTTTTTTAGATGAATTTTATTTGTAGATCTGAATTAGATTCCCTCTACTAAACGGGCCTTGAGATTGTTAGGTAAAAAATTAACAATGTGATTGTCATGAGGCAATAAAATTTCACATTAAAGCCTTATGTACTTGGAATTTGGTTAAAATAAGTATTTCTTCGGTCCAGCTAATTATTGCACGTATTCTTGAACACAAAGGTTAAGAAAAATAATTTTTATGTATGTTGTTTAAAGTTATTGATGTAGGTGTAAAAAATGGGTATTTTAAATAATTTAATGAAAATAATGTGTAAATTTGTTGAGGCATGCGTAAAAAGTAAATACATTAATCAAAGTAAAATGCGGTGGATCAACTATTGGCCGCGTTTAACTTCGAACAAATTAAAATCAATCGAGTTGTTGAATGCAACCCTCTCAATTAAAATATTAATATTAAAATTTTGAACAAATGTTTGATTTTGATACTTTTTCTATTATCCGTACACAGTTTGAGTTTTTTATTCATGCAATAGGGGTAGGTTGATGTAGGAAAAGTCAAAAACTACATCACAAAGTCAAAATATACATGCATATTGTACCCTAATATTTTATCCCATATATATCAATATCTATATATATATCAAAGAAATAGTTGGTTTGAAGTTGGAAGTATTATTTAGAGATAATTAAATTAAGGAGGTTGGAAGAGGTGTTGAATGGGCATTGTTTATGTTTGCAAAGAGGAAGAGAAGGTAGTACAGAGAAAGGGTGCACCAGGAAATTGCCCTTATTGTGGTGGGAAAGTGGAGGCAGTGGAAGTGCTAGGGACAGGCAAGTTTTGCTATTTCCCGGTTTGCTTTAGGATCAAGACCAAGTTCTTCTGCACTCTCTGTTCTAAACGTTTGCTTTCCAGCTCCCAGATTCATCCTTTCTAGATTTCATTTATTTCATTTCATTAATTAGCTAATGTCTATATGTGTGTATTTTCTTTTTACAATTGTTCATCCTTTCGTAATTTTTTTTTTCCTTTCATCACAATCTGTTGCTGGGAAGAGAATCAGCTGATTTTCCGTCACAGAGATGGAAGAAATTAGCATTGGTTTTCTGACCGCCCAATTCTTTGTTTTTATTCATTTTTTATTAGGAGCCCAATTCTTTGTTTTTGTTCATTTTTAATTAGGAGTAAATTTATAAAAAAAAATAATAATAATTCTCTCTCGGCCCTTTTATTTTCTAACTTCCTATGTTCTGTTCGCTTTAAAGATTTTTTTTTTCTATTTTAGACATCTATCCCAAATGACTCATTTCTTTTTTTATATGCATAGACCCACACACATTTATTAATACAATTAAAATATGTAGCTCACACATCAACTAATACACTATTCACCCTACACTATATAATACTTTCTCCGTCCGCATTTAAGGTATCCATTTTACAATTTTTTGCGTCCGCTTCAAAGGTATCCATTTCCCATATTTAGTAAAAAAATACACAATATGGTCCACTACTTCCCTCTAATACAACTAGCCACTTTACATATAATAATAATAATACTCCTTAATTCAAGTGCAAAAAGCAAATGGATACCTTAGAACCGGATGGAGAGAGTATTATTCTTTAATTCACATGCAAAAAGCAAATAAGACTCTTTAAACCGAATGAAGTGAGTACAAAATAATGGTATGTGTGTGAAAAAATGAGTGAAATTTAAAATTAAAGTAACTTTTGAGGTTATTAGATAAAATGATATTTTCTTTTTGGGAGTGCGAAAGAATTTTGTAGGACAAATAAATAAGAAAAGTACTAAAGATTTGTTGGGATGAAGAGAGTATTAAAAGAATAATAATGAAAGCAGCTAAAGTTGAATTAATAAAGGGCAGCGCTATTACCTAAAACTTTACTTAGAGCACCCAAATTTCAAAAAAAATAATAGTGAAATTTCTATTATACCCCTATTCCTAAACTTAATCAATTCATTTTACTAATGTCATCCAATACTATTGCTAAACCCATCTCATTCAAAGATAATCATCTTATCACCGTCAATAAAAGACCCTTCCCGTTCTCTAAGGAATTGATCAATGTCCAATAAATCTAAGTTCCCAAATCTTATCATCTACTACTAAAAAAAATTAATCAGCTGTTAATTACCAACGGAATTGCAACAAAAATGACATTTTTTCTTTAACAATCGAATGACAACAGATTTATTCTCTATTTACCAACGGAAAGTAATTTTTCCCTTAGCAATGAATGTCAACGGATTTATTCTCTATTTACCAACGAAAGTCATTTTTCCTTTAGTAATGGAATGTTAACGGATTTATTCTCTATTTTACTAATGAAATTCAATCTATCAATGGATTATCAAGGGAATCATTATATTACCAATGGAATTATTAGCAACGGATTACCAACAAAATAATTTATCAACTGAATTGAATTTTTGTTGCTAAAAATTTACCAACCACCACTTCACCAACAGAATTTTACTAACAAATTCCATTGTTAATCCGTTGGTACGTAAACCAATTTAACAATGAAATTGAGGCTTTTGGTAAATTCCGTTGGTAAAAATTAATATTTTTTTTGTAGTGTACTGCCTTCTCTTCTCTCTATATATATGTACTGCTTTAAGAATCTTACAAAGTTTGGATTCTCTAAAGGTTCTACAACTAGTGAAGTTGAATTAATAATTTTCATTTTGCAAGTACCTGGTGTCATATTAATATATGCTGAATCATGAGATGCAAAGATGGGCATGATTCCAATTAACTTTCGGATTAGTAGCTATTTTAATGGGCTTAAAAGTGATTTAAATAAACTGGAAGTAATATAATACTCCATTTATTTTAGAAATCTGTTGTCGTACAAAATTGATTATGTCATGGGACATGCCACACATTTGCCGCGCAGGTAACATATTTGATGATTCTGAGGAATGGCGCTTGTTATGACGATACATGGGAAACAACGAATGGGAAATTTACTCAACTCAAATATCTCGTGATGTAGGTTTGAGTGTTGGAAATAAAACATTTAATCCAAATACACCTTAAGCCCTAACATGATTTAACAAGATCCATAAAATTATTGAAAAGATGAACACCTGGATCCATTGATCTTCTTATGCGGAATTAAACAGAAGATCAGCAGGTGTAAGACCTTCCTCAACTAAGTCTCTTGATTTCCCTCAGGACCTTCGTAATCTCTTCAGGAAAGAGAAAACTACGTGCAGCTTAGTGTCGGGGACCCTAACCTAGGGTATCTATATATATATTACTCAAACAATCCACCCCTAATCACCCGATTAAGTAATATTGTGTATCTATTCATTGGCCCATATCAAATAATGTAGCCCATGGACTTTTACTTTATTTTAATCACTTAATTAAACCTAAATATATTATTTGAATAGCAAATATAATTGAATATTAATATATTGCCCACAATTAAATTATATAGGAAATATAAATTTCCTAACAATCTCCCACTTGGGCTATATATTACTTCCGAAGACAATTATATTAAGAATCCTTAGTGCACAACTTTATGCTATTCATTCAGACTACTTTCAATAATCTGGTCCATCTCATATTCTAAAAATGGAATTACCGCGGCATTCACCACATTACTACTTGTGATTAAACCCCGACAATCACCATATTAATATACTTAATAACATAGATCAAATACGGTGAGTAGCATGAAAATTACATGCAAAATGTGATTATCAACATGTCTATTTCCAACTGGTCAAATTTTAAACTTTAGTGAGATCAATCCACAATTTAAATATTATAAAATGGAAATTAACTTAAGTGAATTCAGAACAAACCAAAAGGTCATCAACTTTATTCTATAGAATTCCGAATGTCTTAAATATGAAGTTCAATACATAGAACATAAACTCCCACTAAACTAAGGTAACATCAGAAATAACACCCATTTGAGCAGTATGCTCATGAAACACCTTCGGGGTTAATGTCTTAGTTAGTGGATCTGCTAGCATGCTGTCTGTTCCTATGTGCTCAATAGTAATTTGTTTATTCTGAACTATCTCCTTAACAACAAGGTACTTAATTTCAATGAATTTTGATTTAGTAGCACTTCTGTTGTTATTGGAGTATAGCACTACTGAACTATTATCACAATACATTTTCAACGGTCTTTCGATACCGTCAACCACACGCAGCCTAGTGACAAATTTCCATAATCATATTACATGATTGGATGTTTCATAATAAGCGATGAACTCTGCAGCCAAGGTGGAAGAAGCTACAAGTGTCTATTTGGCAGACTTCCAAGAAATAGCTCCTCCAGCCAACGTAAACACATAACCCGATGTGGAACGCTTGCTATCTTGACATCCAGCAAAATTGGAGTCAGATATCCAACGATCTCCAAATTCTTCAACCTCTGATAAGTGAGCATATAATCCATTGTTCTCTTTAAGTAACGCATTACGCGTTTTGGCCGCTTTCCAGTGTTGCTCTCCTGAATTGCTTAAATACCTCCCCAAAACTCCCACTATAAATGCTATATCGGGACGAGTGCAAACTTGCGCGTACATAAGACTTCCTACTACCGATACATAAGGAATTTTTTGCATCTCATTTTTCCCATGATCATTGTTGGGGCACTGCTTAAGACTGAATTTTTCTCCCTTAGCCACAGGGGTGTCTAGTGGTTTGCTTCCTTTCATGCTGAATCTTCCTAAAACCATATCGATATAGCTTTTTTGCGATAATCCAAGGATACCTCGAGAACGATCTCTAAATATTTGAATTCTTAATACAAAAAATGCGTCACCAAGATCGTTCATTTCGAATTTCTTAGCAAGAAATCTCTTAGTTTCATGCAATAAGCCTATATCATTACTTGCAAAAAGAATATCATTGACATACAAAACCAAGAAGACATATTTACTCCCACTAAACTAGCAGTATACACAATCATCAACAACATTTACCTCAAAACCAAAAGAGGTGATGATTTGATGAAACTTGTGATACCATTGATGGGTTTCTTGCATGAGACTATAAATGGATTTCTTTAATTTGCACACTGTAGACTTTGCATCTCCGAAGACAAAGCTCTCAGGTTGTGCCATATAAATGGTTTTCTCAATGTCTCCATTGAGAAAAGCAGTCTTTACATCCATCTAGTATAGCTCCAAGTGAAAATGAGCTACAAGTGTCATGATAGTTCTAAATGAGTCTTTCAAAGAAACTGAAGAGAAAGTTTCTTTGTAGTCAACGTCTTCCTTTTGAATGAAGCCTTTAGCGACTAGATGAGCCTTATATATTTCGATATTGCCTTTTGAATCCCTTTTGGTTTTAAATATCCATTTACAACCAATGGGTTTCACACCTTCAGGCAATTCGACAAGATCCCAAACGTCATTGTCACTCATAGACTTCATCTCATCTTTCATGGCGTCAATCCATCTCTGAGAGTTAGAATGGCTTGACCAAAAGTGATGGGGTCATCTTTGGTCAAACCAACACCATCCTCATGTTCTTGTAAAAATACTATATAATCATTTGAAATAGCATATCTCCTCTCTAGTGGATCTCCTTAATGGCACTTCTTGAGGTGGTTGAGTTCGTTCATCAGCTAATGGAGGAAAGATTTCAATGTTGTCTTGATTTGGAATAATATTTTCCATATGAGTCTCTGGAGTTGTTTCTTGAGTAATGATTGGTAAGTAACCAAATCATCGTCAACTTCAGAATCTTCCTCAAAGACAACCTTCCTCATAATCTCTTCCCTCTTAAACTCAATATCCTCAAGAAATTTTGCATTGCCCGTCTTGAAAAAGGTTCTTGATGTGGGATGGTAAAACTTAAACCCCGTGAATGCTCAGAGTAACCAACAAAATAGCAGTTTACCGTTCTTTATTCCAGTTTTTCTTCATATGGTTTATAAGGCCGCGCTTCAGCTGGACAACCCCAAATGTGTAAATGCCAATGCTAGGTTTCTTGCCTATCCAAAGTTCATAAGGGTTTTTGAAACTGCTTTACTTGGTACTCTATTGAGAATGTATACTGCTGTTTTCAAGGCTTCTTCCCAAAGAGACTCTGGTAAGGAAGAATGACTTGTCATACTCCATACCATATCCTTAAGAGTCCAATTCCGACGTTCAGCAACACCATTCATGCGAGGAGAACCTGGCATAGTGTACTGTGGAATAATTTCACATTATTTGAGGAAAGTGAGAAGGGTCCTGGACATTATTCTCCTGATCCATCAAACCGACCATAGTATTCACCTCCACGATCAGATCTAACAACCTTAATTTTCTTACCAAATTGAAGTTCAACTTTAGCTTTGAAAGAATTGAAAACGTCCAATGATTGAGATTTCTCATGAATCAGATATAGGTATCCAAAACGAGAGTAGTCTTCTATGAACGTGATAAAGTAACATTGTCCATTCCATGATGCCATAGGGAATGGACCACATATATCAGTGTGAATATGTTCTAAGACTTCTTTAGCTCTTTCGGCTTCTAATTTCCTCATATTAGTTTGTTTCCCTTTTATACATTCAACGCAGACTTGAAAATCTACAAGATTTAAGGGATTAAGGATCCCATCAGACACAAGCCTTTGAATTCTTTGTTTAGAAATATGGCCTAAGCGTTTTTGCTACAAATGGCGGAATCCTCCGAAAATTTTCTCTTTGTACCTCTTGAATATGTTTGCAGAATAACATTATTGGAATTTATAAAATCAAGCATGTAAAGATTATCAATCAAATGGCCATCACCAATAAAATTGGAATTTTGAAAGAGACATACTTTTTTATTTCCAAAAGACCAGGAAAATTCCAATTTATCCAAAGCAGAAATAGAAATCAAATTCCGTCTAAAAGACGGCACAACAAATGTCTCAAACAAGTCTAAATAACAACCACTCTTTAAATACAATCTAAAGGTTCCAATAGCCTCTACTGCAACTTTATTGTCATCGCCCACAAAGATGAATCTTTCAGCATCATTTGACAGCCGGCAACTCAGGCAACCCTGCAAAGACATACTTATGTGAGTAGTAGTACCAAAATCTACCCACCAAGTATCTTTAGGTACAAAGGATAAATTAACCTTAGAACAAACCAAAGTAAGAGGTATACCCTTCTTAGCTCGCCATGCACCATACTTGGAGTAATTTTTCTTAAAATGATCTTGCTTCTTGCAGAAGTGGCATTTATCATCCTTAGGTTCAACCTTTTGCTTCTTTTCTTGCCTTGAGCATTTGCTGCCAAGTGAGCAATTTCAACTCTATCTCTCTGCACTCTCTCTTCCTCTTGCACATAGTAGGATATAAGCTCATTAAGGGATCATTTGTTCTTTTGAGTATTATAACTCACTTTGAATTGCCCAAAGTGTGCCGGAAATGAGATCAAAACCAAATGCACAAGCAAATCATCAGAAATGTCTAACTTGAGTGCCTTAAGTTTTGATATGAGATTAGACATTTCCATGATGTACTCTCTTATGTTCCCTTTGCCTTTGTATCTCATGGAGACAAGTTTAGCAAAAAGACTACTTGCCTCCGCCTTTTCATTTTTGGCAAAGTACTGCTCAACAGCATCAAGGAATGATTTGGCATTTTTGCTCTCAGCAATAGAGCCCCTAAACGCTTCCGGAATGGAGCACTTCATGATCATCATGCACATTTAATTTAACCGATCCTAGTTCTCAATTTTAGCCTCATTTGGATTTTCAGTAGTAGCAGTGGGTCGATCAGACTGAAGAGCCAGATCCAAATGCATATAGCCCAGAACAATCTCAAATGTTTCTTTCCAGGTCTTGAAGTTTGTCCCATTAAGCAGTGGGATGTTATTGATTTGTTGAGAGAAGTTAGGAGCTGTACCAACAGAAACTAAATAGGGAACAAATTAAGAATACTCACAAAACATTCATGTCATAAAGCAAATTATGAACGAATTAGTAAAACAAATTGGGGATCCATCTCAAGACACCAAGTAATATTAACCTCGTCTATGGATAAAAATTAACTACAGTGGTAATCTTGGTGCAACAATCAAGTATTGACAATAAGTTCTGTCAAACAAGAGTCTATCTATGGACCGACTAATGTTCACATGAACAATCCAAATAATTATCACATACTTATTATCACATGTGTATTATTATTCTGTCAAATTGTGCCTCTTATGAGCCGAACACATAACACATAAATAATTCCACACTCATCTATGTAATATCAATAAAGTCTTTCTCCACACTCAGAGATTGCTTTGGCAACATGGTGCTTCAATTGAGTAAATTGAAAAATTACTAGACTAACTAAATAAATATTTTAAATATTAAATTTAATTAAACAACATTGAACTATCTCCCCAATTTAAATAAATTTATTATGGCTTAGATTCACGAATTAAATCTCATCAATTATAATAAAAAATCAATCACAGAAATATTTATTAATACTGTAAAAGAATAGAAAGTGTTATGCCACAGAATACTTTTAAAAAAAATTTAGCACCCATATTTGCTGAACTTTTAAAAGTATAGTTTCATGAAAATAAATTAATATTAAATAAAAAATAAGGGTAATATAGCGGCTTGAAACACATGGGGCCCAATACATTTATCTACTGTGCACTCCAATAAGTAACACATGTAATCCCTTTTATTAATGCCACAAATTAAGTTCTTAATGTAATTACAATACAGAAATAATTATGGATGACTGAAGTGTCTACACAACACACTTACATATTTCTGAACACAATATTTCAATATCACGAAAAACGAGGTCAACATATTATGAAAATGGAGATGCAAATTCAAGGTATTGAGAATTACAGTAACCAAGAAAGGCTTATCTCACGTAATTGATTTAAATAATTAAACTGACTTAGTTGATTTTGACTACCAATATATCACTGACACAATTTCCACTTCCAAATCCATTCTCAAAATGGGTAGGGGATACAATCATACAAGTGTCTTCAACTTATATTTAAAATCTAATTTCGTGAAATTACTGAATAAAAAAATTTCAGTGACGTAAAAAACTAACAGCATCAATTCAAACAACAATTAACATCACTTTTAATTACCAAATAAATCGTCCGAATAAATCATCCGATTTAAAAAATGTGATTAGACAACTTGATTCAAATAAAAATATTTAAATCCAAACTTAATTTAAAAATCTCAGAGAATCAAAATTAGGGTGGCTTTGATACCACTTGTTGGAAATAAAACAAATACACTTTAAGCCCAACATGATTCAACAAGATCCATAAAATTATTGAAAAGATGAATACCTAGATCCATTGATCTTCTTATGCGGAATTAAACAGAAGATCAGCAGGTGTAATGTCTTCCTCAACTAAGCCTCTTGATTTCCCTCAGGACCTACGTAATCTCTTCAGATGTGGAAAGAGAAAACTGCGTGCAGCTTAGTGTCGGGGACCATAACCTAGGGTATCTATATATATTACTCAAACAGGCCACCCATAATCACCTGATTAAGTAATATTGGGTATCTACTCATTGGCCCATATCAAATGATGTAGCCCATGGACTTTTACTTAATTTTAATCACTTAATTAAGCCCAACATATATTATTTGAATAGCTAATATAATTTAATATTAATATATTGCCCACAATTAAATTATATAGAAAATATAAATTTCTTAACATTGAGATCTATCTAAACCTCCAATAATTTAATTGCCAACGCTACAACATGCGCACATGTCAATCTTCAACAAGTTCAGGAGAAAATTTGTATTAGGTGGGTTTAGTAATAGTATTGGGTGAGATTAGCAAAACAAATTAGTTAGAGTTAATTTGTGTGTAAGTTTTGGGTTGGGGAGTAATAGGAATTTCAGTATCATTCTTTAAGAGAATTGGGTACTCTCAGCAAAGTTTTGGAGGGCAATAGCACCGTCTATTAATAAAATCCAAATACTTGTATTAAGGGAAAGAGTTGACCTGTGTATATATTATTCTTTGTATTGTTTAAATGACCACCTCATCTAAAAGCTGATCGTTGTCATTTTCACCTAAATTTTAGTGTCTTAATTTGTGATTTTCACATGTTTTTATCCGTATTTGTGTAACATTTGGTGGAGCATTATGTTAATGAGGAAAAATGTGTACATGTTGATAAATGTGTGAAAATGAGCTTAAATGTGTATAAAATAGGTCAAAAATGGAGTCGGGAGCTAAAACGGAGAAAGAAGAACGAGGCATGCTCGGACACGCCCCGTGTGCAGACACGCCCCGTGTGCAGAACATAGGCTTGTCCGAGATGGACGTGTATTGACATCAGAAAACGCAACACATCCAGAAAGAAGGCCGTGCGCAGCGCACGAGCCGTGTAGGTGTAGATTCCAGATTTAGTTGGCACATGTTCTAGAAGATTCCAAGGCGTATAAAAACTCAATTGGTGCAAAAAATTGGAGAGGAATCATATTTTGGAGCAATCTCTAAGATCTAAATACGCACTATCACACCATACCTTCACACACACATTTTAGATCATCCATCTTCCACATGTTTCATCCATTCAATCCATTGGTTCTCCCAAAATTCATCCATCACTTTACCATTCCATCAACTTGATAAGAGAAGATCGTCATAGATTGAAGAATTGAGCATGTTGGAAGGAAGGAAGGCCATCTTCACAAAAGGGAAGCCGATCTACTTTTCAATTGCTATTTTTCTTCATATTTTGTCTCAAATGGAGCAAGCCATGGGATGTATTGATTTGAACATGATGTGCAGTGTCTAGTCCTATAGTAGGACTAATCATATGATTAGTTAAGAAGAATGCTAGTTATGTAGGATTTTAGATGTTGAATTGAGTTAATTTTGGACTTCCTTTTATGATTAATGATTCATGTCTCATTTCAATATTTGTGTGATTAAATTCTCTATTCGTAGTGTTAGGATGGCCATTCCAATAATTATTAGTGGTTTAGTTGAATCATTTATTAAGATGAGCATGTATGTTAGTGTGAGGGGAGGTAAGTCATACTCTTCTTGTGCTTAGAACATTCATAGGGGGACACTTAAAAAATTGAGTGAAAAGAGCCACACTTATGATCATAGTACCTTAAGGGAATTGAGAGTAAGAACAATCCTAGGAGATTTAGACTTGTCGATGAATCGAGAACCTAATTGCCTTGGCCATAGGGATTAGGGGTAAAAAACGTGATTGCTTTTAGTCCATGATTAATGAAGTTCAATGTTGAAAGTCATGCATATCTTGCTAGTTTCTCATCCATTTAGCCTTGCTCTCTTCTTAAATACATTATATCTACATTCCATTCATCTTGTTACGTGATTGATAATTGATACTATTAATTGTTAATTGATTTCTTAGGTTAATTGACTAGAGTAATCATTAGTACAAAACCAAACCTTCAATCTTATCACTCTTACAAAGCATAATTGATGACAAATCTGGATACAACTATGAGTTTACTTTCCCTTGGAATGACATTATTATAAATTTTGTTACTTGGTCACATGTGTAAAACAACGGTAGAGTCTCTTACTCTAATTTATTTTACTAAAAATGGGACTAAGAACATGGCGTAACTTGCCGGGAAAATGTTAAAATCTTAGTTGTAACAAATTTGAATTTGATTAGTTTTTATAAGAGTATTTCTTTTATTTGATTACTTGTTTACTTGTCTTGGTTATTTGGTGAGTGAATTTGGAAATTTTGTAGGTACATGCAAACTCATTCAAGGTCTCAATCCATTGAACCTTTGAACTTGGAATTGGAAGCTACCTTAAGAAGACAAAGAAGAAGAGTGTTAGATCCTACAGAGGAATTTATGGAAAACGGAATGGATAATGCCAATATAGTTGATGAAGAAGGTCATATGAGGAATTTTCAACAATGGGAAGATATTGGTAGAGTTAATCCAGAGTTTGTGCCGCAAGTTAATGCTCAACAAGTGCACTTGTAAAATCAACAATTGCAAGCGATCATTCAACACTTGATGGCACAACAAGAAGCTAGGAATAACCAATAAGCTCCTCCGGTGGTGCAAAATCAACCTAGAGACCATGGATATAATGGAGTGGGGATGAATATCCGAGACCATTTCCAACCTCAATATGGGAATTATGTTATGGGACCACCATTGAATGTCAACAATTTTGAGATAAAGATGGGGTTAATCATGGTGCAAGCGAATCAATTTGGAGGTGGTGCAATGGAAGATCCAAATGCGCACTTATCTCAATTCACGGAGTTAGCTAATACCATCATGATTAACGGAGTGAGTGAAGATATTGTCAAGATGAAGCTCTTTTCCTTTTCATTAAGGGATCGAGCTAATGCTTGGTTTCATACTATACCTCCAAGATCTTATACCACTTGGAGAGAATTGGCTCAAAGGTTCTTAAGCAAGTATTTCCCACCATCTAAGATATTGCATCTAAAAGGTCAAATATTCCAATTTAAGCAAATGCCTCTTGAGACTTTTAGTGAGGCTTGGGATCGTTTCAAAGATATGCTAAGGAAATGTCCACAACATGGATTTGCCGAAGATCAACAAGTAGGATTTTTCTATGTCGACTTGAATGGAAGTGAAAGAATGCTTGTTGATGCTTCGGCGGGAGGTTCTATATTGGGGCAAACTCCGAAAAGAGCTATTGCTATATGTGAAGAAATTGCTTTGCATACGGGTCAATGGCCTATGGATAGAGTTGTGGGGATGTATGAAAGGGAAAGAATTGCTAAGATAGAAGAAGTGTGTATGCAACAAATGAAGAAAGAGGAAGTACTTAAGGAGGATGTAACAAAAAAAGCAATTTCAGAGATACTTAAGAGAATGAATTCTAATTTGCAAGTGTCTCCGAATTCTACGCCTATGGTGAATCAACAAATGCTTTCGAGTCCTCAACAAGGTATGCTTACGCCTTTGATGAATCAACAAGTGTTTCCAAATTCTCAACAAGGTGGTTCAATGCCTAATATGGGTCAATCTTCTCAAAGTTGTCAAATGCCTACATCTATGCCTCAACAAGGTATGTCTCCTAATTTTGGATGTCAAGATGCTTGGTACTAATCGGAAATGTCGCTCGAGGAAGTTTGTTTCATGCAAGGGATGAACTTTCAAGGAAATTTTGATGGTAATTTTGGTAACCATGGAGGGGGATATCAACAAAGGCAAGGAGGATGGGGGCAAGGTAATTTTCAAGGAAATTTCAATCAACCTCGTAGGTATGAGAATTTGTCATATGAAAATCAAGGGAATGCCCTTACTCTTCCACCGGGCACTAATCCGGGGGAAAAAGCTCCAAATGGTGAAGGGAAGCCTACAATGGAAGATAATATGGCTGAAGTATTGGAATTTATGAAGGAATCTAAAGAGGAGAAAAAGTATGAAAAAGAGGAAAGGAGACAACAAAATGATATAAATGAGAGGAGATTTAAAGCGATTGAGACTCACATTAGTCAAATGGCAAGTGAAAGGGGGATGTTCATCGTCAAGGGAAGTTTTCATCTACAACCATTACTAACCCTAAAGAGCAATGCAAGGCTATTGAACTTCGTAGTGGGACAAAATACTAAGGGCCTTCCATGCCGATGGAAGTAGAGGAAGTAGAGTGAGAACTTGAGCCCATGGAAAGTATGGATGAAGAAGGGAAAGAGAAAGAAGTTGAAGTTATTGAAAAAGATGAAAGTTCCCTTACACTTGAAGAGGAAAAAGTGAAGGCTCCAAAGAAGTGGGAATATGTAGAGAAGCAAAACGTGAGAAAAGAGAACTTTGAAAGAGATGAATGGAGAATACCTAAATTACCTATAGCAATCCTGTTCCCACAAAGATGCTTAAAAAAGAGATTAGAGGAAAAATTTGCTAAGTTTGTGGAAATGTTGAAGAAGATTCACATAAATATTCCTTTTGCGGATACTTTATTGCAAATGCCCAACTACTCAAAGTTTTTGAAGGATATCTTGTCAAAGAAAAAAAACTTGGGTGAGTTTGAAACGGTTAATCTCACAGAGGAATGTAGTGTTATTTTACAAAAGAAACTTCCTCCTAAATTAAAAGATCCGGGGAGTTTCACTATTCCATGTGAGATGGGAGATCATGAGAATTATAAAGCTCTATGTGACTTGGGTGCTAGCATTATATTGATGCCCTTGTCAATTTTTAAGAAGCAGGGGATTGGTGAAGTTAAACCGACATCGGTGACACTTCAATTAGCCAATCGGTCTTTGACACACCCAAAGGGAATTGTGGAAGATGTGTTGATCAAAGTTGACAAGTTTGTATTTCCCGTTGATTTTGTGGTACTAGACATGGATGAAGATGCAAATGTCTCATTGATACTTGATCGTCCATTTCTTGCCACGGGAAAGGCTTTGATAGATGTGGAGAAAGGGGAGCTAACTTTAAGGGTGAATGAGGAAGAGGTGATATTTTCATTAAGAGAGGGTATGAGGTATCTTAAGAACAAGGAGGAATGTTGAAGATTGGAAGTTGTGGACAACATCGTTAAAGAGCATAATTATCATCTTCATTCCAAGGATCCGTTGGAAATTATCATAACTCATTCTTACTCTATTGACGATTTAAAATCTAACTCTTTTTGTTGTTTAGAAAATAATGAAATAATTGATGAATTGCATTGTTTAAATGCTTGTCGGGAACTCACAAGTGTGGAAGCAAATGAAGCAAAAGTGGAGAAACTTGATGAAGAACCAAAAAAAGAGGTGTAAGAAAAGAAGAAAGTGGAGTTGAAACCATTACCGGAACATTTGAAATATGCTTACTTAGAAGAGATTGAGATGTATCCGATAATTGTATATTCTTCCCTTAATGATTTAGAATTGGAAAAGTTGTTAAGAGTGTTAAGGGAGCATAAATCATCTATTGGTTGGAGTATAAAAGACTTGAAAGGTATAAGCCCATCTTTATGTATGCATAAGATTCACTTGATTGATGATGAGAAGTCATGTGTGCAAAACCAACGTAGATTAAATCCTATAATGCAAGAAGTGGTAAGAAAAGAGGTGTAAAAATGGCTTGATGCGGGAATTATCTTTCCAATTAGTGATAGTCCATACGTGAGTCCTTTACATGTAGTGACGAAAAATGGTGCATGACAATTGTTTGATCCGATACGAATGAAACAATTGCCACCCGAACTATCACGGGTTGGAGAGTGTGTGTTGATTATTGTAAATTGAATGAGAATACTCGTAAAGATCATTTTCCATTGCCATTCATAGACCAAATGTTGGATAGACTTGCGGGACATGAGTACTATTGTTTTCTTGATGGATATTCTGGGTATAAACAAATATTGATTGCCCAGGAAGACCAAGAGAAGACAATATTCACGTGTCCTTATGGTACATTCGCATTTAGGATAATGTCGTTGGTCTACGTAATGCCCCTGCCACTTTTCAGCATTGTATGATGTCGATCTTTGATGGTTTAATTGAAAATGTCATGGAGGTGTTTATGGATGATTTTTTTGTGTATGGTTCCTCTTATGATATTTGCTTAATTAATCTCACTATTGTATTGCTGAGGTGTGAAGAGTCAAATCTTGTGTTAAATTGGAAAAATGTCATTTCATGGTGACCAATGGGATAGTTTTGGGACACCATATATCGAAACATGATTTGAAAGGGGTTAGGGCCAAAGTTGTAGCTATAGAACATCTTCCCCCTCCTACTAGTGAGAAGGGGGTGAGATCATTCTTAGATCATGCGGGCTTTTATAGACGCTTTATCAAAGATTTTTCAAAAATTGCTAAACCACTTTGTATATTACTTGAATAAAATTGTCCATTTAACTTTGATGATGAATGTCGTGTTTCATTTCAGTTGCTAAAGTGCTCTCACTTCCTTTCCAATACTCGTTACCCCGATTGGAGCTTACAGTTTGAATTGCATTGTGATGCTAGTGATCAATCCGTAGGAGTTGTGTTGGGACAAACGAGAGAGAAAAAGTTTAGAGCGATCTACTATGTCTCAAACACATTGAATTCATGCCAAGTTAATTACACTACAACAGAGAAGGAATTTTTGGCCCATAGTGTATGCTTTTGAGAAGTTACGACCGTACTTGGTTGGGATGCAAACTATTGTCTACATGGATCACGCAGCCATAAAATACCTTATGAGTAAGAAAGATGCTACACCACGTTTAATCCGTTGGGTGTTACTTTTGCAAGAATTTGATGTGGTGATCAATGATAAAAAAGGGTATGGAGAATGTGATCGTGGATCATTTGTCTAGATTAGAAAATAGAGGAGAGAATGAGGACATGAAGCCGATTGGGGATGAGTTCCCGGATGAGGAAATTCTTCAAGTTGAAGTTGAGTAAGTGTGTACTCTCATGATGAATGTACCGCCTTGGTATGTCGATTATGTCAACTTCCTTGTTTGTGGAATCAAGCCCACATTGCTAAATGAGTATAAGGTAAAAAGGTTTTATATTGAAGTAAAGAAATATTTGTGGGATGAGCCCTTTTTGTTTAAAATTTGCAATGATGGAGTCATAAGAAGGTGTGTGGTTAATGAAGAAGTTGTGGGGATTCTTGAGCTATATCATTCGTCTTTATGTGGGGGCCACTTTGGTCATCAAAAGACGGGAACTAAGATCTTACAATCGGGTTTCTATTCGTCCATATTGTTTAAAGATACAAAGAAGTTTGTAGCTAAATGTGATAGATGCCAAAGAGTATGGGGAATAGGTTAGAAAGATGAGATGCCCATGCGCTTAAGAATTGATGTGGAGATTTTTTATGTATGGAACATTGATTTTATGGGACCGTTTCCCTCATCTCAAGGATATAAGTACATCTTGCTAGCCGTGGATTATGTATCGAAGTGGGTGGAGGCAATCTCCACTAAGACAAATGATGCTTTGATTGTTCAACGGTTTTTGAAGAAGAATATTTTCTCTAGGTTTGGAGTTCCACGTGCATTGGTGAGTGATGGAGGATCTCATTTTGTAAATAAGTTAATGGAAGGATTGTTGAAGAGATATGGTGAAGCATCGAGTGACTACACCTTACCATCCTCAAACAAACGAATTGGCAGAGGTCTCAAACCATCAAATCAAGTTAGTTTTGAAGAAGAAATCAATGGGGATAGGAAGGATTGGTCGAAAAAGCTTGATGATGCCTTATGGGCATATCGAATGGCTTTTAAGACAATCCTTAGTATGTCACCATATCAATTGGTTTATGGAAAGGTTTGTCATCTTCCCGTAGAATTGGAGCACCGGGCATTGTGGGCTATTAAACGCCTTAATATGGATGAAAGGGAGAGTGGCAAAGCAAGATTGTTAAAATTGGTAGAGCTTGAGGAGTTTAGAAGAAGAACATTTGATAATTCCCTTATCTACAAAGAGAATATGAAGAAATGGCATGATGATAAAGTGAAGGAAAAGACATTTGCTCCCGGGAACAAGGTTCTTGTATTCAATTCAAGACTTAAGTTGTTTCCCGGAAAGCTTAAGTCTAAATGGATGGGGCCATATGAAGTGCTTGAGGTGTTGAGTGGAAATACATTGAAGCTAAATGGTCCCAATAATGAGTTTGTGGTGAATGGTCATCGGGTGAAACATTACCTATCTCCTTCTCAAAATGAGATAGAGTATGTGGAGACCCTTTCTTCTTGAAACTCTTTGATTGTTTAGTAGAGTAGGTTTTATTTTATATTTGTTTTTAATTGTTTTCTTGTAAGTTTGGTATGTAGGTGGAAAAACTCATTGAGAAAAATACATGTGAAGAAAGACAAGGGTGCTACAAGTTGGAATGAAGATGTATGCCACACCACTTTTGACAAACTTAAATTTTAATACTTGTGTTAATTTAAGTTTGGGGGGCGTGGTGGTCATACTTGGATTTTGGAAGTGCACATAGGTCATGACAAGGCAATCTCGTGAGGATCATTGGTGGAAACTATAAGGGTAAGTCTCACCACTTTATGCAAACTTAATTCTCAACTTGTTTAAATTTAAGTTTGGGGGTGAGTGCGTGATGTGACTCACCACTTGTATATGCTTGATGTATCATGTATTGATAGATTATCTTGTGCAAAATGGGTCAATTTTAAAATTTTCTCATGAGTTAGGTTCGTTTTGGTACGTTTGGTGGTGTTGAAGTGCATAATAGTCCATTATTTGATCATAAATTGTGGAGCTGATGTTGTGATGAGTTTTGAGCATGAATAGGGTGTATTGGAGGTGCAAAAACGAGGTTTGAAGTTAGAAATTGGAAGAAATAGGGAAACAGTTACAAGAGCCGTGTTCAGTACACGACCCTACACTACAACAAAAAAGCACAATGATAACAGTAAATAGTCAACATATATTAGAAATATATATTATCGTGAGATTTATATGTGTAGTCTTACATATATATGTTGTCCTAAATTTTTCTGCACGCACAAAGACTACATATATTAGCTAATGTTGTCTTAATGTGTTGTCGTATATGCTATTTTTCAAGTAAATTCATTATAAGACAACATATATGACAATATATGTTATTGTAATTTTTTTTACGCACAAAGACAACATATATTCTTCTATGTTGTCTTAAATTGTCTTAATAATTTTTTTTCCTCAACATATATGTCAATATATGTTGTGTATAATGTAATTTATTTTAAATTAACAATATAATTTGAATATGTTGTTACTTGCAAAAATGTGTAGATTTTTATATAAATTAGTTAAATATTAAATATATATAAAAAAATTAATTTTAATTAAATATGAAATAATTTTTAAAAAATAATTATGTAAATATAAGATTCAAAATTAAAATATTTAAAGAAAAAAAATTATTATTATATATACTTAATAAATCATTCTAATTATCATAAATTAAATTAGTAAATAAAATTATTTATTTAAAAGTTAAAAGTAATTTAATTGATAAGTAACAAATTAAATTCATTCTATTTATTTATTAAATAATTTAGCGATAGTAATATTTTAGTGTGAAATAAGAAAATTTATGCCCGAAATGTAAATGTGTTTAATCAGGGCTTCATTCCAAATAGCTGCCGCACAATCGCGCCGTTCCTCTTCTCATCCTTCCAACGACTTCAATTCTGCATAATCTGGTGATGGCCAAGCCTTTCCAGCATCAGATCGTCGTCTCCTGCTCGCTGCCTAAGGGTTCGCTGCCTAGGGCAGCCCCTAATTCACCGCCGCCGGCTGATCTCAGGGATACCGGTCTTCGCCGCCGCTTTAACAGAAGCTTATCTCACTTAATTAATTAGCCCCTGCTGTTGGCGCCTCTTCGCTGCATCCAACAGATCCTGCGCCGCACCGCCTAGGGCTCTTCTTCTTGATTTTTTGGCCATCACCTCCTTCGTGAGTAGGTCGCGGCGGCGCCCCTCTAACTCTCTTCAACCCTACAATCGGCGTCGCCCGTTCCTGCTGGCGCTACCGTCGTTCCAGCAACGCTCGCTACCACTCAGATTTGGGTTCCAGTGCCGCCCTCTTTTATCAGCAGGCGATTTGCCATCCATCTGCGTGTGACGGTCTCAAATCAAGCTTTCCTGTTAGTTACTGGAAGCTCCGTTGACAATCCCGTACTCTGATTACTCAATGTGCCGCCGCTGCCCGACTTCGCGCAGAAATCTCCTCTGGTGTACAACTTAGTTTGTCTCCCTTCCGGGGTGTGACTTGCATTTTCTTCCAGGCCCTCACTGGTTCGTTCTCCTCCCATAGCCTAGGTTCAAGCTAATCAGATTTTGACTTTAAAAACCTCTCGTATTGTCCAGCTGGCATCGAAGGGTGTTCTTCCTATAGCCGCTGATCAGTTTGCAAAACAACTCGATCAGGTTCACTCCGAGAGAGAATATCTGTTTCTTCTTCCTTTAAAGCTGCTACGACTCTTGTTTCTAACAGGTTTGATTCTCTTCTTGGTTAAATTGATTAATTTTCGCAAGAGCTTGCCCTCATTCCCTGTTAATCTTCTTCGCAGTGTGAGCTTGGGTACGGCGTCGACAACTCTGTTAGGTTTTGTTTCGATTATAATCTTACTCATTTCTTCCTTTCTGTTTCCTTGGGTCTGTTAGTGGGAGTTGCTTATATCGATGATATGAATTAGATTAGATGCTTTGGTGATTCTCTAGTTTTGGTGTTGTGATTTTGTTGTATTGTTTCTGCCTGTTGTTTTATGCTTGTTTGATTCTTTTCATTCTAGTGTTGAAATCCAGATTTAATTGATATAACATTCATTGGTCACATGTATGTGTATGACATATGTATGCACCTATATTACTCTGCACACTCTTTCTTCCTATAGATATACGTATACTCGCAGGTTGTAGTGGATGTGATTGTTTGTGCCAGCAAGAGAGTTTTGAGTGTGCATTGTTGTTCAGATTTATAATACATTTAATAATCTAGTAGTTTCTCTTCATTGTCAATTGAGCATATACAAGATATGCTGTGGGGATAATGAAATAATTGAATTGTTGTAGGTAAAGCAAATGGTGGTGGCCACATTAGCTAAATCTAACACGAACCTCACAGATGATGTTATAGAAAGTATAATAGACAAGGTGAGGTCCTATGAATTATTGTTTAAAAATGGTTTAATGAACCCCCCCCCCCCCCCCCATCTAACACACACATGCACACAACATTAGGCTAGGAGGAATGGATTGACCTGTTACATTATGAATTTATTTGCTTGCTTAACTTCCATTCAAGTTATTAACTTCATTTAACATGCAGAATTTGAACAAAATTTAGAAGTTGAAGTCTCCCCTACTTGTTATTATAACTTATACATGTAAGTGTTCTTGAATTTTGAGTCTTGCTATCATAGAACTTTCAATTATTTACTTCATATATGCTTGGAACTGTATACCTGTTTCATGTTGGCTAAAAGCCTCCTCATCATGGGAAATCTTAAACTTGGTAAAAGACAAAAAGTGTTCCAAGTAATTTCAAAATTTTCAGTTTCACATGATAAAGTCATACATACATACCATTATAGCAGGAAATGTATATATATATATTGTTTTTTAAGTTCGGCAAATATCTCCATATTCAATAATTAATTTTTTGTTTTAATATTAAAAAAGTAATCATGAATATTGATGACTTTAACATTTTCAAGACCTTTTATCATTTTAATTTAATTTTTCCGAAGTGATTCATGTATAGTGTATAATTTTATTATAATTTCTTTTCTTTTTTTACATTATTTTTGGAATTTTTTTTTTTCTTAAAAAATTTAAATAATTAATTTTTGTAAAGAATCTAGGATTAGAAACACTGTTCTAAATTTCATAATATTATGGAACTTTTATTCATATATTGGAAAAATCTCTTTCTCATTATGTCACTTTGTTCAGACTTTTGAAAGTAGATGTCAAACATGACGGGAAGATTGATAAAGAAAAGTGGAGGAGCCTGGTGATGCACATTCCTCTCTTTTAAAGAATATGACCCTTTATTACCTTAAGTAAGTTTCTCATTCTGAAATAAGAAGCATTACCTTCAAACTGACTGGCATATTATTTTGTCCTTGGAAGCCTGAATCCAGGCTATTTGATTAACTATTATTTGAGAATATAGTTTTGCTAGTAATTCTCTAAATTTATTTTAAAATGCTACTTAGCTGCTGAATCTGAGTTTTTTTTTCTTCAATATGCTCATCTCTAGTTGACTTTGTATTATTTAATATGGTTGTCCTCAGCTGTTTTCAAGAATTTTAGCCTCATGCAGGTGTTTTAACTTTTCATGATAAAGTTATGGTTGTGTTTGGACAAGCACATATAGTTGAAAGAAGAGGCTTCAGAGCTAAAGGGGAATGATCATGACTTGTTGGATATATTTGGATTTTCATTAATTGTCTAGACTTGGATCCATAGTTTCGTAATTTTTAAACCAATTCTATTTATGTCATGTCTTATGGAATGTATTTGGATTTCGCCAGCATTTAGATTTGAGTGGCATATTTGATATTTAGCATGTTTGGATTATTTAGAATATTTTAATACATTTTGAATTTTATTATTTCGTTTATCAATTAATTATAAAATTTTTTTATAATAATTAATTGATTCGACAACACATATAAAATGTAGACCCTATGGATAATTTAATAATACTATATTAATAGAAAATACATATATATGTTGTCTTTACCAAATAAGACAACATATATAACTTGTTGTCTTAAATAAAATTTTTTAAAAAGAAGCACAACGACAACATATAAAGACGCACAATGATAACACATAATAGTCTTTTTTTATAAAAAGACGACGACAACACGTAATATGTGTTGTCATTCTTCGTCTTTTGAAATGCCCTACGACAACAGGAGCTTCGACAACAAAGATTTCTTTTAAAAAGAAGCAAACAGTCAACACATTATATGTGTGTCTTGTATTTTTGGTGTAGTGCTGTAAGGCTTGGCCGTGTACAAGTATCAGAATTCACTACTCGCCCAAGATCAAGGGCGAGTTCAGCGCACGGCCCGTGTAGGAGGCAGAGACACACCCCGTGTACTGTTGATGAGCGTGTAAATTCACGAATCTTGCGTCGGAATTTGTGCTATTTTGGAGAATTTGAAGGTTGAAATAGGTGGAAAACCTATATATATTGTGAAAGAGCATGAATCAGGTGTTGTTGAAGCTATTTGAGTGGTTTTACTAGTGAAATTGGAGTGTAAGTGTCAAGAATTGAAGAGACCAAGTCGAAGCCATCCGTATAGGCGAAGAGGAGACTCGGTTTGACCTGAAGAAGGCCAATTCGACCTGTCCAACAGGTCGAACCGACAACACAATTTGTACAGAGGGCTGATTCGACCACGATAGGAGGGTTCGACCTGGGCAACAGGTCGAACCGTGGTCGAAACGATTCGCAGGGGAGCTGGTTCGACCACGCCGCTGCGGTTCGACCTGTCCAGTTGGTCGAACCGGACGTTGGAGGCTTCCAGTAGCTTGGTTCGACCTGTGACGAGTGGTTCGACTTGCTGCTGAGGTTGAACCGATGTGCGAAAACTTACCATATCCGGATTTTCGAGGCCTAAACGCGTGTGATCACTTGAAAAACCCATTCCAAGCCTTAAAGACGTAATTACAAGTATAAAAGGAGGCTCATGCAGTTCAAGAAAGTGAGGATCCAAGGATCATCTATCATACAAGGAGACGTGGAGACGTAGAGTTGGGAGGAGAGCGATCTTCCATCATCCGGAGGGGCTGTGACAGAGTTTCGCTGGAGATTCAAGTAAGATCGGTCCAACTAACCATGATTGTTCTTAGATCAATCATAAGCTAGAGCCGCTTCGGTAGTTCTAGGGTTATGAAGGTTTCATGAGTTAATTTATCTTTCGTGTGTAAACTCCGTACAACACTACTTGTGGTTTATTTTATATAAGATTGCACGTTTTTAATCCATACACATAGTCGTTTTGTGCATCAATAATTATTGTGTAGAGTCTGAATACATAACGTGGTTATTGGTTGAGTGCGTTCACTGCTGAGCAGAGTTTTATGTTATAATTTTAAGTGAAGGGATTCCAAAGTCTTATTAGAACTATCTTATATGAATACTTGTTAATTGAATCATATTCGAGTTAATAAGTAGGATAAGAGCATAACTTTATAGTACCTATAAAGGAAGATCAAATCGGGTTAGAGTACTAAGTGCACGGGAAATAATTGATTATGATAGTACCTAGAAAGGGGGTGAATTATATATCTTGCTCCGAGGATATTCACACGTGTCATACGCATATTTACTTGTGTCTATAGAGTGAATTTGTATGGTTTAGTGATGCGTCCATAAACCACATGGAAGAGTCGGACACCGTCACACGGAAGTATGAAGAAATAAGTGGAACTGGATGACCTGACGAACTACCTACTATCTTACTTGATCACAACTCACCTATCTCTTCTTCTTGTTATTTCAATTATTATTTGTAATTTAATTTCAATATCACAACCACTATAATTTCCAATATAGTCTAAATATATTAGAACATAATTAAATTGATATTTATCCGTCCATTGGGTTCGATATATAACTTGGTCACCTTCGAAACTACAATTGATATCCTTCATACTTGATGATTAATTGTGTGTTGAGAAAACGCTCATCAAGTTTCTAGCGCCGTTGCCGAATTACTTGAAAAGGTGACCTTTCATCTCTTTGCGAGAGGTCCAGAGTTCAATTCTCGGAATGCCCACCACAGAAACTTGATAGGCATTTTCTCAACACACAATTAATCCTCAAGTATGAAGGATAGCAATTGTAGTTTCGAAGGTGACCAAGTTATATATCGAACCCAAGGGACAGATAAATATCAATTTAATTATGTTTTAGTATATTTAGACTATGTTGGAAATTATAGTGGTTGTGATATTGAAATTAAATAACAAATAATAATTGAAATAACGAGAAGAAGAGATAGGTGAGTTGTGATCAAGTAAGATGATAGGTAGCTCGTCAGGTCATTCAGTTCCACTTATTAATTCATACTTCGTGTGACGGTGTCCGACTCTGCCTTGTGGTTTATGGACGCATCACTAAACCATACAAATTCACGCTATAGACACAAGTAAATATGCGTATTACACGTGTGAATATCCTCGGAGTAAGATGTATATTTTACCTCCTTTTCTAGGTACTATCATAATCAATTATTTCTCATGCACTTAGTACTCTAACCCGATTTGATCTCCCTTTATAGGTACTATAAAGTTATACTCTTTATCCTACTTATTAACCCGAATATGATTCAATTAATAAGTATTCATATAAGATAGTTCTAATAAGACTTCGGAATCCCTTCACTTAGAATTATAACATAAAACTCTGCTCAGCATTGAACGCACTCAACCAATAACCACGTTATGTATTCAGACTCTACACAATAATTATTGATGCACAAAACGACCGTGAGTATGAATTAAAAATGTTCAATCTTATATAAAATAAACCACAAGTAGTGTTGTACGGAGTTTACACACGAAAGATAAATTAACTCATGAAACCTTCATAACCCTAGAACTACCGAAGCGGCTCTAGCTTATGATTGATCTAAGAACAATCATGGTTAGTTGGACCGATCTTACTTGAATATCCAGCGGAACTCTGTCACAGCCCCTCCGGATGATGGAAGATAACTCTCCTCCCAACTCTACGTCTCCACGTCTCCTTGTATGATAGATTGATCCTTGGATCCTTCTTGTACTGCATGAGCCTCCTTTTATACTTGTAATTACATCTTTAGGGCTTGGAATGGGCTTTTCAAGTGATCACACACGTTTAGGCCTCGAAAATCCAGATATAGTAAGTTTCCGCACATCGGTTCGACCTCAGCAGCAAGTCGAACCACTCATCACAGGTCGAACCACAGGTCGAACCAAGCTACTGGAAGTCTCCAGCATCCGGTTCGACCAACAGAATAGGTCAAACCTCAGCGACGTGGTCGAACCAGCGCCCCTGCAAATCGATTCGACCACGGTTTGACCTGTTGCCCAGGTCGAACCCTCCCATCATGGTCGAATCACCCCTCTGTACAAATTGTGTCGTCGGTTCGACCTGTTGGATAGGTCGAATTAGCCTTCTTCAGGTCAAACCGAGCCTCCTCTTCGCCTATACGGATGGCTTCGACTTCGTCTCTTCAATTCTTGACACTTGCACTCCAATTTCACTAATAAAACCACTCAAATAGCTCCAACAATACCTGATTCATGCCCTTTCACAATTTATATAGGTTTTCCACCTATTTCAACCTTCAAACTCTCCAAAATAGCACAAATTCCGGCGCAAGATTCGTGAATTTACACACTCATCAAACCCTCAAACTTACATGTTGCTCGTCCCGAGGCAACGCAATCAAACCAAGGAGTCGTGTATAATTCACAAGAATCACCAAGTACAACACATATTACACATGCAACTTCATCAATTTAAAAAACAAGTATACCTGCATCATACATATCATTCATGTAAAACATCACTAAATCATAATACCATTCGGAGTACTAAGTCATCAAGCTCACAAGATAAGTATTTACTCTCTCACTCAAGTGCTAATTACACTTAACAGGTTAGTGTATACGCTCATACTCAATCCATATTCACGCGTAACCATAAGCTTGGCAAAGGTATCCAAAATCAACTCACAATCAACTAATGACTAGGATTACAAAGGACTTGTCTTTGGGTTGTAATGTTGGCTCTTTGGAAAGGGTAGGAAAATTTAGATAAGTGACTCAAACACTAGTAGAGAGTTACCTTGGAGGTTCTTTCTTCACTCAGCTTCATATTCTCCTCCAATTTCTTCTCCTGCACTTGTAATTTTCAAACTTCCTTCTCTTTCTTGCATCAACATCATTCTTCTTTTGATAGTTCGGGTACCAGTTGTAGGCACTACCTTTTTTGAACAACAATCGGGGTACCAGTTTCAGGCACTACCCCTAAACAAGATTTAACTATGTACTTTTCTTAATTTACTCAACCACGTTCTATCTTCCTTCTTCCACTTGCAACACTTATTCACCTCAACTTTCTCTACCAATGAATAGGGTATTTACAAAGTTCAAGTAAAGGTAAAATAAGGCTCTTTTATTCGGCTTGCCAAAGAAAAAACTTTTAAAGGCTCAAACGGGGCTACAAAGATTTTTAATCAATAGGAAAGGTAAAATTTGGCTAAGTAACTCAATTAATCAAGAATGGCAAAAGATCATGTCCTAGCAATTCACCAATTGTAAGTCTCACACAAGACTCCAAGCCAAGTTCTAGAATACGTTCATATGAATTATTCTCTCAAGAATAAACTATCATGATCAAGCATGATTAAAATGCTCAAATCCTCACATAGATAAATAGAATCCTAAGTACTCCTCATAGCACATAATCAAGATCAATTCCACAAGAACTCTACATACTTATCAAATTATACATGCTTCTCATCAATGGAAATTAACACATGAACATATGAATGCACAAAAATCAACCCATATATCAAATCAATCATACAAGTTTCTCTACAGCCCAACTCATGCATCATAGAAAAACGGGGTTAAGAACACACTTTTCTGGCCCAATTCGACCTCGATTTGACCTATTGAAAAGGTCGAATCAACTTCATCGTGGTCGAATTGACCTTCTGGACAACTTTCTCCTTCGATTCGACCTCAACTCAGCTTGCTCCCCAGGTCAAATCGGAATGCTTCAGGTCGAATCAACACACTGTAAGATTCAGGTCACCGATTCGACCTCAATTCAATCTGGCCTCTGGTCGAATCACCATGCCTCAAGTTGAATTGAGCTACTGGACACTTTTCACTCCCCGATTCGACCTGTACACCTGGATTCGACCTTTCCCTTTGGGCGAATTGACTTCTTGATGCTCCAAAATCGAGTGTTCTTCATCCCCTACACACTTCAAGCTTAACAAACGAACATTAGGTACCAACATAGAGCATAACTTCATCAAAAAATTCAATCCTAAAACTTAACAATCATGAGTAACTCTGCAACTACACAAAACACGGAACAAAACACCACTAAACATTAGGCAAGTTACAAAAAATCGACACATAAAAACCGGTTAAAGTTTTAAATATGCCGCAAAAATTTAACTCCCCTAACAAACGTCACAAAGAAAATATTATACTATCAGTGCTTATTGAGGTAAGTACATCACACCCCCCCAAACTTAGTAGAAACTATAGTCGAAACTAAGTTTGCAAAGAGATGTAATTACCGATAAGTAAGCACTTCAAATATAAAAATTTCAAAGGGAAAGCCCCCAACAGACGCTCTTGTTTAACGTCGGAGAGTCACGATGGAATACCACTTTGAAGACTACTTGATCAGAGGACGGTCTTGTCGCATCCTCACCTTCAAATACTTTCTTTCTCGCTTATTTTCGTCTACACTCAGCACTTCACCTTTCTTGGAAACAAGTATATGATCATGAGAATTACCTTCATCCCATGGCTGTCTAGACTCCTCTGGGTCAATCTTCCACTTGAATTCCGAATAACCTGTTGGATTTTTTTCATTGTCACCAAGATAAGAATACTTCAAGTGTTCCGATAACGGTTTCAGCTCCTCTTTCTCTTCTTCCATCGGAGTGCTCTCTCTCTCCAACGGCAAGTACTTCCTAGTCCCTTTCACTTTTTCAACCTTAACTCTCTCCAATTCATACCTGGCATCACCCAAAGCAAGTAAGTTTTTAAGATATTCAATATATACCTCATTGGAAAGACCATCAAGCTTCGTAGTAGGATAAGTAAGAGACTCCATCAAGCATGTCTCAAGAGGATTCTTAGACAGGATCAAAGACATATCTTCCTTCACAATCTCCTCCACCACATCAATACTATGACATTGTGACTCCATAGGCATCTTCATTGTTTTGTCAAGGTTGAATAACACATCTTCTTTATCCTTCCGCAACCTGAGCTCCCCCTTTTGAACATCAATCATGGCCCCAGCAGTAGCAAGGAAAGGTCTCCCCAAGATAAGAGGGATATTATCCTTGTCATCTTCCATCTCAAGTACAAAAAAATCCACAGGAAAGACTAGTTTATCCACTTTGACGAGAATGTCTTCAATGATACCTTTCGGAAACGTCATCGACCTGTCTGCCAAATGTAGAGCAACTGTTATAGGAGATAACTCCCCCAAACCAAGCCTTTGAAAGATAGACAATGGCATCAAATTGATACTTGCCCCAAGATCACACAAGGCTCGTCGTGCCGGCCACTTTCCAATCTCACACAAGATAGTGAAGCTTCCCGGATCCTTCATCTTCTGTGGCAGCTTCCTTTAGATGATCGAGCTGCAATTTTCAGACAAGTTCACCGTCTCAATTACATTCAAGCTTCTCTTCTTCAACAATATGTCCTTAAGGAATCGGGCATAGTACGACATCTCCAATATTGCCTCAGAGAAAGGAATACTCAAGCTTATCTTATTTATGATATCTGAAAACCTCTTGAACTTCTCTTCCAATCCCTTCTTAACCAGCCTATAAGGAAACGGCGGAAGTATCTTTGTTTTGGGAATACCCCATTCATCATGCTCGATCTTCTCCACTTTATCCTTCTTGGCTCTCAACCTCTTGGCTATTTCCCACTTCTTCTCTGCTAGAATCTCTGTAGTATGCTCATTCGGAACCAATGGAGTAATGTTCACATCACGAAGAGTGTTCGGTGAAGAAATAGGTGCAGTACGGGGCAATTCGACCCTGATTCGACCTGAAGATCTGGTCGAATCGGGCACATAGTGGTCGAATTGATCTTCTAGAATAAAATTCTCTCTCTGTCTCTCCGATTCGACCTGGATTTGACCTGTAGGTCTGGTCGAATCAAAGGTCCCCTGGTTGAATCGACTCACTGTATGATTTTGCCCTTTGATTCGACCTGGATTCGACCTGAGGGTCAGGTCGAATCAATAGGCTGCTGGTCGAATCGGGCTTCTGATAAAATAGAGTGCGCTGGACGGGTGGATTCAACCTCGATTCGACCTGAGGGCCAGGTCGAATCAACTTTATGTTGGTCGAATCGTGCTTCTGATATAATAGAGTGTTCCAGATGGGTCAATTCGACCGGGATTCGACCTGAGAGCCAGGTCTAATCGACTGGACGTTGGTCGAATCGAGGCTCTTTTACTTCCATATCACGTCCAGTAGGCCAATTCGACCTCCCCTGTTGGATTCGACCTGTGGTGTAGGTCGAATCGGGTTGAATTGAGCTCTTAGCGTCTCCAATTTTGATTATGGCCTCATCGGTCCCTCGTATTGTGTTCCAGACCACAATGTGATGGCGTTGCAGGACCTTGGATTCTCAATACTTTGAGACAGGAGCTTCTCTTTATCAATAGTTTGAGTGAGCTTGTTAATACTTCCTGCCATCTCCCCCATCAACAATGTAAGGTCCTTCACTTGCTTGGATATATCCTCATGGTTTGCATTAATCTTCTTCTTTAATTTGTCCTCAAGATGATCCAATCTAGCATCATTCCTAGCCATGTACCTGTTCACCGTATCCTCGAAATTGGGCTTTTGTTCTTCCACTTTCGCACCCGGATGAACACCCATCGAGCTGTAATTTTTAGACAAGTTCACCGTCTCAACTCCGTTCAAGCTTTTCTTTTTCAACAATATACCCTTAAGGAATCGGGCATAGTATGGCATCTCTAATATTATTTCTGAGAAAGGAATGCTCAAGCTTATCTTATTTATGATATCTGAAAACCTCTTTAACTACTCTTCCTTCTTAACTAGCCTATAAGGAAACAGCGGAGGTATCTTTGTTTTGGGAATACCTCATTCATCACGCTCGACCTTCTCCGCTTTATCTTTCTCGGCTCTCAACCTCTTGGTTCTTTTCCAATTTTTCTCTGCTATGATCTCAGTATTATGCTCATTCGAAACCAATGGAGTAATGTTCACATCATGAAGAGTGTTCGGTGAAGAAACAGGTGCAGTACGAGGCAATTCGACTTGGATTCGACCTGAAGATCTGGTCGAATCGGGCATATAGTGGTCTAATTGATCCTCTGGAACACGGTTCTCTCTCTATCTCTCTGATTCGACCTGGATTCGACCTGTAGGTCTGATCAAATCAATAGGCTCCTGGTCGAATCGACTCACTGTATGATTTCTGCCCTCCGATTCGACCTGGATTCGACCTGAGGGCCAGGTCGAATCGACTGGACGTTGGTCGAATCGAGGCTCTTTTGCTTCCAGATCATATCCAGTAGGCCAATTCGACCTCCCTTGTTGGATTCGACCTGTGGTGTAGGTCGAATCGAGGTTAAATTGAGCTCTTGATGTCTCTAATTTCGATTCCGGTCTCATCGGTCCCTCGTACTGTGTTCCAGACCTCAATGTGATGGCGTTGCAGGACCTTGGATTCTCAATACTTTGAGACGGGAGCTTCCCTTTCTCAATAGTTTGAGTGAGCTTGTTAATACTTCCTGCCATCTCCCCCATCAACAATATAAGGTTCTTCACTTGCTTGGATATATCCTCATGGTTTGCATTAATCTTCTTCTCTAATTTAGCCTCAAGACGATCCAATCTAGCATCATTCCTAGCCATGTACTTGTTCACCGTATCCTCGAAACTAGGCTTCCCTTCTTTCACTTTCACACCCGGATCAACACCCATCGGAGGTTGAATTTACATGGTTTAGTGATGCATCCATAAACCACAAGGCAGAGTCGGACACCGTCACATGAAAGTATGAATTAATAAGTGGAACTGGATGACCTGACGAACTACCTACTATCTTACTTGATCACAACTTACCTATCTCTTCTTCTTGATATTTCAAATATTATTTGTTATTTAATTTCAATATCACAACCACTATAAATTCCAACATAGTCTAAATATACTAGAACATAATTAAATTGATATTTATCCGTCCCTTGGGTTCGATATATAACTTGGTCACCTTCGAAACTACAATTGACATGCTTCATACTTGAGAATTAATTGTGTGTTGAGAAAATGCTCATCAAGTTTCTGGGGTGTGATGTACTTACCTCAATAAGCACTGATAGTATAATCTTTTCTTTGTGATGTTTGTTAGGGGAGTTAATTTTTTGCGGCATATTTAAAACTTTAACCGGTTTTTATGTGTCGATTTTTTGTAACTTGCCTAATGTTTAGTAGTGTTTTATTCCGTATTTTGTGTAGTTGCAGAGTTATTCATAATTGTTAATTTTTAGGATTGAATTTTGATGAAGTTATGCTCTATGTTGGTACCTAATGTTCGTTTGTTAAGCATGAAGTGTGTAGGGGATGAAGAACAGTCGATTTTGGAGCATCAAGGTGTCAATTAGCCCAAAGGGGAAGGTCGAATCCAGGTGTACAGGTCGAATCGGGGAGTGAAAAGTGTCCAGTAGCTCAATTCAACCTGAGGCATGGCGATTCGACCAGAGGCCAGGTCGAATCGAGGTCAAATCGGTGACCTGAATCTTACACTGTGTTGATTCGACCTAAAGCATTTCGATTCCACCAGGGGAGCAAGCCGAATTGAGGTCGAATCGAAGGAGGAAGTTGTCCATAATGTTGATTCGACCACGATGAAGTTGATTCGACCTCTTCAACAGGTCGAATCCAGGTCGAATTGGGCTAGAAAAGTGTGTTCTTAAACCCGTTTTTCTATGATGCATGAGTTGGGCTGTAGAAAAGCTTGTATGATTTGATTGGGATTTTGGTTAGAGTGCGTTCACTGCTGAGCAGGGTTTTAAGTTATAATTCTAAGTGAAGGGATCCCGAAGTCTTATTAGAACTATCTTATATGAATACTTGTTAATTGAATCGTATTCGGGTCAATAATTAGAATAAAGAGTATAATTTCATAGTACCTATAAAGGGAGATCAAATCGGGTTAGAGTACTAAGCGCACGGGAAATAATTGATTATGATAGTACCTAGAAAGGGGTGTGAATTATATCTCTTACTCCGAGGATATTCACACGTGTCATACGCATATTTACTTGTGTCTATAGAGTGAATTTGCATGGTTTAGTGATGCGTCCATAAATCACAAGGCAGAGTCGGACATCGTCACACGAAAGTATGAATTAATAAATGGAGCTGGATGACCTGACGAACTACCTATCATCTTACTTAATTACAACCTACTATCTTTTTTTCTTGTTATTTTTACTTGTTATTAGTTGTTACTTAATATCACAACCATTATATTTTCCAACATAGTCATAATTCACTAGAATATAATTAAATTGATATTTATCCGTCACTTGTGTTCGATATATAACTTGGTCACCTTCGAAACTACAATTGATATCCTTCATACTTGAAGATTAAATTGTGTGTTGAGAAAACACCTATCAAGTTTCTGGCGCCGTTGCTGGGGACGGCTTAAAATATCTTTTTGTTATTTTTAGTTTATTAGGACTATTTTTCTTGTTTTACTGTTTTCTCTCTTATTCTTTTTAGGTGTATGCTCACGAGATCAAAGAAAGGTGAATTAGAACCATATAATCCTGAGATCGGAGCATCATCAAGGAAAAAGAAGAAGAAGAAGAAGAAGAAGAAGAAGAGTAAGAATAAGAAAGAAGAACTAACTACAGCTCTGAATTTTAAAGTTGAAGTGGACGAACCGAACTCGAAAGCGACAGAAACTGTGGTAGATCTAAACGCAGCAGCTGAGGAAGTCGACATGTCCAACGAAAGGGCCAATCCGAATAATCTGGCCATCCATGAAGTTTTCAAGAATAACGGGGCTAGACACTATGGGCTTCTAGGAGCAAGAGGGGCTAATGCAGATTTCGATCTTCACCCCGCTCTTATTAGCATGATAGGAAAGGAACTCATTTTCAGGAGGGTTTCGAGAATCCGCAACTGCATCTAAACAAGTTCTTGGGCTATGCAAGTACTCAAAAAGAAGTAGGAGATTATGAAGATGCTAGGAAGATCCTCTTGTTTAAATTCTCGCTTACTGAAAAGGCGAGAGATTGGTATGACACTATCAATGCAGTTGAATGTACTACTTGGGAGCAATTGAAGTTGAAGTTCTTGGAGAGATACAAGCCACCTTCGAAGGTGTTCAAGATGAAGCAGACATTAACCAATTTGCTATCGGTAGTGGAGAGAAGTTTCATGAAGCGTGGGACAGACTCAAGGACATACTTCGTAAGTGTCCTCAACATGGGCTATCTAAAGCTCAATATATCAGCATATTTTACAATGGATTGGATTGTGATTCACGTGTGTTATTGGATGCTTCTTCTAATGGAGCATTGCTTACTAAGTCTTCCGTAGAGGCTAAGAAGTTGTTTGAAGATATTTTGATGAACTCGAGAGATTGGCCAACTAATAGAATTAGAGGTACTTACGTCCTTGGTAAAGTGGCTAAGGTTGAACATGCTATGGTGAAAACAAGTAGAGAAGATAACACCGTCTCTAGCTTGTCGAATATCAACAAGCTACTTGAGTCGCAACAAAAGCAAATCAGCGATATATCTCAGCGCGTACTGATCATGCAGCAAAAAGTTATGAATGATGAAACGATACAAGAGGATATGGAAGAAGCGAACTATGCTATGGCCAAAGTATTCAAGGGACAAGGTATTAAAATCAAGGCAACCGAAATTACTAAGGGAACTACAACAATCGTGGTCCCTCAGGTAATTATCAACAGCCTAGGAGGCCGGAGTTTTCATGGAGCAATCCGAACAATGCAATTCAACCTCCGATAGGTGTTGATCCGGGTGCGAAAGTGGAAGAAGGGAAGCCTGGTTTCGAGGATACGGTGAACAGGTACATGGCTAGGAATGATGCTAGATTGGATCGTCTTGAGGACAAATTAGAGAAGAAGATTAATGCAAACCATGAGGATATATCCAAGCAAGTGAAGGACCTTACATTGTTGATGGGGAAGATGGCAGGAAGTGTTAACAAGCTCACTCAAACTATTGAGAAAGGGAAGCTCCCGCCTCAAAGTGTTAAGAATCCAAAGTCCTGCAACTCCAGTACATTGAGGTCTGGAACACAGTACGAGGGACCGATGAGGCCAGAATCAAAATTGGAGACGTCAAGAGCTCAATTCGACTCCGATTCGACCTACACCACAGGTCGAATCCAACAGGGGAGGTCGAATTGGCTTACTGGACATGATCTGGAAGTAAAAGAGCCTCGATTCGACAAACGTCCAGTTGATTTGACCTGGCCCTCAGGTTGAATCCAGGTCAAATCAACCCATCCGAAACACTCTGTTCTACCAGAAGCACGATTCGACCAACATCAAGTTGATTCGACCTGGCCCTCAGGTCGAATCGAGGTCTAATTCACCCGTCCAGAGCACTCTGTTTTATCAAATGCCTGATTCGACCAGCAGCCTATTGATTTGACCAGACCCTCAGGTCGAATCCAGATCGAATCGAAGGGCAAAAATCATATAGTGAGTCGATTCGACTAGGGGACCTTGATTCGACCAGACTTACAGATTGAATCCAGGTCAAATCGAAGAGACAGTGAGAGAACCGTGTTCCAAAAGATCAATTCGACAACTATGTGCCTGATTCGACCAGAAAATTGCCCCGTACTGCATTTGTTTCTTCACCGAACACTCTTCGTGATGTGAACATTACTCTATTGGTTCCGAATGAGCAGAATACTGAGATCATAGCGGAGAAAAAGTGGGAAAGAGCCAAGAGGTTGAGAGCCGAGAAGGATAAAGAGAAAAAGATCAAGCGTGATGAATGGGGTATTCCCAAAACAAAGATGCCTCTGCCACTTCCATATAGGCTGGTTAAGAAGGAATTGGAAGAGAAGTTCAAGAAGTTTTCAGATATCATAAATAAGATAAGCTTGAGTATTCCTTTCTCTGAGGCAATATTGGAGATGTCGTACTATGCCCGATTCCTTAAGGACATATTGTTGAAGAAGAGAAGCTTGAATGTAATTGAGATGGTGAACTTGTCTGAAAATTGCAGCTCAATCATCCAAAGGAAGCTGCCATAGAAGATGAAGGATCCGGGAAGCTTCACTATCTTGTGTGAGATTGGAAAGGGGCCGGCACGACGAGCCTTGTACGATCTTGGGGCAAGCATCAATTTGATGCCATTGTCTATCTTTCAAAGGCTTAGTTTGGGGGAGTTGTCTCCTACAACAGTTGCTCTACAATTGGCGGACAGATCGATGACGTTTCCGAAAGGTATCATTGAAGACGTTCTTGTCAAAGTGGAGAAACTAGTCTTTTCTTGTGGATTTTCTTGTACTTGACATGGAAGATGACAAGGATAATATCCCTCTTATCTTGGGGAGACCTTTCCTTGCTACTGTTGGGGCCATGATTGATGTTCGAAAGGGGGAGTTAAGGTTGCGGATGGATAAAGAAGTGGTATTATTTAATCTTGACAAAGCAATGAAGATGCATATGGAGTCACAATGTCATAGTATTGATGTGGTAGAGAATATTGTGAAGGAAGATATATCTCTGATCTTGTCTAAGGATCCTCTAGAGACATGCTTGATGGAGTCTCTTACTTATCCCACAACGGAGCTTGATGGTCTCTCCAATAAGGTATGTATTGAATATCTTGAAAACTTACTTGTTTTGGGTGATGCCAGGTATGAATGGAGAGAGCTAAGGTTGAAGAAATGAAAGGGACTAGGAAGTACTTTCCGTTGGAGAGAGAGAGCACTCAGATGGAAGAAGAGAAAGAGGAGCTGAAACCGTTACCGAAACACTTGAAGTATGCCTATCTTGGTGACAATGAAAAATATCCGACAGGTGATTCGGAATTCAAGTGGAAAATTGACCTGGAGGAGTCTAGACGACCATGGGATGAAGGTAATTCTAATGATCATATTTTTGTGACCAAGAAAGGTGTCGTGCTGAATGTAGGTGAAAAGAAACGAGAAAGAAAGTATTTGAAGGTGAGGATGCGACAAGACAGTCCTTTGATCAAGTAGTCTTCAAAGCGGAATTCCGTCGTGACTCTCCGACGTTAAACAAGAGCGTCTGTTGGGGGCTTTTCCCTCTCGTTTATTGCTTTATTTCTTTCGTGTGAGTAAGAAATTTTTATATTTGAAGTGCTTACTTATTGGCAATTACATCTCTTTGCAAACTTAGTTTCGACTATAGTTTCTACTAAGTTTGGGGGGGTAATGTACTTACCTCAATAAGCACTGATAGTATAATCTTTTCTTTGTGACGTTTGTTAGGGGAGTTAATTTTTTGCGGCATATTTAAAACTTTAACCAGTTTTTATGTGTCGATTTTTTGTAACTTGCCTAATATTTAGTGGTATTTTGTTTCATGTTTTGTGTAGTTGCGAAGTTACTCATGATTGTTAAGTTTTAGGATTGAATTTTAATGAAGTTATACTCTATGTTGGTACCTAATGTTCGTTTGTTAAGCTTGAAGTGTGTAGAGGATGAAGAACACTCGATTTTGGAGCATCAAGGAGTCAATTCGCTCAAAGGGAAAGGTCGAATCCTGGTGTACAGGTCGAATCAGGGAGTGAAAAGTGTCCAGTAGCTCAATTCTACCTGAGGCATGGCGATTCGACCAGAGGCCAGGTCAAATCGGTGACCTGAATCTTACAGTGTGTTGATTCGACCTGAAGCATTTCGATTCGACCAGGGGAGCAAGCCGAATCGAGGTCGAATCGAATGAGGACGTTGTCCAGAATGTTTATTTGACCACGATGAAGTTGATTCGACCTCTTAAACAGGTCGAATTAGGCCAGGAAAGTGTTTTCTTTACCCCATTTTTCTATGATGCACGAGTTGGGCTGTAGAGAAGCTTGAATGATTTGATTGGGATTTTGGTTGAGTACGTTCACTGCTGAGTAGGGTTTTATGTTATAATTCTAAGTGAAGAGATTCTGAAGTCATATTAGAACTATCATATATGAATACTTGTTAATTGAATCATATTCGGGTTAATAAGTAAGATAAAGAGTATAATTTCATAGTACTTATAAAGGGAGATCAAATCGTGTTAGAGTACTAAATGCATGGGAAATAATTAATTATGATAGTACCTAGAAAGGGGTGTGAATTATATCTCTTGCTCCTAGGATATTCACACGTGTCATACGCATATTTACTTGTGTCTATAGAGTGAATTTGCATGGTTTAGTGATGCATCCATAAACCACAAGGCAGAGTCGGACACCGTCTCACGAAAGTATGAATTAATAAGTGGAACTGGATGACCTGACGAACTACCTATCATCTTACTTGATTACAACATACTATATTTTCTTCTTGTTATTTTTACTTGTTATTAGTTGTTACTTAATATCACAACAATTATATTTTCCAACATAGTCATAATTCACTAGAACATAATTAAATTGATATTTATCCGTCCCTTGGGTTCGATATATAACTTGGTCACCTTCGAAACTACAATTGATATCCTTCGTACTTGAGGATTAAATTGTGTGTTGAGAAAACACCTATCAACTGTGCATGGGCTTGTAAGTGATGGCCGTGTATGAGCATCAGAAAATGCTACACGCCCATGACTAAGGGCATCTACGGAACACGAGTCGTGCTCTGTTCAAAATCAGGTTTTAAAAGCCCGATTTCAAAAAAGTTCAAACGCATCCTTTCCTCTCCGTACGCATCCAAGGTCTATCCCCACCACAAATTATCCATGAATCTTTTGTTGTAAGGTCAGTTTGAGTAATTTAAGCACTTTACCTTCAATTCCTCATACCAATTCCGTCAAGTTTCTCCAAGATTAATCAAGGTATGATTCGTGAATCCTAGTTTTCAATTGAAGATTTGAGAGTCGAAATTCTTGCACGGGCTTTGAATAGTAACGTGTTTAAAGCATGTTTAGGTATGTGAAATATAGATTTGCAAGTTTTAATTGAGAAATTGTTTGAATGGAATAGGAATTAAGGTTCATGAGATATAAAATATGGAATTTTTTAGTTTGGTTAAATTGAGTGATTGTCATGTGACACATTGATTGAAAATATTTGTATGATGATGATATTGTGAAATAGGGCTTAGGTGTTTAGGATTTGGGCATGAGGCTATATGGATTTTGTTAGAAAACATATTGAAATATTGTGCATGCCAATTGTTTGATGAAATGCCTAAGTGATAATTTTATGTAATTCTGAAATCATACTTGTATTATGAGTAATGATGGTATACTTGAAGAGTTATATGTGAAAAATGTGAGCATACATGATACAGTTTTGAGGTGTAAACTCATGGATGATAGAAGGGATTGATAAGTAAATAGGAGCATATATAGAATGAATTGTTGTTTTGGCTAGTTGCTTGAAGTGAACATGATAATCTTCAAAATGTAATAATTATTGATGATACTTGAAGGTACTATAATGAGAGTAGGTAATGTTAATGCATAGTATAGTTCACACTTAGTTAAATAAAAAGTGATGAAACTAATCCTAATGCATTATCATTTTTTTTTTGTTATAATGAAATTGAATATAACTTGAGCTTGTTGGAAATTGTAGATGGCCGAAAGGAGAGTAAGAGCAAGGAATGAGGATTTAATCATTATCACGGATGAGGGAGAACTTGCTAATCTTGATGTGCAGCTGATGCAAGATGGGACTCACCCAGAGTACTTTGGGGTAGAGTTTGAAGAGTATTGGAGAAAGTATGTGCTTCGGTGGCAGACACTCTTCCCTAAGATTAAGCCAACCCACTTCCAAGATACAGCGACAATAGAAAGGTTAGGAATAGAGAGAGACTTGAGGAAGTTGTTTAGGTTTGCACACATGGAGGCATTTTTCGACAAGAGGCCACCTACATACCCACATCTTACTGCTGAGTTCACGAGTACACTTCAAGTAAAGAAGGATAGAAATAAGTTTCCCATTTCCATTACATTCCAGTTGGATAACGTGATGAGAAGGGAGATTCCTCTACATGTGTTGAATGAATTTTTTGGGTGTCTGCCATGTGAAGGACATAGAATTTTTTATGAAGGCGGAGGCTTTAATCAGCAAGACTGGTGGAAGAGATTGGTAAATTATGGGACGGAGCAGGCAGGATACATTCCCAGTGCTTCAAAAGGAACCGCAATAAGGAATCCTGTGATGAGATACCTGGAGAAGATTGTCTCAAACACCATTTTAGGAAGATTTGAAAGTGGTGCAGTGGGCGAGAAACAGCTTTATATCATGTTTTATCTATATAATGAGCTACCACTGAACATGGCGGCGCATTTTGTCCAACATGCTGAGAGAGTTGCCAAGAGACAGACTTCTCAAGGATTAATGTTAGGAGGGATGATATCCATGATAGCTCAAGGTTAGGGAGTAAATCTTGCAGGGATGGAGAACATGATGGTAAGTGAAGTGTTGAATTATCAGCAGTTGATGAGAATGAAGTTTTTGTCTGTGGTTGCGAACCAATATTACCTAAGGCAAGAAAATGGGGCCCCATTTCCTTTACCAGCCCTGGAGCTCACTACAATTTACACTCGAAGGAAGTTTGCCAATTTGGCAATGGCTAGTGCTCACCACTCTAGGGTTGTACGAGCATTCTACAGGAGAAATAAAGAGGAAGTATAGGAGGTTCTCCGGCAGATGAGAGTTGAGGAGAACCTTGAGCTAGACAACTTGCGAGCAGAGCCGGTACCAATGGAAGGAGATGAGGAGGAGCCTCCACATCATCAAGTTGAGTTCGAAGAACAAGCTCTTGAGCCTCCACAGTTTGAAGAGAAAGAGCAACAGCAGCAGCAACCAAGGGGTCCCGAATATGAAAATGAGAGATGGAACTACATGTTGGACGAGGTGAGAGAGATAAGGTAAGTTCAACAGGTGCACGGAGCACAGATGAGAGAGATCCGAGAGGTGCAGCAGATGCATGGAACGTACATCCAAGAGCCTCGAGATGGACAGCGTCGTCTGAGTATTATGAGGAGCAGTCTCATGTGCACTCAAACAATATGGAGGAAATGATGACGGTGATGTTTAATTTCCAATTTCCAGGATCTCCTCGTGCATACATACCATGGAACATGTATCATCCACCTCCACCTCCGGAGCCATCAAGGGAGTAATTTTGGTGCTAGGCACTTTTTCGAGCTTATTGGATTATGTTAGGAATTTGATTAGATATTGATGGATTGGATTGTACTCTATTTATTTTGAATGTTGGGAGGTTTTATTTTTGGATTTATCTTGGTTTTATGCGATTTAATTTCTTTGATTTTTCGGTATCTTGGTTTGATTTTTATAATTTGGATGTGATGGGTATTTGAGCTTATTTGTTATGAATGTTGAATTGATGAGCTTTAATTTCTTGAATGGATAATTTTTGGTGATGCATGTTATATGTTTGTGCTATGTTTATGTTGTGGCAAAATTTTTCTTATGTGTTGTGATTGAGTTTTTCATTCTTTTATAGGTTCGGATTGGTGGTAAGTTTTGGAAAAGTGTAAATATTTTTGAGTATGAGTTATGATACATTATTTGTGATAGGTGATAGCAAGCATGTTAAAGGTCCCTACTAGTTGAAATTGTGTATGAATTACATAATTTGTTCAATTTTGAGAAGTATGAAGGATAATTAGGTTTCTTTTTGGTCCAAGCAAAAGCTTGTGAGAATTGAGCCTCAACTGTGCCTCCATGGTTAATTATTGATGAGAGGACCGGTTTAACTTTGACAAACTAGAATTTGCTCATGGACTATAGGAACGAAGCCCGAATAGTGGATCTTTGTGAAATGATCTCAGGCCATCCTTGTTTAATGAAGTCATAGCCATAAATTTTCTTACCCAAACATTATCCTTAGTTAGTCATGTTGAGCCTATAAACCTATTCTTTGTGATTTGAGCAGAATACAAGCTTTAAACACCCACTTAAACTTTATATATATAACCTTTGTGTGGGTAGTTGAGGAGATGATAGTCTTAAAGGATTGATGTGGAAAAGTGCAAGAAAAAAAAAATGGTGAATCAAGAAAATGATGAAAGAGCTCAAGTTAAATACATGTGCTACTTCAACAAAAGGAAAAGGAGCAAAAATCATAAAAATGTGCTCAAGAAATTCAAAAGTTAAAGAAAGGGATAATACAATTCAAAACAAAGCCCAATGAATCCATGGTATGATGATGTTTAGTGCTTGAGAATATCTAAAAAAGGAGAGGAAGGATGAGAAGTGGAGGTAATAAAATAGATTATCATCTCTTTGATTGCATATACTTGTTGAGTCACTATTATTCATATTTTTCCTACCTATCCAAAGAGCCTAACATTATATCAAAAGATAAGACCTTTTTGATCACTTTGTGAGACAAGGGTGACTTGTGAACATAGTCCATGAGCAAGCCTATGGTGAGTCGGTTCAACCGGTTGATGAGAGTTGTTTTACCCTACTTAATAGAGTGTTGAGTGCAATTGATATCCTATGAGAGGCTTGGATTGAAAAGAGCTTGATTAATCTTTAATTTCTTGAGATTGAATTTTTTTAATTTTTTATGTAATGAATTTGAGGAGTAGGGATAATTAATGTGATTTTGTAGTCCTTATTGTTTGAGATGTGTTGTGGTTTATGTTTGTTAGGTATTTTTCGAGGTGAAAATTAATCCTCTTGTTTATCATTTTCGTTGTTCGAGAACGAACAACACTTTAAGTTTGGGGGGTTGATCGTTGTCATTTTCACCTAAATTTATTGTCTTAATTTGTGATTTTCGAATGTTTTTATCTGTATTTGTGTAACATTTGGTGGAGTATTATGTTAATGAGGAAAATGTGTACTGATTGATAAATGTGTGGAAATGAGCTTAAATGTGTATAAAACAGGTCAAAAACGGAGTCGGGAGCTAAAACGGAGAAAGAAGAACAGGGCATGCTCGGACACGCCCCGTGTACGGAACACGGGCCTGTCCGAGATGGCCGTGTATCGACATTATAAAGCGCAATACGCCCAGGAAGGAGGCCGTGCGCAGCGCACGAGCCGTGTCCGGAAACACGCCGAACTGCATGTGCAGCGCATGGACCGTGTGCTGCTACACGAGTCGTGTAGGTGTAGATTCTAGATTTAGTTAGCACATGTTCTAAAAGATTTCAAGGGGTATAAAAACCCAATTGGTACGAAAAATTAGAGGGGAATCACATTTTGGAGCAGTTTCTAAGATCTAAACACACACTATCACACCATACCTTCACACACACATTCTAGATCATCCATCTTCCACATTTTTCATCCATTTAATCCATTGGTTCTCCTAAAATTCATCCATTACTTTACCATTCCATCAATTTGAGAAGAGAAGATAATCATAGATTGAAGAATTGAGCATGTTGGAAGGAAGGAAGACCATCTTCACAAAAGGGAAGCTGATCTACTTTTCAATTGCTATTTTTCTTCATATTTTAGCTCAAATGGAGCAAGCCATGAGATGTATTGATTTGAACATGATGTGTAGTGGCTAGTACTATAGTATGACTAATCATATGATTGGTTAAGAAGAATGCTAGTTATGTAGGATTTTAGATGTTGAATTGAGTTAATTTTGGACTTCCTTTTATGATTAATGATTCATGTCTCAATTCAGTATTTGTGTGAGTAAATTCTCTATTCGTAGTGTTAGGATGATCATTCAAATATTATGATTAGTGGTTTAGTTGAATCATTTATTAAGATGAGCATGTATGTTAGTGTGAGAGGAGATAAGTCATACCCTTCTTGGGCTTAGAACATTTATAGGGGGACACTTAAGAAATTGAGTGAAAAGAATCACACTTATGATCATAGTACCTCAAGAGAATTGAGAGGAAGAACAATCCTAGGAGATTTAGATTTGTCGATGAGTCGAGAACCTAATTGCCTTGGTCATAGGGATTAGGGGTAAAAAACGTGATTGCTTTTAGTCCATGATTAATGAAGTTCAATGTTGAAAGTCATGCATATCTAGCTAGTTTCTCATCCATGACTATGGTTAGCTTTACTCTCTTCTTAAATACATTCTATCCACATTCCATTCATCTTGTTACGTGATTGATAATTGATACTATTAGTTGTTAATTGATTTCTTAGGTTAATTGACTAGAGTAATCATTAGTATAAAACCAAACCTTCAATCTTATCACTCTTACAAAACATAATTGATGACAAATCAGGATACAACTATGAGTTTACTTTCCCTTGGAATGACATTACTATAAATTTTATTACTTGTTCACACGTGTACAACAACGGTAGAGTCTCTTACTCTAATTCATTTTACTAAAAATGGGACTAAGAACAAAAGCTTAAGCTGATAGAGAGTTGAATCGTTTAATACTTAATCATGTTACACTTAACATGGTATTAGAGCCCATGGTTAACAAAGGTCCAGGGTTCGAACCTCACCGCCACCCATTTATGAGAAAATTCCACATGAAAGGCTTGAGTCAAAAATTCTCCGTCTGCATGTGAGGGGGCGTGTTAGAGTGTAATCTGATTAAGTATTAAAATATTCAACTCTCTATCAGCTTAAACTTTTAGATGAGGTGGTCATTTAAATAATACAAAGAATAATATATACATAGGTCAACTCTTTCCCTTAATAACTTGAAAAAAAACATGATTTAAAAGAACACAAGAAAACCGTCTTTATTAGAGACGATTTTATGACGATTTAGAATTAGAGAAAAATGGTGTACCCTAATGATGGGGCCATCATGTAAATCATTGAATGTGCTTTTAAGTAGTTTATAGAGAGAACTTATAAAAAGAGTTTATTGTTTAACTACATTTGCAAGAGGTCAAATACATATTAAAATAGGATTTGCACTAACACTATTTGGTCAACAGTACAACCAAAATTAAAGACGGCTTGTAAGCTCTCTTTAGTGTGGACAAACTAGTTGTTTAATGGTTTGAAATATCAAATTGATCCAGAATCAACATTATAGACTATCTTAAAGATGAGCAGTAGATTATTTGTTGGTATTTAGGATAAAGGTTGATTGTGGCGTGACGTTGAATAGATGGAGGAGAGAGGGTGGCTAATGATATAGTGGGAGTTGTGGTAGAAGAAAACTTCGATTGATGAGTTTTCTTACATCTTAGATGTGGATGCCTCTCTACTATTTTAGTAGTGAAAGTCGGTCAATCCACCCACACTTCTACTATTTTAGTAGATTCTTAATTCTACCTATTATAGTTGCTTTTATCTTCTACTCTCTAGAATATTCATAGCCTATTGCTGCTACATATTTCTATATAATGACTAAATTTATTTTCTAGAACTTTTTAGAATGTGCATCAATATTCTATCATCTACCAATATTATAGTTTTCTAGAATATTTTTAAGAAGCGTGCACCACATTATTTAATACTACTCCTTGGTGCATATTTCTTGGACTCCAATAAGTTCTCGTAATGTCTTGAACTTCCCTCGTGGTAGTGTTTTTGTGAATATATCTGCTAGCTGCTCTTCCGTCTTATAATACTTTAGCTCGATTTCTTTGTTGGCTTCTACTTCTCTAATGAAGTAATACTTTATCTTGATGTGCTTTGTTCTGCTATGGAACACTGGATTTTACGCCATAGCGATTGCTGATTTACTATCACAGTAGATATTTGTAGCTTCTTCTTGTGGATCTCCCATATCTTCAAGTATTCGCTTCAACCATATTGCTTGGCTCGTAGTTATTGTCACTGCTATGTACTCGTCTTCGGCTGATGATTGTGCAACTGTAGCTTCCTTCTTAGATGCTCAGGAAAATATTCCTGAACCTATTATGAATGCGTAGCCAGATGTACTTCGCATGTCATCAAATGATCCTGCCCAATCACTGTCTGTATAGCCTATTAGTTTAGAGTCAGGGGTTGATGCATACCAGATGTCGAAATTTTTCGTCTAAGAAATTCATCAACTAGTTCTCTAAAAAAAAGTGGTATCAGAACCCGGTTAGATCAATAATTAGACGTTAAACTAAGCTTCCGCATATTACTATCCAAAATCCTTACTATACTACCCAAACCATTTGTAAGCCTCCAAAAATTTACTCTTTATCTAATACCCACCAAATCCTAATACCAACCTTCTCAGACGAATGCTACAACTATTGGGCCATCAAAATGAAGACATACTTCATGTCTCAAGGCCTATGGGAGACAATTGATAAAAGATATGATGTCCCAATGGAAACAACATCTTTGTCTAATACAGACAAAGAAAAACTAGACAAAAGCATGGAGAAGGACAACATGGCGGCTCAACATTCTACAAATAGTTGTAGCGGAGTCACTATTTCCAAGGTCTGGAGTAAGACATCCAAAAAAAAGCTTGAGATATACTAAAAGATGAGTATCAAAGGATATACTAAAGAAGGAGTATCAAATGAGTGACAAGACAGTGGGTGCAGCAGAAATTATACAACGACGGAAATGAGAAAATCTTTCAAAATGTTGACAAAACTGTTAAATCTCAAGTAAAGTTGAGCCAAAAAATTTCAAAGTCGTTATCAAGAAAAGGCCATGGCAAAAGAAATCAAGGCGCTACCAAAATTAAGGTTCGAGATACTATGAGAAAAGGTCGAATCATCCAAATGTGCATCAAGGGGGAGTAATAACATTTGATGCACATTATTAAAATAAAATCTTGAGTTATCTAGATAAATCTAGAAGAACTAGATAGGGAAGGTGTATGGTGTAATCTAGAAAGTAGTGGATCATCTAAATAATTCTAGGGAAATAATCTAAGAACTCAGTGGAACATTCTAGCGTGATTACCACCGACCTAATATTACCTATAAATAGAAATGCATGTATCATTGTAATGGTGCTCAACAACTAATTAAACCCATCAACTATTTCTAAACATTTCTGCTCCTATCTAGTGTTTCTATATTATTTCTTTTTTTAGTCATGTGAGCATTAGTTTATTATTTTTCTAATTACAAACTTACCTTATTGATTTAGCTAGATTTCTCTAGAATATGCATCAACCCATTGACACTCCCCCTTCAACTTATACCATGCTTCTTTAAACGTTTTTGCTCCGATAATCCTCGGAAAGCATTTGTCTGAGAAGGTTGGTATTGAGATTTGGTGGGTATTAGATAGAAAGAACATTTTTATAAGAGGCTTAAAAATGGTTTGGGTAGTATAGTAAGGATTTTGGATAGTAATATGCGGAAGCTAAATTTAACGCCCAGTTATTGATCTAATCGGACTCTGATAGTATGTTGGTTTTTAAAGAAGATTGGTCTGTGGCATTTGGTGTGATTTGGTTTAAGAGAACTATAGTGTTTGTGGGAGTGAGATGGTAGATACTGAACTAGAGAAATAGTTGATGGGTTTAATTAGTTGTTGAACACCATTACAATGATACATGCATGTCTATTTATAGATAAGGTCGGTGGTAATCACGCTAGAATGTTCCACCGAGTTCTAAGATTATTTCCCTAGAATTGTTTAGATAATCCACTACTTTCTAGATTACACCATACACTTGATATTTCTAGATAATTCCTTCCCTATCTAGTTCTTCTAGATTTATCTAGATAACTCAAGATTTTATTTTAATAATGTGCATCAAATGTTATTATTATTTCTAATTTAGTAGGGAGTGGTACTATTGATATCCAAAACATTACTTTGAGCGACCAACCATCCAAAAATTTTGAGTGTAAAAGACTTTAATAACATTAGTAAAAACTCAATTAAAATTGAACATTACAATCTGATTATTTCTTTTGACAAAAAACAATTTTTTCAATTATTCCCTTGATTAAATGATATCAAAATTCTACTACAGTTATTTGTAAGAACAAAAAATATGATCTATCGCCAGATTGCTTCAACGATATCTCTTTTACATCTCCATAGTCACCACCATGAATCGATAAGGTGCTCTCTCTCACGCAGATTCAATCAGACTTCAACATTTGAAACCCCTAATTAATTCTTTATTCTCAGTTTCCATGTTTTATGTATGGAAGAGGTAAGGTTATTAAGGTCTTTTCAGCATATTATTTTATAATTGGGTACCCTTTATGGCAATAGCTTCACCTTTTAATTACTCCGTTCATCCTCTTTAAAAGGTCTTTTTCCATTTTAAGCGTCTCACCCAAAGAGTTCCTTTCTTTTTTTATATATATGAGATTCACACACACCCACTAATACAATTAAAATATGGAACTCACACTTCCACTAATATAACTACCCACTACACATTAAATAATAATACTCCTTAATCCAGGTGTCAAAAATTAAAAGACCCTCTTAGTGAGGGACGGAGGGAGTATAAAACAATAATGTCTCTTGTTAAAGGCACTTGACCGTCTTAAAATCCATCTTAAATGTTTATAATTATAAAATTTAGAGTTTAAATATAGTGCGCATGTGACACCGATGCATCTAAATGATTTTAACCGTTAGATCAATTTTTAATTTAGTATTTACTATTAAATAAATTAAATAATTTAAAAAATATAAATAAAAAACTACCCACTCCCTCAACTTTTAGTCTATAAATCATGGGGTGCACCTGTACACCAAGTGCACTCCAAAATCACCCTAAAATCTATACTTATATAAATACGAACTTAAATTTCAATTTTAAGATTATTAAATTTAAGAATTCAACTAGGATGCATCTGTCACACATGTATTTTTCGACGATCTTAACTAGTATTAAATTACATTTTAAATTTATCTCAACCATTAAATTAAATAAAATTACTCCATTAAATTAAATAAAATTACTCCCTCCGTCCGCCAGATAGGTCCACATTTTGCCATTTTGGGTGTTCGCACCAAAGGTCTACATTTTCCTTTTTAAATATATGGGACCCACACACATCACTAATACAATAAATATAGGGGGCATATACACCCCACTAATACAACTATCAACTACACATTAAATAATAATAATCCTTAATTCATGTGCAAAAAACAAATCTCCACCTTGCGGGCGGACTGAGGGAGTATTAAAATTTAAATAAAATAACTTCTTACTACTACTTTATTTAAACCTATCAAACCTAGTGTCTGTAAAAATTAAAAAAAAATTAAAAAAAAACTATCAAACCTAGTGTTTGTTCGGAATGTAGTAGGAGAATTTTATTTTTATGAAAAATCAATGTGAAAAATGGAGTAATGATATGTGTAAAAAAGTATTAATTAAGGTGACATAAGAGCGAAAAACTAAAAGAGAAAATAAATATATGAGGATAGTTACTTAGGAAATATAACCTATATTTGTGATAAGATACAAATTAATAAATACTTTATCCAAAACAGTCCCAAAAATACTTAAAATCTCTGATTTAGTCTCATACTTTTTCCAAAAGTTTTGATTTAGTCTCATACCTTATTTTTTTCTCCAAGTTCGTCCCATACCTTTTGAAATTTCTCCAAAATCGTCCCAAATATTAAAATCTTCAACAGTTTTGCTAGGTATCATCCATTCCTTTTACTATTTTCAGATTTATTTAATAAAATAACTTTTATACCTTTACGTACTCATTTTCACCCAATTTTTCATCAAATTCTTATTTTTCAAAATAGACATAATCCATTACGACCATATCAGGCCCAGCATGCTTCCGTATATTAATTAAACAACATTAATCTCATAACTAACCAACTTAAAACAGTAATAGTACTTTTTTTACAGTTATTCCACCGGGTATCCGAGAAGTTTTACAGCTGCTCCTCACAGCCAACCACGCGCCCCGCAGTGTAATGGTTCAATCCTTTTCCTTCAGCGGACCTCAGCACAATCCTGGTTCGTTTTCACACCTGGTGTACAGGATGCTGCTATTGTTTTTTGTCGGAAATTATGGAGATTAAGGTTGCAAAATAAAATAGATGGTTACATGCTTCGGGCAGCAGCCCAAGATTATTTATTTATGAAATGGAAATATTTATTACACACTCATAGCACTTCAAACAAGAGGAGAATACTCCTCTAGCTACCTGTGGTAGTTGGAACAGAAACACTCATACAATGAAAGGAAAGAAACTACAATGTTTATTAAAAGAGAAAACAGAGGGTGATGGTCAATGTCTTCTGCTTCCTCATACTCTCTATTTATAGAGGTTTGTGGACTTGAAATCCGGATTTCAAAGCCTCCTAACTTCTTGTGACGCCACTGCTTACGTCACATTTCTTGGGTGCATTCAGTAGCTGTCTGCATTGGATGCTCTCTTTATCAGCTGGCCAGGTCCACTTTTTCTGGTCCCTTTTACTGCAAGATCACATTTCTTTGTTTCCTTTCGGCTCTTGGTTATTTTGAAGAGATTTTACCCTCTTCTTTCCACGTGTCTCGGTTTCTTCTAGGACAAGTCCAGCATTCCTGTTTCTTTCTATACTCAATTGCACTTTTTTCCCAAACTCTAGTTCAGTTTGGATAGGGCAACTGGTGCATATCCTTTCCTTCCACCTTCCTCAGGTGATCATACTGTAAAATTTTCGATGAGTTTCCCTAATCATCGACATCTTGTTTTCCTAGAGCAGATTTCTCTTTCTTTCGAAACAGTCTTCCGCATACTTTGTCTTTTTTTCTATTAATGTGTTCAACAGGAAAGATCCGTTCTCAGTGTGGTCCTCAAATTTGAACGGAAACTTGACTTCGATCATTGCCTGGAAGCAGGCGTACAAACCCTCGCCCTTCGCGTAGAGATTTGATCCTCTGAGTAGGTTGAAATCAAGACTGGATCCTTCCCCGAAGGCTCTTTGATGTTATTCGCAGCTTTAATATCTGGCCTTCGTAGCTTGATATAATGAAAGACCTCATGACGGCCTTTTCCAACTGGTTCTGGAGCTGCACTAATGAAATATCGCTCCAATGGTTCTTCCCTGGTCAAAGTATTGTTATTTGACCATACCTTGAACATTGCATCCCCTATCCGCTTTGGTAATTTTGAGATTTCTGGGAAGTTGGGCTTCATGGTGTATATTAAGGCTAATGCCCCAAAGTTGAACCATTGCTTGATGTCTTCTGGATTGGACCCAGGTCTCATCCAGACTCGGGGATATTCCCTAGACATATCTATCCGGTACTTATCCGGACAGATTTCCCGTCGTGTGTTCAATTTCTCCCAATTGGCCTAGTATTCCTGCCAATGAGAAAAATTAGCTAAGTTAATACCAACCTTAGCAGTGTCCGTCATAGGCCTAAGGTTGATCTCTCTCTCTTTAACCCCAGAGGTGCAGGGTTGACTCGTTGACTCTAGATGTGACTCCAGAGTCTCGACTTTTTCTTGGACCAATTCTTCCTTTAGAAGTTCCAATCCAGAACTTGTGTTAGGGGTACTTGAATTCCCTGCTCTGGGTTTAGGGCCCCATTCCCGAATGCACTCCTTTTGCCGATTGTTCATAATTGTATGGAGTAAAGGCACCTTTATTGTCTCGAATAAACCCGCATGACTGCGGATACAATCTCGTATTAGATTAGACATTTTAGTCTCATCTTCTCATTGTAATTTTCCAGCAACATTAGCATTCATTGCCAGAGTCTCGTAATCCTTTTGGAGCGCCGTAAGGAGGTCCATTAGGTGCTTAGACCTTATTAGGATGGAGTCTACTTCACCTCCTTCCATCTCTCGTCAGGAAATTTGTCAAAACATTTTCAACAGATTTAATAATGATAATATTAAAATCATAATATTGGCATTCAACTTGTCATTTTTAAAGTCTAGCCTTTTCTGATTTTGATTCAATTTTATTTTTTAGAAAGGCTTTAACACTCGTGTTATCGATTTTAAGAATGAATTTCTTCGCAAGAAGAAATAGCAGTCGTTTTTTTAACGCTCTCCGCACTTCAAAGAATTCCTTCTCATTGATGTGTCGCCTCTTTGACTCATTCTCCGCAAAGAGTCCGCTACAGTATCTGCATGGCACTTCTTCTTCTGGTGTGGACTTGGTAAGAACTCTCGCCCACCAATGGTCACTGACATCTGTATATAGTACCGGTTGATCGTCGTCATTTTCACCTAGGTTTTAGTGTCTTTTTGTGTGGACTTTCGTATGTTTTTATCCGTATTTGTGTAACTTTTGGTGGAGTTTTGTATTAATTGAGATAAATGTGTACAGGGTGAGAAATATGTGAAAATGAGCTTAAATGTATGTGAAACATGTCAAAAATGGAGCAAAACGGAGTCGGGAGTCAAAACGAGCTGAAGAATACCCAACTCGAGTTGCATAGTCTTACTCGACTAAGCAACTCGAGTCTAGTTGGTGTCCGAGCAGGTGCAAGAATTGTCCAGTAGCTCAACTCGAGTTGCAAGATCTAACTCGACTTGCAACTCGAGTCGAGCTAGGTGCCGAGGAAAACCAAGCTTCTGACATGACTAGACAGACGACAGCTCGAGTTACCTTACTCGAGTCGAGCTAGGATCAGGGCAAATCGAGCAACAAGTCTTGCGGCGCAGGAAAGTTGTCCAGTGAGCCAACTCGAGTTGCAAGGTCCAACTCGACTTGCAACTCGAGTCGAGCTAGGTAGAAATACCTGTCCAGAATGCAGAGCAATGCAGCTCGACTTGACAGGCGAGAGCTCGAGTTGGCAACTCGAGTCGAGCTGGCTCCGAAGCTGTGAAAAATAAAAAAATTCCAGAAGCTTCTAGAAGGTCCCCAAAGGGTACAAATACATAAGTTGTGCGAAATTGAGGGAGACGCTCATTTTTTACAGTTATTTTGGAGAGCAACACACACATTTTCTCACCACCATTTCACACACTACATCCGATCCATTCTACCCTACATTTCATCCATCAAATCACCTTGATTTTCATAAATCCTTCCATACATCCATCCATTCCATCATCTAAGAAGAGGAAATCATATTTGTTTGAAGAATTTTGCATGATCAAGGAAGAAGGAGTCTACTTTCAAAGGGAAACTCAATCTCCTTTATTTTGTTACTTTCTTCATTATCTAGTTCATATGAAACTTGCAATGGATTGTAGCCAATTTGTAATGGATATTTGTGGCTAGTCCTCAAGTGAGGCTAGCAATATAATTAGTTAGGAATTTTGTAGATTTTTGCACTCCAAAAGCTTGATGAATTGATTGCTATGAATACTTTCTATCATGAATGCTTATTCTCATTTGATGCATGATTTGTGTGGTTAAATTCTCTATGCATAGTGTTAGGATGACCATTCCAATATTATGTATGGTGGTTTAATTGAATCATTGATTGTATTAAGTGACTTAGTTAGTATAAGGGGAGAAAAGTCATTCCCTCCAAGTGCTTAGAACCTCATGATAGAACATTAGTGAAGAACTAGTGAGGGGAACCAACTTATGATCATAGTACCTTCATGGGAATTGAGAGTAAGATAATCCTAGGAGATTTAAACTTGTATAAGAGTTGAGAACCTAATCACCTTGGCCATAGGGATTAGGGGTACAATTGTGATTGCCCTTAGTACCATAACTTGAATATCATTAATGCTTGAGTGTGTGTGAAGTCTACATAAAACCTTTTCATGATGTTGCTAGCCTTTCTCTCTTCTTAGATACATTTCATCCATTTCATCTCATCTTGTCACTTGATTGCTAGTTAAGTTCATTAGTTAATTGTTAGTATAATCATAGTGTTAAAACTCAAACCTTCTATTGATAATCCTTACAAAACATAAATCAATAGAAAATCCGGATATAACCTAAAGCTTACTTTTCCCTCGAGACGACATACTTATAAATTTTATTTCTTGGTCACACGTGCACAACAATGATAGAGTCTCTTACTCTAAAAATATTTTACTAGAAATGTGACTTAAGAACACCGGTCGTCCTCGTCATTTTGAATGGCAAACTTTGGGAGTTTTTTACAAATTTTCTTTAATTGTTTAACCATCTCTCGATGTGATTCCTCCCATTTGAACTCAGCATATTTTTTCAATAGAGGACTGAACACCTTCTTGTATTGTGCTAGATTGTTTATGAACATTCCAACAAAGTTGACAACTCCTAGGAAGCTCTGGAGTTGCTTTTTGTCCTTGAGATCTTCAAAAAATCCTTGAACCTTTTCTACAATATATGGTCGTAGAATAATTCCGGACTCATCAATCTATACTCCAAGAAACTCGATCTATCTTGTTGCAATTACTGTCTTCTTTTCAGAAAGCACTAATCCTTCCTTATGACATACCTCTGAAAATACTTGCAGATGCGCTAAATGCTCCTTCATGTATTTTGAGGCTATGATGATGTCATCCACATAAACAAACATGAATGAGAAATAATCTTTGAAAAGATTATCATCTTCTTTGGTATATCTGGGGTGCGTTCGCTAAGCCCATAGGCATGACATTCCAGATATAATGATCTTGTAGTGTGGAGAAGGCTGTAAACTTCTTGCTTCCTTCTTCCATCATAATCTGGAAAAACCCAGATTTGCAATCGAATTTTGAGAATAACTTGAAATTCTTGATACGGTTGACCAAGTGTTCCCTACTTGGTATGTAGTATCCATCGAACTCTAATGTTGTTGATCCCTTTATAGTTGATCACAAGTCTCGACTTCCCTCGCTTGACTTCTCCATGATTTCTAACTAGAAATCCTAGACTGCTGTATGGAAATACTCCTGGTGATATTAACTTAAGGTCCATATGTTCCTTAAGTAATTGCTGCATATCCTTATGATCCTCTTGGTTCATCAGGATAGGTTTGTATTTCACGAACTCATGCTCATTTCCTTCTTTCACTTTGAGTGAGGCTTTGAGCTCATTTTTATCCCACCAAGCTAGAGGATCCTCGTTGAAGTTCCTCTGTATCTTCTTCTTGACGTCCTCCAAAGATGTTTGTTCTTTGATTGTGACGTTTCTCTGTAGGTTTTCTCCCAAGCTTGCTTTGAGAAGGTGGATTGTATTTTCCTTTAGGTTCTGCATCTTCCATCCTCCTATGGTCTCGATTCTCATTTGAAGAACCGCTTCGCCATATCTTCTTCGATCATTCATCTTTAGATGACTAAGTTTTCCTTCATTATCACCATGCTTGCTGCAAAATCTGATTGACATTTTTTTTTGAAATGCATTACGCAGTTTTGGTGCGATTATCTTATGTTCACAAAGGGTTGTGAAAATAAGCCTTCTTATTGTGTTTTCATGGCTAAAAAGCTTGAATGTCTGTAGGAAATTATTTCCTAACAGAATATCTGCACCGGTATCATGAAAATATATCGGTGGAGTTTTTACCTTGTATCATGGGGTACAATCCGCTCCTCCGATCATGATCTCCTCTTGCTTGATTCCTCTTTTAAGGATTAGTACCCTTTTGTGAGAAATCTTTCCCTAGTACTGTTGGCAAATCTTCGCCTAAACCTTTAGGAAAGACTCCTTCTTTTGTTGTGCAGATATCGGCTCCTGAATCAATGTATGCCGCAAAATACTCTGCACGGTGCTCCTTATATATCATCCCGACGGTGATATATATAAAAAATGGGCTTGTGGTCATGGGTAGATCAGGGCTTATAACCCTGAGTTTCTGCTAGTGAACCTTGTATTTCTTCCCTTTAACCGTGAATTTCATTCCATCTTGTAGTTGTTCCAAAGGTTTGTGATCCTCGAGAAACTCCAAACCCAGCACTAGTTGTTCTGGGAATCTTCCAGTAACTCAGGGTTATCCTTGGCTTCTCTCATCAAGCTCAAGATCACCAAGCTTGAGTTGTCTTTGGCTTCTCTCATCTGATACCATTTTTAAGCATATAGATACGATGAAAATTGAGTATAAAATGAGTTAACTATAAGGTACAAGGGTTATGTTATAAAAGGGGTGTTGCTGAAAATGTGTTGTTAAAGCTAGGTTTGACATTAGCAAATTTAGACAATTTTTAGTGAAAATGACCATTTTGAAGAGATTTTAAAAGTTGTTGGACTAATTCGGAGAAATTAAGTTTTCTGAAACTATTTCCAAAAAAGTAAAAAGGTCGCAAACCTTTTTGTTTAAGCCCTAAAATAAATGATTGGATTACCATAAATGCGCAACAAACCCTAATTTTCATTCTTTATATTTTCAATTCTAAATCTTATTTTAGCAATTCCCACGAAAGACAGTATATCTCGGCACTCCACACCTCTGCCACCACTCATAATCTATCTGAATCTTTCTCCCTCTTCTGTCTCTCCTCCCTGTTCCTCTCTCTCTTATCACATCAATTGATTTCCATGGCACAATAATACACGCAGCAATTTCTCAATAGCGTTCTCACAGCGGGCGACGATGCCGTACGCCGGTGCTCGACGTGATTATCAATGCAATTTCGATGAACTCAATCAATTTTTTTTGGAGAAATCTTGCATTACATAATAGTTTGTGTAGCAAACTTAATGTGAATAATACTCCCTCCGTCAGTTTCTAAGGTATCTATTTTACTATTTTTGGCGTACGCTTCAAAAGTATTTATTTCCCCTATTTAGTAAAAAAGTACACAATATGACCCACCACTTCCCTCTAATACAACTACCCACTTTACATATAATAATAATACTCCTTAATCCACGTGCAAAAAGCAAATGGATAGCTTAGAACTTTGCAAATGGATACCTTAGAATTAGAACTTTGCAATGAATACCTTAGAATTGGGCGGAGGGAGTAAGTGTTATGTACAGTAAAAAATATCATTTTTAATAAAATATTATTTAAAAAAAACAAAAAATTATCATGTGCAGCAAAAATGCTAATTGAAAGAAATAAATTATGTGCGAGTAAAAAATATTATGTGCAGCAAAAAAATAAAATGTTATTTGAAAAAAAAAATTATCATGTGCCGCAAAAATGCTAATTGAAAGAATAAATTATGTGCAGTAAAAAATAAAATGTTATTTAAAAAAAAATAAACAAAAAATTATCATTTGCAGCAAAAATGCTAATTGAAAGAAATAAATTATGTGGAGCAAAAATATGAATAAAATATTAAATATTTATGAATATATATGTGACGGTGATCATAAATTTAAAGTATATATATATATATATATATATATATATATATATATATATATATATATATATATATATATATATATATTAAAAAACTTTATATTGAGATTCATTTAGTTAGTTGAGATTTTATCGCTGGTGTAGTATGGAAAATTGGAAATCCCATCATTCGTGGAATAAATGATAGTTATGATTCTTGGAATAAATGACATTATGATATTATAAAGGATTAAGGTTAAATTTGGAATTTTATTCTTTAATTTTGGGGTTATTCTTTGGTGCACCTATTGCACCGGTGCACCGGTGCACCTGAGAATTTATAGAGTAAATGGGAAAGTTAGTGAGTGGTTATTGTTTTTAATTTTAATTAATTTATTTTATTTAGTGGTTATGATTAAATATATTTATGATCTAATGACTTAAATTATCTAGGTGGACTGGTGTACCCGGTGACTTAATTTTGTATGTATAAGTAATTTTTTTAAATTTGATGTACCTTGTTGTAATAATGATTTCAAATTGTATATCTATGAGTAATTAATCCAATAAGGTGAATGAATTAATATTAAAAAAAAACTCATTTTAAACCATGGAATTTACCAATATAATTCAATCTGTTACTATGAACGAGTTGCCAAATAAAAATATATTTTCTTTTAGCAACAAAATTCCAACGAATTTATACTATTTTTACCAATAGAAAAATATATATTGTTATTTATCAATAAATTACCAACAAAATCATTATAGATTTATCAATGGAATAGTTATTTGAAATGTAAAGATTAATAGAGTTTAAGATGTACTCCCTCCGTCCCACCACAAGGGTGGTGAAACTTTTTTGCACGTAAATTAAGGGATATAATATTTAATGGTCAGTTTAGGGTAGTTGAGGTGAGAGAAATAATATTTTAATGTATAGTGGGTAGGTGTATTAGTATGGCATGTGGGTCTCATGAAAATATATTAATGGTTTTGTGTGGGTAACATTTACTAAAAAGGGAAATGCATCTTTTGTGTTGGGATGGACGAAAATGGTAAAATGCACTCCTTGTTGTGGGACGGAGGGAGTATACCAGTGGTTTTTTAAATTTAATTAACAATCTAAATCTAACTATAGGGTATTTTGCACCTGGTACACCGGTGCGCCCAAGGTTTTATAGGCTAAAATTATGGAGTAGTGGGTGGTTTTCTATTTTAATTTTTTTATTATTTAAAATAATTAAAGGTAGAGATTGTATTATAATTTAATCTAACGATTAAAATCATCCAGGTGCACCGAAGTTAAACTTCTACCTATGTTATTGAGCAAAACTTGTGGGGCAAGTTCCGTAAAATTGATTATGTGGAACCTTTTTCGTTGGTTGTTGTATTTTACGTTTTTTTAAATTAATTTTAGATGTATAATTATAATTATACCTATATAGTTTAGGATATATTTTCATTTATTGTTTATCTTTAAAGTTTAAAGTTAATTATAAGGGTATAATTATAATTTTAATCTTGTGGTTTAAAGTATATTTCACCTCTAAGATGTAGGGTATAATTGCAATTTCATCCTTGTATTTTAGGGTATATTTTTCCTCTAGTAACTTCAAGAATATTTTACCCCTAAAGTTTAGGATATAATTCTTTCACGCTTATGGTTTATGATATAATTTACCCATAGTGTTTGGTATGATTCACCCTTAGGGCTTAGTGTATAATTGTAATTTTATCCGTGTGATTTTGGGTATACTTCACACCTAAAGTTTAAGATTTATGATATAATTGTAATTATATATTTTAGAGTTCGTATCCTGTGCCCCCGGAAACCTACCGTGCCCATGAAAACACAAGAGTTTTAGTATTAAAACTCTTGTGTTCCCATGGGGGCACAGGATTTTTTTGCCTATATTTTATCCTATGGTTTAGGATATAATGATTTTGTAAGTACTCCCTTCGTCAATCCCCAATATATCCATTTACTTTTTGTGCGTAAATTATTACTCCCTCCGTCCTAGGCTAAGAGGGTCATTTTTTCATTTTGGAAATACCACTACAGACACGTGCAAAATGAGGTAATAGAAAGGCTTGTAGAGGAAATGCTTGTTGTTGGTGTGATTCAACCAAGTTGTAGCCCTTACTCTAGTCCTGTTCTATTAGTTCGAAAAAAAGATGGAAGTTGGAGATTTTGTGCAGATTACAGGGAGCTTAATAAAGTCACGGTGCTTGTCAAATAGCCCATACCTCTCATCCAAGAAATGTTGGATGAGCTCCATAGTGCCAAGTTCTTCAGCAAGCTTGACTTACGTTTAGGCTATCATCAAATCCGGGTTGCGCCAGAGGACATACCAAAGACATCCATACGAACTCATTTCGGGCATTATGAGTTCGTTGTGATGTCGTTTGGATTGATTAATGCACCAGCGACCTTCCAGTCTACGATAAATGACATATTTCGACCATAGTTACGTAAGTTTGTGATGGTATTTTTTATGACATCTTAATTTATAGTGCAGGGTGATTGTCATTATTTCACCTAATTTTTAGTACATTTTTATATGTGTTTTCGAATTATTTTATCTGTATTTTATGTATATTTTGGTGGTGTTTTGTGTTTTTATAGAAATGCATGGAAATGAACTTAAACGTATGATTTTTAGGTAAAACTAGATTTTAGACCCAAAAAGAAAGACGTGGGAAAAAGCGGAGCTCAATTTGGAGTCCGAACGAGAAAGTTACTATTAAAATGGTGACGTCGCACAAGCTGTTCCTACTCAGCATGATTGTGCCACTATAACTTGTTACACTTTCAAATGTTAGACATTTTGTCAGTTCTTTATATGGATAGAAAGCCAAGGAAGAAAGGATTGTGTGAGCGTAAGAATCACTCAAATCGGAGTTCGGATGTGAAAGTTGTGAGCGAAACGGTGATATTGTGTTGCACCTACTCGACCTGAGTACCGAGCTCGCCCTACCGAGCACGACCCATGTACCAAGATCGACCCGAGCTCATTCAAAAGTGAGTTTTTTGGCAAGTACGTCTTCCAACAGGTTCTAGGACCACAAATACATCATTTGGCATAAAAATTAGGCAGAAATCGTTCATGGATCCAATCTACACCTAATTCACATCATTTTTCACACACTTTCCTCTCCATTCCATCTACCCTTCATCTTATTCATTTATCCTTGAATCCACCCATCCAATCCACCATCCAAGTGATCAAGGAAGCAAGAGAGAGTTGAAGATTGCAAGAGAAGAAGGAGATCTCCATTGAAGACACTTCAAAATGGGGAATCTATTTCTAATTTTTGTGAACTTCTTTATAGTTTAATCATAGGATTTGTAGATAAAATTGTCTATATTGTTTTCTCTAAGACTATGATAGGCTAATCTCCTTTGTGAGATTAGCTCCATGATTGGTGTTGGATAATTTAATTTTTATGCGAATTGATTTTAATTTTGAATGGGCTTTGTGTTATTTCTATTATTGATTGTTAATTGTTTGATGTATATGATTTATTTGTGTGATTAATTGTCATGAGCATGTGATTAGATTGAGAAATCAATTATGTGTTTAAGATAGTTCATTAAATCATTTCATCATACACTTCATGTGCATTAATTTAGAATGAGATAGAGATATCCTTCTAGATTTAGAATCCTTTGATAGAACATTTAATTGGCTTAATCGAGAGATTGGTTGATTAGGTGAGGAGACCCAAGTCATTAGTGAATTCATAGTACCTTAAAATGGAATATTGTCTATGATTTAGTACCTAATTAGGGAACTCGTAGAGTAATTAGTACCTATTGGGAGGTCTTCGCTATGGTATAGATCCTAAGTGCTTTTGGAAGCTTTGTTGAGGGTCTACATCCTACCATCTCGAGAGAGAGTTTAGGTGGAATTAGTGATCGTTCCTGTGTCATGCCCATGATAGATTAGAATTAATTGTATGATTGCTTTATTATCTTTGTCATGATTGTTGCTAATCTCATCCTTGTATCATTTGAAACTCATTTATTTTTGCATTTATTTTATTCTTATTTCTTGCATTAGTGTAATTGCATTTATTTGCAAGCTATCAATCCCATTCCATCATCCTTATAAAATTACTATAAACCTGAGATCGCTTAGACTCTAGCACGTTCCTCCCTTGGGTTTGATAATTTCTTTAATTGGCCATCCCAACTATTAACGATCAATCAAATGGCGCCGTTATCGGGTAGGTAACGGTTGCTAGTAGTTTGATGAATGATTGTTTAGAGTGGCCTTAATAAGGATATTTTTTTTATTTTTTGCATCTTATATTTGCTTTAGAAAATTTGTTTAAATTTTTCTTTCTCTTGTAAGTGCATACCTTCAGAAGAAAAAAGAAGGTGAGCAAGCCCAAAAAATGAGCTACATGGATATTATTCGAAATATGGTGAATAGTGGTGCCCTTCCCACTATGAATACACAAGGAAATGGAAATTTTCAAGGAGTTCAAATGCCAAATTGTAGGCCAAACTGGCAACCGGATTTTAGAGTACCAGTGCATAATATGCAATTCCAACAACAAAGTTATGAAGATTTTGGAGTTTCTCATCAAATGCATCAACAAGTACACCCTCAAGTTGTGGAAGATGTTTTTCAAGAAAATTTTTCTAGACACAGGGTTAACAATTTATCTCATCTTCAAAAAGTGCTTAAAATATTGTCTGAGAACTCATTTATGGTAAACCAAAACAATTGCTCCTTTGGGCGGCGCTCGGTGGAATATTTGGGGCATATTGTTTCTGAAGATGGAGTTCAAATGGATCCAAATAAAATTAGTGTTGTTCTACAATGTCCAACACCTAAGATGGTCAAATGAGTGAGGGGGATTTCTGGGTTTGACGGGTTACTACAGGAGGTTCATTCAGAACTATGGGAAGATTGCTCAACCACTAAAAACACTTTTAAAAATGATCTCTCCAAAAATTTGAGTGGTCGAGAGAGGCAGAGTCTGCCTTTTGTGATTTACAAAAAGCGGTGACTTCTGCTCCGGTCCTAGCCATGCCAAATTTCTCTTAACCTTTCATCATAGAGTGTGATGCTTCGGGTTGTAGCGTGGGAGCGGTGTTGATGCAATCCTCACGACCAATTGCTTACATTAGCAAGGTCTTATCGGATAGAGGGCAAAGAAAATCAACATATGAGCGAGAGTTGATGGCACTTATCTTGTCAATCCAACATTGGAGGCCATATCTGATTGGGCAAAAGTTTCAGGTGCGCACGAAACAATAAAGCCTACAGTATCTTTTGCAACATAAAATCTCCACACTAGCTCAATAAAACTGGGTTGCAAAACTCATTGGTTATGATTTTGAGGTGGTCTATAAGACAGGATCCAGCAACAACGCAGCTGATGCTTTATCCAGGCATGGCGAAGGAAAATTTTCTGCAATTACTATGCCTCAGTGGGTGGATTGGATGCCCTAAAACAAGCTATCAACCAAGATCCAGAACTATTAAAAATAATTCAGCAAGTGGGGAACGACATCAATTACAAAGGCCCTTTTTTCTTTAATTAATGGCTACCTTTTCTTTAATGGCAGGATTGTGGTACCTCGAGACACCGTGTGGACGAAAAAAATGATAGAGGAGTTTCATTCTACACCATCTGGAGGACACTCGGGCGCCTACCGTACCTACCGACGTTTGGCAAGTAGCGTCTATTGGAGAGGCATGATGAAATAAGTTTGAGCATTTGTAGTCGAGTGTCTAATTTTCCAAAGGAACAAATATGATACACGTATACCAGCGGGGCTCTTGCAACCACTTCCCATTCCCACGCAAGTGTGGGACGACATAATTTTGGATTTTATCTCGGGCTTACCACGTTCATTGACTATGGATTGTGTTCTCGTGGTGGTTGATCGTTTTTCCAAATATGGTTACTTCATTGGGCTAAAACATCCATTTACTGCCAAAAGAGTTGCTGAAATTTTCACAAAAGAAGTGGTGCGCTTGCATGGGATACCTCGATCTATCATCTCGGATAGAGACCCCTTGTTTATGAGTAATTTCTTGTTAGAATTATTTAAAACCTCAGACACCAAGTTGAAAATGAGTTTTGCTTACCATCCAGAGACCGATGGACAAACTGAGGTACTAAACCGTTGATTAGAAACTTACCTACGTAGTTTTGCTTCTGAGCATCCCCAACGGTGGGGTAAATGACTACATTGGGCAGAGTACTGTTACAACACCACCTTCCAATATGCAGCTGGGCAAAAACCTTTTCTCAGCGTATATGGCCGTCTTCCTCCAACTTTGCATCAATTTTTGTTGGGTGAAATCCGAGTGAAGAAAGTTGTGGATGAGCTGCTAGAACGAGATGTGGTGTTAAAATTTTTGAAATAGAATTTGGAGCGTGCACAACAGCGGATGCAAAAGGCAGCTAATAAACATAGACGCGAAGTGACTTTTCAAGTGGGTGACAAAGTATTTCTCAAAGTTCGTTCTTTTTGGCCGCAGTCGTTACAAACACATGGACATTCAAAACTGGCGCACCATTTTTATGGACCTTTTGAGATTATTGGGAAGGTTGAGAATGTGGCATATCGTCTACGATTACTTGATTCTTCGAGAATTTACCCAGTATTTCATGTCTCTCAATTGAAGCCGCCAGCAGGGAACCATGAGGCCATAGCCACTCTTCCGCCCTATCTCATATCTGAGGAGCACTCTTTTAATCCTTAGCATGTGCTCCAAACTAGCACAGTGTGGAGAAAGGATGATAGGGTACCCCAACTGTTGGTTCAATAGCGTAGCCGCTCGAGGGAAGACGCTTCTTGGCTAGATGAAGCTGATTTTCGAGGACAATTTCCAGAATTTAGCCTTGAGGACAAGGTTGTTTCACCCGATAGAGTCAATCAAGCTTCATTTTCTTACTGAGTGTATACTTGTCGCAATAAAAGAGATTTCCACATTCAGGGCAATCATTGCTCCAATTAGCATAATAAATGGTAATCATTACTCCTCCTAGCGTAATAAGGGGAAATATGTTGGCAAGAAATTAGGAATAGAATATTATTAATTAGAGAATAAAGGTGTAGAAGAGATATCAAATGTGTAAAATCCTTTTGGAGGCAGCCTAGTGCTGACGGGAATTGTCTCTGTGTCTTTTACATTTCATCAATAAAATCTTCAATCCATTTCCATAAGTTCTATATGCTCTTTACTCTATCATTGTATAACATACAACATTCGTCACCAAAATATGAAATTCATCTAACGCAATGAATTAAAGAAAAAGCAGCAAGTCTATAGAACCCTAAATAATCTCAAAAATTAGACGTCGCGGCTCTATCAGCATCCATTCGCATTACAAATACAATCATTGATGATTATAAATTCCAAGAAACACATAAAATATGAATTAAAACAAAGATCGTCGATTAACCTGATTCAAATGAGCACCGACAAGAAGGTTGTCTTCGGCAATAGGTGGCTCCAGGATATATGTCAAGAAACCCTAAATAATTTTATATAACAGGAAGATGTTCAGTTTTGGGGGGACTTGATTGGACTCATATATCAAGCCCATCATCTAGAACCCAAAAAAGATAGACCCATATGGTCCAAAATATCAAGATCCCTCTTGGTCCTATACATCTATTAGGAATTTTGCAGAGAAGTGACGTGATGCTATTGTCACCCGAAGTTTTACTAAGGCACCCAATCATCCAATAAAAATGTAATAAAAAGACTATTATAACCCTACATCAAAAAATTAACAAACTCTCGCTCATTCACAAGAAATCGTAACATAATGAAATTTTCATATGGTAAATCCAGATTTGCGACCCATGGTGTTTATTGGGTTTGCAGATCATACACATTATTCTTATGGAATTGTGACACTTGCGTTTATTGAAAATTTGGGATTGCAAATAAAAATATATTGATATGATACACAATTTTATGGAATTTGAGATCTGCAAATCATCATCTTCCTCCTTTCTCCCGGCTCTAAACTGCAACAGGATTTTATTATTATTATTATTATTATTATTATTATTATTATTTATCTCCACTAATATATGTCCACTGCCTTATATCTCAATGCTTTCATCTCTCTCATTCATTAAACATTTAAGTTTAATTTATATCTCTCTATCATCTATTGTTTGCTCTCTTTGAGTCATTCTTAATCTCTCTATGGTCAAAAATCAATTTATGATCTATGTGCGAATAATTCATGATATATGCTTGAAAACTAGTTGAATCTTGAGAAGAAAAAAAAATTATATGCATACTGTGTTCGTGCTTTTTAATTGTGTGTGAATTTTAAGTAAATATGAGTGAGGGTTCATAATAGTCTTTTTTTATTGTATTTTTTTTAAATTATTGGGTATCTTTAGCGATAATTAGAATGTCAATATCGCTGCCCTTAAATTAAATCAATAATATTTTAAAAATTGAATTAAATTTTAATTTTATATATGTTACAAATAAGTAGTACTCCACATAATTTTCATAAAATATTTAAGACAAAAACTCGTGTAAAACATCTCATGAAAAAAATTTCATGAGACGAATAAGAAGTTGTAATTTTGAAAAAGAAATAATATATTGGATTAATAAGAATAGTATATTATTTTATAAATAATTAATAATATAAATAAAAATTAATAATATATTTAATAAATAATTATAACTATTTATAAAAGTATATAAAATGATTTTACTTGGAATGATTTCATGCGTGCATTCTCGAGATTTAAAGCATTGTGGTAACTTATTTGTAAAGGTATGACCATTTTGTCTTTACTATGAATTTCATGGAAAAATCACCCTACTATAGGCTATATATGATTGTTTTTAGTTTTTCAGGGTTAAGTAAAACTAAATTATACAATGTGACTTACTTTTTACTCTTTCAAAGATCACTCTTTATTCTTACTCATTAATTTAATATATAATTAAATCTATCCTACTTAAATTTTATAACAAATATAGATTAACATTATTAGATTTACTAAATTCATATAATTCTAAATTTAATGTTTTTATTCCTACTAAAAACCAAAAACCAATATTACCTTAAAATTGCAGATTTCATTTCATATAAATAAATATATCACATTTTGTAGGTTAAAGTATCATATAATAGTATATGTTCCGTCCGATAATGATTACATATATATTTTTAATTAATTATGTGATTGTCTCACGTAAGGATTTACGTGACAGATAAAAAATATAATTTCTGTAATAAAAAATAATTCTCAATTAATAAAAAGTGATGATGATATTTCATTAACAATTTATTTATAGTATTAATGAAAAGTTATAACATTTTATAGCGAAAATCATAATAAATTTAATTGCTCATTAAATAATACACTGCAATATTACCATTTTTATTAATTCAAATGTCACTTTTTATTCGAAAAATATTAGGCTAATACTATTGTGCACCTGGGTGCACCTGGCTAATACTATTATACAACTATTAAAAAATATGTATATACTATTAAATAAAAAGTTATACACATATATATGCTAGTTTTTTTAATGAAAAATTGAGTGAGAAAAAAGTATACAATTATTAAGAAATATGTACTCCATCCGTCCCACTCAAAGAGTCTTTTTTCCATTTTGGTAGTCACACCCAAAGAGTCGACTTTCCTTTTTTACACACATGGGACCCACACACACCCACTAATATAATTAAAATATGGGACCCACACTCCCACTAATACAACTACCCACTACACATTAAATAATAATACTCCTTAATCCACATGCAAAAAAGCAAAAACTACTCTTAATGTGGGACGGAGGGAATACATAAAATAGAATAAAAATTTATACACATATGGATGCAACCTTGCACCCGGTACACCGAATATCATCTCAAAAGTCTAGTTTTATGAGATTACAAGTTATTCTATTAGTATTAGGTTAGTCTAGGGGGGTATTTCCCGGAAATTTCCCCCATCATTGACGACAACCCAACCCCCCCACTACTTATTATAGTTGGATGGATGTATTCAGTATTGTTGCAGGTGAGGAGATGATGAATGGATTCTTTGCTTAAACCTAATGCAAAAGAATCAATATCAAACTAATCTTCATCGCCTTCTTCTCTAAGGTACGCGCTTTCATCTCCATCTCCTACCTTTATCACTGCTTTTCCCAACCAATACTCCTCCCATCTCTATCTTTTCACTCTGCTGTGTTTTGAGAGAGAGAGGAGAGAATGCACAAAACACCTTTGCATCCATTTATATATAATAGATTTAAAAGAAATTTATATCTTGAAAATTAACGATGTGCTGCCTCCGTCCCGCTAGCTACTTCAAGATAATTATATCCTGAAAATTAACTATGTAATCTATCCGTTACTCTAATTACCTCACATCTTTTTTTAGATTTGTCTCAATACTCAATACACATTTTTTAAAAGAAAAAAAAAGTACTATCATTCACTGTCAATCTATACATTTTACCATTTTGGGCAGTTCACTCTTAATCTATTCATTTTCACTTTTAGGCACATGGACCCACCCACGTACTAATACAATTAAAATATGGGACCTACACACTCCACTAATACAACTACCCACTACACATTTCACTGTCAATCTATACATTTTACCATTTTGGCTCGTTCACTCTTAATCTATCAATTTTCACTTTTAGACACATGGGACCCACCCACCCACTAATACAATTAAAATATGAGACCTACACACTCCACTAATACAACTACTCACTACACATTAAATAATAATACTCTTTAATCTACGCGCAAAAAACAAACAGATAGATTGGGAATGGACGGAGATAGTATATCTCAATAATAGTACTTGTTTTTTACACACATCATAACAACTTTACACATTTTTTTTATTGAAGTATCGAAAATACTCACTTTTTATATACATCTCAATAACTTTATATATCTTTTTACATAAAATAATAATAATAATAATAATAATAATTTTTCTTAATTTTCGCGTAAAAAAATAAGTGCAGTAATTATTGGGTTAAGAGAGTACCGTCTAACAAGCTATGTTTGGTTCGAATTTTTAAAACCCAATCTTAGGAGGTTGTTGATTGAGGGTAATGGGAATTGGGGAATGTTGTAATGCTATTCATCAATTAACTCCTTCTATTACTTTCAATCTAACTGTGATTGACCTCTTTATTGATACACATTATCATTCCATTTGAAAAATACAAACAAAGCAACACCTTAGTTTACAAAACTCACAACTAGTTTTACAAATCACTCGTGTACGCTCCTATTAACTATTAACATTGATCGTTCTCATTAGTTAATAAGTACACTTTCTCTTCATTCTCTTACATTAATTAGTACTCCTTTAGTCCTACTATGCAATTTTTATTTTGGGTGTCAGGTTTATATTTTCTTTTATAATAAATGAGACTCACACAAAACATTTAAATATTTTTATGGAAGTTTCGATTCTCCTATTATATTTTGATATTACATCTCCTATTGCGCATCGTTAGATGATTGACACATATGTATACCCTAAAATTTACGTCACAAGGGCCCATAACAGTACACTAATACAACTACCCACTATACATTAAAATATGACAAAAACTTGTGTGCTCCCAAATCTCGCATTTTTCAGAACATTTTATTATTAAATGATATACCCTTTAGTATAAGAAAATGTACCATTTATTTTTAAAAAAAAAATAATCAAATATTTATATTATTCATATTTCGGCCGATTCTTTCAATAAAAAAATTATACTCTTATATTCTTTAGAATAAAATGTTATACCCTTACACACCTTGTGTACCTGGGAGACATAAGAGACCAACTCTTAAAATATTATATCTATCACTTCAATATATATATTAAAATGAGTTAATATCTTGTAAATTGGATTTACATCATGAACCCTTATAAACCTTGTGATCCTCTTAATTTAAACATCCTAACAATATATAGGGGGTATATAGGATTGGAAGGGAGAATCACAAGTTTACACTGTAAACTCAATTTACACAGGTGTTTGTGTATTAAATCTATATATACAAAAAATAAACTTAAACGTTTTAACGGGACGGAAGGAGTATTCTTACACAAACCTCTATCCGTCTATTAAATATTGATTTAATATGAAGTAAAAATTTACTATATAAAAACTCAAAACAAACATAAATTACTTTTATAATTTTCAAAATTCACATAAACATTGAGCAAGCATACTCAAGCAATTTTTGTTTTCGATTTTGAAAATTAGTTTTTATTTTTAAAATCCAAACCCAAAATTTTAAAGCCACCCTTATACATATAACAATAAACTTTATAATTTCAATACTTCCACATTCCTTATATCATCTCTTCTCAATTAATATTATTTCTTTTTTTTTCATCTCTCATCTTTTTTATTATTTATATTTTTTACATTTATTTAATTAAAATTAATTTAAACTGAAAGTTCATTTATTAAACTTATTTTCAATTAAATTTACCTTTTCTTTTAGCAATATATATTTATTTTTTTAATAATAAGATGAATGTTTATATTTTTAGATTTGATGTAAAACTAGGGAAATGTTGTGTTTGAATAATTTAATGAAAAATTCATAAGGAATTTAACAAGTTATAATATTTTTAAAAAATATCTAATTAAGGAATAGTAATTCTCATCTAATTGAACTATTTCATATATAATTAATAGAATAGATAGAATTTGGTAATATTTTTAATAAAGAGTGATACCTGATCAAGAAAACGTAATATCTATTCAATTTAATTATTTTATAAGCAATTTAAAATTAATAAAAAAGTGATAAATTTTAATAAGTGATAAGCGCTAAAGAAAAAATGACAATTGTTTAATTTAATTTTTTGTGAACAATTTATTATATAATAAAGAGCTATTCTTTAAAAAAATGACATGATTAAGAAAAAAAATAAGATTCATAAAATTATTGACCTATTTTTTGAACTTAAAATGACATGATTAAGAAGAAAATAAGATTCACCAAATTATTGACCTATTTTTTGAACGTTTAATAAGACAGAATAAAATGTGATAAAATGTATAATAAAAAGTGATATCTAATTAAAAAAAATTAATCAAAATTAAATTATTTTATGAGTGATTAATAAGATGAATAAAAATGGATCATCGAAGAGTGATAACTTTTTAATTAAATTATATAATAAAAAAACAAATAATAAGTTAATAACATTTTAGTATTACAATACTCCAATAGAGACTACCAAATGTCCTATTACATTTTACAAAACTTCAAAAAATAACCTAAAATATTCCAAACTCCCAAGTCATTTTATGTTAAATTAACGATTAACTATACCAATCATAGACTACTTGTTACATTTTAGTATTGCTAATCATCATGTTACATTATCTTAAGTGAATGATGCACGCATATTGTGATTTTCAACATTTCCTCTTAAATTTGAAAACTTTAAAAAATATATACTTATTGAATTTCTCATTTATACGACATTCATTCACCCAAGGATTCACAACACTACTACGAGCTAACACCAAACTATGATGCGTGAACTTTACGCAATCGAAGAAACACAAAATATTATTAATTCGTTGTTTTGTAAGATGCAGTCCACGCGTCGCCTAACAGAGAAGCAACCGCGTTGAAGAGATTAAATGCATACACACACAGTAGCACACACTAGAAAGAGAGAGGGAGGGTTCCAATTTCCTCTATCGTTTAGTATATCAATCTCCGCATTATCCGACGATCGACACCTAGGAAAAATAAAAAAATAAAAAAGGTTATATCCTTAAAATTAATAAAATATAAAAGCAAATTGGATGAGGTGTACCGTGTATGGGGTGGCTCAGTGCATGTGATCCACGTGTGTAAGAAAGAGGAAGCAGTTTTAGTCAATTTAAAGAAAGTGGAACCTCCGATGATTCAGCAAGGCCATGGTGGGGTTTATGTTGTCGTGTGGGTCACTACTACACGTGTTCCTAACCGCCCTTTACACGATTCATTCCATTTTATTACCATATAAACAACGTATCATTCATGTTTTCACCTAATAATTCCTACCATTTTAAAGAGTATCAAATACCATACACCCTCCCTCCGCTTCTAAAATATTCATTTATTTTTTACACGTGAATTAAATAGTATTATTATTATATGTAAAATAGATAGTTGTATTAAAGAGAAGTGATGGACATATTGTGTACTTTTTTACTAAATAGGTAAATGAATACCTTTGAAGCGGACGCCAAAAATAATAAAATTTATACCTTAGAAGCGAACGGATGGAGTATTATATATTTTGGTGTAACATCTCCTATTTAGCATCGTTGAATTATTGACACGTTAGATATATATTAATCATAAGAGAAAATATTTAGATTTTTTTTATGCATAACATGACATGTAATATTAAATGTAACATGACAACTTGATCTTAAGTGTACCAGATGTAACACCAGGACATCCAAGATTCCAAACGTCTGCAATACAACGTAAGGTGTTTATTTTATAAAATACACATTTATTATGAGACGGGTGGATTTGCTTATCTACTATATACTCATACTTCTTTTTCCATTTAGAAAATTTCTTATTTTGTTAATTTAGATGTTCGCTTCAAAATGTCTTATTTTTCTTTTAAAACATATGAAATTCACATACATTATTAATACAATTAAAATATATGATTCATACACTTTACATTTACAATTACTCATTACACATAAAATAATATTAAACCTTAATGAACTTGCATAAAATAAATGAGTCTCTTGGAAATGGAAGGTGTAGTATCTCTCATTAATTAATTTTTTTTTCACTAATCCTCTCCTATCATGTATATTAATATCCATAATTAATTAAATTCACCTAAACCTAAAACTAGTTAATTTTATAATAGTGGATTAATATTAATTTTATTTATCGCAAATACTTATATGGCAAACCGGTACACACGTACGCCTATTTTATAAATTACATTTTAATGCATAAAGAAAAATACTTTTAATAATAGGGATGAAATATTACTTTTCTAATATACTTCTCAAATTCCTACTGATTCATTGATTATTTTTTACTATATGAACAAATGTTTTTTATAGAAATTAATTAATATTTCTTTTAATAAAAATATTATCTCTTTCGATTTTGATATATTGTTAATTTTTATATTTTTATTGAGACTAAGAAAAATATGGTTAACTTATGTAAAGAATAATTTTTAACAAAAAGAATGCATTTGTGATGTAATGTACTCAAAAGTATATATAAACCATGAATTTTATTTTTTTCTTCTACGCGATGCTTTACATTATACCTATCACTGTTCCGAATTAACCTTACTTTCTTATCTTCCAAATTCTTTCACTTTATTGCCTTTTTCCTTTCAATCGTTAACGAATCTTGTAAAAATGTTGAGCGCACAGATGCGCATCCCATCGTTCACACTTCACACTTAGATAATAATTTCCCTATATCCCACGTTAAACTTTTCCATTAGTGCGCGCCTAATTTTTTGCGCGTACATCATCTTTTATATCACACGTAAAGTAATTGACACGTAAGAGGAGGAAATAAATTTAACCATTGTCATAGGGTTTAAGGTTTAGGATATAGTTTTTCTCTCATACCTATTGTCCATCTAATGGTGTGCCACATGAGATGATGTACTATATGACACAGAAAATTCGAGCCGACGTTAGTGTTGATCTAGAGTTTAAAGTTATTCTTTTTTTTGTCAGTTTTATTGGTTTTGAGATAATAATGTAGTCTTTTTATGTTATAAATAAATTTAAAATTATGTTATGTGTGTTAGGTGACAATGATAAAATTGAAGTAATTAAAATGTACTCCCTTCGTCCCATGCAAAGATGTGTTTTTGCTTTTTGCACGTAAATTAATGAATATTATTATTTAATGTATGGTGAGTAGTTATATTATTGTGTGTGTGAAAGGAGACTCTTTGAGAGAGTCGTCCAAAATGTAAAAAATTGGCCCTTTGGGAGGAAGGGAGTACTTTTAAGGTTGAGAATTAATAAGATATTTACTTTTTGTGTGGTGAGATTTAGGGTGTGACAAAAGAAAATGAAAAATGAAATTTAATGGAAATTGAAATTTAATATGAGACATGAGAAATACAAGTAAAATTGTTTGAAATTATTTTTAATGGATAATAATTATATTAGTATTATGTAAGTTTCATAAAAATATACTTAATTATTTTGTGTAATCTCATTTATCAAAATAAAAATTTAAATTATTGAAGTGAGACATAAAATGTGGCCAATGGGTATTGTAAAAGATAAAATTCGTGTGAGACAAATGAGTTAAGAAATACTACCTCTATCCCAACTTCAACTTCACATATTCTGTTTTGATCCGTCCAAATTTAACTTTACATTTTCATAAAAGGAAAAAATAACTAACTAATATCCCTCTCACATACTTTAATTTTAAATTTGTCATCACCTTTTTAACACACATAACATACTTCATCATTTATTTTTTACCCAAAAATAATATAATACTCCCAAAAGTAAGTCAAAAAATGATTTTTCTTAAACTCCGAATCTACCGTAAACGTTGAATTTGGGACATGGGACAGAGAGAATACTATATTCTTTTTATTAGATAAGATATAAAATCAATGGAGTACTATATTCTTTTAATTAGATAAGATATAAAATCAATTAAAGTAAGCTTGGGTTTTTACTCTATATAAGAAACGAATGTATTTTAATTTGACAATAAAGTATTGTGATTCTATTTTCAGTTATACATGTAAAAATTAGATTTGATTCGATTGTTTCTATTCTCAAAAAGAAAATAGAAACAGAATATTAAAATTAACAAATTTCGATTTTATTATCCAAATTCCAAACTATGCCGAAATTTTCGAAAAAAAAAAAGTGAGAATAAATCCGGCTGCATAAAATGTGAAAAGTTGAACGACGTGGCGATTTCTCTAGAGTAAAGTTTACTTAATTAATTAAAAAAATAAAAGATTAAGTTGGAAATATTTAAAATTTAAAAAGAAACATCTACAGCTCAAATCAACGGAAAAGGATTTGAAAGTTTGTTTGTTGCAGGAAATTACAAGGAAGTTTCCCCACCATCTTCGCCTCTGTTTCTGCAACTCAACAACTGTACGAACTGCACCGACTACTGATTCCTCAGGGTTCGTAATACTCTCTACACTACGGTTAATCATTCAAAGGATATTCTACTGATTTTCAATTGAACAGTAAAGTGGAAGTGCAAATTGTTGAAGCAATGAATAAAGTGAACGTTCATGAGTTTCTGGATTTGCGTAAATCTTATTTTTTCTGGCAACATGTGTGTGATGTGTTGATATGATTTCTCAGAGATAAGAGGTGTCATCTCTCCTGCGACGCAAAATGGCAGAAGATTACAAAATGTCGCCGTACCGGCGGCACCGGAACGATCCTGAAGCTCGTGGTAGTACCAGGGACTATGAAGACGACGACGACGATGGTTCGCCGTTTTATATTGCGCGAACTAAGAGTGCTCCGATTGATCAGTTGCGTAGGTGGAGGGTAAGTTCGCCGCATTGCCTTTTGTTATGTGTTGAATTATGTGATGGACATGGTTCGGTTTTATTTATGTGATATTCTGATACTGCGGGGGATTAGTGTTTGATTACGACAATATGGAAATGCTATGATGTTTGTTTGTTATGTTTACTTTTCTGGACTCCTTGAGGTGGTTTACAACGCGTGATTTTTATGGCGGGATTCATTATGCATTCTGCAAGTTACTTGAAATGTAGACTCATTTCTATTTGAAACGATTATCATTTGCTTAAGTTTCTGGATTCATTCATAAGATCATAGATGTGGTTTATGATATTTTGGTATTAATTGGTTGTTGGTTCATCATGTCTTGGCCATTAATCCAGTTAGGGTTTCACTCTTTTGTGTCTTTAATCCACATGCATACAAGTGATTGCCTTCGGTGATCCCATTGTATATCTGCTGTTAGGAGAGATTGATAAACCGTACTTTTGTAATTTATTGAATTGCCCAATCTTTGTCATCAAGTCAAATGTTGATCCTTCTTCAAACAAGCGAGTGCTGACTACAAATGAAGCTATTCATAGCTGGAAACTGACTACACAGAGCACTGATATTTCAAATGTTTGAACCTTTTCAATATTAATGGGATATAACACCCATTAATAACTCGTGCGGGCTTTGCATTTATGAAGTTTATTAATGTTTCTGAGATGATGCTCTTCTTGCTCCAACTGCATGGATTGGCATTCCTGCCATCAATATTTTTTTAGTATGTGTGTGTGTTTAATATCTTCAAATGATATGACCATTCAGGAACTTACTTTAAAAATTAGGGTAGTTTTTTACAGAATGGACACCTTGGGGTGTTAGTGTTACCCGAAGGCCATGTGGGAAGATAAATAGCGACTTGGGAATTCTGGCATGCCAATAGCATACCTCATTGCGCTTGTTTTGCTTTCTACGCATACGATCCATGTTATATTGATTGCATGGTTTCTTAATAACTTTGTCTTGGCATAGATTATCTATGTCAATTGTTTATACTTTTAACAGTTAGTTATAATCTTAATTCTATGAAATTGTTGTATTTTTTCAGCAAGCTGCGCTTGTACTAAATGCATCTCGGCGATTTCGGTATACATTGGATTTGAAGAAAGAAGAAGAGAGGAAAGAGTTGATTGCTAAGATCAGAATGCATGCTCAAGTTATTCGGGTACTTATTTTTTGCTTTTAATTAATTGGATTGTTAGACATTTGTTTTGTAATCAATGATGTCTTGAGCAATGAGCAGGCTGCTGTTCTCTTCCAAGCTGCTGGCAAAGGTTTAAGCGGTAATTCTGTTTTTTTGCTCTTTCAACTCAGTGCTTTTGATTCTTGAAGCTTTAGTGGAAGTGTGCTAGCAAGCATCAGGTTGCATGATCTTGAATCCATTGTTCTCTTAATTTTGTTTATGCCAGATGTACTGCTTGATATCACATTATCTGTGTTGGAGCTTGTATAATCAAAGATAATTCGTTTATCCTCACTTTTCATGACTTCACTCTTCGATTTGATTATGGTTGAGAATTTGTATGTTTGCAATTTTTATGATTCCTTTTCTGTTAACAATTTTCCGAATTAACACCTCATATAAATGCTTAAGTTGAAAGAGTGTAGTGTCTGCTACATTTGATATATTCAGTTCATACCAATATCGTTTAAATTTTTATTTGATATTTTCAACAAATGCCCTCATGTTCAAGTGGGTTATTACATACCAAAGCGTTGCTCATGGAAATTGTTTTAGCTTAATGAATTTGGTGAGATTTGAGTTCGTGATCTTTCATATGCTCATGGGCTTATGGCTCTGATACTATATTAAATACACCTCATCCAAAAGCATTAGCTGATAAAGACATATCATTTTAATACATAATTAATATCTTCAGTGTTTTCTAATCACTACTGTCACATTTCTGTGTTATAGTACCACAATCTGCAAAGTTGCCGTCAAGTCCCAAACGAATTGGTGAATTTGGTATCAGTGCAGAGGAACTGATTGCAATGTCCAGGGAGCACGATATCTCTTTTCTGCAGCAAAATGGAGGGGCAAGTTGAATTTAATATGCTGCCTCTTATCTGCTAGCTTTATATAAAGTTATTTTCATATATATACTCAGTTGTCCTAATCCTTCTCTCTAATATTTTTGCATCAGGTTAAAGGAGTGGCAGAGAAATTAATGTCCGATACAGAAAAAGGTGCACCTGGAGATGAGAATGGCCTGATAAATCGGCAGAGAGCTTTTGGAACAAACACATATCCTAGAAAGAAAGGGCGAAATTTCTGGGTTAGGAATGGTTAATTTTGTTACAAATTCAGTAGTTTTACTGTATAGGCAGTGATGTATTAGTTCACTGGTCTAACTGTGTGCTCTAATGTTTTGCTTTATCGTGTAGTCATTTGTTTGGGATGCTTGTCGAGATACCACACTCATCATATTGATGATTGCTGCAGCGGCTTCTTTAGCTCTTGGCATTAAGACTGAGGTAAGTTTAGTAGAGCAAATTTAGTGAATTGTAAGTATTAGTAGAGTATACTTGTTACACTTTACCTTAATTTTGAACTGAGATGAAATTAAAAATCTGCCTTGTGCCATCAATGTTTAAGACGTGGTGGCAGCAGTGGCAAGGACCCAGGTTACCTGAGTCAACTTTTCGTGAAACCCTGTTCAAACTAGCGTCATAAGTTTTTCCATACATAAAATCGAAATGTGTTAGATGCATAAACAATACGTAAGAAATTCCAATTTTAAAGATATTAAATCTATAAATAGCTCAGCTGAACCAAAAAGATAACTAAATGGACTTCAAGCTCTAAGCTAAGTATTTAAAAAATTGATAGGTGTGTCCCATCATGCTGAATGTGGACAAGTATAGTGACTGAGGGGTTGATTACAAATATGAAGCATTCATCTTACAGCTGTAGATTATATCTATTGAACCCTGGGGGAAAAATAAATTTCTGGGCTAAAGATGACAGAGTGAGTGAAAGTGACATTTGAATTTAGGAATTGAAGCATTTCCTCTATTTATGTTTTATACTAAAAAATACCGACCACTAAATGGGTGTTCTTTCAGTGTCACTGTCACAGGTTTTCAGTTTTAATATGAAATACTTTGGTTCCATATAAATTTGCCTAATTTGTTTTGAATTGTTAAAAAAGTTGAAAAACTCCGTATGTTTTACTAATTTCACAGAAACTCATGATGTTTAGTGGTCTTAATCAAGCCATTCAATGTCTAAGTGGAGATGTCAGATTGGGTAGTCTGCAAAATTTCAAAAACATTTCATTTGATTTTGCAGTGAAGGAAAAGAATTTGCGATTTTCTATTAGAATTCCTGTTCATATTTTTATATTCATTATGTTCAGAGCTCTCTCTGCGGACCGACCCTCGCATGCATAACAGGAGCACACATAAAAAAAGAGGATGGTCTGACATTGGGGAACTCATAAGCAGTGCAAGCATGACTTAGTGAAGATCTTAGGTTCACTAAAATAGTTAGATATTCTTATCTAGGGAGATGTCACTCTTTTTAGAGGCGCTCAAAAATTGTTATTTAAACATGACATTAGTGCTTGTACATGTGATATGGTATAGTTCTTGTGCCTGTCTAAGTACATACAAAATATTGGTATCCTCGGCACTCGCTATTATTTCAATTTCAGTGTTCTCATGAAATGCTTATTTAACTTTCAGGGTATAAAAGAGGGTTGGTATGATGGAGGAAGCATTGCCTTGGCAGTTCTCATAGTCATTATATTTACAGGTATGTTTTGATTTAATCTTTTATTTGTTGCAGTTTATAACTTTTGAAGCGCATGTTCTATGTGCTACTATAATTTTTTAGTGTATGAGTCCCTCAGGTGCTTGATTTTAAATTTAATTTTGATATGACTGCTCTCAGGATGTGCTTTATCATATTAGTAATATTATAAGAGAAGATATTTAAGTTATGTTGTGTGTTAGAGACCTTACCTTTTTCACGATTTTACATACTTTTCACAGAAATGTGTTAATGGAGTTTTGGACTTTGGATGTGTGCATAGGAGTATACGATCCACAAATAGAAATATATTACTACAGTGAGACATAGAAACACTTGGAACGAAACTGTTAAAGATATATTTTTAAATGTAAATTTGAGAAGTGACTTAAGTCTTTATTGAGCAAGGCGTGTAAGATATGATCTGTATAGCTGATCCCACTGTGAGCTTAAGCCATACTTTTTTCTGGAATAGTCTGTTCACAAAATGCCTTTCGTCAAAATAATAAAATTTCCAATTTCCTGTCTTCAGATGAAATGATTTGAATTTAAATACGAGAATTTCAAAATTTCCAACTTTGTATCTCTTTCTGGTTTACAAATTACACCACTTATCTCAAGATTCAGATTGAACTAATCCATCAAATAGTTCATGGGAGAAATTTGAAATATTTAGGTCCTGGATGACTAACCAGGTAAATTGCTAGTGTTTGGTCCATACTAGTCACTATGCTCTTATTTTCCCAATTGACAAGTCGGTAGGAATTGACGCTTGACCCATTGGACCCTCAGCAATTCTTTTGAGCAAGTATGGGTTCCTGAGTGGATCTGGGAATCTGCTGGTCGCGGGGTTTGGGAAGTCTGATACTTGATTAACTTTTCAAAGTTGGTTTTGGCGACCTAGAGTTGTAATTTAAAGTCCTGCCAACAAGTTTGGTAGTCCTTGACAACCCTCAACAGGGTGGGAAAAACTCGTAGGCTCTGGATCCCACTAATGTCGTTTATAACCAAATTTCCATGGTTAGTTCAAAGTTAAGGCCTAACTCTGTTCTTGACCTAGCTTCTATCAATTAATAAACTGAACTAAAATTTTTGATCTTGTAATGTCACACAGTTGTCTATTTCCTTAAAATCAGTTATGATTCGTCTTTGTGATTTTGCAGCTGTAAGTGATTACAAACAATCTCTTCAGTTCCAAAACTTGAATGAGGAAAAACATAACATTCAAATGGAGGTAATTTTAGTGCAATGAACTATTCTTCACACTTCTAAATCATCCCATTGTTCTAATATTCCATGCCTTCATGGTAATTACGCAGGTTGTTAGGGGTGGGCGTAGAATTAAGGTTTCAATATTTGAAATATTGGTTGGTGATATTGTGCCTCTAAAAATTGGTGATCAGGTGATGGAAAGATTTCTCTCTCGGTCTCTCCTCCCCCCCCCCCCCATCCACCCAACAATAATCTAAACAAAGTTTTGAGTATATATACTGGAAAGCAGAAAATTAAACAAAATTAGCCCTTGCATATATATTTTTTTTAAAACAGGTACCTGCAGATGGACTAGTGGTTTCTGGTCACTCCCTTGCCATTGATGAATCAAGTATGACTGGGGAGAGCAAAATTGTGAGCTCATGAGATCATATGCCACAATTTTTTATGGCATCTATTCTCATATTCTTATGCTAGTGAATTCTGGTATTAGGTTCACAAGGATTCAACAAGGGCACCTTTTCTTATGTCAGGATGCAAGGTTGCTGATGGGTATGGCAGCATGCTGGTAATATTTTCTGTTTCATTATTCTTAATTAGGATATTAAAATGTGAATCCACAGATCATAGTATTAAAAAAAAATGACACAAGTAAAGAATATTCATGAAGTCCTTGCTGTAATGATTTTATCTATTATTACTCATTTATGAGTAGTTACTTCACAGCATTAGATATTACTACTTTCTAGAGCCCAAGTATGAAAAATCTCTGAAATGATGCCTTTTGAATGACTCATTGCTGTACATGCATTTTTCCTTGGGGTGTTTGTGTGGTGTTTTTTTGTAGCCTCTACATCTTTTTATTGAATAGGTGAAACAAATAGTATATTTGGCTTCATTCCATCTTGTAATTTTACAAGTTACTTGACATTAAGTTATGCGGCTTAAAACTGACTGTCTCAATATTGATTTCCAATAGAATTGAAAGAAAGCTTGGGGGGGGGGGGGAGTGGTGGAGTTAGCGAGAAAGTTCCATTTCATTTTTGTCGATCAATGTCTGCTTGAAGTTCATGATATGTTTAGATGCATTTACATGCTTGCTTGCTTGTTTCTAAGCATGATTCCCTATAATATATATGCCCTGTCTAAACAAATTTAGATTTGTATCCTTTGACCATCATAAGATGCCGGAAAAACAGTTTTATTTGGACAATGCTCAAAATCACCATTTTATGCTCTCATAGTAGGCTGGAATTTTATTGCTTACTAGGTAACAAGTGTTGGAATAAACACAGAGTGGGGTTTACTTATGGCGAGCATATCGGAGGAAAATGGTGAAGAGACGCCATTGCAGGTTATTTATTCTGGAATTTTTTTAATCCTTTATCTGCATGCCTTATGCTGTCATCTAATGCTGAGGCTTCCTTGTTACTAAATCTAGGTGCGGTTAAATGGGGTTGCTACATTTATTGGTATGGTTGGTCTTGCTGTAGCAGTAGCAGTTCTATTAATCCTTGTGACTAGGTAGTTCCATTGATGTTGTGGTTGATGATTTTCTTGCTCTAGTTTCTTGAAGATGTGTACTAAAATATATTTTTGTGATCTTCAAGGTATTTTACTGGGCATACTAGAAACCCCAATGGCTCGATACAGTTTCAAGCTGGGAGGACTAAAGTTGGTCGTGCAGTTGATGGCTTTATCAAAATATTCACTGTTGCAGTATGTTAACTATTTAGATTATTATTTGCTGCAGTTTAAAGTGCTTATCCATCTTCTTGTTAAACTAATCTGAACTATACTCTAGGTCACCATTGTAGTTGTCGCTGTACCAGAAGGTCTTCCATTGGCTGTTACCCTAACGTGAGCCTATATCTTAATATCCATCTCTTGTGAACCCTCTGCTATTCTCTTATTAGATTTCTTATTAGTGATTCATGAGAATGTCATCATGTCTGCAGCAATTATGCGGAATGTTTTGTGTTTTTTTAACTAGAATGGATATTGATTATTTTCCTTTGGAAATTGGCCAAAAGGGTCATTTCTATATTCTTCATCTTTACATGGTATTATATTGTCAGCTTATGTAATCCACCTCACTTGAGGTACTATTCATTTAGAACCAGATTCTGTATAAACAGACATTTCTTTCTTATATTTTTGCTTATTTAAAATTAAATTGCTTTGCAGGCTTGCTTATTCCATGAGAAAAATGATGGCTGATAAGGCGCTGGTATGTATGAATATTATAGATCAAAAGAACTTGTAACTATGCTGCTTCTTTTTAAAAGCTTCCTATTATTTATTCATAGCACAATTTAACTGCAGGTCAGGAGGCTATCAGCCTGTGAAACAATGGGCTCTGCCACTACTATCTGCAGTGATAAAACTGGGACTTTAACACTGAATCAGGTGCTTAGCACTTGCATTATCTGGATGAACCAGTTGTTCTTGCTTTCTTTTACGAAAGAGTTCTAGCATAGTTATGTGTTTGAATGATTAATATATTATTTAGTTATTCTTCCACAGATGACAGTGGTTGAGGTACATGCTTGTGGGAAAAAAATTGATCCACCTGAAAATAAATCTCTTCTTCCTTCTACGGTTGTATCTTTGCTTAGTGAAGGCATTGCACAAAACACGACAGGAAGTGTCTTTGTGCCTGAGGTAATTTATAAGTCAATGCTGCAATAGTGTACGTTACTTGTATTTTCTTAGGTATATATATCCCGTCTGAGAGATTAACGGAAGATGCTTGAGAAAATAAGCTCTCTAAGCATCTGAGGTTATTTGGCACTTCTGAACTTGAGAATTGAGTTGAGTATAAATGGAACTGCGTGAATTTCCGTTCTATAAATCTGAATTTTTTTTTTAAATGAACATCAACGGAAGATGCTTGGGAGAATGCTTTTCTATGATGATCTCATGCATCTGAGATTATATTACACTTATGAAATTGTGTTGGGTATAAATGGAACAGTGTTAATTTCTGCTGAACAAGTCTCTTTTTTAAATGTCAATGTTCATTATCCTCTGTATCTCTCTTTTAAATGTACTGATTGTGGTGTGCTCCAAATACTTTGAATGTACTCATCTAGCGTCTAGTATTATTTATTGATATTTTAATTTGCGCAATATGGTTCACTAACTAACTAGAGGAGCCGGGTTCCACTCCTTGTTGTACAGATCTTTGACAAACACTAGTAGTCATCCTATATTCAGCCACTGATTTGTTTTACCAAACATGCAACCAATAGATATTTTCTTAATCACTGAATATGGTGTAGTCTAGGATGTTAGTATAGATTATTTTTTATGTGCTTAAGTAGCTCAGAGCTAGACCAGGATGTTCTAATCTAATGTATGTGGACTGATGTTGCCAAAGATATTAAAGTATTGAATTAATTTCCAGTTTATACTTTTAGATGATATAGTCAATTAGTCAATTTAACATGTATAAAGTTAGATTCATACTAAAATAAAAGATCCTATTTCGGATCTCATTCTATCCATTTATCAAACTTTCCTGCAAGCCAGGCCTCGAGGCAGTAATTTGAAATCAGTTCACCTTAGGATGAGGTGCATTTTGAAATACTCAATGATAACTTCTCTAATAACTTTTCTTTCAGATAAAGTGGACATTTAGCAATAGCCCTGATAATATTATCTGTATAGACCGTATTGTAAGTTCTTTTCCTCACCTTTTCGTATAGTGAGCTTGAGTTCTCTGGGTTGGTCTTTAATAGGGTGGTGGAGCATTGGAAATATCTGGGTCGCCAACTGAAAAAGCCATTTTGCAATGGGGAGTTAATGTAATGCGACAGCCCCTTTTTTGTTTTCTTTTTTCTTTGGGGTCATGATGTCTCTTGTTAGCTTCAGTGATGTGTTTTTATGATTTTTCGTCCATAGCTTGGAATGGATTTTGGTGCTGTGAGATCAGATTCAGTGATAATTCATGCTTTCCCATTCAACTCTGAGAAAAAGAGAGGTGGAGTTGCTCTGAAGCTGGTAAATTCTGATATCTATTAAATGATATGTAATTTTAGTTTTTCTTATATGCCTTAACTTGCTGCATGTGAAAGCGCACATTCTTGACATCATATTTTTGACATCTTATTCTTTTATTCTTTTTTTGGGCAGTCAAATTCTGAGATACGTGTGCATTGGAAAGGTGCTGCTGAGATAGTCCTTGCATCTTGTACTAGTTATGTAGATGCCAATGATAATCTGGTTGTGATGGACGAAGAGAAGGTTTGTCTGATGATGGCCTCTTTTTTAAACTGCTATCTCGAATGCCTTAAATAATTCCTACTGCAATATTAGAAGTTAAATTCTTCGAAACTTGGCAAGAATAAAGTTCTGAGTTTAAGAGCTGTAGTGAAAAAGACATACAAGTCATCAGATTATATTGTCTGATTTTGACCTTAGTAAGTTGTCCAAGCCTCTAAGGTGTCTTATTTTTCTAAAGTTCTTGCTATGATTTTTTTTTAAGCTGTTGAGTGAGGGTACTTTTGTCTGCAGATATCATATTTTAAGAAATCCATTGAAGATATGGCTGCAGGAAGTTTGCGCTGTGTTGCGATAGCCTATAGAATGTGTGAAACGAAGAAGGTTCCAACTAGTGATGAAGAACTGGAGAGCTGGGAGATACCTGAGGAAGATCTCATCTTGCTTGCCATCGTTGGTATAAAGGTACTTATGACTTCCAATATCTTTGATTAGTATCTTGTTGAACTTTTTGTAATTTTGATATATCCTCGATGACATACAAAAGTGGTTTCACTAATAGAAAGGAAGAAATCAGTAAGTACTATTATTATTTAAATTGGAATAATTATGGATTGCTTCTAGAGCATAGTCATAAGCATTTGAATCCTAATTAAAAACATCTTCTAATCATTGTTAGAAAGCTTTGATTTCATGAACAGTATGATGTTTTTTTGACATCTTATAAACTTCTTAAGTTCGAACCGGAAGACAGTTTTCCACACCTCGGTTTGTCTTGTTTGTTGTCTGCATGATGCACGACTTGCGTGCAATTGCATTTTGAGAGTCATTGTGAAAGTCATTAGTCCGGTATTTCCATTGAAGGTTCTTTATCTCTGAATCTGTTCCTTCAATAAATCAAATGTTCTCAATAGGAATGTGAATGTTGTAGGATCCGTGTCGGCCAGGAGTGCGTGATGCTGTTCAATTATGTGTTGATGCTGGTATTAAGGTATGTGCATTCATCACTTATATGTATATTAAAGAAGTGAATGTGATTTTTTACTTGTTTTACATTTTGTTGTCATGAACGCTTTTCTTCTTGTTCTGATTTCTGGATATTTTATTCCCATCTGTCCCTTTCTTATGATTGTGTTTTTGGGTTGGATTTCGTGCCTTCAAATTTTAGAATGACATTGATGATTCTTACACTGGGTATTTCATTCTATTAATCATATTCTTGGTCAAGTTTAGCTACAGAAGGAAATGACTGACTGAATTTGCGTTGTAGATCATATAGTACAGATCCTTCTGTCAGGTTTTTCCTTCATGTGTTCTGTTGATTGTGACAGTGTGAACTCTTCATGCTATTAGCATCTCAAAGCATGTAGACGGAATTTGTGATCACAATGGTGTTACAGAACTCTTTGCTCATATATAACTTACCTATAGGCTATATGAGGTGGATACTGTTCGGAGACATTGGGCAGTAGCTGTATTTTTAGATTATTGTTAGAAGATTATAGTATACATTGAAATAGGATGCGAATAGTATTACTGATTTCTATGGTCATTTCATTTGTTATGATACTATGTTGATTTTTTCTTATTTGCTCGATTATGTAGCCAAACTTAATGGTTCTCCTTTTATCCTTTTCTAGTTGAGATGCTTAGGCAGTTATTATTATTATCATCAATATTATTTTATTATATATTTTTAATTATTATTACTATTTATTATTACTCTAACCATCCCACAAAACCTTTCACACTTTTCTTTTTTGTCCGTCTTACAACACTTTTCATCCAAAAACTTGTACTACCTCTCAATATTGTATACTTTAAAAAATTCCATCCCTACCTAAGACACAGCGTGCTTTGCACTTTGTTTATTATCAAAAAGTACGTAGTTATCCTCTAAAAGCTACATTTTCTTCCATGTGAAAAAGGTGGTGTGACATCAGACATGTTTCATGTGATGGAAGAGTACTTTATAATTACATTTTAGGAACAAATATTTGATCAATACACTTATTGTCATTGGTATACCTGTTACTTTTTCTCTTTGTTCATTCTTTTTATCTATAACTGATGCAATGTATGCTTTTATGATTATAATATGACTTTAGATGTAAATAAGTGTTACAGCGTATGTTGTAATTCATTGCTATCTGATTTGGATGATCTCTGCTTGTTTTGGTCTATCCATTGGAACTTTATATGTCACCTAAATTTTATTTGATAATTCTTTCTTTAAAAAAAATATTATATATTAATTCGCTTCTTTTCTGACCATTAAGTTTGTCTGAGAATCCAATCATGTCAATTAAGGGTTAATTATACTGAATTTTTGTTTTAACTTTTTTATAGGTGCGCATGGTCACAGGAGACAATCTTCAAACTGCTAAAGCAATAGCTTTAGAGTGCGGGTTACTAGGGAAAAATGAAGATTCTGCAGAGCCTAATTTGATTGAAGGCAAAGCATTCCGTAACATGACTGAATCACATAGATTAGAAGTAGCTGATAAAATTTCGGTATGAGCTGTACATTGAATTGCTGCCTGAGCATAAGCCTATTTGTGGTTGTTATTGATAGGGTTCTGAATTGTTTTTTGTTGCAACTTTTTCTGACAGGTGATGGGTAGATCATCACCCAATGACAAGCTCTTACTTGTCCAAGCACTGAGGAGGAAGGGACACGTTGTTGCTGTGACTGGAGATGGTACTAATGATGCTCCAGCACTGCATGAGGTTAGCTTTTCCAGTTCATGCATAAACTAAAACTCCCTTCTACATTAGAAGTAGTGTGTGACATTATGTTGTGCTTTGATCTGTTGTTGTTCCTCCATCTCGTCGCATTCTGCTTTTCACATTAATCTGTTAATTTATTACTTTGATTTGATATGAAATTATGGAGAATTTTTCTTCTGTCAATATTGATAAACAATTCATAGATCAGACGGTATCAATTTATTCCTTGACAGAGACTAAACAGTACATGAATTCACACTGTAATCTGGATTAAAATTAGATGTTTTTATCATTCACTTGTATTTGCTATCCATGAGTGGTTATTGGATTTTCGAGGGTGGTCTGTTTGTAGGACTGCTGTCTCTATTTTTAGTTTCAGCTTGATTTTCTCTTCTAAACTTAATATGGCATGTTTGTCAATTCTGGTGTGGCATAGGCTGATATTGGACTTGCTATGGGTATCCAAGGCACAGAAGTGGCCAAAGAGAGTTCAGATATAATCATTTTGGATGATAATTTTGCTTCTGTTGTAAAGGTGAGTTTATAATATCACAAATATCTTTATGGAACTACATTTTTATGGGGTTCTACTGGAATCCCATCTTTTTCTGCTACATCTTTGGTTATGATTTTTAAATAATGTTTTTGATTAATTTTCAATTGGTCATCAAGTCTGTGGTGAATGTTGAGACATGTAGTGGCCTCTATTTGTCTATATTTTGAAATTTGGATAAGAATGGCAGTCAGATATTGATTAAGAAAACTGAGTGTATAACTGAACTTCACTCAAATAAACGTCAATTAAATCATACTTTAGTCATTGTCATGAGTTCTGCAGGTGTGATTTTTGTCAATGATATTAATTGTATGTTTTCTGCTTTATAACCTTGCATGTTCGAGAAATTTTAAGGTTGAACTATTGTCATTAGTTGAGAAATTATAGAGTTGAACTTTTACGTCATTGATTGAGGAATTATAAGATTGAACTGTTGCGTCATTAGTTTAGCTGGTAAAGATTTTATTTGTTTGTTTGCAGGTTGTCCGGTGGGGTAGATCTGTGTATGCTAATATTCAGAAATTTATACAATTTCAACTTACAGTTAATGTTGCAGCATTGGTTATCAATGTTGTGGCAGCAGTTTCTTCTGGTAATGTTCCACTAAATGCAGTTCAGGTGCGTGTGTAATCTCTCTCCCAATTTATCTGCTCATTTACCAGGTTTTCTGTTTGACCTCTACTTTGGTTGGTCTCAAAAGTTTATCTCTGAAATTTTTGCACACAAATTTTCCTTTCTTATATCTTCCAGCTGCTTTGGGTAAATCTTATTATGGACACGCTAGGAGCCCTTGCGCTTGCCACTGAGCCTCCTACAGATCACCTTATGCACAGACCACCTGTTGGTAGAAGGTTAGACTTTATGCATATTTAAAAAAACCTCTGATGATATAGTGATTTTAAACATGCATTCCTCTTTGCTAAAAGGGTTAAGACTCTTCTCATCTTTTGTTCCCCTTAAAAGAAGAAATATAATTATTCAAGTGGAGATATTGATGCATATGATCCAGTTACAGTGTTCGTTTTTTACTTGACCACATGATTGGCATGGAATATGGCTTTGCTTACTTTCTACATGCTGAACAATCATTACCTATGGTTTAATCTAGCTAACGTACTTTTATTTCACTCTGGCATGCAGAGCCATCAACAATCTTAAGAGTCTTTGAGATATTCAATTCTTGTTCTAGAATCTGCTTTGATTTTTTAATCCAAAAGATCCCTTACCAGAATGCACTCTCTAGGATTGATAAGCATTTGGATCTTGTTAACCAAAGAACATTATAAGATTGTGCCTTTCTGATTCAGTTTCCTCTTAATAATTGATCAGTTTGTGTGTTTTGTCTTCTGAGCATATTATATGGCGATTGGAAGATCTATTCTAACTTATGTATTTTGACCAGTATTATTTCGGAGTAACTGTTGCACGGACTTAGTTGCCGCTTACTGTTGAGGAACTATGCCTTGTTGTCCTGCCATACTTGGAAAATTTTGGATATGTCTGCATGAGTAAGGATATACAAAAAAGAACCAATCCCAATGAAAATGCCGAATAAATTGGATTCGGAAGTAATACTACTGCCAGACTTCCTAATATAAGACCCGCTCCCAAAAAGATTAAAAGAAAACTACCTCTGTTTTAATTTCATTCAATTAAAAAGTATCCTAAAAAATAGGATAACTTCTTTTTTTCCCGGTCAGGTCAACAAAGGCTTGAAATATTTCGATTTTTTTATAAAATCAAATGGAATTTTGTTTTGATTAAGGATCGTCTCAATAAAAGAAATTAGGTACGGTCTTGAAACAATTCCTCGAAAATCCATTTTATTATTCAAAAATCAGCTACTAGCCACTATGAGTATAGTGGATATTTATATCTATATTTATATGTATATAATATTTTTGATATAATTTTTGTTCTTGTTTATACACTTAAGTGTGTTTGGCAATGCATGGGTAATAAGGCTTCTAAAATGTAGTGATAAACAATATGTGCACATGATGATTGCATTAACTTGTATTAATTTCGTGGGTTATTGTAACCCACAACCCCATGGGTTGTCTTCCACCAGGACGCTTGATTTTAAGTAACGGGGTAGGAAGAAAAAGAAGTGCAAACAAGTGTAATTAGTGTGTAAGTGTATCTTCTAGTAATTTTAGAGATTCGTTGAATATCATTAACCCAATATGAACCAAACACACTCTTAGTGAAAATGTGATTGTTTTGCAATGTGTTCTGTTTCAAAGATGACCATTGAACTTCCTGGCCACCCTAGTTATGTTTGTGACATGTTCAAGAGCTGTTGCTCAAATATGCTTTCGATGGTAGGAACACGATTCGATTGATGAAATCTTGATCTTATAGATCTACAGAAGGCATTTCTTTCGTTATATTTGTGCTATCTGTTGTTTTATATTTACTGATTAAGGCACTGTTACTGTTGTAGAGAACCTCTAATAACAAACATCATGTGGCGGAATTTGCTGATACAGGTATTATATGTTTTTTTAAGCAGCTTCTTTGCACTTTTTTAAATATCAAATTGAGATTAGGACAAAGATGTACTGAATGTTGTTGATAACCAATATAAATAATCAAGGTCAAATTTGGTATGCAATTCAACACGTTAATCTCTACTATGAACTCCGGATAACTTAAAAAATTCCAGTGTTAACCTAATTTTCCCTGCTATTTTAATTCTGTGCTTGTACATAAATGTGCAAGCCATTGTACCAACTCACTTTTACTTGGATCAACTCACTATTGCATCTCAAAAGCTTTGTTAATTTTTTGGAAATCATAACTTTTGATATTGAATTGTTGTAGGCTTTGTATCAAGTAACTGTTCTCTTAGTCCTCAATTTCGGCGGAAGGAACATTCTGAACCTGAGGCATGATACGGGTGATCATGCTTTCAAAGTGAAGAATACTCTGATTTTCAATGCATTTGTCTTTTGTCAGGTAAATACATTTATGAATTATGTTACACGGAATGGTCCTATATACTGTAACCCAATTTTGTCTGTCAGACCTAAAGTAAATCACTCCCCTTTCTATTTCTCTCTCATTAGATTTTTTTTTTTAAATTTCCCTATTATAGATATTCAATGAATTTAATGCTCGAAAGCCTGATGAAATCAATGTGTGGAGAGGAGTCACCAAGAACCTTCTCTTTATGGGAATAATTGGCCTCGAAGTGGTGCTTCAGGTACTTTGATTACTTAAAAGTAGCAACGTGCTGTAGTTCTTGAAGACTTAGTATCTTATCATTGATCATATCCTTCAGGTCATGATAATCTTTTTTCTTGGGAAATTTACTTCGACCGTACGTCTTAGTTGGAAATTGTGGCTTGTATCACTTGGCATTGCCTTTGTCAGGTTGGTGAATAAACTAAGCATTTCTGATAGTCTGTATACTATCTATAGGACTACAAAGCATTCACCTTCATGATACCAACATATCTATGATAAATTGTTTACCATTTATTGTTTTATGGTGTTAATAGTTGGCCTCTTGCTATGGTCGGAAAGTTGATCCCTGTTCCAGAGAGAAATTTCGAAGACTACTTTACTAGGAATCGGAAAAAGAACCCCAGTGGTAATCATGACTTAATTTTACCTAGATGAAACAATTGTTGTTTTAAGATGCAAAGGGGAAGTGATGATTGTTACTTCTTCTTCAGGTAAGGCTGCCGATTCTTCACCGGAAGCTTCTATAGAATAAGCTGACATTTGTGTAGATGCAAAGTAGCTATTGAGAACTAACTTTGGACAATCAGGTATGATACATAGATAGGGATTGCATTCTAATCTTTTAAAATGATGTTGAGTTTTCATAGTAACTGAGATTTACATTGGTATATGTACAGTTTAGTAGCTGCTTCATCTATCTGTGCATAGCTGATAATTACATTACTGGTCTGTATATTTTTATAATTCTTGGTTTTCTTCTCATGCTTGCCTCCATTGACATGATGGATGCTTTGTTACTCCTTTTATTGTTCTATTTTTTCGTTCATTAGTGCTTGCTTTCTGTATTGTTGTTATTTTTCTTGTTTGATCTCATCAGTTTTGTTTTAGAGTATTATTTATATTTTTTGCCCCTTAAAGAAACTATTGACAGAACTTGCGTCAATTCTAAGACGTCCAACAAGAAGCTTTTCGACCGTACTCTTATAAAATATGAGAAACTTCAAAATTATTTCATCTGTTCTGGTTAGAATAAATGTACACACTTTTTTTTTCATATGTTTTAGAACAATTTGCACATTAATAAAATGAAAATGACTATGGTATGAACTCCTTTATAATAACTAAAAAATACCAATGAAGTACTCTTTAACACTTCATTTAGTTAAACTCAACAATATCAAATACTTTAATCTAATATTGATGATCGAGAATACGCTTATATATATTCCCGGAAGAGAGGAAGTAAGAAATAGAAAATGAAAAAGATCTTAGCCATGTTTGTTTTGAATTTTCAAATCGGTTTTCAAAATACTCACTTATAAATTTTAAAAAGCACCCATGTGGAGTACAATATTACAAATATTAATTCCCAACTCATATATCTGTTTTACATATTTTTTTCGATTAACATTTTTTCTTGCTTATAAGCTCAGATTCTCTTTGCATACTAGTTGAATCCTCCAACTGTACTTTAAAAATTAGTGGAGCTTATCATTGTTGTCGTTGAGTTATTAGGAATCACTTGTTATGTTCTCCTATTCTCTACTATCATGTTAATAATACTCTATCCAAAAAAATTTTTTATATTTTTTATTTTTGTCAGTTCCAAAATAATCTTTATTTTTCTATAATGGTAAATAAGTCAAAAACTAACATTTCCTTACACTTTATTTACAACAATACCAAACATATTTAATATACTTTATCATTTATTTATTACCCAAAATACCAAAATTCATGTAAAAATAACAATTTTCTTAATTTACATGAAAAAATAGTGGTGAAAATTATTTTAAGACGAGGTGAGTATAATACAAATGTACATGATATCTTTAAATGGTACTCTATACCAAATCCCACTTAAACCTTTGAATTCTCCCAATAAGATAGGGAACACCAAAAACGTTCTTTTTTGCCGTCTTTTGTTATTCCTTAAATTTATATTTTTATATACAAGACTCTAGAGGACATGCAAAATTTTTATCAAAAGTTACCCGCCTAAAATAGATCACATCAATAAGATAATAATATCCTCTCATATATTGTAAATGACTCACAGTGAAATTAACTCGTTGTGTTTTTCCTAGTAAAAAGTAATTAAATAGAAGAAATTAGTTAAGCACATTAATATCATTGTTTGGGCCTATAACTCTAAAAAATTATTTCATATTCATAAGTTTGAAGATGCAACTATCTTAACTCCTAAGCATCATGGTTGAAATTTCAGGATCACCTCGAGTTAATGGATCTTTCAAATCAATTGGATGGTTTTTTCAATTCCAAATGTGTACAATCAAGACTCTTAATATTTTAGAAAATTGTGTTGTGCTCATGCATGTGGAGAATGTTACTTTAATTTTCAATATAATCTAATTGTGGACAATATATTATTATGCAATTATATTAGCTATTCAATTATTTTATGGACTTAATTAAGTGATCCAATTAAGTTGATAAGTCCATGTGCTATAATATTTTGATATGGGCCAATTGAGTAGATACACAATACTACGTGACTGAGTGATTATGGGTGGTCTAGTCAAGTAGTATATAAAGGCTCCCAAGTTATGGTCCCCAATACACTAAGCTGCACATGGTCTTCCCTTCTCCCCAACGGGATGGATTACTGCGGTTCATAACGGAATAAAGAGGCTTAGTTGAGGAAGACCATAAAATCATTAATCCCGAGTTCGTGTTCCGCCTATAACTCATTGGATCAGGTACGCTTCCGCATTACGTTTTAAATCTCATTTAATCGTAATAGGGTATAAGACTTTATGAATTCATGATTTTATTTCCAACAAGTGGTATCAGAGCCACCCTATTGATGATTATTTGAGATCGGTAAAATATTGTATTTTAATAATTGAGATCTTGAATTATTATTTGGTTCAATTGTTTCGAAATTATTCGGATTCTTAAGAAAAATTAGTGCGATTATTTCCCTTTTTTTGACTGTTTGTATATCTCTGCATTATGGTATATAGTCAATTTATTGAAATTTGTTATATATGTGTTGACCTCTAGCAGAGTATTAAGAAATAATCCATATAATTTTATAATTTATTTATTGGGTATATTCGTTAATAACCAAATTTTTTATTGATGGTGTGCGTATTGACAATTCAATTTAGAATTGTTATGCATATATCTGTGAATTGTTTTGAGAATGTCTAATATGTGATTATGTATATGTACATATTTGCAGAGACATGTGCCAACATTCTCATTTTGGCTTAATAGTCTAAATTAATTTTCTATTTTATTAGTTTATATTCAAACTAATGTTGTGTATGGCATGGATTTGGTTATCTATGGTAATTTAATATCTTAATGAACATTAAATATTTTTTAATTGAGACTACACCTTCATGCCTGTTATATAAGTTAGTAAATGATTCAATTCTCGGTTGAGTCATTCTGAAGTTTTTTTTTATTTGTCGTATTTATGTAATTTGGTAAATATAGAGTATGCATGGAGTGCAATAATTATTTACCATGATGACTCCAAATTACATGAATTAAGTATTAAGAGCTTGTGATTTAGCTCCTTTTTTATAACGGGAGAATAATTTGCATGAACATGCTAATTGGTTGAATTCTATTACATAAAATCCACTTATGTTGTTGCAAATCATATCAATTGATATGAATTAACGTATCTCATCCCGTTCATAATTTTAGATTTGAATCAAATTGGACATTGACGTTTGATATTCTGATTAACTTTCATAATAATTAATTTTTATTAATCTCGACTATCTAAAGATTGTTTAAGATTTCAATTTATTTTATATTATTGAAATTTTATAAGCTTATGCGCATATTTAGCTTTGGAAAGGGTTTAAATATGGATATTTAATGGTGCACTTTTCCATATTGGTTGCTTAATAACCTTAATTTATTGATTCAGTTTCTTAATTTAATTAAGGAAATTGGAAACATCTAGAATGTTATTCATTTTAAGTTAATATATACTCGTGTATGCAGTTGGGTGAATAACAGTTTTATGTTGTGCATTACAGAACATGCCCGCACATGCATCTTTCCAGTATAATCTGTGCACCTTTTTAATAAAATTTGGACCCTTGAATTCCATTATGTGATATATTGCTTATGTCGTCACATTCCTTTCTTGGCAATGATTTCAATTTTGATTGAGATCTATATTTGGAATTGAGTTTTTTATGTATCACATAAAGTAAATTCTTTTATAACAATTAAGCAATTTTAATGTACATGCATATGATATCTATGATTGTTAAAATCAATTTTAATTAATTGTCAACAATGCACAATTATCATGATCATGCAAAGGTTCCATCCTGGAGCAATACAAGGCTTTAGTTATAATTTCATTATTGGAATATATTTCCAAAAGGATATATTTAGCCTTGGTTTTGGAAACTTTTGTTAAGTTTATTATTCGATTTTAAAATTTGGATTGATTCCATTTCATTCATTCATAAAATATATATTGTTCCATTTACGTGAATATTTTGGAGCATTTAATTGTGGCCAACAAAATTGCTTATTATTTGAGGTGTGGGAATGAGTATACTTAATTATATATAAAGGATAATTTATTCTATGTTAGGATTTGAAAACCTTATTTAAGTTAAGAGATCTTTCAATATTATTTAATTTGTGTGAATTATCTAATATTTCCATTAAATTTTGGCATTTAATTAAAGTATAATTGGGGAGACATTTTTAATGCTGTTCAATTAAACGTAATATTTATTTTAAATATTTGTTTAATTGGTCTAGTAAATTTTCAATTTAGTCAATCAAAGCATCATGTTATCATAGCAGCCTCTGCGTGTGGAGAACGACTTTATTGAAATTACATAGATGAGTGTGTTATTATTTGTGTGATTTGTATTCGGTCCATAGGTAGGCACAGTTTCACAGAATAATAATATACATATGATAATAAGTGTGTGGTAATTATTCTAAATTGTTCTTGTGAACATTAGTCAGTCCAAAGATAGACTCTTGTTTGACAGAACTTTATTATCAATACTTGATTATTACACCAAAATTACCCCTGCAGTTAATTTTTATTCATAGACGAGGTTAATATTGCGCAAGGTGTCTTATGATGGGTCCCCATATAATATTGCTAGTCATAATTTATTTTATGACATGTGTGTTGCGAGTGTATCTTCATGCGAATATTGATCGGCCCAAAGGTAGATTAATATTTGGCCCGAAATACATAAGCACGTGTGGTGGTGAATACATGACAATTATTTGATTTTTTCATGTGAGTAATAAGTCGGCCCAAAGAAAGACTATTACTTGACAGATTTTATTGTTAGTATTTGACTACTACGTAGAGGGTATCACTTGCAAGATAGTATTGTTGTCATTGGATTTATACTAATGTTGTACTCGATTCCTCGAGATGATTCTAAATTATTTAAAATTTGAAAGATTATAAAGTTTAGTGCAAACATAATAATCATTTTAGATTAATTCTCTATATAATTAAGAAGTTTGCTAATTAAGTTTTAACTTATATCAACAACAAAATCATACATGATGAGAACTTCAACAATAAAGATGAGAATAGTAGGCTTCAAGAAAATTTTGTATCAATAAAGTATAAGAGCAATACAAGAAACCCCATTAAGAAAGCTGCTAAAGACAACTAAAGTACAACATTTTGTTTACTCCTAAAGGCTTGTAGAATTATTTTATAATACACCACATTAAGATTACTTAGCATGAATGGTGTTGTGGTATAGTTAAAAGACAAAAATAGTACTCCATAACATATGGTTACTAATTAGAGAAATATTAAAGATTGCAGCTTATAGTCTCAATAAAGTTCCAACCAAAGTAGTTGTGAAAACTCTTTGAGTTTTACATATGGTGATGTCCAACTAAGGCTAGATCATTGAGATCTACTAAAGAAAAATTGGATTCAAATAAATACAAGCTACTTTATTGGTTTTAAATAAAGATAATAAGTTTATGATCCAATTAATTAGATCATATATGAGACGGGTAATACGAAATTCTTTGAGGATGTTGATTTGGGGGGAAGAATAATATTAGAGACATTGTCCTTAAGGGGGAGTCGATTCGATCCCCACTTATGCTTTAAAGAATTGGTGCAAATTCAGAATAACGATCTGACAATGTCAATAATATTTAAGGAATAACAAAGTCAACAACCTCAAGAATTAATGTCACTAAGAAAACCACTAGAGTTGGGAGAAAGACAATTTGGATGATTATATAGTTTTCTCCTGAATAATGAGGACACTATGAAATTAATGGTAGAACATTCAAACAATGTTCATCAAGTCATGCAAGGTCCAAATACTTGAAAGTGAGCTAATGCTATAAGTTATGAGTTTAAATCAATACAAGATGATTAGGTTTGCATCTTGGTAAATGATTATACTCAAAAGGGAAGAAATGCATTATTCTAAGAGACTTTCTATCCAGTTACTAAGAAAGGTTCTTTTTTAGATAATCGTGACATTAGAAGTACATTTTGATCTTGAATCACATTAGATGGATGTAAAGATAAAGTGTCTTGATGGTAACATTGATGAAACAATCTCAACAGTTTAAGAACTAAAAAGAAATTCATCTATGCATTCAAGAAAACTTTCCCATAAATGAATCACAATCATCATTATGAAGTTATTGTCTCATTTGGTTTTGAGATAAATTTAGATGAATATATAATTCAGTGGGAGAAGATTAAAGTCTCAATCAGATGCCCTAAATTTAATCTAAAGATTTAAGAAACGTAAAATATTCCATATGCATTGGCTGTTGGAGGTTGTCTAAAAAAATTAAAGATTTAAGAAACGTAAAAATATTATGTATGCTTTGACTGTTGGAAGTTGTTGTATGATGAGGTATGTAAAAGACCTGATTTGTTTTTGTTGTTGGTATATTAAGCAGATAATTAATCAACTCTAGTATGGATCTTTATAAGGTATTTACAGAGAACTAAGGATAACATGCTTGCACATAAGAGATCAGATTAGTAGGAGATCATAAAGTAGTTTGATTTTGAGTTTGTTGGATGCTAATAAAGTATAAGATCCACTTCAGGCTATATATTCTGTTGGTCTGGAGAAATATACAAGTAAAAATATTAAGCAAACACTTTAGCTCATTAACCATGACAACAGAATCAGTAGTGCACTAAGGGACATTCAAACATGAAATAAAGGTTGTGAAGTTTAGTCACATAAAGTTTATTGTGACAATTAGTTCACAGTAAAGTATTGACAACAAAAGTACTTACAAGTCAAGCATATTGACATAGAATTCTTGGTTGTTAAAGAAAGTATTTTGTGTGAATAAAATTTTAGTAGAGCATATTATGATAGACTCTAAATACGGATCCACCAATTATGTATTCAACGCCCTGTAATTTTATGAGCTAGCTACTCATGTGGGTGTTATATGGTTTTAGAATATATTGGTTTAGTGAGAGTCTATATTTATTGTTTTTTAAAGTTTTTAAGACACTTTGATTTGGATAATTCAATTTTCTGCAGAATAAAGTTGATGACTTTGAATTCATTGTGAATCCACTTAAGTAATTTTTCATTTTGTAATATTTTATATTATGAATTGATCTCACTAAAGCTAAAGTTGGACCAGTTGGAAATAGACATGATTTTTTATCACATTGCATGTAATTCTCATGCTACTCACTATATTCGATCTATGTCATTGAGTATATTGATATTGGTGATTGTCGGGGTTTAACCACGATTTGTAATGTGGTGAATGCCGCGGTGATTTCATATTAATATATGATATGGACTAGATTGTTAAGTATAGCTTGAAGAGGAATAACATAAAGTTACGCAACTAAGGACTTTTGATATAATTGCTTTCGGAATATATATATATATATATATATATATAACCCAAGTGGGAGATTATTAGAAAATTTTAATTTCCAATATAATCTAATTGTGGGCAATATATTATTATGTAATTATATTAGCTATTCAATTATTTTATGGATTTAATTAAGTGATCTAATTAAGTTGATAAGTTCATGGGCTATAATATTTTGATATAAGTCAATTGAGTAGATACACAATATTACGTGACTAGGTGATTATGGGTGGTCTAGTCAAGTAGTATATAAAGGTTCACATGTTATGGTCCCCAATACACTAAGCAGCACATGATCTTCCCTTCTCCCCATCGGGAGGGATTACTGTGGTCCATAACGGAATGAAGAGGCTTAGTTGAGGAAGACCATAAAACCACTGATCCCGAGTTCGTGTTCCGCCTAGGGCTCATTGGATCAGGTACGCTTCCGCATTACGTTTTAAATCTCATTTAATTGTAATAGGGTTTAAGGCTTTATGAATTTATGGTTTTATTTCCAACAGAGCAATCATCGATGAAGTATTCTCAAATATTTCGATCACATTAAAAAAAACTGAACAAACAAACTATGACCATCATGGTAATGATAGGTAGGATGTCCATATCGGATGACCACGTTGCATTTCTTAAGACTGATGCATGGCTTAAAATACCCATCAACAGATTCAGTTCATTATTAACTTTACAAATAAACAGATTTATGCGCATTCTAAAACGATATCAAAATATAGGGGGGCACCTGTAATATTTAAATTATTAAATGTTTTAATAATTAATTTCCGCCCTTTAATTTTTATGAATAATTAACTTTTAAATTATATAATTACTATTATACTCTAAATTATAACATTAACTCTTAGGCTGGGTACACCACAAAATTACCCCAAAAAATAATTTGATGATGTCGTGTATTAAATTTAAGATGATAAATAAATAAAAATAATAAAATAAAATGATACATGAATTAGACATGCACTAAAAAATTAAAACCGACGATTCGAATCGAAACCAGAACCATCTATTTTGGAACCGGCCAAAACGGAACTCGTAATAGTATATTTTCTGATTTGATTTTGGTTTCAAACCGAGGGTTTTCTTTTTTTTTTTCTTTTTTTTTTAAAAGTATTGTTTAAACTTTAAACATAAAACCGAAACTTGCGGTTCTATAACCGAACCGAAACTAGTGGTTCTAAACCGAGTGCTTGGCGGGTTTGGCGTTTTGGGCCAAGTACCTGTCAAATCTTCATTCATTCATTTTTATTATCTTCTACAGAAAACAAGCTTTCCGCCTCCACCTGAGCTGAGCTGAGTTTGGCAGCAATGGAGACGGCTCTCTCATGTGCTTCTTCTCGCTTCGCTTCCTCCCAACGTCAGTTCTCTTCTCTGCACTTTCTCACCTCCCTTATCTTTTATCATGCCTGACCATCTCTCTCTTTTCAATTCGCTCTTTCTAAGACTACGGCATAGCGAATGCTTTTCGGAGAATTCATCCCACTGTTTCGATGAGCTACAGTAATTCACTTTTGACTAGGAAGGCATCAACAAGGCGAGCAATTGTTTCTTCTGTGGTTCGTAATTTTCATCCTAATTTTGGGATTGCATTCATTTCTTCGGAAATGTGATTTTCTGATCTGACCAAGTAATTGAGTGTTAGGTTTTATGTGTTGCAGTTGGGGAAGAATGCCAAGAAACAGACTATCATCCCGGATCCTGATTACCGTCTTCCAGTTGTACTTCTTGGTCACCATTCAAACTCTCTCACTCTCTCTCTCTCTCTCTCTCTCTCTCTCTCTCTCTCTGTGTGTGTAGAATTGCACTAACATCATATTTCGCATTGCATTGGATGTTTAATTTGAAGGGAGTGGTGGTTAGAATTTGATATTCAATAGATTTTCCTCTTAAACTGTGCAGGAGTAGCTGGTGGTTTCGTTTATGTGGATAATTTAGTTGCAGCAGTCCCAACTGGCCTTCTCGGCTTACTGCTTCTGGTCCAGGTACCCATTAGCTATTTAAACTATAGCTGTATGGGATTTTTCAACATATTCCAAAAAACACACTAATAATGGAGAAACCATCCTAGTATCCTATATCACTAGCTCTCTGAAAGAATAGGAGAACATCCCACTCAATGCACTAATCATGGGATTACTAAGAAACTAAAACTGATTCATCATTAAATTAATCTAGTCTTTTTTAGGTACAACTAGCTGCGACATCTTTTTTTCAGTAGGTGTTTGTCTCAAATATGCAAGAAAAATGGTTAGAATTCCACATATGCTGTTTTGGTAATGCCACTTTAGGCATGCAGCTTCATGCATAGGATACTAATTACTCCCTCCGTCCCGGACTTATGTTCGCCGACACTGTAGATACGGAGTTTAAGAAAAATAGTTTTTTGACCATCTTTATTGACTTTTTAGGGGTATTATGGTATTTTTAGGTAATAATTAAATTATAAAGTATGTTATGTGTGTTAGGTGAGTGATATTTTTGAAATTAAGATAACTTTTGGGGTTGTTGGTTAATGTGAAGTTTCATTTTTTGGGTGATGAAGATAAGTGTGGGACGGACGAAAACGGAATGTGTGAATATAAGTGTGGGACGGAGAGAGTATTACTTATTCCTTCTATATCCAGCACAATTCTTGATATTATATTTGGAACTTTGTGTTCCTAAATGTTCATTAATTTAAATAATTTGTTGTGCCTTGTTTAGACACATCTTCTAGTTCTTGAGCTAACACAAGGATGGATTCTCTGGTTTTCTTCTTTCAGACATCAAGAGTGAGATTCGTCTTTGATGAGGAGGCTCTGGTTTGTTTACTCATGATTCCTTCACACTATAACATCTGATTTTCAAATTATGATGTCTACATGCATTTTATATAATCTTACATTGCCTTATTATTTTGTTGTTCCTGGAATAGAATATCTAGCTTTTGCTCTTTGTGCTCTAAAAGAACTTTGTCAAAATCATTTTCCGCTGCTATACTTGTTGCCACTTGAATGGAACTCTTTTGCTCTTTGTGCTATAAAAGAACTTTGTAAAACACCTTTTATTCTTTTTTCAGTAATTTTTTTTTCTTGTAGACATGAATTCATGTGGTGCGTCCTATCATAGTACTTATGGTGGAGTTTATTGGTAATGATAGTGTTGCCTCATAATGTGTTATTATGTTATGCACTCAGCAGTGTCTCAATGTGGAACCAATTTACTAGTTTGATCAGATATTGAGGTGTAATGACAGATATGTGTAAATGTTTCAGGAACTTAAATTAATTATCTCGAGCCATTGTAGTATTAATCATCTTAGCTGGGAATTCTAACTTTTATCAGCACTCTTTCATACGGTTGACCATAATATTCCTACTTTCTTCTTTATTTCAATAAGTTATACCAAAAGAGCCTAATTACAGGAGGTAAAAGTTGGAGATGACCTACGAGACTCGGGTGAAAATGCTTTTGTGGGTGGGAAAAACCAATGGAAGTAAGTGGAGCAATTTCTTATTAATCTGATCATTTTCTCACAAAATCAATGCTTACATTTGAGCTGGCTCGCCAGATATTCAACTTTCCTCAACTGGGAGCTCTGGTGGCCTACATTTCCAATCTTGGTTTATTTTAAGGAGACTCAAACAAAACCCGAAGGACAAATTCACTTTTTCCCTGTTATCTTTGTAAGTATCTCCCTGGAACTCTAAAGTTGGGTTGGATGGACAGATTTGCTGATGGATTTTAAATTTGAAGTATCAAATTCGTTGATTGGTATTTGGATAGATATAGATTTGAAATCCATGCCTCTCATCTTGAACTAATAAAGTCATTTGGATTGGTTTGAGATCTGTCATAATCCATTTTTATTTCCCAAGATCAAAACCCAATCTAATGTTTGGATAGTCTACTGATGATTTCCATTATCCTTGTTCCACACCATACAGAATGGGAAGCAACTCTATGATGTTATGGTGGAAAGATGTGGTCCTTCAAAGACTAGCGGACCCAAATAAGTCGTCATGCCTGAAGTAGATCCAAACATGAGATTCGTCTGGGATCAAACATTATCTAAGGTATGAAATGTTGCAACAACATTCTTTGAGTTTAGCTATTTATATTTTCCATAATAAACAGCATACTGATTTCATCATGAATGAAACTACAGCTTCAGATTCTCTTTGGTACATGTAGATTAGATATATACATATATTCTATCAATCTATGCTCTTATTTTTTCCATTGATGGAAATTCTTTGACCTTTAATCTCAGGGTAGTAATCCACGTCTGAGAAGATGAATATGAGAAAGATATACGTTCTATTTCTGGCAATCTCTGCATAATCATGTATATAACGTAGTTTATCCTCCTATTATCCCAACATACATCCCATAGCCTGTAACTAGTAGTTTTATGCGGAATCTTTCTGTTCAACCCAAAAGCTTGTGTGTTTAGACAATCAGTAATACTGGTATGTAAAGTTCCACTATGAGATGTGATGCCTATTCAACATCCAAACTCAAGATGATCTGAATGAAGTTAGAATTAAATCATTGACCTTTTGTTGAGATGAGTTGTTTGTTGAAAAATGCACGAATAATGCCGAAAATGAGTTCTGTAGTGCGTAAATGCTACTATGTAATGATAAGATCTTGGCATGAGATAGGCTTATAACTGTTGTCAATATGAACAATACATTACACAAAAATTAAAAGATGAGATGCAGTTAAGAGGTTATGGAGGCGGAGAGATGTTGATAGAGTAGAGAATGAAAATGATGCATAGGCATCTCAACCGTGGGAGCGTAGCACCCGACGTTGTATGCTGGAGATTCAAGCCCTCGTTGAACCGCATTGCACAGTATTGTGTCCTCTTCCTGCACCATAACTGCTTCATTCTTCATTGCTTCCAATATGAATAATGCATTGTAAATTACTATTATTATTATACCTGAACTTTTTCACTGTCTTCTAAGCTCTTCTTGATGAAATCACTATCCTCCTAACCATCAAACACAATCACAAAGCTTGTAAGACCATAGTACTATAATTTAATCAAGCATAACCAATGTTGACATATGGCTTAGAGCAAGTAGATTGTGCTTCCATATAACCCAAAAAAAAAAGGTATGTAAGTGAGTCGAGCTGACTCACAAGTTACCTGCCTCGACTCAACTAAAGATTGAAATCAACTCGAGTTTGACATTTAGTAAGATCCAATTTAAAAAGACTCCTGTTTCGAGTTAAACGTGCTAATATGTTATTTTCCTGAGCTTAGTCATGTTTTGAGTTTTTCAGTCCTTCAGGCACAACACCATTCAACTTGACTTTTCTCATTTACACACCTGGTGTAAAAACCGACACTGGCGACATGAGAGGAACCTTTTATGGTACATAACATGTGCAAGTCTTACCAGAAGAGAAGCATCTAAGAAGTAATCGAAAATCACTAGGCATTTCCGAGGTCCCAATGGTAGAGCCAAATTGGTGTCCATCCATGGTCCGTATCTGAGTTCCAAACACCACTTAAGACAATAAGAAATCACACACATTTAGCTCATCCATTCCAGATACAAATGGGTAGCTAGCTTAACCTGTTGATCATGAAGTTCGGGTATACGAAAGCATAGACAGATTTAGACCCGAGTCGATCGAAGCCTCCTTCAGAGGCCTTGGAAATGCCTTCACAGCTTTGGATGCTAACTCTTTCATACATCTTGCAATAAAGTAGAAAATCCCATGAATGATGTCAGAGCAAAACCAAGTTACAATATTAGCAGAATTTCAGTTCAAAAAGCCATACAGTGCCATATAGTTCAAAATGAACGAAAAGAATGAAAACAGAACACCAAATCATACTCTGCTAGAATATGTATCTGTTTTGAGACCTGATGAAAGACTTTTATGTGCATATGGCACATGATAACCACCATCTAAATAGTTGTCACAGAAAACCTGCAAACAACGTTGCCACATATGTATATCATCGATAAGAAACGTTCAATTACGCGCTACTGTTTAAAATATATACGAAATATATAGCATTCAATCTTGAATGTGAATAAATTCGAGAGAGAATGCTGTAGCTGGACCTTCCAATTGCAGTCGAGGGTGTATGTCCTTCTGCAGATGAATTTTAATGATGTATCGACTCCGCTGGCACTCAGGATATCAGCTGCATTACCTAACCATTCATCGCCCACACTCTTGGAATCAAGAGCTTCGTTTGACAAAGCTCCGAAATTTATTAACACAAATGGGCCCCAAATTGCAACTTTGAGTGGAACAAGTCCCATTTCCTACCTTCCATGTCGTCGAGGCAATTCAAAATTATACTATGGTATGAAATGAAATTGATAAATAGAAGGACTGCTGTTGCAGCATACATCAACTTTGAAGTTCTTGATTCCTGTTATCCTTGTTGCCTTTACAAGTGCTCCATCCAAACTGTATGTCCAACCCTGGAAGATAAAAAGAATGAAACTAAAGGATATGAAAATTGAACAAATTGGTTCTTATTAAACTAATCATTTGGTCCAATTGGTGCAACAAATGTAGAACAGTAAACACTTCGATAATCTCATGTAGGTTAGATGAGCTAATATAATGAGCAATGACATATCATACTATTTCAACTCAAATAAAGGAATTCACATACATCTTTCCAGGAACAAATACAAGAGAACAAAAATCAATATTAGTTACTTAAATTAAGCAAATATACAATTTAAATCAACTGATGCAAATCAACCTAAGGCATATCCAGATTTACAATAACAAATAAAGCAGCAGCAAAGAGACTAGGCCTCCTCTCTTCCCAAAGCTCTACTGCCATACCCACATCACAGCCTGTTACAACAGAAGCACCTAACACCTACCCTCTCATGTCACCAACGGAGCAAATGTATGACAGAAGGAAGGGATAGGTGAAAGGGAAGAAAAAAAAACCCAAAGGAAAAGGGAGGGAGGGGGTCGCCAGTGACGCTAAGGAACTGCGCTGCCGGCAATTGGCTGGGGAGAGGGGAGAGATGGGGAAGGAAAAGACAGAGAGGAGGTTTGACTGAAAAGGAGAATCTAACAAATGTTATTTGTCAAAATAAACATATGCAAGTCTTGAAGATAATAAACACAATTGGTTTGAATAGATAGTGCCTGCCAATAAACATAAGACAACTTGCAAGAGTGCCAGACAAAGAGAGATATTAAGAACATATGAGCATTAAGAACAATTCACATGCCAGAATAGAGTCTCCAATAAGTTATGAGGAAATCTTTATGCTTTGAAGAACTCACATGATATGGACATACAAAACAAGATTTTTTCCCTGATCCTCCAGCAAGTACAGATGCATGATGGCGGCAAACATTGTGAAAAGCATGCAACGTGCCTTCTTCGTCCCGAGAAACCACGTACTCAATACTTCCCAATCTGATTACACTCGCAACTCACTAGTTAACAATCAACATTCATAAAAAGCTTAGTCACATGAATTAAACAAGAATTTATCCCTTCATTATCTTTGTTTATTGGAAAACAGTAATTCCTTTGGAACTATTTGGAACACAGTAAAATCTTAACATGCTATGCTGTTATATCAAGATATAAATGATTGAGTTTATGATTACCTTCCAGTAAAATAGTCTCGTGGCTCTTTAATCTGCTCAGTGTATCCTAGAAAAAACCAATACAAAAGAAAAAAATTTAACAGCATCAGAAATCAGTTGATCAGCTAAAGATTCATGGAAGTGTAGTTACAGCAAAATGCTGTCATTGTAAACTGAAAGGATGACATTATTACTAATCGGGCCTAAAATTTATAACGCACAAAGCCCGAATAGAATTAAAGCATAGATGGGTGTAAGAATATAAGAAATCACAACGCAAATCAAGAACTTCACACCCCAAAAGCACAGGAACAAGTATAATTTGCACAAAGGGTGATTGAAAACATGTTATATAAATCTAGAGAAATTGCAGAATATGAAGAAAATTGTGTACCAACGGGGTGCCATCCTGTATAGAAGACTCGATTAAGCTCTCGAGAGTAGAAATCAGGGTCAGTGTACCAAGAAGTTGGTGGGGTGGATGCTTCTCCAATTGGGATTTTGGGATTGAATTGTTGGACCATTTGTTCTACTTTCCTATCAATGTGACTCATCGATTCTTCGCATGTAAACCGAAGAGAGTTAGCATTGATTCTGCGAAGGCTAGTGCGGTCGTTGTTTAAAGGTTTGTTGTTGAAGAAATGGAAATGGCGGAGTTGAGAATCAGGTGTTGATTCTGGCAAAGGGGTGAGCTTCAGCAGCAGCATTTTTACAGCCATGGCCATGTTTTTCTCCCAAATTTAATTCTGGCAGGTGTTTGCCGGCCAACCACTATCGTTTTTATCTAACACCTACTCGTAATTTTTTTTTCAAAAAAAAAAAAAAAAAACAGGTGTCTTTTCCGCAAAATTAAATAAAGAAACTAATTGTATTAAGATTAAGATGTTATTTAATAATATTTTACTCTCTCCCCGTCCGCTTTAAAAGGTATCATTTTCTTCTAATAAGTTGAAATCCTTGAAAGCGGACGAAGGGAATACATCTCTGTACATAATTGTTGATTGACACGTATGATTTATAATAAATCATAAAGGGTCATCCGTGAGGGAACTGTTGAGATTTTCATTTAATGCATGTAATACAAGTGTAATAGAAATACAAGATCATTTATGTCCTTAATTTTTTTTTGGAATATTATAATCTACCATTTCATGAAAAAAAAATTTACTAATTAAAATGGATACTTTTTTATAATGAAAATGTTATACTTTTTTTACTTAAAAATATCAAATTATACACTTTTGAGTCTAAAATGGTTCCATACCTTTCTATTTTATCAAAAAAAAAATTCCAAATTAATTAGGACAGTTATTTTCGTCTTAGATCTTTCCATTCTTCTATAATTTTGTCTCAAAATAATAATTTTAACCAATTTGTCCCATCACTTAAGTCATATGAAATTAAAAAAATTGAAAATGTAATATTTATTAAAAAAGATAAATTGTGAGAATTTAAAATTTATTAAAACTATTTGGAGAAATTAAGTTTATTAGATTATTTTTAATAAATTTAATTTGTGATTTTGATTTTAAACTCTACACTTTGCTTTAGTATAAAAACCTACTCCTACACTTTTGATTCTCTACAAAAAAAAATCCTTAATTAAATATTAATATTTTTTTATATTTCATCCGATTATTTTAAGTGAAAAATAATACTTTTGTTAATAAAAATGAATACTTTTTAGAAAAAAAATAGTAACTATACTTGAAACAATTTACTATGCATTTCTAGGGTGTAAACGAGTAAGGCATAGTACGGGTACTCCTAGGGTGTGCATCGGTCGGTTCGGTTAACCGAACAGACCGAAATCCAAAAACCGAATTTTTATCAAAATTTTTTTAACAAACCGAAAACCGAACCAAAGTTTTCAAAATCGAGTTAAACCAAACTGAAATATTTTGATCGGTTATATGGTTAACCGAACCGAACCAATCTGATTTTTTATTAAAAAAATCATGTAATGTTTAAACCGATAACATCAAAAATCTATTTCTAACATTTTAAAAATAAATCCCAATCTAAAAACTTTCAACACCAACATAGTTATTAAGGGCGTGAGGCGCACCGAGGCATATCTGTGCCCGAGGCGCAAGGCGCACGCCTGAGGCGTGCCTCGCAATTAAATCTTTAATATAACACCATTATTTATTCTACACTAAATATAATGTATATACAACACATTTACCTAATAAAATAAGTTTAAAAGACATATAATAAAACATTTTATAAGAGTATGACATATAAACTAAGTCATTTAAGTCAAAGTTAAACATCTACATATGAAAATTCCTAATATTTGAAATAAAATAAGTCAATCAAAGCATCTAACACAATTCTAGCAACAAATATATTTTAATTATCATCTTCTTCATCATCAAACTCCAAGTCTTGATCATCAAATTGTTCTTATTCCCCATTAAAATCTTCTTCTTCTTCAAACCCAACATATCTTCCTTTTGTTCTTCATCCTCTTCATCTAATAATCTTAGATTAGTTCCCTTTTCCTTCATTACTTCTTTGTCTTTCTTTTTGGAACTAGTGGTAGTTGCCCCCAATGATTTCCCTCTAGTTTGATATCTTGGCTCGTCAACTTCACTAGCTTTAGCAATCATATCCCATGTCAAGTCATCACCCTCAAACACCAATTCATTATCTTCAATTTCTTCATCAAGACAAAGTAACTAACCTGCTGTGCTTACTGCTCGACTGCTCCAGTAGCTGTAGGTTGTGGTAGAAGACTGACCGGCGGCGACGTGGCAGCGGCGGTCAGAAGCGTGGCGGACGGCGACTAGACGGCGGCAGTTGGAAGTTAGAGGCTGGAGTAGTTTGCGTTGTGGAGACTTGGAGTGAAATGAACGGGAACCCTAACTTCTTAAATCCTTCATTTAATATTTATGATATGTTTATTTATTTTATTTTATTTATTTGATAAGTTGCTAAAATAACAAAAAGTGCTATTTCACTTATAAAAGTGTTACTTCAACTAGTAAAAATGTAAAACAACACAAAAACATGACAATACTCAAGGCGCGCCTTAGGCGCGCCCAAGGCGCACACGCTGAGGCGCCTTGATACTGCGTGCCTTGAAAAACCTATACCGAGGCGCTAAGGGTATAGCCTCGCCCGAGGCGCGCCTTTAATAACTATGAACACCAACCATTCACAAGATTCACAGTACATTACCTTTCACACTTTTTAGTAAATAAATGAGAAACAGAAGCAAGATTAGGACAGCAAAATAAATACTATTGTTTCATTCTGATGCAATACAAATTCAGCATCAAAGAAAGAAAACTATTGAGGTACATAATGCAATAATTTATCCAATACACTCAAGAAATTAAATAAATGAAAGAAATAAAAACCAAAGAATTCCCATTTGAATCTTGCACCACTGTTTCAACTGCATTGTTGTCATAAATCAAACTCTTTGCGCACACATCTCCAAACTTCTCCCCAAATGTGAGATTATTTGAAAAGAAGACTCCTAAACTTATATTATGTGTACTGTGAAACAAAGATTAAATAGGAAAAGCACAGGATTAAACAATTAATTAGAGACTAAATAGGTTTGAGATGAAAGAGGGGAAAAGTAAACATTTTGTGACAAGATTAGGGCGACAATTGAAAGGGGAAGAGAAAATCTTAGAGATGAAGAAGGAGAACACTGAAGGGGATGCCTGGAGGGCCGGACATGTGGCGGAGCTGGAGAATATGATACTGGAAATAATTGCTTGATGCTAAGGGGAATGGAGAAGATCTGCCATGGATTATAGTTAGGGTGCGATGCCTAGTGGTTTTGAAGAAATGGGATTGGGGGCTAGGGTTAGGGTTATGGACATTATGGTGCGCTTATATATAAATATTATTTTGGTTTGGTTCGGTTAACTGATTTTTCAAAAATTTAAAATCGAAAACCAAACCAAATTGTTTAATTCGGTTTGGTTTGGTCGGTTTATTCGGTTTTGACCAGAATTTGCACACCCCTAGGTACGCCCAATCCATAAACTACCCACATCTTATTTTTATTACCCTTACTCTACCCTATTGTAGCTAGTCAGATTTGATTCCTTACTAATGGTAGATTAATGTGGCTGTTTGTGAGTAGTTAGGGAATTATCTGTACTAATCTAACATAACATGTAAAAGAGAGATGATTGCTCCCAGGTAGTTATGTGTCTTTTCTGAGGGTGAATGTTGTTGTTATTGTCATGGGTTATTCCCATATTTATATTGTATGACCTGACATCATCTGTATCTGGATATATCGTTAGGTCACATCACCATATATGCATACAGTATGGGCATTAAATGCACTAGCCTCTCGTGCCTATTCTTAGGATCCGATTTAGGATATCCCCTATGCAGATATCTTAGGGGATATCTGTATAGCTTCTTAGCAGAAGGGAGCAAGTGGCCAACTTGAAGAGGATGGCCGAGTCATCACGACCCAATGGGTGGTGGACACGCAATTGGACGCTCGCAGGATCGGGACCTTCACTAATGGGCTTGATGAGATTGGGCCGCAACAGTGTTTTATTTGGGCACTGACCTTGGAGGCCGCAGCTGTCGTGTCCGAAGGCCCAGCTCCTTGGGCCCTACTACATTAGTCCCCAGGCCCTATTGTTACGAGGTTTGGGCGAGTGAGAGCGGGGCCTGCTCTGATAGGCGCGTGCGCTCTAATCTCTCTGTTTTAAATTTCAAAATCTGCGAATTAATGCGTTGATGTCCCAAAGATTCTGAGGTGACGTTTTGAGATTTCGGGTTGCCTTCCCAATGGGCCCTTTCATCATTAGGTTGCTTAAAAGAGTGTTATTCATTAATTGCTTATCCGCCAAGGGTTGCGTCGATCGAGGGAGGCGTATAAAAAGACGCCTTTTCTACTATAATTCTCGCATTCCTCTTGCTATTTCAGATTCTGATTTGTTACCCTCAATCTCTTCTCCTCTTTCAATTATTAAACACCCTTCATGAATCCAGACGACCATTCCGTAGGTCAGTCGGACCCAAGGCAGTAGTGAGTGGCGGAGAGGGGGTGTCAGAATTCCTAGAGAGGGCCTTTCGGGACCTGCAGGACGAGACTAAAGTATCTTCGTCGTTGCGGACACTTTCAGTTGTATCTCGCTCCCTACCTACCTTGTTCGCAACGGCGGAGGATGTGCCGGACCCAGAGAACATTCGGGCCCGTATTGCTTCGCACGATGGGGCCCACAACAGGATGTGGACCCACTTCTAGGATAGTTCAATTCCTCCTACCCAGTTTGAAGAATTGTCTTCAAATTATGCGGCGCCAGGGGTGGAATTCATTAGACAGATTGAGAATGATACGGCAAGCAAGCCGACTCAAGGGCGGGTGGCGGTGAATGGCCAGATGCTAAAGTTAGGGTTTCATCTACCCATTCATCCTTGTTTAGTAGAACTCCTCGATTATTGGAATTTGGCGGCGGCTCAGCTATCCCCAAATGTCTGGGCCACAGTAATTGAGTTTATTCTCCTGTTCTGTAAGAAGGGGTATCGCCATTTATCCACTAAGAAAATCGATTATCTATGTCGTCCTTTAGAGAAAAATTTGAATAGAGGATTTTATCGAGTCAACCCTCAGAATAACTCTCTCAGGGAAGTCCTCTTCCATAAAAAATTGGAAGGAATGGTGGTGCTGGGTGGCGGACGCGTGGAAGCCGGCGCAAATTAGGGTTCCCTCCACCCTTTAGCTTATTTGTTCTCGTAGAGGTACGTACGTCTATACTTTCGTTTGACTCCATTTATCTAAGAGGTGTAGTGACTGTGCTTTCAATCTTCATCCACAGATAGGGACACTCGTCCAGGACCTCCCATTTCTAAAGAGTTCTTGGGGCTAGTAGGCATTATCAGCAAAATGAGTGCCCAAGAGAGAAACACCGAATAATTACCTACAAGCTCTTGATAATGTATGGACTCATGGTGGATCCAAAAGCGTCGGCTCCCTCGTAGGTAGTGACTGTAGCTGCTCATGTCGGTACGAGTTCAGAGCCTCAGGGGACCTCTCTTGCTGACATGGACATTCCTGTTGGGGTAGCAACGATTCTAGTAGGGTCATCCGTCCCCTCGAGTCCAGAGATTGTGAGCCCGAACGCTTAGCAGAAATAGTTGAAGTGGATGAGGCCTCTCCCGTGGGTCTAAGCCCCCAGACTCCTCAAGAAGGCATAATTATATTGAACTCAGAGACTGGTGCCCACACTGGCGAGGGGGCCACTCGACAAGGTATGGGTCATGAGGCTCCAGTCATTACGCAACAGAAGGGGTTCGACGACATGATAATCACTTCAGAAGGAGAGCATGAGGAGATTTTTTGCTTTCGAATCCGGCTGCTCCTCACTAGTCGTCCGTTCGGTGCAGCGACTTCCTGGGGATTCTAGTGGAGTCGTCTTGGTCGATCAGCTTCCGTCAAGTGGCGATCCTTCTGAGCCCCAAGTAAGAGAGCTAGAGTCGAAACCTTTGGTCTCTTTACTGGCGGTGTCGCTTCTGGGTTCCCTCCAATCGAAACCCCTTATTTGGGCTTCAAGAATGGCGTTTCTCCGTCTGATGTCCGCCCTCTCCCGCTAGTACTCCGCAGCCTTTATGGGTTGGATGTTTATAATTTTCCTCAGTCGAATCTGCCAGCCTATATGCAGAAGGCCATGGAGGCGATTCCAGTAAGCTTCACTCAGGAAGAGAGCGATGACATGGAGTCTTTGACTTCTGATGATTTACTTCATGCAGCGACTGGGTATCAGTCATATGCTCTGAGTTATATGAGCCAGGCATCAGCTGTTTTGGCTCGTAGGATTCAGGACATGGCTCAGCTAGCTGTTCTAAGTCGTCAACTCGAGGCAGATTTGGCCAAGGTGAGGTGAGAGATGGAAGAGGTTGAACAAAGGCATTCGGGCGACCTTGAAGCAATGCGGAAGAGGCCCGACAGCGTAAGGCATTGGAGGAGGCTTTGGACACCATCAAGGGGGAGTTAAAACTGGTGGAAGAGAAGTTGCCTCCTTACGAAGCGGAATTAAATGACGCTCAAGAGGAGCGTAAGGAGTCAGAAGAGAAAGTCGAGCGTCTTATTCAAGAATTAGGAGAGGCTAACAGACAGCTTACCGAGTGTCAGAGGGAATTAGATGTGAAGGCAGCCGAGGCGAATGCTGTCATCGCCAGATATTAGGCTGACTTTTTGGCCCTGATAAATTCTGAGAGGCAGGTGGCCGGCGTAGTTGGTTTGTGAAGGCTTTGGCGCACTCTGCGCGTTTGGCTACTAGGGCCAGGTCTACTGGCCTTTTAGAAAATTTTCGCAGGATGCTACATACTCGGATTGCCACGTCGGTGTTACCGACTAATATTGATTGGAATTCGGAGGGGATGAACCTTGCTCCACTAGGATATGTGTCTGACTTCTTCCCCGTCCCAGGCTTAGGTAGTCGGGCTGCCTTGCAGGCTTCCATAGCGTCGACTTCGGCAATGGCTCCTTCTCATTCGGCTTCTGCCCCAACCTACCCTCCTGGTGGGACTTAGCTTATAGGATGAAAGCCTTTGTGCCTTTTGGTTTCCCATCTTTGGTTTTCACTTGGTTTGTATTTTGTTCTTCAATGGCAATGATTGCATTTAATGGTGGTTCTGACATGCATTAATTATGCATTTAATACATTTGATTCCCTCATATTTTTGCCGTCAATTTTCTCGAACTGTCACATCGGTTGTCATTCTCCCCATGTCTTCTTGTTTGATCGCGGCCACGTGTCAAAATCGACGGTTTTCATTTCACCCTTGGGTGATCGCTTCGAATTCTGGGGGGAGGTAGTTATCCCCTCTCTCCCCTTTTTTCTTCTATAAAAGCGGGAAATTATGCAAATACCAAGGCCACGCTTAACTCTTTCCTTTGTTATTTCTGTAACCCATCTTCTTTCTCAATCATTTCTGCAACATATTTCGCCATGTCTTTTGTTTTTCATTTCAGTGTGTTTATGCTTGCCCTTCTATTTTTCGTTGGTTTCTTTTCTCCCCTCGTGGCTGTCGATTTGAGATTCTCCCAGGAGTTCCTCAGTTCTGAGGAAGACGAAGAGGCTAGCAATGTTAGGGCTTCTCCTATTGCTCATGTAACTCGAAGTGACCGCTGTTCAGTTCTACCGCCGCCGCATTACGAGATTCCTCGAGAATCTACTCCCCTTGGAGAAGGACCGTCGTGGCGGCGCGAGGTCCCCAAGACTGAAGGTCGGGTCTCCCCCTCTTTTGTGAACATAGAAGATTATACTGATCCTGACAGTGTGAGCGTCGGGGTCGTGTAGTGACTAACTCACTTTGAGGGGTTACGCCACCAGCATGCGGAATGAGGATATAGATGGCGCCTTCGTCCTTTATAGTTACTCCGGGATTGAATTTAGGACTCCTGGTCATCGTGAAGGTCCTTGGAGCGGCTAGCCTGACCATGCCGCCTTCAACATGGGTATGTTTGTCGCTGACGTTAGTTTGTCGTTGGCTCACGTCATCGACCGGGTGTTGATCAATTGGGGTTTGGCCCTAATACAGATAATCCCGTCAGCCTGGGCTAATTTGATAGGTTTGCTAGTGTTGTTCCATGAGAATGGGTGCCTTTCTCATTCTACCCGAGATATTGATTATGTTTATCATTACGTTCATGATCCCGGCTGCCACGACCATTATTATCTGCAGGTGCAACAAGGCGTTCGTCCTATTTTTAATAGAAACTCCATTGGCTGCCAGCATTGGAGATGTCAGTAGTTTTGGGTTCGAGGGTTTGAATGTCGAGACCCGCTTAGAAATTATTTTCCCGTGCCGTGTGTCTTTCGAACTCCCAAGTCTTGTAAGCCTTCCTATCGCGTCTTTTCCTTGTGTATATGTCACTTATGGTCTTTGATTCTAACCTGCGTTGTATTCGTTGGTAGCTCCACTCCGTCCGGCTGAGGAAGAATTGTCTTTGGGTTTCCACTCCCTTCCCATGATGTCTCTTCACTCTTGACTGACAAACGGCTCTTGAAGGCCAACCTTTATCAAGATGTGACTCGGGCTCCTCTAGTAAGCTTCGAGGGGAGAGTAAGTGATAATTTCACATCTTGAGGCGCCGTTCTTAATGAATTTTTTTCTAATCAGGTTGTGTATCCTCCGCCTCGAAGACCCCATCAAGAAGCCGGCCCGAGTTCGGTCGCAGTCAAAGATACTTCTGTGGCTATCGTGGGCAGGTCTAGGCTCCATGGTGTGATGGTTGTTAACGCTGATGGAACTGATGAAGCAATACCAGAGGCGGCTCAGAATATAGTTAGAGTTGTAGATAGGGTTTCCGTTGGCGTTGGCGAAATGGTACACGCTCGTCCGTCAGATAAGGGGAAAGCCCCGATGGAGGAAGCTGAGGCACAAAAGTACGATGCTTTTGAGCCCATTTTCCATGCTGGCTAGGGTGCCGATATTTGGATCAACCCTATCGAGGATCCACCAGATACTAGCCATCTTCAACCTCTTCGTCCTGACAATGATCCGATCCTTAGGAGGAAGGCTTGGCAGTGGCGTCCATCAGCAGACTCCTCCGATAGAGGAGGCTTGCGCAATAGAATATGGTGTTGGTGGGAGGGTTCCCCTGGTTGCTTTTGAGGAGTTGCTATGACTGTGGAGTATGGGCGAGGCTCGATCGGCCATTAAAATAGAGCTGAGCATTTCGGAAGCCAGCTTTGTTCCTACTCGTTCATGAAATCCTATGTTGTCTCGCTGGCTGCAAAGCGCTGGGCCCCATGAAATTGGAAACGCTGCTTTGGTAAGTGTTGGGCACGCCCTGACTTTCCTATTCCGCTTTCTCCTTCTGACGGAGTCTGGGCAGGCCATCCCTCCTGGAGTTGGTCTTAGTGCGGAAGATTTTACTCGTGCTGAAGGGCTCTCTTCAGTGGCAAAAGCCCGACAGGCTATAGTGGCCGAACAGCTCATCACTGCCGCTAATACTCGGGCTACGACTTATAGAGAGAGCACGATTGGCTGAAAGCCAAGTTCATTAGCTGGAGGTTGTCCGCTATCTAGCCGAACATGAATTGGAGCGTGAAAGGAAGCGCGTTGCTCAACTTGAGGCGGAGGTGGCATGGATGAGGAGTCTTCGCAACTTTTCTGGTGGTGGCGACGGTGCCGGTCCTAGTGGTGCCGGTCCCAGTGGCGCATAATGGGATGCCTCTTTAGTTTTAGCGTATTTCTATTTTATTATTAGGTCCTTGCTGGACTTTTCTGTAGCCTCCTTGGGGAGCATTAAGAACATGTTTCTATGGTTGTGATGTTATAGTTAGTAGGTTTTGTGGTACAATGTGCATCTTAACTTTTTCTTGCACTTTTGCTTATCATGGGCTTTCACATGGCATTATGCTCATGTAGCCTTACCATATTTCCTACAATTTGTACAGGTAGCGATTTGGCTATGTATGTTTAAGCATAGAAGCGCTTTAAATTCTGGGCATTCCACGAATGCTTAATATGTCCGCCATTAAGTTCGCTAAGCTCATATGCTCCATTACCCAAATTTCTTTTTACTAAGTACGGGCCTTCCCAATTCGCACCAAACAATCCACCACCTTGTTGACTGATCTTCCTCATGACCAGGTCTCCAGCCACGAAATCTCTATGATGCACTTTCTTATTGTATTGGGCCTCTAGCCTTGACTTGTAGATTGCATGCCTCTCCGCCACTTGTAGCCGAAACTCCTCTAATAAATTGAGGTTGAGCTCGATGGCCTCAGGATTGGTGCCCTCTTGCTGGTGGAATACTCGAAAATTCAGGACTTCCATTAGGATAATCGCTTCTGTACCGTATGTTAAGGAGAAGGGGGTCTCACCAGTCGACGTCCTGGCTGTAGTGCGGTACGACCAGAGGACTTCAGGTTACTGCGGGGCCCAACTTTTCTTGAGGCTTTCTAGTCTGATTTTGAGAGTATGTTTAATCACCTTGTTTACCGCCTCGACTTGTCCGTTTGACTGGGGGTAATATGGCGCTGAAAATAGCTTCTTGATTCCCAAACTGTCGCAAAAATTTTGGAGCTGCGCGCTCTCGAACTGCTTCCCATTGTCAGTTATTATGGTGTTGGGTATTCCGAAGTGGCAAACAATGTTTTTCCATATGAAGGCGATCATATTGGCTTCGCTGATGGTGGCTAATGCCTCAGCCTCCGCCCATTTCGAAAAATAATCCACTGCGACAACCGCAAACTTGACACCTCATTTCCCCGGTGGGAATAGGCCTATTAGATCGATTTCCTATTTTTGAAGGGCCAAGGAGCAGCCGTCGTGACCAACTCGGTGGAGGGAGACCTGATGATGGGGGTGTACGCCTGGCAGCTTTTACATGCTCTGGCATACTCGATCGCGTCTTTTCTGAGGGTAAGCCAGAAATACCCCTGCCTGATTATTTTCAGGGCTAAAGCTTGACCTCCTGAATGATTCCCACAGACTCCTCCATGGATTTCCGTCAGGACTTTGGCGGCTTCTTCTTTATCTAAGCATCTTAGTAACGGCATCAAGCACCCTTTTTTATACAATACATCATTTATCATGGTGTACCTTGCGGCTCGGAGTCGTAGTCGTCTGGCTTCTATTTTATCTTTTGGCTCTTTTTCTTCTCTTGGGAAAGCCTTGATGGGAGTCATACATGTCTGTTCTTTACCGATCTGCCAGATCGTTTTATCACTCAGGGATTCTTGCTTTATCACGCTGATGCTTCCCAGTTGTTCGGCATTTTCTGAAGTCGCCAGTCGGGCCAATGAGTCCGCTTGTGTGTTTTGCTATCTAGGAACTCATGTGATGTATATGTGATTGAATTTTTGGATCATATCTGCTACTAACTTTCGGTAGCCTGCTAACTGCTAGTCTTTGGCCTCGTAATCTCCTTTTATCTAATTGACTATGACTTCTGAGTCACTGAAGATCATTATTCTTCTGACTCCAATTGTCAGTTCCATCCTCATGCCGGAGAGTAAGGCTTCATATTCAGCTTCATTGTTGGTTTCGGGGAATCTGAACCTGATCGCCAAATAGAACGTTTCTCCGGTGGGGATCGTGAGCACTACGTCGGCTCCGGAGGCATAAGTCATGGGCGATCCATCTACTGACATTTGCCAAGGTTATTGATCATTTCTCCTGGTAAGACGGGAATGGTAAGCTCCACTATGAATTCGGCTAGGGCTTGCGCCTTAATCATCGTCCGGGAAATGTATTTGATATCGAATTGGCTCAATTCCACGGCCCACTTCATCAGTCTTCCCACCGCGTCTGGTTTCAAGAGCACTTTCCTTAGTGGAAAAGATGTTACTACCTCAATTGGGTGTCCCAAAAAGTAGGGCCTTAGTTTTCGTGCGCTTATTACCAGGGCATAAGCGAATTTTTCTACTGCGAGGTATCTGAGCTCCACGTCTCTGAGCATTTGGCTCACATAGTACACTGGTTCTTCTGTTTTCCTTCAGTTCGAACAAATATTGCGCTCTGTGCCGACTCTGAGGTAGCTAGGTATAGGCTTAGGACCTCACCTAGTAGTGGCTTCGAAAGAATCTGGGCGTTGGCTAGCATGACTTTTAACTTATCAAAGGCCTCTTGCGCCGTTGGTGGCCAATCAAACTTTTCTCTTCGAATCACATCTAGAAGGGGTTTGCATTTGTCGAATGCTCTGGGCAGTAAACGACTGAGGAACGCAATCCTTCCGATTAGCCTTTGTACACCCTTGGAGTGCTTGGGAGGCTCTATGTCTTGTATGGATTTTACTTTATCCAGGTTTGCTTCTATTCCTCTTATTCTCACCATGTAACCGAGAAACTTTCCCGCGGATGCCCCGAAGGTGCACTTCTTAGGGTTAAGTTTCATTCCTTACTATCGTAGGATGTCAAATGCTTTGCCTAGGTGGCATACATGGTCATCTATGGCTATGCTCTTGACTAGCATATCGTCCACGTATACGTCCATAGTTTTCCCTAGCTCTTCTTGGAACATCTTGTTTACTAGCCTTTGATACGTGGCGCCTGCATTTTTCAACCCGAATGGCATCATTTCCTAGCACAATAAGTTCCTTTTGGTGTAGAATGCCATTTTATCTATATCGTCTAGGTGCATGGGGATCTGATGATAGCCCGAGTACGCGTCCATAAAGCTTATCAACTCGTGGCCAACCGTTGCATCCATCATTTGATTGGCATACGGCAATGGAAAGTTATCCTTTGGGCATGCTTTGTTAAGGTCTGTAAAGTCGATGCATAATCTTCAGGACTTGTTAGCCTTCTGAACTAGGACTGGGTTAGCCACCCATGAGGGAAATAGGGCTTCCCTCACTAGATTATATGCTAATAATTTCCTGGCTTCCATCTCAATGATCTCGTATTTCTCGGGGCTATACTTTCTTTTCTTTTGTTCGACTATGAGATAAGACAGGTTTGTATTGAGCCAGTAGCACGCGTATTTTGGGTCTATTCCTTGGATGTCGGTTGGTGCCCAGACAAACACGTCTAGGTTGGATTTTAAAAATTCGATCAGGGCCGTTTTGTATGGCTCTTTCAGCTGCGATCTGACATATAGTTCTAAGTTTGAGTTGCTCGGTTCCATCATTATTGCCTCGGCTTCCTCAATCGGTTCCCCTCTTTTCCTTTTCTTTTTCAATCTTAGATCTTCGTCAGTGATTGGGGGGAGGTTGATTTCCTTAATATCAAAGGGGTCGGAACCTTTGGGCCTCCTCTAGGACTTCTGCTGGTGCGTTGTTAGCGGCTGGGGGTCCCTCGCCATTTATTTGATCCATCACCAACAACTGGTAGTGCGGGTCATGATAATTGAGTCTGTCTCCCTTTTTCGATGAACGAGCACTCATTCGTTTTCCTCTGGCTACCTCTGGCAGTGTCGACTCGACCATCAGTGGTTACAAACTTCAAGCATTGGTGGAGCATGGATGGGACGGAATTGAACCTGTGGATGAATGTTCTCCTGAGGATACAACTATACGGTGTCGGGAGGTCAACTACTTTGAACTCGAGAATGTGTTGGGCTTTCACCATTTGCTTTTCGTCCACCATCTGAATCGATAGATCCACTTGCATCAAGGGAGTAGTGATGGCATTACCGAACCCTCGAATTTCATCACCACATGGAGACGCCTTGTGATGGGTGGGTCCTCAGATGGCTTCAAACACCTTTTTTAATATAATATTCGTGTACGTCCCTGTATCGACCAGGCATTAGTGTACCTTTACACCTGATATCGTGGTCAAAATCGCAGTGGGTCATTATGGGGGTTCGTACTTCGGCTAGATCTTCTTCAGAGAAGAATATGTCGGCTTCGTGTAGGAGCGGTCGGGGACTTGCCGTGAACACATGCTGGTACCTATCGAGCTCTCACAGCTCGACTTTTCGTTTCCTTCACGACTGGGTGTCAGGGCCTGAGATGTCCCCACATAGCTTCCGTTCATTACATAATTTTCGTTCATCATATATATTTCTCGAGGCGGCGAGGGCAAACGGTCGTCTGGTCCCTCTCATCTTTGCAGATTGTCTGGTCCTTTTAGCTGTTCGTCTGTCATGACGGGTTGCTCCCTTCTCTGTTTTGAGCCAAACACCAGTCTGTCTAGCTTTCCATCTTCGAACAATTTTATTAATTCTGCCAGCAGATCCCAGCAATTGTTGGTGTCGTGACCAATGGATTTATAGTACTTGCATAATTTCTTCTTATTTAACTTAGCCGGATCCGCTCGTATTTTGGACGGGTGGCTCAACAGGTTGGTGTCTTGGATCTTGTTGAATATTTCCTCAGGGGTGAGCTCAAGTACCTCGGTCATTTCTTGAATTTGGTCATCCTCTGGGAACGATTTAAAAGAAGACAGAGTCCGATAGTCTTTATCTCTTTTTTTCTTCTTATTGTCGCTTTCTTTGAGGTCGCCCTTGGATTTCTTGTACTCTTCGAGAATTTCTTTGCTACGGATGAACACTTGAGCCGAGGCCATGAAGGTCGCATAACTGGCCGGTAGCTTTTGTTAACAACTAGTCCACATTGGGGACCCCGGGAGTAGGGTGGCGGTTGCTAGGATGGTCGATGTTTCGTCCGAGACTTCTTTCGTATTGGCGTGCTGCTCGTTGAATCTCTTTATGAAATCCTTCAAGGCCTCCTTCGGTCCTTGTCGTAGGCAAGCCAACTTCTATTTCTGCTCCTTTCCCTGTCCCAAATATACAAAGTGGGAGAGAAGGTGCTGGTGAGTTGTGCCCATGAGTCGACTGAGTTAGTAGGAAGGGATTCGAACCATGAGTGTGTCTTATTTCCCAACGTTAGGGGGAACACCTTGCATCGGTCCTCCTCTGAACTTCCCTGTGCCAGCATCCAACCAACATATTTATTGATATGCGTGATTGAACTAGAATCTCTGGCGTATTGGGGGATCTAAGGGATTCGAATATTTTTCATGGTGGCAGTCGTAATAATCCGATGGGTGAATGAAGTTCTTCCTGAATCTGGGTTGGGAATGTTATAGAGTCCAACTCCGTTCTTTCTCTCCATCTCATCGAGTCGTCTCTTCAGCGCGTCTATTTTCGAATCATGCTGTCATTTGAGCCAGATTACGGAATCATCGTCTGTGCTTTATCCCATTTTCTTGTGTCTAGACTTGATCGGATCCGGTCCTAGTGGGTCTTTGGCGCTTATGCTTCCGGCAGTGTGTGTGTGAGACCTATTAGTGACTGAGTTAGCATGGGATGCCGCCTTCCTCCGCTCGCGTCCATTGTCTACCACTTTATGGGCCTTTCGTGGTTCCTTTTGTGTGTTCTTTGGTCCTACTCATTCGTGCACCGACCTTCTGGGCATGGTTCGATCACGTTGCCACCATTTGTTTGTTCTGCCGAATTCTCCTCAAGGCTAAAACTTAGCCTTTGACTAGCGGTCCTCGGTCCTGCCGCTCGCTTTCCCTTCATTTGTTTGAGAAGGTCGAAATACTTCTGGCGGAAGTCGGTTTGTGAGTCATCTCCTTCCGGATTTACGTCTTGTGGCGGAACCTCTTTTTCTACTGTCCAAGGGGGGTTCAGATCTTCCTACTGATGCCGGCTGGTAGTTGCATCAACTCTACTGGGGTCTCTTCCTCTCAGTTGTTCGTCATTTCTAGGCACAATTTACCACGAAAGAATTTGTTGGATTATGGTGAAGTCCTGCTGGAGCGTCAGCAGGAGGAGCTGCCCTCCTTCTAGCGCCAAATGTAGCTAATCAGATTTGATTTCTTACTAATAGTGGATTAATGTGGCTGTTTATGAGTAGTTAGGAGATTATCTGTACTAATCTAACATAACATGTAAAAGAGAGATGATTGCCCCCATGCAGTTATATGCCTTTTCTGGGGGTGAATGTTGTTGTTATTGTCATGGGTTATTCCCATATTTATATTGTATGACCTGACGTCATCCATATCTGGATATATCGTTAGGTCACATCACCATATATGCATACAGTGTGGGCATTAAATGCACTAGCCTCTCGTGTTTATTTTTAGGATTCGATTTAGGATATCCCCTATGCAGATATTTTAGGGGATATATGTATAGCTTTCTAGCAGAAGGGAGCAAGTTGCCAACTCGAAGAGAATGGTCGAGTCGTCACGGCCCAATGGGTTGTGGACGCGCAATTGGACGCTCGCAGGATCGGGACCTTCGCTAATGGGCCTGATGAGATTGGGCCGCAACGGTGTTTTATTTGGGCCCTGACCTTGGAGGCCGCAACTGTCGTGTCCGAGGGCCCAGCTCCTTGGGCCCAACTACACCTATTACCTTCAAATGTATCATCGGGTAGGATACGGATGATATCCATCGGATAATGGATAATTCACGGATAAACAGTTATCCAAAATTTTAAAATTGCGCTACCCTTGTCAACCAATAATATACCACTCTAAAATACACAATGATGTAAGAAAATCAAACTAAATGCAAAAGATTAAAAAATAAAAAAAAAGATTGAGATGTGAGTAGCCTACCTCAGTCCCCCAATAATTAAAATAAAAATTGATATAAATATTAGAGAGTATCATTTTATTAATCATACCCTTGAAGCATTTTGCTTTCTTAAATCAAATAAGCAATGTGATGTACATTAGTATGTGCGTTATAAAGTGTAACCATTTTTCAAATTATACAAAAACATATACTCTTATATGTCTATGTATAAATGTAAAATATAATAAACTATACTAAATATGTATAAATGTAAAATATAATAAACTATACTAAATATAAAATATAATATATATATATATAAAGTAAGCGGGTAATCGGATACTTTATAAATACCATATTCTACCCCGAACCTCAACATTTTTAAGCGGGTATGGGTATTACCCTATCCGATACCCGAATATGCTCTATCCTACCCTTACCCAATAGGTTATTACCCACAGAGTATTCGAACACGCGGATAAAATTGACATCCCTATTCATTTCATCATGTAAGAGACTACTATTCCATGGACCATAGTTTTCAAACCTGGAGAGAGAATTAAAAAAAAAGTAAATAAATAAAAAAAATATTTTGAGGTAAACAGGCGACGTCTCTTGCTGTTTCCTCCGCACTCTCCACTTTCACACTCATCCTCTCTCCGCCCGTGAGACTGGTTGCTCCGCCCTTCGCACTCATCCTCTCTCCGACCGCCGCTACTTGGAGGACTGGTTGGTGATCTCACCTCTTTTTAATTTTCTGTTATTCTCCGGATCACTCTTCTTGGCTTTTCATATACTCTATTTGCTTCGCTCGCTCACCAGGTGTTTGACAAATTGCCCAGTTGGCTAATTTATGCTTTCGTGCCTATTCTTGCTCATGTATGCCTTTTGGAAAGGGAAAGAGTAACAAGAAAACCTTTGCACTTAATTTATTTCCGACGACACTGAAAGTATCTTTGTTTGATAACACTTGCTGGGAATATGTATGATGCTGAACTCATTTTTTTTGCAACCGTCAACTTGACAGTGTTTTGTTTTCCTCATCTATCCACCATTCTGATTTTATTCTGGTGGAGCTCAAATCTTGCAGCGACAGAAATAGGAATATAGTATATTTTTAGCTCTAAATGTCAGTCTCTGTGTATAGGTTCTTTGTTTGCACCCAATTTTCTATTGGACTTGAATTGGTTTTGTCTGCCCATTACATATTAATTTCTGAAATATGGGAATTTTAGTGAGATGCAGGATGGTATCTCCTTTTCACCTTATTAAACTGTGCCCTTCTATCGCCTTCATACTGATTTTTGATTCTTTGGTCTCTCATGTTTTCATTTGGTTAATTTAATAATCTACTGTTATCTGCACATCAGTATATGCTTCATATTTTTGCTCAATTGGTCACTTTATTACATGGAGCTAAAATAAGCCAATGTAATAATACTATTATGTAGACATTTCTGCTGAAATTCATGTACTATAAGGTTTCTTTCAAACAGCCTTCTTCCTTATCTTAAGTGCTGCCGCAGGTCTGATTCATTAACTTCTGCAAAGGCATCTAATTTCTTGAAACTATGATTTGTCATTTTCCTACTCACTCCCTCAAATTAATTCACTAAACACCATCATTACTCAAAAATATTATCCCACTAAACACCATCATGTCTTAAGGGCTACCGTAGGTCTGATTCATAAACTTCATGACATATTTTACTTTTGAAATATTTAGATCTTCTAAACATTAATAATGACACTTACAGTTACAATAATTTATTATTTCAATATCTTAATGTAAAACAAATTTACAACTAAAGTATTAGACATGATCAATACGCGAAAAGTACTCATGGGTACTAAGTAAATAAAATCAAGAACGATTGATCGCTCATACTCATTAACCTATCGGAACAATCTTTACATCATAATCAAATCTTAGCACTCATTTAACAAATGTAATATGCATGCCTAAACACTTAAATTATAATCTAAAAAATGCAGTGAGATCATAGTTACTTTTAACTGAAACATGTTACTGCAAATACGCTTTAAATCTAAAGATCTTAAAATAAAATTAAAAAAAAAAATTACAGCATTATACATTTTTTAATGTATGTAGTGCTTTCTGTAAGGATTATACATATATATAAAACATATTCTAATAATTGAAAGCCTTGTCAATCACCTATTACTTGGTACTCAGGATAGATCTCTTTATTGCACCTGTGCAACTGGTGCACTGCAAAATTACTGTAAAATTAAATACGCAAGAAACAGCACATAGTGCCTTACTTGGTTTGAACTGTGTTTGGTGATACCAACATCCCTCACGTGACAAGGCCTACATGAAACTCAAGGTCCGGCAACTGCAACCACGCGCAAAAGAGCTCCTACATGTTATATGTTGTTTTCGCTTTCTTCAGTTTCCTTATCCTCGTTTCGCTTACATAGTTATTAAAGGCGCGCCTTGGGCGAGGCTATACCCTTAGCGCCTCGGTATAGGTTTTTCAAGGCGCGCGCCTTGGTGCGCCTAAGTGTGTGCGCCTTGGGCGCTCCCTTGAGTATTGTTATGTTTTTGTGTTGTTTTACATTTTTAATAGTTGAAGTAACACTTTTATAAGTGAAATAGCACTTTTTGTTATGTTAGCAACTTATCAAATAAATAAAATAAAATAAATAAACATATCATAAATATTAAATGAATGATTTAAGAAGTTAGGGTTCCCGTTCATTTCACTCCAAGTCTCCACGACGCAAACTACTCCAGCCTCCAACTTCCAACTGTCGCCGTCTGGTCGCCGTCCGCCGCGCTTCCGACCGCCGCTGCTACATCGCCGCCGTTCAGTCTTCCACCACAGCCTACAGCTACTGGAGCAGCCGAGCAGCAAGCACAACAAGTTAGTTACTTTGTCTTGATGAAGAAATTGAAGATAATGAATTGGTGTTTGAGGGTGATGACTTGACATGGGATATGGTTGCTAAAGCTAGTGAAGTTGACGAGCCAAGATATCAAACTAGAGGGAAATCATTGGGGGCAACTACCACTAGTTCCAAAAAGAAAGGCAAAGAAGTAATGAAGGAAAAGGGAACTAATCTAAGATTATTAGATGAAGAGGATGAAGAACAAGAGGAAGATATGTTGGGTTTGAAGAAGAAGAAGATTTTAATGGGGAAGAAGAACAATTTGATGATCAAGTCTTGGAGTTTGATGAAGAAGATGATAATTAAAATATATTTGTTGCTAGGATTGTGTTAGATGCTTTGATTGACTTATTTTATTTCAAATATTAGGAATTTTCATATATGCATGTTTAACTTTGGCTTAAATGGCTTAGTTTATATGTCATACTCTTATAAAATGTTATATTATATGCCTTTTAGACTTATTTTATTAGGTAAATGTGTTGTATATACGTTATATTTAGTGTAGAATAAATAATGGTGTTATGTTAAAGATTTAATTCCGAGGCGCGCCTCAGGCGTGCGCCTTGCGCCTTGGGCACAGATATGCTTCGGTGCGCCTTGCGCCCTTAATAACTATGTTCGCTTATCTTCTTACGCGTTAGCTTTCCGCAGGAGGTCTAACTGTACGCCACGTTCTTTTAGCCTTCATATATCAGCTTGCAACTTCTATGTGTGCGCTGCGGGTTGGCCTGCTCAACCCGCAACGTATACCTGTTGCACTGCAGCATCCTTTTATTATCCAGTTCCTTACCCAAAAGCTGCATTTTCGTTCATTACAAAAACATTCTGCACTTATTATTATTCATCTGTTGCCTTCACTTTGCTTTGTGCGCTATTATTCATCTATTACCTTCACTTTGCTTTGTGTGTACACCAATTAAGAATTAATTAGCCTGTCACAAAACCTTACCCACCCCGACTTATTGCACATAAAAAGATACTTCATATGCACTATCCACTGTAACAACCTTTAAATGATAATCAAATCAAATTATTACGTCGTACAACAATACATCTGGGCAAACACCTCAAGAATTAAGGTGTTGCCTCCCTAGTCTTAACTAAATTGATTTGTTAGACTTGTGGGGCTCGCTGGTTAAGCTTTGATTTTGATTTTGTAGACAACCCTACCTGCAGGTTCGTTTCCAGTTCCACAATCAATCATAGATTTTCTTAATCACTAATTATAATTGATTGATTGAAGAACGAAAAGTAGAAGGAAATCAAGCAATTCTCTTCTTCTATTTCAGTTACTGAAATAGCACTCTCCTTTTGTTTCTTTGAATTGTTTTGCTTTATAGGTTCTAATCTTGAGACAATAGATTTAAAAAAATAATAATTTGTCATTTTTCGTCTTATATTGGATAGTTTTAGTTCCTTGCACGGGTTTGGAAAATTGGAGAAAAATGTTCAAAGCAATTCCTTTGAAGCCTTTTCATAGGCAATCAACTGCAGCTGCTGTTTTTTCCCAGTTCAATTTGTGGGTTAGTTCTTTTATGATATTAATATTAATGTTATTTGAATTTTTATCTATTTCATTCTTTCACCCTTTTCCTTGCTTTTTTGTTACAGAGAGGAATGCATAGTAGAACCAATAAGGCAATGGAGTTCATAGCCAAAGGTTTTAGTGCTTTACAGGAAGTTGATAGAGTTATTGATCATTGTGAAATAGGTGACAAGCGTCTCCTCCCTTGGCTTAGGGTAATTTCATGTTTGAATGAACAACGAGATTATTATGATTTTCTTTTTTATTATTTTTTTGGTGCAGCATCATTTTTGTGTTTTCTGGAAAATATTCTCTCTCATAGTTAGATTCTGTATGAGTTAGCCGATGAACTGGTTGATTATGCTGAGGATCGGAGTTAAAAAGTTGCAATCTCTTGCTAGATTGCTTCTACTTAAAATATACTCTATATCCATTAGTTTACCTTTGTTTGTTTTGATACTTTGACAATATATTAACCTTTTTTTAAAAATCTCATGAATGACTAGTAGTTTTTGTTATGAACCCCACATGTTTTGGAGGTTCCAATGATGAAACTGAGAATGAGAAAACTCGCTATGTGGCTTATATGATTTATCCCGAAATTGAATTAGTACGATTGTAGTGAGGAATTGGATTGATACTCCCCATTTAGGATAGAAATGGGTCATTCCCGGAAAATGAGAGTTGGTTCCTTTTTTTCCTAAAAAGGTACTCAAACCTCATTTTAGAGAAATGGGCCATTCTGCTTACAACTGTGAGTATCAAGGTATATCCTCACTACAATCATAGCAATTCATATCCATTCCTCTCCATGATACCAGACACCTCCTTAGTCTTCATAAGCAACTTTTTTACTAAATTACCCTTTTTTGTAGGCTTAGCCCTGTTTCTAAATTGTGCGTGCTGCATCTCTAAAGTTTCTTTCTGCCTCTACTACAAAATTATTTTGATTAATGTTTTTCAAGTTAACACTAGTCTTTCTTCTTTTTTTTTTTTTTAAAGTTGAAGTAAATCTTCCATTTTTTACTGAATCACATTCTTTCTTTTGATTGTTGTCATCAGAGAGCAAAGGAAAATTTTGAGTTGGCTCTTGAAGCTGACAACTCAAATACTCATGCTAGATATTGGTTATCCAAAATGCATCTGAAATACCATTTCTGCCCCGGTTCTAATAAAGCTATGTAAGATTACTGTTTTACTGTTGTAACTTTTCATGTGAGGGTCCTTTACATACACATTTTGGGTTTACTAAATTAGCCATGTCTGGAAAAGCTCTGGACTGCTTCTGAATTCTAATCAATTCATCAATTTTCATAAATTTGAAATTTTGATCTTTAATACTCCTCTGACGTACTGAATCACTCAGTTGTCATACACTAAAGTGATTATTATCACTTGATTGTTCTTTGGCAAAAGTTTTGTATGAATTCCTCTATGCTCATTTTTTTTTTAATCTTCTCATGTTCAAAGAGGAGCTGCATTGCTAGTGGAAGCTGCTGAGATGGGCAATCCTGATGCACTGTATGATCTTGGTTGCCGTCTAAGAGCCGAGGTCAGATTTTCTAATTAATATTAAATATTAAATTGTCTCCACTCTATCTAGTTGATTTTATTTATTTTTTTTATTATTATTATTATTTTTTTTTTGTGTTTTTCACAAAAAAAGTTCAACTAATTCATGTCCTTAGAGTTAAAAAACCTACAACAAACCAGCTCTTTTCACTTGGTTGATCAATGATCTACGCTTGATATTGTAGTTCTTATGCAACTCAAATTAAGTAGTATAATCCATTGCTTACTTATTTCTATCATCCAATATATGTGGCCTGATAGAAGTTTAAGTTCTAAATAATTATTTGGAATATCTATTTATTATGTGACATGCACTTCTGAGTTTTTTTTTTTGGTATGAAATTTAGTAGGTGAATACTTATACCACATCATCCTCATGTATACTTTATAATTTCCTATAGCAGCAATATTGGTTGATACAAGGTCTTGGAAAGACAGTGGATTAAGGTTGGTATAGTTTGTGTCTATAGAAAGCTTTTAAATTTAATTCTGTGAAACTTTTGTTACTCAGAATGGCCAACTTTTTTTTTTTGCAATTTTGTAGAATATAATCTTGTGATTTTACTGTTGCTTACAGCTGTGTTCCATTAATGTATCTTGTTCCAAAGAGACGAAAATTTTCTTCTGGACCAATTTATATTGTCTATGTTTTTAATTTATTTAAAATAATCTTTTGTTAGAATCCTTACGCATCAGAACAGCAAGCTTTCTATTATCTGGAGAGGGCAGTTGACCAGGTATTTACACAAGAAATGCACAGATGATATCGTTTTCAATGTATTTTTTACTCTCAATATGTCATATATGGTGTTTGAAGCCTTAATAGAACTTGTCATGTTCTAGTTACATCCGAGTGCTCTCTATCTCCTAGGAGCTGTATACTTGACTGGGGATTGTGTGAAACAGGACATTTCTTCTGCCATATGGTGTTTTCTTAGAGCATCTGAAAAGGTAATCAATTTTTCTTCTTGAAACTTAATTGCGATTTGTTATCAAGAAATAATGATTTTGATTCACACAAGTAGTCAAATATATTAGTACATGTCATGCAAATGTTGCTCTAATGATTTGTGGTCTATGCAATGTTTAGCTTTTCAAAAGATATAAGTTTGATCTCTTTGGACTTGAGGGTGCTTGACTATTTTGTCCCATAAAAAACTTTTAACCTTTTGATATTATATAGGGTCATGCCGGTGCTGCCATAGCTTATGGATCTCTTATTCTTGCAGGTTAGTTCTTTTCCTTGGAATTTGTTTAGTTGAATTATGTTTGCTTCTTGTGCTATCTCAAGTAATGGAAAAATGAGTTGGACAGATGCTGGGAGTTTTTTATAAGTTCAATAGGCAATTAAGTGATCAACAATGTTCCCTCAAACTTAGTAGTCCTGGGGGAAAAAAAAAGCTAGAAAGAACACCTTCTGGTAGTATTGTCCACACTCAACAGAACCACTTGGGTAAACCACTTTGTCCATTATATTTTTCCATTTCATCTCCTTAAATTTAGTTTTTCTTTAGGAGATCAAATTAACAGTTTTTTTTATTTTTTTATTTTTTTACCTAGGTGCCTTAATGAAAAAGAATTAGTAGTATCCGAATACCTCGTTGCCGTCATCCGAACTTGTTTTGTATTATCTTAGGCACTTTCTAGATGTATGATGCGAGGCAAGAAAGGAATTTTATATATTATAAAGCTTAAAGTGATAGTAATAGCTGAATATAAAGCTTAAAGTGATAGTAATAGCTGAACATCACTCGTATCAAAATATTAATTTTACTCTATCTTTCAGTTTCATGTTAAAAGTAAATGTGAAGACTCAACAAAACAGCTTGAAACTATGTTAAGGCAAACCATCGGGATATTGTTACAGAACATTGCATGACATCCCCCCTTTATGTTTCAACATATTCCTTCCTTATGATTTGTGCTTCAGTGTTTAAAAATATAAATAACTTGACTCAACCAGATAGGCTGAAACTACCTTCCTTTTTTCTTTTCTTTTTCTGTATAACAAGTGTTGTTTGTTTTGTAATAGAAATAGTTCAAGTCGCATAGGCAATTTCAGTAATCTCTGAGAATATTACTGAAGAACGTGTTCTGACTTTAACTTTAGAAGTTGAGGCAGTCATCTTTATACTCAGTGGAGCCGTCTAAACATCGTTGGGCAGACTCGTTTGAACATTCACGTCAACCTCTTCATTATTATTTTGGCACTTGAAATTAGTTTCTTTGCCTTTTCACTGGGTGGTCTTTGGGATTCACACAATATTCACAACAGCTAGATATATATAATCCATTTCATGTAGTTTGGTATTCTATCTTATGAACCAAAATTAATGAAAAAAATTTCCCTGCCTATGTATGGGACATTGAAATCGTCCTCTATATAAGCTTTTATCTTTTGCATTGCTATAGAATCTCCCTATAAGCAGGGATGGTGTCATTCATTAATATTTTCAGAACTTTGAAACACATGAAGTCTGAGAATCAAATTTATGAAATTAGATATGCCTTTTGATTGAGATTGTGTGATTAAATGTTTGGTGATTTAGAAGTCCTCTCTTTTATGTAACTTTCCATGCAAATATTAAATAGTCTCAAGTTATCTGGAGATGTTGCATCTCTTAAGTACAATGTACTTAACGTTTAGGGGGTGTTTGGTTGAGTGGTTTTGTTTGTGGGGAACTGGAAAGGAAATCAAATATGATGTATTACATGGAAGAAGAAATGGATTCAAATCTATCACCCTCAAACCTATCACCCTCTCTTTAATTCTCATTATTTCTCTGTTCTTTAAAATATTGGCAAATATCCCCCATGAAATTTACTCCCTTTCATATTTAAAAAGGACCCCAAAAAAGGTTCAAGAGGACCCTCGGGTTATTTAAATACCTGTCGGTTTACATTTTTGTAACGAATGATGTAGGCATTCAAGTTCCTGAGTCACTAACCAAATTCAATGTGAAGAAAGCATCGACAAACATAAAATTGAGGAAGAATATTGGAAGCTCCGAGTATAATCCAGTCGAAATGGCAAAAGAGCAATTTGAGATTGCTGCCAATGCAGGATGCGATCTTGGATTGAAATGGCTAAAACTCCTCGAAGAGAAAGAAAAAGAAAAAAGCCAGTTTGCTGGGACTCTTGATATATAGAATTCAATTATCAAGTGATCATATGCCGCCAAAAAGTTGGAAAATGACATAATGAACTTGGTTTGGTTTCTTAAACTCATCAAAGGAAAGATGATCAAAAGAGCGTACCATGCCAGTCTTTTGTACAGCAACTTCAAGTATAAAGGTGCCATGCATCCTATTTCCAGGTACGTTCATCGAGTATGGTAACCACCACATATATAAACTATTGAGGGCATGCCCTTTGAAGTCATGGTAGCATGTCAACATTGTTGCCGTATAATTACATTGGATGTGAAATATTGATTTTCTTTATACGGTTAGGTCATGGTGATTAGTGGTGAACGACGCAAGGGGGAGAGTTCAAAAGATAGTTAAATTTTTGTCCTTTAAAGCGTCTTGCTCATTTATTTATTTTTTACGTCTGTTGAGTAAGGAATGATAGTGTGTTCTCTCTACTGCACTTTCCTCGTTTGAAAGCATTTGAGTTATGAACATTAAGACTCCCACTCTGGATTTTTTTTTTTTTTGGGTAAATATTAATATACTTAAAGTTCACCAAACACTCATGCTCCAAGGTTTCTTATAACTCCCTCCCCTAATTCGTTCTGAAAAGAAATTTGGGTCATTCATTTTAATAAGGAGCCCAGTAATCAGATGAGTTAACCCGCTTGGACTTGGTTACTCCTACTCTGTATTTAAGATTCACCAGCCTTTGTATGTGGTATGCCGTATGTTGCACAATGCGCAATGTTTGTGCGTACTACTTGTACGGATATTAGGTTCGTGCAACGATTATGAACCATTCAAATTCAACTCAAATGAAAAATGGTTAATCGTAAAAAAATCATGAATTTTACTTATTTTGCAAATTAATCCTCATATTTTAAAAATTATAAAAAAAATAAAACTAATAATAATAATAATACTCCCTCCGTCTCATGTATTTTTACCTACTTTTCATTTTGGGGTGTTTCACGTATTTTTATTCATTCCATTTTTGGCAAAAATAAATAATATTTTATTACCTACTTTTTACAATCCCAACAACTTTAACTATTTTTTTACACTTTATTCATCATTCTCAATAATTTTATTCACTTTTTCTTTTTAAATTACTAATTTATCTCTACTTTCTCTTACATTATATATTAAAAAAATAAAACGTCTTAATCTCCGTGACCGTACAAACGAGTAAAAATACCCGGGACGGAGGGAGTAATAGTAATAATAATAATAAAAAAACTTGTTAATGACCAATTCATGTAAAAGTTTAAGCTAATAGAGAATTAAATCGTTTAATACTTAATCAAATTACTCTAACACGCTCACTCCCCCTCACATTCAGGTGGGGTTAATTTTTGCATCAAGCCTTGCATGTGGAATTTTCTCATAAATGGGTGGCCGTGAGTTTTCTCTGATACCATATTAAATGACCACCTCATCTAAAAACTTAAACTAATAGCGAATTGAATTGTTTTATACTTAATCAAATCACTCAAACAAAATAACCTTTAAGTATTGTTGTAAAATTCATCTAATTTTTTTTAAAAAATCACTTTTAGTCATAAATTGGATACGATTCAATATTTAATGGATTCAATATTTAACGGTGGTGTTCTTTTTTGTAATTTCTTGATGGTGATGATTAATTTGTAATAAGAATAAAGTTCTTACATTTTCATGCAATTAACCTAATAAAAAGTATAATAACATATTTAAAGGTGAATTTTTTTTAATAATTACTCGGTCTTGTCCAAACCGTCTCACGGACGGACTATCCATTTAATAGTTAGAAATATTTGCGGTGATTAAGGAAGGAAAAGCCGATGGCATGCACTGCGCGGGCTATTATCAATAAATTGCTCTTTTTATTTGTAATTAAATTTAAATAGAGATTTTGAAATAATATAATTATTTTATTATTATTAATGGAATCATGCATTTTTTATTTATTTATTAAATGAATATTATCATTATTATCACATTTTTATTAATATTACAAATAGTTTATAAAATAATTTATTCGAACATTGTCACTTTTTATTGATCAAATATCTCATTTTATTATAATTATTATCACTTTTTTTCAGTTTAATTGGACGATAATCACTTATCAATAATCAAATATTATTTTTTATTAAAAATGTTATTACTTTTTTTCGTCCTATTAATTATTCATAAAATAATTCAATTGATAAGTTATCACTTTTTATTAATTATGTATTATTTTTATTAAAAATATTGTCACTTTTTTTAATATATTCTATTAATTAATAATAATAAAATAGTTTAAAAAGATGATTATCATTTTTCCTTATCTATATATATATATATATATATATATATATATATATATATATATAACTTTTTATTGAAAAGATTGATATTACGTGCACCCGCAACACCCATATTTGTACAACTTTTTATTCTATTTTGTATTCATGTTATTCTATTTTGTATACTTGTTTCTTAATATACTTTTTTTACACTAAATTTTTCATTAAAAAAACTATCATCCATATGTGTATAACTTTTTATTCAATAGTATATAGATATTTTTTAATAATTGTATATTTCTTACACTCAATTTTTCATTAAAAAACTAACAATTACTAAATTGTATACATTTTTGTTCATAATTGTATATGTTTTTTTATATTTGTATATGTTTTTTAAAGTGGGTGCACCCATGTGCACTGTATAATTAGCATTATTGAAAATGTTATTTGTTATCACTTTTTATCTGTCCTATTAATTATTCATAAAAAACTTCAATCGGTAAGTTACTACTTTTCATTAATTATGTATCACTTTTTATTAAAAATATTTTCAACTTTTTATAGATTCTATTAATTATTGATGAAATAATTTAATTGGATGATTATCATTTTTTCTTAATCAAATATCACTTTTTATTAAGAACGTTATTACTTTTTATAATGTACTATTAACTATTAAAAAATAATTCAATCAGGCAATTATCATTTTTATTAATCAAGTATTTTTTTTAAGTTATTACTTTTTTATAGAATGTAAAATATTGAAAAAGAAAAAAAATTAAATTTTAAAGTTAATAAAAAAAAGTAGGTCTTGTAAGATCATTTCACGTGAGACAATTTTTACTTTTTAAAATAGTTATCGCTCTCGCTAATTTATAATAAGAATAAAGATCTTAATTAATCTAATAGAAAATATAATAACATAAAAAATGTTATTGAAGAATATCAAATAGCGATATTTTTAACTTTATTTTAGACTTTAGTCTTTACAGTATAAGATACTCGTCATTATATTTTTCAGATGTATTGTGTGATTTTTTTTATAAACGTAAAATTAGTCATTATTGGAGAAATTAGTGACATACAGCTTCCTCTTTCTCATGCAAGGTGATATCTTTGTCTATTTTATTTCGGTGAGTCAATTTCATGAAAATTCATCTGTATAATAGATGGTTTCTTTTTATATAAAGATAACTACTCTTTTGTATAACAGACCATTAATAGAAAAGTTTAATATATGTATAACTACTTTTATATATATATATATATATAATTTTTTCTTTTGATACAATTGCATTTTTTAGATTCATTGAACTAGCACGCATGAATCAATCCCTCACCAATGTAAATCTATATTTATAGGTCAGAATCTTTTTATGAAATGAACGATAAGGGATAATATTCAATAAAAATTGATGATTAATAAAAAGTTATAATGATCACAAGTGAGGTATCAATTATAGATTCGAATTTTTTTTATTATTATTTTTCTATCAATTACGAAACTGTAGACATGCACGATCTTAAAATCATTTAAATTAATTTAATAATAATTATATTAAAATTTCATACATCTTAACTCTCATAACAATTTTCACAATTTCTTATTTGTTTGTTCCACAATAATTTCACACAAAAAAACCCTCAAAAGTTACATTAATTTAAAATTTGTCACACCTTTTTCACACTCATAACATTAACATTAATTTACGCGTTCTCCATTAATTAACTTAGAATATTAAAATACATTCAAAAGTCAATAAAATTAGTTAAAAAATAATTTTTTTTAACAAAGTGTAATAATAAATTTGAAAGTTATTATGAGACGGAGAGAGTAAATTAAACATGATTTTTAATACTCTCTCTATCCCACTGAAAGATCTCATTTACTATATTGGGTGTTTCATTCATATGTTCTCATTTTTCCCCTTTAGTAAAAAATATCATATATAACTCATTACTAATACAACTACTCATCACACATAAAATAATAATACTCATTAATTCACGTGCAAAAAGAAAATGAGAAACTTTACCCGAAACAGAAGGAGTATTTTATATTTATTTATTATCATTAAAAATAAAATATTAATCACGATAAATTTTGTAAGCTTACTAATTATTAAAATGACAATTTTACATCTTTTAAGTTAAAAATAAAATTTATTACAGTAGCAATGCATAGAAGAATGATAATATCCATTTCGCCAACAGGGCATAGCTCAAGTGGTAGAGGGGATGATGGAAAGGCCTTCCAGCTGAGCTTAGTTGCTGCAGGGTGGGGGTTCGAATCCTGCCTTTGGTATGAATTTGGCCCCTTGCAACCACAAGTTTAACAGTGAGCCCTCCCTATAAGTCACTTGAGTCACATCCTGCTATTTACCTCCTCCACCAATCCTCAGAACAGAGATTTGCCTTTCCATCTTCTGCTTAATGAAAACCTACTTACTATTTGTAGCTGTACCTGACATACTCTGCCTACTCTGCTATTTTAAATCATTTCAGATTCTTAAAACTCCAAGGAAAATATTGTCTGAATCGCACATTAACGTAATACTCCTCCATCTCCTGAACTACTCAACACTATTTTTTTTATAGGTTTCACGAAATTTTTTACTCACGTTTTAATTTTATTCAAAGCGGTAAAAGATACTCCCTCCGTCCCAATAAGTATTTTACGTATTGGTGTGCATGAAGTTTAAGAAAATTTTGTATTTTTATGTATAAAGTAAGAAAAAGAATATATATTTTAGTTGATTCAATGAAAAAGATGTGTAAAGTTATTGGAAGGTGTGTAAAGTTGTTGGGAGATGTGAAAAAGTAAGTATTATATTGGAATGTGTGTAAAAAGTGAGTATTGTTATAATGTATTTTTTACCAAATTTAGTAAAAGTAAAGTGTAAAATATTTTGAGGGACAAATGAAAAAGGAAAGTGTGAAATACTTTGGGGGACGGAGGGAATACTCGACTATAATAATAATTACTCCTTCCGTCCCGGTATAAGAGGGGTTTTTTTGCACGTAGATTAAGGAGTATTACTATTAGTTAATATGTAGTGGATAATTATATTAGTGAAAGTGTGGGGCCCATATTTTTATTGTATTAGAAGGGGTGTGTGGGTTCCATGTGTGTAAAAATGGATAATGGACTTTTGGGTGTAACGATCAAAATGGAAAAAACCCTCTTTGAATGAGATTGAGGGAGTATTTTTTACACACAACTCAATATAATATACTTCCTTCATCCCATGCAAAGGGTAACTTTTGATTTTTAGCACGTAAATTAAGGAGTATTATTATTTAATGTGTAGTGGATAGTTGTATTAGTGGGTGTGTATGGGTCCCATTTGTTTAAAAAAAGGAAATAGGGTCCTTTGGGTGGGACGCCCAAAATGGAAAAATGAACCCTTTGGGTGGGACGAAGGGAGTACGTTTTTTTACTTATCTCAACAAATTTACGCGAATCTTTCATTAAGTTTGTTAAAATACTACTCCCTCCATCCCACAATACCATTCACACTTTTTACATTTATTCATCCCATAATACCCTTTACAGTTTTTAGATTTGTCCGTCTCACAATACCCTTCACATCCCAAAAATAATAAAAAATAATTACCAATATATCCTTCAACTACTCAATAATTTCAAAATGCCATTTGAGTTTAAACTCATAATTAGCCCTAATTTATGAATTTGGCACAAATTAAAAATTCTAACATAATTAACATAAACATAATCAACAATTCGATTAGCATTCCACCATTGCATTTCGAATCAAATTTTTTCCCAACTCATTCCACCCCCTCTCTCTTTCTCTCTCTTTTTTCTCTTTCTTTCTCTCTCGCTGCTCACTCGTCTTCTTCACTGGAGAAACCCTAGCCCCCCTCCTTCTCAATGTCGATTCGTCGATAAATTCTAGCCTCCCTCCTACTCAACGTCGATCTAAATATTTGTGGTGTGAAAAATCCTAAGCCATTCTCTTGCTCCTATTATCAGTTAATCTAAACCTCTCTAGTAACCCTCTCTAAGGGAGATTGCTGGAACCATCGTTGATATGTCGTTTCCGACTCCTTTCCCGAATCTGAGGATTCCGACTGTGTGGTTGAGGATGCTGTTCATTGCAGCCTCTCCGTGGTAGGCCTGTGCCAGCTTGAGGGTGGCGACGAAGGCATTAGCGAGGGAGGACTGAGCATGGAGGAGTGGGCCCAGGGCGGCGGGGAGGCGGCTGAGGGCGATGTTGAAGTAGATCTCGAGGGCTCTGGAGCGGAAGGGGTGGGAGGGCTAGCAAGGGTGGAATTTGAGGCAAGCGCGGCGGAGGAGGGTGGCGCGGGACTAAGCGTGGCAGCGCTGCCGTGCGAGGGTGAGGGAGAGCTTCAATGGAGAGGATCTGCTACACTGCACAGGCTCCTGCACACATAACTTGGCCGACAACCCCCCTCTCCCGACATCTACTGCTTGGAGCATGATATTCAGGTTTCAGGTTGCTATTCATCATTCTCTTATCAGATCTGGTTTTTTATTTTTCTTTTTCATTGCTTTTAGATCTGATAAATTTGTGAATTTAATGAGTTTAATCTTATGTGATTTGTGTTTTTCTGTTTTGTGTTATTCATTTGATTTGTTCGCAGGAATATTTTACATATGTAGTTTCAAAAATCGAAAATGCCTTGTCGCTGTTCTTTTTGTTGGTGTAGATTTTATCAGATCTATTTGTGATTGTTTTGTTTTGATGTTCTTCATCAAATCTACAATCTGTGATGTACTCTGTAATTTAAAGGACATTGTATAGTTGTATAATTTTTAATCTGATCTAATTGCATTCAATGGGGTTTTTCAAGATCTACAAGATGACTTATTTATGAGGTTGGTTGAGGAACAAATTTCAATTTAATTTCAGTCTGTAATTTCTAATTGAATTGCAATTAATTTATGTAATTCTATATAATTTCAGTAATTTTTGTAATTTTTTTAGATTACAATTTTAATATTTAATATTTCTTAAATTTCATAAGCTTTTAATGTTTTGGATTAATTAAAGTTAATCCAAATCATTAACTAAATTGTATTAACATTTTTACCTCTGAAAAAATCAGTTGAAAAAGTCAAAAAGCAAGTTTTCTTAAAAAACGTGGAACAGTAAGTATGAAGTATCTTCCAGGATGGAGGGAGTATTTTATTTATTTTCTTTATTACTTTATACTCCGTCCGCTGAAAATATATATATTTTTCTATTTTAGGCGTCCGCACCAAAAGTAGTGTACAATTCTCTTTTTAAACACATGGTACTCATACACACTTCACTAATACATTTAATATATGAGACTCACACACCTCACTAATACAACTATCTACTACACATTAAATAATACTTCCTCTGTCCACTGTCAATCTATCCATTTTATCATTTTGGATCGTCCATCCTTAATCTATCTATTTTTCTTTTTGGACTATGAGACTCATACCCTTTACTAATACAAATAAAATATGGGACACACACCCTTTATTAATACAACTACTTACTATACATAAAATAATACTCCTTAATCCACGTGCAAAAAATAAATTGATACATTGAGGATGGATAGAGAGAGTAATACTCTTTAATCCACGTGCAAAAAGCAAATGTATACATATTGGGTGAACGAATGGAGTACATTTAAAAAAAGGGCCGCGGATACACGCCTTGACCCGTACGTTTTGGGGTGACCCAAATCCTCGTAGCAGAAGATTGTTGATAAAAAAAAATGAATAAACAGAACACGTGAACCCGTCCCGTACGGTTCTAGGCACGGACATGTAATATAAGACCTATGCAGGTAATTGAGTGAGTTTGAGGCGGGTCTTCAAAGAACTGACCGATTCTAAATGGTTAATTACCTGCCTCGACCTACCAATTGACATCACCAATGATATTTATATAATTTGATTTTCCTAAACACAAACAAACCAAAATCAAACGTAAGTTTTTGCAAATAAAAGTTTCGTTTACAAAATATACGAAAATTTTCCTCTTTTTTGTTTTATTTTTTCAAAAAAAAATATTTATCCACTATTACTAGTTGTCTCTTGTGTCCTTTGGTACACAAAGTGTATAAGAGTATAACATTTTGATCTAAAAGGTATAGATTTTGGTTAATAAAAGAATAATTTTTTAATTGAAAAGATCAGCTAAAATATGAAGAGTATAAATATTTGATTAAAAAATTAAATTTTATTTTTCAGAATAGTAAAAGTAAATATAGGTATAATATTTAATATTAAAAAATACTTCCTCTCTCATATTAAAAAAAGTGATAATTTTTAGAGATATTATGATATTTTTTTGTAATAAATAAATGATAAAGTATGTTAGGTGGGTTAGGTAAAGATGATTTTTTTTTTGTAAATAAAGTGAATGGGGAAGAATGATTGTGTTTGACTTATTACTTTTATAGAAGATGCAAATTTTTGTGGGACAACCCAAAATAGAAAATGTGTCATTTAAAATAGGACGGAGGGAGTACAATTTTTTTAAAAATTTAAATTTAGAAGCACTGTGTTCCCAGACCACACAAATTTTAGCGCTATTAATGTTAGTTAGAACATAGAGCGTTTATAATAAAAATTCAATCAAATAAAATAAATTCATTTTTTTAAAAAAAATAATTATTTTATTTTATTTAATGGTTGACATTGATTTGTATATTGATCTAATGGATAATATTGTCCAAGTGAATCGATACACCCAATGCATCCTACTTGGACTCTAAAATTAAATACTAATATACATTGATTTACCACGTACTCATATACTTTGTCACGTATATTTTAGAAAGAAATTAATGTTATATGAGTGAGTTTATTGTGTCTTTGGGTGTATAAATTGTATAAGAATATACTCTCATTTTGTTATAAATGATTCATACTTTAATTAAAAAGGGTATAATTTTTTCATTGAAAAGGTATACCGAAATATGATACTCCTTCCGTCCATCCTAAATATATACATATGCTTTTTGCATGTGGATTAAGGAGTATTATTATTTTATGTGTAGTAGATAGTTGTATTAATGAATGGTGTGAGTCCCATATTTTATTTATATTAGTGGAGGGTGTGAGACACATAGTCGAAAAAGGGAAATAGATTAATTAAGGATAGCCGGTCCAAAATGGTAAAATAGATAGATTGATAGTGGACGTAAGAAGTATTATAAATGTTTAATTAAAAAATTAATTTTTTCCCAAGAAATAAGGGTACACATTTTTATACTAAATGGTATACTTTATTATTTAATATTAAAGAGTATATTTTTCGAAAAATGCTGGATTTGGGGCGTAGTATCTTGGGGGCATGCAAGTTTTTTTACATGTTATATTTCTCTCAACATATTATTTATGGTGCTTTTATGACGATCTAAATGCATCAAAATATGTTAAGTTTTATAAGATTATAATAAGGTGCAGGTGGTAGTTATTTTTCTAAAATTTTTATTATTTTATTTAATGATAAAAATTAAATAAAATTTTAATCTAATAATTATGATCTTCTAGATACATCCTAGACTCAATAATTATATATCTTGTCATATTTTAATCTCCAAAATTATTTAACACCTACTATATATAATTTTCCAAAATTTACACTTTTATTATTTAAATATTCACACTTATTGTAATATTAGTTCATTATTATAATGAAAATTAATATAAAAAAAATGCTCCTCGTTTTGATATTTTGTGCTAGTTTACTGTAATGGGGATATTTAAAAATAATTTATCTTTTAAACTAATTTTATTGATTTATTTAGGATAAGTTAGTATTTCAACAATAAAGAAATAAAGTATAAAATATGTTAATTGTATTTGTTAATGATAACCATTTTGAAATTATAGCAATACCTTTGTGACAACTGAACATTGAGATTATTTTACTTTTCAATAATTTGTTGCTTTCTACTAAATAATTTTTTTTATTTATATCATAAAATGTTCATAAAATAGTTTATTTTTACAAGCATAATTTCTTATGTGTTTTACCAAACTAATTCGGTGAGATCTTGTATAAAGTTTTTGTATTAATTTAAAGGTATTATATAGGGGTGTTTGGTATATGAAATTATACGTATTTTTTAAAATTTCATATCGAAAATTCGGTAGGTATTTTTATAACTAAAAAATTTAATATCATACCGAATTTTGGTTAATCTATAACAATATGATTTTCTTATAATTTAGTACGGTTCGCAACAAATTTTGAATTATATTTGGATTGATATAATTCGAATTGGTGCAGTTCGGCATAATGGATTTACCAAACAAATGCATTTACAAAAATATTTAATTTTTTTATATTTATTTTTAAAATAAGATGTAAATATTGATTTATAATTAGTGATTTTATAAGTACATTTAAAATATATTATAATATAAAATTTAAATATATTTTAAATCTTATTAAAACACATTATAGTTAATACTATATACAAACAATTATTTAATATATAAATCTTTATCATATTATATAATTAAAGATAATAAAATTATAGAAGTAGAGCTGTTACAAGAAACGAGCTGCTCGATGGCTCGACTCGACTCGACGCTTGACTATTCGAGCTCGAATCGGTACAGTTTGATATAATGGATTTACCAAACAAATGCATTTACAAAAATATTTAATTTTTTATATTTATTTTTAAAATAAGATGTAAATATTAATTTATAATTAGTGATTTTATAAGTACATTTAAAATATATTAAAATATAAAATTTAAATATATTTTAAATCTTATTAAAACACGTTATAGTTAATACTATATACAAATAATTATTTAATATACAAATTTTATCATATTATATAATTAAAGAAAATAAAATTATAGAAGTTGAGCCGTTACAAGAAACGAGCTGCTCGATGGCTCGATTCGACTCGACTCTTGACTATTCGAACTCGAGTTCGAACTTGTCTAAATACTCGTTACGTTATCGAGCCGAGCTCGACTTGACTCAATAAGACTCGATAATAATATTAGTATTAATAATAAATATTATATAATGATAATTATATATATTAATATAATAATTATTAAATATATTAATTAAAATCTAGCTCGATTAGGCTCGAAATCTTGACTTGTTTAACTTAATGAGTTGAGTCGAGCTCAGCTGATCAAATCAAGTCAAGCTCGAGCGCGGCTCGATAACTACTCAAGCCAAGCTCGAACATGCACTATTCGAGCTCGCTCGACTCGTTTAATAGATAGAAGTAAGAATTTATGCATTTATAAAATAAAAATTAAATAATTAATAATATTTTAATATCTAACGCAAAAGATGATCAATTTTTATAATATGAAGTATAAATTATTAAAAAAATATAAATATTATTTTAGTAGGAAGATAATTAAAAGTAGAATATAATGTTTATTTTTTATTATTGAGTTAATAGTGTATAAAATTTTATTTTAAAGTATATTTGTATTCGGCTTTTCGGTTCGGTATGAATCAGTTCGGGTTTCAGTACGATTTATCAGACGATATTCAACTCTATTTTGTAAAATATTTCGATTTGATTCGGCTTGAAAAAGTCAAATAATCAAAAAATTTTAGTGATTCACAATTTTTTCAATTCGATTTTACTAATATCTAATTACAGCCATAATATTAGTATATTACAAGATCTCCTAGTAAACTACATGAGATTTTCTTCAATATGATGTGACAACTTGAGAGTAACTTGAGGCTTATGTGTCAATTTGACATAATTTATATTTTTTAATATATTTATTTTTAAAAATCAATTCTTAATGCTTAATTTTTTAATAAATTTTAGAGCTGCTGAGAAAATCATAATCAATTATATTTATTTGTTGAGTGTTATTATTATAGTATATTATATTCCTAAGCTTAGAAGAATAATATGATTGATTTGGCTACATAATGTAAATGGAATTACACATATCAAGTAAGATGAGATTTTTTACTAGCTTCTTTCATATTTTCATTTGATTCCTCATGAAAATTAAGAGTCTTAAACTTAAGACTTTAATGAGATCGAAGAACTTTATTTTATAGAAATAAATCATAACATATATTTTTGTCTTTAAAATGAGATTAATGTTCAAATTGATATACTTTGTATCTAATTCACTTTACTAGTATCTTAATGAATCCGTAAGTATTTAAATGTATCCGTAAGTATTTAGTGTTTACATTCTTCGGTGTTCATAATTTGAATAATATTCTTGGTGTTTTTTGTGCATATGTTATAATTTTTCTTTAAGCGATACTTTTTTTTTATTGTTTGGTTATATTTCTTTTGTTGTCTATCTATTCTTAATTCTAATTTGAATATTCCTTTTCAACATGTATTTTAATTATGTTTTGAGGGTTGTGGGTAGTATTTTTATAGATTTTTTTAAAAAAAAAATGTATTTGACTTATTCTCAACTATTATATGTATTGTGCTTCAATGTCCAATATTTAATTCATTATGCATGAATGTAAACAACATAAATATTATTTTAAGATGATTGAGATTTTTCTAAACAAAGTTATTGAAAAGTTAATTGTATTAATCTATTACTAATTTTAAATGAATAAATAAATAAGAGAAGAAAAGAATTTAAAATAATGAAAATTGATTTGTAGGCCTTGAATCACATTGAAAACACCATTTTTACCACTTTTATAATGAGATAAAAATATTTATAATGAAAAGTTTAACTAATAATCTAAATTATTTTTTAACAAATAAATATTTAATGATCACTCATAATACACGAGTTACATCCTAGTTGTGATATTAAATGTCAGTTTGTGATACAATGATTTGTACAAAACATTGGAATTGATTGAAAATAATTGAAAGTTGAATTGGATCTTTTATTATATATTTTAAATTATTTGGATTCTTTCTAATTCTAACATGATATTCATTAGACAGAGATACGTTATAAATCTCTTTAAAACGTATACATTCTTTTATTTTGTTTTATCTCAATGCAAAATAAATGTTATATCCTTTTAACATTAAATTGTAAAGACGCACCATGTGTCCTAATACACAAATTTTTGCCTTATAAAATAAAATTTACGTACTATACATTAAAATTATATTTGTTTTCGTTTATTATTCCAAGTGTAAGTTTAATAAATATGAATACCTTTGGTCGAGAAGGAATATTAACCTTTATTTCAAACACCTACTATACATTATGTATTCTCAATTAACTTTTCTTTCTTCCTTTCTCATACCATCTTTCTTCTGTTACTTCATATCAAATTCTTACACATTTTTATACATTGATTTGACATATTCTTTCCATTTTAAAGATATTGACCTTTTTTTTACTGATATTAAAAAGTATAATAATTTAACGTATAATTAATTGAAGATATAATATTTTAATGTATAATAAGTAATTGTATTAGTGTTGTTAGTGAGCCCTCTAAATATATTTATTGTTTGTGTGAATCTATGTAGTTCAAAAGGAAAATATATCAATTTTTTAGGAACAAAAAAAAGGAAAGTATGTTAATTTCTTTGAGGTAGATGTATTAAATATTATATACTATTAAGGTAAAGACTTGTATGAGATGATCTCACATAAGGGCTTACGTAAGACGGACAAAAAATGATAACTTTCATAATGAAACGTGATAATCAATTAATGAAAACTAATAATGTTAAACAATTTATAGTATAAATGAAAATGATAACATTTTATAATGAAAATGATAACTATTTAAAAAAATGTAAAATGATCTCACGTGAGACGGTTCCACACAAGATTTATCCTATTATTAAACTCTATAACAAATACTTCCTCGATCCCATATCAAATTTCACACTTAACGTTTCCGTCTGTCTCACATTAAATTTTACAAAAAAAACATATATTAATCATCAATTTTTAAAGTATATCTTAATTACAAAATTATCAACATAATAATTTATATTTTATTTAAAATTATTATATTTTCGTAAAAAGTCTATAAAATTGGATAAAAAATAATTTTTCATTAACTCTATATTCACTGTGCAATTTAATATGTGAAGGATGGAGTATAAATTATTATGTATTTAATATGTGAAGGATGGAGTATAAATTATCATTAACTTTAATTTCATATATTTTCATGAAAGAAAAAGACACTTAATTAATATATCTCTTAACAAATTTTATTAATTTTAAAATTGTTATTATTTTTTTAACACATAACATATTTTAACATTTAATTCATTAAAATAGAAAATTGTGAAAAAATGCTCGAAATAATACTCCCTTGTCCCGGGTATTTTACCCATTTGTACGGTAACAAAAATTAAGAGGTATTGTGTTTTAATACACTCCCTCCATCTCGTTCTAATAGTTATGTTTGCTTTTTGCACAAGAGATTGATGAGTATAGTATTTTAATGTGTATTGAGGTGAGAGAAATAATATTTTAAAGTATAGTGGGTAGTTGTATTACTGTTGTAGGTGGATCCATGAAGATATTTTAATTGTTTTGTGCGAGTCCCATATGCCAAAAAAAATGTACGTAACTATTATGATGAAACTCCCAAAAAGGAAATATTCCCTCCTTCCCGCGTTAACGCTGATGTTTGTTTTTTGCACGGAGATTAAGAGATATAATATTTTAATGCGTTAACGCTGATGTTTGTTTTTTGCACGGAGATTAAGAGATATAATATTTTAATGTGTAGTGATGTGAGATAAATAATATTTAATGTAAAGTGATAGTTGTATTAGTGTAGTGTATGAGTCCTACATGAAATAATTAATTATTTTGTGTGGGCCCAAATTGACAAAAAAATGTAAATCTTAACGTGGGACAACCCAAAATTGAAAACGTAAATTTTAACGTGAGACGGAGGGAGTATGTAATTATTAGGATGAGATGGAGGGAGTATAATGCAAGAAAAAATATGAATAAATTGATAAGTTTGTGAGATAAAAGTAGATAAAATTATTGAAAATTATCAATAAAGTGTGAAAAAAGTAAGTAAGAGTATAATATATTTTTACAATTAATGAAACGTGTAAAAATTCATAGGATACCTTAAAATGGAATGAGGGTAAAAATACGTGGGAGGAGGGAGTAATTGATTAGGAATAATGCTGCCCAACGTACTTTTTTTTTTCTTCTAAATGTCACTTTTTGATTTTTCTTTTTTTGCCATCTCATTATATAGCCATTAATTATAGCAATTAATATATAATCGCGCGCAAGGTTGTAGATATGTTAATAAAAGCATATATACATATGTATAGTCGTACAAATAATTTTGTGTAGGGTCGAATGGAATTTTTTTTATATAAAGTTACAAGCTTAGTTGCAGCAGTTAAAAACGTAGTGGCGTGGACACATGACACTTTTAATGTGTTTTTTGAAAGCAAAATCGGGATGTTCTACGAAACTTCTATGTGACATCTTACCAAGATCGCTGAAAAGATTCAAATCCAAACTTAAATCGAATCGTGTGAGGCGTGTATGAGGTCATAAATATAATTACAAATTTAATTGTAAAAAGATCGCTTATTCGAAATAATTATTATGACATTTTTTTTGAAATGATTTTAGAAGTAATATTATCAAGCTACAGCCTATTGTGAAAGCAAGTAGTCTAAATTATAATAAAGTGAATTTTATTAAGAGTAAATATTAATCAATCAGTTCACACCTTCACCTTCTCTCTCATAATCTCATGGGTTGGCAATAAAGTTAAAGGAATCAAAGAAACAGAATAGTACCAACACAACCTTCCCATATATCCGCCCACACACCCATTTTCAGTACCATGATCACTCTTCACTCCTCCTGCTAACAACACACTTTCCACTGCTCTCTCTCTCTCTCTCCACACGCCATGTCCTCAAACCCTTGGTTCGCTCCCCACACTGATTTCTCTCCCCCACCTCTCCGCCCTCGTTTCCCCTACGTCGCGCCTCACCTCCGCACGCAGCCGGACGCCACCGGAAACAACCGCTTCGCCCCTGTTTCCGACATCGATGATGTCTCCAACAAGTTCGATGATCTGAAAGTCGACGACAAACTGGACTCGCCGCCCGATGTGCCGGTGGAGGCGGAAGGGGTGGACATTCCCCCACCGGCGACGTCGTTTCAGGAGATGGGGTTCTCGCCGGGTGTGTTGAACAACATACGGAGGTGTGCGTACGTGAACCCCACGCCCATCCAGAGGCACGCGATTCCTTTGGCCATGATGGGGAGGGATTTAATGGCGTGTGCGCAGACGGGATCCGGCAAAACTGCCGCGTTCTGCTTCCCCATCATTAATGGCCTGTTGATCGGTAAACTTCACTGGCACAGTAATGGCGGTGGGACTGCTCGCCCTAATGCCCTCATACTAGCTCCCACCCGAGAGCTCGCTTCTCAGGTACTCTGACAAATCTCTCCGATATAGATACACGTACATTGTGTATATATTTATGTCTTTATTTTCTCAGTGATTTGTTCTTCTGCTTCTCTATTTCTCCAGTTATATTCATGTGGTTTGGATAAATGCGAAATTTCTGTTCCTCCGTCAACTTCTGTCAACTATTCTTTAGTTTTTGAATACCCTTCAATCTTGGAAATGTTTACATTTTAAGATATGAAACCCTAATTTAGGCGTAATTTGGGGATTTATTCTGATTCATTGTTGGTTGGGTTTACAGATTCACGAGGAAGCTAAAAAGTTCTCGTTTCAAACTGGACTAAAAGTTGAGGTTATTTATGGCGGTGCTCCTGTTCACCAACAGGTTATATGCTCTACTTTTTTTTTTTTTTTTTTTAAATTGCATTATATATTTTATGTATATACTGATTTCGATGCGATTTGATGACCACAGCTGAGAAATATTGAGAGGGGTGTGGATATCTTGGTTGCAACTCCTGGTCGATTGGTGGACCTCATTGAAAGATCAAAGGTTTCATTGATGAATGTCAAGTATTTTGCATTGGATGAAGCTGACAGGATGTTTGATATGGGATTTGAGCCCCAAGTTCGTAAAATTGTTCAGCGACTCGATATGCCTCCTCCAGGATCCAGGCAGACTTTGCTTTTCAGTGCCACTTTCCCCCCTGAAATCAAGGTCCTCCCCCCCTATCTTCTTGCATACACATTGCTTGTTACTTCGTCTCTGTATGCATTATAATTCTTGTTTTTCAAGTATGAACATTTGAATTGTTTATTTGAATCTTTGATGCTTGGAATCTTGATTTGATGTGTAGTGAGGAGTAGAATGTATGAGCTGTGTCTTGTTCCATGTATATGTATGGCATAAACTTGCGTGAGATGAATGCAAAGATTTCTTGGGTGTCACTTTTGACTAGCTTTTTTTTATATCTCACTCAGTGCATTACTTGCAGAGGCTTGCATCCGATTTTCTTTTGAATTATGTGTTTCTGGCTGCGGGGAAGGTCGGATCCAGCACTGATCGCATTGTTCAAAGGGTTGAATTTGTTCAGGATATGGATAAACGGAGCTGTTTGGTGAAACTTCTTTCCCAAAACATGAACAGAAGAACCCCTGCTAAGGTACACTAACTTGCTGAGTTACACAAAACTATATAGCAATCGATTCTACATGTAAGACGGACGAAATTCGTGTTGATTGCAGGATTGTTTGACGCTGGTGTTTGTAGAGACTAAGAGAGGAGCTGATTCACTTGAAAAGTGGCTATCTAGGAAAGGCTACCCCTCTGCTGCCATTCATGGTGACAAAGTGCAATTTGTAATATTCGAGTCTATTCTCTCTATCATCATTCTTGCATTCATTCACCTCTCTTAGTTTACATCAAAACACTCCAGTGATCAATCATCTGTTGTGCTACTTGTGTGGGATGCAGGAAAGAGAACGCTCGTTGCATTCATTTAGAACGGGGCGCACCCCGATCCTGGTAGCAACCGACGTTGCTGCAAGAGGCCTCGACATTCCTCACGTAGCTCACGTCATCAACTTCGACATGCCAAGAGGCGTGGACGACTACGTGCACCGGATTGGGCGCACTGGACGAGCAGGCAAATCAGGCCTTGCAACTGCATTCTTCAATGACAAGAATCTCCCCACTGCAAAACCACTTGTTGAACTGATGCAGGAAGCCAACCAAGAAGTTCCCCCATGGCTAGTTGAGTTTGCCAGTAGGCCATGCAACAACGTCCCACGTGGCCGCCATGACTACAGAGATGGCGGCGGCTACTACTCGGAAAACCGGTACGCCGACGCAGCTGATTATCCTTATGCTCATGAACCCCAACCTCAGGGAGTGAACTCTTGCTCTACTGAATATGGGGCTCCGTTTACTGCTGAATCATCCGAACCGTATTACTTCGGTTATGGATCTGATTATGGTTCAGTGGTTGCCACCGGATGGGAGTAGCCTCTCCTCCATCTGCCTGCTAATTATGCTTACTATTTTTGGTGAAATCACATGAATTCTACATAGAATAGCTGATTTGGAAGTAAAAAGGTTAGGCTAATATATGGGGTTTGGTTTTGACTTTTGGTATATGAAGATTTGGAGAAGATGAAAAACGAAACGACGCAGTATTGTGTTCATCTCTTTACCCATTATTCTGTAGTCTCAGCTATTCAGCTTACTGCACTTGGTTTATTGCTACGGTGTTCTACTTTTTGCCACGACTTTCTACTCTCTTCTATGCTTGCTTTGAATTTTATTTACTCCTTAAATTGATGCTCGATAAACTATTAATACTACAAATGATATATTATCTCATTATTATTAAGTATTTTGATGAAATGGTAAGAAATTTTGAAAATCTTATGTACTCCCTCCTATAATCGAACCGAGACGAGTCGAACACTACTAGGTTCGGAGGATCGTTTGTTAAGAAATTATCGAACTCGAGCCCGAGCTCGAACTCGTCAAGAAAAAAAATATTGAACTCGAGCTCGTAACTCAAACTATTTGTTAAGACTCGCGAACATGTTCACGAACACATAAAGTAACTTGTTTATGAATATATTTTTATGAATATTTAAATAATTTTGTGCCTGGATATTAAAAGAATGTTTCGTTTATAAACATTTAATGTTATTCATAATATTAAATAAACAAACTAACAAAATATAATTATAAACGGTAAAAAATATTTAAATATTTAAATAATCACTTAAGTTATTATCATATTTGTGTGGTTTAATATAAAATATTTAATTATTGAATATTAATAAATAAATAATAATATATAATTCTAAAGAATAACTATAAAATTTATGAACGCGTTAGCGAGCCATTAGTGAGCCTATAAACGAATATGTTCGCAAGCTTTCGAGCCGAACACCCTAAGATTTGAGTTTGGTTTGATAAACTATTCGAACCCAAAATTCAAGTTTGATTTGGCTCGTAAGGTTAGCGAATGAGTTCGAACGAACATTTAATCAAACCGAGACTCGAATAGTTCGCGAACAGTTTGGTTTGATTACATCCCTACTCCCTCCGGCTTATCATTTTATGTATTTCTTTTTTTAAATCAATTTATTTTGACTCATATTCGTAAATTTAGTTCACTGTTTACATATATTACACGTTTATTTTATTTGATTTACAGTATATTTTTAGGAAAGTTAGATATAATTGACCAGTTTAGTTAAAATTTTTGTAGGTGGCTTTTACAAAAATGGTATTATAATACTATTAACTGAAAAAAGAAAAATAGAAATGATTATTTATAATTAAGAACTAAGCTTTTCTTCAACAAATATTTACACCAAATTTTCTAAAATCAATAAGAAACGGGTCTGGAAACTCTACACCAAAAATTTCATCCCCAACTTTCGACTTTCCTCCCTCTCAAGTTTTGGAATAAGAAACTTCTATCATCTTCTTTTTTCCAAATTATGATTTTCATTTGTTAGGACTATGGGTAGGAAATAAATCCATAAATTTTAAAACCTTAAGTATTTCACACCAAAAGTATTTCAAACTTTCATTTTTTATCCGTTCCACAAAGTATTTCACACTTTACTTTTACTAAAAATGGTAAACAATACACTATAACAATACATACTTTTTATACATATCCCAACATAATACTCATTTTTCACACATTTCAATAACTTTACACACCCTTTTCATTAAATTAATTAAAATACTTCTTCTTTTTTTTACTTTATATATAAAATATCAATTTTTTCTTAAACTCCGCCCACAACAATACGTGGAGTACTTCGGAGGACAAAAAAAGTAGCTAATATAATTGTATAATAATATATTGTCTAATTAAATTATATAGGAAATTAAAAATTTCCCAACATTCTGTTCCTCGTTCATCTTTGTCGGATTTGTCGTGTAAACCGAATCGTATCTTTTTTAGAGTATACTACTTTTCCATATTATTTTTAGATGTGACGTTTGCTTTGCTGCGATTCTTCTTCTCTTTTTTATTTTACCATGTAACAATTGTATGAAATTGTATTAATTTAATTCGACATATTATATGTAATATTATTTTCTTTTATTATATAGTTAAACTATATTTGTAGTTAATTATATTATAACAGTTTAGTGTCATACTTTAATAAGATATTTATATACTTTTAAAAAATATATTTTAACTATTAATAAACATACTTAATTTATAATATAATAATCATATTTTTATATGTCTACAACTATTATTGATTACAACTCACATAAAAGTTAATAATATACCACTTTTGCAAATAACTTTTGTAATGCAGTGTTTCTTGCGAAACAGGATGATTTATCATGACTTCGGCTCATTGCATACCTCTTTCTTGCGAGATATTGGATGTCCTGCTACATTTTGGTGTTACATCTCCTATTACAAGCGTTAGATGAGTGACACGTATGTGGAGATGAAAATCTCAACATTTTCCCTTAGGGTTGATTGTTAGGATATAAAATAGTTTATCCTACATATCAATCATGCAACGATTTGTAATAAGAGATGTAACACCAAAATGTAACATGAAATCTGAACCGCTTTCCTGCACCTTGAATCTGTATGTACGGGTCAAGGATTAGGAAACCATTCGATATAATAACATTATTTGAAATTTTGTTTGGACATAAATAACTAATTTTGATATTACTTTTACGTGAATCGATTAGGGATATTTGTATTTTTAACTCTTAATTTATTTATTAATGACAAGTTCCCAATTTCACTTGAATTAGAATAAGATGTGCATTATGAACGATCCGAACCGTTTAATTCGCGGACCCTCCCATCATCCTTTTCCTGCAAAAGAAAAAGATTTCCTATTCGTTGGCTGATTGCTCTGTGTTGTCTCAAAAACCAACGTATATATATACACACGATAGTAGCGATACATACATATTCTTGAATTCTACATCCTGTAGATTACTGATAACTTCTACTTTACGCTAATTACTCCTGGGATCACAAATTCCTGCTGCAACAGTGCATAATTAATGTATTTAGATTTAGTGTGTAAACCCTAGAATCTATCCAATTCTCTTCTCTTTGCTAGAATTGGCTTTCATGGAGGAAATCACAGAGGGAGTGACCAACATTAACATCTCCGCAGAATCCAGGTTTCCAACACCAAAAAACCCCTCTTTTTCTACGTCAATTTATCCAAGGTACAACCCTCAATCCCCTCTTCTGGCGTATTTTTTAGTAAATAGTCAATTTGGGTTCTCATTTCATTGATCTGATTCTGAGTAATTGTTATTTATTATACGTGTAGAGGTACATGCAACAGCATAGTGAGGTTGAGCTTTCTGCTCTTGGGATGGGTATTTCTCTCATTCTCATCTATTGCGCTTTTAGTATTATTTATTTTATTATTTTTGGGTAATATTTATCTTATTTGTGATATCCTTCTAATAACCCTTATACTGCGAAACACTGGGATTCTTGGACCTTTTGCTACTTTACCCAGTATATTTCTTAAGTGGGATTTGGTTTGATTTGATTATCTTCAAGATTTGTTATATTCTACCACTTATGGATGCTTTAAACATCGTTCGTTCAAAATTTATTGAGATATAAATATATACTTATTTGTGTTTCTGTTTTCTACCTTTGTCAGTTTTTGCTTCAATTTCCATGTGCTGTTGCCTGAATAAAGAAGCCCTGTATGGAGGACACTTCCAACAAAAAAAATAAAAAATTCTTCCCCTTCTTTTTCCCCTGTTAAATCTAATGAGGAAACTTAATTGCTTTAGTAGAGCTTTTCTCTAGGATGAGTTCTGGAGTTCTGTTCTTTCTGATTATTGCTTCTTGCTTAAGATAATTCAACTAACTAGCTCACCATTGAAGGAATTCTTATGATTAGTTTCGAAGCTGCAACAAGATTTACATGCTTTTTATCCAACTTAAATGAACTAAGAGTCTTCGTCTGTTGCTGGCTGATTACTGGTCAAGCGATTTACCAATTCACTATTTAAGGACAGCCATATTTTTTTTGAAACATAAGTACTTAACAAATTTTTTTTGCCCCATAATTGTAAATGGATAAAATAGAATCTATGATCCATGTATTGATGAGTGTTTAATAATGTTTAAGCATTCTTATATGTGTTAATTATTTTGTAATCAGTAATGTGCATTTATTTTCTTCTAAACATTACATGTGAACAAACACATTTCCACCACTTCTTAGAGAGTATTTGGTTTACTAAAGTTAATATGTGGGTTAATAGAGTTTGTAAATATGATAAACAAGGAATGAGCATGAGGACCCATAATTTCTTATTAGTTTCATGGTATATTGCAACCCATCTGTCCCCTAGGTTGTACTCCATCGAGCTCCTTGCCTTATACCAACGGGCTTAAAGGTAAAATTAGCCCGTATAAGTGCAATTAGTGTGTAAACTTTCTTATTTTTAACAAAATTTTAAGGCCCATTGACTAATACCAACACAATATGAACTAAACACTCTCTTACATTATAAACACACGTAGGATGCAGCATATAAAAAAATCGTATGCATATCAACATAACAGATAGTGTAGCTATAGGCTGTAAAGATTTAATTGTTTTTCTTAGAATTTAATGTGGACAATTGCATTAAATTGTAATGCAAGGGACCAAAACTGCAGTTTTTACTTCGTACAGTTGTAAAGCGACGGAAATTGCAAGTTAAATATGTGAATTCCTATTCAAAAAATGGATGCAGTAATCAACTCTACTCATCTGCTCAATTTAAAATAATTAACTTATTGAAATCACGAGTTAAAAATTTAAAAAATCCGTTGTGGCAGCTCTGTAATATTAAACCACCACTCCTGTTTTGGTGATAACCCAACATTTACATATACACATGTAAATTAATGTTTTTTTTTTTAAAAAAAAATGGATTTTGTTTGAAAATGGTGTAAGATTCTGATATTGGAATGTTCTAACACAATTGTTCAATTAAATCTTCCCTAGCTTCTGTTTGGCTATTGGATGTTTGGAATTTGAGGCAGCTGGTGATATTCTTTGTTTCTTAGAAAAAGGCTGTCTTTGGGAACCATCCTTGTCATGCCCCAATTTTCATTAAGTAGAAGAACAGATTTTATTCATAATTCTTTGAAAATATTAACCCTCAAGAGAGGCGTGAACAATATATAAAATTAATAAAATATCGAAAATCATTTAAAATTATTAAAAAAGATATAATTTAAATTTATAAAAACATCTTGCGCAACGCATCCGCCCCAATACGCCGTCCTAAAATCTACCTATAAAGGATTTAGAAATGGAAAGGGTGAGCAAACCACCGCTCAGTAGGAGTGACTTCAATGATTGCATATGCTAATATATATAAGTAGGAAAAATGTATACATAATAAAATAATATAATGTGGCAGTCGATAAAATATGTGTCAGCGACGACTCAATGTCGGCCAATATATCAATTAGCGCGGCTCCGGCTGCGTCCGACAATATGTTAATTAGTATCGAGCTGCAAATGTGGAAATATTTTTCAATGATATATACATGTCTATTACGTACACACATTAACAATAGCAATCATAAACATGGAATGTAATAATACTCGGTGAAGAGTAGAAGTTACCCCTACATTATAAGTGTTACTGAAAATAGAACTGCCTACGACATCAGAAATACATGACTCTTACACTGTCCTTTCATCTTTTCCTTTTTTTTTTCTTTCTCTTTCTTAATCAAAATTATGTATGTGATGTCAATTAGGAAAGTGGAGCATATATATATATATATATATATATATATATATATATATATAGTGAAGTTTTGTAGGTCATTATTAGCTATTGATAGAATTTCTTGTAGATAGTACGTGTCTTTCTGACTTTCTCCCTCACCGCAATTTTTGTATTAATTATACGTAAGAGAACTAGACTATGTATTGCTTAGTATTTTTTACGTTGCTGAATAGTTACCTTAACAAGCTTGTGATGTGAGTCTTACTATAACATCCCAGTTTTTTTTATAAAAAATATATTTTATAAAAATAGGATGTTAATTAATTTAAAAATAAGAATTTAGGGCACATAAACAAATAAGGCAAACTTCATAATTTATAAAAGAGTACTAAAAAGTAGTTCATGATAAAAACGTAGTATTTATACCTCTAGTTAACTAGAGGAACATGAGTTCATAATGCATAAAACTTTAAAAATAGATACCATAGCAATTGAGGTGTGGTTGCCCAAGCCAATTGCACCTCCCACCAAGCCTTGCATCAACCTTCATAATTTGAAAATATTCAGTGTTTGGGATAAGCATTCCAACTTGCTCAGTGTGGAACCATATGCATATTCAAATATAAATAATGACATGCATCAACATCATGTATTCATCAACTTGGCATAAAATAGTTTTAAGTTTCTTGATCGATAGATAATATCATGAGCACGGTGAGTCTACCTCGGGGATCTTCATACAATCCCGGCCCTAAGGGACCCTGGCTAATTTCCATAGTACAATTAAGTACAAATTTGCTTTCATGTATGCATTCATAGATTCATGTCATGAACATTGAGAAACATGCATATTCATATAGGAAAACACATAAAATTCCCACACCTTAGTCTTGATAACTTAACTTGCTTGAAACTTGAAACTTGAAACTCTTGAGAACTTGCTTTAGAGTGAAATGTGGTGGTGTGTGTAGTGAGCTTGGGGATTGAGGTTTATATAGGGGTTTGTGAGCTAGTGAAAGGTTTAAGCACTAAATAAACATAAATGCTATCCTAATAATTATCCTATTTAATTGTAGATCATGGGTTGTGGATATTAATTGTGAATCATGGGTAGCTTGTGTGTTAAGATCACATGTAAGGAAATATGAAGGGTCTCATCTCATAAGCTCCTAAATTCTAGCATTTTAGTAGGAATTTGAAGGGTTACTAGCGTCCCTACATTATTTTATATAGTAATGTTTTTCTTTTTATTTAATTTTATTTAATTAATTAGTTAAAATTAGTGGGGTGTTACACTTACCTACGTAGTTTTATTTATTTATTATTATTATTATTATTATTATTATTATTATTATTTTTATTATAACTAAATTTTGGGATTTTACAATCCTACTAAACCCATTTTACCTCCTTACGTTCTCTTTTTGATATTGGACAACCCAGTATTTGAGCCAGAGGCGATTCTTTGTCATGGCATTGGTCCACCAACCTATGATGCGTTGAAGAGCTGCTTCACTTCATGAGCCTTGGACAAGACTGTTTTTAATGGGGAGGGAATTGATAACATGCGCATATATAGAGTTAATATTTGGGCTTCTCTCACTCGGTTGGCTTAGGTAAGGGATAGGGTTTAGGTTAGGAGTCTCATTTCTATTGCTTGTTTTTTTATGAGATATGGATCTGGAGTGATCACTGAACCTATGAATCAGTAATTGTTGATTGGGCAGGATTTATTTGTGTGGATATTTCAATCCAACATTAATCTTTACACTTTTCTTTTTAATTTTTAAATAGAATGTTTTGACACGCTTGACTCTATCATGTGCAGCTATCTCTACAGTTGTGAGCATTGCTGAGATCCTTAAGAATAATGGATTTGCGGTGGAGAAGAGTGAGGCTCCCTGTAATCATATTGTTTTCCTATGCATCATGACAAATTGACTACGTCTTAATCTGTAATCTAGTGTTCTTATATTAACAAATTTATCTGCAGAGATAACAACATCGACTGTTGAAATCAGAGATGAATCAAGAGGGCGACCTATCTCAAAAGCCAAAGTAAGTCTGTATAATCTATTATGAATGTCTATCATATGTCAAGGGCGAATTGAACTCTGGACTATGCTACCCTATGTTGTCTTATAGACTGCAGATTGTGATGTCTGTTTTTTCTTTTTCATTTTCTTTTCACCGGTCTGCCCACTGTTGTCTAACGACAGAGGGGGGTTTGGTGTTGGCGCAGTCTCCACCCAGAGTTTATCTGCTAGCTGCTAATGATGCTTCCTTTCTCTATATTTCCTTCATTTAGGCTCATTCTCTCTTTGTCTGTTAATTAGATTGAGATAGTGCTTGTGAAGACGGAGAAATTTGACGAGTTGATGGCTGCAGCTGCAGAGGAGAGAGTTGGAGACAGCGAAGACCGAAGTTAAGAGAGGGTTTTTTCTTAACTGTTTATTCTATTAGGACTTCAGTTTTGAGGTTGTATGTTAACTAAATAGCATATTGTAAGTTTCAAGCTTATGGGCAATTTATTTATTCAATTCTGCTGTTATGCAATTCATTACTATTAATTAGCACAAAGTTGGTCTAGTTTAGATTGGTAGAGGGTGTAAAGACATACCCAAATTTGGCACTTTGACATCATTACTACATCCACCGTTGTTGCATATATATATATTTCCTTGTTCTTTCAACTCTTCTGCTTTTCTCCTTCTCCCTTAGATGGGTTGTCTGTTTACAAGGCTAGGCCATGATCCTCTTTACTTGAACCAAATTCTTATTTCTTACGTAGAGATGTTAAATGGGATGTGGCTTGACCTACACTACCAAAAGAAAAGAAAAGTACGGCTTGCGACTAAAAGAAGGATGGTATGTTAAATAGGTCGTGGCTCGACCTACACTACGAAAAGAAAAGAATAGAAAAAGCGACGAAAATAAGGATGGTTTGATCGACGTAGTGATGATAATTTGGCGTTCTCTAACTGTGTAGCATCTAAAGATTTGTGAAAGAAATCTTGGTGATTGAGATGGAACAGAGCCAATATTATACCCTTGATAAGGATGGTTTGATCGACGTAGTGATGATAATTTAACGTTCTCTAACTGTGTAGCATCTAAAGATTTGTGAAAGAAATCTTGGTGATTGAGATGGAACAGAGCCAATATTATATCCTTGATGTTTGTTTTGGGGTTTTGTGGAGTTTGGTTTTATGGAGTTTGAAAACCATGAATAGTGACGTTGTGTTTATTTTGAGTTTTTGATGTAAAAAAAAATTGATGAGAAAGGAGAGATAAGGAGAGAAATTGTATTAATTGAGGAGAGAGAATATATATAGGTATATATAAGAGTGATTTTTAAAACGTGAATGCGGATTTTGAATTCCAATTCCGAGATTTTAAAACCGAAAACTAAAAAATAAATGGTAGTTAAAGATTCATATATTTCTTAAAAATAAATTGGAGAAAATAAAACGTGAGTGTTGATTCTGCATACGGGTAATCCTGAAACACATTTGAAAGGTAGTTAAAGACAACATTCCAAATATAAAGGACAACGTCTCGATAAATATTTCTTAAAAATAGTTGGAGTATAATTTTTTTTATTAAAAATACTACTACTATTACTTTTCGTTAATAAAATTTTAATTTTTTATTTATATTATAAATAGTTCATAAAACAATTTTACTGCACCATTATTATTATTTTTAATTAATTTAATAATACTTTTTTCACTAATTTAATATAACTTTTTATTAAAATATTATTATTACTTATGAGTAAGAGAAACTTTTTCTATGACGATCTTGCAGAAGTATTTGCAACAATCATTTGAGTTGTAGTTAAAGATGATACTCTAACCATCATTCTCCATAAAGATGACATTTAAATCGTGTTTGAAATCATGAATATTTGTTTTTATAAATTTGATTTCGTTAAAAAAATGTCTTTTAAGCCTAATTTAAGAACAAATGAAATATGATGATTCGAATCGGAGACGAACGGAATAAAGTTGGGTTTGTGCATTTTCTGACACTGCCTAACAAAAAGAAGGAAAACAAAACGTGGGTTTATACGTTGGCACACTGTCACACATCCAAAATTTCTACTCCACAAAATACTCCTCAATCCATTATCACGTTTGCATCTTTAAATATATAAAATTTGCAGTTGGTCTAAATCTCAAATTTACTCATTTTATATTAAATTACAATCTTAAAGATTAAAATTAGATAATAAAGACTAAAACATTTTTTTAAAAATTAAAATTACCATAATAAAAAAATCAAAAACAAAATTTGTTATACTTACATAACCAAATTAACGAAATGTGATCAATATATATTTTAAGTACTCCTGATATTTAAGTATCCCTTTTAATATTTTAAGATTAGTTAAATTAACTTTAATTAATCTTTTTATAAAATGAAAGGTGATACTTATTAAAAAAAGAAAAAACTTCCCCATCATATCATAAATTTCATATTTCTCGATTATTTGCTCCAATATACTTTTTACATTTAAAAAATAAAAAAAACATTTATTATAAATAATACACTTTATTCGGCTAAAGCCAGCGTGTTCGCAGGAACATCATGACCCCCAAATTTAACGTTTGATCCTTCACAAACCTCCCCTTTTCTTTTCTATTGCAACTTCTGAATTATTATATAGTACGATAAGTTATACTTCCTCTATTCTTTAATGTATTTCACGTATTCTTTTGCGCGATGTTTAAGAAAAATTTATTTTTAAATGTATAAAGTAAGAAAGAAGATGTATTTCAGTTAATTTAATAAAAAAAAAGTATAAAGTTGTTGGGATATGTGAAAAAATGACTATTATATTGGGAAACTTAAGTTTTTTAATCAAACATTAATATTATTCATATTTCAGCCGACCTTTTTAATGAAAAAATAATACTCCCTCCATCCCGTCCTTATGGTTACGTTTGCTTTTTGCGCGGAAATTAATAAATATAGTATTTTAATGTGTATTGAGGTGAGAGAAATAACATTTTAATGTAAAGTGGGTAGGTGTATAAGTGTGATGTGTGGCCCATAGAGAGAGAAATAATTAATTTGTGTGGATCCCATATGCTAAAAGGGGAAATGTAACCATTAGGATCCACACAACTAAAATATGAAAATCCACACACTCACTAATACAACTATCTACTACACATTAAATGATAATACTCCTTAATTCATGTACATAAAGTAAAAGACTCGAGATAGATGAAGTATATGAAATTACAAAAATACTCCTAAAACTCATACACCACACTTACTATACTATACGCAAATTATATATACACACACAACAATTAACACTAATACTTCACCAAATCATAAATACACACTATCATCTTTACATTAAAATCTCAATCACTTTACCCCAAACCAAAACATCACTAACCCTTTCACCAACATTATTGTGAAGAACCCTAGTTTTCCCATACCTATAAATCCCCTCATTTTCTCAAATGGGCATAATGTCGAAAGAAAATACACCTAAGAACCTAAAAGTATTTAAATTTATACATTTGCACTGATTAAAATGTTGTTTTTCGCGATTTTTTTTCGACACCAGTCTGTTCTACCAACCAGGGTCGACGAAATACAATACTGTTTGACCAGTCCCGACAAAAAAATTGCATTGTGTTCGACCAGTCTTGGCCGAAAATTTACATTGTGTTCGATTCGAACTAGTTGAACATATTCATAAAATTCGTCCATCACCGGCCGAATAAACCTCCAACCCATTTAGTATATACCCCCTACGTCCCCCATAAACAAATTCACACTTTTTATTTTTATTCATTCCATGAACAAGTTCACACCCTCAAATAAGAAAATACACACAAATCAATAACCACACCACACACTTAAATTTCAAAATTGCCACATCTTTATAACTCACATAACTTACTTTATAATTTATTTATTACATAAAAATACTAAACTACCCATATAAGTAGAGTAAAAAAACAACTTTTTTTTAAAACTCCGCATCTAATGTAACCGTAACTTTTCTTTGGGATCGAAGTAGTTCTATTTATTAACTTTTTCTTAATTATACTTTAAAATTATTAGAATGGATAACCTATAATATGCAGAGGATCATATATGACCTCACAAATCCACAATGATATATTAATATGTTATTTCGAATGAGTAATTCACATAAGCTTAAAAATAAAATGCATAGAATTATCAAGAAAAATTGCAAACCTATCCACAAATTAAGGGACCACCTTTGTTATGAGTATTATATCCCCATACTTGTTAGGACCAAAAAGCCCAATAATCTCTATTATACTTGAAGAAGAAGGTCCAAATCCCTTGGCGGCCTAAACGGTGAACAGAAATGAGAAGAGAATCAAGACAGCCCAGAAGGGTTCATGACAGCCCGAAGGCTCTGCCAAAAAGGGATAAAGGCGAACCCGCCCGACAAGGCTGAGGCTGGAAAACACCCTCGTCAGGGAACCTCGGCGCTCATCCTTTCCCTAGCTGAGAGCTCGAATGAACACCCCAGCACCGAAAGCCAACCTATCCGAAGACCAAAAAGGGCGGCGAAGATGGGACAGTAAAGAACAGACACCATAAATGAAAGAGAACAAGTACTGCAGGCTAGAAGACAACACTAACAGGAAGAAAAAGTATCTTGAGCAGCAATTCTAACTAGGAGACAACGACTGACTGGCACACCCGACTCCAACAACCAATGAAAGACCAGCAAAGGACAGAGGCACCCTGTAAATCCCTACAGTGCAACAAACGGCGTCCCTGACTCCCCCTGCGCGTGATTGGCGTACTGGGCGACCTCATTAAAGGCGACTTGTCTTCTTCCAGATGACGCAAGGCGATTGACTAGATTTTAGGGTTTTGGGACAATATAAATAGCCTCTCTCACATGAGAGAGGTAGGTAACTAATACTCACTTCCGACATTATACTTGGATCAAACTGGGAAGAACAAGTGTTGTTCTTAGAAGGAGTGAGTAATAAAATTGGTGAAATTCTTTGGTGGAATTAATTCTCTATTGGTTGTGACCCTTTTATTTATAGTTTATTGTGTTTGATCGTGTTCGTTCTTGGTTTCATTATCAAATCTCGTAATCCTTCATACATGAAAATAACGAGCCAAGAACAGCCGTCAACATCTGGCGCCGTCTGTGGGACACTACGATAAGCCATTCCTGTTCTTTTTATTCGTGAGTTTTGGGTTGTTCTTGTGAGGGAAATCTTTGAGTTTTGTCATGTGTCTGAAAGTCAAGATGAGAGGTGAAGGATTTGCAACCCACAGACATGAAGAGAGAGGAGAATGTTCCAGAGCCCAGCAAAACATCACAAGGAGTGAAAATAACGTCCAAATTAGCACACCAGTCATGGAGATGCCCACTCCAGCGAGGTCTATTCCTGTCCCTAATTTGAGCGATCCCCTGAAGACAAAAGAAATGAACGAGAAAATTCAGAATGTAATCAATGAGTACGCCGCAAAAGGTCCCCCAGTTCAACTGGCGAGGTTGAGTTTTAGCGGCCCTCATGGAGCAAGCCATGACGATCTACGGGAGGACCTTGAAAGAAGGAAGGATGCCAGAAAGGAACATAGCAGAGGGGATGCTATAGATACTATTAACTTCATACAGAGGAGGAACGTGGAAGAAAGAGAGTGTAAACGAGACTCCACTAGAAATGGGCGAAGCGAGTACTTTCGCCACCCAGAGACGGGAACTCAAAGGCAGCCTCACCATGGAGGAAATCCAGAGAGAGGGAACTCCCCACCGTCGGAGGTGCCGAGGGAGAACGGAGCTCGAGCACAACCACGACCTAGAAGGAATCAGGAAGCCGAAAACCATCCGACGAGCGATAGACCAAAAAGGGCAGAGTCTCGCCAACCTCATTCACAGAACCAAAGGAGGAGCCGACCTGCGACTCGGCAAATACTGGAGGAGAACGAAGCTCCACGAAGGACCCCATCTGTCTCCCAAAGAAGACATAACCGATGTAGGAGGCCGAGGAACCAGAGATCTTGCTCATCCTCGGTGCTCTACTCACATGAGAGTCAAGATCTTTCATGGTAAGACCTACCTACAACTGAGTTATCTCTTCCTCGGACCAGAAGGAACGGAAAACCCACCTCGCGGAAAGGGGTGAGACGAAGGGAAGCCCAAACGGAACGTGGGCAGTGAATGGAGAGACGTTACCGAATGCCCAAACGGGAGATCTACAAGCCCTGATAAACTAAGAGGTGTACAAACACTTTACGGATCTAGAAAGGAAGATGTCTGGAGTAGGAGGAATCCTTCAGACCTCGGTAGCTCCTTCACCTTTCACGGCGGAGATCAACAACGCTCCTAGGCAACAGGGAATCAAGTTCCCCTCTAGCTTGATCTTTGATTGTGATTACAACCCATATTCACATATTGAAAAATATCTGATGTGGATGAGAGTGCAAGGTGTGAATGAGATCACATTATGCCGAATGTTTCCGCTGACCTTGGGAAACAAAGATCACGCCTGGTTTAGGGCGGTCCCGACAGCTTTCATCAAAAGTTGGGGGGAGTTGATAGAGGTATTCCTAATGCAGTACTCATACCTAGGGGAACCGAAGGAGCCAAAGCACAAATTGGCTAACATTCGTCAGGGCTTGATAGAAAGCTTGCGGGATTTCCTGAAAAGATTTAATGAGCAGAGATCAATAGGGAAAGTCATGGGAGAAGAAGCCTGCCTCATCAAGGTGATGGGAGCACTGCACCCGGAGAATAGTTTGTGGAAGGCAGCACAGCTCAAACCGCCCGTATCCTATGCGGCTTTCATGGTCATGGCGAACGAGTACATCCAAGCGGAAAATATTTCTAAAATGGCAAAGTAGGCAAGCAATCAGAGCACTTCGGCGGAACCAAGTAAGAAGAGGGTGAACGCTGGAGGAACGAAGGAATACAAAGCACCAACCACCTTCAAACCATTTACGGAGGATACCGAGGTTCAGCAAATGTATGAAGAACTAAGGTCCGGAACCAACTTGAATATTGCCGAAGTCTTTTACTATGTAAAAGATCAAAAAGTCCTTCGGATGCCGAGACTTATCCTTCGAACCTCGGAGCTTACCAACCCTCGGAAATATTGCATGTACCACCTGACGCATGGGCACAATATAGACCAATGCCGAGATCTTATCACGGAGCTATATAAGTTGTTTAAGGAGGAAAAGTAAAGAGGGATGATGCAAGCCCCGAGGCCGAGGGTGTACAAGAGAGACGCTAATCTTCCCCCTCTCCCGAGTCGATCGAGGTCCCCAGGCAGAGGACATAATGACGGAGTGATGCCCCTACCCCCTCCGCCTCCAAGACGGCCTCTAGTGTTCGAGAGGATCGGTGGGCCAGCCCTCAGAGGAGATAGACAGGGAGAAATACACATGATGAAGCCGGTAGATGAAATTCCCTACATCGGAGCTTCCCAAGCATTCATCACGACATCCAAGAGGAAGAGGAAGGCTGAGCTGAGAGACTTGGATCAACAAATCCCTCAAGTGTGGTCGCTAACATCGGCGTCAAAGGGGATAACGGAAGCGGACATCATCTTCACCGAAGCCGACTTCTACAGGGTAAGTACCCCACCCCTCATTCCAACCCTATAGTCATTTCGCTGATACTTTCGGGGGTCTAAGTCCATAGATGTTTGGTAGACACTGGAGCATATGCCAACATAATCTTTAAAGAAGTATTCAAAAATTTGGGAGGAAAACGTCATCACAAGGTGAGGCCTTGCGGTGATGAGATAAATGGATTCAGCAATGCACTGACCAGACCTACCATGGAGGTTGATTTATCAGTTCAGCTAGAAGGTCTGGACGGGAAAACTCGGATGTAAAAACAGTTGACGTTCAAGGTCGTGGACTAAGCCTCCACATACAACTGCATACTAGGCCTCCCGTTGATCTACTCATTCGGGGCTATTCCATCCACCCTCCATCAATGTCTCAAATTTGTCACGGTGGACGGCAGAGTGGCGACGGTAATAGGAAATCAGAGGAGAGCGAGTGAATGCTCATTCATAGAAAAGGCGGAAGGTCTAAGTTATCATGACATGGACTACGAGATGCTGAGTTTCAAAGACATCATGAAAGTGGGAGAGAATCCAGAAATATTGACGGAAACTGAAAGAACCCCGGAGAGGGAGCAAGAGAATAAAGAGCCAGAAAGGATTCGGATAATAGCAGAGGGAAAAGGAACAGAAGAGCAAGGAGATGAGATACCAGTAGCGGTAATGAGAATACGTCTAGATATGGGTATCCAGATGCAAAAAAAGAAAGGAGTAGCAGCAAAAGAGCCAAGGCGAAAGCAGGTAACACCAGATGAAGATCCGAGGATGAAATCGAAAGAAGGGGTCTCGGCAGCAGAAAACACAGAAGTTGTACAGCTAGACCAAAAAAACACCGACATCAAGGTCAAGATCAGAACAGAATGGGAAAACAAATTCAATGAAAAGCTAACCCAGTTACTGAAAGAAACTTGGATGTGTTCGCTTGGAACCCAAACGAAACACTAGGGGTACATCCGAAGTACGCTTGTCACAGGCTGAATATTGACCCCAGCATCCCACCATTCCACCAGAAAAAGAGAAAGTTCAGCCCGGAAAAAAATGCGGCTATGGAACTGGAAGTGCACAAACTGCTTGCGAGCGGGAGAATTAGCGAATGCACATACCCCATAAGAGTGCAAAATCTAGTTATGGTAAAGAAGAAGGAGGGATCATGGAGGCTATGCATCGATTTCACCGATCTAAACAAGGCGTGCCCGAAGGATAGCTATCCACTCTCGTCGATCGACTAGATGGTCGAAGCTACGGCAGAACACGAGATAATGAGTTTCATGGATGCGTTCTCGGGGTACCATCAAATTCTTATGCACCCGGATGATAAAGCAAACACTGCATTCTTCTGCGGAAATGGAGTCTATAAATGGAACAACATGCCGTTTGGCCTTAGGAACGCGGAGGCATTTATCAAAGATTGGTGAACAAAATATTTGAGGAAGATATTGGGAAAATAGTTGAGGTCTACATCGACGACACCGTGGTAAAGAGCTTGAAAAGAATAGACCACTTCGACCTCTTGAGAAAGGTATTCGGAATCTTCCGACACTACAAAATGAAACTAAACCCAAAGAAATGCACATTCGGCGTGATCAAGGGAAGTTTTCTCGGATATTTGGTTAGCTCAAGAGGGATCGAGATGAACCCAGAGAAGGTGAAAGCAATTTTAAAGATGGACTCGCCGAGGCACATGAAAGAGGTTTAGAATCTGACGGGTAGGTTGGCCGCCCTGAACAAATTCATGTCAAAAGAATCGGACAAATGTAAGCTATTTATCGACGTCATTAAAAAAGCTAAGTTTGAATAGACAGAAGAATGCGGGAAAGCATTCGATGAGATAAAAAGAGAGCTGTCATATCCCATGATCCTCTCCAAGCCTTCGCCAGGCGAAACATTGCATCTATACCTAGCAGTGTCGGGAAACGCGATCAGTTCAGTATTGGTCAAGATAGAAGAAAAGAATCAGAGACCAGTATACTTCGTAAGCCAATCTTTGAGAGACGTGGAGCTCAGATACCCGGTTATGGAGAAGATAGCGTATGCTCTTGTCATGAGTTCAAGGAAGCTGATGCCGTACTTCATAAAACATACCATTGAAGTTCTGACGACATTCCTTTTAAGGCAAGTACTCCAAAGGCCAGTCGCAGCAGGGAGGCTGCTGAAATGGTCTGTTGAATTAGGACAGTTCGACATAACATGTCTACCGAGGAATGCAGTCAAAGGAAAAGTCATGACAGACTTCATAGTGGAGCTAACTTTCCCAATCCCAACCGAAGAAGAAAAAAGAAAACCTTGGGTCATGCACATGGATGGCTCAGCGACAGCAACAGCGTCGGGTGCTGGAATTATCATCTGAACTCTATCCGGGGAAACCTTCTCGACCGTAATTCAGTTTGGCTTCTTGGCTACTAACAACGAGGTAGAATATGAGGCCCTACTGAACGGTTTAAGGTTGGCATTGACCATGGGAGCAGATGAGCTGATGATATACAGTGATTCATATTTGGTAGTGAACCAGATAAAAGGGGAGTACGAGGCTAAGGACGAACACATGAGCCACTATAGAGGACAAGCTGACGGCATGTCGCAGAAGTTTAAACAGGTATTCTTGGAATGCATCGACAGGAAAGACAATATTGGGCCAGACACATTGGCTAAGCTCGCCACAACATCAAACTTTGAGGATCTGCATAACATCAATATAGTAAGGCAGAAAAACCCTTCAGGCGCCACCGTGTGGATTCTGGACGACCAACCAACAGAGAAATCATGGATGACTCAAATCAGGGCATATCTGGAAGAAGGAAGGATGCCCACGGACAAGGACAAAGCCCGACAAATCAGGCTTCGGTCAGCAAGGTACGTCGTGATGGAAGGAAAGTTATACAAGAGAGGGTATTCAGCACCACTCTTGAAATGCCTAGCCCCCGAAGAAGCAAGCTATGTACTAGCGGAGATCCATGAAGGCATATGCGGAAATCATACAGGAGGAATTACTTTAGCCCACAAGGTGATCAGACAAGGTTATTTTCTGGCCGACACTAAAAAAGGATGTCACTCAATATGCGAGGGCATGTGCGACATGTCAAAGACTGGCTCCGATAGTAAAACACCTTCGGAACAACTAACCTTGGTGTTCAGCCCATGACCCTTCGCGAAGTGGGGGATTGATTTATTCGGACCACTTCTGACAGAAAAAGAGGAAACAAATTTGCTATCGTGGCAGTAGATTATTTCACAAAGTGGGTAGAGGCAGAGCCACTCTCGACGATCACCAAGGCTAGGGTCGAGAAGTTTATATGGGAGAATATCATATGCCGATTCGGGATACCATTTGCCATAGTGACGACTACGGTAAGTAGTTTGACAACGACAAGCTAAGAAAGTTTTGTGAAGACTATGGCATTAAGAAATGGTCCTCAACACCATACCACCCGCAATCCAATGGGCAGGTCGAGGCAGTGAACAAGATCATCAAACACACACTAAAAGCCAGGTTGGAAAAGCTAGATGGGAAATGGCCAGAAGAACTACCGGGAGTGCTGTGGTCCTATAGGACGACGACGAGAACATCCACCAATGAGACCCCTTTCTCAATGGCCTTCGGTGCTGAGGTGGTGATACCAGTGGAAATAGGAGAATCCAGCCTTAGAGTCACCCTCCACCATGAAGGGGCAAATGATGAATTGATCCGAGAGAACTTAAACCTGTTGGAAGAAAAAAGATTGAACACAGAGTTACATAATGCGATCTACAAGCAGAGAGCAGAGAGATTTTATAACTCCAAGATAAAATTGTGGAGGTTCAAAGGTGGATAACTGGTGCTACGGAAAATAGTAGGCCCAACGGCACAGAATAGCGGCCAAAACTTGGAAGGTCCCTACGTAATCAAGAGGGTTCTGGAAGGAGTAGCATATGAGTTGGAAGAAGTGGATGGCAAAAAGATACCGCACCCGTTGAATGCACAATATTTGAAGAAATATTATAGTAAAATAGAAAAAAGACGAGGTCGAATGAGGTTGGTGACACGACTCTTTACAGCTTTTAATCAAGGCATTAGACCATACTATATGGAGGTGCAAATTGTATGGAAATCTTTTAAATGATATATGGTTAAGGATGTCAATGTGTTTATGTATGGTTAAAGGGATCAACATGTTCCTAAAAAATGATAAAAAATATTCATGTGTCGGGATGCCATGGCCTAGGGAAATACTAAGATGTAAACATCATGCTGTAAAAAAAAGAGGCAAAAATGTCAGATTCGGGAAAATGTCGAATTCGAGAAATTGGAACAAAGATGTCGAGACATCGGGAACGGAAAGGCAAGGCAGATTAAGAGGGCGAGATCAAACTGGGAAGAAAAGGCAAAAACGTCGGATTTAGGAAATTGGAAAAAAGATGCCGAGGCATCAGGTTAGGAAGATAAAACCAAGGTATCGGATAGCAAAACTAAAAAAGCTGGTAGGCGGAGCCCTGGTATGGGGGGATCGACCTCGGAAGGGTGTCAAAATAGAACGCAGTGGGTACATAGAACGTATATGTACATGGATCGGAATTTTAGGGTCGAAGTAGAAGGAAATCTCTTTGGTACATCGTGGGAAACGAATACGTGCAGTTATTCCTAACGAGCATGTACAAGAAATTCAGGATTGGCATATCAGGATCGGAATGGGAGAAGAACTTCGGGACAGAGTATAAAACGGAATGGATGTACTCGGAGGCTCGGGAGCTAATACAAAATAAAGAGTAGAGCGTGGAGATAGGGTTACAACCTCGGAATTGCGGAGAGTCATGCGAGAACAAGGAATTCACCAAACAACGGATTAAACATCTACATAGAGGAGGAATAAACAGGCAAAGAAGCACAATAGGGACGAGCATATACAAAGACACAACAGATACACACATCAACATTAAATAATCGGTATTATTCAAAGGTTGCCACCGAAAAACCAACATGATACACAACTCCCCAACGAGGGCAAAACATAAACGGAGGCAGTCAGTATTCAAAATCTAGTAGCCATCACAAGAAAAAGCCCTAAACAACATCAGAATAGGGGCAGAACAGGAATCAACCAGTGAACAGGGAATGCGGAGAACATCAATCTCTCTTTCAGCTGCTGAAGGAATGGAAAATGCTCGCCATCTTGTCCTTCATTTCTTTCAACTGAGCTTCTGCGCGAACGACCCTCTCTTCTACTGAGTCGGGACGAGGAATACGCTCCTCTCAGGCTCAGATGCGAGCCTCGGTTTCAACCAATATGGCAGCACCTCAGCAGCCTCGACCCGTGCAGTATCTCTGGCAACTTCGGCCTCAGTTAAATTTGCCTCCAGAAACTCTTGGGTGACCTGCCCCATATCGACCTCAAATTCCAAAACAGCCAATCGTTCCCTTTGGTGCGTCACAAGAGAGTTCAGCTCGGGATTCTAGACCTCCAGAGCATGTATTCTTTCCTCAAAGCTGGCAGAAAATCCCTCTGAACGATCAATAAGCCAGCTGTTGAACAAATGATACTGGTCTATAAAATGCAGAGAAGAGGTGAAGGAAGCGACGACGACCCCAACCATCACAGCTAAACCAGAGGAGTATTAGGAAAGAGAGCTAGGGACGACGATTGGAAAAACTTGATGCGGGACCCGAGTAGTGACACCCGCACAAAACCCTGGAGTCCAAGCTCTCGCAGCTCGGACAGGTCAGACTTATCTCCTTCGTCAGCCCTACCTTTCCATTGTTCGTGGGCTTTTTCGGTGGCCAACCTGGCAGTTTCAGCATCGAAATCAACAAAATTGGTCGCTGCAATGGCCCCATCCAGATTCAGACTGGAAAAAGGGACTACCGAAACGGTTCGAGAGGTTGAGAGAACAGAACTAAAATCGGCTCCGAAGGTAGACCTCTCCCTCGGACCAACCATCATGTCGTAATCCTCGGCTTCAGAGCCACTACCCATCCCCACCTCGGGAACCTCCACAGGTTCAGGATCCTCCTCTAACCCTCCTTCGAAATCTTCTTCAGTATCCTCCTCTGGATTCTCTTCAGGTTACATTTCGACCTCGGATGCGATGGGAGGAGGATCTGCAAAAGGGGACCACGAGTGAGAATGCAACAAACACAAAAAGAATGAGAAAGCTCGAATAGTGGTGAGTATTCCCCTTAACCTTTTAGCGAGGAGATCGAACTCACCAACGGAGGGGAATGAACGAGGTACGAAGCTAATTTTGGTCGAATGAGAAGGCTTGCCGTGCTCGTAAATACTTCTTTCCCTCTTTCCAAGCAGGGAGACAAGCAGACCCAGAACCGGGGACAGAAAAAATGCCAGACGGAACAACGATAGAACGACGCAAATACTGACGGGGAGGAGATAAAAGGGGCAGAAGCCTATGCTCGGCAAACTGTGTAACCAACAAATCTTCACTAAGTTTCATATTCTCGGACCCAGCAGACAGGTCATCCATTTCTTTATCTTCGTCGGGAGATGGAGAACGTGCATGATCATCGGGATTGGCTTCATCATCTGAAAACTGATAAACATATTTGTACGGGGTTAATGACAAACCAGCCACGGGACCAGTCGATCCCACTGGGGAAAGAGCATCCTGGAGCTCACCTATGGAACAAAAAAGAAAGGTTAGTCATGGAATAAGGAGAGTAAAACAGACCAGGAAAAGAGAAGCACCAGTGGTCGCGCCGCTGCTAGAAGTGGACAACCTAGCCGAAACTAGGATAGGCTCGGAAAGCAGTGGAGAGACCTAATAGGTATCCCCCCCACGGGATAAGATCTCATAGATACGGCAAAAACCATCGCTCAGCTGTTCGAGGGGACGACGGGGAGGACCTGTGTAAAAGTGACATCAGAGACTACAAAAAACATATAAGCTAGAACTCAGGAGACAAGAAAGGAGCATACACTTATCTAATGGTAGTAATCAAACAGAAAAAGTCACGGAGGCACCATTAATACGAGTACGATAGTCACCACCTAACCAAAACCAAGCTTGCTCCCAGCATCGGCCAATGACATCAGAAGCCCCCTCAAAATGATGGTTGTTGCGAGGCAACAAGTGGTAGAAACTACTAGAATGGCCGGACGCAGCGTAAAAAAAGAGAAACTCTAGCTCAAATGGATCTCGAATAGTGTGACCCAGCACGAAGAACTGAGACATAGTAGAGATTAGACGCAACTAAGAGGAGGGTAACAGCTGGCCTATAGCCATGTCCCACCTCTGCAATAGTAGGCAAATAATAGGGGGAAGGGGAAGACACAAACCGGCAGAAAGAGAGAGTAATAGAACGAAGTACGATATGGAGGAGGCTCGGAAATGGGAACTCCACCCAAGGAGAGCTCAAAGATGATATTGGGGTTACCGTATCGCCGGTGGAGCTCCTCAAATCATTATGAAGATAACATGGAAGCTGGCACCCAGTTAAGACACTGGCCATTCCTCGGAAGACAACCCCCAAGTCACTGATATTTCGGCGACCAGAAAGATAATCCCCTATGTTAAGAGAAAGTATGAAACCCAAATCAGCATCGAAGAATATCACGGCACCACCAACACCCTCGGCCAGCACTGCGGGGACTGACTGCCTGTCGAGAGACGGGACAAAAGCCTGGTTCCCGCATGAGGAGGAAGACGTGGACAAATCCCTCAGATTAGGACGAGGCATCCTGCGGAGGTGGTTAGAGCTACGAATACCAGGCTGCGCGCCACACCGACGAATCATCGGAAGTATTCACTTCTTGAATATCATGCGGAGGAGGATACCTTGACCAGACATTGTTCACTCGAACAAAGGATTTGAGAATTAGGGTTTGGCGAAAAGACAGACGGAAGAAAACGGGATTCTTAGAATGCACAAAGATAGAGAAATTTTGAGAAAATCGCAAAGATATCAAGGGAATTGGGTTAAAGAGAAAACGAGAATATAGGGAGAGGATACGGAAGATTTGAATTTTGAAAAACTAAAATAGAAATTGTCTAACAAGGTGAGGCGCAGCAGGTATCATCATTGGAAATTATGGAACAAAAACGGCTAAGATCCAATGGCCGGGATGAAGAGACCTTACAACTCCCAAGAAAGAGGGAAGGCCCAGATTAATCCACGCGACACCTGACCAAAGACGTGACTACCCATGACAAAAAAATGGCGGTCATGTTTGAAATTAGAGGCAAGTTACTAAAACACCCTTGCAAGATCCACTGACAGGAAAGAGAAGACACTTTATTCATAAATAAATGGGTTACAACGAAAGCGAAATAATTCAAGGTCCTATCAACTGATAAATAAAAGGAAGGAAAGAAAGATATAGAATATCTGAACAAGGAAAAGACACCCTATTCGACACTAGGGACTCGGTGATGCTTCATTGATCAGCAAAGGAGGTTTTAGAACCAACCACCTCTATAGATTTTAAATCCCTGCTTCTCAGCGCCGCATCTTCGGAGCACCCATGGGAGCCTTGGAGGTCGTCGGCCTCGACGAAATGTCGACGTCCGTGGCACGATCTGAGGCAAGAGCGATCTCGGGGGCTGGAGGAATTGATAGAGCCATAGCAGCCTCGGTAGGCAGACCCACATAGACCTCGACAGAAGTGACCTGACCGGGAGCATGTGCATCACCGAGGATGGGAAGTTCAGTTTTAACGGGAAACTCTTGAGTAGGTCCCCTTACAGATTCAATGGGAACCACGGTAGATGGATCCTCAACCCCAGAGTTAACCATGGCAAGAGATAGGACATCATCGACAAACTCTTCATCGAATCTATCCTCCTCGGACCCTTCGATGGACTCCTTAGGAACGTCAGTGATGAAGTCAGATACTCACCGAGTACCCCAAAATCAATGTCGTCTCTCAGAGTCTCCCCAGGAGGCATCTTCTCCTCGCTAATGACTTGATGGAGAATACTGCGCATATCATCGAGGCAATCAGGATAGGGCTTCCGAGCAGAGGCCTGGGCAAAAGCGGAGGCGCAAGAGCAGAAATAGTGAATCTTAGTATTCAGAAGGATAACTTCCCCATAGTATAGATTGTCCGCCTCTGATAGTAGGAGAGCATCCTTCGCACGCTCCATTTCAGCCAAGGCCGTGTCACGCTCCCTCAAGACCTCAGCAATAATATCCTTGGACGCCTTAATCTCCTGAGTGTAAGAAATCTCTGACGCTTCCCTCTCTTGCCGTGCCTTTTCAACTTCCTGTTCAGAAGATTTCCGGAGGGCATGAAAGTTACTCTGAACTAGGGATAGCTCAGCTTGGAGTTGGTTCTCCTTCGCCGTGATCTCTTCCCGGTGTTTAACCTCCAAAGCAACAATCTTATCCGAAAGCACCTTGCTCTGGAATTCCAAAGCGCTCCTCTCGTCTTCGGATTTGGCTAACAGGCTATCATACCGAGCACGGAGGATATCAAAGGTTCCCTAGAGCTCGACTCTCTTGTCTTGCTCAACCCTCAATTGACCCCTGATTAGAGCCTCAGTCACACCTGCATTGGATACTTTTCTCTCATAATCCCTCACCTTTTGAGCCAGCGAAGTAACTTCATCTTGCAAACGAGAGTCAATTCTTTCCAACTTAGAAATACGGTGTAAGACATTAACAGCATGGAGTGCTAGCCAACCAGCATGGCTAGAAATGCTATGAAGAGAATCTTTGGCAGACATACTCTCTATATGTTCGAGGAGTTCACGGGTACACCCCTTAAAGGGGAAGGTGGCAGCACGAGCCAAACACGCGGGAGTGTCAAAGTCGAATAGGAGCCTAAATTTGGATGGAGGTTTTCCCGACCTCGTCCAAGTGGCCATACTTCTGTTAAAGTTTCTGATCAACCACAGGGTCACGGGGAGGAACGGAATAGCATCATCCGACACAAGCAGAGTGGAAGAGGCACCCTCAGAGGAAGGGCCGCCGTGTGACCAGAACCTCAGGAGAGTCCTCCCTCGGTAATACCACCACATCTCGGAAGGGGAACTGTGAGACACCGGATCATAGGAAGTACCATCGAAGGTCTGCTGAGCCTTGGAGGGAATGACGTCACGCGACGGGCTGAAAGTAACAAAAGGAGATCGGACAAGGGTATCTGGAGAGGGGGAAGAGCTGATATCGCAAACTTCAACGGTCTCCTGAGGAGCTGCAGGAACCGACGGCAACAGCACCCACCTCATCATCCCTAGTTTTCTTCGAAGGGCGGGTGGTAAGACCAGTGCTATGAGTATCCTCTTCGGAAGTCTCGTCCACCAACTTATATTTCCATTTATGAGCAACTGGCATAGGGGCTGCGGTCTCAGGCGCCCCTTTCTTGGACTTAGGGGCTCCAGTGGCTTTCTTAGAAACCTTCTCCTGTGGACCCAAAGTAGACACCCGGGTGAGATCGGCCTCCAACCTCCTAGAGACGAGATTCGAAACTTTTCCAATCCTAACAGATGTAAGGGGCTGCACAGAAAGAGGGATTCCAGAGGTCTTCGGGGAAGAAGTTTGGGAAGCTTTCTTTTTCCCTTTAGAGAGGGTAACTCGCTGACGAGCGGATGGGAGAGTACCCATGCGAACAGTGTCAGACATAAGACACTTTCCTTCCCCTGAACGTAGCAAAAAAGAAGGAAGGAAGATCAAATACAAGAGGAAGAACTATACAACAAGCTCTACAGCTAAAGAAGTAATCACAGATATACTACCTGGCATGACTATAGACGTGGTAGTAAAGCCAGTTTCAAAAAGGTTTTTCCCTTGGAGAACACGCTGGTAACTGCATCTCGTGTCGGAGAGTTTGCAAACACGATGAAAAGCTTTTTGAAATTTGGCCGACTGTGTTTCGGGGTCACACGTATCCTCTACTGCACAGAGTAAAAGAGGGAAATGTTAGAAGGTCCCATATAACATAAGAAGAAAGCCGACAGAAACATACACGCACTGAGAACAGGCTTGAAGAAAGAACTTCTGGGGAGCACGGTGGGATTTTGAGGGTCCTCAAGGTCATATACAGAGTCCCCTCTCCAAGACCCACGAACCCAAAACCAAGAATCTTTCCACCCTTTAATGGAACTGGGCTGGGAAGCAATGAGATTGGTATGACGCGGTACCAAATAATAATAACCCTTCGTCCTGTTATTTAGGGTGACCCGGTACAGGAAGTTGATCTCAGCAGTAGTCAAGAAGGAGTACTTTCTTTTCCGGAAAAGGACCAAAATTCCCATCAAGGCAGCCCAACCATTCGGAGCTAGTTGAACGGCGGCTATACCCCAAAATTTGAAGATATCCCGAATACAGGGGTGGAGAGGGAACCTAAGACCGAGCTCAAGCTGCAATTCATAAGCTGCCACAACGTTTGGTGGAGCGTAGCACATACGCCCATTGGGAGAAGGAAGATAGAAATCGATACCCTCCCCACACTGGAACTTGCCAAGAGCAATAACAGGGCTCTTCCGTAACCAAGAGTCGTCAAGGGTCAAAGGAACCTTAGCAGTAGAAAAGGGAATATTCTTATCCCACAACGAAAGTCTTCCAAGATGGCCCAGCAATCCAGGACCAACGTCGGCAATCTCAGGATTAGGCTCCAGTATAAAAGCAGAAACGAAATCGATAACCCATTGATTAAAGACAATTCGGGATGGAGACAGAGGATCCAAATGAGCCTCCGAAGACGACGAGGACGACGACGAGGGTGACCTAGAACCACCGATTGAAGAATTGGTTGAATGGGAAGGAAATCTAGGGGATCTAGGAAGAAAAGAGGACCCCTCGCAAGCCATATCGCGATAGACGTAAAGAAAAGTAAAACGCGAAAACAGGGGAAGGAAAAAACCCTAAGCTACGGCGACGACAGATTTAGAGACACGAAAGAAAAAGAGCCAGGAAGAAAAGAAGAAAAAGGAGAGGAAAGTAATACCTGAAAGCGGAAACCGAACTTACGGAGTAAAAGGAAGGCCAACAACCTGCGAAATCAAAGGGAGAAAAAAGAGGAAGCAAGGGAAGGAGAAACTGACAAAAAGATTCAAAATTCAAATTTTAAATCGACAGTTGCACCCTAAATACCAGATATACCCCCACCGAAAAGAAAATATCTTAAAAATGGTGCAGAAAACCCGATAAGGCAGGGGCTTATCAAGTCGAGGACAGCGATATAGAACTACGAGGAGCCGAGATGGAAGAAACACTAATATCACAGGCACTGAAGCATGAGAGATATAACCCTTGAAGTACAGTTCAACCCTGAACAATCTCAAGTCAGGAAATTATTCAGGCTCGAGGGGCTAATGTTATGGGTATTATATCCCCCATGCTTGTTAGGCCCAAAAAGCTGAATAATCTCTATTATACTTGAAGAGGAAGACCGAAATCCCTTGGCGGCCCAAACGGTGAACAGAAATGAGAAGGGAATCAAGACAGCCTAGAAGGGTTTACGACAGCCGAAGGCTCTGCCCAAAAAGGGATAAAGGCGAGCTCGCCCGACAAGGCTGAAGCTGGGAAACACCCTCGTCAGGGAACCTCGGCGCTCATCCTTTTCCTAGCCGAGAGATCGGATGAACACCCCAACACTGAAAGCCAACCTATCCGAAGACAAAAGAGGGCGGCAAAGATGGGACAGTAAAGAACAGACACCATAAATGAAAGAGAACAAGTACAGCAGGCTAGAAGACAACACTAACGGGAAGAAAAGGTATCTTGAGCAGCAATTCTAACTAGGAGACAACGACTGACTGGCACACCCGACTCCAACAACCAATGAGAGACCAGCAAAGGATGGAGGCACCCTGCAAATCCCTACATTGCAACAAACGGCGTCCCTGACTCCCCCTACGCGTGATCGGTGTCTTGGGCGCCTCATTAAAGGCGACTTGTCTTCTTCCAGATGGTACAAGGCGATTGGCTAGATTTTAGGGATTTGGGACAATATAAATAGCCTCTCTCATAGAAGAGAGGCAGGTCACTAATACTCACTTCCGACATTACACTTGGATCAAACTAGGAAGAACAAGTGTTGTTCTTAGAAGGAGAGAGTAATAAAATTGGTGGAATTCTTTGGTGTAATTGATTCTCTATTGGTTGTGATCCTTTTATTTATAGTGTATTGTGTTTGATCGTGTTCGTTCTTGATTTCGTTATCAAATCTCTTAATCTTTCATACATGAAATTAACGAGCCAAGAACAACCGTCAACAACCATAATTCACTACTTGCACCACTTGACAATTGACACTTCTCAAATGATGAATTAGAAGATTTAGAATAATTATGTATTAAAGATTAATCACACAATTCACACTATTCAAATGATGAATTAGAAGATTTAGAATAATTATGTATTAAATATTAATTAGATCATATTACTTTGATTTGCTTCTTTTATTTATGTTTACTATTAAAATGATAGTTATTATAATCACTTATAAATATACGATCTTATTATTGTATGGGTGAATTTGATTAATGAAAATTGAATTTTATTTTTAGTTTATAGTGTTTTATTTGAATTTTTGGGTATTTGTCCCAAATCAACATACGATTACAGATTATAATTTTAAATCGTATTTCTTTCTACTCTCATTGTAATATAGTAATTTTAAATCGTGTTTTGTCTATTCTCATTGTACTATAGTAAGAATTAATGATTAAGTAAATATTTGTCTTGCTATTCCAATATTGATTATATTGTTAGTAGTGTATTAGTGGGTAATTAATCTAGTTTAAGAGGTATTAATAATCTTAGTAATTTTGATATAATATAGTTTGAAGTGAATAGATATTTTGGTGGCCCTGGCTCATGAAGCTAAACCCCTCCAGCAACACATGGGATCACCTGTTTACCCATGTTTCATCTAGTGTTACATGGGGTGTATGGGTGACAAGTGTCCCATATGACACACAACAAATTGTTGTGTTGTTGTGTGTGATATGGGACACTTATCACCCATACACCCCATGTAACACTAGATGGAACATAGGGTAACAGGGGAATTGAGTTGCTCCAGCAAAGCAAGAATAGATATGTTTTATCTTTAATCAGTGTATATCACTTTAGTGTTGTTTATTGATATATTTCTCATAATATATATATAATATGGATTTTGAACAAGTTTATAGGACAAACAAGCATATACCTCTGTTTCATGGATGGATTCGCTTTTGCCTTTCTATTGCCCTTCCCCACTACAACCAATCAATCAATTAAATAAAGCACATGATCATTATATACATGAAAAATAAAAATCCCTAAAATGAATTTTGTGAAATAAATAAAAAGAATAACATTTCTAATAAAAATAATTATTAAGATAATAGAGAGTTGAATCGTTTAATATTTAATCAGTTTATACTCTAACACGCCCCCTTACATGCAGGGGAATTTTTGCCTCAAACCTTGCATGTGTAATTTACTCTAACACGCCTCCTCACATGCGGGAGAATTTTTGCCTCAAGTCTTGCATGTGAAATTTTCTCATAAATGAGTGACGATGAGGTTCGAACCCTGAACATTTGTTAAGTATGGACTCTGATGCCATGTTAAATGACCACCTCATCTAAAAGTTTAAGCTAATAGAGAGTTGAATCGTTTAATACTTAATCAGTTTACACTCTAATAAGAAGAAACAACGAAAATAATAAAATTGTGAATGGAACAATAATTCCAATGTAGAGTCTTTAAACTTTGGTTGTGTAGAATTGTTCTGCAGTAGTGTTGAAACGTGAATCTTCATGCAGGATTTGTAGTCCTTGTTTTATATCCAGATTTGAAATCTTCATAACTTTAGGACCTCACACTTGTCCAAAACAAAGAAGAAGAAAAATGATTAGTAATAAATAAAGTCTGAGTTAAGGTTGTACTTTTTCTCGCAAGATAAATATGTCTTGATAGTGCTCTAATTCAGACGTAATATTTTCAAAGGTAAATGGCTTCCTCTCCTATACAAGTAGCACTACATGTGTAGGAGCTTCGACAAACTTTAGATCGACTGGAACTGAATCATTCTAAAATGATATATACAAATGCCACTATGCAGAGTGCAGATAATGATGTGTTTCGGTGTGTTATGAATACATGAGGATGGTCCTATTTATAGGGCACCAGTCCCTCAACTATAATGACAGACGGATGTTGATTGCGGCCATAATTGCTGATGGACGCGGATTTCTCACCAATGATCAGCCATTATTGCGGAGTTTGTCCCATGTCCAAATTCATTGAACCTACTGCAGAGAGAGCTCAGACTCCACATGAAGTACAACTTGATTGGATTTGAGCCGAAGTGTGACCCACATTATTTAATGTGAGATATTAATTTTGTATTAATCCTCGTTAAGCCTCATTAAACTCCATACAACCTCTCTACTAGGTGAGCCAAATGCAATCACCCATTACTCTCACTTATTTGGTGATTGATTTAATAATTAACCTTATTAACCAATTAAACGGTACACAAATCATAAAACAGATTAATATTATCATATGTTTAATGATTTAGAGAGATTTGTGTGAGACAATGATAACATTTTTAATTATAACTGAAACAACTTACTAAAAACGAATGTCTTCTAATTGAATTATTGCATGGGCTTTTTGTTAGGTTGATGAAAAATAAATTAACTTGAATAGACCGTCTTACACAACTAATTTTACCTAAAAATATTACTCCCTCCATCTAAAAAATACTTGAACACTTTGTATTTTGATCCGTTCCAAAAATATTTACACATCATAAATATGAAAACAATACACAATATCAATAATTTTACAATACTATAATATTACAAAAATGTCATCTTCTTTTTACATACTCCCTTCGACCACTTGAAAGGTAATCGTTTGCTTTTTGTGCGTAGATTAAAGAGTATTATTATTATATATAAAATGAGTATTTGTATTAGAGGAAAGTGATGGGCCATATGATGCACTTTTTTACTAAATAAGTGAAATTGATACCTTTGAAGTAGACGCCCAAAATGGTCTAATGGATACCTTGTACGTGGCCGGAGGGAATACAATTTAGTTAATGTCAACTATATCATACATGTTATTCTATTCAATAATCCAAAATACAAATTCTCTTTCTTAATTAGATCATTATAATAAAAAATTAATTTTTTAAAACTCCGTGCTACCAAATACGTGCATTGACGGAGGGAATATAACTTTTTATGTGAAATATTATTTCTTATTAAAATATTTCATGATACACATTATAGAATAGATTTCGTAAGGACTATCTAATACAAATTTTTACTGTGTAGATCTATATCGCATTATCTAAAAAGAAGAATGAGAAGTGGAGAAAAGATCATGACTATTGTACATGATTGATTGTCTAACATGATATATGGTGTGATGTGAGTTATGAACAACTGTAAGTTTCAATTACTTTAATTTTGAAATAAATTAAGAAGGGTGATAAAATAATAAATTTATCCTTTATTTTGTTATGTGCGCGAGTTGCTAGTGAGCAATTGGTGCACCATTTTGCGAGTTGACGTTATTTAAAATATATCAAGAATTATTCTAATTGAAAGAGTTTAAGAATTATTCAATTAATATCAAGAATTATTCTAATTGGGAGGTGGTGTTATTTAAAATATCAATAATTATTCTAATTGAACGAGTTTATTTATAATAGTAATATTACTTTTTATAAAAATAATAATAACAGTATTTTAAACCATAGAAAAAAGCTATAGAATAACATTTTTATTGTATTAAAAAATAATCCCAATTACATCATAAATCGGTTCCACCGATGCTTTTTGCAATATCTACATTCAAAGTTTTTAAAATTACAACAATTTTATACACACCATTATAATAATTAAAATGTAAGAATTTAAATACACACTTTGCAAAATTTTACACACTTACACTTGCGCTCACCCCACGGCGCAAGACATGCACTCTAGTACTATCCCATCATCACGGCGGACAAATATTTGTGTGACTGTTTCATTGAGTGACTTATTGAGTGATTTTTATAAAATATATAAAAAATGATAATATTTTAATAAAAAGATGATACTCAATTTATAAAAAATGATAATAGTGCAATGAATTATTTCATGAACAAATTATAGTATTAATATAAAGAGACAATTTTTTTTTAAAAAAAATTAATATCTCTAATTAAAACTAATAACTAATTAATTAAAAAATATAAAATAATTTTACTGTGACGGTCTCACCCGACCAATTAACTCTTTTCAACAAATGGCTAGAAAAAATTGTCTAAGAAATAAGTTCACCACAAGACATCCACTCCATATATTAATTTTTATTTAGATATAAAAGTTAATTATGTGATTATTAATAGGTCTAAAATTCATTGGTTGTGGTTTAATTAGTTATGTACACTTGTTGGAACATGATTGCATAATTGTTCATATTCAAATAATTGTTCATTCAATATTGGTCAAACATAAGCAATATTTTTCTGTCCTGATCTACAGAACACTTAATCAAGTGCCAAAATAAGAAATGTGAAAGCGAGAATTGACCGATTAAAGCGCTTAAAATCATGCTTCGTAGTTTTATATGAACCGGATTTTTTGGTGTAACTTTATGATTTCCTTTCGTTTATGACAAATTCTCTTGTGTGACATTAATTTCATGAGACGGTTTGTGAGACATGTTAAAATATGTCTATTATTTATATAAAGTATGTTTAATGGTTGTTAAAGTATGTTTTCTAAAGTAAGATAGATTAAGTATTAAAATATGATTTTAGCGTGTTATAATACGATTTATTATTGGCATACTTTGACTACAAATAAGCATACTTTATCTACACAATAAACATACTTTAGTGATGGGTTGACATGTCTCACACCCGTCTCACAAATAACATGTCTCTCAAGAGAGTTTCTCTTGGTTTATAAGTTGAAAAGGCATCAATTATATTCTTAAATTTTTTAAACTTTAAACCCTAACGAAACACTAAATTGTTTAATAGGTATAATAGGACATGAACCACTAGTAAATTATGTTTGAATGTGTATAAATTTTAAACAAGCTTAGAAATGATGTTAGATTTGTTTGTTTGATTGTTTATTTATTAGAGTATTATTTAATATTTAATTATTCGAGAGATTTTAAAGTGTTATGCATGTTGGTATCTTGAGAGTTATTTTTATTGGATTGTCTGTACTTCAAAATTGAAATTTAATTGTTGTTTTTAATACTTCAGACAATAAGATTATTCAATCTTTCTATTTCATACAATTATGTATATATGAGAATCGGGTATTTAGAAAAGCTATTGAGGGTAAATATCAAAGTAGATATGTTCATTAATTTTTTTTAAGTATAAAACACAAATAGAAATGAAGAAAATAGAGTTGAGGATATTATAATTAAGAAAGTGTTGTATCATAACTTATCATACAAGTGGTTCGTGTAATATTTTATCCCATAAATTTAATCTTTATATTATCCTATCTATTGCTCAAGCCCAAGGCAATTTGTTCAAATCTTAGGTTACACCTTTGCCACCATCCATAATCCCTACATCACAACATCCTATCTTGTGATAAATCTACTGCTCCAAATTGTTATTCTTGGGCAAATGAGACTACTTGATTATAGGTCAACAATTCTATAATACCAATTGATGAACATTGCGGAACGACTCTGTTTGCACTCACGTGCTCTCTGAAAAACTTATTATAAGAGGTCAACCATCATTAGATTGCTCAAAGTCAAACACATTTAATTTTAGAATTTTACAATAATGATCATAAAAAAAGAATATCTTTATTTGTATGCATTGCATCAATCAATTTTTTTAAACACTTTTAACCCTAGAACCTTATAATATTTCCTATGAACAAGTGATATAGTTTATTTGACAAAAGTCCCAATATAATCCATTTATTAGACATTGCTAGAAAATCTAGCATCATTGGAGGTTGGAGACCACAACATATTCTTCCTACATATCATAGATCAATATGTGGGATAATAAAATTTTTTGATTAATTTGCAGTAAATTTCATAGAATTCAAATTTAAAAGAATACGGTTTATAAGATGGGCTAAGTGTTTCCCGTAAATGGGTTTTTAGTTTTATTAGATAAAATGAATATAAAGTAAACTTAATTTTGGTATTTTACGGGCACTTGAAAGAATATCATTCATTTTTTTTTTACTAAAATAAATATGATTAAATGTGCATTTCTTTAGGTTTTTTGGATCTAATCTCTTGATACTAAAAGAAAAAATATGGAGTGTGTCATTTGAAACTAAAAACGCTATACGCACACATACCTGACAAGTTTGATTCAGGTTCGAGGAGTACGAGTCTGACTCATTATCATCTAGCTCTAATCTAAATAGAAAATAGTGAAAATATTGTATGAAACTAACAAAAATAAAAATAATATAAAATGTAACAGTAGTGATTTATTATGTGGATATGTTATACTCTCTCAAGGTGTATTTGGTGGAATAAATATTGAAGCTGATTAGCCGAAAGTCAGTATAGTAGGGTCCAACCCCCTGGAAAACCTCTCATTTAACCAAATGTATTATTCAAAAAGTGCACTATGAGGAGGCCTCCCACCCAGCCACTCCAACGTTTATGTATACTTTTTAAGTTTAAAGAATAATATTTTAATGTATAGTAAGTAAAATAAGTTAGTTGTGTACGTATACTTTTTACACGAAATTTAAAAATGAGTAGTATTTTAATGTATAGTGAGTGAATTAATTTAGTTGTATTTTAACTTTTTTGACCCCAACTTTTTGTTTGAATTAATGCCAATATTGTAAAATTTTTAAGAATGTTAATTTTAAGGTACACGTTCCACACTTATTAAAAATATACTCCTCTCGGCTCAGCACAACTTTCACATCTCCTTTGTAATTTGTAAAGAAGGTGTGATAGTGGTGGTGAGACACCCTTTTAAGTGAGATGACAAATATGGTATTGTGCATTACTTTATGGTGAGAAAGAAGAAGTAAACTATAACACTATATTCGTTTTCAAATTTAAAATCCAATTTTTTGTTTTTTGTTTTTAATCTGTATCCATTTTTAAAATTACTCTTATATATACCTACAAATTCTATTATTGACCGCTAAATCATTCACATTTTATTCATTCTATCCCTTCAAATTAGTAATACACATTCTCTCTATTTGTCCATCTCTCTTCTCTCACATCAATTAATATACTTTTACCCATATCAATACATATTTCTTACACATTAGTTTGACATAAATTTTAAACATATCATACCAAAAATCCAAAATAAAGGTGTACTATTGTTTGGTTTTCAAAATTCCAGGAAAATAAAAAAACTCTAGTGTAAAGTAATATTTGCATGATACCGTTTAATGTGAGATCATTTATATATATATTTTTTAAATAGTTGTAACTTTTTATCAAAGAAATCATCCCTTTTCAAAATGTTATAATTTTTTATTTATTTATATGAATTATTCATAAAATAATTTAATGTATCACTATCGGTTTTTCATTAATTATTTTTTTTAAAATGTTGTCATTAACCTTATTCGTCTAATGGAAATCTAACCAAGAGATGGTGTTTTGCCATAAATATATAATTATACATTTATACAGGTATATATACACATACGTACGAAGAGGAATTTATATAGAGAGGTGGTGGGTTTTGACTACAACTCCAATCATTGACATGGAGAGTTGACAAATGGACATATCATTTTATTCTACAAATAATGCAATCTTATTCTCACATGATGTTTTGCTCCCCCACCAATTTCTTTCTTCTTTTTCTTAACTCGTAATCATTGAATCGTATATATTCAAGAATTTTTCATATCTGCAAGTATTTTAAAGAAAATGACTTTTATTTATTTATTTATTTTATTTCTTTAAGGCTTGGAAAGATAAGTCAATTATATTGATTTGGGCTTTATTTACATAAATTTGAAGGGTGAAGGTCAAAATAAATAAATAAAAATAAAATAAAATAAAAAAATAATAAAGGGTGAAGGTCACGTAATATTCCAAGTTGTCATTTTAATTAAAAATTAAATAGATAATTATTTATTGAAAATAAATAAAATTTGAAAATATTACTGTACGTACGTTATTAACATCTCAATTAACATGAGTTGTGGATTTTAGGTAGGAATGTTAAAATTTAAAATTTAAATAAAATTTGAAATTATTAATTAGAATATTATTTTATTTTTGGTGTAAGATTTATAATAATAAAAAAATATGAAATTTATTATGAAATCTGACACAATATATTTTTTCCTTGTACTAGAAAAATATTTGTATATACTATGTATGAAAGATTGAGGATTTAATACTGTAGCAGTGGAGCCACTGGCCACATGTACATTGAAATTCATTTACTCCATATATGATGTATGTGGATTGTATAGTTTACGTAATCTAATTTTCTACACAAAAAATTATTAGTTCTAATAATTCTTATACCTTATTACATGCATTTATTCCTATTTTATAGGAGTTAGAGTTTTTCTTAATTATTTTAAGTGCAGTGAGTATTAATTAAGTTTTTGGAGAATAATTGTAATTTTTATTATATTTAGGGCATGAAACACTTTAATGAAACCGTTTTTTGATAAAATAAAATATTTTATATTTTTAATTAATTATTACTTTTATTTAGAGATGTTATCATTTTATTTTATTAAAATTTAAAAAGTGTCAATAGCCAACATCAAACAACAATTCTATCAAGATGCACCATAAAATGTCCAAAATATTTCCCACTTAATTTAAACTAATTTAAAATAGAATCCCCCATTCCTCTTATCTCCTCCTCCCTATTGGTTGCTGCGGCCGTCGGTCGACGCCTGCCAGTCCCCAGACGTGCCATTTGCCGATAGCCGATGTGGTAATCGACACGGAATCCTTATCGACATTCATACAGACATCGAAATCGACACGAAATTCGTATCGACAACAAAATCAACATCCGTACCGACATCAGAACCAACATCCATACCGACATTCTCACCCATATGACACATTGAGTATTATAATTGAATAATAGATGCATTAAAGTCCAAAAAATTATATTGATTAGATTTGTTATAAAAATTGTTTATTTTTTGTATAGTTAATTTAATTAAATAAATGGATATTTTTGAAATTTTACAATTAAAAATGTTATTTAAATACTATTTCCTCCATCTCCTTTTAAATTGCATATCTCTTTTGTATTTTACAAAGGAGATGTGCAGATTTAATGAGACGGAAGAAGTAGTTTTTTTTTCAAAGAAATTATTAAAAAAGTTATTACTACTTTTTATTCATAAATAGTATAATTAACGAGTCGGTCTCTTGTACCCTGAGTGTATAAGGTATGTAAAGGTACATCATTTTGTTTTAAAGAATATATATTTAAATTAATAAAAGTATAATATTTTCATTGCAAAGATTAGATGAAATATAAGTAGTATAAATGTTTGATTAAAAAAATTATTTTTTTTTAGGAAATAAAAGACACATGTTCTTACACTAAAAGATATATAATTTAATATCAAAATATATAACTTTCGAAAAATACGTGATTTGGGGACATAATATCCCGAATGTAAGCAAGTTTTACCCGTAAGTAATTGTTCATAAAATAATTCATTATATTATTATTATTTTCATCAATCAAATATCATATTTTATTATAATATATATTATAATTTTTAATTTCAATCAGGTTCATAACATATTTTATTCTTATAATTTAAGTATTTTATTATTGTAGTTCATAATTTATTTGAGAATATAATTGAAAAGGTGTGCATACTTGTCGCATTTATGTTTTCTTATCTAATTATGCATTAATTAAATACAAATTGATTAGATTAACTCTTTTAAGGATTTTCTTTATTTTCAATAAAAATCATTTAAAATACATTAAAAAGAATAAACTTTTAATTATATATTACAAATTAATGTAATATATATTCGTTCAATTTGATATATATGAAAATATTGAATATTTTATGAAAAAATAGAGATGGTTTAATTTTTTTATTTTATTTTTAATTCCAAAGATCATCATTAATAATTTTTTTGATGGATAAAATATTTAATGGATAAAAATCATTTAAAATGTTACTATATTTAACTAAAGATTTTTAATGAATAAAATATTAAAAAAATATAAAGTAATGCGGTGAATTTGATTTTTAAACAGTTAATAATAACCTTCATTTTATCACAATGCAAAAATGTTGGAAATATAACAATTAATCCAAATATCTTTAATCCCTAACATGATTCAACAAGATCCATAAAATAATTATATAAAGGAATACTTGGATCCATTAATCTTTCTATGTGGAATTAAACGGAAGATCAACAGCAGGTTTAAGGTCTTCCTTCACTAAAGTCTCTGGATTCCGTAAGGACCTTCGTAATCTCTTCAGATGGGGAAAGAGAGAACTGTGTACGGCTTAGTGTTGGGGACCATAACCTAGGTATCTATATATATTACCCATATCAGGCCACTCATAATCACTTGATACATAATATTGGGTATCTACTCATTGACCCATATCAAATAAGTGTAGTCCATGAGCTCTTACTTTATTTTAATCACTTAATTAAGCCCAATATTTTATTTGAATAGCTAATATAATTGAGCATTAATATATTGCCCACAATTAAATTATATAGGAAATATAAATTTCCTAACAATCTCCCACTTGGGCTATATATTATTTTCCGAAGACAATTATATTAAGGATCCTTAAGTGCACAACTTTATGCTATTCATTCAGACTACCTTCAACAATCTGGTCCATCTCATACACTAACAATGGAATTACCGCGATATTCACCACATTATTATTCTTGGTTAAACCCCGACAATCACCATATTAATATACTCAATGACATAGATCAAATATGGTGAGTAGTATGGAAATTACATGTAAAATGTGATTAATAACATGTCTATTTCCAACTGGTCCAACCTTAGTAAGATCAATCCACAATGCAAATATCACAAAATGGAAATTAACTTAAGTGAATTCAGAATAAACCAAAAGGTCATCAACTTTATTCTATAGAATTCCAAATGTCTTAAATATGAAGTTCAATACATAGAACATAAACTCCCACTAAACTAAGATAACATCAGAAACAACACGCATTTGAGCAGTATGCTCATGAAATACCTTCGGGGTCAATGTCTTAGTTAGCGGATCTGCTAGCATGCTATTTGTTCCTATGTGTTCAATAGTAATTTGTTTATTCTGAATTCTCTCCTTAACAACAAGGTACTTAATTTCAATGAATTTTGCTTTAGTAGCACTTCTGTTGTTATTGGAGTATAGCACTGCTGAACTATTGTCACAATACATTTTCAACGGTCTTTCGATACCGTCAACCATACGCAGCCCAGTGACAAAGTTCCGCAACCACAATGCATGATTAGATGTTTCATAACAAGTAATGAACTCTGCAGCCATGGTGGAAGAAGCTACAAGAGTCTGTTTAGCAGACTTCCAAGAAATAGCTCCTCTAGCCAACGTAAACACATAACCCGATGTGGAACGTTTGCTATCTTGACATCCAGCAAAATCGGAGTCAGAGTATCCAACGATCTCCAAATTCTCCAACCTCCGATAAGTGAGCATATAATCCATTATTCTCTTTAAATAATGCATAACACGTTTGACAGCTTTCCAGTGTTGCTCCCCTGAATTGCTTAAATACCTCCTCAAAACTCCCACTATAAATGCTATATCGGGACGAGTGCAAACTTGAGCGTACATTAGACTCCCTACTGCTGATGCATAAGGAATCTTTTGCATCTCATTTTTCTCATGATCATTGCTGGGGCATTGCTTAAGACTGAATTTTTCTCCCTTGGCCACAGGGGTGTCTAATGGTTTGCTTCCTTTCATGCCGAATCTTCCTAAAACCATATCGATATAGCTCTTTTGCGATAATCCAAGGATACCTCGAGAGCGATCTCTAAGTATTTGAATTCCTAATACAAAAGAGGCGTCACCAAGATCTTTCATTTCGAATTTCTTCGCAAGAAATCTCTTAGTTTCGTGCAATAAGCCTATATCATTACTTGCAAGAAGAATATCATCGACATACAAAATCAAGAAAACATATTTACTCCCACTGAACTTGCAATATACACAATCATCAACAACATTTACCTCAAAACCAAAAGAGGTAATAATTGATGAAACTTGTGATACAATTGACGAGATGCTTGCTTGAGACCATAGATGGATTTCTTTAATTTGCACACTGTAGACTTTGCATCTTCGAAGACAAAGTTTTCAGGTTGTGCCATATAAATGGTTTCCTCAATGTCTCCATTAAGAAAAGCAGTCTTTACATCCATCTGGTGTAGCTCCAAGTCAAAATGAGCTACAAGTGCCATGATAGTTCTGAAAGAGTCTTTCGAAGAAACTGGAGAGAAAGTCTCTTTGTAGTCAAGACCTTCCTTTTGAGTGAAGCCTTTAGCAACTAGACGAGCCTTATATATTTTGATATTGCCTTTTGAATCCCTTTTGGTTTTAAATATCCATTTACAACCAATGGGTTTCACACCTTTAGGCAATTCGACAAGATCCAAACATCATTGTCACTCATAGACTTCATCTCATCTTTCATGGCATCAATCCATCTCTGAGAGTTAGAACTGCGCATGGCTTGACTAAAAGTGACAGGGTCATCTTCGGTCAAACCAACGCCATCCTCATGTTCTTGTAGGAATACTATATAATCATCTGAAATAGCATTTCTCCTCTCTCTAGTGGATCTCCTTAATGACACTTCTTGAGGTGGTTGAGTTTGTTCTTCAGCTAATGGAGGAAGGATTTCAATGTTATCTTGATTTGGAATAGTGATTTCCATATGAGTCTCTGGAGTTGTTTCTTGAGATATGATCGGTAAAGTAATTAAATCATTATCTACTCCAGAATCTTCCTCAAAAACAACCTTCCTCATAATTTCTTCCCTCCCAAACTCAATATCCTCAAGAAATTTAGCATTTCCCGTCTCGAAAAAGGTTCTTGATGTGGGATGGTAAAACTTAAACCCCCGCGAATGCTCAGAGTAACCAACGAAATATCAGCTTACCGTTCTTGATCCAGTTTTCCTTCATGTGGCTTATAAGGCCGCGCTTCAGTTGGACAACTCCAAATGTATAAGTGCCTAATGCTAGGTTTCTTGCCTTTCCAAAGTTCATGTGGGGCTTTCGAAATTGCTTTACTTGGTACTCTATTGAGAATGTACACTGCTGTTTTCAAAGCTTCTCCTCAAAGAGACTCTGGCAAGGAGGAATGACTTATCATACTCCTCACCATATCCTTAAGAGTCCAATTCCGACGTTCAGCAACACCATTCATGCGAGGAGAACCTGGCATAGTATATTGCGGAACAATTCCACATTCTTTGAGGAAAAGTGCGAAGGGTCCTGGACGTTGTTCTCTTGATCCATCAAATCGACCATAGTATTCACCTCCATGATCAGATTTGACAGCCTTAATTTTCTTACCAAGTTGAAGTTCTACTTCAGCTTTGAAAGACTTGAAAACGTCCAACGATTGAGATTTCTCATGAATCAAATATAGGTAGCCAAAACGAGAATAGTCGTCTATGAACGTGATAAAGTAACGTTGCCCATTCCATGATGCCGTAGGGAATGGACCACATATATCAGTGTGAATAAGTTCTAAGACTTCTTTAGCTCTTTCGGCTCCTAATTTCCTCATATTAGTTTGTTTCCCTTTTATACATTCAACGCAGACTTGAAAATCTACAAGATTTAAAGGATTAAGGATTCCATCAGACACAAGCCTTTGAATTCTTTGTTTAGAAATATGGCCTAAGCGCTTGTGCCACAAAATCGCAGAATCCTCCGAAAATTTTCTCTTTGTACCTCTTGAATGTGTTTGCAGAATAACATTATTGGAATTTATAAGATCAAGCATGTAGAGATTTTCAATTAAATGGTCATCACCAATAAAATTGGAATTTTGAAAGAGACATACTTTATTATTTCCAAAAGACCAGGAAAATCCCAGTTTATCTAAAGCAGAAATAGAAACCAAATTCCGTCTAAAAGAAGGTACAACAAATGTCTCAAACAAGTCTAAATAACAGCCACTCTTTAAATGCAATCTAAAGGTTCCAATAGCCTCTACTGCAACTTTATTGTCATCGCCCACAAAGATTAATCTTTCAGCATCAGTTGGCAGCCGGTAATGCAGAAAACCCTGCAAAGACACACTTATGTGAGTAGTAGCACCAGAATCTACCCACCAAGTATCTTTAGGTACAAAGGATAAATTAACCTCAGAACAAATCAAAGTAAGAGGTATACCCTTCTTAGCACGCCATGCAGCATACTTGGAGCAATCTTTCTTAAAATGATCACGCTTCTTGCAGAAGTGGCATCTATCATTCTTAGGTTCAACCTTTTGCTTCTTCTGCTCTGAAGCAGCAGCAACAACAGTACCATTAGGTCGATTTCTTTTCTTACCTCGAGCATTTATAACCAAGTGAGCACTTTCAACTCTATCTCTCTGCACTCTCTCTTCCTCTTGCACACAGTAAGATATAAGCTCATTAAGGGACCATTTGTCCTTTTGAGTGTTATAGCTCACTTTGAATTACCCAAAGTGTGCAGGAAGTGAGATCAGAACCAAGTGCACAAGTAGATCATCAGAAATGTCTAACTTGAGTGCCTTAAGCTTTGATGTGAGATTAGACATTTCCATGATGTACTCCCTTATGTTCCGTTTGCCTTTATACCTCATGGAGACAAGTTTAGCCAAAAGACTACTTGCCTCCGCCTTTTCATTTTTGACAAAATACTGCTCAATAGCCTCGAAGAACGATTTGACATTTTTGCTCTCAGCAATAGAGCCCCGAAATGCCTCCGGAATGGAGCGCTTCATGATCATCATGCACATTCGGTCTGACCGATCCCACTTCTCAATTTTAGCCTCATTTGGATTTTCAGTAGTAGCAGTGGGTCGATCAGACCGAAGAGCCAGATCCAAATCCATACAGCCCAGAACGATCTCAAGGGTTTCTTTCCAGCTCTTGAAGTTTGTCCCATTAAGCATTGGGATGTTATTGATTTGTTGAGTAAAGTTAGGAGCTGTAGCAACAGAAACTAAATAGAGAACACATTAAGTATACTCACATAACATTCATATCATATATCAAATTATGAACGAATAAGTAAAACAAATTGGGGACCCATATCAAGACACCAAGTGTAACATTAACCTTGTTTGTGGACAAAAATTAACTACAGTGGTAATCTTGGTGCAACAATCAAGTATTGACAATAAGTTATGTCAAACAAGAGTCTATCTGTGGACCGACTCATGTTTACATAAATAATCCAAATAATTATCACATACTCATTATCACATGTGTTATTATTCTGTCAAACTGTGCCTACCTGTGGGCCGAACACAGAACACATAAATAATACCACACCCATCTATGTAATTTCAATAAAGCTTTTCTCCACACACGATATTGTTGTGGCAACATGGTGCTTCGATTGACTAGATTGAAGGTTTATTAGACTAATTAAATAAATATTAAAATATTTAATTTAATTAAACGACATTGAACTGTCTTCCCAATTTAAATAAATTTCTTATGGGTTCAGAATGAAATTAATAAATTAAATTAACAGCATACTAATAATCATATTAGCAGTCTATCCTTGCAGTCAATTCATATCCAAATCACCAAATGATAATAATTTATAGAATCACGTAATTAGAATCTCTACTAGTTTAATTCAATGCCTTTCAAATTTAATAAAGCTTACTGCCATAATCATCACATATTTGAAAATGTAATGGCAACAAATTAATTAATAAAGTAACACCATTACTGTATCAAATAACCAAAATATGAAATAGGTTTTGATAAATCCATGGTTATTTATACACCAACATTACCATAAAAGTGGTGTATTAAATAATGATAATAATGATATCCAAATATAATATAGGATACACGTGTATATCACTCCGTATGTCACATGTCAGTTTAATAAAATTAAATGCCAAATCAAGAACCAAATGGTATACAAAAGTTGACTTAAAATACATGCCAGTTCATTGCCACGGAATAGGCAGAACATCTTTTGTCAAATGGGTACATGAATTACATGTACTTCTCCATATAGTCACATGTCAGTTTAATAAAATTAAATGCCAAATCAATTTACTAGCATGAATCCAATTTAAAAATTGGCACAATCAATTAAATTATTACATAGGCACAATGGATTAAACTGTTAAATCGGCACAATCAATTAAGAATGTGAAATTGGAATTCCATTTCACAGACTGGACGAATTAAAAAAATAATATTTAATTCTCATACCACAGTATCCAATTTTCATTTGAAACAGAATATATGGTTAATCAATTAATTCACCAAAGCATGACATTCCGAATATTTGTAATCAATTAACATGGATTATCATCCACGAAAAAAAATTGTTCATAATTCAATATTTAACATGTGAAAATTCGAATCATAATAAAGAAAATTTCGAAAATTAATCCACATTCTTAATATCCAAATATTAGTATTACGGATCTCAAAGAATCATAAAAGGGTGACTCTGATACCACTTGTTGGAAATATAACAATTAATCCAAATATCTTTAATCCCTAACATGATTCAACAAGATTCATAAAATAATTATATAGAGGAATACCTGGATCCATTGATCTTCTTATGCGGAATTATACGGAAGATTAGCAGCAAGATCTTCCTTCACTAAAGCCTCTGGATTCCGTAAGGACCTTCGTAATCTCTTCAGATGGGGAAAGAGAGAACTGTGTGCGGCTTAGTGTTGGAGACCATAACCTAGGTATCTATATATATTACCCATATCAGGCCACTCATAATCACCTGATACATAATATTGTGTATCTACTCATTTGCCCATATCAAATAAGTGTAGTCCATGGGCTCTTATTTTATTTTAATCACTTAATTAAGCCCAATATATTATTTGAATAGCTAATATAATTAAGTATTAATATATTGCCCACAATTAAATTATATAGGAAATATAAATTTCCTAACAAAAAAAAGTTCCCCGCCTTTTTAAAAATAAAAAATAAAAATTTCCGCGTGTTTGTGCCATCGTCTATTAAAGTATCCGTTATTTTCTATACTCTTTTAAAGAACGAAATCAAATAGAACCGACTCGAGTCTAGTCGAATTTTGCTATGTTTGAGTATTATTTGATAAAAATTAATTAAAGATTGAGGCTTCTGTGCACCCAGATGCACGGTGCACAAGTCTTTGCAATTTTCATGTCCCTTTACAATTTAAACTCTTAGCAATACATAGGTTTAAATAAAATACAGAGGGGGATGATTGTGTTTATATGGGGACACGAAGTATCCTCCATGTCTCCGGGAGCACAAGAACTTTTGTCTTAATTAAATTTGAGTTTGAGTTTGAGCTCATTAAGAAAAAAAGATACAGAACTATTTGTTAAAAGTTTGAGCTCGACTAGAACTATTTGTTAAAGTTTCCTAATGTATTCAGAAACATGTATGAACAATAAGAGTGTATAAATATTTTGATTTGTAAACAATGAAAGAACATAACTTTCATCAACGTTTAATATTATTTATAAATATTGAATAAAAAAAAGTTTATTCCTACAAACATATAGTATTTGATTTTATGTATATTAGATAAAATTTTTAACTTGACTATAAAAAATTTTATGAGCAAATTATATACTCTCTCCGTCCCACAAAATCATTTACACTTTTCTCATTTGTTTGTCCTACAATATCTTTCACACTCCAAAAAAGAAAAAAATATTTTATCCAACAACCTCAAAAGTTACTTTAATTTCAAATTTGTCACTCATTTTGCACACACATACCATTAATTTATACTTTTTTATTACCTAAAAATACTACAATACCCTCTAAAGTCAATAAAGTTTGTCAAAAAGTGCATTTTTTCTTAAACAACGTGGAACAGTAAACGTGAAACGTATTGTGGGACGGAGGGAGTATATATAATAATCCATCCGTCCCACAAAACCCTTCACACTTTCCTTATTTGTTTGTCTCACAATACCCTTCACACCCTAAAAAAGGAAAAAAACACTTTATCCAACAACCTCAAAAGTTACTTTACAAATTCGCAACTTATTTTTCATACACATACCACTACTTTATACTTTTTATCACTTAAAAATACTATAACACCTTTTAAAGTCAATAAAATTGATCAAAAAGTGTAACTTTTCTTAAACAACGTGGAACAATAAATGTGAAGCGTATTGTGGGACGGAGGGAGTAACATTCTCTTTTCCATCTTTTTTTCTTATTTTTTTTTCAAAATATATTTTTTACTTTGAAATTAATTTATAAAAAAATAGTCAATATCCAGAATTTTTTATGCTTTCTATTTTTTAATTAATTAATTTATATGTTATTTTAAAATTAAATATGTTATAGTATGCGTTCAATTTATACTATACTTAAAACTAAGTATATAAGTAATACTCCCTTCGTCCCATCCAAAGATACTCTTTTATTTTTTGCACGTGGTTTAATGAGTATTATTATTAATGTGTAATGGATAATTATAATAGTGAGAATGTGAGCCAAATATTTTAATTGTATTAGTGGATGCATGTGAGTCCTATATGTGTAAAAAAAAAAGGGAACTCTTTGAATGTGATGCCCTAAATGGAAAAAGAGTCCCTTTGAAGGGAATGGAGGGAGTATATATATCATGTGATTTTTATTACTCTCCATTCTCTCCAAATGTTATAATTTGTTTTATTTTTTACGTGGATTAAAGAATATTATTATTTCATGTAGAATGGGTAGTTGTATTAGTTGAATGTGTAAATTCTTTCTAAAAAAGAAAAATAAATGAATACTTTCGAAAAGAGAGTCCAAAATAACAAAATGATTACCTTTGACGGGAGAAGAGAGTATTAAATTGTTTAGAAATTGGGCCTCCCTCAACAAATTAGTAGCTTCGTCAGTGATCTCTTGTGCATTTAGAAAACACTCGATGATGTTAATTTTAGATGGTAGGGTGGAGGCTGGAGGTAGAAATTTTTTTAGGTAGGGTTAAGAATAAAAACATGTTGATCATCTTTCATATACTAGAGTTATACTTCATCCATCTTCTCGAAACGTATCAATTTTGTTATTTTATTTCGTCACATTACAAGCTAAGTTGTAAATATCGGTCCCACCCCACATAACAAAACTAAAAAGAATTACTACAAAATTACATTGTACACTAAAAAAAATATTTTTTAGCAACAAAATTTACCAATAGCTAATTAATTTGTTGATAATTATTAATAGATTAACAACCAATATGACATTTTTCTATTAGCAATGGAATACCAACATATTTATTTTCTATTTTACCAACAGAATTCAATCCGTGGGTAATTACCAACGAATTACTAAGGGAATCTTTATATAAATTACTAACGAAATTTTAGCAACGGATTATCAACAGAATTATTTACCAACATAATTGATTTTTCGTTGCTAAAAATTTACCAACCACCACTTTACCAACAGAAATTTACCAACGGATTCCGTTGTTAATTCATTGATAAACCAATTTAACAATAAAATTATGACTTTTACCAATGGAATATTACATTGATAAAAAACAGTTTTTTTAGTGATATGTCGTCACTTTAAATTAAAAGATTGAGGCAAAGGGTAAATGAACATCTAAAACTCACCTACAAATTAAATATCATACTCCATTTTGGGGTAAATCACATGCCCAATATTAATGAAATTTCTTTTTTCCAAAAAAAATATATATTTGTCATAATCCATTTTAATTTACGCGAAAAAATAAATGCATGCATTATTAAAGAAAGGATGCATGCATTGTTAAAGAAAGGAGGGTCACAAAATACTGCAATATTAGAGCATAATTACCTATAAAAAACTTTAGAGATATTTTTACAAATTGATCAAGCAACATTTCAATTTACACCTTAATATTTCCTGATATATGTATATGTTGGTTTTGTGATGGATGCCAACAATATCCCCATAATCTACGAATTTTCGACTCATAACTAATTTTTTAACCCACTAAGTTTAAATTCCAAATATCTTTAAGTTATTATTATTATTATTATTAATTTTTTTTAAATCAACTCTATAATTACTCTATCTGTTTAAAGGTTAAGTTAAAAAATTTCACTCCATTTCAAGATTAAGTTCACATTTTTCTCATTCGTCCTACAATTAAGCTTACCTCTTAAAATAGTAAATAACATCTTAATCCAAAATGAAAGTACACTTAAATTTTAAAATTTGCCATAATTTTTTAATAAACACAATACATTTTATACATTATTTATTACCTAAAAATATAATATTACCCTTAAAAGTCAATAAAGTTAATAAAAATTAATTTTCTCTTAAATAACGTGGAACGAGAAAAGTGAATTTAATCCAGGGACAAGGGAGTATATGGAGTATATATTATTTTCCCTTAGAGCTCCTCCTGAACTAAGGAGGTGTTTGAGTTTTTGGAGAGGAATGAGAAAGGGGATTGAAATAAAATTTAATGGAATCAAATTGCTACTTTAAAAAATTGTGAGGAATGAATGATTCTCAATTTATTAGGAATCTAATCACTATTCATGAAAGTAACAGAGTAATAAACATCCACTCTACTATCATTCCAATTCCTTTAATCCCATACCTTTCACCAAACATCCCCTATCCAACCATCTCCTCTGTGGAATGATAGTAGATTAACAAACATCTACTGTACTATCATTCCCAATCCTTTAATCCCATACACTTCCACCAAACCTCCACTATGTTTATATCTAAAATTTGAAATCCATAACAATGAATACTTGATATGGTGGATATACATAAATATAATAATTCCACATGATTCATCATTATTGTTATAATAATTGCTAGCCCATATGGCATAGAAGTGAAAAAGAGCAAGCAACAATAACACCAACATACAACATGAAAGCATTGTTGGAGAGAAGATATATGCATATGTTAATTTAAATGGAGGGAGCCCATATGGGATTACTACACTTTGCCTATATATTTTCCCTTTTCCACTTGCCTTCTTCCACCCACTTTATTCATGCATGTATTATTTTTAATTATCTTTTGACTTTTGGCCAGCAACTTAGAATGATAAAATCTGATTTTATTCATTTATTATAGAAGCTCCAAATGTAGGGGGATTCATCTCCATGATTATTTGCATAAAGTGTCTCAATTATTTGTCACAAATTAAGTCTTTCTTTTCGCACTTGATGTTGTCTTCCATTACACCCCAAACCTTATCAAATTGCAAATCCTCTTCTATTCTCTTTCCTTGTTGGCTTCAATCTTTCACTCTCTATTTTGGGCTTCACATATGGGCAATCATTGAAACTTTGAACATTATCAAATAAAGATATTACTCACTTGGTGAATGAGACCTTCAAAATTCATTCACTAAATACAAAGAAAAATACCCATCCAATTGAATTGCAAGTGAGTGTATAAGAAAATTAAAATTCATGAATTTATTGTAATACAAAAAGGATGAAAATTATTTTATTTATTTATTTGTTCATTAAAATTTCGGAAGGCAATGAATTGCGGTGGATTGACGTCCGCTATGTATAAATTTATTTTTTTATTTTTAATTTAATTATTTGTTCATTAAAATTTCCGAAGGCAATGAATTGCGGTGGATTGACGTCGCTATGTATAATTTTTTTTTTTTATTTTTAATTTAAGGACGCTCTTTTATGACAAGTTTATTTGTGAGATCTATATAAGTTAGTATGATTATTATATAATTTATATTTATATTGAGTATTAAAATATAATTTATTAAAGTATAAGAAATAATATGTTTATAATGTATGATTTTAGAGTACTGTAGCAAGCATGATTTACTACGTATTCATACTTAACCAACACTACAACATCCTAAAATCTATTTAATACATAATTAATTATACTTTAACCACTTAAGAGAGTGAAAATTCACATAATTTGAGCTCTGATTTCTATGATAATATGTGTGATTTGATCTTAAGTCGAGATAAATCGAGATATGTAGTTGAAAGTCACGGATCAGGTACGTTTAAGGCTGTTTGAGTTGATTTTCGTAGAAAAACAGGACAGAAGTGCTCGGAACCAGAAAAGAGGTGTTCAGGCATCTGGTTCGACCAAGGGGGACTCGGTTCGACCAATTATGAAGGTCGAAACATGGTCGAATCACATGAGGCTGCGTCAGATCACCGAGGTTGATTCGACCCTGGTTCGACCAGAGGGCAATTGGTTCGACCTAGGGTTTTGGTCGAACCACCACGCGGGACGTCTCCAGATTCGTATTTTTACACCTTCAGTTTGTGTTTTCACTTAAAAAGCTCATTAGAGATCCATTGGAGGAGTTGGAAGTATAAAAGGAAGACTCTATGCATTAGAAAGGTACCGTATTCATTCTACACAACATCCAAACCCTACCATCATCCGGCGGAGTTGTGGAGAGAGATTCGTCTGTCGAATCAAGTGAGAACCAAGTGAAGATTCAAGACGGAGAGAGACGCGACGACGCCCACATCTAGGGTTTACTTCGCATCTTAATTTATCTTGTAATTTTCAAGACAATGGGTAAGATCTATCCAACCACCATGATTATTATTCGATCAATTATGGGCTAGAACCGCTTTGGTAGTTCTAGGATTTATGAAGGTTTTATGATTTAATTGAACTTTTGTGTGTATACTCTGTACAATACTACTTGTGGTTTATTTTATATAAGACTATGCGTTTTTTTATTTTTTATTTTGGAAAAAAATACTGAGTTTGACATATTTTAATTATATAATACTCATACTTTAATAAATGACCGACTCGTTTCACAACTCGTCTTACATACTCCCTCCGTCCCGCAAATATTGTTACAATTTACTAAAAAAGGCGTCCCATAAATAATGTTATATTTCCTTTTTGGGTAAATGAGACTCACTCAAAATATTTAAATATCTCCATGGGGGCAAACAACACTGCACAAATACAACTACCAACTATACATTAAAATATTATTTCTATCACCTCACAATACATTAAAATACAATATTCATTAATTTATATAAAAACAGTAAACGTAACAATAAAGATGAGACGGAGGGAGTATATCTTACAAGAAACTGTCTTTTTTCCTTTATTATATATATATATATATATATATATATATATATATATATATATATATATATATATATATATATATATATATATATATATATATATATAATTATTATATGTAGGGCCCACACACAACACTAATACAACTACCAACTTTACATTAAATATTATTTCTCTCATCCCACTACACATTAAAATATTATATCTTTTAATCTTCGTGCAAAAAGCAAACATCAACATTAACACGGGATGGAGGGAGTATATATATATATATATATATATATATATATATATATATATATATATAATACTCAAGTGTCTCACAATATTAAATTCAACGAGTCTCATATGAATTTGGTTCACATATTACTCATTTTTGCATAAATTAATTTTTTAGTATGTGAAAAATTACTTTATAAACAAATGAACTATTACTCTTTTGATAGAAAAATATTATTCATCTCAATAAAAATATAAAAAATTACAATATATTAAAATTTCAAAACTAATAAGTAATAGTTTATCTTTTTAAAGAATAATTTTTCATATATTAAATGTAGTTGGTAAATCAGGATGCAAGAATTTAAGAACTACTCATAAGTTTCATTCAAAAGAGTCCTAGTTAACTCTTTAAATAATAAAATTTAATGTAGTAAAGAGTAATCATAAATTAAATTGCATATCAACCCAATTCACATTATTAAATTTGCTCAAGTTAATTAAAAAATGCTATAAATGAATAATTTAAGGACTTTATCATTTCTTGGTGTGTAATTAGTATACATGCATTTCTTAATGAAAAGTGCATTTAGTGTGCAATTAGTAAAATTGCATGATAAAGAGTGAAGAATTAATTCTATAAATAAAAAGTTAGAATATCTTCCATAAAAATGATCAACTTTTTATGAAAATATAACTGTGTTGCTCTAGATTATTTAATTCCACTCGGACACGAGATTAGTTTAATGGCAAACAATTTAAAAAGAAAAGCAATCAATACGTGGGGAGGGGTGGAACCGTCGACCGTCCCCGATTATGATTATATATATAAATAAAGTAAATGATAAATTAAAAAGAAAATTCTATCCAATAAATTAGAAACATGCTCTTATAAGACGTATTGTGAGATAGGACGATTCATAATAAAGTATGTTTATTATATTATACAGGTAAAGTTGCATATTTGTAGTTAAAGTATGTCGATAATGAATCATATTATAATACGCTAAAATCATACTTTAATGCATAATCCAAGAAAACACACAAACACTTGTGTAAACCAGGTTTACATATGTTAATATGTAAACCCTGTTATTCTTTAGTACATAAAAAGTTACTCTTCAAATACATAAATTGTTACTAGTCTAAATTAAAAAATTACTCTTCTAATCAGGAAATAAGATATTATTTATTAAAAAATAAATATTAAATATATTATTTGAATATATTCATAAATTTCAAACAAATCTCAATCACCCATTAAAATAATTAAATAATTGTAATTATGACTTTTGCAAATTCGATAATAATTTAGTTCAAATCCAGACTATCTATTTCTCAAACAAATTTCAGTTACCTATTAAAATAATTAAATAATTATAAGGGTTTAAGGTTTATGACATAATGTTTCTAGAGGGTTTAGGGTTTAGAATTAAGAGTTTAGGGTTTATGTTTAGGGTTTAGGGTTTATGGCATAATGTTTTAGTCTGCCATCCATTAGAATATTTAAATAATTGTAATTATGACTTTTTCAAATCAGGAAATAATTTAGTCCAAATTCTGATCATTTATTTCTCAAACAAATCTTATCCACCTATTGAAATAATTAAATGATTATAATTATAACTTTTTCAAATGAGGAAATAAGATATTATTTATTAAAAATTGAATAATATTAAGGCAAAGACTTGTGTGAGACCGTCTCACGTAAGGGCTTAAATGAGACGGCCAGAAAGTGATAACTTTTATGAAAAAAGTGATAATAAATTAATGAAAAGTGATAATACTCTATCATGAACAATTTATAGTATAAATAAAAAGTGATAATATTTTATAGCGAAAGTGATAACGATTTATAGCGAAAGTGATAAATATTTTAAAAAGTGAAAAATGGTCTCGAGATGGTCTCACGCAAGAGCTACCCTAATATTAAATATATTATTTGAATATTTTCAAAATTTTCAAACAAAATCTCAGTCACCCATTAAAATAATTAAATAATTGTATACATGAAACTTTAGATGAGTCTTTTAAATCATTTGCAATGGAAGTTTGGTTGAGCTAATTAACAGTAATACATTTCATTAATTGATTGATGTTTATAAATTGATAATATAGAATCTGATCTTATAATTTTTAAAAAAGAAAATTTTATTGTTGCATTTAAATTACTAAAATTCTGATTTTTAACCTCATTGCAAAATATATTAATAAACTTATACGAATTATTATCAACTTAACAGACTCACAAGGTTTTATAAATGCTTTGCCCAAACTACATTAGATTTTAATATTGAAACATTAGGTTAAATATAATTCGAATAAATGATATTCGGTTCAAAAATTATAAAATTAAGTGAAATTATTATCCTAAAAATAACGCATCCCATGACGTACGGATTCAGTTTCTAGTAAATCATAAAATTAAAATAAAATTATATCCTTAAAATAAATATTAAATTTTAAGAATAGTAATTAAATATAAAGTTAAAATAAAAATAGACCATAAGTGCAGTATTAACTGAACTAAAAAAGTGAAATTATAATTATATATTGAATTAGTATTAGATTTTAATAATAAAGATTCGCATATAATGAAAATATGAGTGATTTTGTGGTACTCTTGACATCGATACTACATATACAATCTAAATGGACTCTTAAATTATAATTCTGTTGTTAATGTTATGTAAATTACGTTATAAAATAAGTTGCAATAAAAAAAATTAGCGACGAAATTTATTAATAGATTGACAATAAAAATTATATTTTTCTTTTAGTAACGAAATGTCAATGAATTTTTTTTCTATTTTATCAATGGATTTAATCTGTTGGTAATTACCAGTGGATTACTGATTTGTCATTTTGTAGTAGGGATGTCCAATTAAAACAATTTATCGAACCACAGGGAGGTCGGCGCTAGAGTTTAAGCGAGATCACGTTTATCGCAATTTTATAGAGACGAATCATCAATGGATAGTTTGATCAAACAAGAAATTAAAAATCAATCAAAACAAATAAGCAAACAATGATTAGCAAACAAGATAGATGGATGACAAATGGTTTTCCATATTAAGTAAAAGTGAGATTAACAATAATTAAGAAGTGAAAATCCTAGGATAAATGCATCGAATTCACATGAATCATGGATTGAAGATTAAGGGCCAACATTAAGATCACCTAAACTCCCTCTCAAGATTGATAGGATATGGTTCTAAACATAGCTCAATGAGTTGGTTCTCACTCAAATAATTCTAACTAGGTACTAAGCTTGAAATGAGAGTCCCTTCACACGATTAATCAACCTCTCGATCAAACCAATCATATGTTCTATCAAAGGGTTCTAAACTCTAAAGGATTTCTCAATCTCTTTACAATTTATAATGCACATAAAGTGTTTGATGAAATGATTCACTCAACTATCCTAAGCACATAATTGATTTCTCATTCTAATCACATATTTAGAACAACTAAACACACAAATCATCAATACAAATTAAGCAATTAATAATCAATGATAGAAAACCATAGATCCAATCAACATATGAATTCAAATACACAAATCCCAAAATTATCCAACAACTCTCATGTTGTTAATCTCACAAGGGAGATTAGCCTACCATATTCATAAAGAAATTAACATAGACAATTAAATCCTTACAAATCATGAGAAAACTATGAGGTATAATACAAAGATTGAATGGAAACTCCCTTGATCTATCTTCAATGGTGATCTCCTTCCCTTCTTTGCATTTTCCTCTCTTCCTTGATCATTTTCCTTCACTTGGATGTAGAAATTGATGGTAGGATGATGGTAGATCCAAAGGATGAAGAATGGATGAAGATGATGGTGTAGAATGGAAGAAATGGTGTATGATGTGTGTGAAACAGGGAAACCCTCGGCCAAATCTCTTCAAATGTTGAATTATTGGGTATTTATACCCCTTGAGAAGCTTCTAGAAGGTTCTGGAATTTTTAGCAGCTTTTTACACAACACGAGTCGTGCTCTGCAACACGGCCACAAGGTGGCCGTGTTGGGCGAATTGATGTCGTTGCACGGCCAAGACTTACAGGGCCGTGTTACGCAACACGACTCATGTGCTGTAACACGGGCACATGGTGGTCGTGTTGGATGAATTGATGACAGCACACGGCCACCTCTTACAGGGCCGTGTTCAGTACACGGCCCGTGTTGGTGCATGCCCCTGTTTTTCACATTTTTTCGGCTCGTTCTCCTTCGTTTCAACTCCGAATTGAGATCCGCTTTTTTCTTCATCTTCCTTTTTGCGTCTAGAATCTATTTTTAGCTGAAAATCATACGTTTAAGCTCATTCACACACATTTCCATAAAAATACATAACACAACCAAATAACATATGAAATACGGATAAAATACTACGAAAACGGACATAAAAAGACACTAAAATTTAGGTGAAAATATCACTCATCAATTACCACCAGAATCATTATATAAATTACCAACGGAATTATTAGGGATTAACAACGAGATTATTTACTAATGTAATTGAATTTTCATTGCTAAAAATTTACCAACTATCATTTTACCAACGAGAACAAATTTCGTTGCTAATTTGTTGCTAAATTAATTCCACAATGAAATTGAATATTATGTTAGTAAAAATAATTTTTTTATGTGTTATGAATAAAAAATAAAATATCGGAGACACAATACTTTGCCATTATTATATATATACCCACGCAAAGGCTTCTCGAATCAGTGATAGGTGATTTCTTATTGGTGATTTAGACACTCTAATTTTATCAAAAATATTTTTTAGTTTATTAAAAATTACTTCAAGTAATGAACTATTATTATGAATGAAATATATTAACATTTTTTATAGGAATATAAAAACCACAACACATTATAATTTGACTAAGAGTATATTTTTCATTCAAAAGATTTATCACTTTAAAAAATAAATTTTATTTAATAAAAAGTAATTTTTATAAAATATAAGGGCGCATGATGGTCTTGGGTGCAAGGAATTCTTTGCAGGTTATTTATAGGGGTAGAAATACTTGGACTATCAAAAAATAGGGCAAAATATCTTGAGCAATTGGACGCATGAATATTCCATTCTACTACATTTATTAATATGATAAATTATAAAAATCCCATCGAAAATTGTCAAAACTATTATATAAAATTTCTTGGTTTGAAAATTACTAATTTCTCCTTTTAATTTATTTTTATTTGAACATTAATAAAAATATTTCTTTTTTAAAATAAAGAAGAATGAAAATGACATCAAGTCTCATATATTTAACATTGTATTTTTAAATTTCACTATTTTTTTAATTTTTTTTTTTAAATGTAGAAAACTAGGGATAGAGAGATTTTTTTAACATGAAAATGACATCAATACTCATATATTTAACACTGTATTTTTAAATTTTATTATTTTATTTATTTTTATTTTAAAATTTCAATACATAGGATTAGAGAGATTTTTTTTTTAACATGGAAAATGAGATTTTTTTAACATGGAAAAAAAATCCCTTTATACCTAGTTTTCTACTTTAAAAAAAATTTAAAAAAATATAATGGAATTTAAAAATATAATGTTAAATACATGGGTATTATTATCATTTCCTTCCCTTTTTATTTTAAAAAATGGGATATTTTTATTAATTTTCAAATCAAATACAAATCAAATGGGGTAATTGGTAGTTTTTCAAACCACGAGATTTATTTGGTAGTTTGGTAGTTTGGACAAATCTTGAGGTCGGTTTTGGTAATTTACCCTTATTAATAAATACACACTCCCTCCATTCCGTAAAAGTTGACATCTATCTATCTATATCTACTAGCGTTTGAACCCGTACGTTGCACGGGGCAAATGTATTCTGATGTTATTTAAACCCGAAAAAGAAGTCTAAATCATGCTTTTTGGATAAATCATTTTATCTCTACTCGAATTAGAAGCCGAGTAATACCATCCCATGTAGCAGCAAGAATATAAAAAAATAGTGTCATGTGTTGCATAGTCAGAAATTTTGTCAAATAAATAACTCTTAACTAAAAATATACCTTAATATTTTTTAGTATACCCTCTCCATAATACATGCTATGTAGACTCTTGGGGTACAGTATACCAAAAGCCACTGAGGTAAAATCTTAATTTCACCCTTTGAACAAACACTATTTCCTACCAATAAATGGTAAACCCTTGGGGTACAATATGCCCTAAACTACTGGATAATAGTATAGCATAAACCAAAGGGGTAAAATCATAATGTTACAATTGGAACAAACACTAAACCCGGCCGATAAATATTAAACCCTCGGGGGGACATTATGCCCTAAACTACTGGGAAAAAGTATATTATAAATCAGAGGGTTAAAGTCGTCATTTCACTACTAATAAATATTAAATCATCGGGGTACAGTATGCCACTAAAGTTATACTACTAATTATTTACATATAATATCCAATTTTATGTAATATCAAATTAAGTTGTTGTATGTTTATTAATTACTCCCTCCGTCCGCTTCTAAGATATCCATTTTACTACTTTTGGCGTCCACTTCAAAGGTATCTATTTCCCCTATTTAGTAAAAAAGAACACAATATGGCTGATGAGCGTTTTATCAACACACAAAATTAATCCCCAAGTATGAAGGATATCAATTGTTGTTTTGATAGGCAACCAAGTGATTATCGAACCAAGAGACGGATTATTATTAATTTAATTAAATTCTAATTTATTAAGACTATTATGGCAATTTATTCTTGAATGTTTGAGTAACTAAATAACAAATAATTAAAATAACAATAAAATAGCAAGCAGTAGAGATAATACGAACGACTGTGATCAAGTGAGAAATTAGGCAGTTCTTCGGGTCATTCAGTTCTACTCATTAATTACCCTTCCATGTGTTGATGTCCAACTCTACCTTGTGACTTATGGATGCATCACTAAACCATGAATATCTACCCTATAGACACAAGTAAACATATATTTGACACATGTGAATATCATTGGAGCAAGAGATATAATTCACCCCCTTTCTAGGTACTATCAATATCAATTATTTCCCGTGCACTTAGTACTCTAACCCGATATGATCTTCCTTTTTAGGTACTATGAAGTTATATTCTTTATCCTACTTATTAACCCGAATAATATTCAATTAATAAGTATTTATATAAGATAGTTATAATAAGACTTCAGAATTCCTTCACTTAGAATTATAACATGTAATCCTGCTCAGCAGTGAATGCACTCAATCAATAACCAAGATATGTATTCAGATTCTACATAACAGTTAAAGATGCACAAAACGACTGTGAGTATGAATCGAAAAAGCATAGCCTTATATAAAATAAACCACAAGTAGTGTTGTACGGAGTTTACACATGGAAATTCAATTAACTCATAAAACCTTCATAACCCTAGAACTACCGAAGCGGTTCTAGCCCATGATTGATCTAGGAACAATCATGGTGGTTGGTAGTATCTTACTCATAGTTTTGAAAATTACAAGATAAATTAAGTAGCGGAGTAAACCCAGATGTGGATCGCGACTCTCTTCGTCTTGAATCTTCACTTGGTTCGACAGACGAACCAGTCTCCACAGCTCCATAGGATGGAGTTAGGGGGCTTGAATGTGGTGTAGGATGGATGTGAATCTAACTCCCTTCTTGATGTGCTCTACATCCCTTTTTATACCTGTAAAGGGCTCCTCACGGACCTTTGATGGGCTTTTACTTGAGGCAAATGCCAAATTTGGTAAAAGAAATTCGAAACTATCAAAAATAGCATCAGTGACATTTTACTCGACCAAACCTTCGCTGGTAGAGCAACGCCACATGGTCGAGCAATGATTGAGCAAACATTCTGTAAGAATTAGTCATTTTACTCGACCAAACTTCATCTGCTCGACCAAGATAATTCTGGTCGAACAAACTCTCTTGGTCGAGCAATGCTACTGTATAATTTTGCACATTTTGCTTGACTTTGCCATCTTGCTCAACCAAAGTAATACTGTTGAGCAAGCCTTCTGTGGTCGAGTAACCTTCGAAAAATACCTTCAAAAATTGTGTCTTCCAATTTCGAGCCCTTAAGACTTATTTTCCTATACAAATACGCTCAAATAGCCTCAGTAGCATCTGATTCATGGATTTTCTATAAACAACCCGATTCGTCTTGTTAATAGACCTAATCGTCAATTTTCTACACAAATCCAAGCCTAAAATACATGAATTTACACTCTCATCAAACCCCCAAACTTACATGTTGCTCGTCCCAAGGCAACGAATTCAAAACAAAGGAAAGAGAGTGTAATCATAAGATTCTTATAATAAGCACAACATATTCTAACACATGCAATTGTATCAATTCAAAACATGCACTCCATCATACCCTTCATTCATGTAAAAATATCAATTAATCCCAATACTTCTCCGAGTGCTAAGTCATCTAGCTCACGGGTAAGTGTTTACTCTTTCTCTCTCTCAAGTGTAAAAGATATACACTTTAAAGGCTAGTATATACGCTCAAATTCAATTCATATACTCGCATAACCATAAGCTTGACAAGGGTCTCAAAAATCCATCTACAATCGCTTCAATACTAGGATCACAAAGGACTTGTCTTATGAGTTGTAATGTTGGCTCTTTGGTAAAGGTAGGAGAATTTGGGTAAAAATGACTAATTCACTAGTAGAGAATTACCTTGCTCCATCATCATTCTCATGATCCTTGTGATTCATCTGCTCCTTCCTTTCTTTAGAATCAACATCTTCTTTCTTTAAGGACAAAGGTACCAATTTTGGGCACTACCCTTTTAAGCAGTTGGGGTACCAGTTTCAGGCACTACCCCTAAACAAGATTCAACCACGTCTTTTGACTTTTCACTTAGCAAAGTTTCTTTACCTTCTTTGATTTCAACACTTAGCACATTATCCACCTTAATTCTCTACTAGTAAATAGGGTATTTTAAGCTAAAGTAAAGGAAATAAAGGCTTCTATCACGGGCTTGCCAAAGAAAAACTTTTAACGGTTCAACAGGCTTCTAATGATATACATATTAAGGTAGGAAAATTTTGGTTAAGTGGCTCAATTATCAATAATGGTCTAAGATCATGTCAATCATAAATTTCGAACAACACTCCAAGTCAAGTTCTAGAATACGAGTATACAAACGACTCTCAAGAATAAACTATCATGTTCATAGCATGACCAATAGGCTCAAATTCTCACATGGGTTATAGAATCCTAAACACTCTTCAAAGCATGCAATTAACATCAATTTATTCATGAACTACAATTAAAAACGGAACATGCTCATTATTAACAAATCAACATACATCAAACAAGTGCACATGCATAACATGAAGCATCATCATCACTAAAACAATCCACATCATCTCAATGTAACCATCATCAATATTATCAATACAGACCAATCACACATGAATCACCACACAACCACACCACCATCAACGCTCCACCTGTAAAGTGAAAAAGAGAAGGGGGATGAGATGAAATAGACAAAGAGAAAAACCTGGTGCAACTACTCCTCCGTAGCATCATCATCATCACTCTCATCCATGCATCATAGGCCAAAATCCCTATGTAGCTGATACACCTTCCTATCAATCTCTCGGCTGCTAGCCTGCACCTCTCCGATTCTTCTATCCATAGCATCATACCTTAGGTTGAGTGCAGCATAGTTCACGTTCGCCAATGCCAGCTACTTATTTTTCTCGTGCTGATTTTCATTAAGCATGGCGAAGCGCTCGTTCATTAATTTGAATTGCTTCCAATAGAACTGATTCTGAGCTTGCCAAAAATCCTGCTGCTGCTATGGCGGTGGCTCGAAAAACTCATGCTCCTGTGGCTGCGGCTCTTCCTCTTCAAAATTAGCTGGATCCCCTACTAAAATCATATCCTCATCTAAGATGATTCCCTGCGCGTGCATATCAGCAAGACGCCTCCAATCTCCTTCCTCCAAACAAGTATTCGAGATTACCCTATGCTCCGAGGTATCCATCAATAAGTTACTGTTGATCTGAATTGTAGTAAGATCAACAATGGACAATGAAAATCTAAACGAAAGAGGATTTTTTCCATAGATAAACATCCAAACATCATCCATCCTCTCTATCAACCCCATCCTCACACATGCCGATAGGATCAAATCTGGATCCCCTCGAATAGGTCGATGCCTGCTCAAATCAATCCTATAATAATCGGCTATTAGAGTAATGAGCCCTCCAATATTCACACGCTGAAATCCATGTGTAGTAAATTTGTGCAACTGCTGGAAAAAGTAAGCCACCACATTGAAGCAAACTCCATTAAGCATACACCAAAGCACATATAGCTCACCCCTCGGAATATAGCTCCCCTCGGATCTAGCAAACAGAGTATTACCTAAAATCCGGTCCATATACGCTATCACAAGGTTGCAGATGAAAGCAACTTTAGCAATATTTGAATTATATCTTCCTCGCCTCCCCGTAATAGACTCCAAAACTCATCAGGGTTGAAATCATCATGCTCAACATCAACCACATTCTCACAGCCGATCATCTCATTAAACTAACGGGCATACATCATCTGCTTCTGCCACTAATTTGGATCTGAATCCCATAAGGAAGATAGCGATCTCCATGCTCAATCTGTAATGAACACAACACCTCCACAGTGATATGAAAATATGTCTCTTTTCATCTCCATGAATCTAGTAATACCCACTCGATTGAACATCCAATGAATATTGTTGATGATGTTCATCTCCATCATAGCATGATCATCTTGATATCTTGTCCTAGTTATCTTCTGCGCTATTGCAGTTCACAACTCCTTTTTCTCCTCCCAATCTCCAAGCTTGATACCATAATCAGATGGCCTCCTCTTGTCCATCTTCATTTTCTTAATTATCTCACTCAACGAAGGAGACTTAGGTCCCTTCCTCTTGGATGAAGAAGCAATCTCTTTTCCTACAAAACAATACTTCAATACATACCAAAAGAGATAAAACAAATATACCCATCCTAAGACTAGCATGAATCCTACTCAAGACTTCAAATTCATGTGCTTCAAAACCAATCTTAACGACTATAAACTCACACTTTCAATCAATAACAATTGAAATTCTAAGTCTTAGAACTACTCCACACAAACAATGCCTTTCAAGTTCACGTAATCTTCAACCAAAATCCTTAAACATATTCATCTTCCACCTCAAACGTACCACAACAAAACTCCAAATCAATGAGCCACATACATAAAAATTGCAATTAATCTCAAGCCCATGCCATATACAACATCAATTTCACAAGAATTTCACAACCCAATGAAAATTCAACTCTATAAATCCATGTGAAATTTAAATAAGAACGCACCAAAAATTCAACCATCAAATCCAATCAAAACTATGTAAAATCCCCTCACTCAATTTTCACTAGGCATAATCACTTCGATTCAAGGGTAAAAAGTGAGGAAAATCATACCTTTGTTGGACATGGTGTACATGCGATACTTGGTGGTGAATCTCCAAAAATTTGAGAAAAATTCCCAAATCGGACTTGAATCTTCCAAATTATGGATGTGGAAGTGTGTGGAAGAGTGGAGTAAAATGTGGAGAAGAGTTTTGGGAGAGAAACTTATGGTTACAATCGGCGCTCAAGAAAGGGTGACAGGAGATAGTCGAACAAAAAGAAGAAAACTGACCTTAAATCGATTTTTACCTCCGTTCGACTCGAGCAACTTGATCGAGCAAGGGTTTTTAGTCGAGCAACCAAATCTGTACTTAAAACGTGACCTTGCTCGACCACTACTCGACCAATATCTCCTGGTCGAGCAATAGCTGGAAGTCAAACAACCTACTATGACGACCCTCTGTTCTGCCCTGCTTTTCTCGACCACAGCTCGACTTCTAGAATACGGTAGAGCAATGAATGGTGGTTGAGCAACCTTACTGTTTAAATTTGCACATTTTGCTCGGCCAGTACTCGACCAAAAATTATGGTCGAGCAAATATTCTGTAAGTTTTGTGTATGTCGCTCGACCAGTATAAATGGTCGAGCAATGGCGACTTGGTCGGGCAACTACCTAAGCTTCTGAAATTTTGTACTCCTCTAATCTTTCCCTGCAATAATTAAACTATAGGATAATATCATGTATCAAGATAGCAATAATTAAGCAAGAGAATCACTTTAGACCGTATAAAATCATGTGTAACGCCGCAAAATGACACTAAAAAATAAAATACCACTAAACATTAGGCAAGTTGCAAAAAAATCGACACGTTAAAACCAATTAAAGTTTCAATATGTTACAAAAAACCAACTTTCCTAATAAATGTTACAAAGAAAAGATTATACTCTCGGTGCTTCGATGAGGTAAGTACATCACACCCCCCCAAACTTAGTGGAAACTATAGTCAAAATTAAGTTTGCAAAGAGATGTAATTTTTAAATAATAAGCACGTCAAATATAAAAATTTCTTACTCACACTAATGACATAAAACATTAAAACAGGAAGGAAATCCCCCAACAACCGCTCTTGTTTAACGTCGGAGAGTTACGATGGTACCAATCTAGTACAAGGTATCCTCAAAGATGACACAAGCATCATCCGGCGACTTGTAATTCTTCAATCGATGCCCATTCGTCACTATGATGTCTCAATCTTTATCTATGAGTTCAAAACTCCCCCCATAGGCTGAATGGATAATGAACGGTCCCGTCCACTTCAATTTTAATATTCCTGCAAAAAGCTTTAAACGAGAGTTAAAAAGTAATACCTCATCACCTTGCTTGAACTCTTTGTAGTAGATCTTCGAATCATGCCATTTCTTCATTTTTCCTTGTAGATCTCCGAATTCTTAAAAGCTCGATTTTTGAACTCATCCAATTGATTGATATGAGTCATCCTAAACTCCTTTTGATCCTTAAAAGATAAGTTCAAGCTTCTTAATGCTCAAAAAGCTTTGTGTTGGATTTCTTCGGGTAAATGGCACGGCTTCCCATAGACTATTTGATATGGTGACATGTCAAGCACCGTCTTGTAAGCTGTTCGGAACCCCCACAACACATCATCGAGCTTCATAGTCCAATCTTTCCTATTAGTTTCGACTACTTTCTCTAGAATTTGCTTTCCTTGTCAGTTGGAGACCTCCGCTTGCCCATTCACTTGAGGGTGATAGGGTGTAGTAACCCTATGCTTAACACCATAATCCTTGAGACCTTTTTCAAGCAGCTTATTGACGAAGTGTGATCTTCCATCACTCACTAGCGCTCTAGGAACTCCATAGCGAGTAAAGATATGTTTTTTCAAGAAGGAAAAAAACAGTCCTTGAATCATTAACACGAGTGGGAATGACTTCCACCCACTTAGAAACATAATCCACTGCTAGTAGGATGTATAGAAATCCATTAGATGGGGGAAAATGTCTCATAAAATCGATCCCACATACATCGAAGATCTCAACAACAATGCTTGGTTGAAGTGACATCTCATCTTTTCTACTTATATTTCCCATCCTTTGACATCTATCGCATGTCACCACATAGGCCTCACAGTCTTTAAACAAAGTAGGCCAATAAAGAGCAGATTGAAGTACCTTAGCTGCCGTTTTTGAGCTCCAAAGTGCCCCCCGTTAGGGTGTGCATGGCAAAATTCAAAAACACTCTCCATTTCTATATCAGGCACACACCTACGGACTATGGAATCCGTACAAATCTTGTAGACAAACAGATCATACCATATGAAAGTCTCAACATCTCTCTTAAACTTAGCAAGTTGATACCTATTGAGATCTTTCGGAATTTATCCCATGACAATGTAGTTAACATAATCCGCATACCATGGATCCATTCCTTGAGCACTGACCACACACGCTCTTTCAGCCCCCTCAACAAACACGGTCGTGATCTTCTCATTAGCGAACATCTCTTCTATTTAATTAAAAGAATCATCACAATGCCCACTTGTCTCCAACTTTGATAGGTGATCTGCCAAAATATTTTCCGTTCCTTTTTTATCCCGGATCTCCATATCAAACTCTTGCAGAAGAAGGATCCATCTGATAATCCTTGGCTTCACATCCTTCTTCGCCATCAAGTACCGGATCGCAGAGTGATCCGTGTATACTATCGTCTTCATGCCAACCAAATACTGTCGAAACTTATTGAATGCATACACTACAGCTAGAAACTCCTTTTCAATAACAGTATAGTTCTTTAGTGCTGCATCAAAAGTTTTACTCGCATAGTAAATGGCGCAAAACTTCTTCTCCCTCATCTGCCCAAGCATCACTCCAAGTGCTAAGTCACTTGCATCACACATAAGTACAAACGACTGAGTCCAATCCGGTGTGATCAAGATAGGTGTAGTAATAAGCGCCTCTTTCAAAACCTGAAAAGCTGTTAGACATTCTTAATCAAAAATAAAAGGAACATCCTTTTCAAGTAAATGAGATAAAAGCTTGGAGTATTTCGAGAAGTCTTTTATGAATCTTCTATAAAAACCGACATGTCCAAGGAAGGATCACACTCCTTTCTCATTAGTAGGTGGTGGAAGCTTCTCAATCGCCACCACCTTTGCTGTATCAACCTGCAATCCTTTGGCAGACATATGATGTCCAAGAACAATTCCATCTCTTATCATGAAGTGACACTTCACCCAGTTCAGGACAAGATTAGTTTTTTGGCATCTCTTTAAAACAGTAGCTAGGTTAGATAAACAAATATCAAAGGAGAAACCAAAAATAGAAAAATTATCCATAAACACCTCCATGATCTTTTCCAATCAACCCATCAAATATGGCCATCATGCAATGCTGAAATGTAGCAGGAGCATTACACAATCCAAAAGGCATCTTCCTCTAGGCAAATGTTCCATAAGGGCAAGTAAAAGTAGTATTTTCTTGATCCTCAGGTGCAATCATGATTTGATTATAACCCGAGTACCTATCTAAGAAATAATAAAACTCATACTTTGCAAGACGATCAAGTATTTGATCCATGAAAGGAAGGGGAAATGGTCTTTGTATGTATTTTCATTCAGTTTCCTGTAATTCATACACACGCCATTCTGTAGGAATCCTAGTGGCTAAAGTCTCACCATCATCAGCTTTCACTATAGTCATGCCCCCCTTTTAGCTACACCATACAATGGACTCACGTGGGGACTATCACTAATAGGATAAATAATTCCTGCATCTAGCCACGTTAGGATTTGCTTCCTATTCACTTCTTGAATAGCGGGATTCACCCTCTGCTGATTCTGAATGCTACTCTTAGCTTCATCTAACAATCGTATTTTATACATGCAATATGATGGACTAATTCCTTTTAAATCATTAAGAGACCAACCAATCGCAGACTTATACTTTCTAAGCACATCTGACAGCTCTTCAAGTTGACCATCACAAGAGAAGAAGATATAATTACCGGATATGTGTCATTTTTACCTAGATAGGCATACTTCAAGTGCTCCGGTAGCGGTTTCAACTTTACATTCTCTTCTTCTTTTAGAGTGCTCTCTCTATCCAAAGATAAGTATTTTCTAGTCCAATTAACCTCTTCATACTTGGTCCTCTTTGATTCATACCTATCATCATCCAAAGCAAGTAAGTTTTCAAGGAAATCGATACATACCTCATTGGAGAGCTCATCTAGATCAGTGGTGGGAAAGGTAAGAAACTCCATCAAGCATGTCTCCAAGGGATCCTTAGACAAGATCAAAGATATATCTTCTTTCATAATCTTCTCCACTACGTCAATGATGTGACACTGCGTCTCCATGTACATTTTCATTGCTTTGTCAAGGTTGAATAAAATTTCTTCTTTATCTATCCGTAACCTAAGTTCACCCTTTTGGACATCAATCATCGCTCCAGCAGTAGCAAAGAATGGTCTCCCAAGATAAGGGGAACGTTATCCTTGTCATCTTCCATCTCAAGCACAAGAAAATCCACAGGAAATATGAGCTTGTCCACTTTGACAAGTACATCCTCTATCACACCCTTCGAAAAGATCATAGACCTATCCGCCAATTGCAAAGCCACCGTTGTGGGAGTGAGCTCCCCTAAACTTAGCTTCTTAAATATAGATAAGGGCATCAAGTTGATGCTTGCTCCAAGATCACATAAAGCTTTCCGTGCCGGCCCCTTTCCTATCTCACATAGAATAGTGAAGCTCCTCGGATTTTTTAACTTCTTTGGCAGCTTCCGCTGAATGATCGAGCTATATTTTTCCGATAGATTCACTATCTCTACCCCGTTCAAGCTTCTCTTCTGAAATAAGATATCTTTCAAAATGATTGCTTCAGAGAAAGGAATGTTCAAGCTTATCTTGTTCATAATATCTAAAAATCTCTTGAACTTATCTTCCAATCCCTTTTTGACTATCCGAAAGGGAAACGGAGGAGGTATCTTTGTTTTTGGAATACCTTATTCATCACGTCCAACCTTCTCCGCCTTATCCTTCCCGACTCTCAATCTTTTCGCTCTTACCCACTTCTTTTCCGCTGTAAACTCAGTATTCTGTTCTTGGGATGGCTCTAGAGTGTTCTGAACAATAGGTGTAGTATTTGGTATAGAATCGGGAATTGTACAAAACTGCTCAACCTCTGTTCGACCACATGGATCTGGTCGAGCAGAGTGCTGGTGGTTGAGCAGAATGACTGATCGCGAAGTTGCATTCTCCAGTTGATGCTCGACCAGTGCTCGACCAAGATGGTTTTGTCGAGCAGAATATTGTTGGTCGAGCGGCGGGATAGAAAACAGAACGTCGAAATTTTATTTTTCCGAAGACTACTTGACCTTGGTTCGACCATCAGATCTGGTCGAGTTGATTATGGTTGGTCGAGCAACTCGCCGCTTTCTTCGCTCTCACTTTTATGGCTTCATTAGACCTTCATATTGCTTACCCGACCTCATTGTGATAGCATGACAAGACTTTGGGTTCTCAATACTTTGAGATAGGAACTTCCCTTTCTTAATAGTTTGATTCAATTTGTTTACATTTCCTACCATCTTCCCCATCAATAATTTAAGGTCTTTAACTTGCTTAGACAAATCTTCATGATTGGCATTAATCTTCTTTTCTAACTTAGCCTCAAGACGATCTACTCTTGCATCATTATTTGCCATGTACCTGTTCACCGTATCCTCGAAACTCGGTTTTTCTTCTTCTACCTTATGCTCGGATCAACATCAATAGGAGGTTGTACTGCATTGTTGGGATTACTCCACTAAAACTCCAGCCTCCTTGGTTGTAGGTAATTACCCTGGGGACCACGATTATTGTAGTTTCCTTGATAATTCTGATTTCTTTGATTTTGGAACCTCGTTCCTTGAATACTTTGACCCATAGCATAATTCGTCTCTTCCATCTCCTATTGACTTGCTCCTTCATTACAAATATCATGCATATTAGGTACTCGCTGAGATAGGTCCGTAATCTAAAATATGCTGATATTTGTCAAGCTAAAGACGATCACATCCTTCCTGGCTTAACCATAATATGTTCAACCTGCGCTACCTTTCCAAGAACATACGTACCTCTCACTCTATTAGTTGGCCAATCTTTTGAATTCATCAAAATATCCTCAAAGAGCTTTTCGGTCTCCATGGATGACTTTGTAAGCAATGCTCCATTTGATGAAGTGTCGAGTAAAACTCGAGAATCACAGTCCAATCTGCTATAGAAAATACTGATGTATTGCACTTTAGATAGCCCGTGTTGCGGACATTTCCTAAGCATGTCCTTGAATCTGTCCCATGCCTCATGAAACTTCTCATTACCATGGATAGCAAATTGATTGATTTCATGTTTCATCTTAAACACCTTTGAAGGTGGCATGTATCACTCCAAGAATTTCATTTTCAATTTCTCCCAGGTATCATATTCAGCAGCATCAAGATTATCGTACCAATCTCTCGCTTTTTCATTCAGCGAAAACTTAAATAGGATGATTTTCCTCGCATCCTCATGAGCTCCTGCATCTTTTTGCGTACTTACATATCCGAGGAACTTATTAAGATGTTGCTGAGGATCTTCAAAGGTTCCCCCAAAGAAGGGACTCCTTTCAATCATGCTGATAAGAGCAGGGTGTAAGTCAAAATTAGCTCCAGCCCCTCTCGCTCCTATTTCAGCCCCGCATTGCCTCCTCCATTGTTTTTAAAGATTTTACGGATGACAAATGTATCAGGGTTCGCCGCTATGTTGACTCCTTCTACTTCCATGTTGAATTCGGTTGCAGCTTCAATTGCTTGAGGATTTAGCTCTTCAACGTCGACTCCTAGATTAAAGGCTTCAGTTGGTTCTACTTTCTTGTTCCTATTATTCTTCTTCTTCTTTCTCGATGACGCACCGATCTTAGGATTAAAAGGTACTAACTCTCCTATCTTTGATCTAGTGTGTATACACCTAAGAAAAACAAGTGTTAGAAAAAAAAGACAAGAATAAGATAATCTCAATTAACTAGAAATAATAAAATAATAATTAATGCCGTCCCCGGAAACGGCGTCAAGAACTTAATGAGCGTTTTCTCAACACACAAAATTAATCCCCAAGTATGAAGGATATCAATTGTAGTTTTGATAGGCAACCAAGTGATTATCGAACCCAAGGGACGGATTATTATTAATTTAATTAAATTCTAATTTATTAAGACTATTATGGCAATTTATTCTTGAATGTTTGAGTAACTAAATAACAAATAATTAAAATAACCAATAAAATAGCAAGCAGTAGATATAATACGAACGACTATGATCAAGTGAGAAATTAGATATTTCTTCGGGTTATCCAGTTCTACTCATTAATTACCCTTCCATGTGTTGATCTCCGACTCTGCCTTGTGACTTATAGACACATCACTAAACCGTGAATATCTACTCTATAAACACAAGTAAACATGCATTTGGCACGTGTGAATATCCTTGGAGCAAGAGATATAATTCACCCCTCTTTCTAGGTACTATCAATATCAATTATTTCCCGTGCACTTAGTACTCTAACCTGATACGATCTCCATTTTTAGGTACTATGAAGTTATACTCTTTATCCTACTTATTAACCCGAATAATATTCAATTAATAAGTATCTATATAAGATAGTTCTAATAAGACTTTGGAATCCCTTCACTTAGAATTATAACATGTAATTCTGCTCAGCAGTGAACGCACTCAATCGATAACCAAGATATGTATTCAGACTCTATATAACAGTTAAAGATGCACAAAACGACTGTGAGAATGAATTGGAAAAGCATATTCTTATATATTATAAACCACAAGTAGTGTTGTACGGAGTTTACAAATGGAAATTCAATTAACTCATAAAACCTTCATAACCCTAGAACTACCGAAGCGGTTCTAGCCCATGATTGATCTAGGAACAATCATGGTGGTTGGTAGGATCTTACCCATAGTCATAAAAATTACAAGATAAATTAAGTAGCGAAGTAAACCCTAGATGCAGGCGCCGTCGCGACTCTCTCCGTCTTAAATCTTCACTTGGTTCTCACTTGGTTCGACAGATATATCTCTCTCCACAGCTCCCTAGGATGGAGTTAGGGTTTGGATATGGTGTAGGATGGATGTGAATCTAACTCTCTTCTTGATGTGCTCTACATCCCTTTTTATATCTGTAAAGGGCTCCTCACGGACCTTTGATGGGCTTTTACTTGAGGCACACGTTAAATTTGATAAAAGAAACCCGAAACTACCAAAAATAGCATCAACGATATTCTACTAGACTAAACCTCCGCTGGTCGAGTAATGATCGAGCAAACCTTCTGTAAGAATTGGTCATTTTACTCGACCAAACTTCATCTGCTCGACCAAGATAATTCTGGTCGAGCAAACTCTCTTGGTTGAGCAATGCTACTGTATAATTTTGTACATTTTGCTCGACTTTGCCATTTGCTCGACCAAAGTAATACTGGTCGAGCAAGCCTTCTGTGGTCGAGTAACCTTCGAAAAATACCTTCGAAAATCGTGTCTTCTAATTTCGAGCCCTTAAGACCTATTTTCCTATACAAACACGCTCAAATAGCCTCAGTAGCATCTGATTCATGAATTTTCTATAAACAACCCAATTTGTCTTGATAATAGACGTAATCGTACTCAATTTCTACACAAATCCAATCCCAAAACACATGAATTTACACCCTCATCAATGGCCTCCACTTCCCTCTAATACAACTATCCACGTTACATATAATAATAATACTCCTTAATACTCGTGCAAAAATCAAATTGATACCTTAAACCGGATTGAGGGAGTAGTATTTAGGTACCCGTACTTATTTAAAGGTACCATACCATATTTATTTAAATATCAACCACTCATTCCGAATCTGTGCTGTTTAAAATTTATTACTATATGTGTAACTATTCCAAAATTATTTATCAATATGCTTAGGGTAAAATGGGGTACCAGGAAATATAATTATTAGAGATAATCAATATCGATGTTAGGAGTACACGTAATTTGTATATTCATTTAAATGTTCACCATCCGTGATCAGACATGTCCAATTTAAAAAATTCATAATAATATCATCCCAAACTTATTATTGTATTGCATCCCTTATACCTGGTTAATGTATACCTAAGGGTGAAACGAATCGATAATAGGACAGATGAAAGAATTACTCATAGGTAATATATTTATTTCTCGATTTCATTTCTATAAGAAATATTATTTACACAGATTCTATTCATAAATTGAAAAAATAAAAAATTAATAGAGCTTTCACTTAAAATTGTTATTATATTTTTGAAAAATGAAAACCTTCTCTCATACATTTTTATGAATCTCCTAAAAACTACATTTAAAATTAATATTTTGATAAAAATTATATTATTATTAATTAATTATGAATTAAATATAATATGAACTTTATTGTTTTTAATATGATCAAATAAAAGTTATTACTATTAATTAATTATATAATTATTTTATAACATATTATATAATATAGATAAAATATTTTTTATAATTTTAATATTTGTAGATACCTGATTCATACACGTACATAATTCAAATTCTAATGATATTATTTTGAACTATCCCGTGAAAATTATAATTATTAATATATATTTATAATGTATTTATATGCTTGTGACTAAAAATCGATGTCTATCAGCGCCTACTTTTAACATTAGTGACTTCAACATCCACTGGCTGGTGAAATAGACATCAATCAACATGTTTATTATAGTGCATATTGGATACAAAAATATTATAATTTTTTATTTTAATTTTAAATTCTAATGATAATTTTTTGAACTACTCGTACTCGTTTTTTAGGGTGTTTATTAATTATGTAAGACGAATTGATATTAGGACCGATGAAAGAATTACTCACAGGCAATATATTTATTTCTCGATTTCATATTTATAGGAAATATTATTTATATAGATTCTATTCATAAATTGAAAAAATAAAAAATTAATAGATAAATTCACTTAAAATTGTTATTATATTTTTGAAAAGTGAAAACATTCTCTCATACATTTTTATGAATCTCCTAAAAACTACATTTAAAATTAATATTTTAATAAAAATTATATTATTATTAATTAATTATGAATTAAATATAATATGAACTTTATTATTTTTAATATGATCAAATAAAAGTTATAACTATTAATTAATTATATAATTATTTCATAGCATATTATATAATATAGATAATAATTTTGTATAATTTTAATATTTGCGGATACCTGATTCATGTTAAAATTAATATTTTAATAAAAATTATATTATTGTTAATTAATTATGAATTAAATATAATATGAACTTTATTATTTTTAATATGATCAAATAAAAGTTATAACTATTAATTAATTATATAATTATTTCATAACATATTATATAATATAGATAAAATATTTTGTATAATTTTAATATATGTGGATATCTGATTCATACACGTACACAATTCAAATTCTAATGATATTTTTTTGAGCTGCCCGTGATAATTATAATTATTAATATATATTTATAATGTATTTATATGCTTATGATTAAAAACTGATGTCTATCAGTGTCTATTTTTAACATTAGTAGTTTCAACATCCACTGATTGGTGAAATAGACATCAATCAACATGTTTATTATAGTGCATATTGAATATAAAAATATTATAATTTTTTATTTTAATTTTAAATTCTAATAATATTTTTTTGAACTACTCGTACTCGTTTTTTAGGGTGTTTATTAATTATGTAAGATACTTTCTTATTTCGTAATACTTATACCTGTGTATAAATAAGTATTATTTAAAAATTAATATTTTAAAAAGTCATTATAATATTTGTATCCGTTGATAAGAGTGAAAATAAGCGTGTTATAGTGTCCAATCTAACATCTTTATGATGGGAATTGATGTTGTATATTAGCACAAGTGTCTTATATTTAATATATGTGAGAAAAAGGTGCATTTGAGGTGTTTTATTGTGTTTTAGATGGAAAAAGGATCAAAAGTGTAAAGTTGGAGAAAATGTGCAATTTGTCCAAGAATGCTGAAAAACGCATGTCCAATTTTTATAATTTTTCTATATTTTTGTGAAGATCTGGATTGGAAGTGTGATATATTATTGGAAAGCCACAGAAGATAGGGTCGTTTTGGCGTAAAGAACACCCCAATCGGATTCCAAAGGAGAAAGTTATGATCGAAATGGTGACCTCGCGCAAGTTGTTTCTACTCAGCATGACTGTTCCACTTTCCATGACTTGTTGCATCTTCAAATATAGTACTTTTGGTGAGATCTTTATATTTAGCCAAGGAAAAGAGGATCGCATGAGTACAAGAATCACTAAAATCGGAGATGGAACGAGGAATTTATGCTTAAAATCATGAAGTCGCGCAACTGCCAGTGAGAATTTCCGAGAATTTCCGAAAATTACCTAATTTATCTCCTTATCACATAATCCTCCATGATTCACCATATATATTTATTTTCTTATTTAATTCCTTTCTCACACCTATATATATTTCACATCATTATTCATAAATTGAGAGAGATTAGAATATATTGAATAGAGCAGAGCCACAAATCCATCCTACACCCCACAAGGGGGAATCACCCCCACAACCATCATCCACATCCTTTCCTCCATTCATCCATCACTTTGAAGATTCGTTTGTGGAATCAAGAGGAGAACCAAGAGAAGGATTCAAGATGGAGAAGGACGCGACAACGCCCACATCTCGGGTTTTATTCGTTTCTTAATTTATCTTGTATTTTTCGAATATTCGGATAAGATCTATCCAACACCCACGATTGTTCTTCGTAACACCATGGGCTAGAGCCTTTTTGGTAGGACTATGATTGTGAAGGTTTTACCAATTAATTGAACTTTCGTGTGTAAACTCCGTACAACACTACTTGGGGATTTATTTTATATATGATTGTGCCTTTTTAATTCATACTCACAGTTGTATTGTGCATCATTAACTGTTATGTAGAGTCTGAATACATATCTTGGTTATTGACTGAGTGCGTTCACTGCTGAGCAGAATTCCATGTTATGATTCTAAGTGAGGGGACTTCGAAGCTTCATTAGAACTATCATATATGAATACTTATTAATTGAATTGAATTCGGGTTATTAAGTAGGATAAAGAGGATAACTTCATAGTACCTATAAAGGGAGATCATATCGGGTTAGAGTACCAATTGGCCAGGAAAATAATTGATATTGATAGTACCTAGAAAGGGGGGTGAAATTATATCTCTTGCTCTGAGGTTATTCACATGTGTTACACACATGTTTACTTGTGTCTATAGAGTAGATATGGATGGTTTAGTGATGCGTCAATATTTCACAAGGCAGAGTCGGACATCAACACACGGATGGGAAGTTAAGTAGTAAAACTGAATTACCCTAGAGCTACCTATTCTCCTACTTGATCCACTTCCCTATTCTTCGAGTGATATTTTATTTAATTTGCTATTTTACTTAATTATTTATTAGTTTAATAATTAAATCTTAAAACTGAATTGCCTTGTCTTAATTAATTTAGTAAATAATTAAATTAATAATACGCCATCCTTTGGGTTCGATATTCATTTGGTCGCTTGCTTAAGCTGCATTTGATATCCTTAATACTTGGGGATTAATTTTGCATGCAAAGAAAACGCGCATCAAGTTCTTGGCGCCGCTGTCGGGGACGGCTGTTATTATTGATTTATTATTTCTATTTTGATTAAGACTTTTATTTGTGATTATTTATTTCTATCTAACCTTAAATTTTTCTGAGGTACTTGTGCACTAGGAAAAGGAGAAGAAGGAAAGAAAGAATAACACATTGAGCTAAATATGGCCGGGGCAAGGCAGAATCCGGATAATATCGCTATACGTGAAATTTTCACGAATTATAGGATTTGCAATATAGGGTTGATAGGAGCAAGGGAGGAAGATGATGATATTGAGATACATCCCGCTCTTATTAACATGGTGGAAAAGAATCCCTTTTCTGGAGGTTGTTTTGAAGATCCATATCAGCATCTCAAAAGATTCCTTGGTTATGCAAACACTCAGAAGGGTGATGGAGCTAATGATAATGCTAGGCGGATCGCCCTATTCAAGTTCTCTTTGATTGATAGGGCGGAAGCTTGGTATGAGAGTCTTGATGCCATTGATTGCACTACATGGGACCAACTGTAGCAGAAGTTCTTAGAGAGATATATGCCACCCTTAAAGATCTTAAGAATGAGGCAAGACATCACCCAATTTGTTATGAATCAGGGCGAAAAATTTTATGAGGCGTGTGATAGGTTTAAAGACATACTCAGGAGGTGCCCACAGCATGGAATGTCTAAAGTTGAGTACATAAGTATCTTCTACTATGGATTGGATTGTGAGTCGCGTATTTTTGTTGATGCATCATCAGGAGGAACGCTGTTATCTAAGACAATACTTGAAGCAGAAAAGTTATTTGAAGACATCTCTTTGAATTTACGTGACTGGCCTGTAGAGAGAGATAGAGGATCATATGTACTTAGCAAGGTAGCGCATGTTGAACATCAAGTGGTGAAGCCAAATAGAGATGATGAGATCGTCTCTAGTTTAGCTAATATTAACAAGCTACTAGAGTCCCAGCAGAAGCAGATTGCAAAGTTGACATAAAGGGGGCTTAGTATGAAGCAGTAAGAAGTGAAGAGTGTTGAATATACCTTCAATCGATACATGGATGAGAATGATGCAAGGGTTGACCGCATCGAAGCGAGAATGAATGTTGATCATGTAGATTTATCTAAGCAGTTGAAGGACCTTACCTTAATTATGGGGCAGATGGCCGCGAACGTGAATCAATTGACATAAAAATTAGAAGATAAAGCCATCACGTTAAGGTCTGGAACGCAGTATGAGGGATCGATGAGGCCGAAACTGAAATCAAAGACGTCGGGAGCTCAATTCGACCCTAATTCAACCAACACTTCAGGTCGAATTCAGCAGGGGAGGTCGAATTGGATGCCTGGACGTGATTTAGAAGCAAAAGAGCCTGGATTCGACCAAAACCACATCAATTCAATCAGGAGACCAGGTCAAATTGAGGTCGAATCCCACCTTTCGGAGCACTATGTTTCATCAGAAACCCAATTCGACCAGCAACCATCCAATTCGACCAGATCCTCAGGTCGAATCCAACAAACATGGAGAGAATGGACTTCAAGGTGCACAATTCGACCACTACATACCCAATTAGACCAGCAGCCCTGGTCGAATCCAGGTCGAACCCAACCGTTCTGCATCATTTTCCGCACTGAATGCTCCACATGATGTTGATGTTACTCCAGTACCATTACATGAGCAGAATAATGAGCTTACAATGGAGAAGAAGTGGGAAAGAACAGAGAAGTTGAGAGCCGAGAATCTTAGACTGCAGATGGATAATGAAGATGTGGTTTTCTCTCTTGATCATGCAATGAAGATGCCCATGGAGACTCAATCATGCAAGAGCATTGATGTGGTTTCTAACTTGTTTAATCTAGATTTTTAAGGCAGATGATTCTGAATTTAAGTGGAAGATTGACAAGGAGGTGTCTAGACAGCCATGGGAGGAAGAAAATTTCAATGATCATATTTTTGTAACCAAGAAAGGTAAGGTGTTGAGTGTAGACAAGAAGAGGGAGAGAAAGTACTTGAAGGTGAGGATGCGACAAGATCATCCTCCGATCCAGTAGCCTACAAAGGTTACATCCGTCGTGACTCTCCAACGTTAAACATGAACACCTGTTGGGGGTTTGCCCTTCCATTTTATTGCTTTATTTATTTCGTGTGAGTAAGAAATTTTTATATTTAAGGTGCTTACTAATCGATAATTACATCTCTTTTCAAACTTAGTTTCGACTTACATTTTTACTAAGTTTGGAGGGTGTGATGTTATTACCTCATTGAAGCACCAAGAGTATAATAATTTCTTTGTAATATTTGCTAGGGGAGTTAATTTTTGCGGTATGTGGATACTTTAATCGGTTTTGATGTGTCAATTTTTTACAATTTGCCTAGTGTTCAATAGTATTTCTAGTGTGTGGAGTTGATTAGATAGTCAATTAAGTCTTTTTTATAGTTCTCCTATTTTATTATTGATGAATCCTGTGATGATGAGTTTGTTTGAGCTTTGATGATAGAAAAAGGTAGAAGAGTGGCAAGATGACCGAGCTGAACAACTCGAGGAACTCGTGCATACGTTGAAAGATAAAATCAGGTGCCCTCGTTTCCTTACTCTAATTTTTATATATGCTTTTAATTCATGGAGTGGAAGGATTGAGTTTATGTTTTGGTAATCCATGTGAGCTTATATGTTTAAATTGTGCTTGAAATTCATATGCTCTTGAAATTGATGAAGAAAGTGTATTTGAGTTATATTGTGATATGAAGTTCTATGTGTACTTGTGGGATATTGCCTACCATGAAAATTTCTCTGTTACTTGTTAAAAACCCATGTGAGATTTTGAGCCTAGTTGATCATGTATATAATCACATGATATTTCTCTTCTGGTGAATATCGTTCTTGTGTGTGTATTCTAGAACTTGCCCCTTGTCTTACTTGAAACTACATGTGTGTTAGATGATGGAAAATGATCTAAGGCCATCCTTGAATTTATGAGTCACTTAGCCAAATAATTCCTACCAAATAATTTTATATTCGTAGTTAGCCCTTTTGAGCCTAAAAGTCTTATTTCTTTGGCAACCTATGAAGATAGCCACTTTGATATCCTATTTGAGCTTGAAATTCCTATATTTAGTGGAGAATTAAATGTTGTCAAAGTGTGTGAATTGATTTTCATGGAATTTTGAAAGAATAAAATATTTGGAGTTGTACAAGTGATTATGAACTGAAAAATATGAGCTGAAAAATAAGTTGTTTAGGGGTAGTGCCCAAAACTGGTACCCCGAGATGTTAGATGTAGTGCTCGAAACTGGTACCTCGAGAAAAAAAAAGAAGGAAAGAAAAGTATGTTGAGCTTGAAGGAAAGGAGAAAAAAGAAAATTAGAAGAGCATGAAGCTGGATAGCCTTGAAATGTAAAAAATCTGCAGTATAGAAGATCTCCGATTTTGATTCTCTATTAATTGAGCCACTTAATCCACATGTTTCCTACCTTAACCAAAGAGCCAATATTACATCCAAAAGAAAAGTCCTTTTTGATCCCATTGTCGAATCATACTTTTAAGTAGTGGAGAGTTTGAGACGTTTGACAAGCTTATGGTTACGCATGCACTTGAATTGAATTTGAGCGTAAACACCTTAACCTATAAGTGTACATCTTTTACACTTGAGTGCGAGTAATATATACTTCCCGTGAGAGCATGTGAATGGAGCATTTGAATTGGTGGTGATTGTTTTATCTTGTATGCTATGAATTGATTATTACATGTAATGATAGTTGCATGAACTAAGTTGAGGACAATTGCATTATGGGTATTGGTCATAGTACTTGTTTCCCTGCTAATTTTCTTACTCTCTTTCTCTTTATTTTTATTTATTGCCTCGGGACGAGCAACGGGTAAGTTTGGGGAATTGATGAGAGTGAAAATAAGCGTGTTATAGTGTCCAATCTAACACCTTTATGATAGAAATTGATGTTGTATATTAGCACAAGTGTCTTATATTCAATATATGTGAGAAAAAAGTGCGTTTGAGGTGTTTTATTGTGTTTTAGGTGGAAAAATGATCAAAAGTGTAAAGTTGAAGAAAAGGTACAATTTGTCCAAGAATGCTGAAAAATGCACGTTCAATTTTTATAATTTTTCTGTGTTTTTGTGGAGATCTAGATTGGAAGTGTGATACATGATTGGAAAGCCACAGAAGAGAGGGTCGTTTTGGCGTAAAGAACACCCCAATCGGATTCCGAAGAAGAAAGTTATGATTGAAATGGTGACGTCGCGCAAGTTGTTTCTACTCAGCACGACTGTTCTATTTTTCATGACTTGTTGAATCTTCAAATGTTGTACTTTTGGTAAGATCTTTATATTCAGAGAAAGCCAAGGAAAAAAAGATCGCATGAGCATAAGAATCACTAAAATCGAAGATGGGACGAGAAATTTATGCTTAAAATCGTGAAGTCGCGCAACTGCCAGCGAGAATTTCCGAAAATTTACGAAAATTACCTAATTTATCTCCTTATTACATAATCCTCCATGATTCACCCATATATATTTTATTCCTTATTTAATTCCCTTCTCACACCTATATATATTTCACATCATTATTCATAAATTGGGGGGAGATTAGAATATATTGAATAGAGGAGAGCCACAAATCCATCCTACACCCCACAAGAGGGGATCACCCCCCAACCATCATCCACATCCTTTCCTCCATCCATCCATCACTTTAAAGATTCGTCTGTGGAATCAAGAGGAGAACCAAAAGGAGGATTCAAGATGGAGAAGGACGCGACGACGCCCACATCTAGGGTTTTATTCGTTTCCTAATTTATCTTGTATTTTCCGAATATCCGGGTAAGATCTATCCAATACCCATGATTATTCTTCGTAACATCATGGGCTAGAGCCTTTTTGGTAGGACTAGGGTTGTGAAGTTTTTTACCAATTAATTAAACTTTCGTGTGTAAACTCCGTACAACACTACTTGTGGATTTATTTTATATATGATTGTGCCTTTTTAATTCATACTCACGGTCGTTTTGTGCATCATTAACTGCTATGTAGAGTCTGAATACATATCTTGGTTATTGATTGAGTGCGTTCACTGCTGAGCAGGATTCCATGTTATGATTCTAAGTGAGGGGACTCTAAAACATCATTAGAACTGTCATATATGAATACTTATTAATTGAATTGAATTCGGGATATTAAGTTGGATAAAGAGGATAACTTCATAGTACCTATAAAGTGAGATCATATCGGGTTAGACTACCAATTGGCCAGGGAAATAATTGATACTGATAGTACCTAGAAAGGGGGGTGGAATTATATATCTTACTCTGATATTATTCACACGTGTTACACGCATGTTTACTTGTGTCTATAGAGTAGATATGGATGATTTAGTGATGCGTCCATATTCCACAAGACAAAGTCGGACATCAACACACGGAAGGAAAGTTAAGTAGTAAAACTGGATTACCCTAGAGCTACCTATTCTCCTACTTGATCCACTTTTGTATTTTTCGAGTGATATTTTATTTAATTTGTTATTTTACTTAATTATTTATTAGTTTAATAATTAAATCTGAAAACTGAATTGCCTTGTCTTAATTAATTTAGTAAATAATTAAATTAATAATACGCCGTCCTTTGGGTTCGATATTCACTTGGTCGCTTGCTTAAGCTGCAATTGATATCCTTAATACTTGGGGATTAATTTTGCGTGCAAAGAAAACACGCATCATCCGTCCCAAAATTTTTTAGTGGATGATAGGTTCTGGCCCCCCGTATTAGTTGGTCTATGGATCAGATACCGGTGCATCAAAAAATACTCGTAAATTACTCATATTCATTTAATACTATTTTTAAAGTATTTTTTTATTGATTAAAATTAATATTTTAAATGAACTTATACTATTACTGATTAAATATAAAATAAATATAATATAATTCTATTACAAAAATATGACCTAAACCCTAATTTTACAAGTTATTATAATAATAATTGAATAATATTACAATAAAATCTAAACCCTAAAACCATATCCCTAAACTCTAAATCAATATAATATATTTAAGTTAATTTTATAAATTATTATAATAATTAAATAATATTACCCTAAACCTTAAACCATATAATTATAAATTAATTCAAATTGTTTAGGAATAATTAAAAAAATTAATTCAAATTGTTTAGGAATAATTAACATAATAATTTGAAATAATCAAAATTAATAGTAGTTATGTATTATATTTAATGAAAAAAATAATACTCCCTCCGTCCCAACTTCAACTTCACACTTTCTATTTTGGTCCGTCCCAAATTCAACTTCACACTTCCATAAAAGGAAAAAGCAACAAACTAATATCCCTCTAACATACTTTAATTTCAAATTTGACATCACCTTTTTAACACATATAACATACTTTATTATTTATTTATTACCCAAAAATATCATACTACCCTCAAAAGTAAGTCAAAAAGTGACTTTTCTTAAACTCCGTATCTACAGTAAATGTGAACTTGAATTTGGGACGGAGGGAGTATTAATCACACATATAAGGAATCATTTTAAATAAGGTACCATTTTAAATTAAACAAGTTATCATTATTATGATAAAAAATCAATGGCCAAAATCTAATATCGTAATTGTGATAAATGGATGAGATTGAATGATGTGAGGAATGGATGAGATTAAAAAAGATTTAGTAATCAAAATCAATGTTATAAAGTATTTTTTATATTGATTAAAATTAATATTTTAAATGAACTTATACTATTACTGATTAAATATAAAATAAATATAATATAATTTTATTACAAAAATATGACCTAAACCCTAATTTTATAAGTTATTATAATAATAATTGAATAATATTACAATAAACTCTAAACCCTAAAACCATATCCCTAAACCCTAATTCAATATAATCTATTTAAGTTAATTTTATTAGTTATTATAATAATTAAATAATATTACCCTATTAAACCATATAATTAAAAATTAATTCAAATTATTTAGGAATAATTAACATAATTTGAAAAAATTAATTCAAATTGTTTAGAAATAATTAACATAATAATTTGAAATAATTAAAATTAATAGTAGTTATGTATTATATTTAATAAAAAAAATAACATTAAGCACACATATAAGGAATCATTTTAAATAAGGTATCATTTTAAATTAAGTAAGTTATTATTATTATGACCAGAAAATCAATTGGCAAAATCTAATATCATAATTGTGATGAATGGATGAGATTGAAAAATATGATGAATGAATGAAATTAAAAAAAAGTTTAGTAATCAAAATCAATGGTATAGATTAAAATTGGTTCAATTTTGACTTTTAAAGTGTGTTTTATTATTTATAAAGATATATCTATATAAAAGCACCTAAAGTCAACTTCTTTTTCCCGCTCAAAATTTTGGGTTCTCAATTTCTCTTCAATTTCTCACCACTCATTTTATTCTTATTTCCTTAAATGAATACATTTGAGTGCTTTTCTATTACATTTTTTTAACCGTAATAATTTTATGTCGAACAAAATAATTAAAATTAGACAAAAACTTGTTTGAGACCGTCACACGTAAGGGCTTACGTGAGATGATCAGAAAGTGATAACTTTTCTAAAGGAAAGTGATAATAAATTAATGAAAAGTGATAATGATATTTTATGAACAATTTATAGTGTAAATAAAAAGTGATAACATTTTATAGCAAAAGTGATAACTATTTTAAAAAGTAAAAAATGGTCTCACGTGAGACGGTCTCACGCAAGACCTACCCTTAAAATTAAAGACATTATTTTTGTATACTTTTTTTTATCAATTAACATGTTAAAATTTATTTCAATTTGAGTTAATTATTGGAAATATTTAATTTTAAAATTGTTGCTTTTTTATAATTATATTAATTTTTATACATGAAAAACGAATAAGGGTCGTATAACGTCGATTCAAGTAAATGCTATTTAATTCATTACACATAAAAAATTAAACTAAATATGCATACCATTACAATATAAAACATCATACATATGTATTCCCTTCGTCACATTCTAATAGTTATATTTACTTTTTGCACGGGTTACTTTTTGCACGGGAAATTTAGTATTTTAATGTGTATTGAGGTGAAATAAATAATATTTTAATGTATAGTGGATGATTATATTAATGTGGCTGATGAGTCACATTGAGATATTTTAATTACTTAATTGTGTGGGTCTCATACAAAAAAATATAACCTGTAGACTGAAATACCCAATTTAAAAATATATAATTATTAGGATGAGATGGAGGGAATACGTAATTATATGTGTTTATGTGTCAACGATATATATATACTATTACAAAAAAATCTATATTTATGTAATTTTATTTTTTTAAAGCTATCCTCGTGCAATGCACGGGTTAAAATGCTTGTTATAATGTAAATATGTAAAATACAAGGTAAATATGTCAATTCTTGAGATAGAGAGAGGTCTGGATCCCCTCCATCCAGCAGACAGCAGTGCATTCACACCTCTTTTGTATTTACAAAGAGGGTGAGAAAGTTGTGTTGGGACAGAAAGAGTATACCTTAATGATGAGTGTGAAAATCAGCAAGTTTTAAGGTTCGATTTGACACCGTTTTGTGCACTTTTGGGTCATAATTTGGCACTAAAAGATTACTTTGCATATATTTAATATATATGTGCATTCGAAGTGTTATTTCATATTTTAGAGGGAAAAGGGATAAAAAATGCAAAATTAAAAAAAAAAACTTGATTGTGCGCAAGTGCAGTAGAAAATGCAAGAGGAAGAAGTATTGGTCGTGTGGGTAGTAAGAAATGATGCACAAAAAATTAGCCATGGTCGTGTGGCTCAACAGTGAGGAACACACGAGCTCAAGGCATGGTTGTGTGGTGATCGTGTTGGGATAAAACACGAATAATTAAACAATAAAGTATTCGTTTACGCAGTGGAATGATCAATTATCCCTCTCTCGCTTGAATCTAGTAGGAAATAATACTTAGAATATAATGCACAATAAATTAAGCAATCACCAAAGCACAACACAAACAATTTAACGTGGAAAACCTCCTCAATATAAGGATTAAAAACTACTGGACCGAAGTCCACCAAAAACTTCACTATGAAACAAAAATCCAAGTATTACAATCTGCCACAACAGATGCAAATGTATCAAGACAGTCAATTCTTAATAACAACAATGAGATTAGAAAGATCTCACGACAACACCAACTATCGTTCAGTGTTCGCAACTCTAGGAACCTCAGAACCTGATTTTCACCATCTAGAATCTATACCTTTAAGTCTTTAACATGCTGTCCAAATTAAAACTCAAATCGACAGCTGGTTTGTGAGAAACGACTTTTTTCCCTCGACTGCGCACAACTAAATCGTCCAAAATCTGACTTCAATTTTTGGCTTATTCCTGCCAACACAGAGCTTCAAACACGATCTCCACTGTTCAAAATACAGTTCGACAAGTTCCGAACATGCTAACCAAAATTTAGCTCAATCCGATGGTTGAAACTCATGATATGATTTCTACAATATTTCTGCACTCTTGAACTCTCTCAAAACGTGAATTACGATTTTTCCCTCTTTTTCTTCTATCTTCCCTCAATGACTTCCAGAGCAAGATAACACAAAGTATCGGGCCTACTTGGACTTTAAAACCTTATTGGCTATTGGGCTCTTCCATATATTTGGAAACCCAACCCAAAAAATCTTCCCATTTTCGATTATGTGGAGAGACTAGCCATTTCGGCTATCACACGACACTTCTAGGAAATGCCTTCATCATCATGTCAGCACTATTTTCATCTATATGAATCTTTTCAAGCTCAAGCAACTTATCATTGATGACATCTCTCATCCAATGATATCTCACATGAATAAGCTTCGATCTTGAATGATATGCAGCATTCTTGCTGAGATGGATAACACTCTTTCTATCACAAAATACTACATATCTCTCTTGCTTCAGTCCAATCTCCTCTATAAACCTTTTGAACCATAACACCTCTTTATATGATTCCGTTGCAGTGATGTACTCTGATTTTTTTTGTGGAGAGTGCAACACACTTTTGCAATTTTAATTGCCATGACACAGCGCCAAATGTGAGTGTTACTAGGTATGTTGAAATTAACTTTTTGGTGTCCATATCTGATATCATATCTGATTCGGTGTAGCCAACTAACTCGGGCTTTCCACCTCTAAGGGTGAGTCTCAAACTAGACATACCTCGTAGATATCTCAGTATGTACTTCATAGCATTCTAATGCTCTTTTCACTGATTAAACAAATAACGGCTAATAATATCAACTGCATGAGTCATGTCGTACACACCATTGCATACATCAAGCTTCCCACAGCTAAAGCATATGAGACTCTTCTTATTACTTCCTTCTCTTCATCGGTTGAAGGATATGATGAGCACCAAGCTTAAAATGAGTTGCAAGAGGAGAACTAACCATTTTACCTTTGCTCATATTGAATTTTTCAAGCACTGTCCCAATATATTTCTTCTGTGACAAGTGCGGCTTCTTGTTTGCTCTATCTCGGGTGATGTTAATACCAAGAATTTTCTTTGCTGGCCCTAAATCCTTCATGCCAAAAGATTTGTTCAACTGTTTCTTCAACCTGTCAATTCTTGAAACATTCCTGCCAACAATCAATATATCATCAACATAGAGTAATAATATAATAAAATCATCATCTGAGAACTTCTAAAAAAACACACAATGATCATGAGAAATGGTCTTCTGGTAGCCATGCTCCCCTATAACTGACTCAAATTTCTCATACCACAATTTAGGTGTTTATTTAAACCATAGAGACTTTTCTTTAGTTTGCACACATGGTCTTCTTTTCCTTTCACCTTGAAACCTTCAGGTTGTACCATGTATATATCTTGAGTTAAATTATTTTTTGCCCTATAATTAAGGTAAACTTTGATGTTTGCCCTAAAAAAGATAAAAGGTTCAATTTTGTCCTATAACTAACGAATTTGTAAAATTTTTGCTCAATTTTTGCCAGAAAATACAGATATCACTGGAAAACGTCATGTGCGCTGCACGTGAGGCTTCAATTTGGGGGTTTTCAACTAGTCAATCCAACGTGTAAATTTTGACTGATTTTGAGCCAATGAATCCGCCACCTCATATCCCACCGATTTTATTTTTAAATTTTCCACATCATGATTTTTTTAAAAAAAATTGTGGGATATGAGGTGGCGAATTCATTTGCTCAAAGTCAGTCAAAAATTGGCACATCGAATTGACCTACCGAAAATCCCCAAATTGATACTTCACGTGAGGTGTACATGGCGTTTTCGGTGAAATCTGCATTTTCCGGCAAAAAAATTGGACAAAAATTGAACAAATTCTTTAGTTATGGGACAAAATTGAACCATTTATCTTTTTTGGGGTAAAAATTAAAGTTTACTTAGTTACAGGGTAAAAAATTAATTTAACTCTATATCTCTTTATCTATATCACCATGAAAAAAAGCAGTTTTGACATCCATATGCTCAATCTCCATGTCAAGGCTAGCTGCCAAACCAATCACAAAACGGATGGAAGATATTTTAACAACTGGAGAGAAAATATCTTCAAAATCAACTCATGCTTTCTGGCTGAAACCTTTAACACCAATCTAGCTTTGAATCGTGGCTTTGATATGTGTTCATCTTATTTTATCATGTACATCCACTTGTTCACCCACTTGTTCTTCAAAGCATATTTCCCTTTTTGGTAGTTTCACTAGATCAAATGTATCATTTTCATGTAAAGACTTCATCTCATCTTGTATTTCTTCCAACCATTCATTCTTGTATTGTCTATGAACTGCTTCTCCATAGAATTAAGGCTCTCCTCCGTCGGTCAAGAGCACATACTGATGTGGAGGACATATCCTAGAAGGTACACGAGCTCTATTTATTCTTCTAGGTGGTTCTTGAAGACTTGAACCGCCTGTTCTGGAACATCAAGTGGTTATAGCTGATCAATATCCTCTTCATCTTGTAAAGGATGATCGATATTCTCATCATTACCAAAATCAGGATGATCTTGATTATCCTCTTCAGCTTCTACTCGACCTTGACCATGAGGAACAATTTCCAAGTCAATCAAGTTGCCATTAGGTGTAGAAACTCAGTTAACTATCTTTTCAATATCTCTTATAGTTTGATACTCAACAAGCACAACATCTCGACTTCTGACAAGCTTTTTCTCTATTGGGTCACAAAGTCTGTAACCAAACTCATCTAGGCCATAACAAAGAAACAGATACTGTCAGGTCTTCATGTCCAACTTAGACCTTTCATCTTTGGGAATATGCACAAATGCCTTACATCCAAAGACCCACAAATGATTATAGGAAACATCCTTTCCCGACCAAACTCTATCTAGAGAATTAAAGTCTAAAGGAACACACAGAGTGAGATTTAAGACATGTACAATAGTACTCAGAGCCTCACCCCAGAATGATGTAGGCAATCTTGCTTCTAATAGCAAACATCTTACTCTCTCGACTAATGTTCTGTTCATCCTTTCTGCAAGCCCATTCAACTGAGGAGTCTTTTGATGTCGGATACCGTGCTCTTTGCAATACTCATCAAAATGACCAATGTATTCCCTTCCATTATCATATCTGATTCATTTCAACTTCTTCTCAGTTTGTCTCTCAACTAAGGCATGAAAATTTTTGAATACATCGAGCACTTGATCTTTCGTATTTAATGTGTAGATCCAGGTCTTTCTTGAATGGTCATCTATACAAGTAACAAAATGTAAAGCACCACCAAGAGTGCTATGCCACAACTCAACTATCCCCTCATTCTCAACTGCATTAATAGATCCATCAAGTAGTTTTGCTTGCATTAAGTACAATAGAGAATGTTTTTGGCCTCTAGCAATGACTAAAAAATCTCTTTTGAGCTTCCACTGACCATCGAAGAATATATTGCAGAAACCTTCATCATCAAGTCTCCCAATAAATTTCAAGTTCAATCAGAGATCAGGCACATGCTTCACATTTTTCATAATTAATGTAGCACCATTACTGGTCTACAAACATACATCTCCATTGCCAATGGCTTTAGCTAAGCCATCATCACCCATCCTAACATTTCCATAGTTATCTGACATGTAGGATGTGAACATCTCTCTACGAGATGTGGCATGTGTGGATGCACCACTATCAACCACCCAACTACTCTCACGATATGCAAGATTGATAACTTCATAGTCGCAAAAGATAAGAAAATCACCTATCGCAGCAGACATTGATCATCATCTTTCGTTTCTTCATTCTTCATTTCTTTCCCGTTTTCTTTCTTGTCATCTTACTTAGGTTTTCTGCAATGCATTGCTACAGTCTTGGAGTTTTACAATTCCAACACTCAACCTTGCTGTATCTATTGGATTTACTCCTAGATTTTTACTTGCCTTTTTGGACCTCTACTTTTACTTCTCCCCTTATTCTCTGTAACCAAAACCTCTGATTGCTAAAAAGAGTCATGTGATTTTCTTCTAATTTCTTCATTCAAAACACTGCCCTTAACCAAATTCATTGTAATTGTACCATCAGGGACTGAATTAAAAAAAGATTTCCTGAGTGTTTCCCATAAATTCGGCAATGTACCAAGAAGCCATAAGCCATGTACTTCATCCTCAAACTTGATATTCATTTCTAACAATTGATTAATGATGCCTTAAAATGAATTCAAGTGATCAGTCACAGGAGTGCTATCTTTGAATTTCAAGTTCATCAACTGCTTGATTAGAAATAACTTGTTCCCAGATTTTCTAGTATACAGTTGATCCAACTTTTCCCGCAAAGTAAGTGCATTTATTTCTCCACTCACATGGTTCAATACATTTTCATCCATTCATTGCTTATAGTCATCCCCACTTTTAATCGATGTAAGACTTTGGTTGACACTCAACCAACATTTCCCCCTCAAATAAAGTCCCGTAGTTAGACCACAGTTTGAGGCGAGAATATCCTACCAACCGCGCCTCTTAAGTCTGGGACTTGACTCTGATACCACTGTTGGGTTTATCGGAGCAGCGAAGAGCTGGACCCACTCAATCCAATAGCATGATATTGTCCACTTTGGGCCGCCCACGGTTTTGCTCTCTAGGGTCACACCCAAAAAGTCTCATGCTAGGGAGAGTCTCGCTCACACTTATAAACTCACAGACATCCCCACTTCTAACCAATGTTTGGTTGACACCCAACCAACATATCGTGTGGTCATGTAGAAAAAATGCACGATGAACCACCTTACTCGTGCTCTTTTCTAGAACCAACGCAGAAGAGTCGGGAATGGTCTTGCAATTTTTTTATATGATGCGAAAGCTACGGAGGAGATGATTATTTTGGCATAAGAATTACCTGAATCGAAATTCATATATGAAAATTTTGATTAAAATAAATATATAAATTACTTTATAGTACTGAAACCTTTAAATAGAACACCTGAAAATGTATAATAACATCTTTAAGGGCACCCTCTTATGAGATGGGTATATGTGTGAGATGATTGGACTCATTATTAAGTATATTTATTATATAAGTAAAATATACTAATTGATAGTTAAATTGTATTTGCAGTGAATTATTTTATAACATTTCAAATTATACTTTAATACATTATTTATTATATTTAAAATATATATATTTTAACTATTAATAAATACATTTTATCTATATAACAATCATATTAACACGTTTAAGCATTCATCTTCGAGACTTTTTCGATCTTCCGAGGGTATAACTTTTTAAAGATTTCAAATCCCTCCATCCAAACCTATCTTAAAAAGGTTACATATTTTTGTTAATAATCTTTGTATATAATTAGTGCTTGACGTATCTCATACTTGAGAATAGTTTAATAATTTAAGCCCCTTCTCCGACCCTAGAAAATTTGAGTGGCTATATAATATTCTTGAATTTCTTTAGTTGATGTTATAATGCTCATCAAGTCAATCCTTCTTTGTTTCTCCCTCCATTCCAAAAGAGAGAGAGAAAATTGTTTCTTAAATTTTCTTTTATATATTAATCTTTTAGGTACTTTGATATATTAATTTTTTAATAAATAAATTATAAAATAAGTTATTTAAATTGAAAATAGATAATAAATTTAAAATTAAAGTGTACTAAAAGGTTATAATATTATTGAGTGACATTCCCTCCTTAAAATATATATACCTTTGTGATTCATGGTGTACACTTAGGATTTAATACTAATATATCACAAAAACATGTGTAAATCGAATTTACATACGTTTATATGTAAACAATGTTACTTTTCACTACATAAAAAATTACTCTTTAGACATATAAATTATTATTCTTTTAAATTAAAGAATTACTCTTCAAATTCCTGCAAACCCTGATTTATCGATTATTTTTTAGTAAATGAAAATTTACTCTTTAAAAATATGAATTATTACTCTTATGTATAAAAATTATTACTCTTCAAAAAATAATTTTTTATATACTAAAAAGTAAATTTATAAAATAGAATTTACATTTAAATCCGCTTTACATTAGACTCCTCTTTTAGCTGATGAATATAATGCATGGTAAATAATAGATTAAAGAATTCAAATCCATGCTATTGCATTTTTTTTAACAGAAATTAAAATTAGTAAAGGCATATAACGCAAAAGAAAAAAGAAATTCCATATAATTCAAAATCTCATTCTAATTTGTTCATATAAAATCAACAATTTTTGTGAGGTGCCGACTATCCACATTCAGGATTTGACATGATATAATTATAAAAATATCAATATTATAAGAATAAAATAGCCTTACTCAAAGAACATACACAAATGTTCGGCCAACACTGATTGAAATTTTACCTTTTACTCAATCGTTGATGGCTGGAAGTTTGCTCTGTTCGATCAACACTGGTTGAACAGAGCCTGAAAATCTGCCGAACAAAGATCAAAAGAAAAAAAAATAATAATAATAATAAAATCATCAGACCAGACATGAACGGTATGTTGTGATTTCAAGTACATAAAACAACAAATTTCATTTAGACTATGAATATCCAACATATTGACAACACAAATTATGTTCATGCAATTATATTTGACCAATTTAACCAACACTCATTGATCATAATGCATTTTAACAACCTAAAGCTTAAATGAATTTTAAAATCAAAATCAATCATTCCTTCTTGAAGAATCTTGCTTGAATATTGAGGTATAAATTGACATGAGTGAATGTAGAAATGAGCATGTAGAAAATTATTTTCTTCCTTTCTTTCTTTTCTATGAAATGTGAATGAGTTATGTGGGAGGTCATGTTGTAGTGGTGTATTGAATGTTGGTGTTTTTTTCTTCCAAAATTAAGTGAATGAATTAGATTAGGGGTAATATTGTAAGAGTTTGAAAAGCACATATAAAATTTTACATTTTAAGTCATTTAATGGGTGTAATGTGAAATCTTGGGTGTGATAGCCAACACATTTTTCTAATGAATACATCAAATAGTGGATATCTAGTCTTTTACTTGTTCTGATAACGTTGTTTATTTAATGTGCATTCTTTTTTTATATTTTTAAAGAAAAATTATTATTATTAACATGCAGAGTACAAGGTTACTCTAATTTCATTTATATTAAAGTAACTTCAAATGTTACAGACCATACAAAAAATTTTTCATCGTAGTACTGAAGTAGAAAATGATAACATGTCTGAAAGCATTCTCCTTGATCTTTTCGTTTGTCGTTAGCCATGGCCATATATCATACTCTTACTTTTATATCATATGATGTTCTTGACGCACTAGGAACTTCACAATTGAATAAACAATTATTTCTAGAGATTGAAATAGTCCAAATTATTCCGACAATAACGTGCATTCGTAATATGGCGATTATAGAGTAAAATAATATAAAAGCGATTACCTAATTCATTTTCTTAATTGATGGTCATTTTGAAACAATCGTCAAGTTAATCAATAGTTCTCTTCTTGATAAGAATGGAATTATATGATACTCCCTCCGTCCCATAGAAGTTGACATACTTTTCTTTTTTATTTGTCTCACTAAAGTTGACACATTTCCTTTTTAATACATGAGACCCACACAAAACAATTAATCTATTCTCATGGGCCCCACATATCACCTCTAATACAGCTACACACTACACATTAAATATTATTTCTCTCACTTCACTTTACTCCACTTTACATTAAATTATTATACTCCTTAATCTCTGTGCCCAAAATAATTATATCAGCTTCTCCGGGATGGAGGGAGTATTAAATAAGATATACTTAATTTATAATACATGAATGGTTCGAGAAAATGAAATAGATGAATACGGAAGAAGAAACATTCTCAATATAATTTGATGAAGAGTGTTTATTTGTTCACATTTATTTGTTTGAGGACGAAATTTGTGTAATGCATACTCTTAATTGGACGATTGTTAGGAAAACGAAAACACTCCACTTGATAATTTAATTCTTTTTTAAAGTTTAAAAACATCAAGTGTGTATTGAAAAAATAAGAACCCTAGAGATAGGCCTATTTGATTTGGTCATGAGTGGTCCAAAACGAGTCTGAAGTAGGTGGTGTGAAGGGAGTCCATTGTTGTCATAATTTATTCGAATCAATCTAGCTATCAGATTCAAGAATGTCCATATTGCTTATAGGTTTATTAATTTGTCAGAAATTATTTGTGTAATTAGATTCCCACATATTCATTGACTACTTTTGGCAGAGAGTTTATACCTTAATTATTTCCCCAAATTCATACACCCAAGCTATAATTATCCATAAGCATTAACATAACATAAGAGCAAAAGTGACTTGATTGTATTAAATCAAAATAATTGAGTTGATATCAGTTAAATACTTATAAAGTATTGTACTATGTAAATTAAATGTCACTCTCTTTAGAAGATACATAGTGTATCTTTTTAAGTAAAAATATTACTCCGATATAAAAGGGTTGAGATCGGCTTACAATGAATAATTTTACATTTTATTAATTATAAATTTTTTTATTAAAAATATTATCACTCTTTATTTATCATATATAATTATTTATAAAATAATTTAATTAACAGATATTATTCTTTATTGTTTATATTTTAATTTTTATTAAAAATATTATCCCAATCTACTTATACTTAAATATTTGTGAAATGAGATACTATCTTCGTCAGCTTAAAAGATATACATATCATATTTTTTAAAAGGGTTTGACACATACCGCTAATACAATAAATTACTGCGAAATATAAACTAAAAATATTCTTTAATTTATGTGGGAAAAAAAAATTCAGTGTAATGAGAGTATAGTATAGTGGTTATATCCATACATGTGCAGCAAATAAAGGTTGTGAGAATCGCCTTTTACTAGGTACCTACTACTCTAGTTCTAGCCTTCTTTTCTCCCAATTCCAATTGACTTATTCCAACTACACTTTGATAGGTACTACCGAGGATGAAAATATTGTTATCGGTAAAAATATAGATACCTCAAATTTACGGATATATCGAATATCAATATTGATATCTGTAAAAATTTTAAAAATCACGAAAACTTGTAAAAAATTGAGAAAATTAATTAATTAATTTTTCAATATATTATAACTAATTTTAATATATAAATACACTTTAAAATCTCAATAAAACTCATAACACATGATAATCAAATCAATAACATATTAAATAGTATTGAGTCATACAATAATTAATACTTATTGTTTAATACATAATAACTAATATCAAAATGATGACATATGAGGCTCAAATGTAAAACATGTCATGTCGTCTAGATCTAAAAAATATTGGTACCAGCTCATCGAATTAGAGAAATTCTGAACATAATTCTGAATGTGTCATCTAGTCTCAATATAATGTGTACGTGAATCTTCTTGATTTACTTAGTTATAATAATGTTAATGAAAAGTGATAACAAATTTTAATAAAAAATGTTAATTAATTAATCAAACGTTAAACAATCGTACCACAAGATGTTTCACGAAAGTGTTGCTTTATTTTTTATTTTATTTTTTTAAATTAGACATTCTAATAAAAAATATTTTATTTTTTAAAAATTATAGATAAATTTTCGATATCCTTGATATTTTGTCGATATTGTATCGATATTTCCTCGATATATCTCGAAATCTGGGAAAATTTGAACTAAGGTAATTTGATATCGATATTGTTACCGATATTTCCCGATATATCCTCGATATCAGAAAAGATATATCTTTTTCCCCCATATCGATATTAATACTCTAAAAAAATGAATATATCGTAGATATATCGTGAATATATCGTGAATATATCAAGATATTTTTGTCCTTGATACTACTACTAGTATCTTTGCTATATATTCTTCATGGAGAGAGGATCCCCTTTATTCGATTGTTTCTTTACTTATTTTACAATTCCTTTACCACATCAATTCCCTTACACATGAATTCTAACATATAAAAATATTGCCAATACATACCAAAATTTTATTTTATGTACGTTAGATTTCGAGTATGTAAAAATCAAAGATTAAAATATTAATATCAGTATAGATATTACTACCTCAACCAAAGGCTAGCCCACTTGGTCACTGGATTTTTTACTAACAGATTCGATTTCTTTTGAGAAGAGAGGAGTAATAAGAAGACTTGGAAATAGAAGGTTGTATAGGTGCTTAGTAAACTAACTACTAACTATACTAATAACTAACTTTGTTCGATAAAAAAAAAAGATATTGCTACCATTTGTCAGATCAAATATATATATATATATATATATATATATATATATATATATATATATATATATATATATATATATATATATATATTGCTACCTCAAATTAATGAATATATTGATATACATAAAATTTTTAAAAATTACGTCCCATAAAATATAATACTCCCTCCGTCCCATAAAACCTTTCATACTTTCCTCATTTGTTTGTCCCACAAAACCTTTCACACCCTAAAAAAGGAAATATCACTTATGTAACAACCTTCAAAATTACTTTAATTTCAAATTTGTCAATCCTTTCTCATACACATTTTATTACTTTATTTTTTTTATTATCTAAAAATATTACAATACCCTCCAAAGTCAATAAAATTAGTCAAAAAGTGTTTTTCTTTAAATAACGTTCCATAATAAACGTGAAAAGTATTATGAAACAGATGGAATAATTAATTTTAATATATAAATACAATTTAAATTCAGAATGATACTCAATTATATAAAATATTGCATCTCGAGTTAAACTAAATAATATTCATATCAGCTAATCTAATTAGAAAATTTTTGAACGATGTATCAGTGGTATGTTATCTGACCACCTAATCACCTACCCAGTATATCTCTATTCTTCTTTGACAGTCGACCATACTTCCGCTTTAAACACACCCAAATTTCTCTTTCTTTTTTTTGCGTCCGGTTCAAATGTATTTATTTCTCCTATTTTGTAAAAAAATACACAATATGATCCACCACTTCCCTCTAATATAACTACCCACTTTACATATAATAATACTCCTTAATCCACGTGCAAAAAAGCAAATTGGTACCTTAGAACCGAATGGATGGATTATATAATTATAATAATGAAATTAATAATATGATATGATATTTTGTACAGTGATATAGTACTCTGCGAAATTCATATCAGCATAGTATACTTTATCATATATTCCCTCCGTCTCATTTCAGATGACATACTTTTCATTTTAGGTTGTCCCACAAAAATTTACACATTTCTAAAAAAGAAAAAAGTCAAACACAATCATTATTCTCATACACTTTATTTATAAAAGAACTATCCTTAATAATATGATATGATATTTTGTACAGTAATATAGTACTCTGCGAAATTCATATCTGCATAGTATACTTTATCATATATTCTCTCCGTCTCATTTCAGATGACATACTTTTCATTTTAGGTTGTCCCACAAAAATTTACACCTTTCTAAAAAAGAAAAAAGTCAAACACAATCATTATTCTCATACACTTTATTTATAAAAGAACTATCCTTAATAATATGATATGATATTTTGTACAGTAATATAGTACTCTGCGAAATTCATATCAGCATAGTATACTTTATCATATATTCTCTCCGTCTCATTTCAGATGACATACTTTTCATTTTAGGTTGTCCCACAAAAATTTACACATTTCTAAAAAAGAAAAAAGTCAAACACAATCATTATTTTCATACACTTTATTTATAAAAGAACTATCCTTACTTAACACACCTAACATACTTTATCATTTATTTATTATCAAAAATATTATTATACCATTAAAAATTATCATTTTTCTTAATAGTGCATAAATTAGGGTGCAAGCCGGAGGTGGGAGTACTTATTATATGTAATGACTTCGTACTCGAATTGAGCCCAGCTTCATATATCGAGAGAATTTAACGGATTTGAGTCAAAGTTGGATTCAATTACATGAAGACTAATATCCGTGTTTGCGTGCAAGAATAATGACTTTCATGGTATTGGTAGTTCCTATAAATTGTATGACTTTCATGCTATTTTACTCATTTATTCCCCACGTTAAACTTGTCATAATAATTAATGTATGATGTTTGAACAAATATGCATATAAACTCACCAATAATGGTCAAAAAGCTTCACTAAATAAATACACAATACACATGAATATACAGTGAAGTAACAGATTAAATAAATAAATAATTAAATTAACCTAAATTTCAACTCTTGAACATTCTTAGAATATGACAACAAATTCAATCCCCTTCTTGCACGATGGATATGTGCTCTAAATTTATTCTTTCTTGGTGGTCGGCAAATCCAACTTTACTGACTGTGACTTCCAAAGCATGATCTTCATGATATATCTTGCCAAGAGAGAGAATGGAGGCATACATACACACACATGCGCATAGAATTAGCCACACATATATGTTTGGGTAAAAACTCGTTTAAGACCGTCTCACAAAATGAGCTTTTAGAGATGAATGAAAAGTAACAACCATTCTTGAATTGGAAGGAATATAATTACTTTCATTTCTCTTGATCTTAAGCTTATTAAAATCTTAATTTCTAGAGTTCTTTAAAGCATAGAGTCCTAACTTCATTTGTTATTCCTGTTACTTGTGGTGTGTATTGCTTATGTTTCCTTATTGTTTTTGTTTAGGTGAATCTGTTTCCCATTCTTTTTACTCTTTACGTTGTTCAAGGGACTAGCAATACTTTTAGTTCGTGGGGTTTGATCGGTTTCATTTCACCTAAATTTAATGGTGTTATTTTAATTATTTTTGTGTATTTTTTTATTCTCGTTTTTGCAACTTTGATGGTGCTAAGTCATGAACTATTTCTTAAACAATTCTTAATATAGTAAATCGTAAGCGACAATACCTTTAACCAAAAAAAAGTGACAACTGATTAAAAAAAGTAAAACGATCTCATATAAGTGTTGCTCATACATATATAAGTGTTGCTCATACATATAATCAAGAGGGGTGGATGAATTATCTTTATGGGTATAGAGAGACAATGGAGAAAGAACCAGAAGTGGTGAGGAAACTTTTTGGGAAGTGGGGTATCAAAAGCACTGAGAAGTACAAGTCCAAAGAGGGGGGGGGGGGGGGGGGGGGGTTGTCTACTGTGGTTCACATAAAACACACACACAAATCATACATACCATCCATACATTCTTTTGGCAATTACCATTCCATGTTCCAGATTCCCTTTTCTCTCACCATCTCTACCTTCCCACTTCAATTTATCAAAACATCTCCTTTTTCTATTTTCCTTAATTAATTTCTTTCACTAAAGATTAATCTTAGAATGTTTTAATTACTAAAGCAATGCAACTCTTTTAACCTACTTTAAATCATGGGGTTGATATTATGTGAGGGGCACGCAGTATAGTTTCGTTAATCCATTTAATTTTGAATGAATGGTCAATAATACACTAGTGTTTGGTTCATTAGAGTTATTAGGTGGATCGATAAAACTTAAATTTATCATAAATAATGAATATGCATGAGAATCACTTTAATACTTTATTAATTTCATGGGATATTGTAATTTATCTTCTCCTAAAATAGTAATACGTCTCTTGGTTTTAACTAACGGGCTTAAAATGAAATTTAGCATGTTTTAGTGTAATTAGTGAGTGCAAACTCCCTTGTTTTATTAAAAAAATTTAAAAGTTTATGGAGTATAATATTAACTCAATATGAACCAAACAATCCCTCAATAAAATGCAATAAATTGTAAGAGAACAGATAAACTATAAATCTTAAAGTGAAAAAATAATATTACATTTTCATAGATTATGCACGGATTAAATTGCTGGTTAGTAGTCAAACTATATAGATGAATATAAAGATCAAATATAATTAAAATAAAATAAATTATTTAAATCATTAATGATAGTGTGATTGATTACATTGCGTTATTTTAATTATGGCTAAAACTTGTGTGTTCTCGGAAACACCGTGCGCCCACATACTGTTTAATATTAAATGATATACCCTTTATTACAAGGACATATATCCTTTATTTCCTGAAAAAAAAATAAAGTGTGTATTCTTTAGAACAAAATGTTGTACCCTTATTAATTAAAATGTATACCCTTTAGAACAAAATATTGTATCCTTACCCACCTTGTTCACATGAAAAACCTAACTCTTTAATTACATGTTCATTCTAATTAATACTTCCTCGGAATGCACTTTTACGGTTTATACGTATTTTAGAAAAAAAATAATTTTCAATTTATTTTACTTGTGTGAGTGTAATTTAGTTTTTTTTAATAATAAATAAAATATAAAATATAACAATAAATTATAACAATAATTTTAAAATTAAAGTGTAATTTATAAATTGCAATATTATATTTATATTCTTATTTGGAGTGCGTATAAAATGTAAAGGAGAAGGGATAATATTAAATATTAATTAACTCATGATAATTCAGCCACAATGCTATTTTATTAATAATTTATAGTATAAATAAAAAGTAATAATATTTTATAGTGAAAGTAATAATATTTTATTGCTGACAGTGATTACTAATTTACGTATCGGATACCGATGCATAAAAAATAAATGAAAAGTGATAACATATTAAAGACTAAGTGATATCATCTTTATAAAAAAAATAATAACTAATTACAAAAATATATTTCACAAATAATTTACAGAATGAACGTGATAATATTTTTAATAAAAAGTGATTCATAATCAAATAAAAATTATATATATATAATTAAATTATTTCATGAATAATTTATTAGAATAATAAAAAGTGATAAGCATTTTTAATAAAAATGACACATGATAAAGAAAAAGTGATGACCGTTTAATCAAATTATTTTATTAACAATTTGTAGAATTAATAAAAAGTAGTAATAACTTTTTTAACAAAGTGATATCCGATTAAAATAAAGTGATAATAGAATAATTAAACTATCAAAAAATAATTAATAATAATATTAATTATCGTCCACTGATAAGGTATTATTTTGACATTTTGATCATCCATTTTAAGGTATCTATTTTCACTTTTTAACAAAAGGGTCTCATACATACCAACCACTCACTACTAATACAATTACTCGCTCTATATAAAATAATATTACTTCTTAAGTCACGTGTAAAAAGCAAATGGATACGTTATTGATGGATGGAGGATTAAGAATACCCTTTAATCCATTTGCTTTCTAATGTAGATTAAGAATTATTATTCCCTCGTCCCATGTATAAACAAATTCACACTTAATATTTTTGTCCATCCATTAAACAAATTTATATTTACTATTTTTATTCGTCTTATAAACAAGTTCTCATTCCCAAATAAGGAAATACACACAAACCAACAATCTTAAAACACAATTTAAGTTCAAAATTGACACCCGTTTACAACTCATATAGCTTACTTTATAATTTATTTATTATCTAATAATATCAAACTATCCCTAAGAGCAAGTTAAAAAATAATTTTTCTAAAACTCCGTATTTATGATAAATGTGAACTTCTTTAACAACTTTATTAGAATTTTGTATTTACAGTAACTGAAAACTTTTTTTACTTTTTTTATGGAAAGGAGAAAATATTTATATAAAATGGATAATTGTATTAATAGTAAATAGTGGGTGGTATGTAGGTTCTTAATTTTGATAAAATGGAAAAAATAGAAAAGTGAATATATTTAATGTGTAAGATGAAAATGAAAAAATTGATAACTTATTAGATCACGGGGGACTATATAATTATGTGTTAAACTAACAAATACTAGTATTAGTATTTAATTTAAACCATATGTTCATTAAGAATAAAATAAAATTGCAAATATCTCAAGAGAAAAAAACAGGAAAATAAAAGGGGGCTAAAACAGTCACCCCTAGAACAAATGGGATAGACCTAATCCCTACCAAGCAATGATCTGTCTCAACCTGGTGTTGGAGGGCCATTTAATTATTATCCATCACACACACCAGATTAAACCCCTTTGCCTATAAATACCTACTAACATTCCTAACACATTCAACGTGCACTCTCACTTGGAATTAAGAATATACACAATACATCCTCTTATATATAGTTTTCTTACAAACTTCTCTTCATCTCTTCTCCACCAACTTTTATTATTATTGCCTACTAATCAACAACACATCAAGAAGATCAATGGTTAGTCTCTTGTTACGACGACCGTTTATATTCTAAATGAGTCGTGTTTGATTCACAATGCTTGTTTTCGTGCAGGCGGAGAAAATGAGTTTCACAGTGGCTGATGCAGTGGATTACAAAGGTTTCCCAGCTGAAAGGTCCAAAACTGGTGGTTGGATTCCAGCTGCACTCATCCTTGGTTTGTTTGTCTTCATATAATTAATGTTGGAAATATCCAACTCATTTTTTTTGATGAATTTAACTTGTAGCAATTATATTAGTTCCACCATGCATTGATAATTTTGGAGTTGATTGTAGTATTATTTTCATGCAAATCATGGAGAGATAATTTCCAGGTCCACAACCACAGAAGACAGCATTACCTTTTGGACCATCTCTCACATGTGAAATTATTATTATTATTTTTTATTTAAAAAGCATATGATTTAATTGACAAGTTTAAATTTTTTATAATTAAAATTTATTAATTTGATCTCCCATGGTTTAACTATAATAAAGAGAGTATATCCCAAAAGAATTAATAAAGTAATAAAAGTGATTATGTGTGTGATTCAGGGATAGAAATCATTGAGAGGCTTTCAACCATGGGGATTGCTGTAAACCTGGTGACCTACCTTGGTGGTGTTATGCATCTCCCTAGCTCTTCTTCTGCTAACATCGTCACCGATTTCATGGGCACTTGCTTTCTCCTGTGTTTGTTGGGAGGTTTTCTTGCTGATTCTTTCCTCGGAAGATATAAAACCATCGCCATCTTCGCCATCGTTCAAACACTGGTAATTTTGCTTCACGATTCGTTTTCTGCACCTGCCGTGCAGGTGGAACCTGCAGTGCAGAATTAACCTAGGAATCTGCATTTGAATAGAATCAATTGAGCTGAGAAATATGTAATCCAGGGAACTGGAATGCTAGCAATAGTAACGGAGCTGCCACAGCTGAGGCCACCCCCTTGCCATCGCCACGACGTCGACTGCAAGGAAGCCACTGGTTCCCAAATGGCCGCACTGTACATTGCTTTGTATCTGATCGCACTAGGCACGGGGGGCCTTAAATCGAGCATCTCTGGCTTCGGAACTGATCAGTTCGACGAGAAAGACGAGAGGGAGAAAGCACAGATGGCCTATTTCTTCAACAGGTTCTTCTTCTTCATCAGCATCGGCACGCTCACAGCAGTGACGGTGCTGGTGTACATTCAAGACGAGGTGGGACGAAGCCTGGCCTACGGCATATGTTCCATCTCCATGCTAGCCGCCATAGTCATCTTCTTATCCGGAACCAAAAGATACAGATACAAGAAGAGCTCAGGCAGCCCCATGGTCCAGATTTTCCAAGTCATTGCAGCAGCCATGAGGAAACGAAACACGAGCCTTCCTTATGATGTCGAGATGCTGTATGAGGACACCCATGAGCCTGCAAGAATCCGCCACACCGACCAGTTCAGGTTCTTGGACAAGGCTGCCATTGTGGGAGAAGGCGACATGGAGAGCCACTGCGCGGGGCCTAATCCATGGAAGATGTGCTCAGTAACAAAGGTAGAAGAGGTGAAAATGATGGGGAGATTGCTGCCAATATGGGCAACCACAATTATCTTTTGGACAACCTACGCACAGATGATCACATTTTCAGTCGAACAGGCTTCTACTATGAACAGAGTGATTGGAAGCTTCCAGATCCCAGCTGGTTCACTCACTGTCTTCTTCGTCGCAGCAATTCTCATCACACTAGCTGTCTACGATCGAGTAATCATGCCACTCTGGAAGAAATTCAAAGGCAAACCAGGTAATTAACTAATTCTAACCCCATGAATTCTTCCAGATCAACTAATCTTGAATTTGATTTATGCATTAGGTTTCTCGAGCTTACAGAGAATCGCCATTGGCCTGGTCCTGTCGATAATAGGCATGGCGGTGGCAGCACTGGCGGAGACGAGGAGGTTGTCGGTGGCTAAGAGTGTGAGCCAGACATCAACCAACCTCCCCATCAGTGTGTTTCTCCTGATCCCACAGTTCTTTCTGGTGGGAGCAGGGGAAGCATTCATATACACAGGGCAGCTCGATTTCTTCATCACTCAATCGCCCAAAGGGATGAAAACCATGAGCACGGGCTTGTTCCTGACCACCCTATCGCTCGGTTTCTTCGTCAGCAGCTTCTTAGTGTCCGTCGTCAAGAAGGTGACGACGAGTCGAGGCGGCCAGGGTTGGTTGGCTGACAACATAAACTATGGCCGCCTCGACTGCTTCTACTGGCTGCTGGCGCTTCTGGGAGTGGTGAACCTGGTGATATACCTCATATCTGCAGCGTGGTACAAACCTCAGAAACCAAAAGCTGCAGCTGTGCAGGTGGACAAGTTTAATAGCAATGGTGAAGACAAAGTATGATGATCATCATCACTGCTGTAATTTTTTCATGTTTTTGTTTTTTTGTTTATGCGAAGCATCCTCGTGTGACTGTACAATGATTCTGTGTGTTGAATCCAACTTCTATTATTTCGATACATAATTAACGCCTCACATTTCATTTTATTTTACCACAACATTTTTTTACCGCCTGACACGAATCAAAACAAAAAATTATTAATGTATCACCTATTTCATTTTCATATTTTATTAATTTATCATAATAATCAATGTCCAAATTTTATCCCATGAGTTTAATAGTCATTTATTGGGTATAATTTTTTTATATTGTTAAACACCAAATGTAAAATATGAAATTCATTCCCAAAAATTATACACAATTCATCGCGTGTAACACCCCCAGAAAAAATAAAATAGGAGTAGATTATTCAAGTTTATGTAGTTGGCCCAAAATTATGAAAGCCCAAATATCCGTTTTCCTCAAAAATTTATTCAAAAAGCCCATAATAAACCCTGCAATTTTATTTTAATTTTTAAATATTCCTAGTATGTAAAGAGTCTAATTCCTAAATCCTAATCCATTCTTGGAGAAGAATCAGTTGAACAGTCAATTATCTTTATTTTGGCTGTTACACATTTAAGGAGGGAGAGTGAACCAATTTTTCTCCTGCCAATGAACAGCTTAATTACACTGAATTTAGGAAGTTTAGGATCTAAGAAGTCTACTAATCATTTTCTCCTTGTGATTGAAGGTGGGAATTTACCAAATGCATGTTACGGATAAAGAGTGATGGCTAATGGACCGAAATGTATCTTATCATCATGTCAAAATTCAATGCGTAAGAACTTCACTTTTCACATATGAAATTATTTAGTTTATAAAAGTAGTTTAATATTAACGGGTATAACAATAATTTAATATATAATTCACAGCTCACATTTAATGTAATATCTTCGGTGCACAGTATAATGCACAGTATATAAGAACAACTCTAAAAGGCTCTCTAAATGACAAATAAAGTAAATTTTAAAGAGTCATTGTTAAACGACCACTTCATCTAAAAGCTTAAGCTGGTAGAGAGATGAACGTTTAATACTTCATCGTCGAGTCAGTCTAACACGCCCCCTCACATGCGGGGAATTTTGTCTCAAGCCTTGCATGTGGAATTTTCTCATAAATGGGTGACGGTTTGTGAGGTTCGAACCCTGGACCTTTGTTAAAAATGAACTATAATATCATATTAAACGACCACCTCATCTAAAAGCTTAAGCTCGTAGAGAGATGAACCATTTAATACTTAATCGTTGAGTCACTCTAATAGCCATACACATAAATATATCTTCAATAGCCTCTTTATAACAATTTTTTTTACATAATGGTTTTGTCTCTTTAAATTTGAAGAGTCAAACTAACTCTTTAAAATTTAATGATTGAAATTTTCACCAATTCCAACACTTTAATTTCTTGATATTTTCAATTGATTATTTATTATTTAATATTTATAATACATAATGGTTCTTTCACTTTGATTTTATACTCTAAAAATATAGGAAAAAAACTAATGTAATAAATAAGTATTGGGAAAAGAAAAAATATAAAGGAGTTGTTGGGGATGAATAAAAATACATCACTTTAAATTTTAAAAATTCTTTATATTACATAAAATCCTCTTCAAATTATACATAATTTTTTGGATAGTGGATTGTGTAGCTAGCCTCCAAATATATTAAGCTTTTTATCTTTATAGGCCAAATAATTAAGATCTCACATGTTCAATTATATTTTGGGTGCATATTTATTACGCAAGCGGTAAATGAGTTAAAGAGAGGAAAATTCAGAGTTACACACGTGGGGGAGAAAATCCGGACCGAATAATTAGATCATGAACTATCAATTGAACACGTATAAAAAAATAGTAATAATAAAAAGTTGACCTCAATTATAGTAAAGTATGAATCTAAGAACAACTCCCTTCGTCCAATCCAAAATATAATTTTTTTTACGTAAATTAAGAATTATTATTATTTAATATGTAGTGAATAGTTATATTAGTAGGAGTGTGAACCCCATATTTTAATTGTATTAGTGGGAGTGTGGGTGGGTGTACGTCAAGCCTCCTTATTTCTCCCTCTGTTTGTTTCCAAAGGAAATTGAATCTAGGTATTTCATACTAATGAAGAGCTAGTGACCAGGTGAGTTAGACCAGTGATAGTCAATATTCATCTTCTTCTATTATTTTTTTTTATTTTTTAATTATTGTAGTATATATCATTCATGAAAGTGGGAAGACCTTACATGAATGCATCATTTCCCATTTAAGAAAGAGATTATAACAAATAATTAATTTTTTTTATCTAAATCTTAATTGAAAACGCGCGAACATTTTTGGGTTTCTTTATATTATTATTACTACTCCATTTTCTAAGAAAAATTTGCTATTAAACAACATAAACTTAGCTATTAAATAGTACAATTTAGTGAAAATGTAGAACCCCAACAATTTTCACATTGTTCACATTGAGTTAGGCAAAGTATTCCTTCATTGAGTTATTCTATAGTTCACACTGACAGAAATTTATAGAATATTATTATCAAAAACATCAATATTATTATAAAGTTATAATATAAACTTTTTAAACAAAATTATAGAATTAATGATATATAAATTAAAAATAATAATACGTAATGAGAGATAAAAAAAAAAGAATTGGATGTGGGTTGACACCCCAGTACTGGATCCCAAAAACATCACAAATTCTTGTTAGCCATCTTTTGACAGGGTTAGAGTTTTGGTAGTGTTGGTGCGGGTTAGGGTTTTTGTTCTGGGTGGTGTTGGTGCGGGTTAGGATTTTGGTGGTGTTGACAGAATGGTTTTCAGAAGTGTGTTGGACTGGGTAAGAGGGCTAAGGTGTGAGGGCTATATACTCGATTTTATTGACTTTTTAGGAGTATTATGATATTTTTAAGTTAGAAGATAAAATTATCAAATTAACAGAATTTATATACTATATACTATTTTTAAAATCTTAATTTTTCAAATTCAATTTAGAAAGAACATAAAATTCCAAATATCTAAAGAAATATATATAAATAAAGAACTTTCTCAAAAAGTGAAAAAAATGAAAAAAATGAGAGAAAAAAGTGCAAAAGAGTTGTAAAAAGAAAATATGTAAATACAAAGAGATGATTATGAATTATTTTGTGTACATAATACTAATCACCTTTATATTTTTTAACTATATACAATTTGCCAAAATAAAATAACAGGAAACTAATTATGACTTGAAAATTAAACACTAGCATATAGGACACAAAAAGGAAATTGCCAAGCTTTTAGGACGACCTCTTATTCAAACCAATTCGTATGAGGTTTCTAATTTACTTTTTCTTATATATTGATGTCAAATTAGGTCTTGATTTTTTTTTTAATTCGAAGCGTATTGAAGTTTTTGTGTTGAATAGGTAGTTTCGTGTTTTGCTTTGTTTGATTGAATGAAGAAGTGAAGTTTGAACGACTCAAACACTTTTGTCTATATCATTTATCAGTTTAGTGCCTGCTGTCAGGTTAGGGTATTATGCGCTTATTGATGAATTTAGCGGTGATTATCTGATGTATACTTGATTCAGTCAAGTTGAACATGGTGGTCTGAACTTTCTTAACAATGTCAAAATTATTGGCTGTGGAAGGTGTAGAGTTTTACAACTACGGGGATTATCATTATAAATTATTCTGAAAGTTTAACATCGGTTACCCGTACAATCATTCAATCGCTGCTCATAAACAAAATGGACGATTTCTCATAAATAACATGGACGATGATGTGACGTCTCACGTGAGATTATTTTACACATTTTTAAATTGTTATCACTTTCGTTATAAAATGTTATCACTCTTACTATAAAATGTTATCACTTTTCATAAATTGCTCATTAAATAATATTATCATTTTTTATTAATTTAGTATCACTTTTCAATATACAAATTATCACTTTTAACCGTCTCTCACATAAACACTTACGTGAGACGATCTCACACAAGTCTTTGATTTAAAATATTTATATTTATAAGATTACAGGAAATACAGGAAATAACCTGGATAATAGATGACTAGGTAAAGTTTGAAATGGTATGAAGGGAGTATTATATAATGTCAATGGGCAACAGCAGGAACTAAAAATTCATCAATGAGTAATGACAGGAACTAAAGAATTATCTCTTCGATAGTCGACATATTATTTTAAGTATTGATCGAAAAAATTCAAAAAATAAACAAATAAATAAATAAAAAGCATTAAACTAAAACAGAACACTACCATATATGAAAGTAAAACACTTTGCTTTAAGCATTATTAAAAGACTACGCGTACATTTTGTTTTCGTCGTAGGATATAATACAATTAAGAGTGAGGCTTGTGTGCACCTCGTGTCACTTTGTAATTTCTGTGCTCCTTTACCATTTAAACTCTCTAACAGTACAAAAGTTTAAATAGAATATAGAGGGGATGATTGTATTCACATGGGACACCGCGTGTCCCCAGCGGTGCAGGAGCTTTTCCCTACAGTTAAATTAGGAATTTCTTATAATAGTAATGTCATGATATTGAAATTAGAATTAATTCCTCAAAACCTCTTTCGAATTAATGATGGAAGATGGTAAAGAAATTGAATATATGAAATTTAACATATAATTTCTTCAAATTTGACGAAAAAAATACCAGGTGATGTGTTGTTGTCGGAATAAAAAAAATAAGATTTGTAATTTTTCAAACAAACTCACTAAAAATGTAATAAAGTATGGGTTGAACTAAGTGAATAATAGAATTTAAATTGAATTAATTATGTTTTCAAAAGTAACCGGAGGAGGAGATTAAACTACCCTCAAGCGACCTAAAGAGGTTCGAACCTAAGGGTGCATTACGTTTAGATATTATGACTACTGCCTATGAAAACGGACTACGAATCATACTACCTAGATTTCGTGATTTTAAGAGGTACTCTCTCACTTTGTTATTTGATTTGTAATATTATAACAATTACGGATTATAACATGCAAAATAACTATTGACAGATCAATCACATATTGAGATACCCAGTCTAAACAAACAATTTGTTACTTGATCTGTTATATTATAACAATTACGGATTATAACATGCAAAATAACTATTGACTAATCAATCACATATTGAGATACTCAGTCTAAACAAGCAATTGAAAATAAAGATTAACATCAAAGCCACAAAATAAATTCATAAATTGAATTGGTAATTTTAGTCTTAAACAAACATATAAATAATTATACGGAGGTTCACAATCTTCAAACTAGAAACGAAATTACATTATTTAAAAACTAAATTAAAAATATAAAATTATAAAACCCAATGTTCTTGATAGATGGGGCTCTCCAGCCGTTCTTATGCTTCCCAATGTGAGTGATGCAATGAATTGTGTGGAATCTGTTGACAGGGAGAAAATAAGCGGCCTAAGAATCCTAATTAATTAATTCATTGGCCTTCCCATTGTATTTTTCAATTTTTGGTATGATTTTCTTTTGGTCTTCAAATCAAATCCCTTCTTATTATGGTCAACTCTTTATTTCCTTTTTACAAGAATCTAAATAATTAAAGTACAAGTGTGAAAAATAGAAAAAATCTAAATAATTAAAATACAAGTGTGAAAAATAGAAATAAATTGTAATTAGTATTTAATAAACCACAACTCATATAAAATATATATGAATTCATCTAAAATAATGAGGTTAAATTACGATTTATCACCAGAATTTAATTCTTCTTCTCGTTTCAAGTTATCATTCGAAAATTCTTTTGAACCAGAGAATAATTCCTATTAGACTGCTTTCTATTACCAGAAGATTTTGAAATTTCTTTTTAACCATAGAATGATTGCGCGTAGAATGGTTGTAGATGGAAGTTGTGTGTTGGAGGCATACTTTTTTTTAAGGAAAATTTTATTAATAATAATTAGGGTACAAAGATACCCAATAAATACGATATTAAATTTACAGCCCCATATATGGAATCGAGCAAATTTGAACTCTTGTACTCCATTCCTTTCAATCCACTTTTACTTGTTTACCTTTCATTCCTTATCCTCAAACACAAAATTATTTTTATGTCTCTATATCATCGTACAAGCCCAGATACATTTCATTACAGAAAAAACCAACATACCAATCAACAAATTTCCAAATTCCATCAAATTTTGTCCAAGTTCGACACTTAGCCATCCATTTACACCCACGCATATCAATACCTTTTCCCATACTGTATTTGCTCCTCTACACCCATATCTCAATACCTTTTCCTATTGGAGGCATACTAATCTGAAAGAATAAGTACTTGTAAGTTGAAGCCTATAGTATAAGCTAATTTTGATCCATTAACAATCAACCAATGAAATTCCATCTCAAATCCCTAGTGGGGATAATCATATCATATCCCAAACTGGTCACGAAATAGAGATAGAAGGTCTGAACAATTATCTAAAATTTCAGAGGCAATAAAGTCAAAGGAGAAGAGAATATGTTGAAGATATCCCCGGTGGAGATTACCGAAGGAGAAGAGAGTGATTATTATGTAGAACCAAATTGGAGAAGGAAGAAAGATAAAACCAGGAGGAAAGAGCGACAAGATCTTCAGGTGAATCAAAAAAAGTATAGTGAGAAGAAGCCCTCAATGAAAATACTTGAGAAGATGGAGATAGAAAACCTCAAAAAATTCTTGGTAGATCTCCACTCGCCTGAAGGAAGAAAAGACCCAAAATTCTCATGAGGTAACGAAGAACAGAGAGGAAGAACATGCCCAAAAAGAAGCAGAAGAAGTCTGGAATTTGGGGGAAGCGATAGGTATGGTAGGTACGTCTTCTGACCATGACATGATTAACTCAGCAAAAAATTTGATACTTGAAAGGAATGGATTCAACAAGAATATGTGCAAGGAGAATGAGTCAGTTAGATGAAGATTTTCTGTTAAAATTATTGTGGCTTGGGTCGATAGGTAAGAGAGAGGAAATTAGGGAGTGGCTAGAAAAAGAAATTTTTGATGTTGGTATGATACAGGAAACAAAGATGAAGGTAGTTGGGGAGGAGATTTTTAGAGAAATTGGTGTCAGAACTAGCTTACTTCACACTTTTAAATCATCGGTGGGAAGGTCGGGTGGAATTATGACAATATGGAATCCAAACACTGTAGCAGTAAGCAGTTGGTGGCATATGGAAGGTTCCTTGATAGTAAATGGTAGGTGGATAAGTAGTGGGACTGAAGTTTTCTTGATAAATGTTTATGGGCCTTGTTCCAGTAGAGAAAAGGCAGAATTATGGGAGAGGATTTTTCTTGTTATTTAGCAGGCTGTTTATTGTTGTATTTGTGTAGCAGGAGACTTCAACATTGTTAGAAAAGAACATGAAAGAATAGGTTGTGGGACAGGCATAAATGGTGTTGATGTTAGAAGATTTGACGATTTCATTTTAGCAACTGAGCTAATAGACCTACCTCTTGTTGGAAGAACATTCACATGCTACAGAGCCAATGGGACGTGTAAGAGTAGGTTGGATAGGTCTCTTGTGAATAGAAAATGGATGTTGGTGTGGCCATAAATGTATCAGAGAGGGCTAAAAAGGGGAGCATCAGACCATGTACTTATCATTTTGGAACAAAAAATGGTTAACTGGGGCCCAAAATCATTTCAAAGTTCGAATGCTTGGTTGGATCACACAGATTTTAAAAGTACAGTGGAGGAAAAATAGAAAAACTATGTAGTAACAGGATGGGGTGGTCATGTGTTAAAAGAGAAGCTGAAAAAATTGAAAATAGACCTAAAGAATGGAGTTAGAACGTGTTTGGTAATTTAGATCAAAGGATTGAAAATCGGAAAAATGAGGTAGTGAAATTGGACTTGATTGATAATGTTATTGGATTGGAGGAGAGAGAGATTGAGGCCAGAAATAGAGAGAAATCTCTATTATTATGAGATCTTAAAGCAAAGAGAATGATGCTGAATCAGAAAGCAAAATTCAAATGGATTAAATATGGGGATTTGAACTCTGCGGTGTTTCATCGATATATCAAAGGTAGACAAAAGAAAAATGAGATAAGAGGTTTATATGTGAATGGCTGCTGGACTCAGGATGTGGGGCAAGTTACACTACAAGAAACTGTTGGATTACCAACGAAAATTTTCATCGCTAAAATATGAAAAAATCATCGATAATTAATTTACTTATGAAAATTGAGTTGTCGCTAAAACCATCTTCGATAAATTCTTACCGACGGTATTTAATTTTCATCGATAATTACCTACGGATTTTTCCGTCGGTAAATAAATTCTCCATCGGCAATCATGCAATGTTAATTCATCAGAGGTCATAAAATAGTGATGATTTTATCAACGAAATTTTTCGTAACTAATTACCGACGAAAAAATTCGTCGGTAAATTAGGTATTCTTGTATGATGCTTTTAATTTACCGACAAATCCGTCCTGCAATTCTTATTACGTTTTTTATTTTGGGCGTCCCGCATTTATTGTTATGTATCTATTTTTGGTATTGATGGACCCCACCCAACATAACTTATACCCCATATAATTTTTTAAATTTCAGCAATGCCATTCCTTTAATCACTTTATTAGTTGGTCAAACATTAATTAAAATAAGTCACCTTATTAATTGGCAAACATTAATTAAAATGAGACAAACCATCCCACTTGCACCATCTCACTTGCCCGATGAATCATCTGATTTATATCAGTATATCTCTCACACCTTTCACAGATGAACCCTAATTTGGGTGTTTGTCTCTCTTTCTAAACTTCAAACGTCGCCCCAATCTCTCACTTGAGTCACTCAAGAACCCTAATTTCTACTCTCTCACACAAACTGTCCCTCTCCATGAGTTTACCCTTTTCGGTGGATTCCGATTCCATGTTGGAATCGGAAAAAATGTATGGTACGTTGACGTTATTGGGTACTTTACCGAATCTAGATGAATTTATGTCAGTCCCCACAGATCTAGAAGAAATGATAGTGCCGGAGTCTATAGATCCTTACGAAGGAATGGTAATACCCGACAGTGAGGAGGATATGTTGCAGTCCTCGGCGTCGATGGTGCATCATTCTGGATCTACGGTGAGGCAGCAGTTCGAGGGGATTTACTGCTCCGAATCGGAGAGACGATCAATGCGCAAAGTATTCTTTGAATTTATCGTGATTTTATGTCCTGCTGTTATGACCTTGCCGGAATATCAAAGGGAATATCAAGAGGGTACACTTCTTCCTTTATATTTTTGCATATGAAGTTGTGATTTGGGGTTAAATATTACAAATATGATAAAATTATGTGACTAATAAATGTATTGTATGTTGTGTTTGTCATCATTTATTCTTGTTTGGAGACTTACTACCATGTAATGTCATCACATGATAATTAGGTGACATACACACACTCTGTGATGAGAATAAAATCTGAGAGTGAATTATTTACACAATGAATATTACTATGATGAGTAATCTGGGATGAGAGTGAATCTGTGATAAGAGTGCATCTCTAATGAAACTTGAATCTGAGAGCAATGAATGTTTGTTTCTGTTTGACTATTTAGTAGATCTAATTGGCCATGTATGGAGACTAATTCTTTGAATATGTCATCACATGGTGATTTAGACTACACATACTCTGTGATTATAATGTCTAAGAGTATGCTAGTTGAATATGATGATAAATGCATCAATGGTTCTGAAATGTGGAAATAAAACATACAATAATTTATATGCATACAAATTTGCCTTAGTTGGGACTAATTCTCAAATTTAGTCATCACAAGGCCATTTGGATGACACACTCTATGATAAGAATATAATTTCGGAGTGTTAGTTGCTTAAACCATTAATTGATTACAATTTGGTGCATAATTCATTAGTTTAATAAGTAAAGACTATCTATGTTTACTAATTAAACAATCTCTCATAAAGAGTTGTTTTAGTTGTAAACATATTGATATTTCCCTGACAAAATTATCTACATATCCAAACCTTCTAGAAATGTGTTTTGCTCCAAATTTATATCTTCAAATCTTCACAAAAAACTTTTCTTCAAAAACTGTCCTTTCAAAAACTTCCTCCATTTTCTCTTAAAAACTTGCTCTATTTTCTATCTTCACAAAAAGCTATTCACACACTGTCTTCAAAAGTATTGACTTCAAAAAGCTATCATATACATTTCCACCAGCTTTGCATATCCTGCTACTTCCACCATTTTCTATTCACGTACTTATAGAGGAAATTTTTAAACCATTTCCTCTATACTTGTGATCAAATCTTCCAATCCCTCTAATTCATTTTCTTGCATCAAAAAATTCATAGCTGACTGAATCAATTCCTGATCTACCTCTAAATCAATGGGAAGGTTTCCTGACCTCATCTATGCCTCATTTCCCATATGAGGGATCTTGTAATTGTTTGCTACATGACAATTAATAATCTCTTTAAGGCATGATTGTAGACTCAGAAAAGCTGAATTGAGCTTGATGTGTGACAATTCTTCAAATGAATTGTACACTACCCCCATCAACTCATCTATTGTATATGTTGCTATAGTAAATTGAAGAGATTGTCATGCCTAAACCACTCCAAGTCATTTACATTTGTGTCTGAACTTTTTGGTGGTTGAAATACGATGTGCATATTAAAACCATCAGAACTTGATGCATTTATGAAATCTGGATCATTATCATCTATATGAGGGGGAGCATTATCTTGTTGAATAATAATATCCTTACTTACATCTCTTGGTCACTTAGATTTAATGGCTGGTACAACCTACAATAAAGTCACCAATAAGAAGTAATCATCTTATTTCTTATTTAGAAGGTTGCATTGTGTATAAACTCAATGATGAAATATTTCTGAGAGTTAAAAAATGGATTAAATATTAACCTGATTAAGCATGACATCTTTTGTGATAGAATCCAATTGTTTAGTCACTATTGTACCTGCTGCTCTATTCTTAGAATTTCTCATTGCTGGTACTTGATGAGTGAATGGAAAAATACTTATTTTTCCATTAAATATGCATTCCCCATTTCCATCGTAAGCTGGCCTAGCTACTGCACATAAAAACATAATCTTAACAATGAACTTTTCACTTTAGCATGTTCTGTAAGGTTCTTCCTCATCTTGTGTCAAGTAGTATCTCTCCTTTGTTCTAGTAAGATTAAACCATTTCTCATCTATGTGAACAATCTGTGACATACTTTTGAATTTAATGACTTTCTTTTCATGGTTGACTTCCAATGCTTGAAGACTGTATTTCAACCTGCATATCTTGTTCTCATGTGTGAGTGATGGCTTAATTTTTTATACGCATTTTCTTTGCACACAAAATTAATCCCCAAGTATTAAGGATATCAGTCGCAGCTTAAGCAAGCGACCAAGTGAAATATCGAACCCAAAGGACGGCGTATTATCAATTTAATTATTATCTAAATTAATTAAGACAAAAGGCAATAAGAGTTGTGGAATTAATTATCAACTACTAAATAATTAATTAAAATAATAATAAAATAAAATAGCACTAAAAGAATATGAAAATGGATCAAGTAGGAGAATAAGTAGCTCTAGGGTAATCCAATTTTAATATGAAAGTGGACTATGGACGCATCACTGAACTATGAAAATCTACTATATAGACCCAAGTAAATATGCGTGTAACACGTGTGAAGAACCTCAGAGTAAGAGACGTAATTTCACCCCTTTTCTAGGTACTATCAGCATCAATTATTTCGCACGTCTGGAATCTAACCCGATATGATCTCTCTTTATAGGTACTATAAAATTACCCTCTTTATCCTGCTTACTAACCCGAATTCAATTCAATTAATAAACATGCATATATGATAGTTCTAATGAAGCTTCGGAGTCCCCTCACTTGGAATCATAACTTGGAATCCTGTTCAGCGGTGAACGCACTCAATCTACAACCAAGATATATATTCAGACTCTATATACCAATTGAAGATGCACAAAACAACCGTGAATATGGATTAAGAAAGCACAATCATATATAAAATCAATCCACAAGTAGTGTTGTACGGAGAACACATAAGAGAATTTAATTAATTCATAAAACCTTCAAAACCCTAAATCTACCAAAACGGTTCTAGCCCATGATGTTGCGAAGAACAATCATGTGTGTTGGATAGATCTTACCCATATGTCCGGAAAATACAAGATAAATTAGGATACAAAGGAAACCCTAGATATGGGCGTCGTCGCGTCCTTCTCCGTCTTGAATCCTCCTCTTGGTTCTCCTCTTGATTCCACGAACGAATCTTCAAAGTGATGGATGGATGGAGGAAAGGATGTGGATGATGGTGGGGGGTGATCCCCCTTGTGGGGTGTAGTATTGTGTTGTGGCCTCTCTCTCTCACAATGAATAATGATGTATAATATATATAGGTGTGAGAAGGGAATTAAATAAGGAAATAAAAGATATGGGTAAATCATGGAGGTTTATGTGATAAGGAGATTAATTTTGCTCCAAGAAATAGGTAATTTTCGGAAATTTTCGGAAATTCTTGGAAATTCTCGCTGCCATCTGTGCAACTTCACGATTTTGAGCATAACTTCCTCATTCAAACTCCAATTTTAGTGATTCCTATGCTCACACGATCCTCTTTTCCTTAGCTTTCTATACATATAAAGAAATAATAGAGACTCTAATATTTAAGTATATAAAAAGTCATGAAATATGGCACAGCCGTTCTGTTCGGCACAACTTGCGCGACGTCACCACTTTAATAATAAATTTCTCGTTTGGAATCCAATTGGGGTGTTCTTTATGCCAAAATGATCTTCTCTTCTGTGGATTTCTAACCATATATTACACTTATAATTCAAAGCTCTACATGAACACAAAAAAATTATACAAATTGGACGTGCGTTTTTCAGCATCATTGCGCAAATTGCACCTTTTCTCCAACTTGGTACTTTTGATTCTTTTTCCATCTAAAACACAACAAAACACTTCAAACTCACATTTTTCTCACATATATTGAATATAAGACACTTGTGCTAATATATGACTACAATTCTCATCAAAAATGTGTTGGATTGGACACTAAAACATGTTTATTTTTACTCTCAAAAATTTCATTTGAATGTGGCAGTAAGTCTTGTTAGTTTTGGTCAAAACTCTATTTGTTGGTATTTGATTGTAAATTTGTGGGTAATTCTCATACCGAAAATAAATAAGTTTCCTTTTCCCAAAAAATAAAAACCGCATTTGTATTTTTAGATCTATTACCATATTGTAAGCTAATTTTTGATCCATTAATAATTTTAACCCATTTGTAATATTAGATCCAGTTCTACTTAGTTGTTAGTTCTACAATAGTGGTATTCAAAAAATACAATAATTTATCTCCAACAATTTATACTATTTTCTACATTAAAAATAAGTTAAATATTTTTTACTTAGTTTTAATATTTTTTATTAATCTTATTATACTATTAAAAAATATAAATAACTATTCTAACAAAAATCTATTAAAAATGGAGTACAAAATGTAGCACTGAAGAGGATGGAACAACTGCAACTCCAACTTATAGAACTACTATAAGGCAAAAATTCCTGTGCACCGGGGCGCACGGACCACATTTCGTGCGCCTTTAGAATTTTGTGTTAAATTGTATACCCTTTAGTATACATATGTGTACCCTTTATTTTCTAAAGAAAATTATTGTGTGTATCTGGGTGCATGAACAACACTTCGTGCGCCTTTAGAATTTTGTGTTAAATTGTATACCCTTAGTATAAAAATGTGTACCCTTTATTTTCTAAAGAAAAAAAAATATTAATGAAAAGTGTATACCCTTTAGAACAAAATAGTGTACCTTTTATTAATTAAAGTGTATACCATTTACACCAAAGCAATGTATCCTTACACATAATACTAAATTTCTAAAGATGCACGGAATGTGTTCCCGTACGCCGGACGCACGCAAGTCTCACTCCTACTATAATACTATAATTTTCTTTAAAAGTTTATATTATATTTTTATAGAATTTGTGATGTTTTTAGGATACAGTACTGGCTGTCAACCACATCCAATTTTTTTTTATCTCTCTCATTACGTATTATTATTTTTTAATTTATATATCATTATTTCTATAATTTTCTTTAAAAATTTTATATTATAACTTTATAATAATATCGATATTTTTATAATAATATTTTATAAATTTAATACTATAATTTTCTTTAAAAGTTTATATTATATTTTTATAATAATATCAATATTATTATTAATATTTTTTTATAAATTTAAGATACTAATTAATGATGAGAGATTTTTTGTTTAAATGTCTTTTTTATTTTTTTAATGATTTAGTATGATATATATCATACAGTAGAATTGATATATTATTTTAATGATGATTTTATGGAAATATGTATTATATACCTAATAAAGATTTACAGCAATCATAGAGAAAATTGCAGTAATCATGGTGGAAATAAAGGAAATATACATTATGTATATACATAATAAAGATTTACAGCAATCATTGAGAAAATTACAGTAATCATGGAGGAAATAAAGGAAATATATAATATATTTACCTATATTACTACTAGATACAATATCCAAATGCAATACAAATTTAACTCATTAAATACCCTTTTTAACTCTATTATAAATTTGATTGTATTCAAAAATCAATTAACTATTAATCTCTCGATGAAAATAAGAAATAAGTTGGGATTAATTTGAATACATTAAAATTTTCTGAATATAAAACTGAATCGAAAGACGACTTCGTAAATCAAAATTTGAAACTTTGTTGATAGTGCTTCAAAATATACAAAAGTTGATGATAGTGCACATGGAGTACTAAAAATTCTGAATATGAAAATTTCTGAATATATAGTGTTAATCTCATAAACTTGTTTAAATTTCTGAATATATAGTGTTAATCGCATATACTTGTGTTTGTATGTATTCTGAATACATTCCTAAAAATTTCTGAACACATTACTGAATCGATAGATGACTTCGTAGATCATAATTCAAAACTTTGTCGATAGTGCTTCAGAATATTTCGAAAGTTATTGATAGAGCACATATAAATATCACTAAAAATTTATGAATAAATTACTGAAAATTTCTAAATATATAGTGTTAATCTCATAAACTTACTTGAATGTATTTTGACATTACTAAAAATTTCTGAACATATTATTGAATCCAAAGACGACTTGGTAAATGGAAAAATTGAATATGAAGAGCTAAATAAACCCCACATTGAACTCCAAAATTATTGTAGATGAAGAACGCAGTAAAATGAACTCAGTCACTGAATATGCAGAATTAAACATCCCAGAAGAATTGAACACAAAAAATTGAATAGTACATTAGCAAATTTAATCTCTGTAGCATTGGCAATCTCTAACAGAAATGATCAAATAACAGAGACTCCACAAATTCAGTTAAAACTCGGCAATCAGTTAGAAAGTCACCCACTAACTCACGCATTTACACAAACATGTGTGATCCAATAAATGGAATGAGAGAAAATGGGAACAATAGTGAAACAGATGGGGAATCAAGTGTTGATTAAAGAAAAGATTTGACATCACCCACATAAACTTATTTTAAAAGAGATATTGAATCAAAAGTAAACTATGAAAGATATAACAGTGGGAGTCAAAAATACCTCTAATCTTTTTAACCATTTTCAACATGTTCTAACAACCAATCTAATGGATACCCCCTCGAGTCCAACGACCCACCTCTGGAATTGTTATACAGCAGTCAATCCTGATTCTTCCCCCCTTAGTTCATTTGCCCTTCTGTTTCTCCTCCAACAGCGGGCGCCATGAGAATGTCTGTACCGGCACTGGGTGACGACATGCTCCCACTCGACGGTGAAACCTAAAAATTTGGTGTCGGAGAAGTTGCTAGTGCTAATGGTAAAGAACGAGGAGATGAAGATAGAGAGAAGGCTGATCCGGCGTACACGTTAGCGCGAGGCGGCGGAGAAAGGCGGATCTGTTTCAGTTCCGACGATTTAGGAGCTTTAAACACCGCCAGATCGTTGGCGGGCGGCGACGACTTCGGATTAGGGCTTCTTCTGCCGTTAATCTTAGATGTCAGCGAATCCAACGATTCGCCTCTTCTCAACAAAACCACCGGCGAGCTTACGTTTCCGTTCCCGTTTCCACCGCGTAGTTCGTCCTTCCTCCGCTCCTCGCCGCTGTGGGTGACTTTCTTCGATTTTTGAATTTTAAGATAAGGGTTTTAAGAGAGAGTAAAGGGAGAGAGAATTGTTTGTGTGGTGTTCAGCTATCATTAGGTGGAAGATAAATACACTGTGTAAATAAGAGAGATTTTTAGTAAAGATTAGTACGGAAGGTTATATCAGTAATTTCACCTTAATATAATTGTATCTATTAGTTATTTTTTTTTCTAAAGGTATGTATTAGTAATATTAATTTATATTTTGTACTAGATAATATATATATATATATATATATATATATATATATATATATATATAGAGAGTATATTTTATTATATTTTATATTTATACAGAGATATATAGATATATATTTTTGTATAATCTGAAAAATGGTTTCACACATACTAGTGTACATCGCATTGCTTATTTGATTTAAGAAAGTATGTACATCGCATTGCTTATTTGATTTAAGAAAGCAAAAGGCTTCAAGGGTATGACTAATAAAATGATACCCTCTAATATTTTATATCAATTTTTATTTTAATTATTGGGGAATTGAGGCTGACTACTCACATCTCAATCTTTCTTCTTTATTTTTTTTAATCTTTTACATTTACTTTTATTTTCTTACATCATTGTATATTTTAAATTGGTATATTGTTTGATTGACAAGGGTAACCATTTAAAAATTTTGGATAATCGTTTATTCGCGGATTATCCATTACCCGATGGATATTATCTGTATCCTACCCGATGATACATTTAAGGGTAATATGGAGTATAGGGTAAGGGTAATAAAAATAAGATATGGATAGTATATGGATTGGGCGTACCCGTACCATACCCTACCGTTTATGCCCCTTAGTGAAATCCCTTTATTCCCCATTACAATCTTATAACTGTGTAATCCCTTTAGTCCCCCTTACAATCTTACTCTATGCATTGTTAGAGAATTTAAATTAAGGGGGACCACAGTGTTTAAATTTAGAGGAAAAACAGGGTTTACAAATATTTATGATCCGGTTTACAAGCGACTAACTCAAACACTGAATTTATGATCCGGTTTACAAGAGACTAACTCAAACACTAGAACCGGTGGCGACAGTAACATTTCCCACATTTAGCCTGTAGATGACCTGACCATCGATCCATAATAACTATGGCTCCCACCCGGCCAGCACATTCTTACACGTTTGCACTGTTTTTTTACTCTGTTTTAGAAACCTAGCATATGGCCTTTAAGCCGACACCATACTCTTATCAATGCCAATCTATGGACTTCAACTGTATAACCTATTGCCAACTCATTAAAGAATCAATAATATGCAACAGCATGGCATCCATCCTACTGGAATCATGGAACCCAATCAAGGATCTTAGCACTCAAAGGGATTCCAATAAAGCTACAGTCAAATAGAGGATAACAAACTAGGGAAAAAACTAGCCCTAATCTGGACATATAAACCGATTTGAGTGGATCCAGTTTGTGAACCCGATTGCACAAATCTTATTTCCATGCAAGGACATTGATCTTTTTTAATTTGAAACAAACTTACCCTAAAGCCCTAAACAAACATTAAACCCTTAGGAAAAACTTAAACCCTAAGTGCAAAATAGTAATTTAGCAGAGGAGTGTACACAAGTTTTGCCAACCGATTTTCCTGATTCTAGGGAAGTTGGAATCCAGAGAGGTTTAACCCATGGAACAGCATGCACTCATATGACTAAACGATAAGATTTCTTTAGCCAACAAACTTCATTCTACTGAAAATTCCCATAATGAACATAGGAAATAACTTTCATTCTACTGAAAATTCCCATAATGAACATATGAAATGACTAAGAGAGAAACAGAGGAACCCAAAAACAGCTCACTTGCATCACATGAGATATAATTAGACAAAACACAACACATTCAGAGAATTAAATAAGGGATCTCATTAGCATTACTGTTCAGTAAAAACTTAAAGAAAATTATAGTCAGCTTACAAAGATGTCTCAGAATATCTGAGATAGCCTCAAGAATCCCAGCATGAACTGAAAAGTAGGTCGACCAACAAATAAACATATACCAGAAATCCTCCCTACCACTACCACCTCTAGAATAAACACCCTAAACAAACCCAAAAAATCATCTTGTTGGATATAGAAAACCAAGCAATCAATTTTGGGACTCGTTTTTCTTAACTCCATTATCAATCCCCCCCTCCCTTTCCCTTTCCTCCAACAACCTCCCAGCTTCCTCATCTTGCTGCTGAGACCTCTTCTGGGCTTCCTTTGCCTTAAGAGCCTGCAGCTTTGAGCGATTGTAATAGGCAACACCCAAGAAAGCCAATCCATAACCAAAAAGATTGATGGGAGTGACAGTGTCCATAATAACAGACCAAGAGAAGGCAATCAAGAGCCAATCCTTCACCACCCCAGCCACATTCATAGTCAGAGCAGAGGTCTTCCCAACAAGCAAGAACACAGCCAGATTCAACGCAAACGCACACAGTGAATTGGTCCCGAAAATGAGGTAATCGAAATGGAAACTAGAGGTCTCTTTAAGCATAGGATACTCCACCCACACCCACGGCAAAAACAGGAAGACCAAGCAACAAGGAGCAACGTAATAAAGAGAAGTAATCGGATTGAGAGTAATACCCTTGGAGGTAAGCAAGATCTGAATTAGAACAAGCCGAGTCGCCTCGAACGCCACCGCACCGAGCTGAAGAAGAACTCCCCACGAATCGAATTTCGCCTCGCCATAAGCCGCGATCCCCACCCCGATCGAGATTGACACCATGTTCGCCATCGTCTCCGAGCTGAACGCCTCCTTCTTAAACATCACTCCGATGGTGTACACAGCCACCGGCATTAGCGCCTTCAGCACTTGAATAAACGAAACGGAGAGATAGATGTAGGCGGAATTGGAGAGCCAGAGGGAGAGTGAGTACAGGAGGCCGATGGGGACGACGGACTTCAGGTAAAGCTCCCACGACATTGACACCGGATCGACGACCTTGAAGACGCGGACGACGAGGTAAGCGAGGGAAGAACAGAAGGCCATGTGAATCATGGTGAGGGAGATCGGGTAGGGCCAATTGTACAACTTCCGATCCAGAATGTACTTGTTGTAGACGATGACGGTGAAGGAGAGGAAGATCCATATGGCGACGTAGGCGTAGGATAGGACGATCTTCTTCACCACGCCTTCGCTCAGAGCTCCGCCTTTCCCCATTGATGAGTGTGAGTTTCTCGCTGCAATCTCTCTCTCTCTCCTCCGTTGGCGATAAGAGGAGAAAAGCGGGGAAGAGAGAGATTTCAGGCGTTGTAGATTTTGTTGGGTTGTGATTATAGGAGTAATGAGGTTACTGTAATTTCATAATTAAATAGAATCTGAAAATGAAATTGTGAGATTAATTCCTATTTGGTAACAAATTTGGGAATTCTGTTTCGATAAGATTACCTTTTAATCAAATCAGACTATTTTTTGATTAAATTGTTTCTTATTGTTGATCATTTGTTCGATAGTTACTCTAAAAAAATTTATTTTAAAATCGATCATTACTAAAAATTTGCAACTAACTTGTCTTGTGATCTTTTAATGGGAAACTGAGATAGTCTCAAAAAAAAGAAATATATATATATATATATATATATATATATATATATATATATATATATATATATATATATATATATATATATATATATATATATATATATATATGTTCGATTGCTATCAAATACTATCAATCATTTAATTAAGAAATTTAAAAATTAATTACAGAAAAAAATTAAGAGTCTTACCTAGCTGACTCAAGCAATTATGTAATTAGTGACTGTTGGATCAATCACGATTGAATTCTATCCGTTGGATGAAATTATTTTTTATTTTTTCATACCTGCTGAGGAGGTTTCCACACTGCAAATGAGCTGGAGTGTGCAATCCCGAGACGGTCTGCCCATTCGAGAAAGGAGAGAGAAGGGCACGAATATCCAGTAAAGCTGACATCTATATAGCTTTTGATTTTGATGATTGATAAACAATGCAGTGATTTCCTTTCAACGTCATACCCTCATGCAGCTATTACTCTAGCGGGGTACGCACCGCATTCCACGGAACGCCACCTACGCACTGAAATTAACAAACTCTACAGTGTTTAACACACTATTGGGGTACGCAGCCTACGCTAGCACTCGAACCTATGCACTGGGAAATGCATAGTCTGCAGTGCATCAAGTTTTTCGATATTTACACTATCTACACAACGTTAAGGCTGTTTCGGACAAAACCAAGTATGAGTATGCAACGCTTAATAACCTTCATCTTACGTCTAATAAATTAATTACTATTTGTTAAATATTCTAAAAAATTAAAACAACGCTGAATTATATTATATATAAATGTAAGAATAATGATCAATAATTAAAAGTGTAATCTATTGTGTGTATTTTTTATCTAAAAAATTTCGAACAATATATATATATATATATATATATATATATATATATATATATATATATATATATATAAAAATAACTACACTTAGGATAATATATAAACCGTATATTAAAACTTACAGACTATAATATTAGAAGCTATTAGAATAGAAGTGAGATGTAATAATAAACTTTGGTTGACTTTCGGGTTTTAGGAATTAGCTTGTATTTATTTTTAAGACTTGGACGACAGACACATGATGTAATGGTCAATTATATTCATAATAAGAATTCAAATACCTGTAGGTAGTTATTCGAATTGTGTCTATTTTTATAGTACTTAAAACCAATAAATATGTCTAGTAACTATTTTAGTTAATAAACACGACGCTTCTTGTCTTTCAAAAAAAATAAAAAAAAAACACAACTTTTCTTGTATATGATGAACTGAACTGAATTAGGAATTGACACATCGATTCAATGAACCCTATCGACTCAACCTTTCAACTAATTTCTAAACCCCAACAGATTAGGTGTTATAAATACCATCACATACTCGGTTGCTCATCCTTTTCATATTCCATCCTCTTCACTTACATATCTTCAATAAAAAACGAAAATCATGCAGAACGGAGAGTACGCAATATGGTTCTCTGATGTAGAGCGGTTGTACATCCTGGGTTTCTATCTAGTCTAAGGCGATTCATCTGGTTCAAAGCACTTCCAGGCGTCCATTATTTTATCCCAACCAATATTATCACCGCCACGTACTTATACAACATACCCATAGAAGAGGTAATCTTAATTGTTGTTAAGAGCATGATTTATTTATAACAATGAATTTTATCTTCCCATTTACTCCTATAGTATATGTCTACATTCAGCAGTATCTAACACCCCTATCGTGAACAGGAGTCGCCTGAGCACACAAGCTTTCGACTGAACGGCTGTCCACTGTACGTGATTTTGATGAGAATGTTCAAACATCATGGCCTACAAAGAATAGACTTCGGCTGGCTCTTGCGCAGGATCCAGTTTGAAGGGGACGACGATTGGCCTGGTGAGTCTGTAGAGCGCGATGCACATGAATGGCTTCCAGTTAATTAATATGATGGCATTCACCAACCCCATCCCCCACCTTCAATTTATATATTGTAGTCCCCCTGCAAAGGATAATGATACTGCTGTGTAAGTATATTCTAATAACGAAAAAAATAAAATAAAATAATACCATTGATTTTCCCTATTTCCTTATGCCAACCAGTGCAATGCTCACAGTCTTACAAATACAGATGCTGCTTACTTAAACACTCTACAATATTTAATTTAGAGTATTAAGTGTAATAATAAATTGGAATATGCGAAATATACACAACCGATGTATATTTCGACAAGTGGGATCCCCCGTTACACAAGGTGTTACATAGGGGTGTGTATGGGTGACAAGTGTCCCATTTCACACACAATTACACACCCCTGTAACACAAGATGTAACATCTTGTGTAACAGGGAAATTGAATTGATATCAAGTGGGATCCCCCGTTACACAAGGTGTTACATCTTGTGTTACAGGGGTGTGTATGGGTGACAAGTGTCCCATTTCACACACAATTACAAGATGTAACACCTTGTGTAACAGGGAAATTGAATTGATATTTCGACACATCTTTTTTGAGGACAATATACACTTAATGCCGAAATCATATATAGAATGTAAACCATAGTAATAGATAATATATAAAGAAAATTTTCTTGATTTTTTTTAGCCTAGTGCATCTTATTTGTTCTTATTCCTTAATAAGATTTTTGCCAAAAAGTAACCGCAACAATTAGTAGTAGATCAAAAAATATCATAAATAAAGTTTGGATTTAATAGTTAGGGGGATTTTCACCTTTCTACTCAGTTTTACGTTTTTTTGACTCTAATTATTTTAAAATAAAAGATATGAAAGGTCATATATTATTGTATCTAAGTATAGAGTTCAACTATTGTGCACCTGTTACCACCACTAAATCTCTACCAACTTAATTGTTACAATAATAAAAGAATATCATTGTGTTTTTTTTATCATAGCTGAACTAAGAGAATCTCCTAAAGCCTCTTTATATGAGAAATTATCTTTAATTTAAAGAATAATACAATAAAAAGTACATCAAACATGCTCTTTAAACTAACAATAATTTTTACATATTAAAATATTTATTACTTCATATGTTTAATTAAATAAATTATAAGGAAACACAAAAAATAAAAGAATGAATAAATACTATAATAAATAAGCATTGAAAAGAGAACAAACTAAATAAAATATAATGACTTTGTTGGAGAGGATTGAAAATATAATTATCTATAATTTACATACTCTTTATATAATAGAAAATACTCTCTACATTATAAAGAACCTCTTGTAGATGCTCTAACACTTTTAAAAATCACCGTTGAACTATATGTTATCTAAGCTGACTCTTTGTAAGATGCAAAGTTTATTTGACTGAGTCGTCCAAAAATTAGTATGCTATTTAATATGCAAAGTTTATTTGACTATACGCTACTTAAGCTAACTCTTTTTAAAAAAGACCATTGAACTATACACTTTTAAATTGTTTGAATAATCTTTTTACAAACAACTGAGCGGCGTGCAATTGAGTATATCGTGTGGAGTTCATAACACAAAATGTCAACAAGAAGCTTATAAAAAATTAAGTACAGTAGGAAAGTTAAGAACATTAGCAATATGACCAATGAAAACAATAAAAAATAACAATACATATATAACCCTCCTACTCAATATAATTGAGCCAAATATCCTATGATAACCCGAATCGTCACCTTTCAAAACATTCTTGGAATGCGATCAGTTTATTCATTTATTCTTATTAATATTATTATTATTTTAATTTTTTTTCTGAATAATTTTGTGTATTCCAAGGAGTTCTCTAGAAGGGAATTGAAACATAAATGAAATTTAAGTGTGAAAACCGCTCCATGTTGAACTTCTAGCCTCTAATTCTCTTCTTTCAGCCGAACAAATCAACTGTACCTCTCATGATGATAGGGGCATCCACCACCGGAATCGATCTCCAGCAAGTGACACTTTACGAGTACGCGACCTGTCGCTTGGTAATCTCTCTCAGTGTTTTATTTCTGTTACCCAAGGTAAATCTTATCCAATCTCACCTATTATTATTGTATGTAGCTCATCCCAAAAGCTATCGGTACCCTATTGGGGAATCAGACCGAGGAATGGGTATGCCAGGTCGGCACTGCGAAAGGAAAGCACAATGTTTGTTTCGAATGTCATTTAGTTAGATCTGGAGAATCTCCGATTTAAAGGCTAACCAGGGGATGGGTTGGGGTCACCCGCGAGCTCGAACTAGATCAGGGTGACAGCGTCTATTTTGGAAAAAAATATCACCCACAACAACATTGATTGGCATGTCTTTCGCAAGCGACTGGACTGTTATCATCCCGGTGAAAGAAGAAAAAGAATGATATATTTTAGTATGTTTCTTATTATTATAACAATCACATTTATATTTTGGTGTTTTAATTCTATCTTTGGTCATGTTTAACTTAGTAGTTTAAAATTGATGAATGTTAAATTATGTGTTCTGCTGTTGTTAATTAATTATGCTAGTTAATATTAATCAGTCTCCTTCTATTCTGATTGAATTACACGTGTTTAGATGCTGGGTAGGATATGGAATGCCTTTGTGTGATGCTGAAAGTGTAGGGTGTTTGAGGTGTGTCAACAGAGTTTGTTTAAAAGCAGGGGAGTGCTTGATTATCCATTGGCAATTTATTTATTTTTGGTGAGTTTGATCAGCAGGTCCCTGCTTGACTTATCATGTGGAATGTTCCTATATTTATCCATGATTGTTTATACTAATTTGAATGCACCCAAATTGGACATCTATTAAAATAACATTGTCTTGTTTTTCACAGTTTATCTTCCACTAATTGAACAAGCCAACCATTCTTTATGCTGAAACCAAGTTAGACTATTACAATGTACCTCTAATATGTTATGTTTTTCAGCAAGTGACTCTTTTTTTAGGATAAGTCCTGGTTCTTTTTTTTTTTTGTTTAGGGTGTTAACCTGCTTTTTATTGTATATGTATTGAATACCGATGTTATAACCTGGACTTGTGTAGTTATGCAAGTCTTATGCAAATTGGTCTAAAACACATCCCACTACACTACAACATATGTGAATATAAAAATGTCCATTCACTGCAAAGAGGTGAACATCAAAACACCAACGGCAATGTAAATGCCTTGATTAGTTTTTTGGATCATCAGGCACATTGTGTTTACTTTTTTACCTTCTTCTTTCCAAAACATGGGGTAGAAGACCACTCCCTCGATGGCTCTTTCTCTTGCTTACTAGAGTTCGCTCTTCTTTTGACACCATATGGTGTTTATTATGCCACTCACTCGCCGATTTAGCAACTCTACTTACAAAAATGTTATGTCGACGTCTGATAATCCACCATATGATCTTCACTCTATTCTGTTGGCTTTCAATCTGCTTACATATAATGACAAATGTGCAAACAATCCAATTAACAAAGAATCAATAATGTTCAAAATACATCCGAGAATTTATACGCATTCGCATCATACGTATATGAGTATTATCTTGTTCATAAAACCCTCTGGGTTTTTGGTTTGTCATGATTGCAGATAGGTTGCTTACTCTCCTTGCGAATCGCATGTTCTGAATCACTAGTACTCCGCAGTCATACCTGCACACAGCAATGCGGATGTGTTGTTTGCCCTTAATTCCATCACGGGGCTAATATTCTTGTTTACACTAAAAGTTCAAATACCTGTTACGCTGCTTCTGCCCATTCACTTTCGGATAATAAAGAATCCTGGCAATGGCCTTACCCCGGCTAATGCTACATCCAGGCCGAACAACTCATCTAATCCGAGCAACTGTGCAAATATATATTTTAATCAATTAAAATATATTGCGAGGTTAACAAGTGTTTACTGTACTTGATGTTGGTTCATACCAGGACTTTAATTTGTTCGATCTGTGCCTTGTTAATGAACGTATTTCCTGGATTCGAATCTATTAGCTCAACACTCTCCGTGCTGCAATCCACTATGAGCAAGCTATAATGGCCTGGGTTGCTTGAGAATAATGGGATGTACATCTACAAATAGATGAAGTATTTATAATCGAGCCTCCTGATTGTTGTCCAATCCAATTCTCATATGTTCAATATGCATGTGAACCCACCCAATTACACGATCTCATACGTTTACTTCCTTCGCTGCCATCTATCCCCATCAATTTGCAGTATTCCATGCACTTCTTCTTATCAGTGAGAGAGGTTTCCTGTAAACAACAGCAATGAAATAATATATATAAATAATCTTCACCCTAGCATGCGTTGTAAGGTGAGCAAACTTTGTATACTTGTACAATTGTATGATATGTATTTTGAACCCACGTGTTAGGTGGCTGACTTACATTGATTATGCAGATACGTGATGAGATTGAAAACGAATGTAAGCATACACCTGTTAGTATTATTACCGAGAATGGTGTAAAGAAGTTTGAACTCTGTGAATATGGGGGTAAAGATGGTATGGTAACTACGGTGACGATAGATGAATCGGTTAAAATATTCAAACGTACATGTCAGATGTTTGAGTCTTGTTACTTGCCATGTAGTCACATATTTTGTGCGATGAAAGCTTCTAATATATCCTGTATTCTGAAAGAATTGCTTCACAAAAGATGGGGAAAGACATGCAATGAGGTATCCATGGATCTCGGTGAGTTATCAGCCAATCCGAATGATCTGAGGTTTGGATCACTACACGCCAAGATGTACCAGCTATGCAACATCGGGTCCAGTTCTGAGGCTCTGTACCGAGCAACCATAGGTGGACTTAATTCAGTATTAAACAACTTACAGGTAAGGATATAAAGTTTGGATCACGATAGCATCGCAGAGAAGGAGGTCAAATGTTCAAAAATGCCAATCAAAACTGTGGTGAAGGACCCTGTTATTGTTAGGACAAAGGCACACAGGGTAAGTCAAAACAAAATAAGAAGAAAATGAGGCGTTGTGGTCTATGCAGAAAAGCTGGGCATTATAAATCACATTGCCCGTGTGTGATGGAGGGTTGTTATGTGAATTCTGGCTCTAAACAACCCAACGAGTACCTCAGTAACAATGAAAACGATGATGATATTTTTGTCTAAGGTGGTGACAATGGATATGGTACAATGACATGGACTGCAAAGACGAAAGCCTCTAACACTTGTATTAGAAACTGCCTATTGCTTTTTATGATGCAATGATGTTGTGATGTATTGATGATCTATACTTCAATGCGACTTACTATGGATTGTACTTAACATTTTGAGGATTGGAAGTCTTCTAAGTAATTGCAAGTTACTGTTTTAACAAATTATATAACTGGAATATGATTGGTAATTTTTTAGTATTACAGCCTACAAAAATTATATGCGTGGCTTGGAATTTGAAATCGTCTTCGTTTGTTGGACTTTTATACATTACAAATCATCTTCATTTGTTAGACTTTTTGACTTTGCAATAAAAAACAGATCATACATAAATCCATATGGATGGGATAGCAATGCCTGGAGAGAGAGAGCATATAAATTTGTCATTATAGCAATTAATAATGTCTGGGAGAGCAGTAATTAAGCGAATGAGGGCACAAACAACACCGCTGCTACAAAATATAAAGTGATTAATAACAAAATTATTGTGAAGGTTGTAACATGCGAGAGTGGATATACCATGATAGAAGTAAAGTGTCAGTTCACAACTTGTAAGATATATGCTCTGGTGCAATCAGATAAATGAACGTTTTATTTAATATATGATACAAGTTAAACTTGGCTAAAATATGGAAACGAATGGGATGGTGTTGAAGGGACTTTAATCAACCTTCAGAATATGGTTGATGGTTAAGATGAGAAGATGTGTTGATGGATTTTTATTCGACTAAGGTGGCTTGTAAGATAAGTGAAAAGTGTACTAAGGAATATATACTGTAAGGGCTTGCTGGAAAGGAAACATTAGTGGGGGAGCTAGGATGGTACTGAGTGCAGTGCTGTGGGCTGTGGGGTGATGAGGATTCTTACAAGGAACCGGAGCTGGTGCGCATGCAAAGGGGGCGAAAAGACATTGGGGTTTGCGGTGCGAATGTGATCTCACATGTGATGTAGTCTACAGTGACGAGAAAAAGTGGCTGGAATTGAATGTGAAGTAATGCAGTGCAATTGTCACACAATGTCATCAGATTGAGGCAGATTAAATAAAATGAAATCAGAAATATCTAGCATTATGTTGGGAAACACAATAAAGCTGCCAGTGATGAGATCAGCGTTGACTGGGTGATCGGGAACTTGGGTTGACATGGGTCATGTGTGAGCTCAGGTCAACTAAGAATTGGCCGAAAATTAATTAGCCTTCCTACCTTGGAGGTGTCTATTCGCACCCCCGAATTTACTAAACATACCCCAAATTATTAACATTAAGATATTTTTTAATTAATATGACTTAAATATCCTCGTAATTACTAAATATACCTCGTACATTACATTCTTTATTTTTGAGGATTATATCCATGAACCCTAATTTCATTGCTTGAAACCCCGATTTAAGAAATATCATCGTAGTCCTCGAAAGCCAATAAGAACTACACTCTTTTGTGATCATCAACTATCTATTGTTGTTATCGGGTCTGTCTTCCAACCTTATTTCCAAATACCACTGTCCACAATGATTCCAGAACATGGGTTTCCACGTAGTTTTAATCTACTGGTTTCCCTCTTCTTCATCGTCATGTGTATCTCCCTTTCTATCTTTTCAAATCCACTGGACATCCTTTTTTGGGGTTTACGAGGAAGCTTTTGATGTTGTCGGTGTGGTGGTCGGATTTTTTGGATGTCAACAATCTGCAGTTTTCATGGGGAATCCATACCTCCTTGTTTCAATTAATTCGCACGAACCACAAAATAATAAACAAAAAAGGAAACAAAAAGGGAAGGAATACGTTGTGTAAACTTATCAATTATTAGTGCTCTGTTTGCAAACTTCATCTGCTGGAGTCTTGTCTATGATGTTGTGGTTTTAGTTCGGAAATGTCATTCCGCCGTATTGGATCTTTAGATGATTTTCTTGTTATTTAAATTTTATTTACAAATTTAGGTGAAATGTTGTGATATAAACTTTGATTCTATAAGTAATCTAGGGTTCGTGGAGGAATAATTCTCAAAACATCTAATAAAGAGTATAATGTAGGGGGTAGATTTAGGAAATATATATAATAATATATTTTTTAAAAGGGTATTTAAGTCCTATTAATTAAAAATATCTTAATTTTAATAATTTTGTAGTATGTTTAGTAAATTTGTGGTACGAATAGTGGCCCCCTTTTACCTTATTACAGTAATTTTTCCGTGACACAAAATTTTTCATACTTTTCTTGTTTATTTGTCTTACAAAATCCTTTACTATAGAAGGAAATATCAATTTATTCAATAATCTCAAAAGTTACTTTAATTTCAAATTTAACAATCTTTTTCACACACATTATTATTTTATACTCTTTTATTAGTTAAAAATACTACAATAGTCCTAAAGTAAATAAAATTGAAAAAAGAAAAAAATAATTTTTCTTAAACAAAGTGAAACAGTAAACGTGAAGCGGGACGGAGGAAGTAGTATTTTTTTTAACTTTTTTACTTAATTTATACTCCATCTGTCCGTTTCTAAGGTATCCATTTATTTTTTGCAAGTGGATTAAAGAGTATTATTATTATATGTAAAGTGTGTAGTTGTATTAGAGGGAAGTTGTAGGACATATTGTGGAATTTTTTACTAAATAGGAGAAATAGATACCTTTGAAGCGGACTCCAAAAATAGTAAAATAGATACTTTAGAAGCGGACGGAGAGAGTATTTTTTATTATTTAAAAATATAATAATTTAAATTTTGTTTTTTTTAATTTAAATATTATATAAATTTACTCCCTCCGTCCCATAGAAGTTGACACACTTTCCTCTTTGGTTTGTCCCACTAAAGTTGACACATTTCCTTTTTAATATATGGACCCACACAAAAAATAATTAATCTATTATCATGGGTCTCACATATCACCTCTAATACAACTACCCTCTACATATTAAATATTATTTCTCTCACTTCACTTTACTCCACTTTACATTAAATTATTATACTCCTTAATCTCCGTGCCCAAAAAATATTATACTAACTTCTATGGAATGGAGGGAGTATAAAATAAAGGGCGATTGGTATGATGGAATGAAATGAAATTCTTATTCCTATTTTAATCATTTCTCCATGGTAATAGAATCCCGATTCTATTTAAAATCTCAATTCCCTCAAATAAGGAATAGTGATTTCTCACCATCCATGAGGTTGTGTATTTTCCATATATCAAAGGAATCACTCTTTTATTTTTATTTTTATTTTTATTTATGTAACTAATTAAAATTAATTAAAATTTATAAATAAATATTATTTTTAATTTATGTCACATCTCTATTTATATGATTACAAAAATTACAAACAAATTAATATTTTTCTAATTTAATATATACATACTTCGTCTCACTCAAAGAGATGCATTTGATTTTTGCACGTAAATAAAGGAGCATTATTATTTTAAGTAAAGTGGGTAGGTGTATTAGAGAGATGTGATGGGTAGTGGTGGGCCATTGGTGGGGCCCTTTTTTACTAAAAGAAGAAAATATTGCAATTTGGATGGGACGTCCAATATAATAAAATAATGTTATTTGGGTGGGACGGAGGGAGTAGTTATAAGGATTTTAATTATAAATTATCATAAAAAATAAAATATTAAATAATTAAAAATTAAAATAAAGAGAAACTTTCTTGTGAGATGGGTCGACCTTTAGTATGCTTATTGTATAGTTAAAGTGTGCTTATTTGTAATTAAAGTATGTTAATAATAAATTATATTGTAACACATTAAAATCATAATGTAATGCATAATTCAGCATACTTTAGAAAACATATTTTAACAATCATTTAACATAATTTATTTATACAATAAGCATACTTTAGTGATGGATAGACCCGTCTCATAAATAACCCGTCTCTTAAGAGGCTTTATCTAAAATAAAATAATCGAATACAGTATTTTAATATTCATTTCAATAAAAAAAATTAAGGAGGATTACTACTACATACACTAAAAAAATTCTTAATTACCATGAGATACAAACATACAAAAATATTACTACTAACTACATAAATATATAGTGATATTCCAATATTACCTTTACAATGTGCCGCACATAAATGTTTGTGGCAGCAGAAATTCGTGTGCAGCAAAAGTGTGTGCAGTAAAAAAGTGTGTGCAGCAAAAAAGTGTTGTGGTCCGGCGGAGCTCCGGCGGCCGGCCGGCGATGTATTAGTATGGTAGGTGAATCCCATGAAAATATATTAATTGTTTTGTGTGGGTCCCCTTTACTAAAAAGAAAAATACGCCTCTTGTATTGGGACGAACGAAAATGACAAAATGCATTCTTTGTGGTCGGATGGAGGGAATATTATTTTAATAATTTTTTTCTCATCTATATTCCATTTGTGACTCCATTCCATTTTATAATAATTTCATTCAATCAGATCAATCTATCAGTAAATGACTCTAAGTTTTTAGAGGGAGAAGACCTTAAATGACATATAATACGACTAAAATTTGTTAAATACTAACACCCAAATTCCTATTTTTATTAGTATTTTCCTACTCTTTTACTTTCAAATATATTATCGAGTATGGTGCAGATATTGTCAATTGGATAGGTAGATAATCCACGAATAAATAGCTATCCACAATTTAAGAAAGTAAAGACTTGTGTAAGATCATTTTATATAAGGGCTTATATGAGTCAAATAAAATGTGATTGCTTTTAAATTAAAAAGTGATACTCAATTAATAAAAAGTGATAGTGTTATTCATTAACAATTTATAGTATAAATGAAAAGTGATAACGTTTTATAATGAAAAAAATAACTATTACAAATCATAAAATAGTTTCACTGTAAACGATCTCACACAAGATACCTTAAAAAAAATAATGCGAATGGTCAATGTCAAACCTACCTTAGCCGCTAGTTTGGTAGGCAGTAATAAGGACAAACCTTGTACATAAAATGGCATTGGGACCAAATTTTTTAAATAGCCATTGTTGACTAAATATAATTTTAAATAGTCACCTCTCTTAAAAATAATTTTTAGTATCCACTATTTAGTGGACTCCCCAAATTACTTTCATAATTGTCAGATAAAGGATGATAATAATGGGGACATGATTGTGTCAGTGTTGACTGCATTAAATATGGTGGGTGGGACCATATTTAATATTTTTTCCAGAAAAAATTTAAAAAATTCGAAAAAAATATTTCTTCTATTTAGCCTATTCAGCCAACAATTTTGTTCTATTCGGCCAACATTATTTGTTCTATTCAGACAATAGTTTTTTTTCCAAAAAAAAAATTAAAAAAAAATTCGAAAAAAAAATTTCTTCTATTCGGCCTATTCGACCAACAAATTTGTTCTATTCTGCCAGCACCTTTTTTTCCAAAAAAATTTTAAAAAAAATTCGAAAAAAATATTTCTTCTATTCGGCTTATTCGGCCAACAAATTTGTTATATTCGGCCAAAACTATTTGTTTTATTCAGCCAACACTTTTTTTCCAAAAATAATTTTAAAAAAAATTCGAAAAAAAATATTTCTTCTATTTGGCCTATTCGGCCAACAATTTTATTCTATTCGGCCAACACTATTTGTTCTATTCGGCCAATATTTTTTTTCTAGAAAAAATTTAAAAAAATTCGAAAAAAATATTTCTTCTATTCGGCATATTCGGCCAACACTTTTTTTTCAGAAAAAATTAAAAAAAATTCGAAAAAAATATTTCTTCCATTCAGCTTATTTGGCCAACAATTTTTTTCTATTCGGCCAACGTTTTTTGTTCTATTCAACCAATACTTTTTTTTCCAAAAAAAATTAAAAAAAAATTCATACGAATAAAATTAATGCATCTTTTTGAATTTTAATAAAAAAATATATTCATGAGGCATATAAAAATAACAATTAATGCATTCAATAGACTGCAAAATAAATTATTGTACTTTTGTACTTTTTGATCAAAAAGAGACCTCAAACATGTTATCAGTGGTCCCTTTCAAAGGTATTTTGGTTTATTCCATTAAAAGTGGTTAGAATAAATTGTTTTTAAAACTTGTGGCTACTAAAAATTACTTTTAATTAAGAGTAGCTACATTTTGCCATTATTGGCATTTTATAGCGTTTGGTAGCCCATAAACATTCGAAGGGGGAGCATGTGTAATATATTTGACCAATTAAAAATCGTTGTTCCCTTTACATATAAATATTAAGGGTTAACTAAAAAAAAATATTCATTTATTTAACTAAATTAACAATATCAACAACAAATAATCTTTTTATAACAAAACTAACTAATACACTTTTTAAATTTTAATATCCATACTATTCAATTAATAATACTCAATGTCTCTTATATTAGTATGGATATCGGTGACTGTCATTAACCATATCAGCGATCGAAGGCAGTGACTGATCGGCGACGGTAGGCTATGGTAGGAGGGGGAGGTAAGAGGAATGGAGGGTATTTTGGATCTTTTAGGGTGCAATTGGTTAGAATTGTTATAAAAGTTACTCCTTCCGTCTCATAAACAAATTCACACTTTCTATTTTTGTTCGTCCCATAAACAAGTTCACACCCCCCAAATAAGAAAATAAGCACAAATCAATAACCTAATAACACACTTTAATTTCAAAATTATCATTCATTTACAACTTGCATAACTTACTTTATAGTTTATTTATTACCTAAAAATATCAAACTACCCTAAAAATAAAGCAAAAATTAACTTTTTCTTAAACTCCGTATCTATCGTGAGCTTCTCTTTGGGGCTAAGGTAATATTTAATAGGGGGCGATTATTTGCACCCCGAATTCACTAAACGAGCCCCATTAATTTATAAATTTAGAATATACGTGAGCTTCTCTTTGGGGCGAATGTAGTATTTAATAAGGGACGGTTATTTGCACCCCGAATTCACTAAACATGTCCCATTAATTTATAAATTTAGAATATATTTATGTAAGAAGACATAAATATTCTTATCGGATATCCACATCCACGGATAAAATTCACAGCCCTACTTCCGTGTTCTCAATTGTTTGCCTATCGTTAAGACATTCTTATCCATGATTTGATGTGCATGAAAACAGTGGTAAAAATAAATGTATTTTGTCACATACATCACAAACATGAATGCAAAAGCAGAATTCTTTCCCAACAATGACTATTCTATCATCGGATTGCCAATGGAAACGAAACAAATTAATAAAAGAAACCTGAACAAGGCAACTGAACTAGGATCTAACAACTGACACACTCAAATTGAGGAATCTCATATTCACTAGAAATGAATTAAGAATGCATGAAAATCCTAATAAATTGCAATAGGATGATGTTATCTTGGCTGATTGACGCAGGGTGTTTAGTAGTTTCCAACTGCAGATCCCTCGATCGGGCAAGCAAGCGTAATCTGTTAAAATAAGGTCGGGTTTATTTAGATCTCCAGTCGTATTTTCAAACAAAATGCAGAATGTTTGACAAGAAGAAACTATTGGACTGAACAATTTGCTTCTCCCACCCAAGATTATCGTACTTACATTGCAGTCAAATGCAAATCTTCTTGCCAGCATGATAGCTGCGTTCCTTTCTCGTTCTGATTCAAATGCTAATATGAAGGATATTTCTGTCTTTGCTTGCCAATAAACTGCCTGAGCTGAAGCATTCCCACTGCCTCTCATTCCACAAAGCTGAGGAAAACAATATACTTGCTTTTTCCTCATTTGTAACCATCACAAACAAATGCATGCATAATATTCCTTTGGTTTAGATGAATACCTGCATTGAATTGGAATAAAACTCTTTCGCAATTGTTGTTTTCCCTTTACGAAGTTTTATTCTCATCTTCCCTATATGCAGTACATGGATAGACTCTGAAGGATGATCCACACCATTCATCTGGATAAGGATGACCTACAAAGCATTTCTTTTTTATCACAATTGTGAACACGTATATTCAAAGGTTGTGCAGTAAGACGTATGCACCTCGTAAAGTGTAAGATAAAGGTCAAATTTAAAAGAACAGAAACTTCACGAGGGGGAAAAGGTGATTTATATCATTATCAATTATGTACATATATAAAATTTTGGTTAAGTATCTCAAAAAAGAGCATATGTATGTTGTAACTTCAAAGTGAAGATAAAATATAAATATAACATACAGTGAACTCAGTGTCATGCCTTCGCACCAATGCTTCTACATAGTTTCCCAATCCTGGAGCTGAATTAGAAAAAACTAATTTAGTTCTAAGGATAATAAAAAAAAGAGAAGATTTACTGCATACCCTGATCAATAGGAGCAGAAGTCGTAACGGTTTCAGTATGGTTGTCAGTTGAAATATCTGCTTGCAGGATTCGTCCAACGTCAATGGGCTCAGGAGCATATGAAGGTTTTGTGGCCCCTGGAATGATGTAAAAGCCAGTCAGAGTGGAACCCAATAAAAGTTGAAGATATGACCACGTGAAATATCTTATATATTTCCTGAATGAGCATGAAGCAAGCATTGTATTCAGTGTGATAATACCAATGCTACGCAGCACAATAACATGAGAAATAATAGGATACATTCATGGTGGGAAGGAATCTTATATTTCACCAATAGCAATAAAGAGGTTTGCTATCTGCAAGCATGTTCACACCTTGGCAATATCCATATATCCTGAATGAGCCTATCAATGTACAAGTTGATTACGGCATGGTGATAGAGGAATTACTCATTCATACAGATACCTGATATAAGCTCTCTCTCAGCACCATCAGATGTTGACCAGTACCATTGGATAGTGCATTCTGAAAGATCTGGAGAACTATCAGAACACGGATATATCCGCAGATATGAACCCAATGCCTCAACACCATCCATTTCGTACAGATAATGCATGTTTTTGTCACCCTTCTTGCTTATTGACAACTGAACATATTCATATAATGAAGATATTAGTGCTAGATTATGTTTCACAAATAATACTACTCTATATGAACACATTCCATCTGTATATGTATTGAAGTCCTAGCATCTAGCTGAATATTTTATTCTTCCTCGTGACATTAAGACATATAATTACAAGTATCAGCAAGTTTCTTAAAGGAGTATCTTAGGAACAATCCAAGGTGTATATTTAAAATCACACACATTACCTTCGCTGAGTTATCTAATGTATACCACTAGGATGACATTAAGACATATAATTACAAGTATCAGCAAGTTTCTTAAAGGGGTATCTTAGGAACAATCCAAGGTGTATATCCGCAAAATCACACAAATTACCTTCGCTGAGTTATCTAATGCATACCACTAGGATGACATTTAAATATTTATTTCACAGTATTCTTTCTTGCAGCTTAGATACCATAGGTTGGTTAGGATGTGGTGATGTTTATTTTAGGTTTAAGTAGATTTAATAAATCATGAATAGTAATGTGTATGTTCGTTTTTAGGTTTGGCCAAGTATTTCTAGAAAAGGTACACATAATTAATTATGTAAACCCCAGTGGTTTATGTGGAGTATTTATTATTTATTCACAGGGTTTAGATTATTTAAGGATATTATTGTAGGAAGGGTTTACGTGAAATAGGGTTCACGAGAGACTCTGTTTAGGTTTTGGTAGGGTGGATTTAAACTTTGTCAAATCAATGTGCAAAAGAGGGAGGAGGTGGATAGTAATATGTGTCATAGGGTATTATTTCATGCGAGAGAAGAGATGAGAGAAGATAGAGAAAGGAAGGAAAATTTTAATTGATGATAGATAAAATATATGTTATGTGGGTGGGTTGTGGATTTATATGGTTTGTAGGTGTATATAGGGGAGGTCTATAAATATAGGGGTGGATTTTGAAAACCTAAACCTGGTTTAATAAACCAGAAACAAACATAGCCGTGAAATGGAGAGAGAAGACATAATCAACAGAACAATAGTAAGTGAAACATGCTATAATGACAGCTAAACAATAAGAAGGCAGAGATGACATTGGATATAGGATCGGAACAAGAATGACCTCTTTCTGGAGCTGCAAAGAATGCTTTGACTTTTCAACAAATTGAATCCTTAATGCACGAAGTTCGTGTTCCATGTCCGTTACCTGTAAAAACAATGTCTGAAGTGGCATGTGGAACTAAAATGCCTGTTATCAAATAACTTAAAAAGAAATGCTCTGTGTTTATAAAGAGATTTCAGAAGATCAAGAGGTTTGACAAAAATTCCTTTCAGATGAAAATGTAATGTTACCGAAAATTGGAATATATACAAAGTAACACAATAATATTCCACTTATCACTCACACAGAGCCATATACATCGATCAAAATATCACAGTGCCATGTTTAGAATATAGGTTGCAGATTAAATTACCCTACTAGGCTGATGAAGCATTTTGATTCGTCTAGCCTCTTGAACCTCTTTCATCAATTCATCCAAGTCCTGATTATGCACAGAAGGGCATATATCACATGTCAAGACCACAGGTAGAATTCATGAGTTCTGGTGCACAAATTTGGACGTACAGTACAAAAGAAAAGTGTAGCCTGATGGCATATTCAGATTTATATATAATGGCCTCAAGACTCAAATACAATCATTCCAAATACCAAAGATGATTCCGGTCCAATTAGATGCAGTAATAAATGATAACCAATTATACATTTGAGAAGAATGATCAAATTGGCCATCTCTAAGGTGAAATGAAATCGTGAACCACGGGAAAACAAGTTGAAAATTACTAAAAGCACTTTCCATCTTCATTTGAGGTCCATACAAAGTAACGCAATTAAATGTAAAGAATGGCTTATGATTATTCTACATGTGTGATTACAAATCTCAAAGAAGTTTGTTGTGGTAGTTATTTGATTGAACATTAAAAGGAAGACACCTTACAGCAGAAATTTTGAATTGGAATAGATTCACATGTAAAAAAAATATGCATTTCACCCCCCTGAACCAATAAATGAAAACATAAATTTTCAATTGGACCTGCTTTCCTAAGGCTCTGGACATTCGTTCATGTTCTTCAAGAGCCTCTTCCACTCTCTGCACTGCTGCTCTCGCATTTTCAATTTCAGACCGTGAAAAAGCTCTTTCTTCATCAACAAGTTTTTTAGCATCTTCAGAAGCCTGACAGAAAAGTGTAGTCTCGTAATAAGAACAAGAAAGAAAATGCTAAAAATATGAAGTATTTTTTCCTTGTGGCAGTGTAATTTAACAGTACTTTTCCTTTTCTAGTATGTGCCCCTGGAGACAGAAGGAAGTAAGAACATCACAAAGCGAGCATATATAGTAGCTAGACCTGCTTTAGAAATGTTGCAAGCTTTTTCACTTCAGCCTTCTGTTGAATTAGTTCTCCTTCCCTTTGACTCAACTGGACTGCTAGAGACTCGACCTGCAAATATTGAAAAATGAAAGAAGGACAAGTGGCAAACAAAAAAAGCTCATAGACATATTCAACTTTATTATGAATAAAATGAAAAATCATAAGAAAAACATCCATACAATCTTACCTATAGACACTCCCACAAAAGTTTAAATATAAAACATCAAGGACAGTAGCACCTAATCTTAGATAAACACCATGTCGACTTACAGGTAATAATAATAAGATACAATGCAATGAGATTAACTGTGTGAAATATTACAGAACTTTAGCATACAGCAATACTTTTGTTATACCTATGCTTTTGTTAAAATAAAACTTGTTTCAAGGGGAATTTCATATTTACAATTTATAAGTTTACGCCCACAATCATTTATAATTCACTTTCAGGTGTTAAAAGGGAATGGAATAGTTACCATCTCTCTTTTTCCTTAATATAGTCCATACATATATAGTCTATAAAAATCATACTAGGAAGCAAACTGAATGACATCTTAATACAAGAAAAACAAAACTCCCAAAGAGGATTGTATTTTTCCATAAAGTAGCTTCCAGCCTTACAGTAACAGTACATCATCTTCCTCCTAAACTGACCGGTAAAGCATCAACAATTCAACAGTTTAGTTCAGCATCAATTTACTAATCCATTGAGAAAGTACTGGATAATCAAACATGCATTTTATGAAGAGGAGAAACTCAAAGTACATCTGTAGTACCTATTATTAGATTTCAAAAGGACCGAGTTCTTACTTCCTTGTTTTCTTTTATCTTTTTATTTTGTTACTTTTTTACACCTTTCTTTTCTTCCATTCTTTTTGGTGCTAGAGGAAGCAATGAGATGTATAGCGTTTTTTAGGTACGTGGATACATTAGGAGTTGAAAATAACTAACAATAGCAATAGCTTCCACAACATCATCTTTGCTCTTGGCAGCTACTCGGCCTCTCAAGGCTTCAAGTGCATCCCTTAGTTTTTTAAGAAGCACATGTTTCTCCAATGAAGCTGCCTCTTTTAGTCTTGCCTGGGAAACATAATAAGGAAAATGAAATTTAACATATGCATACCATATATACATACACATGCACGATATCTCTAGCTTTTGAGTGAAAGACAACAATAGAGACGCAGCTTTACAAAATACCAAATTTTACTTCTTAACGTCAACTTAAGGAAAATGCTTTTTTTTGTCCCTTAATTTTACCCTATTATGCTTTCAGTCACCTTAAGTTTTTTGTTTTGATTTTAGTTCTTAACTTTAAATTTTTTTTAATTTCTTAGTCCTTTAACCTTTTGTAGACAGTTATATTTGAATTTTTTTTTAAATAAAAATTATTAATTTAAGGTGTAGGGAAAAAAATGCAACTATAATTATAATATGTTTATTAGAAACATTTTCACCAAAGATTTATATTAACTTAAGGATTAAAAAATCAAAGTTAAGACTCAAATCAAAACAAAAAACTTAAGGCGACAAAAAGGATAAAAGGGTAAGTGACAAAAAAATGCATTTTCCCAAAATTTAACATCAAATTTTCAGATGGAGAATCACTCAAGATTCTTCATGAGAAAACTTGATTGTAAGGAAAACCCATCTCAAGGAACATTAACAACAAAATTAGCCTAAACTTTGCACTTTCTGAAAGTATAAGAAGCAAACTTCAAAACATGGGAGGAGTTAACAAGACCAGACTTCATCAGATAGCTTTGCAGCAGCTGCCAAACCCTTCTCAAATTTGCTAGCAAGATCCCGTACTGAAAGACGTTGCTGCTGCTCCACCAGCAAAGCAGTTTCTCGCGCAACCATTTCTTTGGTAGCTGTCACATTGGAATCCTCTTTTATCTCCACGATTTGATTGTTTGCTCCAATTCTATATCTTGGGAAACGACTAGAGGCAAAAATTACATCAGCTGAAACTGGTGAGACTGCATCTTTTTGCACTGTGTAACTAAATCCTCGGCCTAATCTCGTCATATTGCAAGTTCCTGAACATCATCCAAAGCATGTAACCATCACTACTCCGGCTTATATAAGTTCATGACACCTATATTCTCGAGAGATAATATAAAAGCAAGCAATTTCTAACAACTTCTCAAGTGATCAGATTTACATACTACCTTCAGTGACTAGAGCAGCTTGGCTAGAAAACAGCTTACATACAGAATATGTCATTTTCCCACTTATCTATCCTTATAATATGAGCTAGATAAACAGGGGAACATTGAATTAGCAATGTGAAGTCATTGCTCCTAACCAACTTCTTCACTCATCCCACATATGACTAGATTAAGAAATTGATAGAAGATTCATCAGTAAAAAACCCAATGTCAGGCCAATTAATTAAAAAGAAGTTATTACCACCCCCAAACTTCAACAATTTCTTGTAGGTAGGTGTTAATTGTTATAACACAATGACATTTGCACTAAAATCAATCAATTATCTGAGAACAGTAATTTTGTTCCTTCTACCAACAAACCCTAGACAGAATGTTATCCCAATTGAATAGAGCAACTCTTAATCAAACCAAAATAAAACAACTGATGAAAATCAGTAGCGGTATCTAGTCCAGAGAGTAGCAAATGTCGGCCAAAAACAAAAATCAAACTGAAACATCAAAAACCTTAATCAAATAAAACACAAAGAAAATCAAGGAGAAAGCAACATTTGGAATGAAGTAACAGCAGAAACTAAAAAACTCACGGCTTTAGTCTTCGCGGATCACGAATGTAAGAACTTCAATGGAAGAAATAAACGCGTGTGAAATAGAGAGAGAAAGCAGGTATACGGAAATGCAGAGAGAGAGGGAGGGAAGGTAAAGGTTGTTTGCTTGTTTAAAGCCAAGCCAATGGAAGGAAAGGATGCTTCAATGATTTCGCAGCGTGTATCAGCAGTTCGTTGAAATTTTTTGGCCGACAGTAGCTCTTTGTTTTTATTTTTATTTTATAATTTTTTATTTATTTTATTAATTTTTAATGGCTTTTTAAATGTCTTGAAAGATAGATTAACGTCAATGGAACTATGTGAGATACTACTATTCATTCATTTAATCATGACAAAAACTTCTGTGCATCCGGGCGTACGCACCATATTTCGTGTGCATTTAGAATTTTGTATTAAATTGTATATTCTTTAGTATAAAGATGTGTACCATTTATTTTCTAAAGAAAATTATTGTGTGTATCTGGGCGCATGAACTACACTCCGCCTTTAGAATTTTGTATTAAATTGATACCCTTTAATATAAAAATGTGTACCCTTTATTTTCTAAAGAAAAAAAATATTAATGAAAAGTGTGTACCCTTTAGAACAAAATAATGTACATTTTATTAATTTAAGTGTATACCCTTGACCAAAGTAATGTACCCTTACCCATAATACTAAATTTCTAAAGGCGCACGAAATGTGTTCCCGTGCGCCCGGGGTCACTCAAGTCTCACTCTTATCATTTAATCAATCTCGACAAATGACATATTTCCTTATCATTATCTCTCATCATATATCTTTGAATTAGTTGTGATAATTTTTATTTTTATTTTTATTTTTTTAGAAAACAAAACAAGTAAGTAAGATATTAGTACAAGAATATTTTGTCAATTTTTAATATAAATATCATAATATAGAGTGATTATTACATTTCACAACTCACGTGTGATTATCTTGTGTGATTATGGAACCTCTAAATCCTTTGATCAAATCTCTTAATATCATTATCTCTCATCATATCTTTGAATTAAATATGATAACAGAGTTTAAAGTTACAAATTTAAAAAATACTATAATTCAAGTTTAATATAACTATCTATTCAATTAAAATCAAATATAATTTAAATTGAAAAGTAAAATTCAATTTATATGCACTTAAATTCAATTTATCTAAGATTTATATTCCATGAAATATTCATGGGATCGATTCCACCCCAGTCTCTCTCTTTGAAGAAAGATTAAGTTCGTCGTGACTAATGTGTGTAAAACGAATGAATAAAGAGTAATAAGTGAAGACGGGATAAATTTTCTAAATCTTATAGGAGTAGTAAATATATGTATTTATCTATATTATTTATTAATTAATAGTAATTTGATAATATCATATCAAATCTTAAAATAATATATGTATTTATCTACATTAAATTTTAATTAATAATTGAAATTTTTTATTTTAATTAAAAATTAAAATAATTGAGATTAATTCTGGTGACGATACCTCACCAAAATTAAACTATCCTCGAGTATATTAAAAATTACATAAACAAAATTTTCTATTTGAATTAGTTATGATAATTTACATAAACAAAATTTTCACCCTAAAGTTTGTCAATCAGGTACTTTTTGTTAAATTTGAGCTATATTAGATCTTGTATCACCAACCTATGTATATTAAATAAAAGAAAAAACCTAATGAAATTAATTATTGAGATTGATTAGAAGTAATTATATTTTTAATAGAAAAGTTACTCTTAATAAATAAAAAATTATAATCATTTTATAAAATTATGTTGTGAATAATTGGTAAGACACAAAAATAATATTCTCCGATAATAAACTTTACAATTTTCATTTTCGTTTGTCTCACATTAAACTTTACCATAAAAAAATGAAATATCTCATATCAATCCGAACCTCTAAAAATTCATCTTAATTATAAATTTAGCACATTCACCTAACACTCATAATATACTTTAAGATTTATTTATTATCTAAAAATACTACATTACCCTCCAAAAATCAATAAAGTTGGTCATAAAGTAAGTTTTCTTAAACTCTGTGTCTACATAACGGTGAAGCTTATTTTGGACGGAGGGAGTAATGTTTATTATTAAAACTAAAAAGATACCAATATTTATAAAAGGGAGATTTTTTTGTGAGATGGGTATTTGTGAGACAGATTGTGAGACGGGTCAACTCATTATTAAAGTATAGTTTATATATACATAAAATATTTTTATTGGTACTTAAAGTATGTTTGTAATGAATATTATAACACTTTAAAAATATATTTTAATTCATTATACTTTGAAGAACAAACTACTTTAACTACAAATTGACATAATTCACCTATATACTTTAATAATAAGTCGATTCATCTCACGTCTCACATAATTACTGTTTTATAAGAAATTTTATCTTTTTAAAATGTTTTCACAATAAAATAAATATTTGATTAAAAGAAAAAAAATTAAAGGAAGAGATTATATATTTGACACAAAGTCTTTATAAAATGGGGCGTTGGAATTGTAGCAAGCGGAAGATAGGATTGTATTAAAAAAAGGAAAATGACATGGACAAGAACAAAAAATGATAAGTTGTAAAATGGGGCCACTAATCGTTATGATGCGTTGTTTTGCTTAGACTTCAATTTTCTTTTTCATTGTTATTATTATTATTATTATTATTTTACTTTATTACTCATTCTTTCTTCATACACAATTTGAATTGCCATACATTCAAATTACCCTGTATAAATAATGGGTTGTTAATTACACGAGTTCTCCATTAATAATGAATGGCAAAACTCCTGTACATACCGAGTCCCCATGAGAACACAAGAATAAAGTGTTTACAACTCTCTCTCTCAATATTCTATTTAATCCGAGTACTATACATTTAAATTGAGTTTGGAGACATGGGGGCACGGTATCCCCAAAAATAGGAGTCTCACTCGTCGTGAAAATGTGTTGTTAATTACACAAGTTCTCCATTAATCATGAAAATTAGTCACAGTAAAATAGGAATGTAATTCCAGCCCAGTGTGGTGGGCTCACCTAAGCAAGGCTACCACTTCGGTCACTATCACAATCAATTTGATTGACATTACCATGCAGTTCGCGAGGGTAAAATAAGTAACCCATCATAAGCCCATCGGCCATCACCCCTCATAGAAATAAGTGTGCAAAATTCGGTTTTAGGTTGGTTAACTGATCAACGATTTTCGATTATCAATTCTAAAATTTTTAAAATTTCGATATTTGATTTTTGGTTTATTTTTCAAATAAAAAACCGAAATTCAAACCAATTTATATATATATATATATATATATATATATATATATATATATATATATATATAATGTATATAATGATTAACAATATTATAGTTTTTAAATTAATTATAATAGTATTAAATATATATTAATTTATTGCATTTAAAATACAAATATAATTGAAATTAATTCTCAAATAAATAATTAATATTAATGCATCAATTATATGATTAAAATTAATTAATGGTATTTAAAATAAAAAAATAATATTACTCAAATAAATTAGATATAATATTAATATTTATACAATATTTATAGTATTAATAATATATTTATATTAATTAATAATTAAATAATTTTGGTTAAATAGGTTAAAAATCGAATATTTCGGTTCGGCTTATATACTACGATTTATACTAATTTCGATTTCGGTTCGATTATAGAAAAATCAAATTTTATTTTCAATTTTTCTAATTCGATTCGGTTCGATCACCGAACCACCTGTTGTACACCCTTATATAGAATATTACTAAGGTGTTTAGTTTAAACTATGTCATGTAATTTGTTTCTTCAGATAGAATCTATTAAATGTTGGGATGTTAAAATAGTTTTTGTGCCAATATCTAAAAATACCCAAGATTCAATGTAAAATTTTAATATTGTCAATCATTGGAAAAAGTTATTAATTCTACCCATATGTCACTTTTCGGACAGTTTTGCCCTCGAAATTTTTTTTTAAAAGTCAGACTGGTCAACCGGTCAAACGGGCCAACTGGTCAAAATTTCACTTATCAGTACTTGTCGGTAACCATATAGGTGATTATACCGGTAACCATACAGGTGATCATGTCGGTATACATCTCATTTCGACTTAATTTTCTCATATTCCTTACGCTTCAAAATGGTATCAGAGCCCTAGGTTTATTTATTTATGAATGAAAAATTTATTATATACTTATATCACTTAACGAGAGGAGAGTTTCAAGAAATATGGATCCGAACGAAAGTTCGACATCCGAGAGTGACAGGACTATTAGCCATGTTCAAAGCTGGAGCAACAGGGACTTTTGGCCTATTGGATATGACGAAGCGAGTAGCTCTATACAACAATATTATAATGTGTTGTATAAACAATACGCAGAGAAAGAGTACAAGGAAGCCGATCGATTCTGGGATAGTCTCGATCGAAGGTGGAAACTGGCGGATACCCATGCTAACCACACCAAGAAAGAACATCTGGAGGAAGGTCGCCAGATGGAGATAAGACACTCCCAAGAATTATCCAGAAACATAGTGGAACTCCAAAATTTCACCGAGATCCATGGACGTGTTCCCAAACACGAACAATGGAGGTGACGACCAAACCAGGGTCCAAGAGAGATCTGCAAGCCCTATAATTTTTAACATTAGACAGAATGACAGAGTGGAAGGAGATCGAGACAGATAACTCTAAGATAAACCAAGATCTTAGAGAATTACAGAAGACGGTGAAATTCTTTGGAGAATATTGCCAAAACATGTCTAAGACTGTAGCTGAGATCAGCTTCCAAATGGACAAGATAGAGACGTTACAAAACAAACAACTTGATCTCATCAAGAAATTGAAAGATCAAGTAATGTCGCTGGAGACCAAGGTGACGGGGAGAAAGTCAGGAGGAACCAGTAACCTTTGGTATGGAACCCCTTTTGCACCAAAAGGGGAAGACGACAGAGGTCACAAGGCCAAAGTCGGAAAGTGAGAAGATGATCGCTATCCTTCGAGGAGAATCTACATCCTTGGATGGAAAGAGCAAATCTTGAAGATCTACAAGATCTATATGAGTCCTTCCAAGGACTATCAATTGTAGATCTAAAGATGAATGTTGGAGAAACATCAAGCTCACAACAACAATCGCAGGCTCCGCCAACACAACGTGATCCGAGCCAAAATAAAGGAACCTCTGGGCTACATAGAGTCAAGGGAATAAGACAAGAAGAGCCAACCCAACAACAAGGTAACTTCAGGATGAAGGCGATGGGATTGTCAACAGAAGCAAGTCGAGTTCGAGGATCCAATCTACACAACACTCCATATGGTGGTCTCACCTTGAATTGATAAATCCATACGGATTGATCCTAAACCTCGACACTCTAGACTTCAAGAATAGAGAAACCTTGATCGATGAGTGGACAAATGCAATGAATATTGCAGGAGGCACGCTGGAGCTGGATAAAGAAGGGTTCATAAGATTTCTAACTATGAGCCTGGAAGGATCAGTAAAGTGCACCAAGGAAGTTCTCTCAGACGAAGTCAAGAAGGAGGCCATGGAAGGCGAGGATCTCGGCAATATTGTTGATCGCATGGCCAAGATCTTCAAAATCCACTTCATCGGAGTAGGTTACTTCGAAAGAATAGAAGAAGAAAAGAAGAAGAAATATAGGAATACCCTATATAGCCTAGAACTACTTGACATCGGTCACATAGACGAGTACATCAAACTCTTCACAGAGTATAGATGGAAATCGAAGATTAAGGAGGAAGAAGTATTCCACCTGTTCTTTGCTAAGATCCCAAGTCCATGGAGAGAAATCTGATAAAAGAGTATGAATCATGTGAGCTTGATTCAATAGCAAGGAGAATGTTCTTCCTCAAGGCCAAGATTGTGGAGTGGTGTCATCAAACATCACTACACAAGAACTACAAGAGATTAAGGGGAATCAACAAGACGGTACCCCTATACTGCGAAAGTAATGATCTTCCAACCATCATTAAAAAAAGTCCAAGGAAGCAGAAAAGGATTAAGAAACATCATCCTTACACCCAAAGGAGCAGAGGATGGAGGTCCAAAAGACCAAAATCCTTTTGGTCCAAAAAAAGGCCCGAAGTTATAAATCAGGGTAGAGGTCTGGACTATCAAGATGGAGTTCAAGAAGTCAAACCTCATCCTCATGATCAAATCAGAGGAGTACATGAAGAACTCCCACAAGAAAGATGTTCCGAAGAGTAGCTACATGAGCAAACGAGAGATTCAAGGATTGTAACTGCTACATTTGCAAAGCCAGAGGGCATATCTCACCTGATTACCCAGAGAACTAGAGGCGGTGAGTACGACAATTCGAAACAATTCCAGAAATGGAGGAAGTCGTTTACTTCCAAGATTTGGTGTAGGTATATCAATTTGAAGATATACCCTCAGACGAGAGCATCTATAAAGAAGAAATCTTCAGTCAAGACGAATCTTCCGAAGATGAGTTGAAGTGAAGAAGAAAACTTCAGACAAGAGATGCAAGAGGACATGTCTGGATTCTTTTCCTAGACATCTATCTCTCATAAGACTCTTATGAGAATCATGAAGGAGGATCCAAGACTCAATCTATACGATGGATTCACCGTATGAAGACTTGATAAATTTCTCAGCTTCAAAAGGAGAAAGCACAACATCATATACAAGGTGACCGAAGGAAAAATTGTCATCCCAATGGAGCTCACGAGAAATGTGATGGAAATGCAACTAGTTCCTGTTGAGAAAATCAAAAGGGAACTCAGTAAACTCAAGGAAGGAATGGCTAAGACTATGTCTTGGTTCCATATCGGAACAATCCGGATCCTCATCAAAGCAACTATCAAAGAGAGTATTGATACACCAATCAATATTGCAATCTTTGATAAAAGGATAAAGAATATAAGAGAGGCATGCCTGGGAGAAATCTCAGGAAACTTGTATACAGGCAAAGTGGCATCCTACATCTATCCAAAGATTGCCTATAATCTGGCAGACAAAGATTTCAGTAGGGCGCTCTCCCTTTATCAATACTTCAAAATTAATGATTTGATGAAAAAAGGGAACTGGCCATACTATATCACCTACAGTATCTCATATGCTCTATCCAACACTCATCATTTGGATTTATTCCAAATGAAGGAGCATATTGAGATACCAGAAGTGTTCAAAAGGGTTCCATGCACAACCTTGCCAGAGATAATGGAGTTACCTCCAATCCACGACATGGACTTGCGAATCAGAGATAAGCCAGTCTGGAGCATGTAAGATAGCCTCAGATTCGAGCAAAGAATGATTTATTTCCAAGAAGACAGAATGATTAGCCAAAGAAGTGGAAAGAAGCCGATCGTGGAGGTAGTCTAGGAACCAGAGAAGTTCACAAATAAAGGTGAATTTAAATGCCCAGAAGGATGGAGAGGAGTCGAAGTAATATTCAACATTACAAAAAGGGAAAACTCTATTCCTTGTGATGTCTTATATTATCTTCAATAGCCAACAACTGGGAGATATCAAGGACAGCTCAAACTCGGAGAACTTGAGCTGGTAATCGAGGGAGTTGCAGGAAGATTCCCAGAGCAACTAGTGCTGGGATTGAAGTTTCTCAAGGATCACAAACCTTGGGAACGATTACAAGATGGAATGAAATTCAGGTCAAAGGGAAAAGATACAAGGTATACTAGTAGAGGTTCGGGCTTATAAGCTCTGATCTACCCATGACCACAAGTCCATTTTCAATATATATCAACATCGAAATGATATATAAGAAAGGAAGGAGTCTTTTCTAAAGACTCAGGCAATGATTTGCCAACAGTACTAGGAAAAGATTTCTCTCAAAGGATGCTAATTCTTAATAGAGGAATCAAGCAAGCAGAAATCATGATCGGAGGAGCGGATCATACCCCGTGGTACAAGGTAAAGACTCCACCGATATATTTTCATGACACTTGAGCAGATATTCTGTTAGGAAATAATTTTCTACAGACATTCAAGCGTTTTACCCAAGAAAATACAACAAGGAGGCTTATATTCACAACCCTTTGTGAACATAAGATCATCGCACTAAGACTGCGTAATGCATTTCAAAGAAAAAATGACAATCAGATTTCACAGCAAGCGTGGTGATAAAAACGAGCTCAAAAGAAATATGGCGAAGCAGTCCTTCAAATGAGAACTGAGACCAGAGGAGGATGGAAGATGGAAAACCTAAAGGAAAATACAATCCACCTTCTCAAAGCAAGCTTGGGAGAAAGCCTACAGAGAGACGTCAAGAAGAAGATACAGAGGAAATTTAATGAAGATCCTCTAGCCTGGTGGGATAAAAACGAGCTCAAAGCTTCACTCAAAGTAAAAGAAGGAAAGGAGCATGAGTTCGTGAGATACAAGCCTATCCTGATGAACCAAGAGGATCGAGAGGATATGCAGCTAATACTTAAGGAACATCTGGACCTTAAGTTGATATCACCAGGAATATCTCCATACAGCAATCCAGGATTTTTGGTTCGAAATCATGGAGAAGTCAAGCGGAAAAGCCGAGACTTGTGATCAACTACAAAGGTATCAACAACATCTTGGAGTTCGATGGATACTACATACCAAGTAGAGAACACTTGGTCAACTGTATCAAGAATACCAAGGTATTCTCAAATTTTAATTGCAAATCTGGGTTCTATCAGATTATGATGGAAGAAAGAAGCAAGAAGTTCACAACCTTCTCCACACCTCAAGGTCATTATATCTGGATTGTCATGCCCATGGGCTTGGCAAACGCACCACAGATATACCAGAGAAAGATGGATAATCTTTTCAAAGATTATTTCTCATTCATGTTTGTCTATGTGGATGATATCCTCATAGCCTCAAAGAACATGAAGGAACATTTAGCGCATCTAGAAGTATTTTCAGAAGTATGTCACAAAGAAGGATTGGTGCTTTCTGAAAAGAAAGCAGTAATTGCAACAAGGCAGATCGAGTTTCTTGGAGTCGAGATTGATGAGTCCAGAATTATCCTACAACCACACATTGTAGAAAAGGTTCAAGGATTTTCTGAAGATTTCAAGGACAAGAAACAACTCCAGAGCTTCTTAGGAGTTGTCAACTTTGCTGGAATGTAAATCAACAATCTAGCACAATACAGAAAGATGTTCAGTCCTCTATTGAAAAAAGATGCTGAGTTCAAATAGGAGGAATAACACCGAGTAATGGTTAAACAACTAAAGGAGATTTGCAAGAAGCTCCCCAAGTTAGCTACACTAAATGACGAGGATGAATTGGTACTCTACACAGATGCCAGTGACCATTGGTAGGCAGCGGTTCTAACTAAGTCCACACCTGAAAGAGAAGTACCATGCAGATACTGTAGCGGGCTTTTTGCAGAGAATGAAGCAAAGATGTGGCACATCAATGAAAAAATGTGTTCAAAAAATGGCCGCTATTTCTTCTCGCGAAAAATTTATTCTTAAAATTGATAACATAAGCGTCAAGCCTTTTTGAAAAATAAAATTGAATCAAAACTAGAAAAGGCTAGACTATTAAGATGGCAAGCTGACTGCTAATATTATGATTTCAATATTGTCATTATTAAATCTGTTGATAATGTTTTGGTAGATTTCCTGACGAGAGATGGATGGAGCTGAAATAGACTCCATCCTGACTGTTTCAAGGCACCTGATGGACAACCTTGAGTTGCTCCAAATGGAATTCAAGAATCTAGCACTCAATGCAAAGCGTGCTGGAAGAATACAGGAAGGCGATCAGACCAAAGTGTCCAATCGCATACGAGATTGTATTCGCAATAATGCTAGTCTATTCGAGTCATTACAAGAGCCACTCCTCCGGGCTGTTGATAGAAATAACAATCGACAAAAGGAGAGTAGTCGAGAATGGGGCTCCAAGTACCATTAGCACAAGTCTTAGATTGGAACCTCCAAAAGAGGAACCAGTCCAAGGAAAAATCGAGGCTCTGGAGTCACATCTAGAGTCTACGAGTCAACCCAACACCTCTGGGGTCATAGATGGAGAGATCAACCTTAGGCCAATAACAGGCATCGCTAAGGTTGGTATTTACTTAGCTAATTTCTCTTATTGGCAGGAATACCAAGCCAGCTGGGAGAAATTAAATACCAGACAAGGAATTCGATCGGAGAAATGTCGGGTGGATATATTTGGGGAATATCCCCGAGTTTGGATGCGAGAAGGATCAAATCTAAATAATGTAAAGCAATGGTATGATTTTGGAGCGTTAGCTTCAATATATACTGTTGCACCAAGCTTCTCAGAGCTTTCAAAGCTGCCAGAGTGGCTAGAAAAAATAGTTTTTAAGGCATGGAAAAACAACGCAACTCTATCCAGAGGCGATGTATTGGAGCTTTACTTCACCAGTGCAGCTCCAGAACCAGTTGAGAAAGGCAACCACGAGGCCTTCCATTTCATCAAGCTAAGGAGACCCGATGTCTCAGCATCAAATAGGATCAAAGAGTCTTCTGGGAAGGACCAGTCTTGGTTTCTATATTTTTTGAAGAGCATATCTCTACGCGTAGAGCGAGGGGTTTGTACGCCTGTATTAAAGCAATGGTGGAGGTGAAGTTCCCATTCAAGTTCGAGCATAAGTCTTTGAATGGGTCTTTTCTGTTGAATACTTTAACAGGGAAGAAGACAGAGTTTGCTGAGAAGGCCTTCCAGGAAAAACAAGACCTTCTTTGGAAAAATAAGATTCCGATGAGTAAACAAACTCATTAGAGATATTGCAACATGGCCCATTTTGGGCAATGGACAAACAAAGTATGCACAAGCTGTTCCACCCAACCGAACCAGAGTTTGGAAAATGAATAAGGTTGGGCATAGGGATGATCAGAAATTCTGAACCACCTCCAACAAAAGAGATACGTGGAAAGAATAGGGTAAAATCTTTTCAAATTACCCAAGAGCCAGGAGAATCTTCAGGCACCAAGGAAGACAAATGAGTCTTCAAAAAAGTAAGAGTCAGATAACTTTTCCAAAGGGGTAAGGAGCCATGTGATTCCTGCAAAAGCCAAAAGAGGGATGGACCAGATAAGGGCATCCAATGAAGAGAGAGGGACCAGCCAGCTGCAAAAGTTAGAATCCAATGAGAATGACGTAAGCAATGATGCTAGCACAATGATGTAAGCAGTGACGTCAGCAAAAGTAAAGAGGCTTTGAAATCCGGATTTCACATCTGAAAGCCTCTATGAATAGCAGAGCTGAGAAAGCAGAAGGCATCGATCATTTCCCTCTGTTTTCTCTCATTCAATAAGTATTGTATTTCTCTTTCTTGTACGAGTGTTTCCATTTCATCTACCATAGGTAGCTAGATGAGTCTTCTCATCTTGCTTAAGTAGTATGAGTGTGTAATAATATTTTCATTCCATAAATAAATAATCTTGGGCTACAGCTCGAAGTATGTAACCTTCCATTATATTCTTCAACCTTAATCTCCATATTTTTCGATGAGAAACAGTAGCAGCATCATGTACACCCGGTGTAGGAAACAACCAGGGTTGTGCTGAAGTCCGCTGAAGGAACGAGATTGAACCATCATACTGCAAGGTGCATGGTTGGTATGAGTGTGTAATAATATTTCCATTCCATAAATAAATAATCTTGGGCTACTGCCCGAAGTATGTAACTTTCCATTATATTCTGCAATCTTAATCTCCATATTTTTCGACGAGAAACAGTAGTAGCATCCTATACACCTAGTATAGGAAACGAACCAGTGTTGTGCTGAGGTCCGCTGAAGAAACGGGATTGAACCATCACATTGCGGGGTGCGTGGTTGGTTGGAGGAGCAGCTGTAAAACCGCCCGAATACCCGGTGGATTAATGGTAAAAAAAGGTATTATTACTGTTTTAAGTAGGTTAATTACGAGATTAATGTTGTTTAATTAATGTACGGAAGTATGATGGGCCTGATATGGTCGTAATAGAATATGTCTATTTTGAAGAAAAGGAAAATGTTAAAGGTTAAGTTAAAATGAGTTTAAACCGACAAGGATGCCACGCAGGCAGCCATGTAGACCACCATAATAGTAGCTAACAAGGTTACTGACACAAGGGTATTATAGTCCAGAAAAGTTACTATTCATAGGAGAGAGAAAAAGTGTTGGTATTAATTTAAAACTTTGAATTTTGGGTATTTTAAAATTTCTCCCATAGTTTTTAAAAAATATGATGATTGATGCATTTAAATAATAATGTAAAAATCGGATCGAACTGACTGGTTCAACCGGTTAAATCGAAAATAAGATTTGAAATCGGTCCGGAATACCCAAAAACTCATTTTTTTTAAAGATAGAACCACCATCTCTTTGTCCACTTAAATCGGAAATTTGAATACCATTTTATTACTGTTTCTTCAAATTAATCCCGTGGATACATAATTCAGAAGAATATGTGAGTGATTCATACACAACATTTTTTTTGTTTATCAATTTTTTATAGATAGTGATTCTATAAAATATAGTTGAAAATATATAAAATTCAATTTTTCGGTTGAATCGGTCCGATTGATTGAACCTTGAACCATTTCCCTCACAAGTTTGATCTCCAGTCCATTTTATAAAAACAACTTTTTTGATGAATGAACAATTATGTAGGACAAACAAATACGAAAAAAAGTAAGCAATCTCCAAGAATATAGGGAGTGTACTTTAATAATGAGTTAACTCTTTTTAAAATCTATTTCACAGTTTTTCGTTACATAGTCAGGTTTTTTATTTTTATTTTTTTAATTTTAATATTAATTATATTATTTTATTTATGGCAAAGACTTGTATGATATCGTCTTACATAAGGGTTTACATGAGACGGTTGATAGTTTTTATAAAGGAAAGTGATAATAAATTAATGAAAAGTGATAATACTATTTCATTACAATTTATAGTATAAATAAAAAGTAATAATATTTTGTAGCAAAAATGATAATATTTTATAGTGTTTAAAAATGAAAAATGGTCTCACGTGATACGTCTCACTCAAGACATACCTTTTATTTAATAATGAATGCTAAACTAAAAATTAATCTAACATATAAAAAGATGGATTCAGGTGCCACCAAGTCTAGTTGGACTCTTAAAAACCAGTCGCCATGGGAGAAGCTATATACCTCGTTTGATAGCCCATAATATGGGCTATCCGTATTAATTGTACCCCCTTTCTAATGTTTGATAACACACTTATTAATGTTGAGGGGCTAATACAAAAGATGAGGCCCGGTGTAAAGAACTGTTCCCCTTTATAATATTTATTTATGCGGCAGGAACCACTATGTTGCGTTTACTTTGGAGGTAGAGGTTAAGGTTTCGAAACCTTTAGTCAGGGTTATGGGAGGGTTGAATCAAGATTTAACTTAATGGTTAATGTTGGAGTGGTGTGTTTACTTTAAAGGTTAATTTTTAACAATTTTACTATATTACCCTTTTTTAAATATGTTAAAAAAATATTTTTGAGGTCATTTTCAGTGTTGGCCCTCGATGATGAAGACAAAATCTGCAAGAACAGATTCGAAAAATGGATCAGTCGGCCGGTAATTTCGCCGGAATCGCACTCCAATCACGTTCGAGATCTCCATTTTCGTCTGAAGGCTGATGATCCAGTTCATGAAATGAAGTGGTTTTCTTCTTCTCCTACACCACTCGTTATCTAACGACATATCGGTGTGCTGGCCAAAGTGTCCTATCAGGTATCCTTCTATGTCTATTTTCTCCTATGTCTTACCTCTTTCATTTCAATTCGCATTAGGGTTTTTCAGTTTGAAAGTTAAGGCTGGGATTTCACTTGAATCAATTCGCACTAGATTTTTCAGTTTGAAAGATATTGGAATTTCACTTGAATAATAATGTGGAATATTCAAGCCATAGTATTCCATAAACCTCAAGGTTCAAATGGCTGTTTTCCGGCATTTGCTGGATTGTGGGGTAGTGAAGCCACTAGGGGGCCACTTTACTACGTGTCTGCTATATTAATGGGTTTGGTTTTTTTCTGTAATGAATTACAGACATGACATGTCAATAAGTTTTTTGGATAAATTCATTCAAATTCAATAAAGATCGCATAATGTAATACTGCAAGATTTTGCTCTTTTTTTTACACTGTTTATTAAATTTGTGGACGGTTTTAATTCCTCACAAAAAACCATGAAAGTTCTTCATTTCGTAAGTTATTGAGCTGAGAAGAAATTTGATTGAATGAGCAATTGTGTCATAGTTCATTTTGGTATGTCTATGTTTAAATGATTCATCTAATTTTATTTTTTTTTTCCCACAAGGATGATTACTTCCTTGGATGCAGTTATCTCTTGAAATGTTCGGATGCATTTTATATTTATTTTATGGTTGTCTTTCTTATTGCGATGTTCGTTCAAGGAGCAATTGCAGCAGCACGTGCATGTTCATGCAGTGGAAACAGTTATGGCTTGCTGAGAGATTAAGCAATCTTTACAAAGCTTAATAGGTATGAATTCAATTCCCCCTCTTACCGACTTTCACAAAGATTTTTTTCCTCAATGAAAAGTTTCATAGAATGAGCACTATTTCAGCACCAACCTTCACCATTTGTCTGGGCATTAGAACTGTCATGAAATTCCATCGCACATGATTAAAGAAATGATAATGCAAGAGAGCTATTTTGGTTATATCAATTAGGAACTAGAGTATTTTTCCAAATTCTGTCATCTTCCTCTTCATTTCTGTGTAGGATTGAGGACTGCTGAGTAATTGAACTGTTTTTATAAGTACATTGCATGGAAAACAAACTTTCACTGATGAGACAAACTAATATGATGCTAAAGCCTACTTTCATGTACTTGAGCAGGACTTTCATTTGGTGAAGATGGTGATGATGGCCAGAGATGTAGCGACGCAAACTTGAACGATAAAAACTTGTTTGTTTAATTGTCATGTTGCATTACTTCACATCAAATTGACCAGGTGTTGTAAAAGATTGATGCAAAAGCTTGTTGTAGTTTGTTTGGGTTGCTTAATGCTTATTACATTTAGGTACATGTTGATTTGTTTAAATAAATGTGTGTGTTGTTAAATTTTATTTTCTAAGGAGCTCACGAGGATAGGATAGGATATATTTGGAATTGGCGTGCGAATGAGCAATTGCTAATATTACGGATGTGAATGCATTGGCCAAATCAAATTCTCTAAATGAAACAAAAGTTGATTCTCGAGTCCTCTATTTATTGGTGGTCGGTACAGCCTCGGCATTAGATCTTCAGTTGTAATAATAGCTCTATTAACTTATTCTTCATTAATGAAAATGTGAATTAGTTGTTGATAAAGTTCGGAGTTCCCTTCTGTTGATTTACTTATTGTTCTTATATACATTTTCACACTATGGAGGCTATTCCGGTGTTCCATCAACAAATGAATGAAATGAACAAAAAGAAAAAATAAAAATCATTTTAATGCCTAGAAGGAAAATTATGTGTGATATAACATCAAAGTGAGAGAAAATGAAACAAGTGCCTAATGGTGTCTTGCTAAAAGCCAACTTATTTAGAACCCCACAAAGAAATCGAAAGGGGAAAACGAGTACTTGTCAAATAGTTTAAGCAACGTTATAAGGAAGAGTATGTGAATCCTCAGCAGGGAAATTATGTGCTCCACGAGTATAGAGTACAAGAATTAGGGGTGAATTTGGTGCCACTATTACAAGCTTATTATACCAATTGATTAGAAGTTTAAACAACTCATATGAAATATGATTAATACATTCACAACAATTATTTTTTTATTATCTATACATTATTTAAAAGAGGATAAGAAAGCACAGTACAATATCACATCTCATTGCCAACACCACAATGCATGCCCACACTTTTACCACAATGTAGCCACCCTGAAATTACATTACAGCATCAAGCAACCTCAAAATGAGTACAAGAAACAATATTGTCTCCATAGGAGATGAAACACATTCTCTTTTTTAGTATATGCTTCCACAAAATTATAAACGAACAAGGGTTACAAGATCATAAACGAGTGCTCAACTAGAGTTCGGTTATAAGGATCTCCTGTTCCAATAAACGAACAATATTTTTAAGCTCGTCGTATGCATCTAGGTTGCAAGAGAATGTGGATTTTAAGTAGTTACATGGTAAGTATGTGAGCTATAAACCAACAAATTTTGATACTAATATGATGATAATTTATCCGAACAAACCAGCACTTATTTAGGGACTCAAAAAAACCTCAACCCAGTTACCCAGACCAAAAAAAAAATGAAATTAAATATTAGCCTAAACAAACACAAGTAACAAAAGGACAAAATCAATGCATAAAGGGAGAGTATCACTCAAAATTTATATCAGCCTCCCCAATTGGACTAAAATTAGAAGAATGCAGAGAGAAAAGGGAAAATGTTGAAAGAGATTAAAAGGTCAGCTTATGTTCACAACAATTCAAAACAAATCTCAGCTCCTTAGCTTATACTATATATATGCAGTTCAAGAAAATACAGATATTCAGCCAACAAACAAGTGTTGTGCAAAGACATGTGTGAACTCACAAAGGAGCTGAGATTATTTGTGTGAACTCACCCACAATATTACATGAAATTATACCTCTGATCTTGGTACTAAAATGCGAATCTTTGAAACCAAGTCAACCGAAGACAGTCAGTATGTCGAAAGACGGAAAAATGGAGAACAAGGATATGATGAGGTCATCGCCGATAATGGGAAACCTGAAATTCCCAACGACGGGCTCTTACACTATTTCAGTTTCTTAATCTCAGGATAGATTATTCGGTGTACATATTAAGGAACACACAAATAAGTAAATGATAACGGCTATTACAGTAACAACACAACAAACTCGTCGAGGCTCAAATAATGGAAGCCGGCGGCGATGTGAAAGGGGGATTTTGCCAAAAGACTTCACACAACACTCGTTAAAATATGGTCTTATTCGATATAGGGTTTTGAAAGAACAAAATTTCTTCAACGATTATAATCAGAGAGGGCAAAGATCGCAAATACTTCCTACGATTCGAATCTGAAAGTGTGGGAAGAACAACTGGACTCTGAAATTGGGGTGGAGGCAGCCACCAAGCTCCTATTCCTCGAACTCAGAGAGATTGGACTGTAACGTTGCTCGCGACTGAAGAAAGTCAAGAGCGAAGAACCCTAGTTCCTCTTTTCCACCGTATTCGATTTGATTTTCCCAAATTTTGGTTTTTGTAGTCAGGGTAAAATAATAATTTCAATCCTTAACCTAAAGGTTGAGATTTATCCCGGCATTTTTGGAGGATTGAGTTATCCCTTACTACACACACTTTCAGCCCGAGCCGACTAAAGTCTGAGGGTTATTCCTTGGGGTTAACATTTAAAGTATTCAACCTTTAACCAAGGTTAAGTAGGGGATAACCCCCTTAACCTTCAATGTAAACGGACCCTTAGGGTTTGGTTACTTTGCGGGATAGGGTTAGGGTTTCGTGACCTTGGGTAAAAGTTATAGTCAGGTTTAGTTAAAAGAAGGTATGTTGTTAAATGCAAATAAGGTTGATTACTTTGAAAGTTTATTTTTAATACTTTTACAAAAATACCCTCAATTAAATAATGTGAAGAATCTATTTGGTGCGAGAATACTCATTTCTCTGTCTTCAACTAAAACTCATTTCTTGTCCACAGAAATGAAGTGTCGCCCATTCGAAGTGATTTCGTCGGAACCACAGCATAATTGGTATTTGCGTGCTCTATTGGCGTCTGATCGGTAAGGTCCCGTTCATGTCTACTCATTCTCACACTCCTGCAGTTTGTGCTGATTGTAAAATGCTTCATATCTTCACTAAACCTATTTCTCCCACCTAAAATAATCAAGAAAGAAGGTTCGATTGAAGGGGTTTTAAGGGAAACCATCTCTAATGTGCTCTTCAATATCATCCCCTCCATTTTGCTTGCCTGCAATAACTCAATTTTTTGTCAATCAAGAGATAAGGATCGAGTGAAGTGGTTTTAAGGGAACCATCACTAATGTGCTATTGAATTTCATCACCATCATTTTGCTTGCCTGCAATAATGCAAATTTTTTTCCACGGTCGTTTAAATTTTTTTGTTGGAATAAATTCAGTTTCAATCACCCTAGAAACGCTAGTTAATTTTCACTCTCGGCTTCTGTTGTCGATAAAAATCCTTGTCGTGTTGAATTTAGTTGGATTTATTTGGATACAGTTTCTCCGGATGAGTAAATTGGTTCGTACATCACATAATTTATGATTGAATAAGTTGAAAATAGGCTAGTGATTATTTATCCTTATCGTATAATTTCTTTAATTGTGACTGAATGGTGTGTGGTTGTGCAATTTTAATGCATGTGTGTTGGCTTCTGTTACCCCGTCTAATGCAATTATATTTTTGTGGTTAATGAGTTTGTTTATCTATGAAATCATTTGTAAATGACTCTAATCTTCTATGTTTAAAGAAAAGTTATTTCTTGTTTCAATATTCTTAGAATCATACAAGCATATCATGAATTTTTTTTTAAAACTAGAAATATATTCTATCAATTAATGCTGATGTATGCATAGATACTAGAATTTGATCCTGTGTGACGTTGCATTTTAATTAAATATGACTACGTACATGATATATGCTTTTCTTACATTTGATAAGATGATGTACATGTTGACTTTTGAAATTGACATGGCTGTGTGAGCTAATTCCAATTATCAAATCAACATAAATTGGTGGGATTTAGAACCTAATTGATTGAGTATTGTGGAAATTGAAAATTAATTAATCGAAAATAATGTAGAATGCAGTTGTGTACTATGTACTACATAGTACCCTGAGACAATAATGTAGAATGTAGCTGATGTATATACAGAAACTGAAAATCTTGTTAAAATTTGCAATCATAATATTGTATTGAAAATTGCAGTTACCACATCTATATATAATACATATGTTTGTCTCTGTATCTTGGAATTTCCTTCTATTGTAAGCAAGTTCCCTATTTTTGTGATTGCTGATGGAATTTTCTTGTTCTTTATAGGATGAAAAACACGAATTGATAACTACATGTCTCTGATAATTTACTGCATCCTACTATCTAATTTTTATACAAAAGAAATTGAAAATGCATTTGGTTTGATACTTGTGTTTCAAATTTTTTGAGGATTAAATAGTGGGATAACTTTTTCGAAATTTGATTTAAAAACATTTATTTATAGAGATTGATTTGTAATAGTAAATGAGTTCTTGTTGATATTGTGTTGGCTGTTATAATATTGACCTTTTTTTATAGGTTATATAAAAAAGAGAATACGTCGTCCGCTGATGTAGAGTATACACAATGGTTTAGGTCATTTCTTGATCCAATTGAAGTTCTAGAAGTGAGTGCCTCTGGACTAAGATTGTGTTAGCTACGTATAGAATGAATGACTAATGGAAAACATATTCTACCAAGCACTGAAACGTACGAAAAGTGAGTTATCTATATTTGTTATGCATTTTTTGGTTATGTGATTGATCCTCGCATCAATATTGAGGGGTCCTTATGGGTGTTATAGTGAGCTCATTAACTTTAGAATCAACATCTTCTACAAACAACCACACATGTACAGTATGCCATTGTGGAGAAACAATAATCCAATATGTTTCTCGCCAACCACATAGCTATGGACGTAGGTTCATACGTTGTCGACTTCCTAGGGTAAGCTCTTATTTCTACTTGTAAATTCAATTTTGGGGAGCGTAATAGATCACATTATATTCTGAATTTTGATTTATTAATTTTTTTCAGCCCAATAGTTGTGAGTTCTTCGAATGGATTGACGATGAAGAGTGCACATGTTGCAAGGGTTGATATCTGAACTTGTACGAAAGGTTGAACATCAAAGGCAATGAATCATTGACCTCGAGGACATCGAATTGAGTCACGTGGCCATGATATCTAAGTTGAAATCCGAGTATCTCGAATTTCAATTGCTCTATAAGTGAAACATACAACAAAGAATCCTTTGAAAAACATATTTCTCTACGTAACTATTGCGATAACTGCATTTATAGTGTATCTAGTCTTCCACAAAATATTTGTGAATGTAAAATATCCTTACCTAGGTCCCTAATTGAAAGCAACTACAATGTAGGTATCACTATTAGCACTTAAGGTTGTTTATGGTAAGGTTTTAGATGTTGAGAGCAACTTATGGTAAGGTCTGCAAGTTGACAATGTTACTACTTTTGGGACACTGTATCAACTTTTTTAGTTTATAATTGTTCATGTACATTTTATCTAATGTAGGCAACGGGTTTGTAATTAAATTTACTTTACTGTATTATTCAATTGATTGACAACTCCAGTGAGTTTCACGTGATATCAAGATTACAATCTTGAAAAGTTGGCAAACTTTATGTGGGGAGTGGGTCCAGGAGTTGATGTTGGGAGATATGAATTTCAATTTGCACCATAACTGATTGTGATAACACTTTGGCGTATATGGCAAGTTGGATTCCACTATTGAATGAGATACATGTTTGTTTATAATTGATACTATTAACTCCTTGGGTGTATATGGCAAGTGGAATCCATTAATTGAATAAGGGACATGAATGCCAGTTGCAGTCCTTTATTGTGTGTTAATACTTATGTGAAGGGTCCATACACAGTGGAAATTCCACATGCCTTGACACCACCCTAATAATTATATGTCTTGTATTGTCGGTAAAAATTATGTCTATATAACACATAGAAGTCATTCCATTTGCTCACCACAACATATCGATCATAATTAACTAAAGTCCTCAAATGGCGCTCCCCGGCGTTCCTCAGCGATACATGGATCAAGACAAAGTATTTTTCAACTCAGATTGGACGAGAGAAGTTGATCGGCAGTGGGTGTATCATTTGGCTCAGGCGATGGAAGCTGGACTATGGGTGGTCGGTGATGAGAGTGGAAATTTATGCCTTTTTGATCTCACAATGTACTATTTTTATTTAAAAAAAGGCCACATATTCGTATGGGATTGCGTGATTTTTGTATTTTGTGTGATTATGGTGCTACTAAGGTATATTGTTGTGATTTGATAGGAAAAAGGGATAAATAATGCAAAGTTGGAATGAAGGGTGAATTTGTGTTACTTGCAAGCAAACAAACGTCCACTTTTCATAATTCTTCTATATTTATGTGAAATTCAAAATTAGTTGTGTGAGACATGGTTGGAAAGTTACGGAAGAGAGGAACGCGTGGCCGTAAGAATCACCTTAATCGGAGTTGGAATGAAGAAGTTATGGCCAAAACGGTGAGACTGCGCAGCGTTGACGAAATTTTTGAAACTTGTCAACTTTTGGCCAAAATAAAATCCTCACACCACGTGACTTCAATTGGAGATGCCATGTCATCATGGGTAGGTATGAACATCACATGCACAATTAAATTGAAAAAGTCAAGGTAGTTGGTGAAGCTTTGAATTTTTCTTCATCCACCTCCTAACACACTACACTCCAGCGCCGAATCTGTAAGAAAGGAAAAAAAAGGGGGAACACGAGCGCAAAAAGAGGGGAGAAATTCATCCACTCACATGCCTCACTCCCAGTTCTTTGGCGAACACGCAAACACAATCGCACCATCTCGGGATCACACCACTGCACCCATTTTTATCTTTTCACTTCATCCATCCATTACATCGGTTCGGAGGAGGATTCCAGAAACTGTTGAGAGAGACCATCTAATTGGAGAGATGGAGAGAGATCGTAAACCACGTGACACTAGGGTTTCGTATTCTTTTCTTAATTTCTTCTTTTGTTGATTTTTATATGAAATTTTCAGCCATGAGGGTTGTGTGTAATCTCATGGGCTAAAATACTTTTACAGTTCTAAGGATTGAAGGTTAAATGTAGTTGATTTGGGAACCTAGACCAATATTGTGAATTCATACTGTTGAATATTCTTGTTTATTTGATTCTATAAGACTTTGTTAATATGTGTGTAACATCTTCATAATATGCTATTGGTGTTGCCCGTGATGCTTGGTATATTGTGTTAGCTTGTGTGCATACATAATTAATATTGTCTATTTGCTACGGATTATAGCAGTTTGCCCTTGAACACGATAATTTCAAGGGCTGGTAAATAAGATACTTGATTGTCTTAGTAGAACAAGACAATTAGGAAATCAAGTAGGAAGTGAATAAGTTTGAGTAGTACTTTCAGAGAATATATGTTAGTTGAATTGGCCATTCGGAGGTTTATGAAATTTGTCTTATTAGTATCTAGGAAGGAGGTTCAAAACTATTCGTGCATCATCTTATGATGTATTTCTATTAAAACAGTATGAATGAACAATAGGACATCTAGGAGATCAAATCAATTGCACTACACCTGATAACTTAGAGCTGTTACTTCTCTCTTGATTCAATCTTGAATAATTCCTTGCTTTTATTTATTAAGTTATTTAATATTTCAAAACTTTAGATATTAATCATATTCAAACAATTGGCAATTGGTTACAATAATTCTAATTGAATAGTAATATAAATTAAATAGATAATTAGCTGTCTCAGTGGGAACGATATTATTTTTAACTGGGGTACTTGCCTCTACAATTAATATCCCTACACTTGGGAATTTTAATTGAGGTAGGCAATTTATGCCTAATAGTCGATGAGAAAAACAAGGGTGCTATTGTCTATGCCATGAAGAATTTTAACAGATCGTTAGGTAAAACTTATATGTTTTCACAATGCTTGGAACAAACCAAAAGATTGCATAAGCGGTATAAGGTTTGGAGATCGTTGACGACTTCTCCAGATGGTGTGTTACACCCTATCGATAACATGATTCGTTTCACCAAAGTTGTATGGGCTACTAAGATTGCTGTAGGCTACCCGTTACTCTACTTTTACATTGACATCATCATTGTTCCATGTAATTTGTTTTGAGAGAGAAGCATATGATGTGTACTGATGAACTATTTTTGTTCCTTTTTTTTGCCTTTTATTTTATTTTCAGGAGGAAAAGTTAGTTGTGGCGTATTATTTGGAGGGTGAGCAATCTGCAACCACCCTGCGACGATTGTTTGAACTGGTAATAAATGTTGATGACACTTCTAATGTTCATTCTGTAATTCAAATATCAAGTGATACAATTGGTGGCAAAGATGAGAGTAACTCGTCCGTCGTTGAGATTAGTAATCCCTACGAAAATGAGTCATTTCAGAGTGAGTTGTACTCAATGCAAAGTGGGTCCATAACAATCGAGAATGCTTTTTGGGGTGAACTAGCATGGATGGACCCTTCAACTACAAGTTCTTCCTAAAACCATCCCACAGGGTCAATGATTTTGTCTAATTCTCCTATGAATCCAAATGCCCATCCGTCGACCTCGTTCGTGCCTGGTACCCACCATCGTCGTCCTGGGCTCGGCGACAGCTCGGTAGCAGAGTGGTCGCCCCGAAAACATTTTTGATGGTAGCATGTCTGTATGGAACAAAGTCATCAGTGAAGTCCTACGTTTAAGTAATTTCATGTTTTTTCAACTTCTATCTGTTGTAACTTCTTCAATGATTCCACTTATTTTTATGGCGATTGTTAAATGATGTTGGTACTTTCGTTAATTATAAAAATAAAAACTAGTAGTTAAATTATACTTTGTATAATTTGGAAAAAAATGTAGGTTAGATTTAAAAAAAAAACATATTCATTATATATTATTAAAACCTGCAATAATTTGATTAAATAGTATAAGTTATATAAATATAATACAAAGAATAAATTATAGGTTCTTGCATTAAGTTAGACATAATTTAGCCAATAGTATGGAAATTAGTAAAAGCTTTATTAATAATATTATCATTATATATTTTTTACTGTCGAACAACCGAGAAAGCCCTCCTCTAGATGATTTTGCAGATGAGGCTGATGAACAAAAAAAGAGGCATCTCAAGGTCCCTAATTATTGGTCATGTAGGTCAGTAGCAATATTTCCTTGCTCTCTCCTCCGATCAACCACTCTTTGCACTCACTGTTATGTTCTGTAACCAAAAATAAGTATAACCAAACATAAATATATGAAAATGCCTCTAGTAACATCATCATTTCATAAGTATTCCATGGGAGTAGTCTCACATTTCTAGTTCACAAACCATTCACATCCATACTAACTAAACAAACAAGTTATTCTCTGATATTACAAAACATAAGCTAGCTAATTGGGTCATTGCATTACAATTCGGTAGGAAGTGTTACAAAATAGAATGCAACTAAAGTTAGTAAGTTATGAGGATCACTACATCAAATGTTCCACACAGGTGTTGTCAGCAAGACTATACAGCCACACAATCAAAACAGCAAATAGAATACCATAAACATATCAAATAAGCAATTCCGTAATGCTCCATCATTTAAGGATTCAGGCCAAGCAAGTGCATTACAAGTGCCACCCTATGCTCATGATTGTAACTGAAAAAGAGTTCGATCAGCTTGTTGTTGTTCACAAGGATTGAGCCTACGGCAATTTGCTGTGACAGATTGAACACCCCGATCTCTTCTATCGCATCACCTAGTGCCTTTCGCTTGTCCATCATTTTACACTTGTACCCAATATTTGCAATGATCTGACCGAGCCTCGCATCCATGCGGTCATTAAAATCAGCCAGCAATCCAAATATTTTATCATCAATCTCAGTTTCTCCATAATGGACTTTGCGTTTCCCTCTTCGTTTTTTTACTGAAGGGGTCGAAGCATCACTTGCTAAAGGATTAGACTCGTGAACATCATCTGGAATAGGAGCATCACTTGTAGCGTCAGAAGGCCCAGGAGTAAAATTTGCAGAATCTCTAGATGGCTGTCTCGCGGCGTCATACACATCCTGTGTGGCCAGCCCGGTAGCATGATCATTTTCAAAAATATCGCGCCATCTAGCGTAAAATGGATACCTTTTAAACCACATCCGTCTTATCGTGTCATCCCCCTATGATTAAAAAATTAATTAAACAAAAGGACTAACTATATCAATTATAATTGGAAAGCGAGTTGTGTTGTACTTAAAGGTCACGTACCTTTATAAAATCATCCCACACCTGATCATCTCTCATAATGATCTGTCCAGATCTTTTATCCCATGAGAATCCAGAAATACCCATCTTGTCATTCAGATGCTTATAGTCTTTCTCCCACGCATGAATCTTCGAAGTTATATGTGGATCCGAACGGATGTCACACCTTGGATCTAAACTCTTCATTACCTTCTCCAGCTCCCCAGCATAACCACTCCTATAACCATTTTGATTTCTGAAACCTTTTTCAATAATCAACTCTAGAGCCATGACTAAAAGTTTCTCTTCATCCAAAGTCCATGTACGATGGCCTGTTCGAGTAGAGGAAGTTGCTCTACTTTCTGGATGACTCATGTTGCTACCATTCATTTTAATAGGTTGAATGGTGTGTTGGTAATCTTCGTCCTGTGTCATGAAACAAAAAACACAATGTACATACAGATCTTAGGCACATTATAGAGTATGTAACATCAAATTACAAAGACCATTCTCCACACAAGTCTTATTGCAGCCTATGAAAATTTAAAAGAGCACCATAATGACAATTATGCAATACGAAATATAATTTTATCTTCAAAAGATCCTAACTTATCATTGCTGAATCCTCTTGACAAGTCTAAACATAAAGTATAATTCACAAATTATTAAATATGTCATAGCATCGTTACATAAGCATTTTATCAACACAATGGAATCTAGACTAGGAATGCCATTCATTGTACATTGACGTTGCCAGCTCGTCCCTCCATCTACGCCATTGTTGTGTGGAGATTGATTCCTCTTCGTATGCTTCTCCTCCGCCATCGTCTCCTCCGCCATTATTAGCACTCGGAGGAAGATCAACTCGAACTCCTCCGACCCCTCGTGAAAATTGATGAAGTTATGCAGTAAGAAACAAGCCAGTATAATTCGGTATTGTACTTCAATAGGGTAGGACTGCGAAGTATGGCCCAACGCTTCTTGACTATTGTGAATGATCGTTCGATAACATTTATGGCCTTTGCATGCTTCATATTGAAATACTCTTCCTTGTTCCGCGGAGCCCGATCATCCACTCCCCATTCATTCAAATGAGAACGGACGCCTCTATACGGAGTCAAGTAGCCTTCTTGAAGGGCATAACCACCATCGCATAGATAATAGTTTCCTACATGTCATAATTAACAAAACAATAACATCATACGTGTTTAGAATTTAGAAGACCAATGTGTGAATTTAGGACAACTAATATAAAGTTTACATATCCTAAAATTATCGTGAGGCACTTTAAATCCTATATCTCTAAAATTGGCATTACGGAGAATTCTGGAATCATTCGCACTACCCTCCCACCCACTTAGAACATAGATGTAGTTAAGGTAAAAGTCACAGATGCCCAGGAGATTAACTGTATAGTTGCCATTACGGTCACGGTAACGTCCTTGATCAACAACCGGAACTGTAACTTCAACATGTGTACATCTAATGTCCCTAAGCACCCCTAAACACACACAATGTTGCAAATTTTATATCAACGGCCAAGAAGTCATATTATAATAAAATGTATACGTACAAAAAGACAAATATAGATACCTTGAAGCACTTCAACCTGTTATCCGTGTAGTTCTCATCAACTATTTTGGTACGTGCGAGAAACAAAGGGTGCAGCTTGAGAACGACATTGAGAACCTTATGAAAATTTTTACTAATTGTCCGACTCGACCTAAGGTAAGCGCGTTTAACTACACGGTGTTTTTCATGGTGTCCTAGAATGAACAAGAAAGGTGCCACCGTTTCAGCAACAGTGCAATTTCGAGTACTCCTTAGACCCCCACTCACCTGTAACAGATTACAAAAAATAGACAGTGTTCCCCTATTCATCCTAAGTAAGTCGTGACACATCTCGTCATCCACGCCTATAACTTCTCTCAACTTATAAATCTGCCTAGGGATTCTAGAAAAAATGCTATAATAGCCCTGAAAACATGTGTGTTGTGTTGGAGACAAACTTTCTTTGATGTGCATGTACAACATGCTAACAATAAAAAAAACACCATATAAATATTCATAAGCTCATTCAACACAACAAAAATCTCCTCATCATCGCGGTTTTCATCAGCTATATCAACATCCATCCTACGCAAAATCATTTCATAATTAATTCAACGTCCACCAATCTATAAGTAAGAAAATTAAAATAACGTTGTAAAAGCTTATTTTTTGTTGGCTACCCTAACAATCAATCGTTATAAAGAACCAACTTTCAAAGCCAATATGCATTCAATAAGTAGCATATATCACACCATAACAACCAAAATATGAATCAATCCAATGAATATGTACGCAAGAACTTGCATCAGCAAAGACTTTCTAAACACCACCTACATAAGAACCACTTTCTTTTATATTCTTTTTCAATGTCCCTCTCTCCATATCCAACCAACCACTTTACTTTCGGTATCATGTGTCAATTGGTATGAAAAACAAAGACACGCAATCACATTTTTGAAAAAAATTGTTATTATGTGTCAAGCCACTAACAAAAGCAAAAGATTAAAAAAGAAAACAAAAAATGACACCCAAATAAGGGGAGCAATAAGACAGAGGTCATACTAACCTTTCTTGAAAAACTCGACTTACAAAAGAGTTATTTGGTAATAAAATTAGTTGATATGTATAAGTGGCATCCACCAATTAATGTAAATCATGTATATACTAGTGAAACCCCACTTAACTATATTACACAATTGGTCCATTTTATCTAATGTAGGGCTTCTCTGTCATCACAAAGTTTTTACAAGGAAAAAAAAAACAAACCAGATGCTAAAGAGTGATAATTTCATATTTGAGTTGAATTTTTTGAAGCGAAATTATGACAGTAGATATATATACATCCTGCATGCATTCTATGTGCACGGAAAATGAAAGTGATATTGACTATGTAATGAATGTAGGAGAGCACTAGTATGAATTGACTTGATCTCTTATCATAAAATAATCACATCTAATTAATTTTAAGTTCTAAGTTCCAATATGATTTATCCAGATGGGAAACAAAAATAAAAATGTTACATGGGAAAGAAATTTTTATGAGTTTTTCAAACTATGAGTTAGCTACAAATTAGCACCAAAACATATCATCTACTTCAATTCCTCTGTTTTCGAGTACAATACGAAATTAACCTAAATTAATTTTTTTTTAAATAATTCATTATTATATTCATCAAATTAAAAAACATTGTCTGATTGGTGCGATGTGCAATAACCTTCAAAGATTGTAGTTAAGTCAAAAAGTGGATTCATGTGTCTTTATCAAGTACATGATCTTTTCAAAATTTTAACAAAACTATAAATTATTAATAAACCCAAAATAAACATATCAAAGTACATGAAATTAAGGATTAAATGCGGATAATGATGCGCAAAAGTATCATCTATTTCTTTTAAGAAGATGTGGCATGTTTGTAGAGCAGAAGGAAGTTGCTCTAATTTCAACATTCGAATCACTAAATCAGATATCAGCGCGCAGAGAATTCATCGGAGTCGAGGTTCTTACCTTCGCGAATGGTGGATGTCAGGCGCGGCAGAGTCGAGGTTCTTACCTTCGCCAATAGTGGATGTCGGGCGTGGCACAAGAACCCCTATGTTCTTCTTTCCATCGTCATTCAATCTGCGAAGGGGAGAAGGAGTATTATTTTATTTATGGTGTGGATTAAATTTGAAATGGATCTAACGGTTAAGATCGTACAGGTGCACTGGTGCACCCGGTGCAACACAGTTGGACTCTTAATTTTATCCTTCCACATTTTGAGGTTGAGTAACCCTGCTTTAAATATGTTTAAACCCGGGCAACAAAAGCCCGTGGATTATCCCTCAATTGCAACCTTCAAAGTAAGCGATCCTTAACTAGGGTTCAACAAAGGATAACCCTTGTTAACCTGCAAAGTAATCGAACCCTTAGTATTATAGCGTGAACAGTAAATCAAGATAATGGGCAGCAATTACAAAAATACCCTTCATCTTCCTCCCATCATATTTTCTCGTTTCTCAATAGAATTAAACTTGCTCCTCTTACCAATTCGCAGAATTCGTCAAGCAATTGAAGTCACCCAATATTATCAGCCATTCTCTCTTACGTGAGAATTTTCACTTTTGGTCCCGCAAGATACGTAACCTCTTCAAAATGGTCCAATACTTTCACTTTTAGTTTCAAATAATTATTTCTTTGCAGACTTGATCCCATAAAACTTCACATTTGTATATTTAGTCCTATACAACTCCATTATTAGTTCCAAAAATTTAGATTCATATTTTATTTTATTTTATATTTATTTACTTATTTATTTATTTTTATTTTTTCTTTTTAATGTTACCAAATTATTAGTAAATTCAAAAAAGACATGCCGAAAAAAAAAGAATAAAATAAAACATGAATATATACTTAAAATTATTTTATTTTATTTATTTATTTACTTATTTATTATTATTTTATTTTTTATTTGACAATTAAATCTGTGCAAACTTGGTCCGATAAAACTTCAACCTTACATATTTAGTCTAATACAGATGTATTATTGATCCAAAAAATTTAGATTCATATTTTATTTTATTTATTCACTTACTTTTTTTTAATATAACCAAATTTTTATTGTTTTCAAAAAGACATGTTCAAAATAATAATAATAATAATAATAATAATAATAAATAAATAAATATGATATAAAGTAACACTATTGGTTATAAGAATTTAGATTCATATTTTATTTTATTTGTTTATTTATTTATTTATTATTTTATTTAATGTTACATTTTTATTACTTTTTAAAACATGTTCAAAATAATAAAAATAATAATTATTATTATTATTATTGTTACAAGTATTAAATAAATAAACATAAAATAAACATAAAATATGAATTTAATTTATTGAGACCAATAGTGCAATTGAATGAGACTAAATATGCTAGGTTGAAGTTTTATGGGATCAAGTGTGCAAATAAATAATCGTTTGAGACTAAAAGTGAAAGTATTGAGACTACTTTGAAGAGGTTATGTATCTTGTGGACCAAAAGTGCAAAATTCCCAATCATGTAATCTCCATTTCTCAAATTCCAAAAGAAAGTATTTTGTTGTTTTGATAGTTGAATCACACGTAATTTAAACTGCTTGTCGTTCTTTACGCATAAATTTATTTGGTTCTTGCTTGTCTTCAGAATATTTTCGTAGTTGATTGGTAGGTGAGATGCTAAAGCCTGATGGCCATTGGGTCGACACTAGAGATATTAATACGGTCAGGAACCGTAGGTCCGACCTGTTTAACTCAAAAAAATGTAGGTTTAGATTTATATAAGTAGTGGCCCGTTTAAATCAGGTCTTTTTTGGCCCGGATCGATTAGCCCGCGACTCTATAGGGCTAGCCCGTAGGTTAATATGACTGACCCGGTTAGCCCGATTAAATTTTTTATAATAAAAAATTAATTAATAATATACTTCAATTATTAAAATTAATAATAATTTTTTATGTTAACAAATAATTTCTATTGATAATTATACCTAATAGTAATTTAATACCCTTTAATTTACTACATTTTTGTTGGTTTGTATAAAATAATTTAAGAATAAAATATGTGAGACATTTTAAAAAGTAATATTGAAAATAAACTATCTTAATTCACAAATAATATTAATGTATTTGGAATCTTAAAATTCTTTTTATTTTTTACGTATAAACTTATAAATTTATAGTTCATTATTAATGTTAACGTTTAATTATGTTTTAAATTAAATTAATATTTTTTTAGCGACTCGTTAGTGGCCCGTTTAACTCGATTCCCGCTAGGGTTAGGGTTAGGTTCGCATAAATGATGGTACGTTTAACATGGACCGCTTAACCCGTGGCCCATATAGCCCGTAGACTTATATGTCTGCCCCTGTAGATTCAGGTCTAGACCGTTTAATATTCCTAGTCGACACCCATGCTTCAAAAATGCAGAAACTATTGAATCTAATTTTTTTCAAGGAGTATTTATTTTCAATCAGTTAAATTGTGTTATTATTATTTAATTGATGCTTAGTTTTATTAGATTTGAGTTTAAATTAGGTTTAGAGTGTTTACTTTAAATTTTGAGATGTACCAGAATTTCTTTCTTATTCTTCTGGTGCATTACTTCCGAATCTTTGCAAATTGATTTTTATTTAATTATAATTTAGGTTTTATGAAACAATATCCATTGATTTTCGAAAAACTTCGTTCATAAATCGTGTAATTTCATTTTCACAGCTTCATGGCATTGAGGGTATGAATGAGTGAAATATGTTTGGAATTACAGTATCCTTCTCTCTATAGTATAGAATAAAAACGATGTTTTCGTAATTCTGTAATGTATAAGGGTATAAAATTAATACCACATCTGTCCAACGTACCATTTTTTGGGGTGTCACGTATTTTTATTCATTCTATTTTTTTAACTTTAATTACTTTTTTATACTTTATTCATCATTTCCAATAATTTTATTCACTTTTTTTTTTTTAAATTACTAATTTATACCCGCTTGAAATCATCTTCGAATCGAAAAAAAGTTCTTTGGAATAAGTCTGAACTTCTTGGTATGGAGTATTGGGGAACTTTTGGTTAGCGGAAAAGCAGAGGTGAGTATTCTCCGCAACTTGTGTGTTCGTTGGACGTTCGATTATCGATTTTGATTTGGGTCAGTAATTTTTTTCAATAATTAAATTTCGATTATCACTTCACTCCCTTGACAGTGTCTAAGTTTCTCCACAGTTTGATGCTGCCCTTAACCGACGACCTTCGGGTAGCCAAAGGTACTCTTCTTTGAGCAAAGCATGTCTATGATCTTTGAGTTCACCTGCGAAATTCCACTCTTCTTTTTAATGTTACACTTCTGCTTTATCTGGGCCATTTGTTTTCCACATTACAAAAACAACTGGGTTGTTTTCGTTGCGGGTGAACTAATCTATTGTTCGAAGCTATTGCCCATTAAGTGTTTGATAAATTGCCTATGACAAACTCACACATGATAGTTGTAAAATATGTCGTACTTTCAAGTGCAATCAATATTTTCATACCTGTCTACCCTTTTCTCTTGTTCTTATCTTTTTTGTTAATTTTATGTAAACTGCACGGTGGTCAGCTGACCACCACAGCTATCACTTCAAATCTAAAAGGCATGAAACTTGAATGGTTGTTTTACGAAACAAACTCTATTGCTTTGCAGAAGCAGCTTCAACATTCTCTTTTTAAGGTACTATTCTTGAATTTTCTCATGATCTTGTCTTAATACATTCATATTGCTTTTGATTTTGAGATGCTTATTTATATTTCCTGTTACTAAGTGGTTCACCGGGATACGAATTTTCTCATGATCTTGTCTTAATACATTCATATTACTTATGATTTTGAGATGCTTCTTTATATTTTCTGCTACTAAGTGGTTCACCTGTGGTTTCGAGTCATACTGGTTTCTCCTTCCAAATATTACTGCAGCATGTTGTTTGAAGTAATACAAGTTGTCAGTGGATTCCACAATGACCTTACTTGAACATTGACATTAATTCTACGTTTCAAAAGAAACACTTCATGTTTTCGGAATTGATTCTGCTCCCTCCTTCCCATAACTGTTTTTGCATTCTCAATTTTCGTTGGTCCCGTAAAAGTTCACATTCCTAAATTGGTAAAAAAGTCAAAACAATTAACATTATTCATACACTTTATTTACAAAAATACACATTTATCTAACACACCTAACACAGTTTACAATTTATTTAGTACCTAAAATACTCCCAAAATCAACAACTTTCTTAATCTACATGCAAAAAAAAAAAAGTGAAAACAGTTATGGGAAAGAGGGAGTATTTATTTTATATTACCCTTGCTCATTTTGGTGAAACAGAGTGATTATAGTTACAAGCATATAAACGTAATAGCATATGTATGAGTTCTCTACTTTAGCCCTCAAATTTGAGAATCATATTTTACCCTCTTGTGCTCTCTATGGGGTTATTTTATGTTCCCCTATGCTTTTGCATTTTGCTTTAATTGTTTGGAGAATATTACTAATTTCATTTGAATGGTTACCATGTGTTTTTCTTAATATATAATTTTTTAAAGAAAAGAAAATGCCTAAAGGTTGTACAACAGATCATTACTAGAAATCTTAATACTCTGGTTTGCAAATTAATCAAGTGTAGCTCCTTTTAACTTAGTTTATTTATGATTTGTACTAAAGAGAATTAATAATCTGAGCTGTAGGTGTATTTAGAATCATTGTGTGGGCCAACTATTGTATTTGTCATTAACAACATACTTAGTAGAATAGTAGTATCCTATGTCACACTATTTTGCTTGTTAAGAAGCTGCTGATATTAGTGAGTCTATATGAAAAAATGACACTCCTTGCCGGGTCCACACCTTACGAAGTAAGGCGCCCACAAACTAGTATTAATATAATTTATAAAACACTATACAATATTAATCTCATTTTTTATACATTCTACCAAACAAACTCACTTATTTCATATTACCCCCTTATATCAATACCCATATTACTCATCCCCATAATACTTCTTTATCTTATCTCACCTATCAAACTACCGTTAATATATACCTTATTTTGATGATTTGTTTTTCCGTGCAGTTATATAGCGAGTAGGGATTGCGTAACAAGGTTGCATTTTTCACTTATATCAAGATAATTTGCTGGAGCAGCAGTGTGTTGTCCAGTCGCCATGGGAGAAGCTACGGAGCACAGTCTGCCTGAAAACGTGCGAGCAACGGTGTTAAAGAAATCCGAGTCTTTAGATGATTCATGTTGCAAAATCGAGGGCTATGATTTCAACAAGGGCGTCAACTATCAAGAGCTTTTGCAGTCCATGGCCGTAACCGGATTCCAAGCCTCCAATCTCGGCGAAGCCATTCAGCTTGTTAACGAAATGGTTTGTCATTTTTTTTTAATGAATTTGGTCTGAAACTTTCAAATTTGTTCCTTTAAAATTCCTACTTATTTTTCTTGCTTAGAATTTCCATAAGTAAGATAGGATGAGTTTCCCTTTGGCTGTCAATTTATCTCATGGGTGTTGGTGTTTTGAAATTAGGGTTCCGAGCTGTTAGTTGAAATCATGAAAATGTGTTCTCGATTTTTTATATGTTGGCTTATGAAGAGCTATGCTATTTGAAGGCAGAATGAACATGTTGGAAAGTGTTATGTGTTTTAATGGAGTATGTGACGGTTCTTGAGATAATTGAAGATTTCCATCTTTATTGTGTTAATGCCGAGGGTTTTACTGATTGTTATATGAGTACTTAATGATTATGGGATTTGAAATATGCTTTTTCTTGGTGATTCCATGTTTAACTGTGGTTGAAGCTAGATTGGAGGCTCTCCGATGAGACCCCAGGAGAAGATTGCAGCGAGGAGGAGAAAGACTTGGCTTATCGAGAATCTGTGAGGTGTAAAGTATTTATTGGTTTTACATCGAATCTGATTTCCTCTGGCATTCGAGATATAATCTGTTATCTTGTGCAACATCATATGGTGAGTGGTGTTTGGAAGCCATTTTTTATGGCTTTTATATATAATTGTATTTGAGTCACTCTTTAGATACTGATCGTACTGCATCTTACATGATGTGTTTAAAATGGAAGATTAACGTGGTGAAATTATGATTATGAGAATAAAAAATAAAAAATTAAAATACCATTGTGTGGCTAAATTATTTTGATTCTCTATTGGTGCTTAATTAGTTGCCTTAATCCCTAAACATTCTGAAGTCTTGATGAAATAGCTATCGAAACCATTTTGTTATTATGTGTTAATATCATGCAATATTATCTGATTTCAGAGATGGGTTTAACATTTTTTGAACTTGTGGTTTCTCAAGTTAAATGTTCGGTTAAGTGTTGATGTGTCTGCAGGTTGATGTAGTGGTAACTACGGCAGGTGGTGTAGAGGAGGATCTTGTGAAATGTCTTGCACCCACTTACCGAGGTGACTTTTCCTTGCCTGGTGCTCTTCTTCGTTCAAAGGGTTTGAACCGCATTGGCAACTTGTTGGTTCCTAATGATAATTACTGTAAATTTGAGGATTGGATCATACCCATTTTTGATCAGATGCTGGATGAACAAAATTCGCAGGTAATACTTTCACTGGTTTCCTATTTCAATCTATCTTCTTCTGTTCAAATAGTAATTAGTACTTTTTGCATCAATTAGTTGTCCTTATACTCTCTCAAGTCTCATCTGTGTTCATTGATTAGATGGTACTAGGTAATTGAAGTCTCTCTTAACAAAGACTATGCTTCTTTACTTCTGTTTAATTGATTCTAAGAATTGAAGCTCCAAAGGCTTGCAACTTATCAGAGGTAGTTTAGTGTGTGCACTTGATGGTTGTGATCCGTGACATGTTATGGTTTGGCTGCCCTTGTAATTGTATTTTGGACTAGGAAAACTGAAAAAATGATTTTGCTTGATCCTTTGAGGCTTTGTTTGCTAAGTCCAAAGCATGCATATAATATAACTTTATTTAATCTATTCAGAAGAAAAATGCATCGTGGATCTTAATGTAATCTGGACATGCTTAGAACTTGGTCCAATGGAAGTACTGTCTAAATACCTAAGCATCGGTTAATATTAAATTTTCCAAAAATAGATTTCTGAGTATTTATTTTTGCTTATGTTATTGTTATGATATCTCGCATTGGTTCCATGCAAAAGTGTGGAAGGGCATATTAGTGGGGGTCAGCCCTTTATCTTGCCCTTATTTGGCTGATAGGTTTTTGGTGAATCCAAGACCTTGTGCAAACACTTTGCTCAACAACATCCAGGATGCTACAAGAAATTCAGTTTCGAAGATTTGTTCTTCATCTATCTATGCAAAACTGAGAAGCATGTTTTTCTTTGAGAAAAAACACACGGAGCTGTTTGTTCTTTATCGATCTAAAGAGAGTCTTGGAAGTTCTTGTGAATGTTGTTTGTGTTAATCCTTCCTTGGAGCATCATTTCTTATGTGAGCTTACAGCAACTAATGGACAGCGCTCCATCACACTAAAAGCCTTTGCTGATTTCATGCCAAAATGGACCGCACAAACCCAAAATGGCAAAACTATGGTTGAAGGTATAAGGGTTGACCCCCCACTTATAAGGCCCTTTGCACTTAGTGTGGAATCGATGTGGGATATTTTAACAGTTTCTGTGTGTTAGTGTGCACCTGCTGTGCTGCTTGCTTTTTTTTTTTTCTTTTTTTTTTTTTGGGTATATTTCAAGTTTTGTTTACTATTCACTTTCAAGTTATTCATGTGTACTTCTTATGCTTAAATTTATATAAAAAGATAGCCATCTGGTTTTCGTGACAAACAGTTCTCATTCCATACTTTCCTTAATTTAATTTTGCAGAATGTGTTATGGACTCCTTCCAAAGTAATTGCTCGCCTGGGAAAAGAAATCAACAATGAAACTTCATACCTGTACTGGGCATACAAGGTATATGATTCTGCAAGTACTTTTAGTTAAGCACAATTTTCTGTCCTTAACTTCTATTTTGTGTTGTTTATGTGTTCCTAACAGTTATTGGTCCTTGTGAAATAGCTAAGTAGCTATGAGCTTTTGGTGCACTTTTGCATTGTACCTTGTTTCAAGCTGTGTAGATAATCCTTTTAAATTCTACCCCTACTTTTCCCCTGGGTTCGCCAGTTAAATTATATTTTTATCCACACCCCAATTTAGGGTTGACAGTTTATCTTAAATGGCTGTCTCATGTTGCAATATTGTATGTGTTTGTGAATTATTAGAAGAATGTGTGTTCCCTCCAATATTGTTAAAATGCTAGGTTTTAGGTTTAAACATTTAAAAGCTGGTTATTTTTGTTATCCCACTTAGATTTAGCATACTGGGGGAATCAAGATTTGATTTATCAAGATCAAGTTCTTTAATATGTGATATTCTCATCTATCCCTCCCATGCAGAACAATATTCCTGTTTTCTGCCCTGGCTTAACAGATGGTTCACTTGGTGACATGCTGTACTTCCACTCGTACAAGAATCCTGGTTTAGTAATTGACATTGTACAAGGTGGAGTTCTACTTCCGATTACATCCTTTGCTAATTATATATCTCTAGTCTAGGGTGATCGACAGTGCATGCGTTCACAGATATTAGAGCTATGAATGGTGAGGCCGTCCATGCTGGGCCAAGGAAGAGTGGGATGATAATTCTTGGCGGGGGACTTCCGAAGCATCACATCTGCAATGCTAATATGATGCGAAATGGTGCTGATTATGCGGTGTTTATTAACACGGCACAGGAGTTCGATGGAAGCGATTCTGGTGCCCGTCCAGACGAAGCTGTGTCCTGGGGCAAAATTCGAGGTTCTGCTAAGACTGTGAAGGTTTGAGCCTCCTCTCCCTCCCTTTCTCCCTTGTGTATATGAAAAGGGTGTGAATAATTCGTAGGCTGCTTTAATTTTCTATTGTATACGCAGGTGCATTGCGATGCTACCATTGCCTTCCCTCTGCTGGTTGCTGAAACATTCGCAGCACAGAAAAAGAGGTGCTGAAACAAGCTCTTGATTATGATTTATGTTACATGATGAGTGTTAAAATTTAGCTATACAATTCCAAGTTCCAACATTAAAACATGTTTTCTACCTCTTGACATGTGAAAAAACTCATAATTATTTTTTTAAAAAAATAAAAAATCTCATCTTAGCTCCCATTTACCCTACGTCTAATATGCCGACCATAGATAATTTTGGAATCTCAAGGGTGTTGTGTTCATTTTATACCCATAAAAATGGCAAATTAAATCCTTTTAATGTTTGGAGATGAAGTAATTTGTTTGGGGCATACTGTATTGGTTGCAGATGAAATCCCAAACATTAGATCTTGTATTTTGTAATTTAATTTTTCCCCTCAAGTTTCAATATTAATTCAAGGTATAATTGTTGTTTCACTCCATGTTTGTCTTCTTTTAATTCAGCTATATGTGTGTATCTTAACATGTAATGTAATTTTGGAAATGAAAAAACTTGTGCGTTCTGGTTATGTGTTTACATCAAAATCAAAATAAATATCAACATGGAATAATATTTAAGTACAATTACTTAGGGCTGCACCCAATATATGACTAAGTAAAATTATATCAAAATAAATATAACATGAAATTAAATAAATTAATAAACAAAGATGGAAACTTCCTTTCAAAATAATGCATCCATTAATAATATCTATGAGGTGATAGGAATTGGTGGAAAGCACAATTTCTGAAATAATATCTCCACAACTATTTTTCTTCAACTTAGCTTCTCAAATGGGTCTACAATTCACATCTCAATGGTAAGTACTCCCACCGTAAACCATTTTCGTTTATTTAAGTTTATTTATGGGTGAGGTAAGCAACATAATTTTGATGGTGGTGTTTACAATCTTTAGAGTTTGGATGGGGGTTACTTTAGTATTTTAATAATAATAAACATAAGGAAAATATATCAGTCTAACATTCGTGAAATAAATAAAATATGAACGATAACAGTTTAATGATAATTGAAAATAATAGAGAAGTAATACTATGAACTATTTTATGAATAATTTAGTATAATTAAAAAATAATAAGAGAGAGTTTCTTGTGAGATGGATTGACTCATTATTAAAATATATTTACCATATATGTAAAGTATGATTATTTGTAATTAAAATATGCCAATAAATTATTGTACAATAACATTTTAAAATCATACTTTAATTCATCATCCATCATTATACAAAACATACTTTAACAATCATTAAACATATTTTATTTATATAATAGACATATTTTAACACGTCTCACATATGGTCTCACATGAGTAGCGTCTCGCAAGAGACTTTGTCAAATAATAATATTCACTCTATCAAAGTTGACACATTTTCTTTTTTGGTTTGTTCCATAGAATTGACATATTTCCTTTTTAAGTACATGGAACCCACTAAAAAATAATTAATTTTTATTCATGGGTCCACATACACCTCGAATACAATTATACACTATACATTAAATAATATTTCTTTCATTTTTCTATATATTATTGTTTAATCTTTGTGGGAAAAAAATGTGACAACTTGTCCAAACACAGAAGAGTAATATTATAAAAGTGGAAAATTGTCTTTACCACAAAAATGTTCTACTATATACTATCTTTATTTTCTCTAACTTTTGAATTCTCATTTTCGACTCTCAAATGCATTATCAATTTGGAAAATTTTCCAATAAAATTCCAAAATTTGATGTATATCTCAATTTTAAACTTCATTTTAAAAATATTTTACCTTTTTACTTAAAATAAGGCAAGTGGTAATTTTATTTTTCTCTGAATTCAATATATATTATAAAATAATAAAATTTCAATAAAGACCGTGTATGTTTATATAATGATTTGATTTGAAAGTGTATAGCATTTTTTTTTTAATTATCTTGTGTATTAAAATGAAAAAATAAATTTTATTATAAGTCTTAAATTGAGAAAAAAAATATAAAAATTGGGTCTTTGAAAAAGATAAAATAGAAATTTAAAAATTGAATTGAAATTTTAATAAAACAGTTCTTGAGATATAAACTAAAAATCATGTCTTGACACAAGTATTTGGGTTTTTGTAGAATCTATATATTTGAGCTTACCTCACGAATTCATTTTCCAACTAAACAATAAATTTAAGACAAACTCTTGTGAGACGTTAATTACTTGAGACGATTTGTGTGACGTATTAAAGTATGAGACGATTTATGAGACGTGTTAAAGTATGTATATTGTTTAGATAAAAATATGTTTAATGATTGTTAAAATATGTTTTCTAAAGTATGTTGAATTATGCATTAAAGAATGATTTTAGTGTGTTATAATTTGATTTATTATTGACATACTTTAACGGTAAATAAACATACTTTATTTATATAATAAACATACTTTAGTGATGAGTCGACCCGTTTCGTACCCGTCTCACAAGAGAGTGACTCTAAATTTAAAATAAATACCCTCATCCGTCCCGCCACAAGAATTACATTTTACTAATTAGGGCGTCCCGCTATAAGAGTTACATTTTCTTTTTTAGTAGATGAGACTCAATATATCAATCACTTTATCTTTATAGAGCCTACACACAACACTAATGCAATTACCCACTATACATTAAATTATTATATCTTTCAACTCACTACACATTAAAATATTATATTTGTTAATCTCCGTACAAACCGTATACGTAACTCTTTTTGGAGAGTAGATTTAATATACTATTAGAAAAGAATTCAAATTTACAATCATCTATTTTTTCCCACAGCCTACGGCCCTATATTGCCAATGAAAATTTACATAAAGGGCTTTTCCTTCTTCTCTGATTGAGTGTTAACTGGTGAAGTAAAACAATTACAGAGAAATGGAAAGAGAAGAAGAAGATGATATTGTATGCTTGGACGAATCTTTCTTCATGAATGACAAGTATGCACTCTGCTTCTCATATGTATATATATTAAACGTATTTATTTTATTTTATTTAAAATTTCCCTGCTGTTTGTAGCTATCAACTTACGAGATTTTCATTTGGATCGCAAGTTCTTGAACTCTATTGCCTGCAATCTGCTTCAAGTGAGATTTCCGTTTCTCCCTAAATGATTCTGAAACAAAAGGGATGTTTTTTAAATTTTACATTTGCTACTGTTTGATTTTTATGTTTAACTATATGTTCTCTGTTACTCAATTGTTTACCATCTTACTTGCTGATTGAAAAAAGGAACCATCTAAACAAACAGGCATATAAATTGCTTCAAAATCAATTTGAGTACATGATCCTGATGTGCAAATACTGTATGCAGTGTGAGATTGGCCAGCATTCATTCAGTTCATGCTGGGAATGATGTGTGAATGGATATCTTGTAGGATATAGAGGAAGGAATTTGTAATTTGATGATCCTAATAAGATAAAGTGCAAAATTATTGTGGGAGGGAAGGGGTAAAAGTCACCAGATAACTTGAGAAAATTTCCTGATGTAAAAGAGACGATCGTGGTGGTTCCAGTTGAGAACATTCTGTGGCTCCAGTAGTATCTTGTGAAATATTGGGTATTGAACATGTTATCTTGATGAAAATGCATGAATGAGTTTTTTAATGTACAGGACCTTGATGTATGATTTCTGTGGACACATATAATTGGGCCTTTTCTTCGTTCGGTTTCAACATTGATTGATTTCCATTTAATCTTTGATCCGTTATACTATCTGCAAGCATTCAGTACAAAGAGTTGAGGTTGCATTAACGGTGATGCTGGATGCATCGTATAGTTCATTTCATGAAGTAAACTTGATACTGGAAAAGCTAAAGATATGTTGCATAAAAAATCTATATTATACACTGCATAATCCATATGGCAGCTGATTTTGATTTGACGGGGCAGTTGGTATGGCCCGGAGCGGAGCTTCTGAATGATTATCTCTTAAAAAATGCTGACATACTGCAAGGATGTTCTGTTATTGAGCTTGGCTCTGGTGTTGGTTAGTGTCAAAGATCTATCTCATTCCACTTGTTTTCTACAGTTGCTCTGAACTTGATGAGTGACCTTCAGTTTGTGCTATGGTCATCAACTATGTCACGTAATTTGCATCTTTAGGAAATGATGAAATGGAAGAAAAGTTTCAGTTATTTATCTAGATATTCAATCTGCCAATATACTGAATTATGTCAGCCACATAAAGCAAACTATTAGTTTCCTTTGCATATTTTTAGATGACAAGTATGCAAAACTTCTGTTGTGTATTTGGAACGCAAGTGAGTTGTTTCAATAACGTTACTTTGCAGAAAGCAAATATAAAGAAAATTAGTGAAAGCTGTTTCTCAAAAGAAAAGAGTCAAGAAAATCTTTCCATTATGGAGCTTGTTGATAGATATACGATTCAGCTTGATCATAGTCATGCCACCAATAAAAGTGGAGGTCTTATTACTCGACAATATTTCAAGCGAGTTATTTAGAATAAATGAGTCTATAAGAAGTCTGAAGCATAAAATAAACCAACCTTATTTAGAATTTCCTTCTCAAACGAACTGTTTGCTGGATTGTAAAATGCAGGCATTACTGGTATTCTATGTTGCAGATTTTGTAGTGAAGTAGTTATGACAGACCATAATATGGAGGTTCTCAAGGCAAGGTTCTACTATACGCGTAATGCTCAGATATATCTTGAGTTGAGATCTGTTTCGGTTGACATGCTTAATTTATGGACTTGTTCAGATCCTAACAAAGAATATAGAGCTACACGATCCTTCAAAAAAAGATACTTGTTCTGCTGGTGAGTGAACAACTTTAGGATTAGTTCTAAATTGCAAAAGTGTCATCTTATTATATTCAGTCGATTGCAGAATTAAATTCTGAGAAATTAGAATGGGGGAATCCGGAGCAGCTCAACCATATATTACAAAAGCATCCAGATGGGTTTGATCTTGTTCTTGGAGCCGATATTTATATCCTCATTTTTTCTGTTAATTTATTACTAAAATCATGTTTAAATGGTTATTATACATCTTTTTCACAAATCCCTTTACATGATTTTTAACAAGGAAAGCACAGTGAATGAAGTTCCAAGGCTTACTCTGACTTATCTAGCCTGTAACTTATTCTGTGGTGTATGCCTTAATAGTTCTCAAGCTTTCAGCAATACAGTGTTCCTTTGCTCTTTGATACTGTGGAAAAGCTTCTCCATTTTAGACGTGAAAGAAATTGCAGATTCATATTGGCCTATGTATCTAGAGCAAGAGTGTAAGAATTTGCATTGATTATCATCTTTGATTCCTTGGAAGAATCTGGTACTCATTTGTTGAGATGGTCTTAAATACAACAGGCGTATGTATGCATCCGGGTCAATTTGAAATCAATTCTAAAAGGAGGCATGAAAATAAAACATACACGTATACAAGCTTACACCTTTTGCATATCAGACTGTCTATTTTGTTTGGATTAGTACCTTTGGTTCCTTGCTCTTAAAAGGATCAACCATATTTTCATGAATGAATTTCGTTTTTGCGTCTTGCAGAATGGATGATTTGGTTATCCAAGAGGCCGGTCGACATGGGTTGGTTGTGAAGGAAGTTGCAGGAACTCGTGCTACCGTAAGAAATCTTGGAGGTGTCATATATGAGATCACCTGTGCATGAAATTGGTGGCGGCATAAACACTTAAAACTCCAATGTTAATTGTATTGTTTCGCGTCATTGATCAGAATTATTCATTTCAGTTTTTTCCCTCTCTTCCTTTCTATCTTTCAACATGTGTGCAACAACCATCTTTGCTAATGCTTCATTCGATACACGAGATTTAAAGGGAAGAAGAAATTAAGTTGATTAATTTTCTTTTTTGCTGAAGTATACTCAATCCATGGATCAATCAAGTACAATGTAATATAATCAAATGTTACAAAAGCTAATTGCCAATTAGGTTTTAGCTTTATATGAGGAGAAAGCTTGTGTCCTTCAAAACTGAGGTGATTAACGCATTTTTGCTCTTGCAAAAAGCACTCCTGCCAACAAACCTGAGAGAGAGAGAGAGGGATAAATTAGCTGGTTTGTTGGGATCACATTACAGCTACATAATTCAGAAGAGTTCTCAGAAATTTACCAAAAAAGATGCTAGCAGAATTTTCTAAGCTTGTGCGTACTTTGAAAAGAAGGATACCAGCAACAGAAAGTGGTATCTTGTTTAGAGACCCCACTAGACTGCAAGATTGAAAAACAATAAGCAACAAGCTGTTTAAAATCATTTTAGCAGTAGTAAAATACAGATGAATCAAACAACTCCAGAAAAGGAGTGTCTCGTCTCGTCCAAGTAGAAGTAGATACATGGTCACCCCTCCGTTTCATTATCTCTTAAGTCTTTACTGATTTATAAACGTGATTCTTATTAACCAAACACATGAATACACTTCTTAATCATATTAACCAATAACCAATGACAGATGACATCTCTATAAACTAGAAGCACATAAAAAATTGAGATCACTAGGAGCACGCAAGTATCCATTCTCATATAGAGGGATTTGTCTGCATAAAAAACTAGTTGTGAAATTTTCACATTCTTGAGATGAGTAATAGTTTGTTATTTAGAAGAGTAATAGTCATCATTCTAAAGAGTAAATTTTCATGTTCTATATACTAAAATTCAAGTGTATTGTGTACAAGCTCCATTTTTATTTGTACCACTATTATGATCATGGCTAAAAATTTTAATATATAATACAACTATTTCCAAAGTGGTTGTGCCCTTGTATTTCTTAATTCAGAAGAAGAGTTTACCTGTATGTAGTAGCTCCTGTTTGATGGAGAAACCACATGGAAGTGAAGCTGATTGCAAGGCCCAAGATTCCACTAAAAGTGATAATCAGCCAGAAGGAAGGGATCCTCAATAAAGGTCTACAATTGGCGACAAAAGATCAGAGGTAACATGGTTAGCATAGAGGATGAGTATATTTATGCTCACTTTTAACACGAGGCGAACAAGCTACTACATTCTATTGTATATAGCAACTTGTCATTGTACCTCAGCTCTCAAGACAAAAACATTGGCATTATAGTTCTTAATATAATCTGAATAGTTTGGAGGAAAATTTTAGTATTTTCAAAGTATCATGGTTATTGTGAACATAAATGTTGGTGAAGAGAGAGGTTTGTTAGCAACAACATTCAGTGGCACTTTTTCTAACTGATTCAACCAAACTGGATACCAAAAGGGTTTACTTTTACACTAGCATTTCTGAAAATGTTTCTTAAAACTTATCAAATATGAGCAGTTTTTGCTCAACCAGACATAGAGCATGAAATATATAATAAATCCTTACGTCTGTAAAAGATAATCAACCTCATTGAACACAAAAATAAGCAAAATTCCTAGAGGCAGTGAAAGGCTGTTGTTTAGCATCACCATTGAGAATTCATTCAACTCTCCAGATTTTGTGACCTGTTTGGCAGTATCCATGACTCTACGTAAAGTCAGCTGCCACAGAAGGAGATTTCTACGTCAATAATCAAGGCCATACAGTAAAACAGATGAACATTCATTAGCTAGAAGTTCCAAGAAAATATAACAGCCCTTTCTTGAAAATTTTCGATGAGATTTCTGATGGTAATACATGTAGAAAATATAAACAAGACAAATGTAAATGGGATTGAGTACAAGCATAATTCTTAGTGCTGCTGAGATTTCACTACATAAAACCCTAATAAATTCAGAAATGATAAGCATGGTCAACCAAGATATACAAACATTCGATTTTTTGCAATATAAACAAATGGATTACAACCAGTGTGGCACTGTCTGCTGTGAGGAAAAACCACCAAGTAGGTAAACAAATAACTGTAGGCTATAGCAAGTACAAGCGAGATTTGGCATATGAAACATAATAACTTACGGAATATGATGCTGTCAAAAAACAATTCATAAACTGCCATGCATATCCAAAGGCATGAAATGAGAGATCCGTAAATCCTCCTGATATTGCTGAAATGATCTGCATAAGATTAACATGAATCAAAAACTTCACACCAATTTTAAATGAAGACAAACTTAATACGTAACTTGTAACAAATGAAATTCAGAACCTAGGAAACTTTTCACCACGTTACAATGGGAAGTACAGCAAAAGTAAACATTTAAAATACGCAAAGGACTTGGGTCTCTCTTCTGGGCGTATACATGCTTTTATGTTCTCAACAAGAACGAACTCCTTTAATCTCAGTAGTATGGGGTAAACTGATTATCAGTACTAATTTCAAATATACAATTTTCTAGAGTGTAGGGTAGCTGATGACCTATTTAGATATGCCTCTGAAAATTTAATAGTAATAAACAAGTGCATTAGAAACTACAAGTTTACCCAACTTGCACTCAAGGCATGACGCACCTTCGGGATTCCTCAAAAGAGTTTTATTAATTTAGGAATTATCAATGGGAAGTATAAGCTTTACTAAAATATGTTATTTGCCATAACATACCATTAAGAAAAGGGCTGCCCAAACTCTGTTATCATGTTGCTTGTTGAAAAGATACATTTCACCAACAGCAGTTATCACATTTGTTACGTTCTTCAGAACAGTAACCATTGCAACATTTATGTATTTTAAACTGCAGTAAACATGAAAAAGTTGTCAGGCAACATGTTTCAGGATGAAAGCAATCTGGATGTATGTCTCTGAGAGATGAATTTTATTTTTTATTTTAATTTTTTTAGATGAGCACTCTGACAAATGTTGGTAATGTTGAACTTAGGCAAATGGATACAGTAAATAAATCCAAAAGCAGGAAATATTTTAACAAAAGAAGCACCAAGAAATTAGAATGATGAGATAGTTCGCCACAAGAATAATTTAATTATAAGATCAACCAAGCCCTTTTAAATTAATCCTTTCATGCATAGGATATTTACTGGATGAGATCATCCACCAATGATGGCATTCAAGAAATCAGTCCATGAATACCACACTCTGCAAAGTCAAGTAAAATTATATTCTCCAAAACCACGCTCCCTCTGTCTCAAGTTATGGAACTACTAACCCATCATCATGATTATCGTTTATACTATATTAAAACAATGCTCATCACTCACTTTTTCAACTTTTATATAAAACTTGATAATGTCAACTCCAAAATTTTTATTTGGATGGAGAGTAATATAGCAAATAAAATGAAGAAACAACATTGAAGTATGCCAGTTCATAACTTAAATTTTTAATAGTATTTCCTAAATAAGAAGAGAACTAATGATAATCATAACTGACATAAAACTTTCACAGAAACAACCAGTCATCCAGGTAAGACATGAAAAAAAATTGGATGAGTAGAGAACCTAAAATGAGGTCTTGAGCGAGTAAAATTAGCAGACCTAGAGCACATATATGAAATTCATATATGCTGCATTGATGTATTGTAAGATTATTCATACTGTACATCACTAGAAAAAAAAAATCATGACTCTCTCAAGAACTGTAGTACAACGATCATGAAGAAGGCAGCTTATAACCAATCAAGAATATGCCAACAAGTGATGACTCTATACCAAAATAAAGAAAATCACTTTGGACATTGAGAAAAGGGATAAGAAAATTAAAAAAAGTAGTACCTAAACATGCTTGTGACCAGCATCCCAACAAATATAAAATTGACAGGCAACCAAACTCTGATTAATCTCCATGTGAGTGGCTCCGTCGTGATTATCCCAAGAAAACTCAAAATGAATACAATAACTACAGATACAAAATTCTGCAAGTATGTACTAATATTTGTCAGTTGATAGAATATAGAAATTATTTTAAATCAACTAAAGTGAGGTCGCTGCAAATAGTTTCTGAAATGTTATTATAGCGAGTACAATGGGAACTAGTATGGAAAAGGTAACCTGGTATAGCATCAACGATATTCCAGCATTAAAGTCATAACTGGAGAGGACATACTTGTTAACCAATATCATCCCACAGGAAGACAAACAGTAAGCCAGACCAGATAATAAGGCCGGATTATGCAATGCAAGTCTTCTTTTACTTCGAACTATCTTGTCTCTGTCTTTTTCGAACCTTCCACTCTCCACATCAGCCTCCTCGTAATTAATTGGATTCTTCATCGACAATGTAGCTCTGGAAAAGTACATAAAGTTGTAACAAATACTTACTCCAGTGGCAGAAAGGGAATTTTTAAATATTAATAATCAATTGCAGGAAGTAACAAGTATTAATTAATTCATTTAATTTAGCCACATTTCCAAATTAGAAAAAGCTGTATTCAATATGTTCAAAATGGAAGAAGGAATAATGTCAGAACTCTTATGTATGTATATTATCCAAGCACTAGCAGTGTAGTTATGAGATGATGGATTAAGCATACAGTTCAATAAAACGAATTATGTGAAGGTAATAAAGAAAACTAAAATTCTTGGACTGTGGACACCATTTTCAGGTCACCACAAGTTCCAAAAATTTCTGAGGAATTATGTGCGGAAGTATATAGAAGAACAAGTTATCAATTTCAAACTGAAATTTAGTACTTCTGTCTGGAATTGGGTTACATATAAAAAGGCTGGAATTTACAGAAAAGGGTTGATTTAAACAGCTGAAGGCACTACCTACATAAAATGGAGGAGGGTCTATGGGTGAGTGGAAAAAGAGAGCTCCAAGAGATTCATATATGTAGCAAGGACAGATTCATAAATTAAATTAAAATAACTATTGGTGTTTGGTCATTGGATCTTCACTTTTAACTGATAGACAAAGTTTTCATCATTACTTCAGAACTGATCTTTATGATATGATTTTAGGACAAGAAAAACGCAGAACATGTACACTACTTACATTACTGCAATCATAGAGGATTCATTGGGGTGGCAAAATGCTAACAGAATTAGAATGCTGAATGCTTATCTATCTCTGCAACTGAGGCTTCTAAGGGAAAGCTCTTTAATGTGAAGGAAACAGAAAATCATACCTGCTCGCAACTTCTCTTCTAACTGGACTTGAGACTGGATCTACAGTGCTGTTAAACTGATGATTTATAAGGCTTCTTTCTCCATGCGTGGATTCCATACCATAACTCAATGTTATGTTTCTCTAAAACGGTCAGACAAATCTAGAGCAACAAACCTCTTGAAAATGATCAATCATACAGAACAAACTGATATGGCATGTGCTGCATAAAGTAAAAAATAATATCAATGAATTAAAAGTTTAATACATATTGCTAGAAGTACAGTTTTCAAGACTAGTCATTATCCTAAGAAATCAATCCCTACTATAAAAATTCTGCAGAGAATTCTACTCTAAACATTAAACAGGAAGAGCACAAAATAGTTGCTTAGAAATTATCGTGCTAAATCTGGCTGCCATTAAATATGCCACAAAGAAAATTAATACCACACCAACCCAACCTCTCAACATTCCATGGGGGTCTATATTTACCTTTTATTAACTTTATACATATTGGCAGAGGCTATATACTTCCTAGAGTAATATTCTTCATCATGTTACATAAAATGGAAAATGGTTTCATATTCTACTCATCTCATCTATGCCTTTGCCACAATTCCAGCTTCCAACCATGGACAGACAACTAGTTCTTTTCATTCTCCCTTTAGATTTCTTCGAGAAAGTTGATATACTCTTCTTAGCCACTCTCTCTTACAAAAATTGAAGCATCAAAGTAATTTTTCAGCAAAAAGCAGGTTTCCATTATTAATGTCAAAGGAACAAAAGATGAATTAAACTCAATCAACTAAAATTACCGAACACAGAGAGAATCTAATAAATTAAGCAGTAATTCAAGTAAGCAGCAAACACATTCTTCAATCGATGATCCAACGTCTCATATCATACTCGTGAAAATACAGCTGCATCAGCTAGATTTAAGAGCAAAACCAGGAAAAAAGGAAGTCTAACGACGCAGGATTTCCATCAGTGAGCGGAATCTACTAGGGAAAACAATAAAAAAACTAGAAGAAAAATAGTTACCTAGGGAATTATTTGCAGTATGAAGAATGAGAGAAAGTGAGGAGAGGGTGTGAATTATTGTGCAGTGAATCTCCGGTGGAAACCCAGATATGAGCTACTTTATGTGAAATGAAAGTTGAGTACAGTTTACAAACCGTGATTATGACGCATATATATATCTCAGGGTGGGTGGGGTGGTGGGGGTGGGGGTGGGGGGTGGAAGTCAATTGTGAGGGGGAGAGAGAGACAGTGAATTGAAAAACTCCCACAGCATTGCAGTCTTTTCCGTTACTTATCCACTGACTCCACTACTACACCTCCCAAAGTATTTTGTTCCACATTCAATGAAGCTTATTTATAAACCTCTTCGATTAAATAGTACTGTTACAAAATAATATGATTTTATGATTTAATTTTTTTTACTTATTGGGTTTTGGAATGTTTAGTGATAACAATTTTGATATAAATAATTAGAGTACGATAGAACACAAGGTAATAGAATCACAACAGATCTTTACAAATATTTTCATCAATTTAGAAGAATTAAACTAATTCTCTTTTATCTAATTTGGTTTCCTTTTTATCTAATATATATATATTCAATCAATCTTGGTATTATATTTCTTATTACCCTCCCTAACGAAGTTTAGTACTCTTAACAATACGAAGTTTGAAACGTAAAAGCTCAACCAAGGGTCGAGCAAGACTTTTAGTAAATATATCTGCCACATGAAGATTGGAAGGTACAAAACGTGTATACAACTATTAGCTTGTGACAAGCTTGCGTATAAAATGGTAGTCTATGTCAATATGCTTAGCTAGCTTATATGCAATAAGATTTTGACTTAGAAACAATGCACTCTTATTATCACAAAGCAGCAAAATTCGAGCAACATGTAGGGCACGAAGTTCATAGAGAAGGTATGTAAGCCAAATTAATTCTTAGGCGGTGTTGGCAAGGGCACGATATTCAAATTTACAACTTGAGCGAGCTACGGTAGGTTGTTTCGTAGCACTCCATGAAAAAGTTACCGCTTAAGAAAATGGAGTAGCCATAAGTTGAGAGACGTGTTTCTATGCAATAAGCCCAATCCGCATCATAAAAACTTAAAATTGTATAATCTAGTGAATAAGAGAATTGAAGGCCATGATAGATGGTTGATTAGCCATTTGTAGTTGGGATGACCAATTACAATAATTTATCGAGCCCAAGGGAGGAAGGTGCTAGAGCTTAAGCGATATCACGTTTTTTGTAATTTTATAGAGACGAATCATCAAATGGTTGGTTGTTTAAACAAGTAATTTAAAAGTAATCAAAGCAAATAACCAAGCAATGATCAAACAAATAAAATGGATAAATGAAGGGTGGTTTTTCAAATTGAATAAAAGTGAGATTAACAACACTAAAGAAGTGGTAATTCTAGGATTCATGCATTAAACTCATATGTGTCAAGGGTTGAAGACTAAGGGCCAACACGAATTCCACCTAAACTTCCTCTCGGAATGGATAGGATGTAGATCCTTTACAAGGTCTCAAAATATCTCTAAGGTTGGTTCTCTATCAAACAATTTCAACTAGGTACTAAGTTCAATTAAAGAGTCCCTTTACACGATCAATTGATCTCTCGATCTAACAAATCACATGTTCTATCAAGGGGTTCTAAATCCTAAAGTATTTCTCAATCTCTTTACAATTTATAATTCACATGAGGTGTTTGATGAAATGATTCACTTAATTATCCTAAACACATAATTGGTTTCTCAATCTAATCAAATATTTAGAACAACAAAACACACAAATCATCATAAACCTCAAGATCTCAAGTATCAATGATAGAAAATCCATTTACCCAATCAACACATGAATTTAAATACATAAATCCCAAAATTATCCAACAACTTTCATGTTGCTAATCTCACAAGGGAGATTAGTCTACCATATTCATAAGGAAATTAATATAGACAATTAAATCCTTACAAATCATGACAAAACTATGAGGTTTAATACAAAGTTTGGATGAAAACTCCCTTGAAGTGCTTCAATGGTGATCTCCTTCTTTCCCTTTGCAATTCTCCTCTCTTTCTTATTCCTTTTCTTCAATTGGATGAGAATTTTGATGGTTGGATGAAGATAGATGGAATGGATGGTGAATGGATGAAAGGAATGGTGAAAAATGGAAGGAATTGTGTATGATGTGTGTGTGCAGCTTCAAAACCAGGGAGAGACTTCATCAAAAGTTGAAATATTGGGTATTTATACCCGTTGGGAGCTTCTAGAAGAATTCTGAAAATTTTCTGATTTTTTGCACCTACACGGCTCGTGTGCATGCACACAGCCTGAGTCGTGTTAGGGCTTTTGGTCAAGTTTTGACTCCAGACGGCGCACGACTCGTGCACTGAACACGGTCACAGAGTGGGCGTGTAGGTGTGTCTGATGCTGGCGCACAGCCACTCTTACAGGGCCGTGTGCGTGAACACGCCTTGTGTACTGAACACAAGCGGTCGTGTTTGTGCTGCATTTGCTTTCTTCTTTCGTCTCGACTCCCGACTCCATTTTTGCTCTCTTTTTACCTGTTTTTCACACGTTTAAGCTCATTCTCACACATTTCCATAAAAACACATAACATAACCAAATAGCACATAAAAATGGATAAAACACTATGAAAAAAGATATAAAAATACACTAAAACTAGATGAAAATACCACTAATCAATGGTGCCCTTAACATAACGTAGGATATGTTTAACAACCGTGTAGTGTTCAATAGTAGGAGATTGAAGAAACTGGCTGAGGTGATTAAAGTATAAGATAAGTCTGGACAAGTGATCATGAGATATTGAAGAGTACCGATGATAGAGCGATAAAGTGTGGGATCTTAAAAGGATTCTCCAGTACTAAAATATAATTCCCCGGTGTTAGCAGAGTGGAAACAGGCTTTGAGTCAAGCAACGAAGCACGAGTAAAAATGTCATGAGCATTGGCTTGTCCTAATTATAAACCATTTTCAGATTGAGTTACTTCAAGACTAAAATAGGGGTATTATGAAGGAAAAAAGAGAGATGTATCCGCCTTGCTGCAGATAAAGCCCAAACTAATTAAAAAAGTATTAAAGCGGTCAAACCACATACGAGGAGCTTGGCGAAGGCCATACAGATCCTTCTTGAGGCGACAAACATGTTATGGAAAACGAGGATCTAAAAAACCCGGAGTTAGGCCATGAAAACTGGCTTATCAAGAACACCATGCAAGAATACATTTTTCACATCAAGATGATGTAATGGCCAATGGCATTGCATCGCGATAGCCAAAATTACACGAACTGTGGCAGCTCAAACGACCTGACTGAAAGTATAAAAAAAATCAAAACTAGGAATTTGAGTAAAGCCCTTCGCTACCTAGCGAGCTTTGTAGCGATAAATTGAACTATCTGATTTATTTGGTGCGAAATACCCACTTCGAACCAAAAAAACATTTGCATTCATAGGATGAAGCATTAAGTCTCGAGTGTTATTTGAATGCAGTGCATCCATTTCCTCATGCATTGCGTTGAGCCAATTAGGCATTTTGAGAGCACTCTTAAAACTCTTTGATTCTTGAGAGACGAATAAGAAAGACAATAAATTAATGGATGCAATGTCCACAAAGTATTTTGTTTTAACAAATCCTGATTTTGAACGAGTACGCATGGGATGAGTATTATTAGGAGCCACAATTGTTGAAGGTGGTGAAATGATAGAAGGTGGTTGATGTGGGGAACTAATGGAGGGAGCAGGTGCATCTGACTGCGTATGAACATCAACGAGTTGCTACATAATATTTGTGGTTAGGGTTTTTGAAGCTAAAGTATGCAATTGATGCAAAGAATCTGATTGGACATCAGTCTCGGAAACATGCGGTTAAAGGGTAAAAAGTGGAAAAAAATATAATTATTATTATTATTATTATTTTCTTTGTTGATCATAGTAGCTGTCACAAGATATTTCTAAGTTGAGGGTTTTGTTCTCGAAGATATTAGCCTGATCTCAAACTTTCTCCATGTTGAGGTTCAGACATGTTCCATGCAACTCAAAGAATGTGGTATGCAAAATGTGCTTGCCAGGTTTTCTTTATCCTCCTCTTCTTCTCATGATGGGTCAAGAGAATTTGAAAAAAAATTTAAAAAAGCAAAAACTTTATGCTAACACATTATACATTTCAAGTGCAATGTTTGCGTAAAACCATCTCACGTGAAACTGTTTTTTACCTTTTCTAAAATAATTATCATTTTTTATTAAAGAGATTACATTTTTATTAAAATATTAACTTTTTATTTATACTACATTGCTCATAAAATATAATACTACACCACTATCACTTTTTATTAAATAAGTATTATTTTTTATTTATCTCACAAAAAGTTTTCTCGTAAGACAGTTTTGTATGTAGTAAAAGATTTAGAGTGTATTTTTAAGAGAGAATTATACTTTAACTATTATAATTTATAAGTAATATTTTACTTTTATAGTTCATAAAGTAGGTTTGTTCAAGGCTTATGTCATGTTTGTTTTGGATTTTTTTAAGATAGATTATAGTTTTTTGTCAAATTAACATACAAGAGTTGAGAGGTGATGTGTTTAAAAAAGTATTAATTAATGTGAGTAAGAATAGAGAGAATGTATTAATTGAGGAGTGGACATGTGAATGAATTAAGAATTAATAGAATTGTAATCCAAACCAAATATTAGTGTCAACCCATAATTTAAGAGAATATTGTACACAAGACAGCATTTGAATAAAATCCTCTTTTTCCTTTTCAAAAATACAGTAAAAAACTACATTGTGTAATACCTACAACAATCCTACACTGATCCCAAATTCTATTGAATATGCTCCTATATCATATGGATTATGACATGTTTTATATTAAATTATGACATTATCTATCAGTGACACAACTCAAAGCTAAGGCAGATTGATCTTGTGAGATATGGTTTTTGGTACAGAAAGATGTCCTATTCCAGTACCTGAGCAGGCCACAGCTTGTTCCAACTGGAAATTTCTTCTTCTCCACGAATCTTTCGAATTCCCCCATAAAACCCATTGACTTCGCTCCCCTCTTCCCGGTGATCTTTCCTGTTAACAATCGTTCTTCTCCAACGAGAGCCACGCGTGTACTGCTTGAACTCCAGCACCACAGTGTCTGTACCACATTTTCCGGTGTTACAAGAAAAACAGCATTAATTGAATAGACGTCGTATTTTTGTCATCAAATCATAACTTTTGGTGTTCTTCATAAAAAGCTTTTTTTTTTTTTGTTCAATCAATCATACATGCTTAGGATGAAAGGAAATGCAAGTCGAATGGTCGAGGGCTTTCACTTGGGCCAGTGGAGTTGGGGAGGAAAAAGAGAAGTGGAGGTGATAATTGTACTCCATAAGGATTATCATGGCTAGAAAACGAACACGTAAATAACCAAAGAAGGAATAAACAAACTGGAAAGCAATATCAAACAGTCCAAGCATAGAACCATTTTCAATTAAAAAAACCAAACAATGTGAAAGGGGAAAAGTAGGTCCTTTTCAGCTTGGTTGGCCATAAGTGTCCCCTTGAGACAGCACTTATGGCTGTGTTGGTCTAAAATACGACAAAAAACGAGTTACAAGTTTAAAAGGGATGCCTAGATGAAGAAAAGAATGACTAGTTTTCTGTTGGACTTCAATATTTACCACAACACATGCACACATAAACAAAGTGGTGGAAACTCACCACTATCGCGGCAACTGCAGTAATTGGCATCCCCATCACACGTTTCCAAGTGGCCTACAATACCATACCACCAACCTGTACACATAAACATTCATTTTAATTCAACTTGATGGTGTGCTTGAAAAGGACATGATCATGTCGTAAAGGAGGCAATTCAATTGAGTTACATCTATTAGCATACAGATAATATAATACTTGATGAAACTCAACCAAACAGAATAACAAAAACATTCTACACTCAAGCAGGGTTGAATTTCCAACACAAAACAGACATAACAAGTCAATTAAGACAACTTAACGCGTGTGGAAACTTTTGAGAAAAGAATAATTTATTTCCATTTAGTTCAAACTTTTTGGATAGTGTTTCTTTTGTGAAGTTTCTTAGCAGACTTTTATTCATTCCAAAAGCAATGCAACAATACCACCACCTACCACCCCGTAGGTCACAAAGAGCACTTCAGGACACAGTTAAAAAATGGCAAAAACAGGTATGAGACGAGTATCACATTTTCTTGACTAGATATTTTTCATTTTTAGTACATAATAGGGTGTGGGTGTCACTTTTATAATAGAGTATTACTTCTCATCTGCCTCACATAATACAGTCTCACCAAAGGACTTGCCTAAAAGAATTGATTCATGTTTCATTACATGCATCTGTAACCTTATGTTAATACAGTGGAACAGATAATCAAGCTCTATAAGCATAATTCGAGCAATACCATACGGGAATTCTTTGTTTCGCCTCCATTGTATCTCCATCTGATCACCAGGCTGCAGATCATGTAAACAATCAGAGATGTGAAGATTGTGTGGAGAAGTATCAACAGGGGGGGCTCTTATTCTGTCCCATGTTACACCACTCTCTACTGCACAGTGTCTTGTTCCATGTGCTGGATATCTACTAGCATTAATAGGAAATAACACATTCTTAATATGGCACTTCAAAAATCATTACAGAATCTAAACATAGATACTAAAATTGCAGCAAATTCATTCTAGATTCATATATCCATTCAATCACTCACCTTGCAAGAAAAGTATCAGTTCTTTTATCATAGCTGAGCATAGCATCATAACAAGATAACACAAATCCAACATGGCCATTCTGCATATCAAACAAAACCCACACACACACCTTCAATTTCCAGCAAGAAAGCAGAAATGGAAAATCAGAGATAAAACAATCATTACCTCACGGTTATACACCTGTGCAGGGAACCAGAAGTTGCCAGATTCAAGAGCAAGATACCAAGACATTATGGAATCAACTGGGGTTAAATCACTCTGCTTGCTAAAACTAGGTTTGATAAACATAAAGTGCCAAAGATGAATGATATTATCCATCAATCCCTTCTGTTTACCATGGTTAAACAGGAGTGAACCTTTTCTGGTAGCCACATAAGACTGCCACTCCCTATATGCATAAGAGCCAACAATTCTACCCCACTTCTTGTTCATGTGTTTCTCCCAAAGATGATTACATAAACACCTATCTTTCAAAGAAGTACACACACTGGCCATTCTACAAAGCCCCTCTGGAGGAAGCTTCTCAAGAATGCATTCCAAAACAAGGTCAGGCAAATCCAACAGAGACATCTCTAAATTCACCCCAACATTCTCAGCTGCAATGGAATTCTCATTCCTAGGTGACTTTCTTGGACTTAAAAATGAGAAATCTACCCCTAAAAGAGTGTTGCCCACACACTTGGTGATGGGGTAAAAGGAAAGATCTTTCCAAAACCAAAGCGACAGCAATCTCATCTCAGAAGCCCAGAGGGAAATAGGGTTGAGGGAGAGAGAGAACAGGAGGAGAGAGAGAGAGCAAGTGATCAAGAAGACGAGCATTAGACACGATGATTGACTCTACTCAACACCTCATTTATATGGCGATTGTAATAAAAAAAGTTAGGCAATCAACAGTGTAAAGCATGAGAAATTAATAAATAAACAACAAATCATCTGCTCATAAAGTATGGAAAAGGGGTTTTCCAAATCTTTTCAAGATCAATGGCTTTAATTGGCTAAGGCATTAGATGAAGCCACCTAACCCAAATTGTGGGCCTCGCCTAAACAAGATTAAAATAGGATTATCTTTAGACACGCATCCAAGATTCTTGAAATAAAATCTTGCTTTAAGAAGCCATTGTGTTTGAACTAAAACAAAGAAGGAACAATACATTGACACTCCGGGGGGTTGGGTTGGGTTGGGTTGGGTTGGGTTGGGTTGGGATGGGGTGGGGTGGGGTGTGGTCAAGGTGGATATGAAAAAGAGCAGAGCAGGTGTCTGAATCTTTCTATTAGCAAAGATTATGGGAATTAAGCAAGTTTTTTGCTGAAAAACACAAATTTGGAACACTTAGAAAAGCAACTGTGTTGTGAAAGGGAAGCTTGTTTCATATGATCTTGTACACAGTCTCCCTCAATTAAAACACAATCAAGAAAAAAAAAACTGCTCCAATTTAATTATATAGTTATTCAATATTTAATGGAGGGAAATCTTGTTGCATATAAACAACCTGACCGTAGGCGGTAGGACTACTTGTTAGATGGACTCTGAATACAGTTTAAACTTATTAGCTCATCACACTGACAAAAAACTTGACTTGGATTATTTCACAAAATAAATTTTGTGGGCAAACTATTCGAATTATTTCATTCATTGAACTTTTATTTATTTATTTATTTTATTTGGTCTATCACATATTTACGTAGGTCTTGCGTGAAACCATTTATCATTTTTTTAAGTAATTATTACTTTCGCTATAAATCGTTATCACTTTCGTTATAAAATGTTACTCCTTACTTTTTATTTATCCTATAAATTGTTGAAAGAGTATTATCACTTTTCATTAATTTATTATCACTTTTCTTCATAAAAGTTATTATTTTCTGGCCGTCTCACTCAAACCCTTACGTGAGAGGATCTCACACAAGACTTTTCCCACATATTTTGCTCATATGATTTAATATTTACATATAATGCTAGGTTTGTTTCTATTTTTTTTTCCTTCTAGATTTAAGATTATTTACTTAATTTTTTGTTTTAGTTGGGACTTGTAAAACCATCTTACACGCATCAAAATATAATCTCTTACAAACCTACTACTATCTTTTACATATTAATTTGACATAAAGTTAAAATACATTTTACTTAAATCCCTCAAAATATAGGTTAACATTATTAGTTTGATTTATTAAATTCAACTACTTTTAAATTTACATTCTTTACTCCTACTTAAATCCAAAACGAACATAACTTTAAAATTTAATACTAATTGTAAGAGAATAATTAAAAGGCCGCAGCTATTCGCACCCACTATTTTACTACATACACTCATTTATATTCTCACACACTAAAATTATATATATACACATGTAAAAGACTAAAATACCCTTAATGTAATAAATCCACACATCCACCCCATTCATCCCTTCAAACTAAAACACATACACCCACCATCAAAAAGAAAAAGAAAGGGAAAAGAAATAAACACCCACATGAAGAAGGAGAAAGAAGAAAGAAGAGAAAGAGAATAAGAGGAAGAAGAGAAGAAGTTCATTCCTTCCAATTATTTTTTCGTGTTGTTAGGAAAATAGAACTGGACAGTGAGTGTCGAAAAAAAAACAATCACATATGTTCGATTCTGGTTTACTGTGAATTGGAGGTTTTTCCGGCCGGTGATGGATGAATTTTATGGACAATGTAAATTTTCGGCTAGGACTGATCGAACAGTTTGCATTTTGTTGGCCCTGGTTGGTTGAATGGCTCAACATCGAGGAAACAAAAAACCCGCAATATTTTAATTAGTATAAATGCATAAATATACATACTTTTAGGTTCTTAAGTGCATTTTCTCTCAACATTATGTCCATTTGAGTAAATGAGAGAATTTATAGGGTGTGAGAAAAATTATGGTCCTTCACAATATTGTTGGAGAAGGGGTTGGTGGATGTTTTGGTTTGGGATAAAGTGTAGGGGATTTTAATGTGAAGATAATGATGTGTGTATTTATGATTTGGTGAAGTATTAGTGTGAATTGTGAAATGTGTGTATATATCATTTGTGTATAATGTTGTGTGGTATATGAGTTTAAGGGGTATTTTAGTAATTTAATATATAAATTTTTATTTAAAAAATGAAATGGTATATAGTAATAAAATGGTGTGTGTGAATAGCCATTGGCCTCATTATAATTAACATTAAAAAAAAATGGAGATCGCTAAGTCTCACAAGGAATTGGTTCCATAGAATACTCTTTCAGTCCCTCAATTTTGTACGATACATCATAATTTTATTGAAATTATTATTTAATACATGAATAAATATTTTTTGGGGTAATAAAGTATTATTCATTTAAATAAAAAATATTACTTATATGTGAGATCATCTCACGCTTTTTCGTAATTAATTATTAATTTTTATTAAACACTTTATCACTTTCTTTTTATAATGTTAGTGCTTTTCATTTATATCGTAAATTGTTCATGAAATAGTTTATAATACCGCTATTATTTTTTATTAATTAGATATAATTTTTTACTGTAAAGGATGTCACTTCTTATTCATTTCACGAAATCATTTTATGAGACGATCTCACACAAACCTTTATCAGATAAAAAAGGTCTAAATAGTCCACACTTGCAATTTTATTGAATACACTCACCATGTTATATTTACAAAAATATCAACTAGTATATAAGAGAAAAAAAATAACCTCATATAAAAAACAAAGGATTATATACTCAGCCGATGGTGGTCGAAAAATAGAGTAACTTTCAGTCGGCTGTGATAGAAAATATGGATATCTTCAACCAATGGTAGGGGTGATCATCAATTTTCAAAACTGCCTTAGCCGATTGAGTCGAAATGCATTGCAATGTCATCACTCGATTAGCAGTGCAATGTCATTGATAAGTTTTTTATACTAAACCATGCTTACTGTTTTTGGAGCAAAATCATCTTTTATTCAGGTCCTTTTTATTAGACACTGATGGCATCGTCAAACTTCATTTATAATTTATTCTTGATATCCAAGATTAATAAGATGATAAGAGTGTGAAAATATGGTGTAAAAGTGTGTTTCCTGATCTAGAAAATGAAAAAAACATTCAAAATAATGTAAGCCACTTGGTTCAAATTCTGGAATGGCAATGGTAATGGGAATCATTGATAAGGGTAATGGTAACGGGAATGAAAGTAATTGAAGGGGTGGGCCGTGGGAGTATACATTGAATCAATAGGAATGATTGAGGGACTTGGATCCCCATTACCTCTAACCAAGCATGAGAAATGAAAATCAATACATTTTTATTCCCATTACCCTCCCCTAACACCTCTAACCAAGCGTCCTCTAAGAGTTATTTACTCCATCCATCTGCCCTTAAGGTATACATTTGCTTTTTGCACGTGGATTAAGAAGTATTATTATTTAATATGTAGTAGGTAGTTGGTTTAGAGGGGGTGTGTGGGTCTCAAATATTAAATGTATTAGTGATGTGTGTGGGTCACATGTGTGTAAAAAGAGAAATGTATATCTTTGGTGCGGACGCCCAAAATAGAAAAATGTATAACTTTTTGGCGGATAGATAAAGTATGTAAATTGGGGGAAGATTCCCGATTTTGACAGCGGGTAAATGAACAAAACTTCGATTGAGTTTTCCTGATTTGGTCCAAGTTTCGTGCATTTCACGATTCTTCAAGTGCACCTTACTTTTTCCTTCCCACTTCTTCATAAATCTTCAACTGAGTTTCTATGCGTAGGTCGAGTTTTTCTGAAAAAACTAGGAAATCTGCTGATGGTTCAGTTAGAAAACTTCAAGCGAGTTTTTCAGTGTTTCCCAAGTTTTCATGCAATATACCAAAATGTGCAGAAAGTTTTGTTAAAGAAACTCGACCGAGTTTTAGAACTTCGATTGAGTTTTTGTGCATTTTCTCAACTTCCCTTCATTTGCTCATTTTCTCCATTTTTGACTCGATTTTCCACCTAAAACACATGTTCACCAACGATGTAACCTCATTTCCATAATCACCATCATTTCTATAATTAACAATTAAAACACGATATAAAGCGAACAAACAATCACAAAATAGTAACTAAACACTCAAAAAAAAGTAGGTGAGTTAATTACACGACGATCAATTACACTTGATGTTCTAAAGTGTAGCCCTTCCCCGAAAGGTGCATCATACATTCGGTTCTACTCTAACATCTCTCATATGTATAGTGATTTGAAAGATACTATAATAATTATAATGTGTAGTGAATATTTGCATTAGTATTGTATGCTGGTCTCATTAAGAGATATTAATTATTTTCTGTGGGTCTCATCTACAAAAAAAAATGACTAGGGTACAACTAGGGTACCAATTGAATTGGTACCCCTTTGGTCTCCACACTTCTTAATTAATTCATGCTCTTTCATTAATTTTTTTATTTTATTTTTAAATTTATTATATTTAAATGACTATTATACCCTAAACCCTAGAGATAAATTATATTCTAAACCACAAGGGTAAAATTACAATTATACCCTAAACCCTAGGGATAAATTATACCCTAAACTATAAGGGTAAATTTATAATTATACCCTAAATCCTAGGAATAAATTATACCCTAAATCACAAGGGTAAAATTACAATTATACTCTAAACCCTAAACTCTAACAATTAAATATACCCTAAATTACAATAGTAAAATTATAATTATATTCCTAAAATTAAATAAAAAATAAACAAAATAAGAAAAATGAATAAAAAGAAAAAAAAAGAAACAAAAGAACGAAAAAGAAAAAAAAAAGAACGGAAAAATAATAATAATAAAAAGAACGAAAAAAAATCAAGAATAGTAAAAGGTTGCACCAATTTGACTCGGTGCCACTGGGCCATATAAGTCATTGTAAAAAAGAAAACATACACTTTATTTTGAGATGAATCAAAATGACAAAATATATACTTTATTTTGGAACGATGAGAATATTTATTATCTAAAATAATTACATTATCCCTAAAAAGTAAGGAAAAAATGGAAAAGAAAAAAATATATATACTTTTTAAATTTTGTATCTAGTGCAATTTAATAGGAAGAGAATATTATTTTTCTTTCTTATAAAAATCCTTTTGATGTTGTCATGTTGAGATAATTCATGATCTGGTCGGCGAAAACATCAAAGATATAGAATTAAAAACCCTGATCGGGGTGGACAAGGGCATAGACGTATCTAATAAACTATACTACTCCTACTTCACTTTATGGCTGTCCAAATTCAATGTTTATTAAATGTAGTTTAATTGATTTGATTCCTCTATATATAACAAAAGTAGAGATCGTTGGTGCCCTAAAGAGATGTAAATGGGAGAATGTGATTTTATAAAGATTTATAAAGAGCGTTTTCTTCATGTTAGGTATTTTGTGCATTAAGTTATTTATCTCTATTTTATTTTTTGAATGGGAACCAACGATATTCTCCAATTGGAAGTTGGAACGGTGCATGTCTACATTAAATACTTCTTCGTTGCGGTACTTTGAAATCATCCAAAGTTAAGTCACAGTTGCATATTCTTTAATGTATAAATTTATTTGGCTTGTGACCAATGAGTTTTATTTGGCTTGTGATAAATGAGTTTATTCATGTGTCGTTGTTATTGTTGTTGATGATGATGCTTGTGTGCGCCTAGACACTCGGATCTAAGTCGTGCGTCTAGGTCCAATTTGGTTCAGAATCAATAAAGAATTTATTGAATGTTATATTCTTATAGGATTATAAAAAGTTATTTCCTTAATTTTTTGTGAAAAAAAAGGCAAACATTAATATTCATAATATTTCAATTTACCTATCAATCTAATGAAATAACAAAATCTTTAGTAATTAAAATGAATATCCTTTGAAATAATACTCCCTCCATTACATTTAAGTCAGAGTCCCCATTCTGACACGTAGATTAAAAAAAGTGATAACTTTTAGGGATATAATTATATTTTTTTGTAATAAATATAAATGATAAAGTGTTTTAGGTGTGTTAGGTTTTTTTTTTGTAAATAAAGGGTGTTAGGAAAGATTATTGTGTTTGACTTTTTGCCTTTTTTTTAGGTATGTGTAAATTTTTGTGGAACAACTCAAAATGAAAAATATGTCATTTGAAATGAGACGAAGAAAGTATATCATACAATTGAACATTTTGAGCATTCAGATACATAAGAGAATATCTCTAAGGGAGTGTATGGTTTATATTAAGTTAATATGTGACTAATAAAGCTTGTACATATAATTAACAAAACGTGAAAATGAAAATTTTCTTAATATATTATTAGTTTGAAGAGATATTGTAACTCATCTCAGCATTTATGTTGTATTCCATTGGCCTTCTTATTTTTCACTAACAATAAGTATGCAAGTCCATACAACTTCAATTAATATACTTATAAACTTTCTTATTTTTCGCAAATCTTCAAGGGACGTCATGCTAATAATAAGTCAACTTGAATCAAACACATACACTCTCTTAAGAGATGATTATTTGTGAGAGGGTCAACCCATCACTAAAACATGTTTATCGTATAAATAAAGTATGTTTATTTGTAGTTAAAGTATATTAATAATAAATCATATTATAACACGTTAAAATCATACTTTAATTAATAATCAAACATATTTTAGAAAATATACTTTAATAACTATTAAATATATTTTATCTATACAATAAACATACTTAATTGATAGGTCGACCTGTCTTACAAGAGAGTTTGTAATAATAATAATAATAATAATAATAATAGGGTTATTCTGTACCTACAGATTTATAGCGTAAAATAATATGGCAGTGGGTAATTATTAAACTTATTTTTAATTATTTTATTTAACTGAGTGGTTAGAATTAAGTAAAAAAGTGATCTAAAGGTTGAGAAGCTTCAGGTACACCGACATCTCAGGTGCACTGAAGTTAGACTAATAATAATAATATTATTATTATTATTATTATGACCAAAAAATATCAAAATAGTGAGGCCCAATGTAGTCTATCCCAGTTGTCAGGTGGGTTGTTTATTATTGATTACGCCGGGCCAAATATGTCTGGTTTAATTTGGCCCTTCCATTTTAAATCCTATCTAACTTAACTTTATAATTTTCTAGGAAGCTCATTGACGGCTCTATAGAATTAGGGAAATATGCAAAAAATATTATTTTTAATTAATACTTATTTTAGAAAAATATCATTTATAAATATTTTTTAAAATTTTACTTTATTAAAAATTTTAGATATTGATTGTATCTGTAACTTACTTGCTATTACATAAATAATTTTTAATGCAACCTTACACACAATTATATAGTACATATTTTTTTAGCTAATATATGTGTGACTCTACATACAGCTATCATGTATTAATTATTATTATATAATAAAGAGGAAAAAAAAATTAGAAGATATCATTTTTAAAAAATAATTATATTAAGTGAGAATTTTCAAAATTAATAATAAAAAGGTCATTTTTCACCATTTCTTCACAAAGTCATTAACTGCTATATAATGTACCTTATTAACAATTGGAACGTTGAAAGTGAATTAGGTGAAAATACACATTTTATTATTGAAGAATTAAATAAAATACTCCCCAGTCCCACCCAGAGGACGGTTTATTGTTTCTTATTAAAACACTATACGCTAGTTAATAATCATTAAATCTTTTGAGCATGTGACGAAAATTTGGGTATTAATTACGACACATGGCAAAACTATAATACATGGAATAGGAGATGAAATATAGAATGAAATAGGTGTTCCCATTTGCCTAGAGGATTTTTTTTTTCATTTTGGACTTCTCACTCAAAGAGTTATCTTTCGTTTTTACACACATGAAACCCACACATACCCACTAATACAATCAAAATATGGAGCCCACCGATACATTATAAATCTTACCTACTTTTTACACTTTATTCATCATTCACAACAACTTTATTTACTTTTTCTCTTTAAATTATCAACTTACCCTTATTTTTTCTTACATTATTATATATAAACAACACTTCTTAATATCCGTGCCCGTATAAATATGAACAAATGCGTGGGACAGATGAAGTAATAACATTTAAAAAAAATTAATACTTCATCCGTCCCACCAAAAGGTTCTCATTTTACTATATTGGGCGTCTCATTCAAAAGTCCTAATTTTCCACTTTTAGTTAAAGGGCCCCACATATGACTCACCACTGACTACTAATACAACTACCAACTAAACATAAAATAATAATACTCCTTAATTTAAGCATAGAAAATAACAGGTAACATTTGGGCGGGACGGGGAGAATAACTTTTATGTAAAATAATAATAATTAATTATAAAAATATAAAATTGTCTTGCTGACTATCTCATGGTCTCTAAGTCTAAATTCAAACACTTTGAACATTCTCTTTATGAATAAGAAGATCTGCGAGTACAAAGCTGTACTGGACTAGTACACATTCAAGGGTATGATGTACACTCCCATCCAAAGTACCAAAATATAGTACAATCAAACTTATTCAACACTTTCTATATAATTCTCTAACTCAGACACAATTGTTCATGCAAATCTACCAATATTTCGTGAAAACAGTCCTACAGGGGTGTCATGAGATCACACGTAGTAATTTTTATTTTACAAGTTAGAATATTCGTGTGTTCTCAGGTCGCCCCTGTAAGATTTTTTTTCACTCATTTGATTCATTCATTGGATATATAAATTTTCTATGTTGTACTGTAGAATAATCTATTAATTAATTTAATTACTGAAATAGGTGAAGTGAATTTGGACCACTTATTACAAACATTGGAAAATGCTGGTATTCCTCTTCTCCTCCCATTTCCAACAATAAAATTGGTGGTTTTGAAACCTTTTTTTTTTTGGTAGACTTGTTATCTTAAATACACCATATATCCTCAAATTAGGTTGAGTTGGATTATTTGGTTATTTATTATATTAACTCATACTGTAGTTCCTATCCCCTTTTCTCCTCCCATGGGGGTAAGTAGTGCTTGTATATGATTAATCAACTACCTTTTCTTCAATGCATAGCATTAGATTCGTAGATCGATTAACTTGAGAAGGTTAGAATTCACTGTCCACAGCTTTGCACTCTGTATGGATTCATCCCATAATTGTTGATTGCACTCATGGGTTTCGAATTTGAGACCTTGGAAAATTTCATCCTAGACACCTAAGTCCTTGGCCAACTTCTGGATTGATCAACTACCTATATATCAAATCCATCCCAAGGGTTAATTCTAAAAATCTCTACCTACTTAGAAAATTATATGTGAAGATTAGAGAATCATAACAAGGAATTTCTACCTAGGGTTCCTTACAACAGAGTGCAGCTTCATATTAAGGCAATGTAAATTAATATTTTATTTCTTATGCAAATATTACATTTGACATTAAGAAGTCTCAAGGGAATAGGGACAAAGTGCATAGTACTATCTCTTGACCAGATAGGTGTTGGCTTATATTATGCATACAATGCACATGTGAATTTATATATCTATGTGCATTAATGACATGATGATGATGCTCACTTCATAGTGGAGACTAAGTTAATGAATTTTTTTTAATTATTTTTTTTAATTTATACGTATATAATTTAGTTATGTGTGCTTGCGTGTAGATTAAATTTCTTCATAATTTAGTTATGAGCACATAAAGTAGCAACGGCTTCTGTCTTGATTTCTTGTAAAAAAATGTGTAACATCTTCTTATGCAAAAGGATAGAAATTAAATTTTAAAAGAAAAATATAAATTTTAAGAGCATTGGTTAGATTTCTTCTTTTTCTTTACAATTTCTCATTCATATAATTAATGATACAAGAAATAATTTACGGAAGTGATAGAGGAAATCAAGTGTGCAAAGGCATTAGCTAACGTGCTTCTCTCGACCAAGGGGGTGTTGGCTAATGCTCTACGTACACTATTTAAACATATAAAAATACATGATAATCTAGTTTATGAATGAATATGTATGCATAAATTGCAGAAAAGCACGGGGTCATTGGTGCCAGAATTTGGAGGGTGGGTTGGAAAAAACGCAGATGAAACAAATTATTCTGTGTTGATTTCAGAGGCTCGCACGAACAAGAAGAAACACAGTCAGAATAGCCTTGAAGGCAACTTCAATCTCAACAAACCACCATCTCATTCAATTACTACTCCAGACCCCTCATCTCCATCTTATGTGGTACGCTTTAATATTATAATGAGTTTTGTAATAAATGGAAAAGAAATAATAACATTTTTAATAAAAAAAATGATATCCGATCGATTAAAAATGACAACCATTTAATTGAATTATTTCATTAACATTTAGTAAGATAAATGAAAATTAATAACATTTTTAATGAATAGTAATACCTAATTAATTTTTTTAACGATCTCATTTTAAGACAGTTTCACACAAGACTTGCTAAGTTAATTTGATTATTTGATAAGATGATAGAAAGATACAAACATGACATGCAGAAAAGCAGAGTGTCATCGTCATCGGTGCCACAATTCGGAGGGTGGGATGGAAAAAACACCGACGAAACAAATTATTCTGTGGTGTTTTTAGATGCTCGTGCGAACAAGAAGAAACAGAATCAGCATAGCCTTGGCAATGAAGGGGAATTCATCCTCAACAAACCACCGTCTCATTTAATCACTACTTTGGACCCTTCATCTCCATCTTCTGTGGTACATTTTAATTACAAAGTTTATATGAGAGCGTCTCATGAAATAAGTTTTGCGAGACATAAAAAATAAAAACAATATTAATAAAAAATGATATATTATGAAAAGTAATAGCTATCTCATTAAACTTGTTCAAATTAATTTGGTTATGTGCAGAAAAGTGGGGTGTCATCGTCATCAGTGCCACAATTTGGAGGGTGGGATGGAAAAAACACAGACGAAACGAATTACTCCGTAGTGTTTTTAGAAGCTCGTGCAAACAAGAAGAATAATAAGCACTCCATTCCAACTCACCACAGCCTTGGCAATGAACGTGAATTCATCCTCAACAAACCACCTAATTCATCCTCTGATTCTCATGTGGTAACAACATTTCTATTTCTATTTATTTTTATTTTACTTTCAACTACTTTTTTCTATTGGATAATTGCTAGCTTTGTCTGGATCCATACCCCCTTGGTCAATTATATGAAGCACTTGGATCTTGACAAGCTGGGCAGCCACACCAAATATATTGAATTTTGATATTCACATAGATTATAGAGAATTAAACACCACCATTAGTATACATCATGATATTAGAAATTAGATTTGCTTTTAAATAAATGGTTTAATTAGATTAACTTAATTGCATATGATACTTCTCTAATCACCAAAATCATTTTACTAATCAGACATTTTAATGGGTATGAAGATTGTCCAACAAATTTATATAATGATTAAAAGGAAATTCAAAAAGTAAGACAAGAAAATTGAATGGAAAATTTATGATAGGAAAAGAAAAAGTATACAAGTAATTACTAATTAAAATGCCGAATTTATATAACTCAGTTTTATAAAAAAAAAAGTAATAATTTATCGTAAACAATAATAATATATTTGATATTCGTTTATTAGTAAAAATGCTATTACTCTTTATTTTAAGAAGTAAACGGTATGCTATGTAGAAAAGTAACATTTTATTCATAGAAGAGAATAAAAGTGGGCATGGTAAGTCATCGATTTCCGTGCCCCTAGGGCATACATGAATGTATGTTTATTTAATGAGTTAATCTCTTGTGTATTGGAGTATATAATGTATTTAAATGTAGTAACTTTATCAATTCAAGTATAAAAAAATAGATAAATTATCAATTTGAGGTTTGAAATATTTTTCTTATCAATTTGGGGCATGAAATATGTAAAACTAATAATTTGGGACCTAAATTTATCAAATATTATCTCATATTTTATCAATTTTAGACCTAAATTCAAGTTCCAAATTGATAGTTATACATATTTCACATCCCAAATTGATAGTTTACCAAGTTTTCAGGCCTTGGATTGATAATATATGTTAAATGTATTATTGTATTTTATTTAAAAGAATACTCATTTCGTCTGGCAACAATAATTACATTTGTTTTTTTATGCACCAGTATCTGATTCGTAGACCGATTAAGGAATATAATATTTTAGTTTTTAGTGAGGTAAGAGAATAACGCAAAGTGAGTAGTTATATTAGTGTTGTATGTGAACCCGTAAAGATATATTAATTGTTTTGCATGTGTCACATTTATTATAAAGATATAAAGAGAATTGTAACTATTGAGAATAGATGCTCAATTTAGAAATATAAAGCTAATATTGTGGGATGGGAGTATTCATTTCAATTAATAGAGATTTTTTTTTTAAATTGTCGGTCGAAATATCAAAGATATTAATGGTTAATTAAGAATTTCTTTTTTTTTTCCAATAAACAAGGGTATTAATTTTTATAGTTAATTAAGAATTTCTTTTTTTCCAATAAAAAAGGGTATTAATTTTTATATTAAAAGGTATTACATAAAATTTTTCATAGGAATGACACGTTTAACCTTGGGAAATTGTAGGAATAAGTTTGTATAAGTGTGACCCGTTGAAATAAGGCTCGAATCGATTAGCCCGCAACCCTATAGAGTTAGCCCGTAGTTAAAAAAAGGATTACTCTATTAACTCAATTAAAAATTTTAGTTAAAATAATTAATTATGCACCCTTCGGCAAGACAAACATCCTCATTTTATCATTTTGGGTGTGCAACTCAAAGGTACTCATTTTTCTTTTTAAATAAAATGACTCACATTAGTCAATCACTCACTACTACTTATACTATAAAATAATAATGCTCCTTAATAATCATGAAAAAAACATATGAGGATGTTTGCACTAACCAGAGGGAGTAATATATTAAATTATTAATATTAATAACAATTATTCATATATTAACAAATGGCAAACAACAAGAAAATTGTCAAATTCCAACAAAGAAATTCCAACGAAAAGTAAATTCATTGAAAATTTTAGAGTTCCAAAAAAAATTTTCAATGAAACTTGAAACCATTTGAAAATTCTCATGTAAATTTAAACAGTTGAAAATTTCGAATGAAAATTCCTATAAAACTTAAAGCTGTTGGGAAATTCCGACAAAAATTCACATAAAAATTTAAACCGTTGGAAAAATTCAATGCTAGTTCCAATAGCTTTATAAAGATTCAAAACTTTCAATAGAAATTTCAATTAAACTTAAGTCGTGAAAAAATTTCAATGAAAGTTCCTCCGGAAATTGAAAACCATTAAAAAATTTCAACTCAAATTCTAATTGACCCAATAAACCATTGGAAATTTCAGTAGAAAAATCTATTTTTTAAAAATAAAATCAATAAATCTCCAAATTTCCATTAGAGAATTTAAGTAGAAAAATTTATGGAAAAAAAAGAGAAAAAAGGCATCATATGAGAGTTTAATAAATTAAAATGTAAATTTATAATACAAATTATACATTAGCTAAGTTGTTAGAGAATATATGCTAACATACTCAATAGGTCATGGAAAATTCCAATGTAGTTGGTCCGTTGAAAGATCAGTTGGAATAAGTTCCAATTGTAATTCCAAAAAAAAAAAATATGTTGAAAAAATGTTTGAATCACTTTTTCAAAAAAAAAATAAATTCCAATACAAAAATAGTATTTGTTGTACCGTTGAATTTCAGAAACTGTTGGAGATGTTGTTTGGAAAAATAACATTTCAACGACCACTTTTTCAACTTAAATAATTCATTGGAATATAAATTGATTCATGAATTCTAACGATATTTTTGCATACTCCAATAGTTTTTCGTGTTGGAGTTTGACAAATTTTCAAATCCAAGTAAATGCATTTTTTTTATTCATGGAAAACTCCAATGGAGTTGGTCCATTAAAAGATCAATTGGAATAAATTTCAATGATAATTCCAAAAGAAAATTACGTTGAAAAATTTCCAATATAAAAATATTGTTGGTTGTACCGTTGAATTTTAAAAACAGTTGGAAATGTTGTTTGGAAAAATGACATTACAACGGCCACTTTTCCAACAAAAATAATTCAATAGAATATCAGTTGAATTCATGAATTCCAACGATATTTTTGCATATTCCAACAGTTTTTCATCGTTGGAATAAATTTTAAAATCCAAGTAAATGTTTTTTTTATCCATGGAAAATTTCAACGGAGTTGGTCCGTTGGAAGATCAGTTGGAATTATTTCAATTCCAACTGTAATTTCAAAAGAAAATTATATTAGAAAAAATTTTGTATCATTTTTTTGATAAAAATAAAATTCCAATACAAAAGTGTTGTTGGATGTACTGTTGGATTTTAGAAATCGATGGAAATGTTGTTTGGAAAAATGACATTCCGACGGTCTCTTTTCCAACGGAAGTAATTCATTAAAATATAAGTTTGAATCATGAATTCCAATGCTATTCTTGCATAATCCGACGATTTTTCACCGTTGGAATTCGACAGTTTTCTTGTAGTTTAAAGTCTCAACTCCATTGGAATTTATTCCAACTGTAATTCCAATAGAAGAATACGTTAGAAAAATATTTGAATCAATTTTGGATAAAAAATTTTCAATACAAAAATGTCATTGGATTTACTATTGAATTTTAGAAACCGTTAGAAATGTTGTTTAGAAAAATGACATTCCAACGACCACTTTTTCAATGGTAATAATTCATTGTAATACCAGTTAAAATCATAAATTCTAACGATATTTTTGCATATTCCAACAATTTTTCACTGTTGGAGGCAGTTCTACTGTAGTGAAAGTCTCTTTGAGACGTCACTTATGTGAGACGAGTCAAAGTATGGTTGTTATATTGGTAAAATATAGTTAGTAGCAGTTAATGTATGTTTTTCTAAACTATGATAAATGATCATTAAATTATGATTTTAGAATGTTATAATATGATTCACTATTAACATACTTTAACTATCAATAAGTATATTTTACCTATATAGTAAACATACTTTAAGTAATGGGACAAGACGTTTCACAATAGATTGTTCCTTAACAAATATTTTCTATTGATAATTATATCATTAATAATTTAATGTTCTTCGATATACGTTTTGTTGTTTATAAAAGACACTTTAAAAGATACACAGAGTTTCTTGTGAGATGATACCTAGGTGAGACATGTTAAAGTATTCTTGTTATTTAGTTAAAGTATGCCTATTAATAGTTAAAATATATTCTCCTAAAGTATGATAATGATGCATTAAAGTATGATTTTGAGATGTTATAATATGATTCACTACAAACTTACTTTAACTACTAATAAGCATATTTTACCTATATAATAAACATACTTTAATAATATGTTGACCCGTCTCACAACCCATCTAAAAAATATTCGTCTCACAAGAGACGGGTATAGAGAGACAGGTCAACCCAATATTATATTATCTATTAATTTAATAATAATTTTTGATGTATTTATGATTAGTCAACTCATTAGTTTTAGAAATTTTTTATTTTGTGGGATCATCCAACTAATTTTTTTCTCGTCTGCGTGTAAATCGTCTTTTCCATCATTCAACTGTCGCTGTAAATACACTTTAAAATAAAACTGTCATGTTTTAACATAAACTAAATAACTTTTCCTACAATATTTTAATACAATATAAATATCTACTTTACAAGGTTGAACAACATACTCTTACGCAAAATCAAAATACTTTATATTATTTGATAAAGTATTATTTTAAAAGATTATAAAGTAAAGTATATTTGTTTCGTATTAAAGTACATTGCTCAATAATTTTTACCAATATTTTCTCTCACACACAAAAAAAAAATCATAGTTAGCATGCACTAAATATACTTTTACACAAAATCGTCATTCATTATTATAAAATAGAGAATCTTTCTGCATAATATTGTTATACAATACACGTCTACTTTAAGCATTTAACAATATACTTTAACACAAAACCGATATATTTTTACTTAAAACAAACATAAACACATTTTCATCCATAATGGTGGATTTCCGATCACAATAAATCATGAATAGTATATTTACGGCGAGGTTGAACGACGAAATAGATAATGACTTTCGTCCGATGTTCGGACGAAAACATACACGTCGAAGGTTGAATGATGGCATAGATGGCGAGGTTTAAAAATTTTTTAATAAACTAGTGAATAGTATTATTCAACATTTGTTAAAATTTGTTTTGAGTTTTAGTAGGGTAAATTTAAACTTTATATCAAATTAAGTATTAATTGATGTGAGAAAAGAAGAGAGAGAAATGAAGAAAAAGTACTGATTGAGGAGATATAATGTAGTATAGTGGATTGATAAATATATTAATAGGGTAGGTAAGTGTATATATATACTGCTGATTTTTTTGTGGTTGTAATATAATTGAGCGTCCCTTCTGTACTAACTCATTGCGACATCTGAGTTAAATTTAATCATTTAAACCATACTACGATGATTAATTGGCAAACATACATACACATGTCAGCTGCTTACAAATGATAAAAGGGAAAAAAAATTAATAATGCCTAAAATCATATTTGATATACATCTTTGTTCAGTATTTCTAACATTTTTTCCCCAGAATTTGAGTATTTTGTTTTGCCTTCAAAATTGTCATATCTTTTTTCTTTTTTTTAATCAATTAATATAGTCATATAAATCTTTGAATTTTTATTTTTTTTATTAATATTATTATTATTTAACATGAGCCTCTTATTCAGTCTATTTTTTTAACTAAAAAATTTTAATTAATTTTTTATTGATCCTACATATATTTACAATATCATTATTCATCCTATTTTTCAATTGGCAGTATATTTTTGCAATGGATTTACATTGTACCTATGTGGTTTAACATTATATATATTTTTTTAGTGTTTGATTTACATTAAATTAATACTTTTATATGAATCTTAAAATTGTTAAAAATAAAAAAGGTTGTACACTAATTGCATTTATTTGGACTTTATTATCTTTTAATTTTATGCCGTTAGCAACAGAAAAAAAAGGTCTAATAATAGAATGTAACAAATTCACAGGATTTAAATATGAAGGGATTTAAATATAAGGGATTTGAAATAAATCCGTTTAAATTACTTTATTTAGATGCATTATAAATTTATAAATGGAATTTCAAATCAATACATTTTAAATTCTTTATTTTTTAAAAAAATAATTTTCTAATTAATAAATTAAAATATTTTAAATAATAGTAAAATGATTTTAGAATAATACTTTATAAATATATATATATATATATATATATATATATATATATATATATATATATTAATATTTTTAATTATATAAAAGGTAATTTAATTATAAAATGTATACTCCGTCCATCCCATAAATGTTTGTACACCTTATTCGTCATGGAGATTAAGAAAAGTAATACTCCCTACGTCCCAAAGAGAAGTTCACGATTACTGTAAATACGGAGTTTAAAAAAAACTTGCTTTTTACTTTACTTTTAGGAATAATTTGGTATTTTTAGGTAATAAATAAATTATAAAGTAAGTTATGTGAGTTGTAAAGGGGTGACAATTTTGAAATTAAAGTGTGTTGTGGGGTTATTGATTCGTGTGCATTTCCTTATTTAGGTATGTGAACTTGTTTATAAGACGGATAAAAATAGAAAGTATGAATTTATTTATGGGACGGAGGTAGTAACTTTTAAGGGTATTATGGTGAAATTAAAGTGTGTTGTGGGGTTATTGATTTGTGTGTATTTTCTTATTTAGGGGTGTGAACTTGTTTATATGACAGATAAAAATAAAAAGTGTGAATTTGTGTATGAGAATGAGTTAATAATTTTTTAAGGGTATTATGATATTTTTTTGTAATAAATACTCTCTCTGTCCCTAAAAACTTTTCACATTTACTGTTTCACGTTGTTTTAAGAAAATGTGCACTTTTTGACCAACTTTATTGATTTTGGAGGGTATTGTAGTATTTTTAGGTAATAAAAAAGTATAAAATAATGATATGTGTGTGAAAAATGAGTGACAAATTTGAAATTAGAATAATTTTTGAGGTTGTTGGATAAAGTGGTGTTTCCTCTTTTTTTTTGAGGGGGGGTGGGGGGTGAAAGGTTTTGTGGGACAAACAAATGAGGAAAGTGAGAAAAGTATTATGGGACGGAGGGAGTAAATGATAAAGTATGTTAGATGTGTTAGATATGAGTGATTTTTTTGTAAATAAAATGTACGAGGAAAATTGATTGTGTTTGACTTTTTACTTTTTAGAAAAATAAAAACTTTTTGTAGAACAACCCAAAATGAAAAGTGGGTATTAAGATGAGACACAAAGAGTATTATCGGGGAAGGGGGAGACTGGGGAGCAAGGGTGAGTAATAGGAGGACTTGGAGGCATGGGGTCAATAAAAATACTCCATCCTTCAGATTCTAAGGTATTCATTTGCTTTTTGCACGTGAATTAAGGAGTATTATTATATGTAAAGTGGTAGTTGTATTAGAGGGAAATAGTGAGTCATATTGTTTACTTTTTTTACTAAATAGTGAAAATGAATATCTTTAAAGAGGACGCAAAAAATAGTAAAATGGATACCTTAAAAGCGGACAGAAGAAGTTTTTATTTTATATTTTTATAAGTTAGAATATTTTTTTATATTAATTGAAAATTTTCAAATTACGAGATTTGGAATTCCTTCAAAATCAACTAAAAAAATATTATTTTCAAATTCATAAATTTAAAATTTATTCATTTAAAATCATGAATTTATATATCCGTAAATTTAATAATGGATCAAAACATAACAGGGTGATTTAAAAGAGATGTTTAGTCATTTAAAATTCAAAGATATTTTAAATGAATTCATTTAAAATACTTTATTTGGCTATAGGGAGAATTACCACTAGGTAAAAAAAATCTTAATTACTATAAGATACAAACATACAAAAATATTACTTCTAACTACAAAAATATATAGTGATATTACAATATTACCTCTACAATGTGCTGCACATAAATATTGTTTGCAGTAAAAGTGTGTGCAATAAAAAAAGTATGCAGTAAAAAAGTGTGTGCAGCAAAAAAGTGGGGCGGTCAAGCGAAGCTCCGGCGATCGGCCACCGGAGCTCCGGCAGAAGCTGAATTTCGGCGACCGGCTGGCGTCCAGCGGTCTGGCGGAGCTCCGGCAATCGGCCGGCGGTGGTCCGGCAGAATTTCAGTGGCCGTCTGGCGGTCCAGGGTGGTCTGGCAATCGGCCGGCGGCAGTCCGACGATGAGTGAGGGTTTAGGGTTTGAGATTATATTTGATATTTTACTTTAATATTTTGTATGTGAGAGTAATTATTTTAAATCAATGTATCTAATAATAATTAGAGGTACAAAGTGTTTACCTATTAATAATTATTCCTTAGATATATTATGAAATTATAAATGGAATTTCAAATTAAAAAAATTAAATTCATTATTTCATATATATTTTATTTTTTTCTAATTATTAAAATTAAAGATTAATTACTCAAATGTACACACTTTGTACCATTAATTACTACTAGATACATTGATTTAAAATAATTATTATTATTTACAAAATATTAAAATAAAATACCAAATATATCCCTAAATCCATACACCTTTAAACCACAAACCCACCCACCGCCGGACCACCACCGGACCGCCGCCTGCCGATAGCCGGACCACCGGCCGCCGCCGGTCGATCGCCGGAGCACTGTCGGACCATCAGCCGGCCGCCAAAAAAGTCATCGGACTGCCGCCATTGCCGCCGGACCACAGCCGAACCACCATATTTTTTTGCTGTTCACACTTTTTTTTGCTGCACACACTTTTTTCTACTGTACACATTTTGTTGTACACGAACACTTGCTGCACACAACATTTATGTGCAGCACATTTGTAGGGGTAATATTGGAATATCACTATATATTTTTGTAATTAGTAGTAATACTTTTGTATGTTTGTATCTCATAGTAATTAAGGGTTTTTTTGTGTACCCAATAGTAATCTTCCTAAAATTAAAATACTTATTTATAATTAATAAATACTCCTAATAATAAAATTTTAAAGTTGAGACCATCTCACGGTAAAACTATTTTACGTTTTCGTAATTAGTTATCACTTTCGCTATAAAATATTATTGTTTTCACTATAAAATATTATCATTTTTTATTTATATCGTTCATGAAATAATTTACTGCACCATTATCAATTTTCATCGATTGATAAGTTGTCGCCGGCCTACCGAAATACAATTTATTTCTGACTCACTCTAATACTTAGTATAGTAATGAGTACGGGTCGAACCCAAGAGAGTATAATGAAATTTTAATTAAATTTAAGTGTTGCAAACATATAAAATAAATAGGGGATTTTAAATTGGTGACAATTGAAATTAATAATAACAATAAATCAACTTAATTTTTTTAATAACCCAGTAAACGAAAATTAATTATTAAATTAACCAAGTGAGAAAAATCTAATTTAAGATGACGATAATTTTTTATATATTAAAAAATAATTTTTATAATTTTTAAAAATATTATTTATATATAAACTCAGTTTAAGGAGACTAATTTAAAATGTAATTATATCTTAATATATAATGAATTATGGGTTAAAATAGGGGTGTTATATGGGATGCACATTAATTATGGGTTAAAATATGGGGTGTTATATAGGATTTACATAGTGTATCGATACACTGTTTTATAGATTTAAAATAGAACGTCTTGGGTAGCTAATTTTTTAAATTTTTATTATTTTATTTTATTTACTAATGAAGAATAAATTAAAATTTAATTTAACGGTTAAAATCGTCCAATTACATTTTAATTGGACTCTAAAATATACTCCCTTCATTCCATAATACTTTTTACATTTACTGTTTCACGTTGTTTAATAAAAGTTGTATTTTTAACCAATTTTATTGATTTTAGATGGTATTGAAGTATTTTTAGTTAATAAAAAGTATAAAGTAATGAGATGTGTGAAAAAGGAGTGACAATTTTGATATTAAAGTATCTTTTAAGGTTGATAGATAAAGTGATGTTTCTTTTTTGAAGTGTGAAATATTTTGTGGGACAAACAAATGATATATGAAAGGTATTACGAGACGGAGGGAGTATCATAAATTACAATGATAAAATTAAAATTCTATCTTGAGAATTAATGCTGAACTTTAAAGATAAATAAACATCTAATTCTAGAACAAAAATAAACATAAATCATTAGTGTGTGCATGCAATAGGGTGTTATAAGGAATAATTTTCCTAAAATCGTGCATAATGTTTCTAACATTGTTATATATTCTGCCAATGCAGAGAAAAAAGAAAAGTCATCAGAAGAAGGAGAAGACACTGACATGCCTTGCTTGTTTTTTTAGGATTTGACATCCATAGTTTGTTATCTCCTCTACACATCAAAGAATCTCTCATTTAGCCACTCGTTGAGAAGAAATTTGCTCTCTCAATTACATCTATAGAGAGAAGAGAAGAGAAGATAAGAAAGTTGTAATCATCTCTGATCCATAATGAAATAGTGCAATTTTAAATTTTAATTTAAAATGCTCTTTTAATAGATCTACACAATTAATGTATGTGATTTTCTAAGATGAATTTTGATTTAAAGGCTTTTGGTTTATATTATAAAGAATAGAAATAGAAATGGTAATGATGATAATAATAAGTCAAAGTAGTGTGATACCATCTCATTTTTTATTCAAAAGAGTAAGGGTTAGTTTTTTGTGTTCAGGTGTTAAGTGTATAACATTTTATTTTAAAGGATATGTATTTTTATTTTAATTAATAAGATTACAACATCTTATTCTAAAGGGTATATACTTTTATTAAAAAAAAATTTCAGAAAATAAAGGGTAAACGTCCTTTTACAAAAGGGTATACAAATTAATACTAAAAAGTATTTGGGCTCACGGCACAGAAGTTTTAGCCCAAGAGTGATAGATCATCTACCTAAAAAGTAATTTTTAATATGCTGAAGAGTAATCGATTAATTTGGATGTTCAACTTTTTAAAGGGTAAATTTTCATTTAGAAGAGTAATAATTCATCTCTTTAAAAAATAATTTTCCAACGGTCTTACTAATTACAAAAGTGAGAAATGATTTTACTGTGAGACGGTCTCACACAAGACTGCCACTGATAATAATAGTGTAAAATGGTATATGATCTTTAGATAAATATTATGTGAATCGGGTTTACACATAAATCTTGTTTTTAAAGATTACTTTTTAATACATGAAAAATTACTCCTTAAACAAATAAATTATTACTCTTCCAAATAAAAAAATTATTATTCAAATTCTCACATTCTCTGATTTATCAATTACTCTTTAGTAAATGAAAAATAAAATAAACTATTACTCTTTTAAATAAAAAAACTTACTTTTCAAAGAATAATTTTTTAAAATAATAAGGAATAATTTCAAAAAATTAGTGTTCATGTATGAACTGATTCACACCATACTCTCTCATGATCTTAATTGTTACTCCTCCATCCCATAAAAACGTTTACGTATTTTCATTTCGGACGTCCCACAGAAAAGTTTACATTTCCCTTTATAATAAATAAGGACCCACACAAAATATTTAAATTTATCACCATAGGCCCACAACACTACACTAATAAAACTACTCACTACACATTAAAATATTATTTCTATCACCTCAATACACATTAAAATATTATATTCCTTAATTTTCGTGCAAAAAACATAAATCTTTCCACGGGACGGTGGGAGTATGTTGTTTTTTTAATTGATAATAATCATTATAATAAGAGTTGATCCGGTGCACATGTTCATCTACACGTGTATAAATTTTTTTCAATAATGCATATATATTTTTTAATAATTGTATAGTTTTTATACATTCAGTTTTTCATTAAAAAAAACTAACAAAAAATTCTCTAACAAAGTATATAAATTTTTATTCATAAATGTATATGTTTTTATTCATAATTATATACGTTTTTTAAAGTGAGTGCACGGTGCATCGGGTGCACAAACTAATTAACCTTATAATAAATATGACTTTGTTTGGTTTATTCAACTTCTTTTGAAATGGAACCAATTTTTTTTTTAATTTTAAAAATAATAATATTTTACTGTTTAAAATCTTTACCAATAAATTAATAATTTTTCTATCAATTTTATTAAATTTGGACTTTAACATCCTTTCTTTATACAAATATATGTAGGTCTGTAAGTCAATGACGTTGTCGGTTGCCATGTCGGTATAGACATCTTTAAGGATATTTTGGGTATCATTTGGATAATTTGTTAAATTGTTAGGTGTTATGGTGATAATGATTTTTGACATGTCTATTTTAAACATTTTTGTATAGTTGCATAAATGTTTTTAATTTATTTTTTAAGTTTATTATTTCAGAAAAATTGTGTTGTACTCCCTCTTTAATAAGTACTATTATTATTTTACATAAAATGAATAGTTATATTTGTGGTGAGTGGTGGGCCATATATGAGTCTCTTTTACTAAAATGGAAAAATTGATATATTTAGGTGATGTTTGTTTTGAGATTTTGGGGGATTTGAAAACCATGAATAATAATGTTATGTTTGTTTTGAGTTTTTGATAGGGTATGTTTTAACTTTATGTCAAATCAATGTGTAAGAATATATTAATTTATGTAAGGAAGTTGATGAGAAAGGAGAGATAAAGTGTATTAATTGAGGAGAGAGAATGTATATATATATATATAGGTGATTTTTAAAATTTGGGTGTGAAATTTGAATTCTAATTCCAGGTTTCAAACCCAGAAACAAACATCATCTTAGAATGGACGATAAAAATAATAAAATCAATACACCCCAATTCTACTAAACATACCCCTATAAATCTAAAAATATCTAATTAGCAGTTTTATTTTGCTGACGTGGGGTAGCTCATTTTCTACATTGATGACATGACATTATGAGATTTTTTTAAGCACTTTCTTTTTTTTTTCTTTTGCGTTATTTTTCTTACGTATTTTCACGTTTGACGATTTTTTTTCTCTTTCTTGAGTTGGCTATTTTGCTTTGTCTCTCTCTCACCAATCTATCCCCTCACTCTCTCAAAATCGCTTTACGCCATTCGCATATTGGGGGTTTTGAGATCAATCGGAGGAAGACCATGGGGAACGTGATTTAGTTTTCGATTGGGGTTGGAATCGTCGGTTATGGCGAAGGGAGTTTCGATTCGTGGAGAGTTATTCTTCAATTGGGAGTAAGTTTTGATCTGGGTTGGGATTGCCGATTATGGCGAAGCGAGTTTCGATTCTTAGGGGGTTATTCTTCAATTGGGTGTATTTTATTCTTACTTTAATTTTTTTCTCATCAGATTTGGGAAATCCGGTTCCAGACCTCCGCAACTTCTAAATCGTCGAGGTTGAATCTTCATTATTAATAGGCGATATGTGTAACACCTCAAAAAATTCTCTACGTGAGTTTTCCTTGTGGCCCAACTCATAGAGGCCCAATACAAACAAAACGTAGTCCAACCCGCATGTTTGCTTTCCAAACCGCGTGAATGGAAGAGAAATCAAAATTTTATACACTTCCCTTATTTAACAAATTTCTTCCTGTCCAAGAAAATATCATCATATCTCTTTAATTCTTTAAAGAGATATTCCCCTGCTATCACTTCCAAATTTATTTCTCTTGCTAAGGAAAGTTTGACTCCCTTACGCGTTAAATTATTTTTGAGATTTGGCCCAGCCATTCAAGCATAAGAGGTTGATCATTCCTTCGTTCCTTCACATACAACTTTTATATTTTTTTTATTTCTTCTTTCACGGCTGTTTTTCTTCGAAGAGAGGAGGGTTTTCGACGGGGCTGATTACGACATTCAACTCTCAAATCCGAGGTTTTTACGTGATCGATAGGTGGGATTTATTATGTATTATTTATGTATTTAAAACCCTACATGATGTGATTATACATGAACATGCTATGTTATCCATGAATTATTAAGTACAAGTCAAGGGTATTGAATCGCGATGCTTGCCAACATGGGTATTGAACCAAAAGGTGCTTGCCAACATGGGTATTGAACCGAAAGGTGCTTACCAACATGATTTTAAATTTCAAGTTACAAGTGTAAGAATTTCAATTTCACTCGTAGTAGCGTTTGAATGATAAATAGTGCGTAATTTATTTCACTGAACGGTGGTTTGCTCACTCCCAATCAATCTCCCCCTTTCAGGTTAGCGTGGCGGTAGCGTACAAGTGGTGGTGCGTTGGCAAAGGGAGACTTAATAAAAACTTCAATAAGTTGCAGTCTATGTTTTTATTTATATTTTGATTTGTTTGAACATATAAAAATTTCATGAGAATTTTATTGTTTTGATTTACATAGTAACTGCAAGCAATTCCGTATTTCGATTTTTTTGATGAAATAAGATGCACTTTATTTTATTTGAAATATTTCCGTAAGTTGTTAAGTGTTGTAATTCATCTCCTTGCTGCCCTAATCATTCGCCGATCGCGTTTAATTATAATAATAATTGGAGCTGTGGTTCCTATTAATAGTGATTACGATTCACATGAAACACTGATGGTTAAATGCATTTGAGTGAATAGGTTAGATTACTTTGTGATTTTTTTAATATTTTGTCCTCTGTATGATTGAATCTGCGTATGGTGGGTCTTTCTGTTCCAATTTTGAAGCTTATCTTCTAATGCAGCTAACTCGATGTTTATTCTTCTAAAAAAAAATAGGGTGATGTTACCATTTTAAAAATCAAGGAGATTAAAGCATTGAGGTTGCGATGATGACTCTTAGGGAGTTATTGGTTCTAGTTGAGTTAATATGTGGGTTAATAAAATTTAGGGTGTGACAATATGCAGTCATGCAATCGTAGTTTCTCTTGAATGTTTTATTTCAAATTTCCAAATTTAAATATTATATTGTGATTAGGTTTGACATAGTGATTGATATTGAATCTTCTACGGGTAATAATAAACTTTAATGTAAATTGTGTCATAGCAACCATAAATTGGAAGTAATTATGATTATGATGATCATCTGGATCATAATCTTTTTCTTCAAAACCAAAGGTTAGGATTTGTGAGAATAGAGTGGAAATGTTCTTCTTCTTCATTTAAAATTACTCTGAACTTTAACTGTTCTCACAAATGATTAAGTTTATCTAAAAACACATGTTCATCCTCATTCATTTCTTAATGCATACTTTGTTGAAAAAGAAGTGAAATGTCTGTAAATGTGCAACAGAATTTCCTTTTATTCTTTCCCTTTTGATGAACTGAATCTTTGATTGTTGTATGTGGATGTAGTCTCCCACATATTTGATGAATGATCTCCACCTGCTGTAAAGACCTACTACAAAGAGTGTAGTGTCAATGGTGACTAAGTTGATGAAAGAAGTTAAAGCGAAAGGTCCAGTTGCGGCCATCTCTCAAGCTAGTAAAATCTCCAAGGATTTCACAGTGAGTTAAAGCCAACCAGTACCCTGCTCTTCGTGGAGTTTGGACATGGCTATTCCTACAGCTGCTATCGTCCAATTTGTTATGCATCTTATCATTTCGTATTTGATCTTTGTCCTGAAAATCTTCTTCTCCCTGAAATCTTTCAATTTAAGGTATAATGCCGCTACATTTTTATGTTTTTTGTCCAGATGGCAGCTTACAACATTCAGGAGTCACTTGGCTATTGATTAAGGCCTCTTGTAAGTATTTGTAAATGATATTAGTAAATCTATTTGTTAATGAAATGTGATGACTTGATAATTATCTTATTTGATTTCAAGCAGAATGTTTATATGCTATAAGTCCTTGAGTTGTGCATCTCTGATATTATTTATTTCAACCAGTAATAATTGGTTAATGTAGTGTTATGAAGTATATTTTTATTTGCTGGTATTAGAGCTGCTAGCTGCTAGCTGCGTAAGATCCAGTGCTCATAGTTATTCCTAGAGCTATGGTTTCTAGAGCACTCGACGGAGTTAAAACTAGGATAAAAAATTTAGAGATGTGAGGTGAAATTATTTTCACTTTTTATGATATGGTTATGGTAAGTTGTATCTGAAGATGAAACTTAAGTGATTTTTGTTTTAGGGTTTATGGAAGATGTCTGAAAACAGGTGTGAATCTCCAAACCTAATCAATCTTATTTCCTCTGTGAAGCAACTTCTTCAACAAAGGGTGTCACTTCCTCTCCGTAAGCACCTTCTTCAGTCAACAGCTATCTCAACTTTTCTGCTCCAGAAGGTAAATTGAATGAAAATAATTCCAATTATTGTGTTGTTCATTATTTAAATTTTTGAATGAACATAATCTTTGAATGAACTTAAGGCAATGACTTCTGACCATTCTCAAAATGCCGATTTCCTCAAGCTCAAAGCCAAGTTCGAGAGTTCGTTTTTGTATGTCAGAGTTTATTTTCATGGATATTTTTTTCTTTAAATCGGCAGTGCCTAGATCTGAACCATTAATTCTCTCCATCTATCATTTGTTTTATGTTGTTTGATTTTGAACCCTATTTTCAAAATGGTTTTTTCTACTCCAAATTTGTTTTGTTGCATCTCTAAGAACCCGATTTTGCCAGAAAATGATTCTTTCTCTTGATTATCCATCAACTAGGCGAATTTTTTTTTGGCATAACTGGCTACAATTATCTTGGTATGATTATTTAATTCTTAATTGCTGTTAATAATCGAATGACTTTATAGGATTTAATTACTTCATTGCATGGTCATTTCCCGTCATCTTAGAGGTTGATGTTACATATAATTTGATTAGGAAGAACTGGAGAATTAGTTAGTAATTGTGACAATAGGGAATGTGAAAGAGATTGTTGTGGATTTGATGATGACTATTGCAGCCCTACTTTACAAGAACTGGAAGCACACAAGTCCTTTGATTCTGAGGATAATGGGAGTATACAAGACTGTTTGAAGGTTCTTTAAGATATATTTTTAGAACTGGAAGCACACAAGTCCTTTGATTCTGAGGATAATGGGAGTATACAAGACTGTTTGAAGGTTCTTTAAGATATATTTTTATCAAATTGCAAGAGTCATTTTACTCTGTTTGAGTTATTATAGGTGTAGGATCTGGAATATAATATAATAATGAGAAAGATATACCAATATACGAGTAATCTCATCAATAGCGCAATGATGTTTGTTCTTCATAAATCCAGCATAACCTAGCCTATGAAACTTGCTTTACAGAGTAATTATTAGTGTGGTGGCATCTACACTCTGTTTTAATTTGAATTAATATTTGAGTGATGCTGAAAGAAAGATGGAAGCTTTGGTGTTGGATCGATAGGATTCATGTTCTCCTTCTCTAACTTCAACTTTGCAAAATTATAATAGTACAGGGAAGATATATGCATTATAATAGTCCACATATTCTTTCTTCCTCTCACATATGCTTTTTGTTGTGTAATATTGTTTCTCCTATTTTGACGTCTTCTTTTATATATACACATTACGTACGTACCTTTTAATTCGATGCATGGAATCTCAACTGTTCGAATATTATAACATACCAAACTAAATAACTAATCTATTCAAATTTAATAATAATACAACACTTATTATATCTTTAATTCCTTGAATATGGATTAAGAAATTTGAGATTTTCTATTTTAGCATAAATTTTCTTTATTTGTTGAAACATGGTGTTTTTTTTTTAGAAAGTACTCACAAGTTTCTCCCGCCAGCGACCGCGCCTTGACGTCACCGCCAAATGCAACTACGGAAAGCCATTGTCAATGTTCCTTGGTAAAGGTAAGAAACGTTTAACAGATCACATAAGTTTGTAAGAAAAAATATGATTAACATCTTAATTAATTAGGCTTAATTTTCTGATTAATTAGCTGTAAATTAAGGTAAAAGAAGGTTATGAAAGTGTAGTCATAAGCTTAAAGACACGAGCTCATCAATGGTTCATCCCATCCTATATAAATATTACTCTTGAATTTCATTCTTCACCCTCTCTTCTATTCAGATTGCTCCTCCACCTGCTATGTTTTCCTTTTCATTTTACAGTTTTGTGCAGGGTAATAGTGTGTAACATGTACAACATTACACTTACCCGACAGAGATGTCTAAACTGTATAATCACTTACAATGGTTGAGATATTATAGCTCAAGTTTATTACCTTAGAAGAAAGTTGGATTTTAGAACTTATGTTTGATTTTTTATAAAAGTATTATTTAATCATTGAAGGAGTTGGGGTTGAGGGGGAACCTGAACCTGATGAGAAAAAGTGGTGTTGAACCAGACTTATGTTCTGACATCCTATTACTGCAGACTTATCTGAAAAACAAAAGAATTACTCATGCTTTGCAGTTATTCTGTGATTTTACCATGAGATGGCATAACAGAAAATTCTGGCGAGCCATGATTGTTGGTCTTTGCAAAGTACAAGAACCGGAGTATGCATATACTATTATTTCACTTCTTGCACATGCTTCACTTAAGAGTTGGTTACAATGGTTAAGATATATATATTATAGAAAGGGGTCAAAGTCAATGCATATATTTATATTAAATTCAATATTTTTTAATATTTTATGACAAGGATTTACACATAATTATAATAGATAGAGTTGACAAAATTATTAATTGATTCTAAAAACTATGCAATGACTTTCTGTCTTCCTAAGCTAATCAATTGTGCTCTTAATATGAGCATTGATCGCTATTTTCTTTTACCCTAAAGTGTAAGAGATCGATTGTAGTGCGCGTGACCAAGTAAAATATCATTCCCACGAGATTGTTATAAATTTAATAAGTAATTATGTATGATAATTCAAATGCAAAACAAATTTGGGGTTTTGTTTGAGAAGATAATTAATTAAACTAATAAAATTAAATTAAGATAAATAAACTAATTATGCAATAAAATAAATCACACAAAAGAAACGATTTAAGAATTCAAAGATGGAGAATTGGTAATGCTCGGTCAAACAGTTAAACTATGTGACTAATTTATATAAATCCAAATTAATTGCCTGCAGACGTTTATAAAAGGATCACTAAGCCTAATTAAATCACCTTGATCGGGTAGGATCTAACACTTATAATGAGCTGAAAATCTTAGGATCAATAAGAAATTAACTCCCTCTCACTCTATAGGTACTTCATGCTAATTCCCATTAAAGGTTAGAGTATTAGATTTCCCTTTCTAGGTACGCGATTGTTAATCTCTTTTGTCTCCTTACCAATTACCTAATAATGATGTTTTACCAAGTAATTAATATTCTAAATTGATTGTCTAACACCCTTAGGTATTATAGGTCAATCCCCTAGGACTGTCACAGAAAACAACAATTATTATGCAGAAATAAATAATCATATTAACTATCAATCAGTGATACGATCAAGAATAATTAAAGGAATCAAAACTCAAAAACGCAATAATATGAAATCTCAAAATATCCTCTGCAATAAAGAAATAAACAATCTGCAGAATAATAAATCCAAGTCTAGGGCAATCTAATCACATAGTCAAAACAGTCTTAAAGCCCTAACATTACCAACAAAGAAGCTTAGCCCATAGAATTACGAGGGCAAATCACAAAGATATAATAAACTCTAACCATTGTGCTAAAATTACAAAGATAAATAACTGAAAAATAAAGAACCCTTTTTGAGGACTCTGATTCTTCAATCACGATCTCCATCGGAATTTTCGTCTCCAATCCAAGTAGCAACTCCGATCGTCTCTCATGTGGAAGGATGGAAAATGATGGGTGGAGGCAGGTTACTGCCTCTGTAGGCGTGAATATGGTGTGTGGTCGTGTCAATTCTGCTTCTGTATCTGTTCTTTTATACTATCAAGCTGGGCCAACTTAACGCACACGGTATTGGATATGGGCTGCTCGGTACATGCACGGTTGAACAAAACCGGCGCATCACCGGGCATACCACCTCGCAAGACACTCGATAGGCAGCTCGATTACAACATAGGAGCGCACGATTTGATGAATGGCACGCACAATTGACTACTAGGGGTGCCCGGTTGACAGAAGCTTCGCCCGGTGTGAAGAATACACAGAAAAGCTGCTCACTCGGTACCATGCCCGTTTAGAAATAAGTATGCTCGGTTTTGTGGCCTTCGTGCTCGATTTGGAGGCTTTTGTGCTCGATTTGGAGCTTGGCAGCTGCGCGACTCCACGGTTCTGAGCATAACTTCTTCATCCGAAAATGGATTTGAGTAATTCTTGCGCTCACGTGATCCTCTCTTCATTGGCTTTCTATATATATAAAGAACTTACAGAAACTCTAACATTTGAATGTAGAAAAAGTGATGCAAAATGACATCAACGTGCTGAGCAGGAACAGCTTGCGCGACGTCACCGTTTTGATCATAACTTTCTCGTTTGAAATCCGATCGAGGTATTTCTTGAGCCAAAATGATCTTCTCTTCTATATCTTTCAAACCATATATTACGTGACAAATTTGGACAACCACAGATACAGAAAAATTATGGAAAGTGGGCGTCTGTTTGATTACAAATAGCACGAATTCATCCTTCATTCCAACTTTGCGTTCTTGATCATTTTTCCTCTCAAAACACAATAAAATACCTCTCCTGCACCTTTTAGTCAATAATACTTAGAAGTGATAAGATTTGTGCAAATAATATCAATTATACACTCAAAGAGGTATCAAATCGAACTCAACAGTACATGAATTTCCACCCTCATCAAACCCCCAAACTTAAGGTGTTGTTCATCCCCGAATAACGAAATGACAAACCAAGAGAATAATGAGATGGAAAGTCATGTTAAAGAGAAGGATCAAACATCAATTAAGCCTTCAAAAGATGTAATCAATCTCAACTTGATTCACATAACTTCAACTTCAAAAGTATCAATTCATTCAAAACATGATAATTACGTCACCAATTCAAGTGCTCAATCCACCTATGCTCACAGGATATATATAGTGTAACTCTCACGCTTATGGTATATAAAGTGTACACCGGCTTATATATATGTGCACTCAATTTCAATTCAAGTGCATGCGTAACCATAAGCTTGCATATTGTCTCAACTCTCCTTTTACTTGTAGCTAGCAAATTATGAATCAAAAATGACTTTTATTCAGTTGTAACGTAGGCTCTTTGGACAAGGTAGAAAATTTATGGATAAGTGACTCAAAACTCGGATCAATCAAGCGCGCGTTCCCTCTTGATCTTTCATTCTTCCTCATCACTTTCTTTTCAAGCACAACTCTTCCTCAACTCCAAACTATTTATTTCTTTCTTCAAGCACAACCTTTTCACTTCTTTTAACTCCTATACTTTTCAACTCCATCATTTTCCTTTCCTCACCCTTTTTATTTTCTCGAGATACCAGTTTGGGGCACTACCTCTCTCATCCTCTATAGGGTACTAGATTCAAGCACTACCCTAGGGTGTTTGTTTCGGTGGAGCACTAGATTTAAGCACTACTCTCAGGAATTTTTCCTTTTCTTCCTTAAAATTCTTCCTTTATCACCCTTATCAACTCTCAATCCACCACTTCTTCAATTAAGCTTTATTTGCTATCAAAAGAATGGATTTAAAAAAGCTCAATGGGCTGACTAGGGATTTTATGAATTCAGGTAAAGTATATGGGAAAAAATGGGCTAAAATCAAAGATGGCCAAATATCATTTCCATAATCCACTAGACTCAAATCTCAAGGCAAGTTCTAGAATACATGCACAAGAACGATACGCTCAAGAATAAAAATATCATGTATCAATGTATCATGATTTAAATGCTCAAATCTCACTTGACTTTTTCATAGAATGAACGAACACTCTTACAGGCAACACATACATCATAACAAGCATGTTAAGAACTTCAAGTACTTAGGAATTAAAGCATGTTCCCCTTATCAATCATAATCAACATCTAAGGAAGAAATCATTAGCTCATAGATCCCCATGAAATTCAGGTTATAGAATTTAAAGCTCATGCTCCTCCCTCATAAGAATTCAAAACTCATAGAAAAATTTAGAATAAGGAACGAAGTAACCTGATTTTAATCTCCTTCACATCTTGCAAATTCACTTCACCATCTTTAATACCTTCTCAATCTTAAAAGCTCAACACAAACCATCATCATAGAAGAGATAAAAATATCGAAGATACGAAAATCAACGACAGAACATCACGGGACACCCAAAAATAAACAAAAACACACAAGACACCTGGATAGTCGCAAAAAAATTCGAAAGATCGAATAAAATTCGAAAATTCTAAAAAAAATCGACTTCGAAGCACACAAACACTAAAACAATGCATAGTAAACATACCTGGGTGCGGATGGAACAAGGAAAGAATATCACACCCCCCCAAACTTAGATGAAAGTGTGAGTTGAATCTAAGTTTAAAAGGATGTTATTACCTTAAGTGTAAGCAGACACCTTGATTATAATTCACCTAGCACAAGACACACAAATAAAGCAAAATAAAAGAAATAAAACGGTGGGTTGCCTCCCACCAAGCGCTTTTGCTTAACGTCGAGGAGCTCGACGGAATGCAGACTCAGAGATGTTTGGACTCACGCATCAGCACTTCACTTCATCTTTCATCTTCACTTTGAAGTATTGTTTCGCCCTCTTTCGATCCATCCAAACTATCTCCCACTTCTTACTCTCAAAGATCAACTTATCTGGATCTCTATCTTTGTATGCTTCATTCCTATCAATTACAAGATCAGATAAATAAGAGGCATATTTATCCGGAGGGACTGGTGGAATTTGGGTCCATGTTCCTCCTTCAGTCCATGACGCCTCTCTCTTCTCATTCCTGCAAACATTCATAGCACTCAAACAATCTTTAAGTTTATTAGATAAAATATCAGATGAAAAATCAGATTCAATATTAGTAGCAGGATTAGATAAAGGACTGTTGCTGATGTAGAATTTCACTGGATCCTCAGTCAGAATCAATGGCAGCTTCTCCTCTACACTCTCATCAACATCAATGGACTTGCAGCTAGACTTTTCAGAATGACTTTTCAAGCCATCAAGGGAGAACATGATCTCCTCATTTCCCACTCTAAGCTTCAGCTTTCCATCTTCAACATCAATCAAAGCTCTAGCAGTGGCTAGAAACAGTCTACCCAAAATCAAAGTCACATTGTTGTCCTCTTCCATATCAAGAACTAGGAAATCGACAGGGAAGAAGAACTTATCCACCTTCGTAAGTACATCCTCAACAACTCCTCTAGGGTGCGTAATAGACCTATCGGCTAGATGCAGTGTAACCGAAGTAGGCTTCAACTCCCCAAAACTAAGACTTTTGAATACACTTAGGGGCATAAGATTTATGCTAGCCCCCAAGACACACAAAGCTCTGCAAGTAGCATTCTTTCCAATTTGGATTGGGATGGTGAACTTACCCGGATCTTTTACCTTGGCTGACAACTTTCTCTGAATGATGGACTGCACTCCTCAGTCAAATTCACTGTCTCTTTGTCCACTATACTCCGCTTCTTAGATATGATATCCTTCAGAAACTCCATATAGTGTGGCATCTGCTCAAGTGCTTTAGCAAAGGGCATGTTGATCTGGATCTGCTTAAATATCTCCATAAATTTTTGAAATTTCTCATCAAGACCCTTTTTCAACTGCACCGTAGGAAAATATGAATGGGATATTTTGTCTTTGGAATCTCCAAACTGTTCTCTCAAGTTCATCCCTTTTATTCCTTTCTCTCCTAGCTCTCTCCCACTTCTTTTCTGTAGCAATCGGATGATCAATGTCACTCTTAAAACCTACTGTATCACGAGAAGCAGAATCAACTAGAATGGGATCTAAACCATTCGGATGGGTAATCAGGTGGACAAGCGTGCTTGCTTGAACAAAATTGGACGTTATACCAGGCACGTCACCGAGCGTGCCGCTCGGTAAGCTGCTCGGAGGGCCGCTAGGTTGTGGAGGAGGTACGCCCAGTTTTGGAGATAGCTCACCCGATTTGCCTGCTTGAATGAAATCGGGCACCATACTGGGCGTGCCACCCGGCATGTCACTCGGCTGGCCGCTCGATTTTACAATAGGGGTGCCCGATTTTGTATTTTCAGCGCTCAGTTGCCACTTCCAGACTCCCAACTGCGTATGCCTGCCTTCAGATGCGATTTCTGTATACAGATCCTCTTTCGGAATACTGTCTTTCATATTGTGTGCTACTCTTCAAAGTAATATCATAGAATTGATGTTCTTTCGGATTCAACTCTGTCTGAGCAGGAAATTTCTCCTGCTGTTGCAACTTTCCCATTGCAGAATTCAATTAATTGATAGCAAGATCGGTTTCTTTTTGTTTCCTTCCTACTTTCTTGTATCTTGCTTCAGCTTCTTTATGTCTCTTTTCAGATGTTTCCTGATTTGTGACCATCAGCTTGAGCATCAAATCCATCTTATCCTTCATTGATGATCTCCCTTTAGCAGGTTTCTGAGCTGGATCAATTCCCGGAGGTGGTGCAACTGCGCTATTAGGATTTGAGTAAGACAAATTCTCATCCCTTCTCTAATTATTGAAGTTTGAATTTCCTTGGTTCCAACCTTGCTGAAATTGACGGTTGTTCCCTTATTCATTTCCCCCCCCAAACTGATCATTCGGTCTAAAATTTTGTCTATTTCTGTATTCCCCTTGAAAGCTCTGTCCCATAGCGTAGTTTGCATCCTCAAACTGCTCCTTATCTCTAGCCATCATTACTTGCTCTCTGTTTCCTTTAGTGAGGCGGTCCAACTTATTATTTAATTCATCGAGTCGATCATGGAGAGCCTCCCTCTTGAATTTAAAAAAAAGTATTAAAAAGTCAAAATTTGTCTCCCTCCTCTCCCATCGACCTGGTGCGAATTTATCGCAAGGAGCCCATGCCCTCTTCTGGATGTACGTTGGGCTCCTGTCATTCACCCTTTCACAGCTATTCACGCTAGAGGATATTACCGCTCTTGACCGCGCCGACTCTATCTCCGATTGGCGACTTTTTGTGACAAATCTGAGCCCTCCTAGATGCCGACTCTATCTCCAATTGTGTGATTTTTCAACAAGACTCTATCAATCTATTAGCAGCTATTCGTGTCGAATCGGCCGCTGGAGCTTCCGCCCTGGGCTCTCTCAGTTCATGACCGCCGTTCATGATTGTCACCAACTCTCTCGCTGGTGCGCGTCCATCCCGATGTGCACTTAGCCGTTGCTTTAACTCTGAAATTTGAATTATCCCTTTATTGCCACCATCCAGTGGTTCCCCAAGGTTCCTTAAGCCAAAAAAAACTCAACTCATTTTTTTTTCTTTCATTTCTCTAAAAAATAAAGTGTATGTGAAGTTGCTACTCTATTATGTTCAATGTTGGAAGTCTTTTTGAGAATACTGTCCTAATTAAACTCTTGTGCATTAGTTATAAATGTGCACGAAATGTTGAAGCCCTTCCTGAGTTTGTGAAAAAAGAAGGAGGTAAAACATTTTTTTATGCGTGTAATTTTCTATTTGAACAACTAAGTTCTAATAAGTTATGATTGGAGCTAAATAAAAAAATTGATGCTCTCTATTATTTTTCAAAAAGATTCAACAATGTTTGATTAATTATGTTTTGTTGATGATCACATAACTGGTCTTGGTTTAAGCGATGTGTAGTCGTTGTATGTGTGGATTAATTTAAGTTTTCTTACTCCATGTGTTTTTATGTTCCATGTGGCCATTATTCAAGTTATGTGGATCCACACTGACTTGAGCCTTTTTTTTTTACCTATATGCTTTATTTAGAGCCATGATGAATGATTGTTTCTCTACTTATTCCCTCATTAATGTCTTCTTTCTTCAGGAACTAATGTCAAGATTGCTGCCATCTCGTCTAGTGTTGTTGCACTGACTCTAGAGAATTTTGATGAGATTTTACTAAATCCCTTCAATGCCGGCGCTTGAGCATTGACTGCCTTTCTTAGTTAAATGTTATTAGTCGGCTTCTGATTTAGTGCCCCCGCTGTTTCGTTGGGTTTGTTTTTGAAGTGGGCAATCTTCTAGGAGTCTTTTAAGGATTTCAATTTCTATCGTGTTTACTCCCTCTGATTTCTCTTGTGTTTGTTGATGGATGGACTCTTGAAGGATTGAATCAGGCAATCACAGTATAGATCTTAGCTTGATGGATCGATTTTTGGTTGAATTATTTCTTATAGAGACTTTGCATTTTAATTTTGATAATCATGGTTTGAGCCATTGTTCTATGATTACTTCCATTCCATTGGCCACCAGGGCTTACCATTCTGCAAAAAGGCAGGAAAAAGCATGTTCTACTAGTGTTGCAATAGTGCTCTCGACTCTATGGATTGGAGTGCTTTTGATTTTTGATTGCTTTAATTCTCTTATTATAGGCCTTTGCCTATTTTGGTTTTATGAGAATGCCTAGATTTATTGTTGCACGATTGTATCAGACTATTTAGGTTGTCTTCATTGATATTCTATAGAACATCTCTTAGTATAGTCTAAGTTTTTATGGCCACATTTTGGCCTCTTTAAAGCCATTTGTATGGCTTATACTTTTAACTTTGTCAATTTTGATATCTTGTACTCATTTTCTTCCCATCTTTCTTATTTTCATTTTCCCTTTAATAAAACGTAACTTATTGGTTTTATTTCAAAGACAACAATTTAAATGATATAGTCGCATAATTGGTCATACAAACAGTCACAAGAAAAGTTATACAATACCATGCGACCAACTGTGCGACTCTTTACACGAACTTTTGTGCGACAAACTGTGTTACCTTATACGTGACCTTGTGTGCGACCTTGTTTGCGACCTTTTTGTGCGACCCTGTACGCAACCTTTTGTGCGACCCTACATACGATCTTTGTGCGACCAACTACGCGATCTATTATGCGACTAAATTGCATTTCAAGCACACACGTGACCCTGCATGCGAATGGTTGTGGGACTAACCTTGCGGCTACTTAGTAAAACATAAATATATAATATTGTGAAGTAAATAAACATAATAAATTTTAAAGTCTCAAATTAGATTGTCAATACAAACTGAACATATAAATTACAAAAAAGATGTCAACATACTAAGTTCATACAAAGTCTATGGTGGATATAAAGGTGTGTGATTTTTGCATGTTTTTTTTAATATGCCAGTCTGATGGCAATGCGAGCAAGATCTTTTCACCACCTCTTCTCCTTGAGACAATATTCGTTGTTTCTTCGGTCGATCTTCTGAAACACGCATTTTGGTTGGAAGCACAATAATATCTTTAATTTGGTCGGGGATATCCCATTATTCTTCATTCCCAATGGAAAACACAGGTTCAACATATGATAATATAAGTGTATTTGTGCTATAAAACTTTGATGACAACTCAGATGGAGGAAAATTGCAATTCAAACTAATAGCTAATGCATGTGAACAAGGAAATTGTTCTAGTTGGAAAATCTTACAGTCACATTCTTTAGTTATTAGGTTAACCTGTTTGTGTAGTTCACCATCACAAACATAGTATATATTATTATCTACGGAAGTAACATCTATTAACAGAAGTCTGCCTTAAATATCGTACGAAAGGTCGTGTATAGGGTCGCATGATTAGACATACAAAAAGTTGTGTATAGGGTCGTACAGAGGGTGGCACAAAAGATTATGTTTTGGGTCGCACAAAAGGTTGCGTATATGGTCGTACTGTTGGTTACATGATATTGTGTGGCCTTTTTTGTGACTATTTGTGTGACCAATTATGCGACTATATATTTCTGCTTGTAGTCGCACAAGTGATCGCATGTGGGATTGCACAAGAGATCGCATGCAGAGTCGCACATAAGGTCGCATAGATGGTCGTGTGTGTTGTCTCGTAAGTAGTTGCATAATTGGTTTTACAAGAAGTTGCTTATACTTGAAGCATATAGTCGCATAATAGGTCGCACAAACAGTCGTAGGTAGGGTCGCTTATATAGTTAAATGGGTATTTGGGTCAAAAGAAATTAAAGAGTGGCATATTTAAAAAAAAATTAGTGTGAATGGCTTTTTTTTTAAAAAAATGTATTGAAAGTGGCATTCATGGAAATTTCCCTTTAAATATGTAAAAAAAGAAAAATTATAATGACGGATGCATGTTGATCTCCATGCTTGATGAGAGTGGAAATTCATGTACTGTTGAGTCCGATTTGATACCTCTTTGAGTGTATAATTGATATTATTTTCACAAATCTTATTACTTCTAAGTATTATTGACTAAAAGGTGCAGAAGAGGTATTTTATTGTGTTTTGATAGGAAAAATGATCAAGAACGCAAAGTTGGAATGAAGGATCAATTCGTGCTATTTGTAATCAAACAGACGTCCACTTTCTATAATTTTTCTGTATCTATGGTTGTCCAAATTTGTCATGTAATATATGGTTTGAAAGCTATAGAAGATAAGATCATTTTGGCTCAAGAAACACCTTGATCGAATTTCAAACGAGAAAGTTATGATCAAAACGGTGACATCGCGCAAGCTGTTCCTGCTCAGCACGTTGGTGTCACTTAGCATCACTTTTTCTATATTCAAATGTTGGAGTTTCTGTAAGTTCTTTATATATATAGAAAGCCAATGAAGAGAGGATCGCGTGGGCGCAAGAATTACTCAAATCCGATTCCAGATGAAGAATTACTTGGATCGGATACGGAGATTCCGACGGAGATCGTGATTGAAGAATCGGAGTCCTCAAAAAGGGTTCTTTATTTTTCATTTGTTATTTTAGCACAATGGTTAGAGTTTATTATATCTTTGTGATTTGCCCTCGTAATTACATGGGCTAAGCTTCTTTGTTGGTAATGTTAGGGCTTTAAGACAGTTTTGACTATATGATTAGATTGCCCTAGACTTGAATTTATTATTCTGCAGATTGTTTATTTCCTTATTGAAGATGATATTTTGAGACTTCATATTATTGTATTTTTGGGTTTTGATTCCTTTAATTATTCTTGACCGTATCACTGATTGATAGTTAATAGGATTCTTTATTTCTGCATAATAATTGTTGTTTCCTGTGACAGTTTTAGAGGATTGACCTATAATACCTAAGAGTGTTAGAGAATCAATTTGCAATATTAATTACTTGGTAAAACATCATTATTAGGTAATTGGTAAGGAGACAAAAGAGGTTAACAATCGCAATCGCGTACCTAGAAAGGGAAGTCTAGTGCTCTAGCCTTTGGAATTTAGCATGAAGTACTTATAGAGGGAGAGGGAGTTAATTTCTTATTGATCCTAGGATTTTCAGCTCATTATAAGTGTTAGATCCTACCCGATCAAGGTGATTTAACTAGGTTTAGTGATCCTATTATAAAAGTCTGCAGGTAATTAATTTAGGTCTAGATAATCACATAGATAAACTGTTTGCCCAAACATTACCAATTCTCCATCTTTGAATTCTTAAATCTTTTTTTTGCGTGATTTATTTTATTGCATAATTAGTTTATTTATTTTAATTTAATTTTATTAGTTTAATTAATTATCTTCTCAAACAAAACCTCTGATTTATCTTGCATTTGAATTATCATACAAAATTACTTATTAAATTTATAATGATCTCGTGGGAATGATATTTTACTTGGTCACGCGCACTACATCGATCCCTTACACTTGAAGGTAAAAGAAAATAGCGATAAAGTTTTTGACGCTCCCTGTCGTGGATCGTTTATAGATTCCGCAATAGTTAGCCCGAGTGTAACTATTACCACAGTTTACATTAATTTTTGGGGATAGTTCATCTACAAAAAGATTTATAGCCCTAGTTCAACAAATTGATCCAGCCATGGCAGCAATCAGCCTCCGCAAAGGGAACACTCGCCTTCCGCCTGAGGTCAACCGTGTTTTGTACGTCCGCAATTTGCCCTTCAACATTACCAGCGAAGAGATGTACGATATCTTTGGCAAGTATGGCGCCATTCGCCAGATTCGCATCGGAACCAATAAGGACACAAGGGGCACTGCCTTCGTCGTCTATGAGGACATCTACGACGCCAAGACCGCCGTCGACCACCTCTCAGGGTTCAACGTGGCTAACAGGTATTTGATTGTTCTGTATTATCAACAGGCCAAGATGGGCAAGAAATTTGACCAGAGGAAGAAGGAAGAAGAGATACAAAAGCTCCAGGAGAAGTACGGGATTGCTACTCCTAAAGATAAGTAGTCTGGCTATGATGATTGTGAAGTAGTTTGATGAAAAGTTTGTGGTTGATCTCGACAAGTAGATCTGTATTAGGTTTATGGTTTAAAATTAGGGTTACTCAGAATTTTAATGTACTTGTGTGAGATGATCTCTTGCTTTTGCTATTTTTTTGTATTTGTTCAAAAATTTACTTTTGGTATAGGAAATTTCTAATTTCTATTGCTAAATCATTGACTATGAATCATTCTTGACTGAGCTCTCAAATCTAATCACTGCAATTTTTGAATTGTTGCACTTTGCTGTTTCTGTATGGATTAATTTCTTGGAATGCATCATCTCCAAGCAATGGAGTAATTTTCAGTTCAGGATTGCCTTGTTTAACTTGGATACGCTGGGAATTGACTGTGTCTGCTTAGCCAGTTAATGAGCATATGCTTAAGAGTTGCAGATTTGAACAGTCTTTTCCTGCTTTCCCTTCTTGTAGTTGATGATTTCTCCAGCTTCTGGGAGGGCTTGGCATTTATTTAATTATTCATTGCGATTTGTGGTTGAAAGCATCTTAATATAATCTTTTGATGTTTATTTGCTTTGAGTATGGCTTCTCTTATCAGTCCTTTTCATCTTTTGACTAATTGATTCACTTCCTAGTTTGTAGTAAGGATGTGTGCTAACATTTGATGATACTTGTCATCTCTAGTTCTCAAGGTTTATGCATCTGATCATAATCCACCTATGAATGTTTTTTTTTTCTTTTTGGGATAAGTGGGTCCTTAGAGTCTGGATTAAAACACTGTATGTTGAAGCCCCTTTGTAAGCTCTCTGGATTTACCCCCGGTGACACCAAGTAATATCAACTACTTCCTACACTGGGATGAAACCTTATGTTGATGTACTTATCATTTTCTATACTTTTATGTATTGAATATTCTCTCTCTTTTGTGGGCTAGAAGTTCTCTAAAGTGCTTAAAGTTTACTTAAGATAATATTCTAATGCAAACAACCCCAGTCATATGACAACTTGTTGTCTGTTTAAACTATGATCATTATGTTCGTACGCAGCTGTGCAACTTGCTTTATGTGAATGAAGCATAAAACTAATAGGTAAGTGCACATTTCTTTATCGTTTTGTTTGGAGTTAGTATGTTGTACTTTGTAATTGTAAAATATTAGGGCTTTGTTCTTACAAATTTGTTTCATTGGGCCCTGGTACAAAATTTTATGTGAATGAACATTTTGATATTTCTCTTAAACTTTCCCTCCCCCCTCCCTCTTTTTCAGCCAAAACCCTCCTCTCCCTCAGCCACTCATTGGCTGCACCACAAACCCTCTCACATTCCTTTGAGCTCTCTCTCACTTCCTTTTCCACCCATTTCATTTGCCACCCCATTTACTCAGTGGTGATGAGAGTGTGTTTAGGGTTTAGGTGGTTTTGATTGGAATTTAGGAAGGTGATTGAGCGTGTGGGTGCAAAACGGTGGCATTCTATGGGAAGAAACGTGGTCTTCTTTGCTCCTGCTATTGGGCTGTATCCCATGTGGTTGTGCTTTATGTCGGCTTCCCAACATTTTTGTCCCATTTAAATCTCAAGGTGTATTTTAGCTTCTGCTCATCTTGTGGTCTTTGTTGTGTTTGTTTTGCTTTATTGTACCTGCTATTACATGTCTCCTTTGTTATCTCTCCTTGCTGGAGTGCTTTTGTTCATAGACAAGTGTTTATCTTCCTCGATCACGCGGCGATGGGAATGGTGCTTGGGGTTTCCACTTAGATTGGTCAGAGGAGGATTTATCCTGTTGATTGTGGATGTACTCTCTTTTGAGCTTGTTTTAATGTACTTTTTGTTAATAGAACAAAAAGGTTGAAATGCACTTTGAAGAACCAAGGATCCTAAATTTAGACAAAACTGAAGCAGATTACCAATAAAATAAAATATGTGAAAGCCGAAGTTCCTAATTTAGAATTCAAAATAGAAGTGTAGAGTACTTGAACACCACACTTGGAAAATTCTGGCAAATGCATCTATCTCATCATATTCAGCCAAACACCGTCTCTATTTATTCACGACATTCCCAGCCATATATAAGTTGAATTCTATTTCAGTGTCAGATGTCAAGAATTTTATTAAATTATTCCATTTTTATTTATCAATCTATATTTACAAATTAGAAATTCATATCACAATGTTGGTATTTAGAAGAAGAGAGAAATTATAAATGACTAGATAGATGAATGATGGTGTTTGTGTATATGATTTGTGGAAAGCAACAGGTTAATAGGATTGAGAGGATAGTGGGTATTAGAGAAAACCTGAGGTTTTTTATTGAACTTATTCATTGATTGCCTTTCACATCTCATATATTTATGGTGAAGTTTGATTCGTCATCTTCATTAAATTGAACTATAATCACAATAAAAGCACACCAACTGTTAAATGTAATCCACCATGAATACATAAAATGAAATAACCTAACCATGGAAGATAATTAAACTAAATAGATCAAAACTTAAAATGTTATATCAGAAGGGGAATCCTGTATTGTACTTCTTTTTGGAGGAGTGGGCTAATCTTGGGATAGATTTGTTTATTGATACTATTAGATTTATAATTTTTGTTAATATAAATGAAATATAAATTAAAGACATTTATTATTTATAAATGATGATATATTTATAAAAATATAATCAAAATACATACTCCCTCCATCCCATCCAAGGATTTATTTTTTCTATTTTGGTCGTCTTGCTCAAATGGTCTCTTTCCTTTTATATACATATGGGTCCCACGCACACCCACTAATACAATTAAAATATGAGATACACACCCCACTAATACAACTATTCATCACATATTAAATAAAAATGTTCTTTAATCCACGTGAAAAAACAAAAGGGAGTATTTATATGAATGTTTACTTGTGTAGTAAAAAATACGTACATCCTTGCAGTGTTAAGTTTAAAAGACAATTATATTAAAAATCTATACTCTAGGAATAAGTCCCAATAAAGGGAGAAAAAATATATTATGAAAAATACATTATTAGTGTAACTTTAAAAGAACGACTCTAGCATGATTGAAGTATGGGATTGGCATACACAAAAATACACTCCATATCTTATTTACTTTTTACATTTTATTTATTAATTTTAATAATTTTATTTACTTTTTTACACTTTATTCATTATTTCCAATCATTTTATTTACTTTTTCTCTTAAAATTAGCATTTTATCTTTATTTTTTATATAACACTTCTAATTTTGATGCCCGTATAAACAGATAAAGTTATTTGAAAGAGTATATAAGAATTGAGTGCATTTTAATAAAAAATTCCCAATGAAAGTAACAGTGATTTAGTGAATTATTTTTAAAAATATTTTTGTAGATATTAAATAAAAGTGATTTTTTTATTTGAATGGGCGAAATATTTTCTAAATATAATAATAACTGGTTAAAATTTGAAAAGGTGGCATTCATAAAATGATAGACAGCAATAAGTAATTTCATTTTTGATGGAATGCAATTTCATTTCACTAACAAATTATTCCCTCCACCTCCTTTGAAACTGGCGCGCAGTCCTGGCCGTCATTTCATTTCTCAATTTCCCTTGGATGGGTAGATTTCATTTCTTCCTTACTTAGCCGTCCTGTATTAACGTTTAAGTTTGTTTTTTATACGTAAATTAAAAGATAAAATTTACTTTTTACACATAAATTAAAAGATATTAATAATTTAATGTATAATAATGTGAAAAAAATAATATTTAATTTAAGTGGATAGTTATATTAGTATTGTGTGTGGGATCCACCCTACATTAAATAAATAATTGTAATGTCTGGGTTCAACGGGACAAAAAAGGAGTCATAAATCTTAACTTTGACAATCCAAAATAAAAAATGTAAACTTTAACGTGAGATGAGAAAGTAATTAATATACATAAATGTTTTCAGAATATTAATACACAAAAATTATTATGATTAACTTATGAAAAATAAAAAAATAAATATTACGGATGCTTTCCAATACTCTAATTTTAATTAATGGTATGTAATTAATTAATTATATAAATGCAGAGTTATTCGTATTCATTATAATGTGTCCACTGTCCATGTCATCTAAATTATTTATATTTAGAGACTTCATATAAATTACACATAGCACACCCAAACTTCATATAAATTGACATATAGGTATCACCCAAACTTCATATAAATTGACATATAGGTATCAAACTTCATAAAAACTTGACACGACAAACTAATCCAAAGACGAACTAAACTCCAATTTAATAATTTAATATATTTAAAATAAAAATTTATTGAGACACAGAGGAAGTATAATTTATAAAGCTTGAGTATAATTTAAAGACCTTTGGGCCCATGAAAATAATGGGCAGCATAGAATATATTAAGAAAATCATAGACCTATTCCAAGCCCAATGAGTAGGGGTGGGAAAAAATACCGAAAACTCGGTATACCGTGCCGTCATATCAAAAAATACCAAAAAATATCGAATTTTCAACATACCGAAATTTTCGATACGGTATGGTTGACGTATTGATCATTTCGGTACGATATCGGTAATATATATTAAAATTTTTGGTATTTCGATATCGGTATACCGATACCGAAATATCAAAAAATTTTATATTTATTTTTTAAAAAATTAATTATACATAATACTATATTTAAGTATATTTTATATTACTAATATATTTAAATTATATGTATGTAATTATGCATCACATTTATTCATATTTATTTTTTAAAATTTAAAATAAACTCTAATAAAATTAAATAAAATATAATACACTTATAAATTAAAATATATAAAAATATAATAACCAATTTTTTTATCTATATATATATATATATATATATATATATATATATTAATAAATTAGAAGATGTTATTAAAGTAGAATGTTTGAGATTAGAAAGTTTAATTAATTTGAAATATTTTTATATTAATTTTATCATTTTTATTAAAATTTAATATTATTTTTCGGTATGATTCGGTAAATCGATATCTTTCGGTATGTTGAATTTTCGGTATGAACGGTGTTCCAACGTTTCGGTATTAATCGGTATTTACCGAAAAATCGGTATGATGTAATTTTCGGTACGATATCGGTATCCGATTTAATTTACCGAAATTTCGGTATATCAATTTTTCGGTATACCGAAATTTAGGTATCGGTATGAATTTTTCCATACCGAAATTTTCGGTACGGTGTCGGTACGGTATCGGTATTTTCGGTATGCCGATATTACCCACCCCTGCCAATGAGATAAGTACATCTCACTTTATTACTCTAGTTTGAGAACAAAGTCACGTTACCTATTCCATATTTAAGAAAAATTGTACTGAATTTTTTGACTGACTTTAAAGGATATTGTAATATTAAAAAATAAAAAAAAACATTATAAAGTAATGGTACGTGTGTAAGAAAGAAGTGACAAATTTGAAACTGAGATAACTTTGAAATTGTTAAATAAAATAATATATCATACATATCCTATTTTGGAGGTGTGAAGGGTTTTGTGTAACAAACGAGGAAAGTATAAAAGATTTTGTGTAACACACGAGGAAAGTGTAAAGAGTTTTGTGTAACAAACAAATAAGGAAAACGTGAAGAGTTATGTGGGATGAAGTATAAAGAGTTTTGTGTAACAAACAAATGAGGAAAACGTGAAGAGTTATGTGGTATGAAGGAAGTATTATATAAGAGACACTCCCAAATGTTCTTTTCCCTTTTACTCAACTTTTTTCTCATGAACTTGAACTCTGTGCCGACTCAACTGCATAATTTAACAGCCACATCAATGAAGAAGACTTTTCAATGACTCAATCCACCAGTGCAGTGATGGTTTCCTAGTTGCTACACAGAATTGGACACACAGGTTAAACATACAAGGCTAATAGCTAACTTTATACAAACAAAAATAAGGTTACAATGATTACTAAGGAAAGCTGGAAACATTAGCAAACCCCCTCTTCGACTCTTCTTCATAAACGAGACCATTCTTGAAAGTGAAGATTAGCATGTCTGTGATGAGATTTTTGTTTCTGGAGAGTGGAAACTACATGTAGCCAAATGGGATACACCACATCACAACACGACATACTACTATGTTATTAGTTTATCATATAGCTCCGTCAAGTCTCTGTCTAAAACCACGTAAGTAAAGCAAGCGGCGGGACAATGTCTAAAAGTTTGAAATTATATACAAGGAAAGCAAGTGGAAAATACAATCGTCTTTCCTCCCAACCAAAAGTGAATTTACACAGAAAATGTACACCAATTTCCATTCTCTTAAAGAAAGAAAAATCAAATAAACAGTCATTTGAGGGACTTTTTCTTCTTGATTGCAGTGATACGATATAGACTTCAGATTAAAATAACCTAGTTGCTCATAAAGTTTCACAAGCAGAAGCAAAAAAAAATGTCATCATAAACTTCAAATTTCAACCAAAAAAGGCTTTTTTGGCACATAAAAAAGTAAACTTCGAGTCGCACGAAAATGCTCACAAAATAACAAGCTCCAATAAAACAGGCAGCATTCATGCTCCACCTGGTGTATAATGCACTGTGTGGAAGTAATCTATTATAAATGTGAAAGATTGTAATTAAAGTCTACGTGCAGATGATGCATCATTGGATGGACTCAAGCTCAATATAACTGCATCGTGCCACTGGGAAACCATCTCAAGGAATGTATTCATTTGACGGGTATCACTTCTCCCTAATATGGAATTTATTAATAATTTTTTACTCTATATCCGCCTCAAGGATTACATTTGGTTTCACACAAAGGCTTGCTCACATTTTAGAAATGAAACCAAAGGCATAGACAAGAAGGTGGGGGAACCTTTTCTGTTCCACCTAAGCACATAAAAAGACATCAAAAAGGCGCATAAGATTGGAATTCCAACTCAGAGGGCTTTTGCACAAACCAACCAAAGATTAAACTATGAATGAACTTCTTTTAGAACCGTTGAAGCCTTATCCTAGAACAAAGTAATTATGGTTTAACATACTCTCTCCAATCAATGAAAACGGAAAAGTCTAAAAAAATATCATGATAGCCAGAAAGCAGAGGAAATTTGTTACAGTAGCAAATCAACTAGGAATAGTATGATGCTCTTTTATCTTGTAACAATGATCCCAAAAAAGAAAAAAAAAATTGCACAATCTTTATGAATGAATCAAACATAAACCTGCTTCATAATGCAAAGACATACTTGGAATAGTATAATGTCCACTGTCAAGATTCACAAACTGATGGTATAAGTTGGTTCTTGAAAGCACACAGTGGCCTCATAACAATAATATAATAGAATGAATCTTCAAGAATAAATCTTTTGCAAATTCAATCCATGAAAAACACAACAGCAACTGGAGAAATGCAGAAAACATGCAATGATGAAAGATGAGCAGAAGGCTATAATTATAAATTGCAGGGATCAATCTACAGTTGCAAAATATTTGATCTCAGATCCAATAATATGGACAAGGAGATTGATTATTCAGAGGCCTTCTCACCCAACTTACAGTAGTACACGCGGAATTCACACTTGGGAGAAATCACTTTCAACAGCATCCTGGCAGTATCTTCATGCCTCACTTTAGACCCTTCCATCTCCACCAAGGCCGCCGCCACAATCCTGTCGTAGCCATCGCCGCCTCCGGCAACATACGCTACCAATGCCGCTTGAACCGGCCCAAGACTAGGATTATAAGCAGCAGACTCAACATAAGAGCCCTTATACACTTTCCCTTGGCAATCCATCAATGCCACCCCTGATGGACACCCACTGTACGGAGCGTGAGAACTGTTTGCTGCTTCCAACGCTGCTTCCATCAGAACAGACTCATCCGTTCCACAATCCCCATTACTTAATTTAATTGGATCCACACCTCCATTAGCGAAATTTGCATCACCTGGAGGCAATAGATCCAACATGTTGTCATGATTCTCAAGCAAAAGCGGCGTTTCCTGATCGAGCAAATCATGCGGACCGAACGGATTGGGTAGAAATTTGGTCAAGGGCTTAAATTCGGGAGATTCGTTGTCTTCATCAGTGACGAGGATTTGTAGGGAGGAGGAGTGGCGGAGTTCCTGGAAGAATTGGCGGCAGTGGCCGCAGGGGGCGGCGGAGACGGCGACGGATAGGAGGCGAGGGCAGCCTTGGACGGCGAGATTAGTAAGGAGGAACTGCTCAGCGTGAACAGAGTGATGGAGGGGCAATCCGGGGAATTCGAGATTAACGCCGACGAATATCCGGCCGTCGGAGCCAAGACCGACGGCTCCCACGTGGTAATTGGAGATAGGGGGCCGGGCTAAGGACTTGGCTGAGGGGACAAGGTGGGTGAGGAGGTTGAGGACGGAGGAGAGGTTCAGAGATTGAGCAATGGATTCCGCATCTGATGCCTCGATCACAAATTGAGTTGCAGTGAGTTGATCATGGTTGTTCATATTTTGAGTGTGCGTGAGAGAGAGAGAGAGCAAGAAAGTTGGATGAATTGGAAGGAGTGGAAATGGCAGATGTTGTCGTGCCTACTGGGTAATTGTATATAGGTTCATTTAGTTTAGCTGGAAAAAAGTGGAGAAATTACCCCAATTTTTAATTTTTTTAAGGTTTTTTTTTAATTCAATTTCTTATAAAATAATCTTGAATCAATTTAAATAAGAACGTAAGAGCATGGTTAGTATGATGGAATGGGGTGAGAATAAAATCGTAATTTCTAATCTCATTCTCATTCATATGATTGATATATTTTTTTGAATAGAAATTTCGATTCTAAAAGAATGGGTATTACCTTATAGGGAATGGACATTTCTCATCCCACCCCATGCACATTCCATTCCTATTCCCCCACTCCACCCCATATATATATATATATATATATATATATATATATATATATATATATATATATATATCCATCCCGCTCAAATAGCACAATTTTACTATATTGGACATCTCGTCCAAATTGCATCATTTTCCTCTTTTAGTAAAAAGGGTTCATCAATGGTCCACCACTACCCATCACATCTCTATAATTCACCTACCCACTTTATATAAAATAATAATACTTCTTAATTTACGTGCAAAAAATAAATAATACACTTTGACCGGGACGGAGAGAGTATATATATATTTTTAACTTATACAACATCCATTTATGTAATTATAAAAATATAAAAATGTTAATTTTTCTACTTAACATGAAGTAATATTTATTAAAAATATTTGAATTAAATTATTTAATAAAAAATATTAAATCATTTAAAATTTAAATAAAAAATAAAATATTTTTATATACTAAACTCAGTAAAAAAATATAAAATTAAATTAAATTCTTAAAAATTTTAAATATAAATGAATATAATTATTTTAATATTTAAAAATTAGTAAATTAAATATAAAAAAATTATATTATTAATTAATTTGAATATAAACATATAATATAAATATAAATATAATTTTATATACATAGTCTAATATTTTTTTAATATATATACATTTTTTTATTTGTATTTTAAAATTTACTTATATTTTAAAAATATTAATATTTTATTTTATTTGGATCACTTGCTAGGAGGTACATAAAATAATGCATAATTGTTGTAAACTACATGACTCAAAGTATTATTACTCATAACTAAACAATTATGATTGTGATATCATAAATACCCTATCTATTTGCATAATTTGGTTTTGCACAATTTGCTTTGCACAATTTTGTTTTTGCACATTTTAAATTTCGGCAGCAAGCGGCGACGGTCAACGTTGGTTAACGGTCGGTCAACGTCAGTCAACGCCGGTCCGGCGGGTGGGTGGGTGAGGGATAGGTTGGTGGTTTAAAAGTGTATAAAATTATAAGATTATATTTGGTATTTTACTTTAATATTTTGTATGTGAGAGTAATTATTTAAATTCTTTGAATCTAATAGTAATTTAAATTAAAAGTGTGTATCTGATTTTTCCTATTTTTTAAATATTTTATCTAATTCTTTTTTCTTTTACTTGTTCTCTTTTATCTAAACCCCCCTCTAGTACTCCTCCTTCTTTTTTATTATTATTTTTTAAATAGTTTATCTAATTTATTTTTTTTTTATTTTATCAAGTACTCGTCCTTCTATATCCCCCCCCCCCCCCCCCCCCCCCTCCATTTTCTTATGTTTCTTTTTCAATTTTTATTGCACAGAATTCTTTTCTTCTTATCTTATTCTTTTTTCTTTCACCTGTTATTTTTAGCCTATTTTCTTATGTTTAATTTTTTTTTTTAATTTCTATTACATAGAATTCTTTTCTTCTTCTAATTTTTATATACTTATAAATTGTTTTCTTTTAATATTTTATAATTTTTTTTGAAAATTTCTAAATAAATGGAGCATTTATTTAAAAAATTTATATTATCATTTGTTTTTTAAATTATTTTTTGTGTAAAATAAATTTTACTCTTTGTTATTATTAAAAAAAATACTACATTTTCAAAATTATAACATTTTCTAAATTTATGTGCAACAAAGATGAAAATTTTTATAAGATACAGAGAAATTGAGCCTCTTTACCGGAAAATCCTGGCACCGTCTTGTATTTATTTATTTGGGATGAACCCAGTTTATCTGCATGGAGAGAGAATTTTGGGTTTAAACTCCCTCCCACATTTGATGGTTCAATTTATTTTTGATTAAAAAAAAAAAATGAGCCAGTGCATATGCTCTAAAAACTAGCGTATACTATTGTAGTAGTCTTAGATGACCTATTAAATTATCGAAGTTAAGAAATTAAGAGTTAAAGCAGTTACAAATTTATTGTGATTTTAAAAGAATTACAAACAAATGAATAGATTAACTGCAAATATAAGAAAAAAAGAAAATAAAAAATATATATATGATATGATGAAAAAATTTTAAATGATAATATCTCCCGCAAAAACTTGTGTGCGCTTGGACGCATGCCTTTAAAATTTTGTGTTAAATAAAAAATATTAATAAAAAGTGCATACCATTTAAAATAAAATGATATACATTTAGAATAAAATAATGCACCCATAATACTTAATTAAAGTGAAGCTTGGAAGTACGCTTTATAATTTAAATTTGAACTTGGAATCTAAATTTTTCATTACTCTTTCTTGGTTTCCATTGTAGTTTGATGGATTTCCAGAAAGCCGCAGTGCAGATGGTGAAGGGAACAACAACTCTTGCTTTTATATTCAAAGTAGGCGTCATTGTTGCGGCTGATTCTCATGCAAGCATGGGAGGCTATATATGTGAGTCCTCATACATTTTACCTGGTGTCTGATGTGACTTTTTAGGTATTTCAAACTAATGAACAATCGTGTACATAATCATCCATGTTGGGCTGTGATGTGATGTTAATTAGGGAGTAGAATTTGTATGCACTGCAAACTTACTATCATTAAAATTTTTATGTCTAAACTGTTGGAGTTGGATGCATCTTTCAGTCTTCATCAATGTTATTTGGATTTCATTATCCAAATTTAAATGCCTTAATAATTGTATGAATATTGCAGCATCACAATCCGTCAAGAAAGTCATAGAAATTAACCTCTACATTCTTGGTACAATGGCTGGAGGAGCTGCTGACTGCCAATTCTGGCACAGAAACCTAGGAATGAAGGTACCTCAATTGGATTTTGCATCTTATCTTTGTATATCTAATACTCCTATTTAGTTCCAATTTAAGTGGGTGTGAGTATTATATTGAGGGCCTGAGGCTCTTCCCTTTGATTGGATTCTACTGGATTGCAGGATAATTAAAATATAGATGTTGAAAGGTTGCAACTTCATCCTTTGATAGTTTGAAATAGAAACAAAAATTCTTCTCTCCTTTTTTTCTCTCTTAATGATGAAAATTAACCAAAAATTATTTAACCTTGTGGTTTAGAAACAGAACTTTATGTTTGATGTACCTCTCAATGCTTTGATTGACTGCTTTTGTAGGCTTTCATCATCCTCGAGGACGTATACATATTTTTTTATATTTTTTGTTTCCTTCTTTGTCACAAGGCTCTTGTTCAATGATACCAAACTTTATTGAAAGATTATGACTGAGTTATTCTGTGCATATTCAGTCTCGCTTGTATGAAGGCTAATAAGTTCTGTTGCTGGAGCTTCAAAATGCTGGCAAACATCCTGTATCCTTATCGAGGAATGGGTTTGTCTGTGGGAACTATGATAGCTGGCTGGGATGAAAAGGTGAGGGTGAGTTATTTAACATTATTGTCCTTGAAAAATGTGTTAAATCTTTTGCTGTTTTTTGCAGGGTTCAAATCTTTATTATGTGGACAGCGAAGGTGGGAGGCTTAAAGGCACCCGATTCTCTGTTGGTTCTGGTTCACCATATGCTTACGGTGTTTTGGACAGCGGGTATGTTAATAGCCATAGTCTGTTTTATTAATACCGTCCATAAATTCTGTATCTTGGTTTTTAATGTCTTTGGCAGCTAGAAATCACCTTGCACTTCATATTGCTGCAAACATATAACTACTATACTCATCAGGGCATATAATTTCTTTATGGTGTCTTTCGTGTACTGACATAACATGCTAACTTTAGGTTCTAGTTCTACACGATTTCAGAATCGTGGTAGTAAAAAATCTCCTTTTAATTACTACCCATTTATTTAAATTCTTTCCTCCCTAGCTAGCTCCTGCTGTTTTTCCATATTATATAGCCATTTTTTTAGATGTTTCATAAAAAATATACCTGTAACAGACTAATAGTACAACTTTGATCAGGCTTCTTACTCGTTGAATGTTTTCTAGATATCGTTTTGATTTGTCTGTTGAGGAAGCTGCAGAGCTGGCTAGACGATCAATCTACCATGCAACGTTCCGTGATGGTGCCAGTGGTGGTGTTGCCAGTGTATACCATGTTGGGTCAAGTGGATGGAAGAAGTTATCTGGTGATGACGTTGGATCACTCCATTATCAGTATTATCCTGTCGTTCCTTCTACCGTGGAACAGGAGATGGCCGAACCTTCAACTGCATGTAGGAGGGACTGAAATTACAGTCTTTAGTTGTTTCATTCGGATATTATTGCGACAGTATACTCAACAATGACACTTTCAGAAAAATCTTGTTTGCCTCATTTTGTCTCGTTCTTCGAACAGGCGGTTATTACTAGAGATCTGACCTTACAAGATGGAACATTTTTATTCAGCTTTTCCAAGTTACCTTAAAGAATGCTAACGAAAAGGAAGTTTTCAATTACAGTTAAAAATGTCACTTTGAACCACCAATTATTTAGGTTATTTTACGAGCAATTGCAAATAGAATTATGTCATGTTTTTCCTTTAATGCCTCTGGCTCTGAGACACAATATCAAGCTTGTTGAGACACAATTTTCATTTACTTGTGTGAGATGATCCCTTGCTTTTTCAGCTTCTAATTTCTAAAATATCTTGTATTGCTTTTGCTACTTTTTCTTGACTGAGCTTTTAAATCTAATTACTGCGATGTTTGGAACTGTTGGGTGTCGTTGTCTCGTCTTGCTCCTTTTTAGTTCAGGATTGTCTTGGATAGGCTGGGAATTGACCATGTCTGCTTAGCCAGTTAATGAGCATATGCTTAAGAGTTGCAGTTTAGAACAATCTTTTTCTGCTTTCCTTTTTGTAAATTTCTCCAGCCTCTAATATAGGGAAGGTTTTGGCATTTATTTAACTATTCACTGCAATTTGAGGTTGAAAGCATCTTAATATAATCTTCTAATGTTTATGTTGCTTGGAGTATGGCTTTTCTTATCAGCCTTTTCATCATAGCCAGTTATCTTCATTAGTTGCCTCACTTGCAATTTTGTTGCAGTAATGTGTTCTATCCTAAGATGACATTTTTCATCTCAGGCAAAAGCTTCTGCGCCCCCGGGGACACGGTCCGTATCCCCATTTGAACACAACCCTTCCCCTCCCTACTCTATTTAAACCTATGCATTGCTAGGGAGTTTAAATTGTAAAGGAGCACGGAAATTGCAAAGGGGCAGGATCTAAATCCGTGTGCCCAGGCGCACAAAGAGACTCACTCTTCATCTCAAGTCGTTAGCTAGCGTGCACCTCAAGGTGTATGCATCTGATCTTAATCCACCTAGGAAGCTCTTTTTGTTCCTCCTTTTTTCTTTAATTTCTAAAGTTGAAAATCATCGTGCTGGCCCATCTTTGTGGGCTCATAATTCATCAGGCTAGTTGCAGTAGTTGGGAATTGGGATTGAAGTTCCTTTGTCTTCCTCAATGACATGAGGCCATATGTTTGGAAAAGTGCTTGGGGTTTCCACTTAGATTGATCAAAGGGGGACTTAGACTGTTGGTTATTGATGCACTATCTATTGAGTTGGTTATAATATACTTTTGTTAATAGAACAAAAAGAAAATGCACTTTGAAGAACAAGGAACCTGAATTTAGACAAAATTGAACCAGATAATCAATTAAATAAAATATATGAAAGCAGAAGTTCCCAATTTAGAATTCAAAATTAAAATATAGATGGAATTGAATAATGCACTGGGAAAATTCATAAAATTCAGTCTGATGAAGTGATGAAATGTCCACAGGGGATGGATGAGATCAGATTTTGAAAAGAAAATGATATGACTGGTAAAGTTGTTGTATGAGGGCAAATGCATCTCTCTCATAATATTCAGCTCTATGTCTAACCTTACTTTTTGAAGATAAAAGTCTTTGATTGCTACTTAATTATTTACAAAAGGGTGTTATATGTACTATTGTAACAATGCTTTCAGTTCACATCACCATTAGAAGTAACAAAATCAATACTCAAGAACTTTTCCTTCAAATTTTAGCAGTTGAAAAAAAATTAATATACAAGATTTTATATTATATAAAGCTACATAGGTATTTATACACGAGGCCTATAGCGTTTGCATCTCTCTGATCTGCACAACGGTTCGCGTTCCCTCCGTGAAGTAAGTGTGTGTGATATGTATGTTTTTATAAAATGTATGGATGAAGTTCATCTTCTTTTAATATGGCCTTGGGCAAATTAAGTACCAAAGACTCCACTTCTTCTTTTCTTAGTATTTGCTGCCATATCTGGGTTGCCTTTTTGCATCATGGCCACAAATTCATCGTAGTTGATTCGTCCATCCTGCACATTTTTGAAGAATTAATGTTTTGGACACATAATTGAATGCATTCTGCAGGTGATTTACATATAGAACAGAAGTCCAAAGAAATGCTGAAAAGCATGAATTCTATAGAAAAAACGATAGCTATGGAGTTCTTACATTGTCATCATCGACTTCAGAGATAATTTCCTTAATGTCCTTATCATCATCCATTCCGTATTCTCTGAGAGCTTGCTCTAGTTCTTCTATCGTAATGAACCTGATATTGAGAAAAGTAACAATTTAGAGTTACAGGGCGGTGAAAACATAGGACTTTCTAGTTGTAAAAGCTTGTATTTGTTCATGATTACCCGCTATTGTCTTTGTCGAAATACTGGAATGCTGTGTAAAGGTGCTCTTCTCTATCCATTCTATTCATTTGCATTGTCGCTGTAATGAATTCTTCATAGTCAATGGTGCCATTCCCATCAGCATCGGCCTGTCAATATGCTGTCATGTAATAACATTCTATTGATGCAATAATATTCTATAATGCTGTGAACTTACTGCTTCCATCAACTGTTTCACTTCAATTTGGGTCAAGTTTGTTCCCTGGTTGGACAATCCCTGCTTCAGCTCTTCGAGTGTTATGGTACCACTGTTATCTGTATCCATACCTTTGAACATTTCTTTCAACCCCATGATTTCTTCCTCTGACAGGCATCCAGCAATAACCTTTTGTGTGTTTTAACAGTTAGATTTTCATTGCAAGATGTTAAGGTATGAAATACTTACACGCAGTGCAACTTTCTTGAACTTGTTCATGGCTCTGAATTGTTTGAGCTTATTAAGAACAGCATTGTCAAGCGGCGTGTCGGGCGCCTCGCCATCCTCCTTAATCCATGGATGATCTACAGAGCACAAACACAGAATCATATTATCAAAGAAGGCTTGGTATGTAACATAGTTTGCAATAAATAGAGTGTCATACTTAGCACTTGGGATGCAGAGAGCCTCTGCTTAGGGTCTGAATTGAGCATCTTCCTAACAAGATCCTTTGCTCCGCTTGAAATCGAAGGCCAGGGGTCCGACGAGAAGTCGATATGGCCCCGTAGAATTGAGTTGAATATTCCGGTTTCGGATTCTGTAATAAACTCCACGAGTATCATTTTATTTGTAAGGGTGGTTGCATGTCACATCCCTAAAAAAAAAAGAAAAAAAGTAATATATGATGAAAAATTTGGAGGGAGAAATACCATACCTGCCCAGAAAGGGGGAACCCCGGAAAGAAGAATATAGAGCATTACACCAATACTCCAAATATCAGCTTCTGGTCCATATCTCCTCTTCAAAACTTCTGGAGCTATGTAATATGCACTACCCACAATGTCCTTGAATTGCTCACCTGCCAAAACCATGCAGTATAATTAATTACACAAGGTCTTATAGACAGAGTGTGTACAGACCAGGAACGTACCCTCTTTGTAGAAGACGGAGAGACCGAAATCGGTGGCCTTGAGGGGAGCATTTTCATCCTTGCTCAACAGCAAGAAATTCTCAGGCTTAAGATCCCTATGAATAACCCCCATGCAATGACAAGTGTGCACAATCTGCACAATGGTCCTCATGAGGGACGCGGCGGCGCGCTCTGTATAATGACCCTTGGCGATGATCCGGTCGAAGAGCTCGCCGCCGGCGCAGAGCTCCATTACGAGGTGCACCGAGTGCTTGTCCTCGTAAGCCCCCTTCAGCTCCACAATGTTTGGCTGCCCTGCCAAATGGTGCATAATCTGAACCTCTCTACGAACGTCCTCAATATCCTCCTTATTCGCCAGCTTCCTCTTCGCGATTGTCTTGCACGCGAACTGCTCGCCCGATTGCTTGTGTGTCACCAGGTGGGTCACCCCGAACTGCCCTCGGCCGAGCTCCTTCCCCATCGTGTACGTCGCCTTGATGTCCTCCATGGGCCGCCCCAGCACGGGGCCCATGTGGGACGGCTTTGCTGGAGAAGCCGACGTCGGCGGAGGCGACGGCTGTGGGGCAGTCGTAGCCGCCGCAGCGTTCTTGGGGGCGTCCTCTGCGCTGCTGTCTGCGGCGGATTGGTCGTCGTCGCTCCGGGAGCAGCAGTTACCCATCGCGGTGGTGGTGGTGGTGGTGGGGCGCCCGGAGGTGGAGCAGAGGAAGAAGCTTTGGGGGTTTCTTTAGGTTGGTTGTTAGGAGGGGGAGAAAACCATGCATGGACGCAAACAGATGTTAGAAGAGAGAGAGAGGGACGATGGAAGTCATTGCATTGGAGAGATTTTAGGAGGGAAGAAAGAGATTACTATTTTTTTATTTTTTTTAAATATTATTCTCATTTAATTCTGCGGTTAGAGTTTCAATTCAAGTTTATATTTATCATTATTAATTTTGTATGATTTTGACGTCGAGATGAATCATGAGATAGTCAAATTTTATATATGATCAATTAATTAAATAACAATCGATATTAATCAACTCTTTAGTTATTGGTATTCCTAGTTTAATTGAATGCACCAAATCAACAATTAAGTTCGGGATAATTTTAGGGTGGAACTGGTGCTTTATAGATGTAAATTAAGATTTGGTGTGTAGTTATTTATTTTAAATTTTTATTATTTTTATTTTTTTAATGGTGGAGATTAAATTAAAATTTAATTTAACGGTTAAGATCGTTCAGGTACACCAAGTGCACATCAGTAGAACTCTTAACTTCTTCCATTTATGCACTTCGGAAATGCTTACAGATGTGAACGTTATTCTTATGGATGTAAAAAAAATTGACCATGTAAATTAATTTTCGTTCGACCGTTGTCGTCTACATCATCATTCGATCGCCTCTGTCTACTCCATCGTTTGACCTCGTCGTAAATATAGTTTTCATATTCTCAATTATCACAGTATATAAATTTGATAACTTTGACCCAAAGGTACTTCCCCTCGTTAAAAAACTGCCGACCCTATTTCCCTAATAAAGCTTTGTTGAAAGTCTCCTCATAAATAAAGAAAAAAGATAGGTAATAAATAGAAAGAGAAGATAGCACTGAGTTTAGTAGTGTAATTATGTCCCTAATTGAAAATTTTTTATCCTCCCACCTTTTCAAGCGATTCTTTATTTTTTGATTGATGTTGGACCACTCAGAGACTCTTCTATGGTAAGCACAAACTTTCATGCCCAAGTATGAGAAGGGGAGAGATCCCACACCACATCTAAGTATATCTGTCATTTCACGTATTTTTTCATCAGTATTGACTACCATTACAAAACATTTCTCAAAGTTGACTTTCAGCCCAGAAAGAAGCTTAATGTTGCGGAGTAATCTTTTTATGGTCCATGCATTATCCACAGTTGCATTCCCCATGAAGACTGTATCATCGGCAAATTGAAGATATGATACTCTCATTTTATCTCTCCCAATTTCAGTAGTTGGAAACCTTCCTAACTCCGTAGCTTTTGACATTAGGATAGTCAATCCCTCCGATGCAATCACAAATAAAAAAAGTGATAGTGGATCCACTGTTTTAATCTCCTTTCAATTTGAAACTTACCCGATGGACTACCATTCACTAAGACTGTAGTAGAGGATGAAGAAATACATCATTATCCACTGTTTCTATTTAGTATGAAAATTAAACCTCTCCATAATTAGATTCAAAGTAACTCCAATCAACGGCGTCATAAGCTTTAGCAAATTCAATTTTGAAGAACATTATCTCAAGGTGACCCCTTTTAGCCTCATCAATAGCTACATACGGAATGGTAATGCTATGCAGAATTAGTTTACCTTAAACAATAGCACTTTGTGAATCTGAAACGATGGAGTCAAAAACTGAGCCTAATCCTTTAACCAAGATTTTTGAGATGATCTTATAAAGCCCACTAACAAAATATATTGGTCTGAAATCATTCAAGCCAACAATTGCTGCTTCTTCTTCTTTCTTCTTCTTCTTCTTTTTTTGGAATCAGAACACTAAAAGTGGGGTTAAACCCTTTCACAAATTGCCCATTATCATGAAATTCTTGTATAAGTCTCATGAAGTCTTCTTTAAAAGATCCCAGAATTTTTTTAGAAATCTAAAATTAAATCCATATTGAAATTCTTGTATCAATCCTGGACTTTTCGAGCTCTCGCAATCTTATATTGCATCTCTGACTTCATCTTCAAGAAATGTGGATATTAGTCTCTCATTATCTATATAAAAAATCTGTTTCCTTGAAAAGTCGAGCTAAAGAAGATCTAATCAAATCATCTTTCTTAAAATGCTTTTCAAAAAATCTGAATACTTTGTTTTTCATATCTGCTACCTCTTCACACCATTCCCCATTAACATGTAGACCCAAAATCCCATTTCTTTTGCGTCTTTTATTCATGAACTGTGGAAGAATTTTGAGTTTACATCCCGATCCTTGATCCAAGAACATATTGCTTTCTGAAAATTCAAAGTATTTTTTCTTTTTAAATCTCTCAATAACAATGATGAAATTTCATTTTCTTGATTATCTCATGCTCCTCCAAACCTAAGGCACCATCAATCAAGTCCAATTTCCAAATTTCTTGTCTTCTCCTCTCTATGCTCTTATCAATATTTCATAAAACATTGATAGCCTGATATCTCAAGTCTTCTTTGAGTTTATTAAAAAATTCTTAATAATATAACTACCTCAACCATCAATTATGTAACTCCTCCATTTATTAGTGACAAAATCCTTAAATTGAGGGTGTAAGCCCTAATCTTTAACTTTAATTTACAGAATAAAAGGATAATGGTTAGATACTGATCTCCTCAACCTAACGTGATGTGAGGTAGGCTAACTTGAGAGCCAAATATTATTTACCAAAATCTAATCAATCATACTTTTGCATGTGTCATCCGTCTTATGCCAAGTGAAGGTCCTCCCATTTAACGGTAGATCAACCATGCAAGAGTTGCTAATAAAGCTGGCATCGAAAGCAGCAATATCTCTAGTATATGAAGACACAACAACTCTTTCCGACTTACTCCGAATAGAATTGAAGTCCCCAAGCACACATGCAAGAAGAAGAGTGTTGATTAATCACAGACCCAATTCGATCATAATGCCAATTTCTCAGAAGGAATGCAAAGAGCATAAATATTGATAATGCAACAGTGGCATCTCTCCTGACCCCAAAAACCATTCACATTTAGAGCTTCTGAAATATGCCATGAACTTTGATAAGAAAATACTTCAGGATTCCATAGGGGTATAATACCACTAGATCTACCTATAACTTCTAAATATGTCTATTCCATTTTATCAGCACCACATAATTCTCGGCAAACATATTCATTTATGATCTCCAATTAGACTCTTGAATACAACAAAATTCCACTCGCTGATCCTTAATAAGATTTTAAATTTCTTTCTTTTTCACACTGCTCCTTGATGCGCGTTTTCTTTGCACGCAAAATTAAACCCCAAGTATTAAGGATATCAGTTGCAGCTTAAGCAAACGACCAAATGATTATCAAACCCAAAGGATGGCGTATTATCAATTTAATTATTTACTAAATTAATTAAGACGTAAGGCAATAATGTTTGAGGATTGAATGATTAACTAACAAATAATTAATTAAAATAACAAATAAAATAAAATATCACTAAAAGAATACGAAAGTGGATCAAGTAGGAGAATAGGTAGCTCTAGGATAATCCAGTTTCACATATTAATCTCCCTTTTGTGTGTTGATGTCCGACTCTGCCTTGTGAAATATGGACGCATCACTAAACCATGCATATCTACTCTATAGACACAAATAAACATGCGTGTAACACGTGTGAATAACATTGGAGCAAGAGATATAATTCCACCCCCTTTCTAGGTACTATCAGTATCAATTATTTCCCTAGCCAATTGATATTCTAATCCGATATGATCTCCCTTTATAGGTAATATAAAATTATCCTCTTTATCCTACTTAATAACCCAAATTCAATTCAATTAATAAGTATTCATATATGACAGTTCTAATAAAGCTTCGGAGTCCCCTCACTTAGAATCATAACATGGAATCATGCTCAGCAGTGAACGCACTCAATCAATAACCAAGATATGTATTCAGACTCTACATAACAGATAATGATGCACAAAATGACTGTGAGTATGAATTAAAAAGGCACAATCATATATAAAATAAACCCACAAGTAGTATTGTACAGAGTTTACACACGAAAGTTCAATTAATTCATAGAAACCTTCACAACCCTAGTTTTACCAAAAAGGCTCTAGCCCATGGTGTTACGAAGAATAATCATGGGTATTGGATAGATCTTACCTGGATGTCTGAAAAATTACAAGATAAATTAGGAAACGAAATAAACCCTAAATGTAGGCGTCGCGCATTCTTTTCCGTCTTGAATCCTTCTCTTGGTTCTCCTCTTGATTCCACAGACGAATCTTCAAAGTGATGGATGGATGGAGGAAAGATGTGGATGATGGTTGGGGGTGATTTCCCCTTGTGGGGTGTAATATTGTTGTGGTCTCTCTCTAATTCAATCTAATGAATAATGATGTGATCTACATCCTCTTTTATACTTGTAAGCTCTTCTTATGGACCTTGGATGAGGTTTTTCTTAGAAAACACGAAAATATATGCAAACACACACTAGGGGTGTAAAAACATGAACAAATTCGGAAATTCTCATTGGCAGCTGCGCGACTTCATGATTTTGAGCATAACTTCCACATCTGACCTCTGATTTAAGTAATTTTTATGCTCACGCGATCCTCTCTTCCTTGGCTTTCTATACATATAAAGAACTCACAAAAACTCTAAGAATTGAATCTATAAAAAGCCATGAAAAGTATAATTTCCGTTCTGTTCGCCGCAGCTCACGCGACGTCACCATCTTGATCATAACTTACTCGTTTGGAATCCGATTGAGGTGTTCTTTACGCCAAAATGATCCTCTTCCGTTCAGAGCTCCACACGAATACAGAAAAATTACGAAAGTTTGATGTACATTTTTCATCATTCATGCACAAGTTGCACATTTTCTCCAACTTTGCACTTTTGATCATTTTTCCACCTAAAATACAATAAAACACCTCAAGTGCACATTTTTCTCAAATATAATGAATATAAGACCCTTGTGCTAATATACAAAATCAATTCTCATCATAAAGGTGTTAAATTGAATACTAAAACACGTTTATTTTTACTCGCAATACTCCCCAAGCCCCAAATATTAATGGATAAAATCTTTATGTTGAAACATTCTGAATTTATTACCTGCCCATTTTACTATCCAACATTTCTAATTCACAAAAATTTTCCAGAATTCTTCCTTAGAGTTTAAAGCAATTAATCACAACTCCTCTTCTAAATTATCATGTTTTACTAGCTTCCAAAGCAAAATTAGAATTAGTCATAGTTGGATTAACATTACCTTTATTCGGACCTCTCCTGATCAAATTGGCTTCTGCTTTCAAATCTTTATCATGATTTAAAAATATAATCCCTCTATCCTACACTACTCTTCACACTTTCCTCATGTCCCACACCACCCTTCATACTACAAAAAAAGAAATATCACTTTATCCAACAACCTCAAAAATTATTTTAATTTTAAATTTGTCACCCCTTTTTTATGCACATGCCATTACTTTATATTTTTTATTAACTAAAAATATAACAATTCCCTCTAAAGTTAACAAATTTGGTAAAAATATAACTTTTCTTAAACAACGTAATACAGTAAACGAGAAGGGTGATTCGAGACGGAGGAAGTATTAGATTTTTTAGGATATTACAATGAGTTGATCCTTCATTTAGTCTTGGACTAAATATTTTTACTGACTATTGTTGAATTGTTTTATCTTCACGGTTCAGATTTTCTATTACATTTTGGTGTCCCATTGCAAATCATTTGATGATTGACACATAAGATATAATTAAATATATGCCCTAGAAGGAAATCATATAAACCCAAAGGGGAACGATTAAGATTTTCCTTCCCGCACATGTGTCGTTCATCTAACGTGCCTAACAAAAAATGTACCACCAAAATATAATAGGGCATTCAAGATCTCCTCCTAACTCCTATTCACCCCTCGACCCTTCCTTAATGTAAACATTCTCCTTGTTTTAAAATAAAAAATAAAAAATGTAGACATTCTCCTCTTAAATTAGTGATTTTCCTTCTTTGCAAGGGAATCTTCTTATTGCTAGATAACTAACTCCCAATATGTAAATATCTTAAATGACGCCGCAGTAAAATCTTCACTTTAGGAGTTGTAGTAAAAACGATCTTTTAATATGCTGAAACTTATTCATATTTACAGCTTTCGCAGTACTCAATTTGTCTTTCACAATACTATTGCATATTCTTTATAGGGCTTCTTCTGTTCAGTTCTTTTGTTGAATCTTCGCAATGTACAATGTTTTCCTCATCTGCAGATAGTTTGCCTCATCAGACTTATTTACCTTTGCGATATTTATTCTTTCACTAGTGTAGTATCTGCGTGCTACGCGGTATTATAAAAAATATTTAATAAATACAAATACATTCACCATACATAACATCTTTAATATTAAAAGAAATAAAAAATTAAAATTTATAATTTTGTTGTATGTTATATATATATATATATATATATATATATATATATATATATATATATATATATATATATATATATATATATATATATATATATATATTTAAAAAATTAAATTATTATTATTGTTATTGTTGTTGTTGTCGTCATCTTTTAATTTAAATAAGTAATTATCTTATGTGTTCGGGGATACAAATTAAATAGAATCTATACACCTATTTGTTTTTTGTATTTTTATATCGAACTACATTATTTTTAAGTTAATAATATATATGTATTTTTTAAGTAATGTATTACCTTTTTTTTATTCAATTGTACCACTAAATTTCCACATAAAACTTTTGTTAAAGTTTACTTATGCATATTCATAACAAATTCATCCATTTCAATTTATCAATAAATTGTATTAGTTAATATATATATATATATATATATATATATATATATATATATATATATATATATATATATATATATATATATATATATACCAGTATGAAACCCGCGAACAAGATCATTTAATTACTATTCTTATTTTTATAATTAAATAATTCGTGTTATATAACGTAACAATATTAATTACGAAGATTTTTTCTTATAGCTAGATAATTTCTTTCATCATTTTAAAGAATTTACAATAAATTATAACATTTGACTTTTGATAATCTAATGTATAACTATTATATTAAAAGTTAATATATATGCACATATATTCTAATTATTTGATAGAATCTTGACTTATATTTTTTTTAAAATGTTACTTTATAATATAATAATACAATTGAAAACTATTTATTACTTCTCATGTTTCTCTAAGAAAATGTGTAACCAAAGTATGTAATTGTCTCTTTGCTGTATATTTATATATAGTTGTTAGTATTTCATTTTTTTCATTGTATTTAAATGCAATTATGATCAAAATATGTAACTCTTAGTAATAAATCTTTAATTATATATAAAAGAAAATCTCAATTTATTCTTTTTTCTATACGTGATTTGATTTGATACTAATTAATTTATTTATTTCGAATGATTTATTTATGAATTACATTAATGATACTAAAGTAAATAAGTTATAATAAGTGTATAGAAAAAAAAAATAAATAGTAAGACTATATGTGAATAGCACATTAGAAAAAAGGAAATTGATATATTATACTTAATATACTCAAGATAATATATATATATATATATATATATATATATATGTATATGTGTATATATATTAATTATAAATGTATCTTGATTAAATTTAAGTATATAAATATTGGTCCGTGATGAGAGTGAAAATAAGCGTATTTTAGTATCCAATTTAACACCTTTTTTATGAGTATTATCGTTATATATTAGCACAAGTGTCTTATATTCCATATATGTGAGAAAAATGTGCACTTGAGGTGTTTTATTGTGTTTTAGGTGAAAAATAGGTGTAAAAGGCTCGGAATTGGAAGACAAGATTTTAGAGGCAAGATTCGAGTACCGTTTGACCAAGAGAGCTTGTTCGACCAACATCACTTTGGTCGAACAGAGGGGGACAAGTAGAGCAGATTGCCAAAACCATCCAGAGAAGTAGCTCGACTTGGATGTGTTACTCGATCAATATCGGCCTGGTCGAGCAGATGAGAAGAAGTCGAACAAAGTGGATAAAACTTACAGTAAGCTCGTTCGACTTGAAGGGCTTACTCGACCAAGCATCAATGTGGTCGAGCAAGAGCAGTTTAGTCGAACAGAATGCCAAAATCGCCTAGAGAGCTTGCTTGACTAGTAGCTCCTTGTTCGACCAGTATGCCTTGGTCAAACGGCATGTCGCTGATGCTATTTATAGTAATTCCAAATGTCTTTTACCAAATTTAACGTGTGCTTCAAGCAAAGGCTCATCCTAAGGCCATAAGGAGAGCTCACAAGTATAAAAGGGGATGTAGATCACATCATTATTGATCGGGGAGATTAGAATATATTGAATAGAGGAGAGCCACAAATCCATCCTACACCCCACAAGGGGGGATCACCCCCCAACCATCATCCACATCCTTTCCTCCATTCATCCATCACTGTGAAGATTCGTCTGTGGATCCAAGAAGGAGAATCAAGGGATTTGAAGAGACGAAGAGAGAAGGAAGGAGACGTCTACACCAAGGGTTTTTCTAATTCTTTTTTTCTATTTTCTAATTTTCTAGACTATGGATAAGATCTATCCAACACCCATGATTGTTTTTCATAACATCATAGGCTAGAACTGTTTTGGTAGATCTAGTGTTTTGAAGGTTTTATGAATTAATTAAACTCTCTTGTGTTTCCTCCGTACAACACTACTTGTGGATTTATTTTATATATGATTGTGCTTTCTTAATCCATATTCACGGTCGTTTTGTGCATCTTCAATTGGTATATAGAGTCTGAATATGTATCTTGGTTGTAGATTGAGTGCGTTCACCGCTGAACAAGATTCCATGTTATGATTCTAAGTGAGGGGACTCCGAAACTTCATTAGAACTATCATATATGAATACTTATTAATTGAATTGAATTCGAGTTATTAAGTAGGATAAAGAGGATAACTTCATAGTACCTATAAAGGGAGATCATATTGGGTTAGAGTACCAATTGGCCAGAGAAATAATTGATACTGATAGTACCTAGAAAGGGTGGTGGAATTATATCTCTTGCATCGAGGTTATTCACATGTGTTACACGCATGTTTACTTGTGTCTATGGAGTAGATATGCATGGTTTAGTGATGCGTCCATATTCCACAAGGTAGAGTCGGACATCAACACACATAAGGGAAGTTAAGTAGTAAAACTGGATTACCCTAGAACTACCTATTCTCCTACTTTATCCACTTTCGTATTCTTCGAGTGATATTTTATTTAATTTGTTATTTTACTTAATTATTTATTAGTTTAATAATTAAATCCTAAAACTGAATTGTCTTGTCTTAATTAATTTAGTAAATAATTAAATTAATAATACGCCGTCCTTTGAGTTTGATATTCACTTGGTCGCTTGTTTAAGCTGCAATTGATATCCTTAATACTTGAGGATTAATTTTGCGTGCAAATAAAATGTGCATCAGTCCGCGCGAGATATTTGTGTAACTTTTGATGGATTAAAGTTAATATAAATAAAGATTAAATTATTTATATGTTTTTTTTATAAAAATAAAATATAATAAAATAAAAAAATTAATTCTAACTTCTAATGCTTATAACAATTTTTCTCTTATTATTTGTACTATTTATTATTTTATTAAATTTTTAAAAACTATCGCTCATATTAAAAATATAAAAATATTTTTTCTTATAATTAATTAAAAAAACTAAATAGACAATATTCAAAATATATCATTTAAAAACTATTTATATATATTTTGGTTAATATTTTTAAGAATTTAATTACAATAAATAGGAATTAACCAAAAATACAATAACACATGTGTTTTAAAAATTACAATTCATCTATATATCTATATATTTATATCTATCTATCTATACATATATAATAGCAACAAGAGCCAACCCAAAATTAGATCAATTTTAACTCCATTCCCCCCACCCCCCTCCTCCCTTCAATTTTTATTTTAATTTTGGCCATTCTTTATTTGAAGAAGCAAATCTGAACTATTTAATTTTGTTCTTCTTTATTTTAACTTTTCTCAATAAAAATTCGGTGCCAATTCAGAAATTTACACAAAATTTATGGACCATTTTATAATTATTATAAGCTTAGTGAACAAAACTAATTTCTAAACCTAAAATCATTTGTGCTCCTCTTCTTCTCGCTCATCTCTACGCCATTTCCTAAACCAAATCTAAATCTCATTTCCACCTTCCGCCTTCCACATCCTTATTCATCTGCACTGATCTCTTTTGTGGAGATTACCAACGGCGGCATGGTGATGAAAATAAGTGACACTGCAATGATTGTTAAATTGGGAATTGATGTGTATATTGTGAAGGTAAATGTAGCTTCGAGTTCAACCAATGTCATTCTTTCTGTACATATACATACTGATTGAGCTAGCGATCCAGGTAGCAACTGATCACTCAGCGCGGGCTCTAAGTGGGAAATTTCAAGAGAATATACCCAGCCTCTCTTTGCATAAAAGATTCGATCTTTCTTTATCTTCTTCCATGTCTCAGTGTCCTTGGAAGAAGGCTCAAACTTTGTTTCAGTTAGAGCAAGTTGTATGTTTATTTTTCAATTTCAATTTCAATTTCAATTTCATATTAAATTTAACTCGGTACGATATCAATAATTTTTCTCGGACTTAAATATTCATCTATAGGATATTTTTAGGAGTGTAGAAATATTATCTTAGAAGAATGAGTCAAGGGTCTTTCTATTTAAGTTAAACAAATATAATATCTTCTCTAGTGATTTGCTTGCTGCGCAATTTCTCCTAGATAGGTTATTTTTTGGTGCATTATTTTGAAATGCTTGGTGCTTCTCTATTTGGGCTTATTTAATATTGCAAACTTTATAATAAAAAGGTTTTGAACACTCATTTTATGGTATATATTTTACTAATTGTTTTAATTATACTTATGGATATTATCTCTACTAAATTGCAATTTAAGACTCTTTTAACCATGTTAATTAACTTGATGCTAATGTCATCCCCTATTAAATGCCATTAGTAAATTCTTCAAACATGGGAGCTTTATCTCAAAGTTTCCTCATTGGTGTTATCATCTCTTTTAAGCTTAAAGTAAATAAAGTTCGTCAATGAAAGAGGTATATTCAAACACAAGTATTCTTTCAAACCTAAAAGGAAGTGAGATAAACTATTTTGTTTCCTTGACTTTCATCTTTTGGACTGATATTTTAAACGTAAATAAATTTTTGTTTTTTAAATTTTTTTGGGTTAATTGGCTTTGATCTCCTTATGGTTAATAAAAGAGACTGATTATTCACAGGCTCAATGAAGTTCGGACTGAGGGTATACTATATACTTTCGTTATATAGACAAAAATATGGAATTTTCATATCAATCTATGGATTTAAAATATGCTAAGTAATTATTTATGTAGTCCAATTTAACATGTTTATACTTTCAAATTCATGTAGTATAGGATGAAAGATATCATGTGACTACTAATACAATTATGTTTATATACTTATTAATTAACATATTCAACATTAGTTTTTTCAAATTTTTGGTTGCATCGTGGCTTATTATAAAATTTCTTTTTTGGTGTATGTTACATTTTAAAATTAATTTACGTTGGCCTCTGATTATGAGACTCATTAAACTTTTTTATCCTAATTTGCATTGCACGGGTAAAAACTGTTCCTACTATTCTTGGTCTCAAAATAGGAAAATCTTTGTACGATCAGATGCAGAATGAGTTCAGCAAAGCAGGAAAATAATAGAAACAAGCTTTGAAAATCAAATAAGATTTCTCTGAATTTTTTCACTCTCAACCAGCATCACAAATTTTAACATGTAAAGCTTTCTTGGTATTTATTATGTGAATGGATTAAAGTTGATTTGAAGCATTAACAGTTTGGAGAAATTTTGCTGCTGGAAAAGTTTTACTACTGTACAAAAATGCAAAGAAAACATGAAGAAGACATGCAATGTATGTGAGATTATAATCGTATTTATTTAAGACATTATTTGTAGCCTTTAATAGGGGAGTATATTTAATTCTTTACATTTTGTTTTATTTTTGGCATGTAAGCCTATATTTAAGTCTTTGTATCGCAATAATACTTTCTTGTAATGGTCTTGACATTGTGGCCTATTGCTTTAAACTTTTATTTTAGGCAATGTTCTTAGCTTTATAGTAGCAATTATTTTTCGAACACCTTAACACACTAATTTTTATTGTCGTGGGTGGGTTTGTTATTACTTTTATATATATGTATATATCCCAAATATTCAAGTTCGGATGCATAATTGAAGCATCATGAGAGAAATTCCTCACATTATATTAATACTCTCATAGTATCATAAAAGAGATATTCAAGGATATTATATTACATTTAATATTTTACAATTTTAAAAAATTATCAATGATAATTATTATATTAAGATTTTTTAAATTCAACAGACCATTTTAATTAGTAAAAAAATACTTTTTTTAATTAAATTATTAAATAAGTAGTTTAAAATCAGTGTTGTTATAGCTAGACCAGAGGTTGAAACAATAAAGGCTACATTTCTAAGTTCAACCCAAAAAATTTAATTTCATATATTTTCAATTATATTTTATAAAATTATTATTTACAAAAATATATAATTAACAAAATTATTTTATAAAGCAAAAATTTCAATTTAATTAAAAATATGATAAAATGAAATATTTATACTTTATAATCCATACATAGTTATAATATATATACTCCCTTCATTCCTTTAATAAGTGTCTATTTTGCCATTTTAATCAATCCCAATACAAAATATCAATTTTTATTTTTGGTTGATGTAACACACACTATAATATTAATATACTCGACTCACTACACATGGGGCCCACACTCAACACTAATACAACTACCCACTACACATTAAAATATTATTTCTTTCACCTCATTATACTTAAAATATTATACTTCTTAATCCACGTGCAAAAAGTAAATGGACATTTATCAAGGGGACAAAGGGAGTATATAATACCGTAACACACATTTAATTTAATATTTAAATAATATTCTAAAGAAAATTATAAAATAAAACATCATGTAAATAAAAATAAAAGTTCTTTTAAAAAATTAAAATATATAGAAATTACTACTTTACCTATGTGGTTTATGGTATACTGTTATCAGTTGTTTAGGTAGGGATAACAATGGGACGGGTATTTTTGGGTAAAAGACCTATTCGAATCCTAATGGGAATGATACGAGTAGTTGTAAATGGGTTTGAGACGAGTAGGGGTAGTTGTAAAAAATATTTTTAGGATTTGAAACGGATACGAGTAATGCCTCAATACCCGAGGGTTATATATATATATATTTATAAAATTTAATATTTGGAGTATTATATAATTTATACATTATGAGATATTTTATATATTTAATTAATAGTTCTAAATTTTATTTAATTATATTTATTAAATTTTTATTTGAAATAGTAAAATTTATATTATATATAATTTAATTAATAATAATGTAATTATGATTATTATATTTATTTAAACAATAAAAAATATAGATAGATATAAAATAAATGAATATAAAACGGGTATGGATACTTGCGGGTATTGATAAACGGTTATGGGAAGGGTATGGGTAGCATAATAAATTTTTTGAACGGGACGGGTACTGTAGTTTTTTAATCGGATACAGGTACGGATGTACCCCAAAATAAGCAGATGCCCTACCCATTGTCATCCCTAGGTTTAGGGCATAATGTCCCTTGATGGTTTAATATTTATCGACAGTGTTTTGCGTTTGTTCCAATTGTGATATTACGATTTTATCGTTGTGGTTTATGGTATACTCTTATCTAGTGATTTAGGGCACACTGTACCCGACTCGAGGGTTTAATATTTATCGGCAGGATTAAGTGTTTATTCTAAATATGAAATTATAACTTTATCCATGTGAATTATGGTATACTTTTACCCAGTGGTTTAGGACATAATATCCCCTGAGGATTAATATTTATGGGAAGGATTTTGCGTTTGTTTCAATTATGACATTACGACTTTACCCCTGTGGTTTATGATATACTATTACTCAGTGGTTTAGGGCATAATATCCCCCTGAGGGTTTAATGTTTGTTTTAATTGTGACATTGCAATTTTACCTCTATGTTTTATGGTATTCTCTACCCAGTGATTTAGGACATACAGTACCTCGAGGGTTTATCATTTATCAGTAAGAATAATGTTCATTCCAAGGGTCTTACGGAGGGAGTATATTATATAAAAAAATAATTTAAGGTATATTTTTAGTTAAGAGCTATTTATTTTACAATAATTCAATGACCGTGCAACGCACGATAGTTTTCTGCTCTTCTTACTGCTAAAAGGAATATAATCCCTCCATCCCACCCAAACGTTACCGGTTGCTTTTTGTGCTTAGATTAAGGAGTATTATTATTTTATGTGTAGTGGGTAGTTGTATTAGTAGTGAATGGTGGGTGATCGTAATTTTGCTTACGTGTTTATAGAGCAAGAATACTCTACCTTTGTGTACAACGAGTGACCAAGAAATAAAAATATCGAAGGGATTAGAGTTAAACATGATATGCACTAAATAATTATCACCACTAATAATTAAGACATAAAACCTTTTCAAGAGTTAGAATTAATAACTAATAATGCAGAAAAATAAATAGCAAAATAAATAAAATAAGTAGAAGCCACACTCAATCACAGATATTTCAAGAGACAAGAACAAGATAGTTATAGGAAAATCAAGTTTATTATGCGAAAATAAGACAAATAAACAAGTTAATCAAATCATGCAGAATTTTATAGGAATGATTACTTAAGCATGCTAAATCACTCATGAACAAGTGAAATTTAACAATTTTAAAGAATTTAAATTCCTAGGACCAAATTAATAAGATAACCTCCTATTCCCTTTTTAGGTACTAAGAAAATTAAATACCCACAATTCCTTATTCGCTTTATAGACTATTCACATGCAAAATTTCATATAGGCTAGTGCAAAAGATCTATCCTTTTTAGGTACTAAAGGAATTGTATTAGGACTTCCTTACCATATTTTTCTTTAACAATTGTCATGCAAAGATAATAAGGTATCATATATTGATGGTCAAACAATCAAAGACTATATATTGGTCAATTTCCTTCGATTATCACGAAATAACAAATATAATCATGGAACACATTCAAATGAGAAACATAATCATATAAGTCTAAAATAAAATGTCAATAAGGAATAAATATTTTGCAAAAATTATCATCACAAATGTCTAAAATCTCAAATCAACATGATAAACTTTCAAACCCTAAAACTATCAAGAGGAAACTAGCCCATGGTGTTACAAGCAACAATCATGACACAATTGTCCTTACCCATGAGTCTATGAATTAACAATAAGAATTAATAGAAAGAAGAAAAACCCCTTATTTAAAATAATCCTCCGTTTTATTTTTCCTTGATAATTCTCCTTCGTTCTCATTCTCAAGTAGCAAACATCGTGATTGAGTATGAAGGGTGATGGATAAAAGGTGTGTGAAGAGTAGGAATGAGGGATGGGAGGCGATGGGTGTTCTGTGATGATTCACATTCTCCGTTCATGTTGCTTGCGAAGGAGCGGACATGATGTATGTAATAGATACAGAAGTTGACAGGCCCAAAATTGCATTACGTGGCATAAGTGGCATTATCCAACTAGCACCCTACATGCATGGCCCTCTACTTGGCAATTAAAATTACTCCTGCCTGCTCCATGGAATATTAACTTGGCTACTCAATTACGCCTCTAACTCTCTCGAAAACTGTAAGAATTACTTCCATCCTTGCCAAAATTCTTTCTTCCAATTTTTATTAATTTCGCAGTTAAAAATATGTAAAATCTCAACAATACTCATGAAGTCATATAGAGTATAAAAATAAGAAATAAATCCCACAAATAATGTTAAAATAATACAATAATCATATGAAAACGGCCTATAAAAAGTACGAATTTTTGTGATGAACAGTGGGCCACATGTGGTACCTTTTTACTAAAAGTGAGAAATGAGGACATTTGAATGAGACGCTCAATATAGTAAAATGAGGATCTTTCGGTGGGACGGAGGGAGTATATATCATGGATGGATGGTAAATATTTTCTATTACTTTCTTTCGCTATATATTTAAAATGCTTTGTTTCTTAATTTTTATACTGCTAAAACTGAGCATACGTTGCGTGAATTGAGGGGTTATATTATATAAAATGCAAGTTAAGATAAATTTAAAGTCAAAATATACATTTTATATAAATGCGTGACCGTGCAACGCACGGTACGGGATAACCCATGTGGTTTAGTGTTCATTTCAAGAGTGAAATTGCGACTTCATGTGGTTTATGGTATACTTATGTTAATGTGTAATTAAAATATCAATTTACAGTCGAACAAACATCTGTTTCCCATTGGATGCGTTCTGCAATAATGTTTAATGATAGAGTTCATTTTTTTTGTAAATTTTCAAACGTGTGAATTAATTCTCAATTGAAGTAAAGTTCATGGTCTTTCTTGCAATTAACTATTTAAATATTGAAATTATATTATATTTATTTTATATTTATTTAATAGTAGTATATTTTTATTTCAAAAAAAAATTTAAAGGACTACAAATTTAATTTCTCGCCATGTTTGAAGAGTCATGTGATATTATCGGTTGGACGACCTACTCTAACCGATACATGCACTAAATTGTTCATGTGATATTATCGGTTGGACGACCTACTCTAACCGATACATGCACTAAATTGTCAAAAATTTGAAGTTAATGGATCAGTTTCATATATTTAAATAGTTAATTGCTAATTATTTCGTGCATCAGGGTGCACCGTGCACCCACTTTTAGAAACTTATATACTTATGAATAAAAATGTATAAAAAAATTGTACATTTTGTTAGTAAATTTTCTATAAGTTTTTTTTAATGAAAAATGATTGTAAAAAAACTATACAGTTATTAAGAAATATGTATACACTATTGAATAAAAATTATACACATGGAAGCATGCACTAATATGTGTATTATTAGCTTTTAGGGTTTAGAGTTTTAGGATTTAAGGTTTATGATTTAGGGGTTTAAAATTTAAGGTTTTAGGGTTTAAGATTTAGGGGTTTAGGGTTTAAGGTTTAGTATTTAGGGTGGTTTTAGGATTTTAGGATAGGATATCAACTTTTAATAATTATAAGTTTTTTTAATTATATTTATTAAATTTTATTTAAAATAATAGAATTTATATTATAATTATATTTAATTAATAATAGAATAATTTTTATTAACATATTAATTTAGAAAATATATATAAATAACTATAATATAAATGGGCAATGATTAACGAGTTTAGGATGGGTACATGTATCATAATATATATATTTTTTAATGAGACGGGTATGAATATGATTAATTTATATTTAAACGGATACGAGTACGAGTACCCCTATAACAATGGGTATCCTACCCGCTTTTATCACTGACAACTACATATTATACATTAAAATATTATCTCTCTCAAACTAATATAAATTAAAATAGTATATTCTTTAATATTTAATTTGATTACTTGGTATAAAAAATTAATCATTTGTTCGAGTACAACTAATTTATGAGAAATATATATATAAGGTTTTATGGAGTCACTCTTATAATTCATTGAACTAAGTGTAATCAAATTATGCCTAGGTATAAATATAATTTTTAGGGAGATTTATAAAAATTTATAAGTGGGGGTTTTCATTTTTTTCAAAAATATGATAATAATTTTAAGTGAACGATCTATTAAATTTTTATTTTTTTAATTTATTGATAGAATCAGTGTAAATCGAGGAAAATAAATATTACCTGTGAGTAATACTTTTTTTAACCGGTCCCAATAATGATTCATTTCACTTTTTGGTTCTAACATTAACCAATCATACGAGATGCAATACATAATAATTTTAATATCTTCTTCTAAATGCCCCACATTCTTTGCCAATATTTTCTTTCATTGTGTATTTAAAATGTACTATTTTCTTATCTTCTTACTGTTAAAAAGGAATATATGTAGTATGAATTGAGGGTCAATATTTACCACTGTTTTCTTTCGTTATATATTTAAAATGCTTTATTTCTTGATCTTCTTACTACTATAAAGGAACATATGTAGCATGGATTGAGGGATTGCATTATATAAAATTCCAATTTAGATAAATTTTAAGTGAACATATACTTCTTTTATAAAAACGTGTGATCATGCAACGCATGAGACAGATATTACTAGTTTATATATAAAAGCACTAAAGTTAATTTTTTTCTCCCTCAAAATTTTGGGTCAAAATCTCTCTTCAATTTCTCCTATCTTCTCAATTTCTCTTCAATTTCTTACCACTCATTTTATTCTTATCTCCTTGAAAAAATAAGGTGCTTTACTATCACATTTTTAACACTTATTTCCTTAAATCTCTCTTCAATTTCACACATTTTTAAATTTGGGTGATCAAGTAATTAAGACATTATTTGAAATTGTTTATAACATATGATTACGGAATAAAAAATAAATATTAATAAAAAAATTAAATTGTTGGTTTTTTATAATTACATTAATTTATTATACATGAAAAACGAACAAGGGTCGTATAACGTCGATTCAACTAAAAACTATTTAATTCATTACATATAAAGAACTAAACTAAATATACATACCATCACAATATAAAACCTCATACATATGTATTCCCTTCATCCAATTCTAATATTATATTTGTTTTTTGCACGGGAATTAAGTAATTTAGTATTTAATATGTATTAAGGTGAGATAAATAATATTTTAATGTATAGTGGATGTTTGTATTAATGTGGCGGATGAGTCCCATTAATATATTTTAATTACTTAATTGTATGGGTCTCATACATAAAAAAGAAAAAGAAAAAAAATGTAACGGTTAGAATGAAACACCCAATTTAAAAATATATAATTATTAGGATGTGACGGAGGGAATACATAATTATTTGTGTTTATGAACCCACTATATATATTTAAATTTATTATTACAAAAAATATATATTTATATAATTTTTTTTAATTTTTTTAAAATCTATCCTGTACAGCACAAATTAAAATGTTTGTTTTGTTTATGACACGTGTTTTTTGTTTTGTTTATGAGACGTGTTATTTACATAAACTATTTTAAGAAATTACTTTCTAATTATAAGATAGGATCTCTACTTAGCAATATTCCTTCCACAATTCTTGATTAAAGCTCATTTTGCCTACTTAGATGTACACTAAAATTTTCTTACTCTTTCCTTGCTAATCTTCAATTCAAAATCTATAAATAAATTATAATAAATTATATGAGATCTCTATTTCTATTGTTGTATTTTGTCATCAAAATCTACCGTACAAAAATTTCCTAATATTTTTCTTTAATTTCAAATTATTAATTAATTACTTTACAACACTAGTGTGAAAGTTTTTGGCAACACATATACAACATTTTTCAATAATTCAAAAAATAATGAGTGTATATTGAGTGCACCCGATGCAAGGGTGCATCTATATGTATATATATTATTTTATTTTGTATACGTATTTTGTATATATATATTATTTTATTTTGTATACGTATTTTATAATAATTGTATACTTTTTTCACACTACGTTTTTCATTAAAAAAACTAACATCTATATGTGTATAACTTTTTATTCAATAATGTATACATGTTTTTTTTAATAATTGTATATTTTTTACATTCAATTTTTCATTAAAAAAACTAATAATTAAATTGTATATATTATTGCTCATAATTGTATATATTTTTTGTTATATTTGTATATGGGTGCACTATGTAATTAACCAAAAATAATTCGATCAAATTAAATTCGTTTAGAAAGCTAATTACTTCTCTCAACAACTATTACACTACCACCCCACCTAATGAAACCCCCACCCCCACTCCACCCCACCCCACCCCACCCATTATTAAACACAAACACACAACTAAAAACAAAGCAGAGGAGCCAACTTTGGTTGGTTGCAGCTAATGCTTCATCTATCCATTATTTATAATCTTTGCTTTCTGAAATGAAGGAAAAAGAAAATGAAGAATAAAAAATAAGAGAGAGAGATTGGGAGAGAAAATCCAGTTCTTGCTGTTCTTCTTTGCTTGTACAGATCTTCATCGATCCTTTAGCCTGAGTTCGATCCGGGTCGACCCGACGTTGAATCCTAGTTGAGATGATGATAACTTTACCTTGAAAAGGGAAATTTGAACAATGTCGGCTTCTCTTGCCGAATTTGAACGCCCTCGCATTGGCAACTCAAATACGGTAATGCTTTAGCTCTTGTTTAATGTTATAGTTATCGAAGTAATTTTTTTTTTCTCATTTTGTGTGAGTGAATGAAGAGAAATGAGGGGCAAAAATGGTGTGTGTTCTTCTAGTCAAACTTAGTCAAGGTGAAGCTGAAAACCTATCAACGTATTAAGAGATTTGTTATTTTGTTTTAGCTTGGTCCTGAATTGCTGTAATTTGAGATGAATGAGTAGTGATGAGGTTGTGGTTTGATATCTTTCCATATTTTGCGTTGTTTTTGTTCTTTACGAGATCTCTGTAATTTGTAGATATTCAAGAGCGGACATCTGCTTATATCTTCGAAAGGTTAGTGCTTTTGTGATTCGTAGAAATTAACTTCCACTGCCCCTGAGTTGCCTTAAATGCAATTTAAAAAAAAAAATCTTCTCACTACTGTCTGTGCTGCTCATTATTCAGTTTTGTAGTCCGAGTTACAAAATATGATATTCCACATTTGAGCAAACTATGTTTTCCTTAATTGGGTTCATTTAATTGCAGTCTTTTTAATGATATATGTTACATTTACTTCCATCTTAGTGCAAATGTGAGTTCTAAGTGTTTATGTGTACTCAATAAATAAAGAATTCATTACTTCCATCTTCTCTGTATTGATAAAAGTGTTTATGTCTCAGGTGTCAAGTTTGTGTTTATTGCTGTATTTTGGTAGGGCTATTTAATTTCATGCATCCTTTAAACACTTAAAACTTTTTGCAGGTTTAGGTTGGAAATCTTGGAAGAAGAGATGGTTTATTCTTACACGCACTTCTTTGGTTTTCTTTAAAAGTGATCCTGTTAGTTCCCTTTTTCTTCTTCATTTTCCCGTTCCTTATATGTATGCAATATAATTGATTCCTTAATCTGCTAATTTTCACATCATCAATAAATGTGGCTCTGGTTGACCAGTTTCATAGTACTTTTTTCATATTAGTACTATTGCCTCATATATCCATAATTTCACTTTGTTTAGAGTGTGCTTCCACAGCGTGGCGGTGAAGTAAATTTTACTTTGGGTGGCATAGATTTAAATAATTCAGGAAGGTATTAGATAGAGGTTCTCTCTTACTTTTGATCTATCTATGTATCTACAGAAATTTTTTTATTTAATCCTGTTTGGCGTTTGCAGTGTTGTTGTTAGAGAAGACAAGAAGCTTCTAACAGTTTTGTTTCCTGATGGACGTGATGGGCGAGCGTTCACTCTTAAGGTTAACAAATGTTTGCACAATCTTGTCTGTTTCCTGCTTACACTAACTGGTTGTTTATATGATTTATTCTCTTAATAATTATCTGCATTAGCTTGTAATTAAACAGTTGTTTGCCCTTTTTTGTTTCTAATGTCAGGCAGAAACATCTGAGGACTTGTATGAGTGGAAGACAGCCCTTGAACATGCTCTTCCGCAAGCTCCAAATGCTGCTCTAGTGATGGGACAAAATGGAATATTTAGAAGTGACACTAATGATGCTATTGAGGGATCTTTCCATCAATGTTCGTACCTATATACTATATTTCTTTGGTTTTCTTCTGTTAATACTTAATACTGTATTAGAACCTTTCTGCAAGATGATACTGCTCCTCACCTCCAATAACTTAGACTGAAGTTTTTCTCTATGTACAAGTGCCCTGATGTGGGAACCTTTTGTATCAGGGAGAGACAAACGACCAGTGAAGTCTTTGGTTGTTGGACGCCCTATTTTGCTTGCATTAGAAGATATAGATGGAGGTCCATCCTTCCTAGAGAAAGCGCTACGGTTTCTTGAGAAGTATGGTAAGCTTCTCTTTTATCGTGAGATACTTTTACGTATATAATGTGATACATTTACTTATATTAAGTTTATATAATACTCATACTTACATACATCGTGATACTGTTAGGTGTACTATGTGATACTTTCTGTAATTTGAAACAGGTTGGAGGGTAAAATTGAAACTGTATTATATACAGTGTCATAATTTATCCTATTTGGTGCAAAACTTTTACTTATAATGGTTTATTCTTTTTCCATTGAATAAATTTTGATCAGACTGATCTGGAAGGATCTGTTTAACTAGTGCACAAAAGTGTAACTCTTTGTTTTTTGGCATCATCAAAATATGTATAATATTTCCTTACAATCTACATCAGTATATATCCCATCTTCATCATTATCAATTAAGATCATCTCCCATGTTACTTAACTTATACTGTAGATGATATGTTAGGGTATTTAGTAATTGTCAAATGACCATCTCATCTAAAGATGTGTGTCATTTATACTTTTTATGAATTACTCTTACACATCCTATAGAGATGCATACTTTTTAGGATTTTTTTTAGTACTCCCTTTGTCTCGGAGAACGATACATATATACTTTTCTATGTTGTTTAAGAAAAGTTACTTTAGCATAGTTGTTAGAGGCGCGGGGCCGTAGAGCTGTTACAAGAAACGAGCTGCTCGGCTCGGCTCGATAAAGCTCGAGCTCGACTCGACTCGTGACTACTTGAGCTCGTCTAAATACTCGTTACATTATATAGCCGAGCCGATATAATATTAATGTTAATAATAAATATTAAATAATGATAATTATATATATTAATATAATAATTATTAAATATAATATTAAATATATTAATTAAAATCCTGCTCGATTAGGCTCGAAAGCTCGACTCATTTAGCTTAAAGAGCCGAGTCGAGCTCGAGCTCGGCTGAGTAATTTTCGAGTCGAGCTCGAGCTCGCTTGTAGGCTCGTTATCAAACCGAGCCGAGCTCGAGTATGCACTACTCGAGCTCGTTCGGCTCGTTTAACAATAACAGCCCTACGCGGGGGCGACGAGGCTTTGGCCCTTGTGCCTTATTTCCTTGATTTTTGGTCACTAAAGGTGATGTCTCTGAGTTGGTCGCTTATGTGCACCTTCTTCCCCCTTAAGAGGAGTGCCTCTTATGCATCTCCCATTTATCATTTTTTTTGAGTATTTTTTAAACTCACACACTTTCAATTAGTAAGCTATTGCCTCTTATTTGGCGGAAATTGACTTTCATTTATATAACTACTATGAATTAGCCAATGAGGGTTTGGGTTTTTGTTATGAATGTTTACAAAAGGTGTGATAAAGGGAATGAGTAGTTTTGGATTCATATATCATATTATTTTAGTTAGTTTCTTTTAATTATAATGATTATATTAGATTACAGTAGATTAGATTAGATATGGGTGCTGGACTTAGTTTGTATGGACTTAGGTTTAATGAAACATTTTAGTTCTTATTTCTTGGTTGAACGACATTTTTAGATATTGAATATGGGATTTGGGATGAGTATTTCTCCGTGGAATTGTTATTGAATTTTGTGTTCAGTTTTCAGGTTTTTTTTATGAATGATGATAATTTATGTTTGTTTTGAGTTTTTGGTACGTAGATTTTAACTTTATGTTAAAGAATCAATGTGTAAGAGGTGAGTGGTGATATGTGTAAGAGAGAATTGATGTGAGAGAAGATATGAGGGAGGAGAGAGGAGAGAGGAGAGAGGAGAGAAAAAGTTTTAGTCAGAGGGGACTGGAGAGTGGAGAGAAAATATATGGAGGTGTATTAATGAGGGTAGTTTTTAAAACCTCGTCTTAAATGTGTGGGTTTTGAAAACCCAAAAGTGGGTTTTCAAATTTGCAAAGTGGTATTTTTGTATAATAAAATTTAAAGTATGTTATGAGTGTTAGGTGGGGGTGACAATTTTTAAATTAGAGTATATTTTGAGGTTATTGGATTGAGGTGACTTTTTTTTTGGCTTGTGAATGTTTTCTGGGACAAACGAATGATGAAAGGATGAAGGGTTCTTTGGGCCGGAGGGGGTATTTTAATTAATCATTCCAACACATCCCCTCACGTTGAATTTTATTTATTTATTTTTTTTAATTGGTGGTGGTAAGATTTGAACCTAGACCTTTTATTATGTCATGCCTTTGATATTATTTTAATTGACTACCTCATCTAAAGGTTAAGCTTTTAGAAATGTTTAATCCTTAGTACTTAATTAATCACTCTAAAAGTGATTATTCCCATGTTAGTTTTAGCTTTACTGGTGATATGTTAGGGTATTTTTTGGTGATAATCATATTGACTTTGCTGAGTAATCTCATATTGTGATGTTCCAACTAGTGTCATTAGAGCAATAAATAATAATCTCACCGAAGCTTTCCCTTTCATATGCTCGCTTTAGTATACATTCTGACATCGGTGCAACATTAACAGGAATTAAAGTAGAAGGAATTTTGCGGCAGTCTGCAGATGTTGAGGAAGTGGAGCGAAGGGTTCAAGAATATGAACAAGGTTGAGTGAATGCTTTAGCTAGCAGTTTCTTTTCTTTCCTTTTCACTATCACTGCATTTCAACTTCTTTTTGGTTGATAACGATACAGGTTTATGTCAGGTAGTTTTGAGTTCTGTTCTTCTGTCACTTGTTAGAACTTCTTTGTCCTTGTGCACTTATTTTCTATATTTAAAATAAATATTGAAAATATAGCATGAATTTATTATTTCATACAATATTGACCACTAAGGTTGGTATAGAACTCTTTTTTGTTTAAATTTTTGTTAGGGCAGGGGATTCAGTCTTGTTGAAGGGACTTGCTTTTTACCCGTTGAATGGGGTCAAAGCTATGGAGTGTTATCACATAGTTATCATTTTTTACATAAAAACTTCTCTGCAGTTGGAAAACTTTAGTTTCCATTTGAATTTGATACTTTCTCACGCAATTCTTTGGAGAATTATCATGATAAATTGGCTGGGTCAAAAGTAACTTTCTTATGAGCCCAACTCTAAAACTTGTCTTGAAATGGGAAAGGTTCATCCATGCAGGAGTCAATAAATGTATGTATATTGGATATGCAGAACATGTTTGCCGCTGTAGCATATATGGGATCATATTCATAGCTTTTGTAGGTGTCAGAGATAATAGTGTGCATCTTAGTATGGGATCATATTCATAACTTTTGTATGTATATGGGATCATTTCTCAGTGTGCATCTTAGTTGGTGAGGAAAATGATACAAGAAGATTTGTATAACGATTAATGCTAATAGTTCTCATCATTATCTATCTTCTCTTGCCAAATTAATGTCAAAATTTCAGTAAACTACACCATATGTTCAAATTGAATGCTACATCCTTGCAGGCAAGACTGAACTTGATCCCGATGAGGATGCTCATGTTATTGGTGACTGTGTTAAGGTTTGATCTCCAAATCAGCACTTGGGTCTAGTGTCATAATAACATTTTAACTGATTTTATTTGAGTTACCTCTCCTTTAGCATGTTCTTCGTGAGCTACCTTCATCACCAGTTCCTGCATCCTGCTGCACTGCATTGTTGGAAGCTTACAGTAATTTTCTGTTTCACCATTCACTTCAAATACTTATGGCTAGTTTCAAAGCTGTAGCATTTCTCCTTTAATAATTAGCTTACTTGTAATCTGTACGACTTGGTTTCTTTGTTGCTGTCATGAGAAGAAATTGACAGGAAGGAAATTCGAGTGAATGCCATGCGATCTGCCATACATGAGGCATTTCCTGAACCCAATAGGCGTCTTTTACAGAGGTATGGCCTCCTCTTTGTGCTTTCATGCATCTTATAGCCATCAATATTTTAATGTCTCGGTGATATTTGTTAGGAAATTGTAATCGAAAGAATGAATAGATAGTGGAATTGCAAATCCTCAAACTGAAGCATCCTTAAATCAGTGATCAAAAGACGCTTCCAATGATAAAAGAACGTACTATAAATAAACTCAAGCTACTCCTAAAGCCCAAGCTGACAACCCTAAACCCATGACATTGACCTAAATGTAGTTAATATTTTATAAGGTCCTGTAACTTAGGTGGATCTGCATTTAGTCCTTCAACTATGTACTTTATTAATTTTAGTCATTTTTTGTCCAATTTTAGTCCTTTTTGTCCAAATTGCCATAACAATGTGTGTTGCATGTTATATGTTGATATATTTTTTGGCAGTAGATATTCATATTGGAATTTTTATTAACACATCTATATAGCAGCATATGATGTAGAATACAACCCAACGTGTAGGTGATGTTGGTGTCTATATATGTACATATATGAAAATGTTGGTATGAATATCTATGGCCTATTTTTATTTGTAGAGAGTTATAAATTAAAATTTTAATATTTAAAAATATCTAGATTTAAGCACCACTGCTGTAACCTCTTTCTGAGCACTAATTGTTGTAGTAACACTAAGGTTGTGTTTGGATTGGGTCATTTCAAATCCAATGGATTTGAAAATGAGTGCATTTTAAATTAAATGGATTTAAATCAATTCATTGAATTACGTTGTTTGGATGAATTATGGATTTATAAAAGGATTTTCAAATCCATAATTCAACAATTAATTTTTAATTTTTAAAATAGAATTTTATTTATGATAAATAAAAAAAATGAAATTTTATTATATTAAAATTAAAATCTAAAATTATATATATATATGTGTGTGTGTGTGTGTATTTTGGGGTGGGTGGGTGGCACTTGGCAAGAGGAAGGGGGTGGGGTTGAGGGGAGATACAGTAAGGGAAGGGGTAGGGGTTAAAATTAATTTTTTTTTAATTAATTTAGTAATTTTATATATTAATATATCTATTACACGGCGGAAGGATTTCAAATGACACGGTTTGAGTAAGGATTTAAAAATCCATCCAAAACAACTAAAAAAACATCAAAATCAAATCCATGATTTGAAATTCATTCGTTTGAAATCTTTGATTTATAAATCCATGGATTTAATGATGGATCCAAACATGAAGGAAGGATTTGGAAGAAGGATTTATAAATCCCTCCTCAAATCCTCCCATCCAAACACAACCTAAGGGTAGTGGTGCCTTTTCTTGATATCTTAACTAAACACATTTGAGAATCTGAATTTTGTGGATTTTATGGTTCTAAATTTCCCATCTAATAACTATAAATTGAGTGGATGTATCTTTCTGATGACCTAATAGATTTAGGGGATGTTTGGTAGAGGGGTTTGGAGGGTGAGGAATGGGAATGAGAATGATTAAGAGTGTTTGGTGTTGGATAGGAATTGGAATCATTCCCAATTTTGTGGGAATTATCCATCCCACCCAAATATGGGAGGAATCACTTTGATTCCAAACCCATTCCTCCCCATACCCATTCTCATTCCAATTAAAAATACCAAACACCCCCTTAATATGTGATATCGTTTGTTTTCTTCTGTGCACATGTAGCAGTAATACTGATATGGATAGTCATAGTTTTTTGACATGATCAATAATTATGCACTGTCAAAATACACCTTTGAATCATGCATGGTTTTTATTGTTCAATTTATCCATCATTGCATGATTATTCTTCACTATCTCATTTGTCCCCCTCTTCATTTTTTCTAGAATTCTCAAGATGATGCTCACAATTTCTTCTCATGCTTCCGAGAATCGGATGACTCCATCAGCAGTTGCTGCTTGTATGGCTCCATTGCTGTTGCGCCCTCTCTTAGCTGGTGAATGTGAATTAGAAGATGACTACGATATCAATGGAGATAATTCTGCTCAGCTTCTTGCTGCTGCCAATGCTGCTAATAATGCCCAAGCAATTATCACAACTCTCCTTGAGGAGTATGAGAATGTTTTTGATGTAAGCTAATCATCTGGTTTCTAATTTTTAAGTCTTTTTCGTAGTTTATAAACTGCATTTGCATTGATGCTGCTTTCCTAATAATTACTTTTTGGCATGGTTATTAAAGGCGCGCCTCAAACAACGCTATGATCTTTGCTCCTTAAAATCACATGTCCAGGCACTGATCTCCCAGGCGCACACCTTTGTGCGACTCGGTTACGCCTCAAGATTCTGCCTATTTTGGCTTTTATATTTTTTAAGATTTTGATATGATTGAAACAACACTTTTATTAGTTGAATAGCAACTTTTATATTGGAGTAGCAACTTTCTCTAGGTATAAAATTCTATATACCATTTATTCTCTAAATTTAAATTAGGGATTTAGGGTGACCTAGTTAGGGTTTTGATAGATGCACATAAAAACCTCCACCAGCACCAAACTCTGCTGCCACTGCAAACCACCGACCAGGCGACCACCAGCCGCTGGTTGTCGGCCGTCTGCCCACTGCCGCCGATCAGTCATCTGTTATGTTTCTTGTTGTAAGATATTGATGGTTGTAATGAATGGTTGAGAGGTACAAGATGAAGATAATGAATTGGTGTTTGAGGGGGATGACTTGACATGGGATGTGGTGGATAAAGCTAGCGGAGTTGAAAAGCCAAATATCAGACTAGATGAAAAACATTGGTGGCAACTGCCTCCGTTTCCAAAATGGAAGGCAAAAAAGTAGAGAAGGAGAAGAGACCTACTTTAAGATTAATAGATGAAGAGAATGAAGAAGAAGGTTAAGCTGGATTCGAAGAAGATTGAAATTTCAATGAAGAAGAACTATTTGGTGATGAGGAGGACTTTGATGTTGATGAAGAAGATGATAATTAGATTATTTTTATTGCCAGTATCTTGTGTGATGGACTTGTTTTGTGTCAATTATGATGAATTTTTATTTATGCATGTTTAATTTTAATGTAAATGGCTTAATGCATGTGTCATATTCGTGTCATTTGGTATATTATATTCTTTTAAACTTAATTTATTAGGTAATTATGTTCTATCCATGTTATATTTAGTGTAGGATAGGACCGATAGGTTATAATTCTATATTTCATCTTAATATTCAAGGATGCCTCAGGCACAAATATGCCTCAATGGGCCTTGCCCCTTTAAAACTATGTAAATTGTAAACTATGCAGCCCATTATCTCAAATGTATACTTGTTTTACTGTCCTATCTGAAGAAAATTTAAATCTGCATGTATCTTCTACATTCTGGTTAACTTATGAGTTTCAACTGAAGCAAAGATTATGTGGTCAGACACTCATCTTTTGAGTAATCACTCCCCTTAATGGTGGTAGTTAGTTGCTATATATTTGGAATTGTTGGTTTAGACTAACAATTTGCTCCTAGCTGCTCAATCCTTAGTGATTCTCCAGAATAAAATTCTTTAGCTGAATGATGATTAATGGATAAAATTGACATTTTTCTGAACGGGCTTATTCATATTGAAGCCCTTTCATAGGCTCTCTATTTTATTTTTAGCTTCTTTTGCAAGATTTTACCCCCCACATACTGATTTTACTTGGCTAAAAGTGCATCTAGAACAGCAAAATTGTTAATTTTTGACATCATTAAGTCTGATAGCGTCTTTGATGGTAGTACATTTATATTTTCTTGCACGAGAGGTATACATCTTATAAGTTCTCTCGTACGTGCTGTTTTCTATTAAGATTAAGAGTATGAGCTTGAATATTTGCTGTGGTTCCATTTCAGGATGATTGTCTGCACAGATTCTCTCTGTCAGTAGATTCTCAAACTGATAAAAGTGGAAATGAAGATACAAGTGATGATGAGATCCCAGAAATTAAAGTAAATGGTTATCATGATGCTCAAAATGAAGCTGACCCTGAAACAGATGTTGATTCTGATCGCAGACATAGTGGGAAGTTAAGTGAAAGCAGTGGTTCTGCTGCCAGTGATCTTTATGACTATAAGGTTCTTTTTCACTCTCCCTTCCCCTCCCATAGTGATGCCTAGCATGCATTCTAAATGAGCTGATATATATATATATTTTTTTAAATATGCATTTTGGCTATCTGATGAAAACTTATCTTTAGATTATTCCATCATTTTTTTATGTCTTGAGGATGATTTATTTAATAAAGGTGCATCAGGCAATCTGATGGAAAGTTATCTCCAGATTATTTCATTGCTTGAGGCTTTTCTAATTTATTTTCCACCTACTTTCACGATTGTTTGTTCAGTGGTGCTTTCTCCAAGTATTCAAATTCTGATTAGAAAAATTGGATCATTGTTTTGGGAAACAAGCCATTGAAGCATAAAAAATACTGCAGCGCAGCATATTCACCTGCTATTTGTACTGCTCTTCTTCCTCTACAAGTATTACTAAAATAGTTTTGGTTGTAGTAACTTGTTACTAAAGCAAACAAAAATGCAATAATAATGGAAGTAGTGACAAAAGCCACAGTATCCTGTAACGTAGATTTCTGATATGCGTGTTGATTCTACTATTGTGAATGCTCTTCTTTGCATGTTATTCTTAAATGGGGTTATAATTCACATTTTTTCCATAATATTATTTTTTGTGTTTTCAATGTCAATCGTTCACTATTGTTAGAGAGACTTTGCCATCAAGATTACTTATTCCTTACACAATTCTTAAAAAACGTTACAATTTAAATGCAATTCCTTGAAATTTAAGGTCTAAGTTGTATCATGTTTTGCATACTTCAGGCTCCAAGTGATGATCATGATTGGGTGCTTGTAACTCCTTTTGATTTCTGAATCTTGTATTATATTGCTCATTGCAGTTACTTTTTCGTTTACCAGAATTCATTTTCTTCTCCATTACATTAACATCTGCATTATAATTCCACTGCTTTGGTGAGGCATTGGTATGGATCTGTGATTTAGGTGCTAGGTTGTTATCTAGAACTATATTCTGAAGTTGCTTCTGGCATTCTTCTTATGCCAGACCATTGTAAATGATGACTTGGATGATGCTGGTCTCATGCATGATCTTGCTATGAAAACAAAATCAGATCCAACATTGGACCCTAGAGCTTGTAGAGATTCTAAAATCTCAGTCAATAACCAACAGGACAAACTAAAGACTCATGACAACTTGGTAGAGGCTTCTGCAGAAACACATGGTAGTGAGTCCCAGCGATCTGTTGGAGAAATTTTGTCATCTATGAATCAAGAGCTACATCAGTCTCTTTCTGGATCTGAACTGTTGGCTGAGAAGGGAACGCCTAAACTTACCAATCCCAGTATTGGTAGTGCCAAGAAGTCAACATTTTGGGGAAAGAAAAATGTAAGTCTTTTCCTCAGCCTTCCCACGGCGGGATAAGAATCAGTTTATGGAAATTTCTTTATGATAAATATATAAGCAGGGGATGGAGCTAAGTGTTTGGTGGATGGAGTTTGTTCAAAAATAGAGGTTAAAATTATTGACTTCTAGCTAAAAATAAACAACCTATTTGCATAAAGTATTTAAAATGTTGTTATAGAATTTCAAGACATATCTAACCCTGTGTCACTTATACGGGATTTAGCTCAACTTACGATAATCTAGTCTGGCATTGTCTTGAAACCATATTTGGTTCTTGAAACATATCTGGTTCATTTTTGGCAGTGGCATCCAGATGCCCCTGCACATGTTTGTTTATGAAGTTTATCATTGTTGATATCTGTTACTTCTTCTCCCATTAGTTGAGCAGCCAACTTTGATTGATCTGTAGATATTTTTCTTTATTGTCATCAAGTATAATGATTGTGGCTTCTTGTATTACTTTTTCGCTTCTTTTGTAGCCATTTAAGTGCATATGGACTCTCTACATAATTGTCAAATAATATTTTTTGAGTCCTGCAGTTATACCTACAATTTTTGATAAAATGTGTACATGCATGAGTTTAGAAAAGAAATTTCGTTAATATCTGCTCAAGTTCTAGAGATAAAATTTAGGTTTTCTATTTTTATATAAAAATATGGCAGTTAGATTATACAGTATTATATGGTTATGAAATTTGAATATAACTCGGTGAACCCACTTTGTAGGGCTAGTGGGCCTTGTAGCCCAGCATGCTGGTAGGGGGTGTTTAGTTGCTTCCATAATTTTACTTTTGATGTATTGAACAAATAAGTTTCTGATTTGTATGATTATATTACAAATCATTAAATCAATATATTTTGTCTTTTGGAATGCAGAGAAACTGATTTTTCTAGTCTCGCAGGTGAGAAAGACTCCATCAACAGAATCAATCGATTCTTCTGGAGAGGAAGAGTATGATTGTCTTCTTGCATTTTAATTTGCTGTGTCTGCAATATAATGTTGTTTCTTCTTCCAGAACCTTGTGAAACTAAGTACTATTCAATTCCATGTAACTGAGATTTTCTACATTGGTTTGTGCTTTTCTTTTTTATTAGAGTTTTATTGTCACTGCATATTCATTTAAAATATTGAAAAGCTGTTTTGAATTATGATTTGGGGCATGAAATGAGCAGGTTTAGTTGAATTGGATTAAAAAATGTATGTTTCTGTCATTTATTGAGCAAGTGATGAACCTTGTTATGATTAAAGCCATTGTCAATTGGATCAGGGTTCGCTATGGATTATTCATTAGCATTATAAAACAAACTTACTAAAACAGGCTTATCCCAAGAAGACTTAGAAATTAGAATACTAGTTTTCATCAGTTGCATTGGTGCCTGCTTGTGTTGTCTGATGTGATTTTAAAACTTTTGCATTTTGTATTTTATTGAGGTTCAATGTTTTCTTTCACAGGCTTGCTATCCAAAGATTGGAGATAACAAAGAATGATTTACGCCACAGGATAGCAAAGGAGGTAATTAATGTGGGAGTGCTGCAACAGTTTTTGTATATGTTAGTGGCCTCAGGTGACAATACGATTGGTTTCTTTTTGTTTGTGTCAGGCAAGAGGAAATGCAATTTTGCAAGCTAGCTTGGAGAGGAGGAAGCAAGCTTTACATGAGCGACGATTGGCACTTGAGCAAGATGTAAGTGATTTTTTTTCTGTATTCTAAACATGATCATTTTTACTATATCCAAATTTAATTTTGAAAGATGATAAGAGTTGCAGAAGATTGTGTGGCTCGTTTCTCCCTTTTATTTTATTGCCCTTTAATGTGCCTTGAACATCAATACTAAAATAAAACCATAAATTTAATAAATACATGTAGTGCGGTATTATTTGAAGAAATTAATTAACATTTTTACTTAAAATTTACTTCTGTAATAGGGTTATTGTATTTCTTTGTTTCGCTGTAATGAAGTCTGCATGTCATATATTTATCTACTTTTCTTTTGCCACCTGTATATGCTTTGTATTTACCTACTTGCACAATTTGTTTTTTTTTGTCATCCCAAGCCTTTAGGTATATGAGTGTGTGAGAATGCACACACACATGCACACATTATTTTTCACAAGATTGACTTTTGGATGAGCTTGCTAGCATATGTTTCTAGTTTGTTGTAATTTTTTTGTGCAACATTGAGGGGTTTCACCTATGAATATCTTAGTCTATTGTGGGTTGTATCCTTTTGTCCTGAACCACGAGATAAAGCTCCAAGGAGCTGTTGTGATATCTCTTAGTGTTTTTGAGCTATGTCATTTCCTATTTGAAGGTTAGATTTGCCCATGGATTTAAGTATCTTTATATTTGAAATCCATTAACTTGAAATCCTTTGTTTGGAGTTAGTATAGATTTGTGAAAGGATTTTCAAATGCATAAATTTCAAATACATTGTCTGACAAAACTTAATTCAAATAATCGTTGGTTTTTAATTAATAAGAAAAAAAAAATCACTAAAAAATATCAGATATTCAATAAAATAATGTGAATAATTTTATTTTAAAAAAAATTCAAATAGAAATATTGAAAATTCCAAAAGTTTCCATTAATCATCAATATATATTGAACATTTTCAGAAAATATGAGAAATTCAGAGAAGGAATTAGAAGTGATGAAAATTAATTATTTAAAAGAATGTTTAATAATTTACACAATTCAATAATTCAATAGAAATATGAAACATTGAAAATTAATATATTGAACATTTTCCGATTTTCTTAAATTTTCAAATTTTTTCCAAACTTTCTGAAATTACGATTTTGACTTTATTTTTAAAATTTTCATTTTATTTTAAATCTGTTAAATATTGCGATTTGTTTTGTATATTCTGATTTATTTATTTTTATAATCTTTTCAATTTCATTGAATTTTTTGAATTTTTTGTCTACTTTCTATTTTCCTAGAGTGAAACTTGTGCGCAGTAGTTAAACGGATCTAGTATCCGTGCAACTGACTTCTAACCTGGCCTGAAAACTTTAATATATTTGCATAGTATAATACTTTATTGTTGTTTTACTAATACTTTATACTAGGCTCGGGCTTGACCTGATTCAAATAGAATTTTATTGAATTCGGGATGGGCTGGATCCAGTTACACACATACTAGTGCGCACAAGTTTTTTGTGATTTTCTTGATATTGTTGGAAATTACTGATAATTTTATTTTCTAAAATATTCATTACTTTTCTGACATTTTTCATTAAGTTTTGAGAATTTCTATTATTTTTGTGAATTTACTATAATTTTTTATCATCATTTCGTTTTTCTTCTGATATTTTTGGAAGTTCTTATGAAATTGTTATTTTTCTTCAAAAAATTACTTATTTTACAAAATTTCTGTAAGCAAAAACTAGAGGGGAATGAGAGAGAGAGAAAAGTAGATTTCCAAATGACACTATTGCACTAGGATTTGGAAATTCTTATTGAGACAACTATGAAACCACCAACTTCAAGTCAAAGATTTAAATCCAGGAATTCAAAATGTAAGATTTAAATCATTTGATATCCCACTTCCCAGCCTAACATGTGGATGGGATTGTACTAGAACGTAGTCCAACTCCCTTCATCCAAACACAACCTTATAATTTTATCAGCTTGGTAGGGTGACTAATAGGAGAATCTCTTGATAAGAACAGATTGTTCCCATTGTTGTGATTCTCTGAGCATCCAAGCTTGTGAGGTATCGTAGACCTTAGGCTTCATCAAGAGAGAGATCAATGTCTCGTAGAACAGAGAATGATTTTCTGCTATCTTGTATTCATTGCTTATGATCTGATCTCTTTATTAATAGATTTCAACATATAGAAAATAAGGAAAGCTGCACTTAAGGTTCGCTGCCCTAAATAATCAAACTTGAGGGCTTGAAGAAAATCATCCTTTAGATTGAAAGATAAACAAGCCAAATATTGAGTTAAATTGAGCTCAAGCTCACTGAAGTCACCTCAATTAGAGCTGCAATTAGGCTAAAAGTCAGGCTGAAATCTAGCTAAAACAAAGCTGATTATGAATACATCTGTACACATTGAAGTTTCTCCTACCATGGGATCTAGTTTTAACTTTTTCCACATTCTCTACTCACAAGTTCCATATATTAGTAGCTTTTCCTTCTGCTAAATCTCTTTATTTATTCATATCCCTTGTAAGCCTCTTAAAGATCTGAAGGGCTTAACTTCCATCTGAAATATGATGGTCATTGTAAGTAAAACTTTTCAGTGTAACATATTTACATTAGAACTATTCTACATATTTCACTATGCTCTAAATTCTTTCAGCTCTGTATTAACTACTCTGGTGCACTTAAAGTAGATCAATGGATGCATTTAGTGCATGTGGCAGTATATGATCTTGCATTTGGTGGATGCTAATGGCAAAGTGTTCTTTTGATTGTTCTTTTGTGCCTTCCTGACACATTTTAATTTGAAAAATAGTTTGTAACATTCAGTATCCCTTCCACATGTACACGTCTGTTTCATGCAGACTGATTTTTTTTTCTTCTTTATTTTTTGTTATTTTATTAGGTAGCAAGGTTGCAAGAACAGGTTCAAGCTGAGAGAGATTTACGAGCTGCTCTGGAAGTTGGCTTGAGCATGTCTACTGGGCAATTTGCTGGCTCTCAAGACATGGATTCCAAGGTCTATATCTATTTTTAATGTTCTTTAATCAGAAATTAATTCAGACTGAAATGTTTTATTAACTTCTAAGACGAGGGCTGAGCTTGAGGAGATAGCTCTCGCTGAGGCAGATGTTGCCAGATTGAAACAGAAAGTTGCTGAGCTTCACCATCAACTAAATCAACAACGCCAGCATCACTATGGCTCTATTTCTGATGCATGTGATAGATATCAACATGTTGCAAATCAACAGTGAGTCAAATTCCTTGCAGTTATGATCAAAGATTTTCCTCTTAGAATATTCATTTGGGCAGAGGATTGCATTCTTTTCCTATTGAAAATGACTGCCAGTAGTTCCAATGCAAAACAACTATGACTATGAGTTACTGTGCTAGGTAAATAATATTCTAGATGCACTTCTTAGAATCTTCAGAGCAGCAAAAATACTTATACAGGATTTTGGTGCGGTATAGAATATAATCTTCTTGACATTGAATTTTCTTTTATTTTTTTTAAAAATAATTCTTAACTTTAAGACTTAATGAATCTATATTGTTTCTTGAGTGCTTTAACATAATTTGTCTACTAAATTTTTGAGTAGCCATCTTTTTGGTTAAGCATTATGCTACAACATGGAACTATCATTTTTAACATCATTTGCCTGCTTAGAAGATACTGATGACTTGGAAATTAGGACTGCTGTTATTTCTTTTTTGTAATCTCTTGATGCTTTTGACTATCTTTTGTTTCAGTGGGATTTTTTTTTGTGTGAAATATACTAAGAGCTCATCCAAATTCTTCTTCAAGTCATAGTTATTGAATGTGCAAAGAGTCTGGTGCTGGCACCTAGCATGCCCTTGGAAATGAGTCATATATATATGTATATATTTATGCTATACAATTGGATAAATCTTTATTTATTTATTTATTTTCCAAAGAGTAGAATATATGAAAGCGATGAGCTCGCAGGATAACATTAATAGGAAAAGAGAGAGAGAGAGAGAGAGAGAGAGAGAGAGAGAGAGAGAGAGAGAGAGAGAGAGAGAAAAGAAGTCAAGCAAAAATTTTTAGCTGTGCAACTGGGCAAGGGATGGCACAGGTACTTTGTGGCGGTGGCACTGGTGGTTGGCTTGGGCTGATGGTTGGCAATCATATGGGTTTGCTAGATAGTGAAGAATCGCTAGAGACTCAAAAAATCTTGTCCTGAATTTTTTTCTTTTTGAATGAGTGAAGTCCTCACTGTTTTCTAATGTTATGTTGTGTACAACACTTAGAAATGTGTATTTTGGGTAAGGAATGATAGAAAAGAAAATAATGCTTGTACAAAAGACACCTGCAAAAGGTGCACAGAGGCGCATGCACTCCCCCTTTTGCCTGAACATGCACTATCCTCTGCGTAATACTAATGCTTTCTGTGTGGTCAGTTTTGTCAATGTTTCACCTTTCAGTATTATTTGAAGTATGACTATAGATGTATAAGAAGGGTTGTTTCTCACTTAACAATATAATGCTGCATGATATGCAGAGACTTAAGAACTAATTTTTTTGTTTTGGACGGCTTTAGGGTAGGATTGGGTTCAAGAAAGTAAAAGGGATCCAGTTAGGAATCTGGAATTTATTCAAAGTATAGCTTGAGTCTCAATAAGACTGGCATCTCAATTTGGTTCAAAACTGAACTTTTTGTGATTTTGTTATGATTTTAATGATGCTGCTCAATACTGGATGCAGGAAATACTTCCAGCAAAATTTTGATACAACACTTACTGTTTGTAACCATGAAAGAAGAAAGAGAACAGAGGTAATTACTCTTTTTACATTGTTTATTTAGAAATCATCTATCAGTAATCTAAAACTTTGAAGTGACTGAGTGATTTATTGTTTTTATCTGTACACACACCCAACTATAAGCGAGTGGTTTATTGTTTTTCTGTACGCACACCCAACTATATTGTATTATGTGATGGTTCAGAAATGTTTCATGACGAAAGATATAAGAGTATGGCCATAAAGCGTACATGAGAATTATGAAGAAAACATTTCTATTGTTGGCAGGCACAAAAAACCTACTTTATCTTCTAGCTTTGTTGCTTGAGCTACCTTGCTGGACCTCCATTTTGCATGCTCCCTGAACCTCTGTGGCTGGACCTCGTTTATGTGATCTCCCTCTTCAGACCTATAAAACATGCCATGAGAATTCGTGAATTAGGCACTCCAAATATTTTAATATCCCTAAGTCCAAAATCCCTATATTAAGAATATCAAGAGAATGTCAAGAAATATGAGAGAATAAGATTATATACATTAACTTGTGTCTACATGCCTGAATTTCTAGAGATGTCAGCCTAACTTCCCTTCCACTTTGGGTGAAAAAGCTTTAATCACTAACTGAGAAAATCAAGACTGCTCAGATCCCTTTACTACTCCTTTACCCCAGTGTTATCACTGAAGGAGCTTCCTCTGTTACGAAGTCTGGGACATATCTCATGAGTTAGGTCCTTTAAGTCCCAGAATGAAATCAGGTTCAAGAAATAGCTTGGGTTCAGGTCTTTCTCTTCAAATCTCATCAGATATAAGGTGTGGGTCCAGCCCAATAGAGCTCCCTCACAGGTCTCCTTTTATCAACTACTCATCACTATTGATCATCTAGGAATTAGGTCCCAACACCATACTCCTCAACATATCTTAAGTCTGGTCTCTTGTTGCGTTATATGGAGCTCCACCTCAAATAGAGCTCCTCTTAGGTCTTCAAATGTTGTGCAGAACCCCAAGACATCAGTTCCCAAATCAACTTCCATGTATAACTCCTAGGTAGTGTTTCGATATCCCACATTGATTACTTACAAAAGTGTGCAAGGACATATTAGTGGCGTTCAATCCTTTACATCTGACCATGGTTTTAGGTTTGGTTAGGGCTCCCTAGCTTATATGCCAAATAATTTGGTACGACTTGGTAGATATAGGCAGGATGCTGAAAGGGGCTACTCTATGGTGGGCCCTGGGAATCTGGGATTGCTATCCTATCCTGGATATAGACCAAAGGGGGATTGCCAGCGAAAGGTGGGCCTTTGTATGTGGGTTGCCACCCAGCGTGTGGTCCGTGAACATCTGATTTGAAGGGGATGTATTGTTATAAAACTACACAAAAGTGTGGAGGGATATATAAGTGGTGGTCAATACCATGATTTTAGCTTAAGTTTGGGCTCCCTGGTTTATGTCTTACAAGTAGGGTGCATTAGTATGATGTGAATATTCCTTAGATGAAGGGATTGCTTTTGTTCCACTAAATTTGGAAATATTAACTTACTGAGGACAATTTTAATAAGATCCCCCGCCTTCCATGGACACACCCGCGACCTGTTTTCTTCACTTACTGATGATTTTTTTTCTCTCTCCCACCTTCCCTTAAATAAAAGTTAAATGCAATGGCTTCTGGAATTCAGACTCATAGATAGCAGGTAGAAGCATCTTGATACGGTTCACATTGGAGGCCTCATCACCGCCTTTCATCATCCCATTCATACCTCCTCAAGGCCAAGCTTTGATTCTGAGCTCCAATCCTTCTTTTCCTGTATAGTTTTGCTCCTCCAACAGTCCACTTATGTATGTTTGAGCTCGATTTTGCAGCCATAGTCACCTTGCTCACCTCAGGGAACCATGGTACTTGCAACACACCATCACTTGTATCAGACAGATCTTGGGGGATCTTAGACCCAGATCTTAACCAAGGTGAAGAAGTCAGTGGATCACCTTTATCACATTTGGCTCCACAGTTAGCTCCCTGCATGTGATCACACAGGATTCAACTATTTTTCTTTTGTCGCTTATGCACGTGGATCAGCTAGGTTATCTGAATTTTAGACACACTAGCCCTTTCTCTGCACTTATTTATGATGATCACATCTTTACTTGCTCTTGACTTTCATGCACCCTGAATGGTGCACCTTGTTTTTAGTATATGATTAGGCTGGTTTTTCAAGCCTAAGGGCCTTTGATTATTATACTTGCTCTATTATTCTGTATACGGGTTGAGGATTGTGCCTCAATCCCCGTGTCTATTGGAGTGTCATTCTTTTACAAAAACTCGAGTTAGATCCCCTTAACAAGGAAATAATCAATATCTCCATTATTTTAATATTCTCCTTCATATTTATCTTTATTTACTATTCCACTTCTTTTACAGTTTTTTTTTTTCAAGTTTCTCGCTAGAGTAATTCAGTTTTACTATATTTATACTAGGCTGTTCCCGTCACTTAGCCTATTTGCCTTGCTCATTCTCAATATTCTTTTTGGTCTGCTTTTTTTTTTTTTTTTTTTTTTGGGTTGAGACCCCTTTATGAGACCTCTTTGTTGGTTTGGTCCCAGTTAGCAAGATTTTTTTGAGATTGAATTGAATGGGTAGTTCTGGTATCTCTTATTTGTATTTTTATGAAATAAAATGAACTTCGTTTTTAAACATCTCAAGTCTTTTGATGCAAAATAAAAGGCTGTACCATGTAATAGAAACCTAAATAGTTTAATTGTTTTTATATACCCACGTTTTCTGCAAGTGCTTTTGACCTACTTAAGATGATGTTGAAGCTGTCATATCCTCTGTGCTTGTGACAAGGGGCTTCAGAAAGCCATCTTTTCATATCAGAGCGTACATCCATTTAGATTTTTGGATGAGTCCATGCAAGATTTTACTGCTCTTTCATATTCATTCTTCTCAATTTCACAAATGCTATTTTTAAACCATAATTGTAGCAGGAGGTTTAAGTAGCAGACCCAAGAAATAATAAAGGACAATTATTGACATCTGGAAGCAGTAGTAGGTTGCCTTCTTGGAAGCAGATTATTGGATCTGCAAGCTTGAGTAATTCTAAAAGTACTGAGGCCTCCACTAGTTTATCCATGGATGACTTTAATACTGTTGATTTTGCAGCTCTACCTTCTAATTCCAGGGTGTCAGATGTAAGACAAGTTATTTTTTGCCCCCCTTATGTTCTTTCTTTGTTACTACCTTTGCCCCCATTACACATTTCTTCACTTGTTCGTCCTATAACAATTTTCATGCCCCAAAAATTAGTAAAAGCACTCAATTCAAATAACTTTTGAATGCACTTTATTTTAAAAATTGTCATCCTCACCTGACATATAACTTACATTTTTCTTTATTTATTACTCATTTATTACCCAAAAGACTACATGATCCCTACAAAGTCAATAAACTAACTTTTCTTAAACAACATGGTACGGACCGTACGGTCAATATGAAATGTTTATCTAGATAAAGGGAGTATATTTTCCGCTAATTTTTTCCTATAAAAGAAAAAAAAAAGAAAAAAAAGAAGAAAAGAAAAACAGTTAGATGATGGCTAGAATTGGAAGAAAATACTTTCTTTTCTATATTATAGATTAGGAATATTGTTGTGACCAGATTTAATATTACCTGTACTAAGCATATAAATATCATGGCCTACTTAAACAGTGTTGTCTCATATTCAGGTGACCTCATGGTCTTATAGTGTACTTGTCTGTGTACCCATACCTTGGGCTCTTGGTGTCAACTAAGCAGCATATTGCTTAACTCTAAATCACTCCATTGCGTTTATAGTATTCATATTGTATCATCGATCAGTTTTGGGAAGGTGACATTGGTTTTCTTAAAGGAGAAACCATACCATTTATACGGCACTGAAAATTTGTGCAAGCCTTTTCTGCAGTTTGTAAATTTAGACTCTTCTTATGTGCCGATTGTACCCTGCTGAAGTACCATCAGTAAACTGAACATGCTATGTGGCTCTCCTATGCTTTTGATAAACTTTGATTTGCTCAGGATAGTGAATGGAGGTTTTTGGATTTTTTTTATTATTATTTTTTGACATCTTCTTGTACTAAAATCCCTCCCAACCTACAGCATGATTCTGCCCTGACCTCCCATCAGGAATAACTACAAAGTCAGCCTCCCATCCTCTCATCCCAAAGATAAATATAAATAATAAACAAACACCTGGAGCTCCAACATGTGGCAAGAGTATGGTTGAATAAACCCTTAGATGCATAAATTGTTCTGCTCCATATAAAAACAGGATGTTTGTTGGGTTACTTCATCATTTGTGTGTGTGCACTCACACATGTGTGTATTTGTCTATATTATTTTCAGATTTAATGACTGCAGGTTATGGATTATCCACGACTTCCATCAGCAGCATCGTCAACTTTGGTAGAATTGACAACCCGTCTTGACTTTTTCAAAGAAAGAAGGTCCCAGTTGATGGAACAGCTCCACAATCTGGATTTGAACTACGTAGCCACTCAAGACTTTGTGTATAAACCGCAATCGCCTCCATGGAACTAACACGTGCTGCTTATGATTTCTTATAAGGAAAAACTCAGGAGACTCCATTGTATATTTTCTGCTGAGTAGTAAATATATGCATTTCATATATGCTCTTTGCTTGGAGCAGTTTCCCATTGAAGCTGGTTTTCTTTTTTCCTTTTTTCCTCTTTTGGAATGTAATTAGTGTTACTACGTTGGAAAGTTCATCTTAGTCGTTTATAGATAAATAAACTACCTTTGGGAAGAAGAGATTGTGAGTTGGTTCCACAAATATAAACATGTCAATTTTATACTCACGGTAGATTTCGATTTGATGACAGTTGTGTCCTTGACTACCATGACACCATATTCTGCAGAACACTTGTGATAGAATGTTTGTCTTAGCTGGTATTTTAAATTTTAATTTTATATTAAATCAATATGTAAGAATATATTAATTTATGTAAAAAAAATATAAACAAGAGAAATAGAAAAAGTGCATTAATTGAGGAAAAAAAATGTAAGTAGGTAATTATTAGGGTGATTTTTAAAACATGGTGTGAATTTTGAAAATCAAAATTTCGGTTTTAAAACCTGAACAAACATCATCATTTTAAATAATTTGATTGAGACTATTTGACAGATAACAAGTTTATTTGGCCTTTTCGGTAGGGAGATGACTCTCAAAGTGTAAAGCTCATTTTATGAATTGTGTATCGCTGTTAATTGTAAATACCATTTAAATATTCTGTTGAGGCAAAAATTTTTGTGCTGGGGGTATGCCGTGCGTCAATATTTTTTAGTATTAAATTGTAAATTTTATACAATTTAATACTAAAGAGTATAATTTAATTGTATTAAAAAGTATGAGCGCACGGTGTGACCCCGGATACAAGAGACCCCCGGGCACAAGAGACCAACTCTTATTGATATGAATATTAAATTACAAAGTGAAACTTGCTTGGATTTTTATAATAGCTAGAAATATATATGAAAGACATATCATACATGATTTCACATGTTGGAACTATATGCTTTATTTTAAGCTAGATTGACAAGATTCGTTAACCAATTGTATTCAATATTTTATACTCCCCGTTGTTTGTTCCATAACAACCTTCACACTAAATAAATAAAGTCAAATCAATAATCATTATTCAAAAATACCAAATTATCATCTAAAAGGCAATAAAATTAGTAAAAAATAAATATTTTTTTAAACAATGTAAAACTGCAATCATGAATGGTGTTTCAGGATGGAGTGATATCTTGACGTTTCATATTACACGAAATCTAATCTAACAGCATAGAATAAAAGCTTATCATTCATATTTTTTAGGAATCAGAATTGTTTCTCTACTATTACCCCCAAACTACCGAACAACTTATTATAAAAAATATAGAGAATAATAAAATTGTCTATTTTGGGGTGTATTAAATGGAAAAAAACAAAAAATAATTTAATGTGTGGTGTATTTAGCATTTGAGGTATGCATGGAGAATTTAGGGGTGTAGTAAAACTTTGAGAGATATTTCTAGATTTAGTTTGTTTCTTCACTATTTTTACATCTCCCATTTATCTATTTTATTTAGTTTTTTACTAGAGCAATTATGATTTAGAAATCTATTTGGGGCTAAATGTAAGGATCTATTATGACATAGTCATGAGTTAAGGTGGGCAAATATTTTTTAAAACTGATCGAGCCACACCGCATTGCATTACATTTAGTGATTTTTTACCTAAATCGTGGTTAATTTTATTGTAGAAAATTGCACTGCACCGCACTATTATATAAATTATAAATATATTTAATTATATATATATATATATATAATTATGTATGTGTCATTATAGAGGTAAAAAGATATATACAAGGTTAAATACTTTATATCACAAAATAATGTTAATATAAGTTACTTTTAGTTATGAAGATTACATCATTCGTATTATTTATGGAGATCGAAAGATGATTTCATCTTTAAGATCATATAATCTAATTTGAAAAGTCTTTACAATATTTTATTTTTAAGGGTAAATAAACACTTTAAATTAAGCATTTACGCATATTTATTTTTTATATATCCTTATGTATTCTATTTTATTGTTATGTAAGTATGTTAGTAATTCTTAAACCGTATGTCAAACTTTAAACCATTAAACATTCGTCTAAAACTGCATAATAAATTTTACTCGATAAACCGTAATTTAAAATATATTATCAAATCGAATAACATATAACAATGCAATTTAGATTTTGTCAAAATAACTGCAAAATTGCACACCATGACCACCCCTAGTCATGAGGCGCTCAACGGACCTTTCTAATCTCATAAAACCTTTTTTTTTAGCTTCAAATCAATGCAAAACGTTTTTTTTGTACAACTTGGTGATATGAATTCATCTATTCAAATCACGAGAGCAGCAGTTGCTAAGAAACATCACGGTATAGCATGAATAACCGAGCTTTATATTTATGTAAAAAAATTAAGCAACTAAGTGTTTAATTCAAATTTTGCTTGACATGATTTACATGCCATATTTTTGAAATCAGAGTTTTGAGGTCATTTCAACTAGCCAAAAACTCCGGTGACCCCGGGGACACGGAGGGATACTCCATGTCCCCATGTAAACACAACTCTCCCCCTCTAATTCTATTTAAACCTATGTATTGCTAGGGGTTTAAATTGTAAAGGCGCACGGAATATGCTCATTGCGCCCGGGTGTACAGGAACCTCACTCTTTCAACTATTCTTTTTATGTATCATTATTCTCATAAATACACGTTGTATTCATGGAACCAGTTTGTCAATCTCCTCCTGTAAGCAAAATTTTAATCAATTTTTTAAAATGAGTAATAATTTGTCACGTAGACTAGTAGTACTTCCTAAATTGATTTAATAGAAAACTTAATGGTGGAACCTTTTCATACCATTATTTGCCCTAATATGCATATAATGAGGAAGAGCAATATGCTAAAATAAGAAAAGAGTGAGGTTTAATTCATAAATAGTGCTCATCCGTGTCAAAATTAAGTTCACAATTTCCTCATTTGTCGATATCACAACAAGGTTTACCTCTAAAAAATGAAATATCATCTCAATCTAAAACCTCAAAAGTACACTTTAACTGTACTAATTACTTTTATAATATATTTTATTTTATACATTATTTATTACTTAAAAATATCATATTACAAAGTTATTTTAGAAGTTTTTTTAAAAAACATGAAAAAATAAATATATTCATGGGACAGAGATAATAATAAATGTTTATTTGCCACCTCCTAACTAATCGTATTCGTTGTTTCAAATAGAGCTAGTCTCCTTTGAAATAGGTTTTACGCACACCCTCTTTTTATGGGTTGAAAAATGAAAAAAGAGTTATATTACTCTATTGGTAAAGCAAGCATACACCATGAGGGTGTACATTATTGATTAGGTACTCAGTTGAGTTGGAAACCTACTTTAAACTTCAAGCATTACACAAATACTTAATTTTTAATTCATTATTGTTGATGACAGTTGAAGCAAAAAGAGAGAGAATCTAATAATATAGAAAATGAAAACTTTTGATGTTAGAACTCAATTCTTCATTTTTACCCAAAAACATAAATAATAATAATAATAATAATAAATAAATAGAGTCCTTGAACCCAAAAATGTTCTCTTCTAGTTGAGAGATCAACCAAGAATAATCAATTGCATGGATTTTGAGATTGTTACCTAATTGACAAAAGGGTTAAATTTATAAGTCAGTATCCCTCTAATGAAAAGGTTCAAAAATGCTCATCTTTAAATGCAGAATTTTCATAATTTTCTTTATGAATTTGGTTATAGATTTCTTATTCTGTCAAGCATTGGAAACCTTTTTCCATAGACTCATATTACAAGAAAAATAAGAATGGAGTACAGAAGATACTAAGTATCAAATGTGCATAACTTAGAATGCGAATATCCTGCACCTTTTATATGTTCTGTGGATTGCTGCAAGATCTGATTCATCAGCCTCAAGATTTGATAGAAATGACCCATTATGAGGACTTCTTTCTTTCTGCAACAATTTTAAACTGATGAAACAGGGCACACAAGGGAAGTGTACTCTATTAAACCCTAACGACCAGATCGTAAGCGTAGCCTGTTACTGTAAGTTAAGCCCGTTACCGAGCAAACATATATAGTTTAGAAGAATCTGAAACCAGAACTACTTCCTGGGAACAAATTTACAGCCATACCTTATGTGGTACAATATACAAATATAGCCCCCATGCTTGTTTACAAGTCCCACATTTGGTATCTTTATTGTTACAGAATCTAACATGCATACTGTACAAAGTGCCTATAACAAGGCTTTGTGGTGTTTATCCACTGCAATCACATCTTCAGGCGACCCAACCTCACTAGATGCTGCTGGTGCTTCTCTGCAGCGGCCTTGTCTGCAGCTTCACGCTTCAGAGCCCGTTTTGCACGTCTTCCAACTGTTTCTTTTACTGCAGGTTCCTTCTCAGGCCGACGAGATGTGCCAGCACCTGAATCCTGGAGATTTGGGCGATAAACAGGCCTTGCTTCTTGCCTTCCTCCCCTAACAAATCCATTATCTCCCCATCTACGGTTCCCTATGCGGAGACTTGAGGAACGACTTAAATAAACATCGTCTAGATCCTCTTCATCATCCTCATCCTCGTAATAGTATTCTTCTGTTTCCTCAAGCACATACACCTCCTCTCTTTCCACCATAACCAAGGGCTCAAACCATGAGGCCCTTAGAAGAAGGCACACACTCTCCTCATACATGTAATCATGGATGCTGTTCAGAGAGTAGCAGAACATAAGACAAGAACATAGTAACAAAATTTTGTGCTTTTTCCATGATTTCTAGTGCATCAATGGCAATTAATTACGATTTGTATCATTTAAGGAAATCTTTTTTTAACAATAAGAGAAATGAAGATATTCACCACATCAGCTAGAGTTAGAAAGAGATTTATCATACTAAACACATTATTTATACTTGGCCATCAAGATCACTAACTTAACCATCTACTCCATTGATATATAAGCTTCATTTTGCGAATTCAAATAAAAAGGTGTAAATATGTCCTAATAGTCCACTCTTGCTAGAGTTTATCCCACTAAAAATTAACAAAAACTAACAGGCTTTGGAAAAATAAACATCTTCTTAAGTGAAGAAAGAGGCGCTGATATACCTTCCATCAAGTGCTCGATTAACATTAAGGAACTCGAATGGATTTTTACACTGGGGGCACATTGGTTCCTTCTTGCATGATGCCCATTTCAAGATGCACGTCACACTGCACCAAAAATTACACAACAAATATTGAACCCATTTATAACCATAATAATTGTATTCTATCGCACGTAAATATATTGATATAAAAAACACAATTAACATATTACCCAGTACACAACAAAAACTAATACCAATTATCATCTTTTCTTACTATCCTCAATTCCGATATCATTAGAAATCTCTGGAGATGATATTGACACCAATACTCAAGATTTCACTAGTCATGTAACAAAAAGTAAAGTGTAAATATACAGAGATTGAGACAAACCAGTAGGCATGCTCGCAACCTTTTACAAGAGCAGTGTCTTGAAGCATTATATTATTCAAACAAATGGCGCAAACACCATGATGATTATTGCTGTTAGAACTGTTGATCCCGCAGGCAGATTGGTTAATCTCCTTCGCAGCTACTGTACAATTCCCGGATTTATTCTGAAATTCAAGAATTCAACACAATTCATTTTCCGAAGCATAATTAACCAGAAAAATAGCACTAAACTTCTCAATAAGATCCCACCCCCCAATTAGAAATGTAAAGATCAAACCTAACATACGCCAGATCCTATAAAATCAAGCCATCTACATTTCATCGCCTGACTTCGCAAACCGCAATCTTTTTTAAAAGAAATGTAAGCAAAATCACAGAATATCATTTTAAAACAGAGAATAAATTTAGCGAAAAAAAAGGAAAGGAAGATAGTTTAGAACCTGATCTTGGAGTGCGAGATCTTGAAGACCATCGATCAGTTTCCGATCAACAATTTCTACTGCAGACATGTTGAATTTTTGCTATTCTATACACCTAAGAAGGAATGTTGAAGAGATTATGTACTCAAGAGCGAAAAAACCTAGATACAAAGAATGTCTAGATCTACAACAATTTACACGGGAAAATAATTGATAAAAGAAAAAAATGGATAAGAAATAAAAAGAAAAAAAAAAAAGATTCCAGAGAACAATTCTGATTCCAGAAAAGTGGAGAGGTGACAGGGGCAAAGAAAGCAGAAGGTGCGGCAGAGTTATCATTATGAATTTATAACACGGTGCTATTTCCATTTTCCACCTCCTCCAGAATAAAAAATATATATTTAATAAAATAAAATAAATAATAATAGTAATAAAAAAATTAAAATTTAAAGAGAATTTGTCTAATAAGAGTAGATAAAATTAAAATTTATGGCACCAGCTACATTGATACACCGGCTGCGTTTACTTTTCTACTCTGGGATAATTTGACAATAGAAAAATATTTGGATAAATCGAGATTAGATCTTTTATTTTTGTGTATATTAATTAAGAATTTTTTATGTTTGTGCATGTTAATTAAGAAATATTATTATTTAATGGGTAATGAGTAGTTGTATTAATGGGAATATGACTCCATATATTTTATTGAGTTAATATTAGGTGAGTGCACCTATATACGAATAACTTTTTATTCTATTTTATATACATTTTATTCTATTTTGTATACGTGTTTCTTAATAATTATATATTTTTTATACTAAATTTTTCATTAAAAAAACTATTATTCATATGTGTATAACTTTTTTATTTAATAGTGTATACATATTTTTTTAATAATTGTACTCCGTATATCTTTTTACACTCAATTTTTCATTAAAAAAACTAACAATTAAATTGTATATTTTTGTTCATAATTGTATATCTTTTTGTTTATATTTTGTATACGTTTTTTTAAAGTGAGTGCACCCTATCTTAGGACGCACAATATAATTAGTTTATTTTAATTGTATTAGTGAGTGTGCGTGGATCTCATATATGTAAAAAAAGAAAATGACTCTCTTTGGGGCGGACGACCAAAAATTAAAAAAAAAACTCATTTTAAGCGGATGGAGAGAGTATTATTTTTTTATAGATGTAAATTTACTTTTTAAACACAAACTATTGTTTTTTAAATTAAAAAATAGAGTACTATTTAAAGATATGAATTATTAATCTTTTATATTAAAATTATTACTCTTAAAAGAGTAATTTTTTATATACTATCTCCGTCTCATTCAAATAGTATTTTTTTTACGTTCCACCCAAAGGGCTTTCTTTCATATTTAATACACATGAGACTCACACACACTAATACAATTAAAATATGGGTCTCACACTGCTACCCGAGACGAAGGGAGTATTAAAGAGTAATTTTAAAATATATTTAATGTGAAATATTGTGTGTAGGCCTTATATGAAATAATTAAAAATTATTTTTTATGGGCTCAACATAAAAAAAAGGAAAAGTAAATCTTAAGTGGGACAAACTACAATGGAAAAAATATAAACTGGGATGAAAAGAGTATTATGGATAGTCTTGTGTGAAATCGTCTTACGGTGAGATTATCAAACACTTTTGATCATTTTTTATTAAAGATATTATAACTTTACATTTATACTATAAATTGTGGGTGATTCTGGGGTGCACCTGGTGTACGGGTGCACCCCCAATATTTAATTTAGGGCAGTGGATAGTTATTTCATAAAAAAATATTAATTATATTAATTTATTCAATGGTGGATATTAAATTAAAAGTAATCTAACAATATATTTATAAGTTAAAGTAGGGTATTGGGTAGTTATTTTATAAAAAAACATTAATTATATTAATTTATTTAATGGTGGATATTAAATTAAAAGTAATATAGCGGTTAAGATCGTCCAAGTACTTCGGTGTACCAGGTATATCGCAGTTGGACTCATAAATTGTTCATTAAATAATTTTACAACATTATTATCACTTGTTATTAATTATGTATCACTTTTTGTTATAAAGGGTATCACTTTTTATCCGTCTCATGAAAGTTATTTTGTAAGATGTCTCACAACTTTGTTTTAGTCACAAACTAGTGTGATGCCCGTACCAATGCACGGGAAAGAAAAGAAATTACAGTTTTAAAAATATATAACACATTCTATAATAATTTATTTAGGTATTTAAATATTAAAATTGTATTATATTATATTAAATTTACATTTACATATTATCAGTTTTATCATACTATCAGGTAACTAAATTATATTTAAAATGTTATTTGCATTTAAAAATCTAATTTTGAAAGGTAATATTTAAACTATTAACAATGTCATACTGAATTTCCATTGTATCAGCATATAATATTTCATTCAATTCCATAACTGGATAAATTAAATTAAAATCTCTAACCTGAATTGATACGTGAGCGTTTAATTTGCAAACACTCTTTTCGATGACGACGGGCAATTCTTGCTGATTCAAGATACAACTTAAAATTAAAATTTATTTGAAAATATTTAATCTATTAATAATTAAATAAAATACTTACCTAAATTTATTCTCAAAAACTTTTCTCTGCTATTGCTTGCCATCCTAATTTGGTTGGTGATTTGAACTATCTATCTTCGGGAAGCATGAACTACATCAGAGATTTCGAATGTAATCTTCGAGATTTATGGACCATCAGAAATTCTGAATGTAAACTTTAAAGTGATTGATAAGTGTAATGAAAAAAAAGTGTTTATTATAGGGGATACCTTTTAAATTAATTCCTATAGATATTAATTAGCATTAACCGATTATTAAATATCATTTTAATTGGTTTTGATTATTATTTACTATTTTGGAATTAATCATGTTACTATAAATATGTTCAAAATTTTTGTGAAATATTAAAAATGAATTTTAATTAATGCATGTTTTTGAGGTAAACGTCATTCCATGCATAAATTTTATGATTTGTGTAACACAAATGTATCTCTATAATTCCTATCGCTATTAATTAGCATTGACCAATTATGCAAACATCATGATAATTAATAAAAAATAAATAAATGTTCACAATTCAAAGTTTTTTTCTCGGGATTTACAGTTGACAAAGGTGAAAATCTTGACTCAATTTTTAAGACTTAAAAAGAAAAAAAATAATTCAAAAATGAGAAAATATAGCCAAATAAAGAGATAGTTCAAATATGAAAAATAATATCAAATTGTGTTTGAGAATGAAATAATGTGAAAATAGAAAACCATCCACATATATTTAGCATAATTGAACCCCTTTAATGTATCTATTCTAAATAAAATAATTATTAATAATGGAAAGTAGCAACAATCAGTATAAATAAATATTAAGAATATGATTAACATATTAAAAAATAATAATGATAATAAGGATGCGTTTTGTTAGTGAAATCATATAGGATTAACTTATATATATAATAAAAGAAAAATTAGAACTCAGGAAAGTCATCGTCACCCTTATGTTAATAAAAATAATTGAGGATTAATTTACTAAAAATAAAAATAAATAATACTGATGTATTCCAAATATTCTATGATTTCTAAAATTATTAAAATTAAATTAGGTGCTTATAATACTGATGAATTCCAATATCCAATTTTAATTTACTAAAATTAAAATAGGTGCTTCTAATATGCTAATTAAAATTAAAACTCAAATAACTCCAGTAATTCTAAGGCAATAAATATGCTTATAATATGCTAATTAAAATTAAAACTCCAATAACTTCAGTACTCCAAAGCAATAAGTAGTAATTAAATAAGAGCTTATAATATGCTTTTCTTTTATAATTAATATTAAGATAACACATAATTATTTTACTATTTTTAAACTGACACATTAGATTCATCTTAAGCTATATACTTGACACATTAATTAAACTCCATGAGAAGTGGATAACTCATCATATTAAACTGCCACATTAGATTCATCTTAAACTATATAATTGACACATAGGCTAGACTCCATGAGAAGTGGACAACTCATCATACTAAACTCTCAATTAGTAAATATTAGATTTGGTTTGTTTTGCAACCATATTTAAAGAGTTTTTTTTTCTCTCAATTTCTCATGGTGAAATTAATTTGTGGAGTAAAATTATCCCTTAACTATATTCTTAATATAATTGGATTATTTGAACCAAACTATTTTATTCTCCATCTATCTTACATTAAGGTTTTCATTTTTTATTTTAATTTTACATTTTTCTCATTTTCATCAAATAATTACTTCCTCCGCCCCCTTGATACGTATCAATTTTTTTCATTTTGGTCCGTCCCATTTCAAAGTTTTCATTTCCCTTTTGGATTGATGTGACCTACAATCACTACACATGACCCCACACTCAACACTAATACAATTACCTACTATACATTAAAATTATTTCTCTCACCTAACTATACATTAAATTATTATGCTCCTTAATCTACGTACAAAAAATCAACAGATACCTTTTAAGGGGACAGAGGGAGTATTTATTTTACATATGTCACACACAATACTAACACAACTATCCACTACACATTTAATATTATATTTCTCAACCGATTATCAAAAGCAAACGTCAACTGGACGTGAGTAGTATTATAAATTGCTTTTTTTTTTTTTACAAAGGTACTATAATTATGGTAGCATCCGTAATGAAACTAAAATAGAAAATGAAATAATAATAACTAGTTTTGTATCCCGCAAACGACGCGAGTTCTATTATGTGTGATATTTTTATTTTAAAAATATTTTTTTTATATTTTATTATTAAATGTGTATATATATTTGTTTCTTTGTTTTTTTTATCTTACTTTACTATTAAATGTATTTTTTACTTTCGTGTTAAAAAAATGAACATTCAATTAATATAACGTACGCGTTTTCCATTTTGATCCGTTCTAATATAAAGTGTAGATTCCTCCTTTTTGGTAAAGTAGACCTACACATATTAATTATTGTTATCTTCATGGACCCACATGTCATATTAATGCACTTATCCATTTTATATTAAAATATTATTTCTCTCATCTCACTACACATTAAAATATTATATCTTTTAATCAATGTGCAAAAAGCAAACGCCCACGTTTCAACGGGACGGAGGGAATAAAAGGAAGCGATCATAGTAGAACATTTTCAATCCAAAACCTAAAAAATGAATAAACTATTAATTTGGGGCATAATTATTTTTCTATCAGTTAGAGATCTTAAAATATTTAAAACAATAAAAAAATAGCAATGTGCAATAATAAGAATATTTTTAATCATATTTATATAACAAAAATATTAAACTTATAATTAGTTGTATATTTAATTAATAATTTAAGTATCTCTCTTTTTATCTTTTAATTAATTATTTTTTTATTGAATAACTAATCCAAATTATTGAAGTTAAAACTAAATTATTTTTTTATTGAATAACTCAATCAAAACATTATTAATTGTAAATTAATTAATAATCGAGCCTCACTCTTTTTCTTTTCTTTTTTGTCTTTTACTTTTATTTTTTTAAATTGAATTATCCAACTAAAATATTTAAATGTAAAAATATATTAAAAATCATTATCATTTTTTATTATTTTAAATATTAATTGTAAGTTATTAATTAGAGGAACCTAATAAAATATTAGTTAAAATTTTAAATTACTTAATATAAAATATTATTTGTAACATCAAAAATTTTAAACATATTTATAAAAAATATTTTAATTAGAATAAAATAATAAATTTTTATTAAAAAATACATAAAATATTTTTATTAATATTAATTGCAAGATTATAAAATCTTAATTACTTTAAATATTAATTACTTAAATAAAATATTAATTGCATTATGAAGATTATTATTGAGAGAGATTAAACAAAATAATATTTAAAATATTAAATTACTTAAAATAAAATATTAATTTAATGATTAATGTGAGAACGCCACATACACAATTTTTCCAAGAACGAACATGGCGATGCCACATACACAATTTTTTTTAAAAAAAGCGTGACGCCGCCACATACACAATTCTAAAATTTTATACTTTTTGCTTCCCAAGGAAATATATTAAGCATGTGGTCATTGATAGTCTTTACCACTCTATTAGGAGAGCAAGAATTGATCTATCCTCAAAATAACATTAATTGCATGATTAACGTGGGACGGCCTCGTATTTCTCTTTTATAATTTTTATATAAAATCATTAAATTACCTAAAATTTTAAACTTTTATAAGAAAATTACTTAAAATAATATTATTACATAATATTAATATTATTAAAAAAAATAAAGTATTAATGGTAAGATTACAAAATATTTATTATTTTAAATTTAATAAAATTATTAAGATATATTACTTAAATAAAACATTAATTATAAGATTAACGTGAGAGTGTCACGTACACAATTTTTTTAAGAACGAACGTGGCGACGCCATATACACAAATTTTTTCAAGATGGAACATCTATATGAGTATAACTTTTTATTCAATAATGTATACATATATTTTTTAATAATTGTAAATTTTTTACAGTCAATTTTTATTAAAAAACTAACTAATAAATATTGTATACATTTACTATGCACTATGCGCTGATTTATTAATTTCTCAATTTTTTTGACTTTCTTTTTTAATTAAATTTACTTATACTTAAAATATACTTAATGTCAATAATAGGACTTTTTTTAATCACAATTATATAACAAAAATATTAAGCTTATTATTACTTGTAAATTTTATTAGTAATCGAGCATCTCTCTCTTTATCTTTTACTTTCATAATATATATATATATATATATATATATATATATATATATATATATATATATATATATATATATTATTTATTAAATAACTCAATCAAAACTTTTAAATGTAAAAATATATTAAAACTCAATGTGTCATAATACGAATATTTTCAATTTAAAACTTAAAAAATGACTAAACTATCAATTTGAGACCTAAATTAATTTTTCTACCAGTTAGGGGTCTTAAAATATATACTTCATAAAACTATATAAAAAATAAAACAGTGTGCCATAATAGAAATAATCTTATTAGATTAAATTAAATCTTCATAAAAATTACTTAAAATAAAATATTAATGGCAAGATTATAAAATATTAATTACTTTAAATAATAAATTACTTAGAACAAATATTAATTGTAATTTTAAGATTATTAATGTGAGAGATTAAATAAAATAATATGTAAAATGTTAAATTACTCAAAATAAAATATTAATTTACTTAAAATAAAATATTAATTGGAATCTTTCCTAAAATTATTAAAACTTAATTAAAATAATCAAACAACAATAAAAGTTTTCTTCATAAATTTACCTAAAATTTATAACTAATCGATTGTACTATGCTTTAATTAAAATTTATATGATAAATATGGAAATAAATAATTTAAAATTCAATGGAAATATATGATTTAAAATTCCACCAAATTTACAGATTAAATCAAAAATATTTAAAGAATTAAATTAAATTACTTATATAAACTTTTATAAGAAAATTACTTAAAATAATATTATTACATAATAGTAATCGGTTGTATTATGCCTTAATTAAAATTTATATGATAAATATGGAAATAAATAATTTAAAATCCAATGGAAATAAATAATTTAAAATCCATACCAAATTTACGGATTAAATAAAAAATATTTAAAGTATTAAATTAAATTACTTATATAAACTTTTATAAGAAAATTACTTAAAATAATATTATTATATAATAGTAATCGATTGTATTATGCCTTAATTAAAATTTATATGATAAATATGAAAATAAATAATTTAAATTCAATGGAAATAAATAATTTAAAATTCACACCAAATTTACGGATTAAATCAAAAAATATTTAAAGTATTAAATTAAATTACTTATATAAACTTTTATAAGAAAATTACTTAAAATATTATTATTACATAATATTAATTTTATTAAGATGTATGTATTAATGGTAGAATTACAAAACATTAATTATTTCATATTTAATAAAATTATTAAAATACATTTACTTATACTTAAAATATACTTAATGTCAATAATAGGACTTTTTTTAATCACAATTATATAACAAAAATATTAAGCTTATTATTACTTGTAAATTTTATTAGTAATCGAGCATCTCTCTCTTTATCTTTTATTTTACTTTCATAATATGTATTTTTTATTTATTAAATAACTCAATCAAAACTTTTAAATATAAAAATATATTAAAACTCAATGTGTCATAATACGAATATTTTCAATTTAAAACTTAAAAAATAAGTGAACTATCAATTTGGGGCATAAATTAATTTTTCTATAAGTTAGGGGCCTTAAAATATATAGTTCATAAAACTATATAAAAAATAAAACAGTATGTCATAATAGAAATATTCTTATTAGATTAAATTAAATCTTCATAAAAATTACTTAAAATAAAATATTAATGGCAAGATTATAAAATATTAATTATTTTAAATAATAAATTACTTAGAATAAATATTAATTGTAATTTTAAGATTATTAATGAGAGAGATTAAATAAAATAATATGTAAAATATTAAATTACTTAAAATAAAATATTAATTTACTTAAAATAAAATATTAATTGGAAAATTAATGTGGGAGCGCCACGTACACAATTTTTTCAAGAACAAACGTATAGACGTCATATACACAAAAAATTTTAATGAGCAACGTCGCCACCTCATAATTTTAAAAATTTTATTTTTGACAAACACTTATAAATTAATAGTATAAATGATAATAGATACTCCTCGGTGAAGTTGACACACTTTCCTTTTTTGTTTGTCCTATTAAAGTTGACACATTTCCTTTTTAAGACATGTGACCCATACAAAAACAATTACTTTATTTGTCATGTGACCCACTTATCACCTCTAATACAACTACTCACTACACATTAAATATTATTTCTCTCACTTCACTTTACTTCACTTTACATTAAATTATTATATTTCTTAATCTCCTACAATAAATTATTATATTTCTTAATCTTCGCGCCAAAAAAAAAATGTGTCAATTTCTCCGGGACGGAGGTAAAAAATAAAAAGTAGAAATCCGACAAGTGGGGGGTGATTTAAGCTGAAAAGAAAACTGGGCGCAACACGTGGAATCCTCATACAAAGGCCAAAATACCCCCGAAGAAGTTCCAATTTTCCCCCTTTTTTCCTCCCACATTCTCTCCTAAACACTGCAGATCATCAGATCCAGGTAATTAATTAATGGTTTTTCGTGCTTTACTTCAACTTATTCATTTACTACATCTATCTCTTCGTTGATCGCTGTTCCCAATTTCGAATTTATTATGGATTCTCTCTACTTGTGCTCACTCAAAATGCTGTCTTTCTTTGCATATTTCCCCTTCATTTCTCCATTTTCTTTTTCTCTTACTCATACCCGGATACTGCTTGTTGTATATATGTTTTTTTTTTCCTCCCTTTTTTCCTTTGTGGATAAATTCTTGTTTTAATTGTTGGGTCTGGCCATTTCTTTTCTTTAATTCACTGGATCCGCTTGCATGTAATGCATGTACATGTGGCTTAATGGGTTTGAATCTTATGTTCTTCTCTATGTCGAGCGTTTTGAGGGATCTTGATTGACTTATGGGAACTGATTTAGACCCTTTTTGGTGGATTTTTGGGGCTTTCTGTAGTTAGATGTAACTGGGGCTGAAGCCTGAATGGGGATTCAAACAATGAACTCTCATGTGAGTAGTGGAGGGATGCAATCTCATGTGCAGCATCCGTTGCAACGGTCAAACTCGTGGTTAGGGCTCACACTTGATGAAGTTGAAAACCATTTAGGTAATTTTTCAAAACCATTAGGAAGTATGAACATTGATGAATTGCTCAAGAAAGTATGGACTGCTGAGGCTAGTTACTCATCATCTGGAATGGGAAGTATTGACGCAACCCCTGCTGCCTCTCTCCAGCGCCAAGCAAGTTGGTCTCTGGCTCTGGCTTTTAGCGGGAAGACGGTGAATGAGGTGTGGAGGGATATCCAGAGAGGATATAAGATGAGTAATGCAGAGGGTATGACTAGCCGCGAAAGATCCCCTACTCTTGGAGAGACAACTTTGGAGGATTTCTTGGTAAAAGCAGGGATGTATGTATCCAATGCTTCAAAAACTTCCATTGAACCTGTGATGTCCTTGGATAGCGCACTGAAGTCCCATAAATTCTCATCTAAGATGGGGTTATCGCCATCACCTTCCATTGATGACTTGTCTGATACACCAACACCAGGAAGGAAGAGGAGCTCTGGGGACCTTGAGAAGGCCATTGAGAGGAGGCTAAGACGAAAAATTAAGAATAGAGAATCTGCCGCACGTTCACGGCAAAGAAAGCAGGCAGGATTTCAATCCATTTTTCTGTAATATCTTTTTGTGCTGGTCTTGCGTAAGATACTTTTGTCATGCATTTGGAAATTAGATATTTAACTTATTGTGACATTCACAGGCTTACCACAATGAGTTGGTGACAAAAGTCTCACGTCTGGAAGAGGAAAATTCAAAGCTTAAAAAAGAAAAGGCAAGTTATACATATTTGCATCCTTCTTTCATATTTGCATCTTCATATTGCCTACTGATTGTATATTATATTCTATGGCTTTGTTTTACATGCTATGCTAATGAATCTGATATTTTGGGTACTGTTGTCAATCCAGACTCAACTAACCAACACCTTGTATTCTTTACCAATTGAATTATTGGCTTTTATTAAGAATGATGGCTTTTACTGGATTACAATAATGTTTGGGCACACTCGGTGCTGCATTCCACAACATCTTTCTTTGATATAGTTGTAAATCTTTATCTTATCTTCTAAGATCTGATAGTTCAGTTACTTTAGGCTATCAGTTTCAAATAATGCCTAGGCTTAGGAGAGGGAAGACATAATCCTGTAAAAGAGGTAAATCACTGGACGTTGAAAGGGAATCCCTTTACATTAGGACTTAGATAGTATGCATTATAATGAACTCTTTGCTATTTTTTACGTAGCTTTTTTCCAGGGTTTCAGAGCCAATAAGCTGAATAGGTCTCATATCAGTTGTATTTGTACATGAAGTGAATGGTTTACAATGTTATAAAACTTCAACTCTGATACCACTTGTTTAGCACCCGGTCTTTCTCATTGAGATAGAACTAGAACGAAGGGCACATGCTTTGAGTTGGTAGTGCCATGGCTTGTAATGAGATTTTGCTTGTCTATCCAAGAAGCTGGTGGAAATGAAATGTTCTAGATTGAATATGAACTCTCACTTTATCTTTGGAAATCTTTCTGTTGCTTTTACTGTTTTATGATCTACACACCAGCAGAACCTCATTGGAAAGTTTAGTTGATATTGGTTAACTGAGTTCAGTCAATGTCATAGGGAAGGATACAAAGCTTAACCTGTTAGATTTTGTCATGTATAAAAGGTAGCGTTGCTTTGATTTTTGTTTTCTTTTTTCTCCTTTTCTATGGCAGGTTACGCAGAGTGTAAAATATAACGGCACGGTTAAAAGAAAAATCAATGTGACAATTTTGTTCAAATATTTTTTCTAATATAAAAGTGCAATTAAGTGATGTTTACAATAGGTTAAGAATTGTTTAAATCACATTTATAAAGTTCGAGAGAGGGCTGCTTTTAGAAAAAAAAGTGATTTGTAAGCTGGTAGAATTTTTCTAAATTACCCCTTTAGTTTGGTTCAAAATTTTAAGTCCTTTTCCACTGTAGTGTCTACCCATTATTCAATCTGTTTATTCTACACTTTTTAATGCCTCCATGGTACATTTGCATAGGCTTTGTCCTCGCCTTGTGTTAAAAATTTAGTAAATACAGGAGTAAGAGATAGGAAAGGTGGGTATTCTCTAGAATAACTATGATGGAAGAGCAGAATATTATGATTGGCTACCACATAAATTGGAAATATAAAATTAAAGATTTAACAAGGTAAATTCTACATCATCTCATGTAAGAATTCAAAATATTTTAAATATTTTAGTGTGATCCATCTTTATCATTTGAGATTTATGAGCCATTCATCATATGTTTTAGTTATCTTATTTGAAAACTCATGTGGATAAGAATAATGCCAGTAAAACAGGTTACAAATCGACATCCTCTTATGTATCAGATTGTTGAATATGTCAAACATATCTCAAGATTTCAGACAAATAACATCCAATTAGTAGTGCATATGAATGCATAATGCAGTAGAACCATTTGAGAGACTGGCCCAAAGCCTAGTGAAGGAATCTTGAAGTGTACAAATAGAGAGCTTGTGAGAGTGTTTGAGTTATAAGTTCCTCCGGTGGGTTGTTGGATCTAATCCTAGTGAAGGAATCTCCACAACAGGTTCATCTTCATTTGGAGCAAATAAATGTACAAGCAGTGTATATCTTAAGGCCATGATATTTAAATTAAAGGAGCAAGAAGAAACAACAAAAAATCTCGATCATACTCAATTACATATCTTGAAAACCCTCAATCGTTAGTCTCATATTTGCTACTCTTCCGCATGCATTTTTTCCACCCATAATTTTATACACCTGTCCCATCTTTTGAGTTGAGCAAGTGGGTGAAAGTAAGTTCACTTTACACTTGAATATGGAAGGATGCTTAGTAGTACATTATAACTTATGTTTTATGTATAAGTGACTTTAAGCTTCTTTGTTTTTTTTCTTTTATGATATGATTGGTATGTTCCCGAACTTACAACATGTTTAAACAACATATCTAAGTCTAATATTAACTAGAGAGATGTTTGATTTAAAGCTGAATAATGACACTTTAAAATCGTTTCAGTCAGAAAATGGATATTACTAGTATTTCAATGCAAATACCAAAAACCAGTTATAGATGGAAATTTGATAGAAGTAGAAACTGATGGGTGGTGCAATAAAATACTCTCCTTTAATACTTCAGTCTGCCTATAACCTGAAAAAAGCATCATAGTTTTGTGAGTCTGGGTTGCAAGAAGAGTAGAGATGGTATCCATCAATATGTGATTAGCCGATCAGACTTGTGTTCACACACACACATACACATACATAAATGATAACGAACCCAATGTTGGGTTTCTTAAGGAACCAGACAATATACGTGACTAAAAATTTATCCATCAGTTTAGGGTGATTATATTGATCTCATATGTACGTGTGAAATTTGCTTCCATAGGAAATCCACCTTTGAGCTCCTTATCAGATCTGAGTTATACATACACAGGCGTGTGACTATATTTGATATAAACAATTCCATTAATTTGATTTTTGAAAGGTATAATTATTCATTAAATTAGTTGATAATTATTTTTATTTTTATTTTATTTTATTTTTTGTGCGTTGATAAAATATCTATAAAACCATTCAAAAGATATTTTTGTCCCTTAATGTTTTGATAGGAAACAATAACATGAAATTGGAATTTGAATGGAGTACTTTATAGTTTAGTTCAAAAGGCTACTGAAACTAAAGTTGTTGGCTTGGATGATGCATCTAAGGATATAAAAGAAAGCTGCAGTTATGTGAAAAGTGTAAGTCCAGGCAAGGCATGATGTTGGATGTGAATGGAAGTTGTGTGGTTGTAAGAAGGATTTTGTATGCAAGTTACACATTTGTGTCCTCTACATGCATTGATTCATATCTCTCCATCACATTTGTCAGTAGAAAGTTACATGTTAAATTTTCATCCAGTGGAGGTGAAACAATGGATTGGTCTTTGTAATCAAACTGGCTTGAAATGAAAGACTCTCTGCATATAAGGATATCCTTAATTAGGAGGATTTCGTGAGAAAATTGATCATATTCGTCATCTCATATTGATGTGTATTGGTGGATAGTCTCTCCCCAGCCTCATATATTGTTCAAGTTTTGGGATATAAGCATACTCCAAGATAATTGTTTTGATGCAGGGTTGGCTTAATTCTCTGTTTGGATCATATAGAAATTTTTTCTTGGAATTAGTCCTCTTTAGTTTGTTCTTCCTTGGACATTTGCAAGGTTGAAAGCATAATGAAGCTCACTGTTGCACACCTCAGCTCACTTGGGCCAAGTCACAAAGTGTTATGACCATGAGGTTTTGTACTAGACTAGCCCTAACCGGTCGTGCATAGAACTCTCTTGGAGAGTGTGGTACTGTATACTAAGAATCTAGAATGATAAAACCAACCTCCACCATCCTTAATAAGGAGAAATTTCATATGTTAGGGATACGGATTTCACATGCTTTTGAGTTATTATACATATTTTTTTAAGTTCTCTTGTGCACTTAGTTTCTTGTTTCCACTTTAGCAGACACAACACTATGTTTGAAGGATGAATAACTACCATGAGGGGTGGAAGGGAGCTGACGTGGCAGGTTCTTTGTTAAGGGAACAAAACCTTGATATCACACCTTCCATAGACTCCAAGGGATTTACTTTGTTTTATAGCCATTTTAATAAGAAAAGGAATTGCAAAAGCACCCATTTAACCTGTCATATCATTCTTTTTTTTTTTTTTGATCGGTAAATGTTAGTTGTTAGTATAGTTAGTACACCAAGCACCCTTACTTCCCCTTCTCCAAGCCTCCTTATATCTCCCCTCCTAATTCATTACCAATGGGAATCGAACCTGCCAGGTGGGCTAGCCCACCTGGTTACCTGTAATATCATTCTACCTTTATTGTTGTGCAGTTGCAGATCTAGAATAAAATTTCAAAAACTAGACAAATTTGAACTGGAGAGCGACATAGTTTAATTATTGCATAAATTTATTTTGAGTTGTTACATGTTCTGTCTTCTGAGTAAAGTTGGTCGTAATTCCTGTTTCCCCTTCACAATAAAAGTTGCAACTCCTTATTCAGTTTCACTTTTGTTTATTCTGTTTTGATGTTGTGTGTTGATAGTTTATCTGTACTTCCACGTGTACAAAATTTCTTTTGAATTCTGGTGCTAGAATGCTGTAGAAATTATATATAAGGCCCTGCATCATAGCATACGTTGAAAAGACAAAGTTAGCTAATTGTTTTACAGATTTTTCTTGTGTTAGTCTGCTTTACTAGCTTGAAATGATACTCTCACTTTATCCTTGTATGTTTCATTTGAAGATGGCCTTTTAGCCTTCATAAAACCCAGAATTGGTTGTTTCCTTTCTTCTTGTTTGAGAGTGACAAGCTTCCTTTCTTCTTGTTTGAGAGTGACAAGCTATCTTAAAGAGAGAGTATTTTCTCTACTAACTTTGGGCATTGATATCCTTCTCACATTAAATTACAATGCTTCATCTGCAATTTTTTTGTTCTTTGCAGGAATTTGAGCAGATCGTCGACTGTGATTCTTCTGAAGCAAGGTACCAGCTCCGAAGAACCAGTTCATTCTGACATGAAATCAAATCAAGTTCTTGCAGCTCCACAAAATGGAGCCTATACAAAGTCTTAGCATAGAGTTGATATGGGGACTACTTTGACATGCTTTTTTTCTTTTTGTAGAAATTGTTCTACTACATATTAGCAATAATGGTGGATTACAAGAGGTTCGTAGCGTGTATTGTGGTAGTGCTTATTAGCAATAACCATATATTATTGGAGAGGTGAAGATAAATTTATGGATTATTATAGGTGTGGATTTTAATAGGTGGTGTGTGTTGCTAGATGGAAATGTGTGTCAAAGACACGAAGGAATGTCAAATGTGCAGTTGATGCAGCTACTGATGATACTTGGATTGAGTACTTGTTATCTTTAGGTGTTTTCTACTTCAAATTTAGTCATAATAACTTTTTTCAGTATCTAAATTAAGGGAGTGGTTGTTTGGGAGGTTTGGTGGGAATGAATGGGTATCAAAGTGATATTAAATGTTTGGTTTCACTCTATAATTTCCAAATATTGTGGATTACATCAATTTCCCAAAAGTAAACCTAAATAGGCATAAAATTGTTTTAAAACCAAATTCAAGTGCAAGGCAAAGCAAAGCAATAAAAGTGAAGTGGTCATAAGAGACCCAAGTGAAAGTTCTCCCAATCTCATTCAAACCTCTATATGTAAAACTAAGAGGGAAAAAATCATATAGAGGAAAAAGAATACCAGAGTAAAAGTGAGCAGAAATAAAATCTGGAAATCTTAGAAAATCTAAAATATTCCTTGTTGACTTCAAAATTACACCTATTTTATCTTACATTAAATCTAGAAAATAACTTAGTCTCAATGCACATGTCAAATTGTAACTTTTCTTAAAAATAACTTTACTTAATGTAGACATGTATAGAGTAACTTTTCTTAATGCAGATGGAGTTTTAAAATGAATTGGTCTCAAATTGAAAAATAAGATTGCAAATATAATCCTGATTGAGTGCTGATTCGGTGAGACTCAATTCTACATGATTATAAAATTTAAAATTAAAGCTCAGGTTCATTTGAAGCAGAGCCAGATAAGAGATGTTAGGAAGAAGAGATGGAAAGGGCCACATAATTTCCAAAAATCAACATAAGCAAAAACCTGCCAAAGGAGTTTTTTCAAAGTGTCCTAACACTTAATTACCTCTTGACATCATAACATAACATTTCTGGGCAAAATAAGGTAATAAACCAAACCAAAGGAAATATGCTCAGTGAAAATAACAAAATTACAGCCAGGGAAGGCCATGCAAAGTGGCCCTCAAATTTTGTTGAAGGCAACAATGTCGCAACTTTGCACGTATTCGTTGTGAGGCTCGACTGTTAGAGTCTCTTCAATCAGAGTATCAACAGAGACCAGATCATCAACTATCGTAAGCATGATCTGCAGCTTCTTAATTCCATAGCCAACTGCAACCAGTTTCGCTGCATAAAAAAGGTTTCATGCATTAGAACCATTTGCTCTACCATCTTTTCAGTGTACTACAGAGATATACCCAACTTTGCTCCAAAAAAAAATAAAAAATTAAAGAATAACGTATGCTAGATGTGACATACATGCTCCCCACAATAGGCCTGGCACCTCAATACTTCGAACAGATTCTTCCAGCTTCTTCATGTCTGTTTCATCATCCCAAGGCTTAATATCCATGAGAACTGATGATTTCCCACCTGAAGAGAACAAATGAAGGTTCAAAAAATCAATGTGGGTCATATTGTAGCTAGTAAGGACAGAAGGTCAACACATGAAATAAGAGGGGGGCAAGCTTTAACAGATTTCAGGCATTAACTTATGGTGGTTGAAAAATTATTCGGGCCAAAAGCTAGAAAGCTGAATTAACCAAATAAACTCTCGAAACTCTGGCCACTTACGAAAACTCTACAGCAAAGGAAACGTTTTACATTATCATTATGATTTAATACTCACTCTCTTTCTTTTTAGTAGTTGCCTTTGCAGCCTCCCTCTGTTCTGCAGCTGCCTTCTCCTCCTCTGTCTCATCACCAAAGAGATCAAGATCATCATCATCATCTGCAGCAGCCTCCTGTAACATTTAATGCCAGGAAAATACATATCATTTGATTTGGAAAACTAGAAATAAAAAAAGTGAATATAATATATATATATATATATATATATCTAATTAACTAATGAAAAATTGAGGGGATAATCATGTTTACTTTATAAACCGAACACTCTTAATGTATGTTTTGTTTTCCTCGCATTATGGCAAGCAATATTGAATTTTATTTTCGGTAATCAATCAAATGTCCTGTATTAATTAAATCATAATATCTGATATTATGATTTAATTAATACAGGACATTTGATTGATTACCGAAAATAAAATTCAATATTGCTTGCCATAATGCGAGGAAAACAAAACATACATTAAGAGTGTTCGGTTTATAAAGTAAACATGATTATCCCCTCAATTTTTCATTAGTTAATTAGATATTATTCGCTCAATTTTTCATTAATTTCATGAGATATTTTAACCAACCTCCCTACAGTGTATTCCATTGGACCTCTTGGTTCTTACTAAACACATAGGTACTATGCAACTAATATGTAAACTCTCCAAACACTAGTCTCATCAGCATGTAGTTCTGTAGTTATACCACAAAAACCTTTGAATAATAATGAAAGATAAAATAGCACGCAAAATATTCCTATCTAGTTGCTAAGCTTAATCAAAGCTAAAATTCAGAATTTGCATATACTTAATGAATAATCTCCTAAGAAACTATTTCTAGCATCTTGCAAGGCTGTTCAAGAGTTCAAAAGGAACGGAGAAGTAACAATTAACACATAATAACAGCTACACTTTTAGTCAAAACATTAAAACCCTTTGAAAGTATCAATATTTAGAATTAAACAAACAATTCTACCCCTCTTATTCATGTGAGACTAATATACAGTCAAAAGTAAACAACAAAGTTAAAGCAGTAACCTTTGGAGCAGCAGATTCTGCAGCACCACCCCCGATCCTTACTCCAACAGCCTTACCAGGAAAGCTATGTCCATCACAAGCAATTAACAACTCAGTTCGCAAGAATATGCAGATTACTCATATAATCTTTTTTTAAAAGTTTATTAAATAAATATAGATAATTTCAAAATGCACCAATTAATGTAAATTATGGTTGATTCATCGGATAAAGGACATATATTAACCTGGATGCGAGCTTCGTGGAAACAGCTTCGTACCACTTGCTGGCATTAGGGTACAGATCAGCGCTTGGCTGCTCCGAAACAGCAGCATAAACTTTAACATCGTCTTTTGTCAATTGGTCTCTGAAATTCCGTGATAGACATCGCAAGAACAATTAATATCGTCAAATAATTTCGTGAAAAAAATACAGAAAAAGAAAGGGAAATAAAAAGGCGTTACCCAGAGATGCAAGATTTTCCAGAAAGGAAGTCATTGAGGTGCTTGAGACCGGATTCTGTATGCAGATCTGAGAAGGTAATGGCCATTGTCGAGTTTCAGAGACAGAGTGCGAAGGAAGTGAGAGATGGGCAGCGAAACTCAACGATGATGGCAAAGAGAGAGAAGGAAGTGAGAGATCCTTCCGGCTTTTAAATGGGCTACTAAAAAACCCTAGACGCAGATATTCATCAATTCGATAATAGGCAATAGATAGTGTGCATCGGCAGCACTTAGAGTACACCCATATAGAAATATAAATAAAAATATATTATAATTAAGGGTAAAAATATATATAATTTAATTATTAATTTTTTTAATGAAAATTTATATATAATATTCAATAAAAAGTTATACACATATGGATGTTAATTTTTTTAATGAAAACTTAATGTGAAAAAAATATACAATTATTATAAAATATGTATATAAAATAGAATAATATGTATACAAAATAGAATAAAAAGACATACATATATGACTGCACCCTTGCACCCGGGTGCACCCAATACACTCCGATAATTATACCCAATGAGATGGTATATTCCTTTTTTTTTTAAATTAATTTTGTTCCGTATAAATTACTTTATTTAAAATAATTCAAAAAATAAATTTTCAAATAATTCGTGCATTGTACGGGATGTGTTATTTTTAAAGCAATAACTTCACTTAATTTTATAATAATATTTGAACTGAATAATATTTATTTGAATTATATTTAACCTAATGTTTTTTATATTAAAGTCTAATGTAATTATGAGAAAAACACTTACAAAACTTTGTGAGCTTGTTAAGTTGATCAATTCGTATAAAATTATTAATATCTTTTACAATAAAGTTAAAATGCAGAATTTTAATTGAGGTATGCAACAATAAAATTTTATTTTTTCTAAATTATAAGACCATATTCTATATTAATAAATATCAATGTTATACTGTTAATTAACTTAACCAAACATCCATTGCAAATAATTAAAAAGACTCATCTAAAGTTTTGTGTATATAATTTATTATTATTATTATTATCTTTTTGTGTATTTATAAGCTGATCTGGAGGTTAAAATTTGTAAAAGAGACGAACTCTCTCCATCCACAACCTATATAGCAAAACCACCTATGATCAAAACCATCGACCAACTGTTTCCAAAATAATCTATAAGTTGGAATACAGTTGGGAGTGATAACTCATTAGTGCAGATGTATGTCCAAGGAATTTACTACACATGAAAATATTTTTTATTAAAGTGACTTAAATGTTCCTTTAAAATTTTACCACTAAATATACCCAATGCATAAATAATTAAGAGTTAGGCTCTTGTGCCCTGAAGGCACAACGCACGCCTTTAGAATTTAGTATTATGTATAAGAGTATATTGTTTTGTTCTAAAGGATATACACTTTAAATAATAAGGGTACACCATTTTGTTGTAAAGAGTATACACTTTTCATTAATATTTTTTTATTTTTCTTTAGAAAATAAAGGATACACATCTTTATACTAAAGGGTATACAATTTAACACAAAATTCTAAATAACACAATTTTTTGCCAATAATTAAACTCTAATTGAGACAAGATTCTCTCTTGCTCCTACGTGAATGTATCTTATTCTGTTACATTTCTTTTCTTCAACATCTCTAATTTCTTTTACTTCTCTTTCCCTCGTCTTCAAGGTGAAGGGCAACGGTATTGATTCCCAGTGATGGTCACCAAATCTCCTAAAGTTTTATAAAAGGTCTAGGAAGCCACATAATATGAAACACATGATTGCATATCTTCATGCATGTTTAATGCGGCAATGGATTAGACATGTTTTTCAATAAACTCTATCTCTTTAATTCTTATACGAATTTACTCAGGAATGACTTCAAATTCATCCTGTTAGGGGTGGGTCAAAAGATTTGTCCAATATGAATTTCGAATTCGTCAACATTGAGTCACCGTTGGAACAAATCTTGAAGACGTGGATACAATTGAAACAAAAGCGCTCACTGAAGAAATAATCCATTGCTTTTTTATTTGGATTAATGCACATATATGCTTAAATAATTTTGGGGTTGTTTAGTAATAATATATTAAGTGATATATTTCTTATATCTATGGTTAGGTCATATTAATAAATTTATTTTAATTTAAAATATTTTGGGGTATATTTAATAATATTAGGGGTATGACCTAAACATGGATTTAATGAAAAGGGTAAAATTTCCTCCTAAAATAAAATAAAACACCTCAAACGCACTTTTTTCTTACATATATCAAATATAAGACACTTTTACTAATATATGACAATAATTTCCATAAAAATGTGTTAAATTGGACATTAAAGCATGCTTATTTGCACTCTCATCAATCCCCTCATAGCCTCACCACTTGAAGAAGAAGAAATAGAGGGCAACAATGGGGCAACTGAAATCCCCTCATGCCCTCACCACTTGGAGAAGAAGAAACAGAGGGCGACACTGGTGCTACTACAATCTCCTCACGGCCTCACTACCTAGAGAAGAAGAAGCCCACTTTGAGAAGAAGAAACATTGGGCGACGATGGTGTGGCTACAAGCAGATTCAAAATGACAAAAGCCCTAATCTATAATTAATAATATATATATATATATATATATATATATATATATATATATATATATATATATATATATATATATATATATATATATATATATATATATATATATATAAACATATTATATATTATTATTATTGGAATATATTCGCGAATATTCGATTCAAATGCCTTGCATATCAATGATATCATATTCGATTCGATTATTTTTCGAATCAAAATTTACATACGAATTCGAATATCGAATCGAATCAAAATATTTGATTTGTTTACAATCCTAGAAGAAACTAATAAATAAATAAATATATATATATATATATATATATATATATATATATATATATATATTATTTTGGGACGAAATTATAGCAAAATTGAAAGATATGGGGTGCAATTGAATGTCTTAACTATTTTAGAATTTTTTCAAATAAAATAAAAGGAAATAAGACTGTTTATGTTTTAAATGGAATAAAAACATGTTTTGTCTCATAACTTTAACCATGTAAAAAAGATAATTTTAGGGTTTTATCCTATTATCTCTTTAAGTTCCCCGTTTTCACTTGAAATTGAAGAAATTATCGAAATTAAGCACGTGAATGTCATGTGACCCTCAGAATTGGGGCTTTTCAATGGGATAAAAATAGTTTTGTCCTATAACCTTGTTCATGCATAATATTTGTCCAAAAAAAGATAACTTTTAGATTTTTATTCAACTATCTTCTATATAGCACCAATATTGACCCGTTTTGGCCAAAAATTAAAGAAGTTGTCATAATTGAGCACATGAATTGTTAGATTGTATACTAAAAGTCTAGCTTTTTGAATGAACAATGTTATAACAATTTATTGAAATGAGAATCATATGATCAAATGATTGCGTCTTATAATTTATTTATATGTCCGATGCAATAGTCTATTTACTTTATACTGTAGATAATATATTGTGTGACAACACTCAGAATATTATATTATCGATTTTCTTATAAAGTATAAATAGATGCTCACAACCGAGATTGACGAGGACTCTCTATCGGAATGGTTGTAGTGTAATTTGGTATTAGCTTGTCTTGACTATAGAATCACATTAGTGCACTTTGTGTGTATTGAGCAGGACCACTTGAGATCGTTCAACTTATACTGACTATATAGGAGAACTTGATCACAGTTATTATGAATGTTCGTGCTCTTAATCTCTATACAATAACCTTGACACGTAAGACAATATGTATTTCTTTGATTCATCAATGGGGTGAGATTTACATGTAATTAAATCTACAAACTCGGTGAATTGGGAAGTAGTGATGTCTCTATGGTGTGTTGTTGATTATAGAAGGAATCTGTGTCCTATTAAATAGGTTGATGATGTCCCCTTGAGGAGCTCAAATGGATTATCATGTAAATCTTGCAAGCATGATAATGAGGTTGAGTAGTACTACTCTCGGATGAGACATTAATTAATAAAGTTGTCAGTAACTTAATTAATTAATGGACATTGTATATCTTAAACATGGGGAGACTGTCGGGCTCATAATAAGAAGGAGCTCATAACATAATTATGGGATTGGAGCAGCAGTGCAGTAATAATATTTTAGTGGACTATATTATTATTATTGGACTTAAGTATAAGTTTTGGGTTAAATTTGGATACTTAAGCCCAATGAAGACTCGACTCTAATTTCTCCTCTTGGTCCTTACTGTAGCCTATAAATAAGTCATCTCAGCATATCCGAAACTCTAATCTGGCATGTAAAATCACGAGTAAGAAGGTGGAGAGCAGATTGAGAGGATCTTGTAGATCGTCGCCCACATGACGTCAAGATTGGACTTGGGAATACAACAGAGATCAAGAGGTTGTTTGTTGCTGCTGTTCATCAATTTCCAAGATTTTTCTAAAGTCTTGTGTAACTCCAAACTGTTCTTGTGATATACCATTGGAAAGCCACGGAATAGAGGATCATTTTAGCACTAAGATCATTCAAATCAAAGATCGGATGAGAAAGTTATGCCCAAAATGGTGAGGTCGCACATGCTGCCGGCGAGAATTCATTCTCTTCTTCAACATACCCTGGTAAAAGGTAATATGATTTTATGTTCTTGCTTCCGCTGATATAGAATCGTATGGAACTCTAACGGTTCATGCTAACCAAATGATCGAACGCTAACAATTGGTATCAGAGCTTCAATTTCGTGGCTAAACGTGACACGTTGGGCTAGGGTTTATGTAATTAAATTATGTATTAGAATCGCATGAGGATTAGGATTTTGATATAATTTGATTGTACCTGTATATACCTTGTATCATCGTATGTAAGAACCAGTTCGTTGGATCACGTCTAGAAACGACGAAAGTCGCTCGGAGGTGTACACGATGGCAAGAAGGCATGCTCGTTGTCGTGCTAGATGAGCTAATTGATGCATGACTGTACACACGATTGTGGGCAAAATTCGGGCGTGATGCTCAGAGGTAGGTTGGAGCGCTCGTTTTTGAACTGATGTGGTGCGTGCTGAAAAGATGGTCGGGTGAAGCAGCGTGGTGTTAAGCATGGCATCGAGCGTGGCGTCTAGTGTAGCATCTGGAAACCGGGTAGAGCGCCCGGTGGTGTGCTCAGAGGGATGCCCGGTGGTGTGCATGATGGCATTCGTGGAGCGCTCGCTGCGCGTGTTGTCGTGCATGCTGCCGGGTGAGCAGATTGAAATCGAGCGACCTGGCGGGCTATGGCGTGTTGGGCTTCAGGTGGCCGGGCATGATGCCGTGTGAGACACACAATGGCCCGTACGATTGCTGGCGTTTGGCGCACGTTTCACGCAAGATGTCGTGCATGTGAAGCAATCAGATGACATGCAATGGGAGCACGACTGGTGCTGATGCTCTGCACGAGTTGTGTAGGAGATATCCATCGGGCAGCCAGGCTCGTTTATGTGATTCGATATTTTTTCTGCATTTATTTCGTGTTATATAACTGCATTAATTGATTTAATTATCTATTATTGTTATATATGTGGATGCATGTTCTATTTGATTTACTGCATTAATAGAAGCATGCTAAGATGCGTATTTTATTATTAAATATTATATGCATGTAAAAACCCTCGGTTATAAATAACTAAGTGGGAGAAAGAATTGGTAATTAATTCCCGTGACCTCCATTATTGGTTTGTAAGTGATGTGAGTAAACTTGCGCGTTGGCAATATGCCTTCCTCCACAACGGATGAGTTTATTCATGGATCACTAGTACAAACTTCTTTATGATGATTGTAGAAAGTTATCAAAGCGTGTGTGTATTTCTCCAACTATAAGGCACACAAGCTTGGGCCGCGGACTTGGGATCAAATAATGGTGTACACTTAGGTGTAAATAATAAGTATCCTTCCCAATGGAGTCACTGCTGTTATTAGCATGACTAAAAAGGATCAGACTATTAATTATTTTGTCATGAAGTTAGGTTGACGAATGAAATTAATGGGTAAAACCATCTCTTGTAAATGTTCGAGTTTGTATACGTCCACACTAACGTGCATGAAGACTCACGGTGCTTGAGATGTTGGTGAATTTTATTTTATTGTATTATTTTGAGAGAATCAATATAATTGATAAATTCGAAGAGCTTGATCTGTTTATTTATTTGTGATTCTCTGTATTTTCAAATGATTTATTTCACTTATTTTTAACTAAAAGAAAACATATTTACTGGTCCAAAATTAGATGATTAGAAAAAAGAATTTTGTTTTCGATCTTACTGCTTAGGAAAACATGTGTTCTCACTAAAGATGTCCTCTGATTCATATTTAAGTCTCTAGTGGAGAGGTGAGAGGTTCATAGAAATATGAAGGTCTCATGCGACTCTTCAGATACTTGAGTAAGTTAGAAAGGCAAGAGGTCATAGTTAACTTGATGAATGAATTGGAAATACTTGTAGCAAAAATTGAAGGGGAAACCTAAGTCAATTTTATCCTCCATAATTTGCCTAGATATTTTGAGCAAGTTCCACCTGAATTACAAGAGGTTGTATTTGGTGGGAAACTTCTTACAAAATAAGTGGCGAGGGAAATCCATTTTCATCATGATGTGAACGAGATTTTTTTTAATCTCATTTACTAGTTGTTGAAGCATGATTAATGATGCCATATACTGACACATTGTGTGTAGATACCGAAATTACTAAAAACTTGTAACTAAGTGATGATGAGATTAATGATTACATGGGTAAGCTATAAAAGTAGTGGCTGTTGCAGTGAGAGTGGTTTATTTATCTTATGATATGAATAAACGTCTGATTTTGAGAAATTGTCATTACGTACATTTTCATAGAAAGAATTTAATTTCAGTTTCTATGCATTTATAGATGGATACTCCATTTCATTCAAATGACATAGTCATAGTGATGAGGAATGGAACCATAATTAGTTGTAGTACGTTGGTGGACAATTTGGACACTCTTAAATCATGTTTATCCCACATATGCAATATAATAGTAATGGTAATGCGTCTTCTAATTCTAATAAGAGAAAGAAACATTGGGATATGAACCAAACATACCTTTTGGCATCTGAGACTAGGTCATGATTGTTTTTTCAAGGCAAAGGGGTGTAGAGCCAAAGATATGTTAGAATTGGTTTGTTCTGATTTATGCGGTCCTAAGATTATCCCTATGAGAGGTGGTTAGATATTATTTGATGCACTGCAAGTCTGAGTACTATGATTAATTCAAAAGTGCATGGCTCATGCGATGAAGGCTCATCGAATATATATAAAGTCATTACGATTTAATCGCGGTGGCGAGTACCTCTTAGGATAGTTTAGGAGCTATTTATCAGAGGTTGGGATTGAATCCCAAGGTGTCAACACCGGGCAAACCCCAGCCGACTGGTGTGGCGAAAAGAAGGATTAATAGGACTCTTATGGAAATAGTTAGATAGATGATAAATTATTTGGAATTACTAAATTCATTTTATGGGTATGCCCTAGAAATAACATGTCGTAAGGATGCTTGTCTGTTTGTGGGATATCCTAGGAAAAAATGAAGGGTGTTTTATTTGATAGTCCAAAAGATCAAAGGGTGATTGTTAACACGAACACTAGATTTTTAGAAAAGTACTATTTAATAAATCACAAAGCCATGTATGATTTGTTCTAACGGATGTTAGAGGGAAAAACACAAAGTATAGTACCAATTGTACAAGAGGATATACCACAAAGAAACTGCCTCGCGTGATACGTCTGATACACAATTGCGTGTAGCACTTTATCGTAGTAGGGAGATTGTTTTACAACCTAAAAGATTTATGTTTTGGGAGAGTTGTAAGACTTGGTCCCTAGTAAACATGAAATCGGCCCACGGATACGATGAAGTACTGCAAGGTAAAAATGCGATATCTTAGCAAGTTGAAATGATTTTGAAATAGAGAATCTATGGATTCTAAATTAGATCTGGATGCTTGTAGAATCGCGAAATGGTTTGAAAGCCATTGGAAGTGGTTTTACAAAATAAAAGAGGATCAGACGGTAAGGTGATACTTTGAAATAAGTCTTGTTGCATAAAGGTGCACTCAGAAAGAAGGGTGAGTTCGAGTATGAGAAAATCTTTCTGTCGGTAGCTAAGTTTAAGTCGATTCAGATTTTTTCATTTTATTTTATTGCTGCTCATATTGAATTATGAGGTATAGCAAATAGATATCAAGACATCTTTCATGATTGGAAGTCTTGAGAAAAACATATATAGGAAGCAACCAGAATGATTCATTGCAAAGTACGAAGAATATTTTAAGTATAAGCTTAAAATTGTCTATCGATGGACAAAAGCAAGCTTTAAACTCAAAGAACATCTGTTTTGATGAGGTAATTGATTGGCCATTTTGTAGTCGGGATGACCAATTAAAGAATTTATCGAACCACATGGAGGAAGATACTAGAGTTTAAGCGATCTCAAGTTTATCGTGATTTTATAAGGACGATCGAAAAGGAGGATAGATAAGCATGCAAATAAATTCAATGCAAGAAATAAAAGATAAAAGGAATGCAAAGATAAATGGTGGGTTCCAAATGATGCAAGGATGAGATTAACAACAATTACGTCATAGATAATTAAGTAATTATGCAATCAATTCTAATCTCTCATGGACAAGGCATAGGAGTGATCATTATTTCCACCTAAACTCTCTCTCGAGATGGATATGATGTAAACCCTCAACAAGGCTCCCAAAAGCACATAGGATCGTGACCAAAGCAAACACCTCCCACTAGGTACTAATTACTCTATGAGTTCCCTAATGCGGTACTAAATCATAGACAATATTCTCTTTTAAGGTACTATGAATTCACTAATGGTTTTGGTCTCCTCACCTAATTAATCAATCTCTCGATTAAGCTAATCAAATGTTTCATCAAAGGGTTCTAAATCTAGAAGGATATCTCTATCTCATTCTAAATTAATGCACATGAAGTGTATGATGAAATGATTCAATGAACTATCTCAAACACATAATTGATTTCTCAATCTAATCACATGCCCATGACAATTAATCACACATATCATCATATACATCAAGCAATTAACATTCAATGATAGAAATACACAAAGCTCATTCAAGATTAAAATCAAATTGCATAAAAACTAAATTATTAAACACCAGTCATGGAGTTAATCTCAAAAAGGAGATTAGCCTATCATAGTCTTAGAGAAAACAACATAGACAATTGAATCTACAAATCCCATGAGCAAACTATAAAGAAGTTCACAAAAATTAGAAATAGATTCCCCCTTTGAAATGCTTCAATGGAGATCTCCTTCTTCTTCTTCTTGCAATCTTCACTCTCCCTTGCTTCCTTGATCACTTGGATGATGAATTTGAATGAGGAGATCAAGTGTGGATGGATGAATGAAGAATAGATGAAGATGATGGTGTAAAATAAAGGAAATGATGTGTGATCTAGGTATAAGAGTGAAATCCTTCGAAAAATCTCTTCAAATATTAAAGTATTGGGTATTTATACCCCTTGGAAAGCTTCTAGAAGGGTTATGATATGTTTCTGATACTGCAGCAACACGATTCGTGTGCTATAACACAGCTACAGGGTGGATGAGTGGTTTTCTAAGTTAAGTAAAAGTGAGATTAACAACAATTAAGAAGTAGAAATCCTAGGATAAATGCATCAAATTTATATGATCATGGGTATAAGACTAAGGGCCAACACTAAGTTCACCTAAGCTCCCTCTTAAGATGGATAGGATATGAATCTCAATTAGCTCAACGAATTGGTTCTCACTCAAACAATTCCAAGTAGATACTAAGCTTGAAATGAAAGTCCATTCACACAATTAATCAACCTCTCGATCAAACCAATCACATGTTCTATCAAAGGGTTCTAAATTCTAAAGGATTTCTCAATCTCTTTACAATTTATAATGCACATGAAGTGTTTGATAAAATGATTCACTCAATTATCCTAAGTATATAATTGATTTCTCAATCTAATCACATATTTAGAACAACTAAACACACAAACCATCATAAACCTCAAGATTTCAAACATCAATGATAGAAAATCTATTTGCCCAATCAACATATAAATTTAAATACACAAATCCAAATATTATCCAACAACTCTCATGTTGCTAATCTCACAAGGGAGATTAGCCTACTATATTCAAAAGGAAATCAACATAGACATTAAGATCTTTAAAAAACATGATAAACAATAAGGTTTCACTACAAAGTATGGATGAAATGTGCTTCAATGGTTATCTCCTTCCTTCCCATGCAATTCTCCTCCCTTCCTTGCTTATTTTCCTCAATTGGATAAAGGTTTTGATGGTGGGATGATGGTAGATGGTATAGATGAAGAATAGATGAAGATGATGGTGTAAAATAGAGGAAATGGTGTGTGATGTGTATGTAGGGCAAAACAACCGAAATCTCATCAAATATTGAAGTATTGGGTATTCATACCCCTTGGGAAGCTTCTAGAATGGTTCTGATATGTTTCTGATCCTGCAGCAACATGACTCGTGTGCTGCAACACGGCTACAAGGTGGCCGTGTAGTCGTTTTTGATGTCAGAAAATGGCCAAGGCTTATAGGGACGTGTTGTGTAACACGGGTCGTGTGCTGCAACACAGCCGGCTGTGTTGGTGCAACCCCTATTTTTACAATTTTATTTCGGCTCGTTCTCCCTCATTTCAACTCCGAATTGAGATCCTCTTTTACCTACGTCTTCCTTTTCACGTCTAGGATCTATTTTTAACTGAAAATCATACGTTTAAGCTCATTCACACACATCTCCATAAAAACACAAAACACAGCCAAATAGTACACAAAATGGATAAAATAATATGAAAACACATATAAAAAGACACTAAAATCTAGGTAAAAATATCTCTCATCAGTAATCCAGTGATATGAATTTATTCAATGGGTGAATGTGTCTTGTGTATTGAAAAGAGTGACGAAAATGTGGTGGTATTTCTTATACTATACGTAGATGGTATGTTGCTCATTGAAAATAATGAAAGAGTATTGTCGGGCGTATAGGTATGACTCATAAAGCAGTATGAAATAAAGAACTTAAGAGAACCTAAATACATTCTTGCTATCATGGTGACACGGATGACAAGATAAGACGTTGTGTTTATCTAAAGCTTCATGAAATGATATAATCCTTACTCATTTTAGCATGTCACTTTATCTAAGAAAATATATCTTAAGACACAAAAGAAGATAAAAGTGACGAAGGTGGTTCCTTATGCTTCGACGAATAAGGAAGCTTAATCTAAGGAATGCTATGCATGAGAATGGATATCTGCATTGCTAATAGCATGGTCAGTGGATATCAAGGTAACTCGAATAAGAATGTTGAACTGTGGTAAGACATATATTTATGTACCTAAAAAGGACAAGAAATTATATGTGGGCTTAGCGGACAAATTCATAGCTTCTTGTGGATTACGTAGATTCAGATTTTTCGAGTCAAGAAGGACGGTAGTAAATCCACCTCAAGGTTAGGTGTTTAATTTTAGGAAGTAGAACCATGATGTGGAGGAGTATCATATAGAAATATATTTCAAACTCCGCCATAGAAAGATGATAAAATTGGAGCCTCTGAGGAAGCCAAAGTATCTGTATGACTCTAGTAACTTCGTGATGGACTTGGTTGTGGTTTCTAAGTTTGCTCAAGGGTATCACAATTTATTGTGATAATAATGGTGTAGTTGTAAACTTGAAGGAATCATGAACCCATAAGCAATTAAACACATGGAACGCGAGTACCACTGGTTACGAGAAATCGTATGACGAGGGGAAGATTGTTGTTTCCAAGATTGCATCGGATGATAGCCTAGTGAATCCTTTTACAAGGACCTTAAGGCGAGAGCTTTTGATGGTCGTGTAGTGGGAGTGGAATCAGATGTATGGTAGTTGACATGACAGCATAGTCTTTTAGTATAACTGAGAGATTGTTGGATTGTATACTAAAAGTCTAGCTTTTTGTATAAACAATGTTATAACAATTTATTTGAAATGAGAATCATATGATCAAATGATTGCATCTTATAATTTATTTATATGTCCGATGGAATAATCCATTTACTTTATACTGTAGATAATATGTTGTGCGACAACACTCGAAAGATTATATTATCAGTTTCTTTATAAAGTATAAACAAATGCTCACAACAGAAATAGACAAGGACTATCTATCGGCATGGTTCTAGTGTGATTTGGTATTAGTTTGCCTTGACTATAGAATCACATTAGTGCACTTTGTGTGTATTGAGCAGGACCACTTGAGATCGTTCAACTTATACTGACTATATAGGAGAACTTGATCTCAGTTATTATGGATGTTCGTGCACTTAATCCCTATACAATAACCTCGACACGTAAGGCAGTATGTATTTATTTGATTCAATAATGGGATGAGATTTACATGTAATTAAATCTACAAACTCGATGTGTTGGGAACCAGTGTTGTCTCTATTGTGTGTTATTGATTGTAGAAAGAATCCGTGTCTTATTAAATATATTGATGATGTCCCCTTGAGGAGTTCAAAAGGATTATTATGTAAATCTTTCAAGTGGATTAATTCCGGCATGATAATGAGGTTGAGTAGTACTACTCTCAGATGAGATATTAATTAATAGAGTTGTTAGTAACTTAATTAATTAACGGGCATTGTATATCTTAAACATGAGGAGGCTGTCGGGCTCATAATAAGAAGGAGTCCATAACGTAATTATGGGATTGGAGAGGCAATGCAGTAATAATATTTTAGTGGACTATATTATTATTATTGGACTTAAGTATAAGTTTTGGGCTAAACTTGGACACTTAAGCCCAATGGATGCCCGACTCTAATTTCTTCTCTTGATCCCTGTTGTAGCCTATAAATAAGTCATCTCAACATATCCAGAACTCTAATCAAGCATGTAAATTCGTGTGTGAGAGGGTGGAGCAGATTGAGAGGATCTTGAAGATCGTCGCTCACAAGACGTCAAGATTGGACCTGGGAATACAGCAGAAGATCAAGAGGTTGTTTGCTGCTGTTGTTCATCAACTTTCAATATTTTTCTAAAATTGTATGTAACTCCAAACTATTTTTATGATACACCTTTTAAAAGCCATAGAAGAGAGAATTATTTTGGCGCAAAGATCACTCAAATCGGAGATCGGATGAGGAAGTTATTCCTAAAACGGTAAGGTTGCGCATACTGCCGTGAGAATTCATTCTCTTCTTCAACAGACCCTGGTGAAGGGTAATATGATTTTATGTTCTTGCTTCCGCTGATATAGAATCGTATGGAACCCTAACAGTTCACGTTAACCAAACGATTCTTAGCCGTGACCCTCATAATTGGGGCTTTCCGACAAATTTGCTGACTTGATGCATACTCCCTCTGTCATGAATTAATGTTTATATTTGTAATTTTGGTTTATCCCAAGTTAAATAATCGCTATTTTATTTAATGCGAACTAAGGAGCAAGTGTACTCTTATCGTAGTAGTCAGAGCCAACCAAGTTCAATTATCAATTCATGGCAAACCAAGCAATTTAGAGTTTAAATGATCTCGAGTTTACTATGATTTTATAAGGACGACACAAGACGCGGAGATATAAGAACATATAAAATGCAAAGAAGTGAAAAAAAGTAATATAAAAGATAAAAGATATGATGAAATGATGGATGAGTGGATGAATATGAGATTGATTCCAAATGATGCATGAATGGGATTATCATAATTATGGTATGGAAAATCTAGAGTTTGTGCAACTAATTCTAACATGTCATAGGCAATGGAATAAAGACACTCAATATAATTCCACCTAAACTCTTTCGCAAGATGAATAAGCTGTAGACTATTAAGGCAATCTCTAAAAGACTCCTAAGATTGTCTCCAATATTCACTATTCCATTCAAGGTACTAAGCTCCTATTGTGTTCTCTCACTAGTACAAATATCTTCAAAAGTAGTCCTCACTAATATCCTATCATGATATTCTAAGCATGCATTGGATTTCACAAACTTAAGTCACATTTAATAGAAATAATCATAGGAAGACATGATTCAATTAACATCCATAACACATAATTCAATTTACACTCTAATCAATATGACATGAAGAATTAACCACATAAATCATCAAATGAATTAAGAAATAAGCATTCATGATAGAAATTATACAAAACTCATTCAATACTAGAATTAAATTGCATAAAATTCTAATTAACCAACACCAATCATAATTGGTAATCTTACAAAAGAGATTAGCCAAACATGATTTCAAGTATCACAAAAGACTATGATCTACAAAATTCCATGGATGAACCAAAGAAAATTACAAAATAAGAATATGCTTCCATTGAAAATTTTAAATTGGAACTCCTTCTTCTCTTGCAATCACTCTAATGCTTCCTTGATTAATTGGAGTTGGTGATGGAGGAATTTAGTTGATTTAATGGAGGTTTATAGATGGAATTGATGGAATGAGTGGAGAAATGAAATGGGGGAGAAAATGTATGAAAATGAGGCGTAGAAGTATGTGTTTTCATTTTGGAATTGTAAACTGCTTTTCTAAATAGATGGAGGGGTTAAATAGCCAAATTAGGGAAAGATTCTCAAAATTCTGGACATTTGGCCACTTTAGACCGAACTCAGGTCAAGCTCGGAAACCAAGCTCGAGTCAAGTTCGGACATGGACTTCCTGTCGGGGTTGAGTTGGTGTTTTAGGTGTTCGAACTCGACCATATGTAGGGTCGAGTTGTGCAACTCGACTCGAGTTGAGACTGGTTTTCAGTAATTTTGTTTTGGCTTGTTTTCTCACGTTTTTACTTCGAAGCTCCATTTTTTCCTACATCTTCCTTTTCACCTCTTGAATCCATTTTTACCTGAATAAAAATTCCACCAAAATATAAATTCTCTAAATATTTACAAATATCACGTAATATTGAGTACTTAATCATGAAATTCAAGCATAATTATATAAAACCATGTTATAAAAGGGCCCTAAATTCATGAAATTTCTGAACTCATGAAACCCCCAAACTTAAAGTGTTGTTCATTCCCGAACAAAGAAGAAAGAAAAAGAACATTAGGGGAGAAATTGAGTGAATTGGAGCATGGATTAATGAAAGAATATAATCATTCTTAACTACTCCATCAATCAAACCACATGAACTAAACATTAATAAACCTATAATAGTGTATGCACTCGCACTCAAAGTGAAATTATCGACATGTTTACTCTCATAATCGATTCATATGCACGCATTACCATAGGCTTGCCACAAGTCTCAAAATCTTAACCACTAATGAAGTGTGTCGATTATTAAATAAAAAGGACTCTATATTTAGATGTAGTGAAGGCTCTTTGGTAAGTATAGGAATATATGGATAAAAGTGATTCAAATATATGTGTGGATGATTAGAAGAGACGTTTTCCTTCTCGTTAAGCACTCTTTCTTGCTCTTAATACACTTCTTTCTTCTCCACTTTTCATATACTCCATCGACCCTTCCTTTTTCAACTCTTGAAGTTTAGCATTTCTTTTGTAGCTTTTTTTCTCCTTACTTTTTACAATGCACATTTGAGTTTTTTTATTATTTTATTTTTTAGCTCTAATGCTCTTTTTATTTTTTAGAGCTCTCTCTATTTTTTTTCCTTTCTTTTTCTTTTTCTTTTTTTTGCTTACACATCATCATTCACTAGCTTCCATTTCCTTTTTAAGCACAGTTTTGTTCTTCCCTTCATAATCTCCTTTAGTAATCATCTCCAACAATCACCCACATAAAACATTTTATGTAAAGGCTCAAGTGGGTTTCATTGGCCTGTAATGAGCTAATAATCAAAAGAATAGGCCTCCATAAGCTCAAACTTACTAAGGAACAATGTTATGACAGAGATATCATTTGGCTAGTGATTTCAAATTCAAGGATGGCCTAAGATCATTTTCAACAATCTCCACACAAATGTGGCCTCAACTAAGACGAATGACAAGTTCTAGACAAATGTACGATGCACACATGAAAGAAATGAATTGCATAATGTTTGTGCATTCGAGGCTCAAAATCTCACGACTCATCAATAGTAAAAACAAGCATCACACAAGTAAATTCTCAACCATAATAAGTACATTAACTCATATCTATTTAACCATATGATCAAACTCAATCTCAAATAATTAACAAATAAGATCCACAAGAGAAGAATTAATAATAAGAGATCAGAGAAAAGCTAAAAAACAAAAAAAAATAAAAGAAAAAAAAAAAACAGAAGGAGCAAAAGGTATGTTGGTGCAAAATGTATAACTAAGAGCAATACGAGCATGTAACAAAACGAACCATCCCCTCCAAACTTAAATTTAACTAAGGGTTGAATTTTAGTTTGGAAAGAGTTTTGTTACCTACTTTGTTGCAATTCCTTCTTAACTTCAAGACCATCACCAGAAAGCTCGCTTTGTATTTACAAAAGACAAGAAACACGATAAAATTAAAAACTACTAAGAAAGTAATAAAATGAAAGCATCAATCCACTCAAACACAATATTTATGATGCAAATGTATACTCTAATCATAACATATTCAAAGGCTTATGCATCAACTTCAAGCCAAAAGGTCAGTTCATGAGTGAAGAGTAGAAAGAGCATACATTTGCTTGCAGGGAGAGGATATGTGCGAAAATCGAGTGAAAGAAAGTTCTATAGTGGATTGAATGCACTCACCTCACCAATTGGCCAAGAATTACGGGTAGCAAGTGAGAATTTTCATTTAGTACGACCTCACAGATCAAGACGAGCCTGGGAACGAAGGGGAATGAATGAGAACACTGACCTAAACATTCTGTTTTTATTCTGGATTTTAGACCGACTCGACTTGAGTTCTGAACTTGAGGCAAGTTTAGACACAGAACTCGAGTCGAGTTCCAAACTCGACCTCAGGATGGTTGATTTGATGTCGTAGGCTTCCGAGCTCGATCCTACAGGGTCGACTTACAGAGCTCAGACTGGATTTTCTGAAAATTTTGAACTTTTTCCCCTGTGTTTCCCCTGTCTTTATGTTCCAAAAACTCCAATTCTACTAAACAAACTCATCAAAATTCATAAGCACCACAAATGTACCCCAAGAATAAATTAAGATGCAAAATTTACACCACCAAATCAACCAAAATAAACCTCTACTCATGAGAAAATTTTAAAATTCACCCAATTTCACAAGAATCCTCACAATCAATATAATATAATAAGCACACTGATCGGTGTCATTTTTACCTAGATTTTAGTGTCTTTTTATTATGTATTTTCTTATGTTTTTATTCATTTTGTATATCATTTGGTGGTGTTATATGAAGATATGGAGATTTGTGCTTTGAAATGATAAATGTGTGATTTTCATAATTAAGTGCCTTAAATTGCACAATATTTGTATATTTAGATTATTAGTACTTTGGTATAATTTGTGTAATTTTCAGGTAAAAATGGATTCTAGATGCGATAAGGAAGATGTGGGAAAAAATGGAGCTCAATTCGGAGTTGAAACGAGGGAGAACGAACCAAAATAAAATGCTGAAACACATGTCCAATTTGTGTAATTTTTCTGTATTTGTGTGAAGCTCAAAACTAAAAGTGTGATATATGGTTGGAAAGCCACAGAAGAGAGGATTATTTTGGCATAAGAAAATTCTCAATCGGAGTCCAAACGAGAAATTTATGATTAAAATAGTGACTTCGCGCAAGCTGTTCCTACTTAGCACGATTGTGCCACTTTGCATGACTTGTTACACCTCCAAATGTTGGAATTTTTGTAAGTTCTTTATTTTGATAGAAAGCCAAGGAAGATAAGATCGCGTAAGTACAAGAACCACTCAAATCGGACGTTGGATGTGAAAGTTATGTGCGAAACGATGAGACTGCGCTGCACCAACCCGAGCTCAGCCCGAAGTTAATTTTATGATTAGAACGTGTTCTAGAAGCTTCTAGGGGTTATAAATACATGTTTTGAGTGTAAAAATCAGAAGGAATCATTTTGGATCAGTTCCACACATTTTACACCACATTTTCACACAATAACTCCATTCCATTCATCTCCGTACCCTTCATCCATCCAATCCACTTGATCTCCTCAAATCCATCCATCCACCAATCTAAGAAGGAAAAATCATCATTGATTGAAGATTGAAGCATTTTGAAGGAAGAGAAGACTTACTTTGAAAGGAAAGTCAACTAACCTTCGATTTGTGATTTTCTTCATTATTTGGCTCAATTGGATCATGCTATGGATTATTTGAATTTGTAATGATATGTAGTGGCTAGTCCTCATGTGAGCTAGCAATATGATTGGTTAGGGATTATGTAGATTTTGCACACCACACGTTTGATGATATGATTGTTATGAATGTTTTCTATCATGAATGCTTATTCTCATTTTATGCATGATTTGTGTGGTTAAATTCTCTATTCATAGTGTTAGGATGACCATTCAAATATTATGCTTATTGGTTCAATTGAATCATTGATTGCATGAGGTGACTTAGTTAGTGTGAGGAGAGGTAAGCCATACCCTTCTTGTACTTAGAACCTCATGATAGGACATTAGTGAGGAACTAGTGAGGGGAACCCAACTTATGATTATAGTACCTTCATGAGAATTAAAAGTAAGGGACAATTCTAGGAGATCTAAACTTGTAAAAGAGTTGATAATCTAATTGTCTTGGCCATAGGGATTAGGAGTACATACGTGATTGCTCATAATATCATAACATGAAGACCATTAATGTATATGTGTGTGTGAGTCTACATGAACCTTTTCCATGAATTTTGCTTGCTTTACATACTTCTTAGATTGCTCATCTTCATCCATCTTCCATGTCCATTGTATCAATCTATCTTTAATTGATTTCCTAGTTGTTAGTTTTTAGTGTTAATCAACCCCCTCTCTATTGATTAGTCGTTTTAGAGTCAAACATCTTTCAAATACGGATGTACACTTTTGTCCTTGGGTTCGATATTCTAAATTTTACACTTGGCCACTACAGTCTACTATGTGATAGAGTACACTTGCTCTAATCAATTTGATACCAAAATGAAACCAAGTTCACACACTCAAGTGGTAATCACACCACGCACTCTCCCCTCAAATTTAAATCAAAACAAAAGTTGAGAATTAAAATTGACATATGATGATTGAAAATCGTCCTAAATTTAGGCCAGCGTTGGTTGATATTTCACTAAATATTGTTTGGCTTGCATTGAGCGAACATTTTCACCTCTTTTGTCAAATCAAAGTCGAACATAATGTCTTTCGAGGTCCATCAGTAGAAATGGTAGGATGAGGGGAGCCCATGAAAGGTATCAAACTTGAAACTCAATAGCTACATGAAAGGAGAATCCTTACTCTAATGGCTCCCTAGAATTTCTATAAATGACTATTGAACCTTATTACCCAAGTCCACACTTAAAACTGATTGAAGATCCAGCTCGAGATAGCTATATATAACAATTTACACTGCAAGTCTTTTTCTAAAAAGCCATAAGACAGACAAGAAGACAATAGTTATTTTAAGTAGCGAACAAAGATAATTTTTTTAGCAGACCAACATCCGTAAGAATATACATGACATTTTCAACTCCAACCAATGTCAAAACTTGATTATTTCCTACGTACTTAACATTTTATCTACACAAATCATGTTGACACAAGTATTATTGACCTATTAAACAAGGCACCAAATATTTTCCTATGCCACTTTGATTTCATATCTCACATATCACTAGTTATATGATTGAAATGAAAGAGGGAGGACAAAATCCAATAATTGCCCCGAAATTTATACTTTCCTTTTAAAATATAGTTTTCTCTTCTCCTCTAGGTGTCATCCATAAGAAATGCCACACTAAAATGCACATAAAATCCGAGCCCTAAAACCAATACCCATGAATTATAGCTACATTCTAATGTCATGAGTGTGGTTTGACTAAGGTTGGATGCATTTTGGGTAAAGGGTTGGTGTGCCGTCGTTGTATTAAGTATGAGTGTGAGTTTTTCCTAAAGATATGAGTAAAGATGTTTAAGAGACAAGATGAAAATAATAATTATTATATTTATAGAAATATATATGCATGTTTGTATAATTTATAAATTATACCTAAATTTGAACTAAGATTAGAAACAAGATTAGATTTTCAAAACTAAATTTTAGCTTAAAAACTTTAAATAAACATGGATAGCACACATGATATTCACTCAATTTTTATCATTTAAATTTATTTTTATATAAAATACCCCTCCGTTTATTAATAGTTTACACCCTTTTCTTTGTATGAAAAATTAAAAAAATGATAACTTTTAGTAATATTATGAATTTTTTTAAATAAATATATAATTAATTATATTAGGTGTTTTAGGAGAGTGGGATTTTTTTTAAAAGAAATAAAATATACTATGAAGAGGATGATTACCCTAACTGCAACAATCTAAATGAAAACTATTAAGAAATGGAGGAAGTAACATAATTATCCCTAAAATTACATTTTTCTTAATCTCAACCATGAAGCTTTAATAAGATGGAAGAATATATAAGCTCAAGATTGAAAGACTAATGATTGGTTATGCATGTTAGACTAATGATAAAGCTTATGATTGGTTATGCATATTAACGGGCCTGGTCTGGGCGGGTATCCAACTACTCGAACCCGACTCGCTCCCCCCGCTCTTTTTTTTTTAAAATATTTTAGTATTTTTTAAACTTTTTTAATTTTATGTGCAAGCATAAATCACTAACTCTATCACTTCATCATTTTCCATAACTTCAAATAATAATTATATCAAAATAATAAAAATAAAATATAAATAATAAGACAAATTTTCTTGTGAAATATTATATATGTAAGACGGTTTGTGAGATGTCTTAAAGTATGTTTATTATATAAATAAAATATGTTTAATGATTGTTAAAATATGTTTTCTAAAATATGATAAATGATGAATTAAAGTATGATTTTAGGGTGTTATAATGTGATTCATTATTAACATCTTTAACTATAAATAAGCATAATTTACCTATATATAATAAACATACTTTAGTATTGGGTCAACCCGTCTCACAAAGGAGTTTCTCAAATAATAATAATAATTAATAAATTATTAGTATTTTAAATGATTATTAAAATAAAAAATATAATATTTATATTCTATACGGGTCGGGCCGGGCCGAATACCCAAAGGTCTGAGGAAATACTCGAACCCGACCCGTTTCAAAATGAGTTCGAGTCAGGTCTGCCCATTTTCAGTTCAGGGTGAGTCTAGGCCGGCCCAGCGAGTCGGGCCCAAATTGACATATTGGTTGATTGGTAGGTAACATCACATGTTGAAGCTGTTGGCAGCGATGGCCGAGTGGCGTCCAAGCTGGCACAACCTGTGCCACGTAAAAATCATTTTGTTTTTGACTGCCAGAAAGCAATCTCTCATTTCTCTTCCTTCCATTTATCTTTTTCAATTCCAACTTTTAATGGCAATTTTGATGCTAAACCCACCAAGGATTTCATTGAGATGCTGAAAATGAAGGATCAGAAGAACAGATCTTCAAAACCCACAACAATTCATGCCTTCGCCCAGTCTGGGAATATCAATGCATTCCAGAAGTTGCTTCGCGACAACCCATCTCTTCTCAATGGCCGCAATCCTGTTGTAAGATCCTTCAACCCCCCATGGATAATCTGAAACCCACAAATGCCCATTTCCTTTCGTTTCTGTCATTCGTTAGGAAACCCTTTCTTTTAATAATTAGTTGCTTTCTTGATATATGCATGAACCATGATTTGATATATTTGTTTAAATTACAGCTTAAATATGGTGAATCTTGGGATGCTGTTATTGCCGTTATGTAGTGTCTTTCAGTGGATAGTTAAGGTTATGATTTAGGCATAAATTTTTTTCTCATATTCATTGCTTGATGGAGATAATGGTTACTTGTTTATTCTTTAAAATATACTAATATCTAGGTCTTTAAGGAATTTTGCAGCTAAATATTGCAATTGTGATTTTGAATGCTTGTTGATGTTTCTTGCCCAACTAGGTTTCTTACTATATGATCTTGATCTTAGCATAAATGGATTATTAAGTTTATATACTTATCTCTTTAACTTATGATACTTTTATAAATGCAAAGGTAATTATTTCCAACACATTCGTACAGTTTGATTCACATTGAGTTAATATTATTCAAAGGTCTTTAAAAAATTACTAAAATATGGGAGTTTGCATACTAATTGTATTTATATGGGTTTATATAACTTCTAAGCCCATCAGTAAAATGCAAGGAGCTCGGTGGAATGCAATCTAAAGGGAGGTGGGTTACATTATCCCTTGAAATTAATAAAAAAATTAGGGGAATTTTCATTGCCACATCTTATTAATAACATAATAATCCACTTATTAACTCAATTGTACTAAACTAAACACTCCCCTAGTGATTAAATCATGCATATATTTGCCACCCCTTTTACCAAGTATTTTCTACATAAACAAATATGTTTTTTGTGTAAAGATACTGATTTGGTGCATTGCAACTCTGTGAGAATGCTGCTATTCTTATTTACTAGAAAAAAAAAGCATGGTCTATAAGGGTGCATCCTAAGTATTTAAGTCTTACAGACAAGTTTCCAGGTGCAGCTGCAAAATGATGGCATATGATATCAAATGCAAACCACATATAATCTTAAATTTATCTCGATGACCTTATTTTCACTGGGAGAAATGTTGCCTCTGTCTCATCTTTCAAGCTGTTATGTAATTCTCTCAATAATTATATTTTTGTCATATAGATGGGACAAACACCCCTTCATGTTTCGGCTGGTTATAATAGCATTGAGATTGTGAAATTTCTTCTTGATTGGCGAGGACCTGAAAAGGTCGAGTTGGAGGCCAAGAACATGGTATGATGTTGTTCGCTGTTTATAATAGTTAGTATTGTCCTTTTTATTCTGCTCAAGAGCTTGCGGAACGTAACTTATTGTCTTATTGTACTCCTTCATTTTATCAATTGTGCAGTATGGGGAAACTCCATTGCATATGGCAGCAAAGAATGGATGTAATGAAGCTGCAAAGTTGCTTCTTGCTCATGGTGCTTTTGTTGAGGCCAAAGCAAATGTGAATTACTGGCTATTCAGTTTTCTCGTCTTTTTGTACTTTATCTTTTTTCAGATTGTCCATATATCTGACCTCATTGGGATTGTGGGAACTCTTGGCAGAATGGGATGACTCCTTTACACCTTGCTGTCTGGCACTCCCTTCGAGATGAAGACTGCTCAACTGTTAATACGCTGCTAGATTATAATGCCGATTGTAGTGCTGAAGACAATGTATATTTTTTCTTTGAGAATTTCATGCTCCATGTTGCATTCTCTTTGCTGATGCTAATTGTGGACAATCTGAAACGCAGGAGGGAATGACTCCTTTGAATCATCTTTCACAAGGCCCAGGTACTGAGAAATTGAGGGATCTCCTCCTCCGACATCTAGAAGAACAGCGAAAACGGAGAGCTATTGAAGCTTGCAGTGAGACAAAAGCCAAGATGGATGCGCTTGAGAATGAGTTATCAAATATTATGGGCTTGCACGCGCTCAAGTTACAACTTCGAAAGTGGGCAAAGGGGATGCTCTTGGATGAGAGGCGCCGTTCCCTTGGGCTTAAAGTTGGAGCAAGAAGACCACCTCATATGGCATTTCTTGGAAATCCCGGAACAGGTATTCTACTCTCATCCTGACTTACACTACATGTCTACGTGTTTCGAATGTGGCTCTCTCACGTGAATTAAACGAATTAATCTGTCATGTATTGGATGAAATTATAGTGTCTTTATCGTAGGATGATCTTAATCATTCTTCTACAGGTAAAACTATGGTCGCTCGAGTTCTTGGGAAACTACTGCACATGGTAGGCATACTTCCAACAGATAGGGTAACTGAAGTTCAGAGAACTGATTTGGTTGGAGAATTTGTCGGCCATACCGGACCTAAGACAAGAAGAAAGGTAAGGCTTCAATTTATACAAACTGAAGTTTTGTAAAATGTTGAGCGACTATATGTATAAAGCAGATAATCTCACTTTCTTAAACATATTGAAGATCCAAGAAGCCGAGGGGGGCATTTTATTTGTGGATGAAGCATATCGCTTGATACCAATGCAGAAGTCAGACGATAAAGATTATGGATTAGAAGCATTGGAAGAAATAATGTCTGTGATGGACAGTGGAAAAGTAGTTGTAATATTTGCAGGGTATAGCGAGCCAATGAAGCGTGTAATTTCTTCAAACGAAGGCTTCTGCAGGCGAGTGACCAAGTTTTTCCAATTTGACGACTTTAGCTCTGAAGATCTTGCCAAGATTCTTCTGCTTAAAATGTCTAGTCAAGCCGAAGATAGTACATTGTATGGATTTAAGTTGCATCCGTCTTGCACTGTAGAAGCCATTGCTTCATTGATCGAACGTGAAACCACTGAGAAGCAGCGTAAAGAGATGAATGGAGGTTTGATAGAGCCGATGCTAGTAAATGCTCGCGAGAATTTGGACCTGAAGATCGATTTTGAATGTGTAGATGTAGATTCTTTGCAAACAATCAATTTAGAGGATTTAGCATCTGGTCTTCAGGATTTGACGCGTTGAGAGCTTCATCGTAAGTAGTTGTGATATCTTTGATTCATTATTTGTCCACATTTTTTTCTTTCTCATTGTATTTTCATGAGTATGAAATCCGTGTACTGATTTGTATGCTATACTTGACCATGATACTTCACTGGAATTGGCTGATTATGATTATAATTAAGAGTTTAATCAAGTGTGTTTTATTGAACCATATAGCCTGACATGGAAAAGATTAAATTGTTGTTATGCTTGTTTATAGAAATTACTATGTCTGTTTCCAATTTTGTTTCTAGTGTTAAAATCGGATGTTAGGTTTTGAAAAGCTACACGTATTTTAATTGGGTTCAAGATCACCTTTAAATACATTTATATACTTTGTTAATTCAAATATATATATATATATATATATATCATGGAAAAGATTAAATTGTTGTTATGCTTGTTTATAGAAATTACTATGTCTGTTTCCAATTTTGTTTCTAGTTTTAAAATCGGATGTTAGGTTTTGAAAAGCTACACGTATTTTAATTGGGTTCAAGATCACCTTTAAATACATTTATATACTTTGTTAACTCAAAAAAAAAAAAATAAATAAATAAAAAAATATATATATATACCCACACAAATGTTTACAGTTCTAAAAAAGTGTTATACTCTTCTTTTAGGCAAAAATTCCTATGTCCTCGGGGTCACAACGCGTCCCCATGTGAATACAAGAGTTTTATTATTAAAATTCTTGTGTTCACATATATATTAAAACATTTTTGTTTACATGGGGACACGGTGTTACCTCGGGGCACAAGAGTCTCACCAATTCTTTTATCCAATTTTTTATACATTTGGAGATATTTTAATAATTTAAATCTATACATTATATATAAAAGGAGAATAGCCGGTAAGTTTGCCAGTTACATATCGGTGGTCGGTTGCGTGACCCCTGATCACCTACATAACACGTGTCCTCCGATTCAATCCTTCCGCATTCATCTCACTTCACCCTCGTGTGACGTGTCAGTTTTTCGAAGAAAAAACCAAACTCTCCCTCCGCCTTCCTCACTCTTTCATCTTTCTACTCATCCTCTATCGTTCAAATTTCCTCTTTTACTTCTGATGATACACACACCGTCTTCCTCCACCGTCTTAATTTGATAATCATCCTCCTCCTTGTTTGCTTGCGTTGCTCTTGCCTTGCGACGACAAGGTGACTCACCTTAAGATTTTTCTTTTGTTATTCTCTCCTGCGTCTGTTCTTCTTTATACTCAACTAGAATAATTACCCGCGTGTTACGCGGTTACAATAACTGTATTTAAAATTTAAAATTATAATTTTTTAAGTGTAAAATATATATTCATATAATAATAATTTTTAATATGTTTTTGTTACAATAATATGTATATGATATTAATATTAATCTAATTATAGTATCATGAAAAAATAAAATAAATAAATAATAAAAATTTGAATATAATAACTTTCTATTAAATTATTAATACTTTTATGAAAATGCTTATATTATAAATATATTTAAAAAAATGTAGCCAATTTAAAAAAATATTTCAGAAAAAATCGTATAAAGTTTTATTGCATTTAACTTCAAAACATTTATTATTAGAGTATTAGGAAATGTATTAATTGAATAATTATTATTGAACCAATAAAAAGACAACACATATGAAATAAAAAATTTTAACTCATGAGAAGGTAACACATATATTTTTAGAAAAATTTATACTCCCTCCAACCACTTGAAAGGTAATCGTTTGTTTTTTGCGCGTGGATTAAGAATTATTATTATTACATGTAAAGTGAGTAGTTGTATTAGAGGGAAGTGATGGACCATATGATGTACTTTTTTACTAAATAAGGAAAATGGATACCTTTGAAGTGGACGTCCAAAATGGTAAATGGATACATTGTAAGTAGTCGGAGGAAATATTAGGTAAGTACTTCACAATTATATGTATTAAGATTATTTCTCTGGATGCTCTCTGTGGCTTTTCATAGAATTTTTGCATAATTTGATTGATACTCTCGCTCACCAGGTATATGAGAAATTGTCTTACAGTAGTCCTTATTATGATTTCCTCTCAAGACATGATTTCCTTTCTCCCCATTTCTTTTGCATTTCTTTCCCCTTTCGAATTGAATATTGGTGAAGAATGTTGCTTCAATTGGAGTCTACAGAGCTCTATCCGAGAATAATCTACTGCTCGAGATGTCTTCCATTGTGTTACGTTGAGCTGGTCGCCGATGTCGTGACTCTGCTTTACTTCATTCAACGCTGTCTTCTGTTGCGTGACGTTGAGCTAGTCGCCGATGCTGTGAGTCTGCTTTACTTCATTCAACGCGCATCTTTGCATGAGCTTGTCTTAGAGTATAGTTGGGATCGATTACAGGTATGGCTATGGATTCCTCGCTCTCTTGTTCCACTATGCTTTCTAGCATATCTGCATAAATATTCTAATTTCACTTGTAATTGTGACATGAATTTTCCTAAAGTATAACATTTGCTAAAGCCATGCAGAAAATTACCGTTCAGTCGCCTTTCCGTGTTCTCGCTGGTTCAGTTATTTGCTTTCTGTCCAGACATTGGGGTCTTCCCCTCTTAGGTGGATGGCCATTTCCCCCTTTACATTTATTTCTAGCCGTCGACCGGAAAGATTGACTTACACTTAATCTAGGTTTTAGATTTAGTTTGACATATATGTTTGTTTTTAATCTATCCTAATTGGTCTGCCTTTATTTATATTCATTATTACGCAACAAGAACTTGAAATTAATAATTGTTGAATTGATCATCTCTTCAATATTTCATGTTTTAAATGCCTAGATAGATGGGAACTAAAAATCATTTTTCCCCTCTGATTTTTTTATTAGTAACATGATACTTGTCCACTTACATATTATTTCAATTGCTTGGGGCTCGTTTGATACCCTATAATAAGGGCTATTCTTACATATTGTACTGCCTTTTATGCTGTTTTATAGAAGATATTAACTATGGGAAGGGCCCGGTAGTTTACGCAAACCCCGTTGCAAAACATTGTTCCTTTCACATTTCTAATATGGCGAATACCGTTTGAACAGTTGTCCATATTATACAATGGAATGACCATTTTAACCCTTGTATTGAATAATCGATTCCCCCATTCTTCTTCTCTCTTCCACCCGCTTTTCTCACTCCCTTCTATAGTAGAACTGCAATTCCCAAATCGATGTTTGTTTTGTGAGCAAGAATATCGATCATGGTGTAAGATTGAGGATTCGACATAGCCCAACACACAATTCTTAATATTTTTTTTGCTATTTCCAGCGAGAAAAGAAGGTGAGAAGCATCATCGTCTACATATTTTCTACCATTTTTATGAAGCTGAGAAGAACAATATAAAACTCAGATTTGTTGAGGTTCGTCTCTATTCTGCATATCTTCTTTTATTGTGTATTTACTTTTTACTAAAAATCTAATTCCATTTTCTTATCCCTTCGATTTTAACTTAATTATACGGATCTGGGTTAGTCTTAGGAAAGATTTATGATTTCTAATTATGTTATGTGCTTCTAAATTTCTTTTTTAGCTTAATTTGTCTTTTATGTAACTTCATTTTCTTATTTCTCACATCATTTGGAATCAACTTTCGTGATCGAATTATAATGTTCAAAGAATAGAAATTAGATAATAGATTTCAATGTATGTCTAACAGGTTATCATAGAATTGTCCTGACAAAGTGTGAAGTGAAATTGATTCGTAAGCAATGTGAGTCTTAATCTCAAATACTTTTATTCATAACACAGCAGCGCGCATCTACTGTCCTAGAATAGATTTCCTAGAAATTTTGTGGTTATAGTCTTCAAATTTTGGATTAAGCATGTAAATTAAATGAAAGTTATATCCTTTTAATCCAGAATGTATTGTGCTTGTTTGGGAATTTGCTAAATGCTACTTATTTCAATATCTCATGAATTATGCACTAGTTACAGAAAGTCATACCCCTTTCAACTTTATTGATCATTTGGTAGCCAAGCCATCTTCTTCTCTTCAAAGTTAGTTTCTCCTTTATTATTAGAGTGAATGAATCAGTTAAGTATTCCCCGTGCTTAGTCACATGTTAACATAAGTTATCCCAGTCAGATTAGTTTGTTACACAACATGTAATGACATATAGTATATGGTTTTGTTGTATTACAGTTTTGTTAGAAAGGTCATCTTTTTGTTAATTGATATCTAGTGCACTGATCTGATGGATAAATGAAACAATAAATACTCATTAGGTCTACCTCTTTTGTACAAGAAAGGTGTGTGGAGAGTAATGTTGCTATATCAATACAATCTTGGTTTTATTTCATTTAAACGAGTCAATCCAATTGCAATTTGCAACCTGGTACACAAGACACCACCAAACTTTGTTTGAGTTGGGTAGTGTTCTTCCCAAAATCATATTCTTTATCGACTGGTACACTAGAGTCTGCAAACATTTAACGTTCGTGCCCCATTTTCATTTGATTGGATAGGTATTCAAGATTAGCTTCTTTATAGTAATAAGGAAAATGACCAGTTGGCTGAGATTGTGTATAAAAGTATATCATAATCTGAGTGAATGAGTGGAGTTCTTGTTATCTTTGAAAGAATGAATAGCATACCGGTTTAAGTTGAGCTTTATTATTGTTGTTCGCCAACATGTTTCTGAGCAGGTGCGCGCAATGAAGAATGTGAAATAGAGAAATAAAGGTTGGAGTTCCTTATATTCATTTCAAGTGCAAGGAGTTTAATGATTGATGCTTATGAAGGGTTATATTAAAAATTGTTTTGTTATTATCCTTATGTATGATAGCTTTAGTGATTTGAATTATTATAGAAGTTTGGCTTTACTTTTGCAAAGCTGGAGACATGCTCCCTGCAGTTGGGTAGTGCATCCATTTGGTACTAGTACACTCCTGTTCAAAATCATTGTAATCTTTCATAAAGAACATCCTATGGCTCATATTGTTAATTTGTTAGAGTTATATAAAATTCTATTTTTAGTTTATGGCTTCATGGGAAGCTGTCATTTGAAAGTTGATAATTTAATGCTAATATGTTGTGTATTGATCGTAGTCATTTTCACCTAGATTTTAGTGTTGTTATTTGTGTATTTTCGGATGTTTTTATCCGTATTTGTGTTACTTTTGATGGAGTTATTGTTATTTTGAGGAATATGGTATGATTTGATAGAATTGTGTAAATGAGCTTAAATATGTGTAAAACAGGTCAAGAAATGGACAAAAACAGAGTCGGGAGCGAAACGGAGTCGGAATAACACAGCTTGCTTGTACACGGGCTGTGTGCGGAACACGACCCTGTAACAAGTGTATTGTCATCAGAAATCGCTGCTTGCCCGGGAGGATGGCCGTGTGTTGGTGCATGGGCCGTGCGTTGCTGCACTCCCCGTGTGTGGAGCTCGGCCCTGTAAGAAGAAGCTGTGTACTTATATAAAAAAACGCTACACGGCCATAACCAAGGCCGTATACTGCAGCTCGAGCCGTGTTCGGAAGCACGCACAATACGTCGAAGTAGGTGTGCCCTACACGGGCCGTGTGTTGCTACACGGACCGTGTAGATGCAAAAACCTGTGCAGTTTTCAAAAAGTTCCGGAAGCTTCTAGAAGGTCCATTAGTGATATAAATGGATGACTTATGCGAAATTTTAAAGGGGAGATCAGATTCATAGCAGTTACACACACTCCACACCACATTTCCTCACAGACTAGATCCATATTCCATCTCTATCCGTTAGATCTATCCATCTATACTTGATCTCCTCCATCAAATCTACCATCCAAGTGATCAAGGAAGCAAGGGAGAGTGAAGCTTACAAGAAGAAGAAGAAGATCTTCATTGAAACTTTTTTTTAAAGGGGGAATCTATTTCTAATTTTTGTGAACTTCTTTATAGATTTGTCATGGGGTTTGTAGATACAATTGTCTATATTGTTTTCTCTAAGACTATGATAGGATAATCTCCTTTGTGAGATTAGCTCCATGATTGGTGTTGGATAATTTAGTTTTTATGCAAATTGATTTTAATCTTGAATAGACTTTGTGTTATTTCTATCATTGATTGTTAATTGCTTGATGTGTATGATTGATATATGTGATTAATTGTCATGAGCATGTGATTAGATTGGTAGATCAATTATATGCTTAGGATAGTTCATTGAATAATTTCATCATACACGTCATGTGCATTAATTTAGAATGAGATAGGTATATTTTTCTAGATTTGGAATCCTTTGATAGAACAATTGATTAACTTAATCGAGAGATTAGTTAATTAGATGAGGAGACTCAAGCCATTAGTAAATTTATAGTACCTTAAAAGGGAATATTGCATATGATTTAATATCTAATTAAGGAACTCGTAGATTAATTAGTACCTATTGGGAGGTGTTCGCTATGGTCTCGATCCTTTTTGCTTTTGAGAGCCTTATTGAGGGCCTACATTATATCCATCTTGGTAGAGAGTTTAGGTGGAATTAGTGATCACTTCTATGCCATGTCCATGATAGATTATAATCAATTGCATGATTACTTTGTTATCTATGTCATGATTGTTGCTAATCTAATCCTTGTATCATTTGGAACCAATTTATCTTGCATTCATTTATTTCTTATCTCTTGCATTAGTTTAATTGCATTCATTTGCATCTTATCCTCTTTTTCGATCGTCCTTGAGATCGCTTAAACTCTAGTACCTTCCTCCCTGTGGTTCGATAAATTCTTTAATTGGTCATCCGACTATAACGACCAATCATGTATTTGATTTGTTAATTAAATATATTGCTCTTTTAAAAGCATATGATATCAAGGTGATTGCTGTTAGTTTTGTGTATTTTATACTAGTGATATTTTTCTATATTTTTGTATTAAATATATAAGCTCAATCATTAAACTTATCATAATTTCATAAACTAATAATAATTAATCAAAAGTAAAATTATACGAGTAAAAGAAACAAATTTTGAACTTAATAAATTAAATTATTAAAATAAATCAGTTAAAATGTAACTATAATTTAAGAATTTAAAATATGATAATCATAAACCAAAGTTAATTATAATCTATACAACTTAAATAATAAAAATAAATTGACTATTATTAACGCCTGTTGAAAATTTTAATCATGTTCATAAAACATTGTTTTTAATTTTATTAATTTTATTATTATGCAATAGAATAAATTAAAATACAAAATAATTTTAATAATAAAATAAATATTTAAATTAAAGGATATAGATGAAAGTTTACAAATCTAATAGGGGCATAAAGGTAATTTTACACTTTATATTTTATATTAATACTACGTACCAAACACTTTCACAGTATTAATCTCAATCTTTATACATTCTATCAAACAAACTTGCTTTTTCATATTACCTACTTATATCAATATACATAATACATACCCTCATAATACTTATTTATCTTATCTAATCAATCAAACGAGCCCTTGGTTTATGTACGTTGAATGCTTAAGATTTTGTTCTTTTACACATTATGTTTTGTAGGTTAATCTCTACATTGGTAAAACCGTTTAATAACTGTTTAAGATATATCTTTGATACTGAGGAGTTAATTGTCATACAAAACTGTGTTGCGCACTAATTTGCAAGAGTTTTAATGGTTAGGTGCTTAGAAGTAAAACCTTAAGGTTCTTAGTATAATTATGGTAGAATATTGACGGAAACATAATTTGATTAGTTGTTGAGTAACAATATGTGACATTATTACTCAACTTGAAAAGAAACTGTAATTTCATTTTCGTTTGCCGTATTTCTTCAATGCCCCCTTTTTGTTGCTTGTTTCAATTAGTTTTGCTGCTTTTCAGGAAAAAACCAAAACTTCAACATTCAGGTTCTTCTTTGGGTGTTTGCTTCAAGTAGTACCGCAATGGTTGCTTTGCAATTACATGTAAGTTTATTATGCTTTGTTCACGCATGAATTACACAATTGTTGCACTTCAAAATTGGAACTTAACTAATTTGGTTAGCACTCTCAGAGACACCATTGGGTGTAACTCTCTTATTTCTTAATTTGTGTACAGTCTTGAACTTGTACTGTTTGAAGGACACAACATTACACAACCTTCTTCTCTCTAAGGTTCGTGGCTCACTCTCCTTCCACCGGCATCTCCCTCGCCCTTATGTTTATTCTTTCTACGCTTTCTTTTTCTTTATCTTTCAGTCATGTAAATTCTGATATAAAGCCCGTAAACACATTTTTCTGTTCTCTGATATCATCTCGCTCATAGCTATTGCATCACATCCTTGCGCTATCCTTTTCTTGCGCCCAGGTGAGTTATCCATTTTTTTACGTTTTGGTTTGCGTCTGGTGTTTCCAATTCTTTGTGAATGAGTAACAATTCTACCTTATGAACTCCTAAATATTCCCCATTTCTTATTTGGACAGCAGGTTTCCACTGCTTGTTAGCATATCCATAGGTTCCAGTGCACCAAATTCTTCTGCGTCAACACCTTCACACCAACGTAGGTAATTGTTATGACTTGTGAAGGATTTTCTTGTTTTTATACATGCTCATGTGATGCTCGGTTAAATGCCTATTTGTGAATTTGAGAGTGGTTATTTCTCCTTCGATCACATGGAGTCAATTCATTTCTAATGTGCAGCTTTATTGTAACACCCCCACTAATTTTAACTAATTAATTAAATAAAATAAAAGAATTTACTAAATAAAATAATATAGGAATATTACTAAAAGGTCACAACTTAGGAGTTTGTGAGACCTTTCATATTTCCTCACATGTGAAACCTTTCATATTTCCTTACATGTGATCTTAACACACAAGCTTTCCACTCCCATGATCTACAATTAATATAGGGTAATTATTATGATGACATTTATGTTTATTTAGTGCTAAGCCTTTCCATTAGCTCACAAACCTCTATATAAACCCAAGCCCCAAACTCACTACTCACACCATCACATTTCACTTTAGAGCAAGTTCTCAAGAGTTTCAAGTTTCAAGCAAGTTAAGTTATCAAGACTAAGGTGTAGGAATTTTATGTGTTTTCCTATATGAATATGCATGTTTCTAAATGTTCATGACATGAATCTATGAATGCATATATGATATATGAAAGCAAGTTTTGTACTTATTTGTACCATGAAAATTAGCCATGGTCCCTTAGGGGCCGGGATTGTACACACCAAATCCAAGCAATTACACACTCGCCAGGCCGCGTCAACCACAAGGTAACACTCTAAATCTTAGACACAAATGTACTAGTATTTATGACTAATGTGAAACAATTTAGATGGCATCAATAAAAGTCACCGCAAGAAAATCTATCCATGTCGACCCTCTTCGTCAAATGAGACTACATGCCTTCCGCCACTATCCAAGGAAAGAGGATCACGATGTAGCTCAACATCTCCATGCTTTGTATAGTTTGTGGAAAGCATCATATGGGGCGGTTACAAGTTACGTGGCAGCCCGAAAGACAATCCAAAGCCTACCTTGTGAATGGAGTACCAAAGCGGAGAGGTTGTATCGCAAGCAAGTCGTCGAGAGTGTTATGATAGTCGCACCCCTAATCAACTATGCAGCGTTTATGTGTGATTTGACTAAATGGTGGATGACCGAGGAGGAGCCCGAGTGTCTATGGGAGATCAATGAGGATATGGAAATGGGTGGAGAAACCGACCCGAAAGAGGACCCTATAGACATAGAAGATTAATCATAATTACTAGTTTTCCTTCCTTAAATTATATGTTTTACTTGTCCTCCAAAGTATATACCAGTTAAATGAAGCTTCACCTATTTACTTGGTATCTATAATGAGTAAAAATGTCAAATTTATTATACACATACACATATAAACACACAACACACAAAAAAATATAAAAAAAAAGTAAAAAATGATAAAAAATGTTTATATATATATATATATATTTCATAAATAAATAGAACACTTATTTGACATAATGATTACATAAAAAAACTGTAAATTTTATTAGTTACTCTGAATTACTTTGATTCAGTTCTACTTTCTAAATTTAGAAGGTATGTTCATATTTCTTTTTTTATTATGTTATACTATTTATGTGTCCAAAATATATAATAATAATAATAATTTCTTTTGTTTTATCTAAAGTTTAAAAACTTTTTAACTATACATATATGTAGTATATAAGACATATAAATAACACAAAGTATAATGAACACATTAATAGTCATTACCACCAATAAATAACCAAATCATTGAAGATAATGGTTACAATGTGTGGGTTTCTTTCTGAAACATTAATGTACAATAGTAAACATTAATTAAATTTTTATGATTAACAACAATAACAATAATAATAAAATAATAATAATAATGATACTTATGAATAAGTTTTAAATAAACTAATAAAAAAATAAATACAAATCTATTAAGTAGGACGAGGACTTGGGGGATGAATAGTGACCATACTTGAATTAGGAAATTACGTTGCTAGACCAAAAAATAACTTAGGTAATTAAGTGATCATACCAAACAGAATGATTGTAGTAAATGCTAAAGAGAACATACGTATTTCTTAGAAAAATGCCACCAAGAAGGGAGCCACGTAGAATCAACGTGAATGGACCGCAACAAGACGACAATGTTAATAATGCTGGTAATGGTGAGAATCCACAACAAGAAGTTGCACCGGAGAACTATCAATTCCAGATGTTTATGAATGCGTTCATGGCTCAACAAGGAGGAAACAATCAAGCTAAGACTGTGGAGCTATTCCATCGACATCGACCACCTACTTTTAATGGACGTCAAGGGCCTGAGGCAGTTAAGGAATGGCTTGATACGTTAGAGCAGATTCTAAATCTAATGAACTGTACGGAGGCACAATAGGTTACCTGCGCAGCTTTTCAACTGAAAGAGGATGCGTACTATTGGTGGGTCGGTTATTAGAGATCAAGGACCGAAGAGGAATGTAACAACTTGACATGGAATGGGTTCAAGAACATAGTGATGGAGAAGTACTATCCTAGCACTTATCGCATGCGTATGGAAACAGAATTTTTGAACCTGAAACAGGGTGAGATGTCAGTGTTGGATTACGAAAGGAAGTTTAATCAGATGTGTCGCTTTGCCACACATTTGGTTGACACTGATCTCAAGAAAGCTCAAAGGTTTAAGGGAGGATTGAGGGCTAAGATATGAACACCGCTCGTAGGTCAAAGGGAATTGACTTATGCAGAATCCCACCGTCGAGCGGAAGAGGTAGCTACAAGCATTGAGATAGATCGATCGAAGCAAAGGCCAATGGAGAATAGCACTGGGAAGAGAAAATGGCAAGACCCCAACTCGTTTAAGGCGAGACCTCAAAATCAGGATCCTCACTCTAACAAACAAGGAAAAACTGAAGGAGTGGAGAACCCTATGTGCACCGCTTGCGGTAAGAATCATCGTGGAGAGTGCTTGATAGGAGAAAATAAATGCTATCGATGCAAGCAACTTGGACACACAGTTTGGAATTGTCCAGGAAATGGAGTAACTCCAAAGGTGAAGGGCCGAACTTCCGGATCAGTGGACCTGCTCGAATGTATACTTTAACTCAGGAGGAGGCTGAAAATAAGCCCAACACCATGTCAGCATGCTGTCAGTACAAGGTATTCCTGCGTTAGTGCTATTTGACACGGGTGCCATGCACTTATTTATCTCTTCCAAATTTCACTCTCTAATTGGAAGTAAGAGTGTTGGAATATAATAAGTTTTAGAAATTAGCATACCATCTGGAAGGGCAATACTTGCAAACTCTGTAGCTAAGAACATACAAGTAAAGATGAACGAGAATAGTTAGATGCTGACTTATACATATTGGCCATGAAAGATTTCCATGTGATTCTTGGAATGGATTGACTTAGTAAGTATCATGCGGATATTAGGTGTCATGAGAAGGACATCACCCTATGTTTACCCACTGAGGGACACATAAAATTTTGTGGAGAAAAGGCTAGAACAATGCCAAGGGTGGTGACGGCTATGAAAGCCGTAAAGATGTTAACAAAAAGACACAATCAGGGTTATTTGGTCAAGATGGTTGGACTGCCAGAAACTAGAACAAGCATAGACAATGTCCCAGTGGTGCGAGAATTTTTGAATGTTTTTCCGGATGACTTGCCGGGAATTGCTCCTGAACGCCAAGTATAGTTCACTATTGATCTAATGCCAGGAGCCGCACCAATATCTAAAGCTCCTTACCAAATGGCACAAAAAAAGTTGGAAGAGTTGAAGACCCAAATACAAGAGTTACTAAATATGGATTTTATCCGGCCTAGTGTTTCATCTTGGGGTGCGCCGGTGTTATTTGTAAAAAAAATAATAGGACGATGAGAATGTGTATTAATTATAGAGAGATAAATCGAATCATAATCAAGAATAAATATCCATTACCAAGGATAGATGACCTATTCGATCAATTGAAAGAAGCTGGAACATTTTCCAAGATTGATTTAAGGTCAGGATATCACCAGTTGAGGGTGAAACCAATTGACGTACCAAAGACAACATCTCGAACCCGATATGGACATTTTGAATTTGTAGTTATGCCATTTGGGCTAACCAATGCACCTGCTGTATTCATGGACTTGATGAATCGTGTGTTTCATTCTTATTTGGATCGATTCATAATTATTTTTATAGACGATATTTTGGTATATTTAAAGAATGAGAAACAACATGAGGAACATCTCAGAGAAGTGTTGGAGACACTGCGAAGAGAGAAATTATATGCAAAGTTTAAAAAATGTGAGTTTTGGATAAACCAAGTCGTGTTCCTTGGACATGTGATAACAGCCCAGGGAATCGAGGTAGATCCAGCAAAGGTGGAAGCTGTGAACCAATGGAGTTTTCCCACCAATGCCCACGAAGTGCACAGTTTCTTAGGTTTAGCTGGTTATTATCAATGGTTTATAGAAGGATTTTCGAGGCTCGCAGCACCGATGACAGGGTTAACAAAGAAATGAGTAAAATTCCTGTGGGATGAGAAGTGCAAGAAGATTTTTTGAGAACTTAAGAAAAGGCTTACGTCAGCGCCTGTATTAACAATTCCAGATCCAACCAAGGAATTTGTAATATACAGCGATGCTTCAAAATAGGGAATCAGATGTGTTTTGATGCAAGAAGAGAAGGTAATTGCTGATGCTTCAAGGCAATTGAGGACTCACGACATGAATTACCCAACACATGATATGGAATTGGCAGCGGTAGTCCATGCCTTAAAGATTTGGCGTCACTACCTGTATGGGGAAAAGTGTAAAATTTACTCCGATCATAAGAGTCTAAAGTATTTATTCACACATAAAGAATTAAACATGAGGCAAATGCGATGACTAGAATTGGTGAAGGACTATAATTGTACCATATACTATCACCAAGGAAAGGCCAATGTTGTCGCAGACGCCTTGAGTCGGAAAACAAATAAGCAATTGACATGTCTTTACACAGTCTCCCATATACATATGTAGAAGAAAAATCGATAAGGATGAAAGTATAAGACCACCCTGACAATGATTGGTTCCAAATTATGTTACCGGCCACAAATGGCCGCCAGCACCTTTACATTCAAACCCCTCCAACAGACTCTACTCCATCTCTCCTCATTCTCTCACTGTAAATACTCTGCCTCTGCTACTACTCTCAACGCTTTCCAATTCCACATTCCCCATGATTCTGCCGCCCTCCACGTCGCAAACCACGGACTCATTCTTCCCGAAACGACGTCATCCAGAGACACACCCGAAGAACCTTCTAGAAATGGTGTTATCTCTGTTTCTGCTGCTCAATTTCGTTCAGGTTTTTCTTCATTTGCAGGAGCAAGTGAAGGGGATGTTCGAGAATCTCCAGATGGAAATATCGGTGGCAAGGACGCTTTCGAGAGAAGGTTTGTGTTGAAGGATAGGCATGCGAAGTCAGGATCGGATTCTAGAAGAAGAAGAGAAGTGGGTAATGGAGCGTCTTCTATGAGGTTTAAGAGTAAAAATGCGGTGAGAAATACCGAAAGTGCTGGTACTTTGAGGGATGGGGAGAATTCGAAGCAGAAGGGGAAGAGGGGGAAGAAATCTAAGGTTGTTGATTCGTTGAGGATTGGGTTGGATATGTGCTCGAAACGGGGCGATGTTGCTGGTGCAATCAAACTGTATGATTTGGCTAAGAAGGAAGGGGTCAGGATTGGCCAATATCATTATGCTGTTCTTCTGTATCTTTGTTCATCTGCTGCAACTGGGATTGTGCACCCTGCAAAAAGTGGCAACAGTACTCGTAGTTTGAGGGAGAATTCATTGGATGGATTAGGCGAAATGGTGAAAAGTTCAGGAGAAATTGAGATGTTACATCTCAATGGTATTCCGGCTGATGAGGGAATTAGTGATTTTTTGGATGGAGAGGAGGATTTAGGCAATTCTTCTAATGATTCTGTGGAAATTTGCTCACAGACTTTAGATGGTTTGGTTGAATCCATGAAGAAGACTTCCGATATCAGAAATGTAGATAAAGATTATGGAATCCTTGTTAGTGAAAACATGAAGCAAGTAGCACTCCGGAATGGATTTGAAATATATGACGAAATGCGTTTGGAAAATATTGCTATGAATGAAGCAACATTTACATCTGTAGCCAGAATGGCTATGGCTATGGGTGATGGTGATATGGCATTTCAAATTGTAAAACAGATGAATGAACAAGGTGTGAATCCCAGACTACGATCGTATGGCCCTGCTTTATCTATTTTCTGCAGTAATGGAGATGTTGAGAATGCATTTAAGGTTGAAAAACATATGCTCGAAAACGGTGTTTATCCAGAGGAGCCTGAATTGGAAGCTCTTCTTAAAGTTAGTGTAGAAGCTGGGGAGAGTGCAAAGGTGTATGATGTATTGCATAAGCTTAGGACTAGTGTGAGGCAAGTCTCATCTACCACGGCAGATTTGATTGAGAAGTGGTTTGGGAGCAAAGTAGCTTCAAGAATCGGAAAAAGGAAATGGGATCAAGATTTGATCATCCGTGCAATGGAGAACGGAGGAGGTGGATGGCATGGAAAGGGTTGGTTGGGTCAAGGAAAATGGATCGTCTCCCGTACAACTGTTGGTCCTGATGGAGTGTGTAAATGCTGTGGTGAGAAATTGGTTACAATCGATCTTGATCCAGCTGAAACTGAGAATTTTGCAAAGTCTGTGGCATCTATTGCTGCACAGAGAGAAAAACATTCGAATTTTCAGAAATTTCAAGTATATATTTAGATTCAATATCTTCTTTTAATATAATTTAGAGTTGTTTACAGTACTTTTGAAAAGAAAATACCCATCCTTGCAGAAGTGGCTCGACTATTATGGACCTTTCGAAGCAGTGGTGGATGCTGCAAATATTGGCCTTTACAGCCAAAGAAAATTTAAACCATCCAAGGCAAGTTCTGTGATTTACAGATGTTGTAGTGAGTTTTTATGTATATTATGTTATGTCCCTAATCTCTTGTGGTTATCAGGTTAATGCAGTTGTGAATGGAATTCGTCAGATGCTTCCTTCTAGAAAGTGGCCACTCATTGTTTTACATAATAGGCGAATTACTGGGGAGAAGATGAATGAACCTTTCAATAGTGCATTGATTGACAGGTGGACAAATGCTGACGCGCTCTATGCAACACCTACTGGATCAAATGATGATTGGTAACTTTAAAGAATATGATATCAACAACATACTTTATTTGGATACTCGGGAGTGTTCAGTCTCAACGTCAACATAGAGTAACTTTTGTTTCAGGTACTGGTTGTACGCAGCTATAAAATGCAAAAGCTTGATTGTGACAAATGATGAGATGAGAGATCACCTGTTTCAACTTTTGGGCAATGATTTTTTCCCCAAATGGAAAGAAAGGCATCAGGTGAGAGAGATTAACTATTTATTATAGGTCTGAGGATCCTACTGATATATTCAGCCAATACATAGTAATGAACTCCCGAGTTTTCCATTTGTGTTATGCCATTAGTATGAGATGTTTTCCTGGATATATACTTGTACTACTCAAACTCTAGAAAATTACTCCTGTAAATGTGTTCCAGCTATACTACGTGCTCCTATTATTATATGACAAAAAAGTCACAAAGCTTTATCGTAGTGTGTGTCTGTATTCATTCTCTCCATGGCTGTTGAGAAAGTGGAGAAAGGGTGTATTCAATGTAGTTATTTGTTCTCACGCTTTTTGTAATTGCGTTATACTTCTTGATTCTTTTTGATGTGCTGTAATTTATTGAAACCTCTAGTCTTTTGTCTTCTGTTTATCAGTGAAGTAATGTCTTTCTTTTATATTTAACAATTAGAAACCTGACTGGCTGCATATACATTGTATTCTTTTATACTTTACCATGTTCATTAATCCTAATTGGTGTTCTTTATTCTCACTGAAAGGTTCATTTCAGTTTTACTGAAACCGGTCCAATATTCCGTATGCCGCCTCCATGTTCTGTTGTTATACAGGTTAGCTGTTCTTAATTCTTACACGCTTGCTCAATTTCTCTGACTAACATATCAGGGCCTTTCTGTGTCTGAGCTTAGGCATGGAAAGGTTTACACACGTGTTTGGGGTGTTATGCTTCAAACAAATAATCAACATTAACAAATCAGACATTCAAGTTCGACCTTATATCATGCAAAAATGGCTTAAATTGTAAATATTCCTAAGGAATATAAACGTACAGTATTTTTATATTCTGAGTACTCTAAAATAATCCTCTCCACAATGCTGTCTCTATCACTTGCGAGTTTTCTTGACTCAGCAGGATTTTGAGAAACTTGATTTTTTTTTCTGTTTCTATATTAAGTGATATTGCACAGTAATTGACCATGAGAACAACTCATTTAAAAAGAAATCCTATCATATTATATATAGTATCACATCATTATAAAAGTAAATATAATTGTATTATTTTTTTATTTTTTTTCCTACGGTTAATCCATTAACTGCTGTACTCCACCAAAGAAAAAAGATGGACCTTGATGAATTAAGGCAATCACATTATTTTAACAATTAACTAATTTAAAGAGAACACATCTGCTGAGCGATGTTGAAATTCTGTTTGAACTTATTTTCGGAATGTTAGTCATCATTCAATTCGGAATAAATATTCAATTTGACCTTCAAATGATTATTATTATTTTTTTAATGAAAATAATTGTTACCAGCTTTTTTGTGTCTTAGCAAATAGAAAATCTGTATTCTCTTGATATTGTAGGAATCAGAGGAAGGTCACTGGCATGTTCCTATTGTATCAGAACTTGAAAAAGAGGATGAGAGGAAATGGTTATGCTGTTCTCGTGGAAAATCAAGCTTGACTATCCAAGATTCTTCAGATGAACAAAAAGGTAACTGTTAAATGGTGCAGAAAAATGAATTTTCCTAATGTTCTTGGTGCTACCCTCTAAACCTTGTTAAGTCTCTTCATATCAGTATTACTCAAGCAAATGCTTGACACTGCTATATAATTGAGGGGAGGTTGATAGTTTAATTAAGAATCAGTTTGTTCGGTTATTAATAGCAAGCTTCGTACTTTTCTTTAAGTTAAAAGATCCTCTGTATTTCATGAGAAATGCAAGTTAAGTAGACTGGCAAGTAAATAATTAAAGGAGATATAATTTGCATTTTTGCAAAATTCGAATGCAAGTAAATTAAGGTATAGATCTTGTCATCCATAGGTTTTTTCAATTGGGCCTTTGTGTCCCTTGTTATTTGTAAGAGATATTGGCCTTGCTCTGCTATAACAATCTGCTTAATCATCAAAGATCTTAGAGGCACAGTTGAAAAAGGTCCATATGGTTCTCCAATTGTGCCTTAATTTCACCAGGTCCTATAAGTTCGTTCATATTATTGAAATAATCCTTTTTGAAAGATTATGTAATCCTTTTGATAGCTGCATCTCTCAATTTGAGCAATGTCTCGAATTCAAGCGCCTCGTTCCCAGTTGCTCCAAAGAAGAATGGAATGCGAGTTTAAATTTTCCTTTTCTACTTTTTCCAGTGTTACATAGGAAAGCGCACTCTGTTTGTAAGTTATATCATATAAGATCTCAATGTTTCAGACCCCTTAATTATACTACAATCTCAACTCAAGCAAACTTCTTGCATAATGATGGTTATTTCGGTTATAAGCTTTACTTTCAACATAATCGTGTTATTATTTGGCTACATGTATATTCAAAATAAATAGACATAAATGCATATGATTATCATATCTTTGGTAATGTGACACTTGTCCTGATGTCTTGCACCTTCACACACTGCCCTGCCCATGGTCAGCTCGGTTAATATGAGTCTCTTTCGTTTTATCTCGGGGGTGCTTTGTATTATTTTATAATTTGTGTTGAAAAGATGATCAGATTAAGCACAAGTTACTGTCTTCACAGAAGCAGGCCCTTCTCACCGGAAGAAGAGAGAAACGATCAATCTGGTCACTGGACCCCTATTGGCTCGTGATCGCAAGCATGATTGCAGCCTACAACATCAAGAAAGCTCAACCGAGTCCGAAAATGGCTCTTCAGTCCTTGCACAACTTGAGTTTGCAGAAAAATACGGTGCCTGTGTGATTGATTTCCAAATTTAAGGGGATGTAACTGAGCCATTTTGTTAAATGTTGAGCTCTATCTGTATGTATTTAAAAGGTCTTTTTGTTATATGTTGAATATGGTGTGATTGAGGAAATTAGAATGGGGAGGTGGGTGCTATAGTAGGGATTGCTTATCTCACTATGGAAGATATTAGATACTACTATATACTTCTAACATGAAATCACATGCACTACAACAAATGGTGGAAATAGGCCATACTATTCGATAAAGCTTAGGACTCGACCCATTAAAAACTCAACTTGGTTCAGCCTCTTTAACAACCGCGGAAAGATTTATGTGAAACTGTATATGTAAATTATTGCGTGAGACTAATAAAAAATGGTACTCATTCGTCATGTTTCAATGTTTATGTTTCTATTTTACGCGTCTCATTTCAATGTTTACGTTTTCCTTTTTGGAATATGAGACTCATCTAAAATAATTAATATATCATCCAACACTAATGTACCTACCCACTTTAAATTAAATATTATATTTTTACATCCACTATCTATTAAAATATTATATTTCTTCATCAAAAAGCAAAGTAAACATTGAAACGGGACGGAGGGAATAATATTTTTAATAAAAAATTATATATAATTAATAAAAAGTGATAAAGTAAATTATTGCGTGAGACTAATAAAAAATTATACTCCCTCCGTCCCAACTTCAACTTCACACTTTCTGTTTTGGTCTGTCCCAATTTTAACTTCATATTTCCATAAAAGAAAAATGTACATAACTAATATCCATCTAACATACTTTAATTTCAAAATTGACATCACATTTTTAACACACATAACATACTTTATCATTTATTTATTATCCAAAAATACCAAACTACCCGCAAAAATTACTCAAAAATTGATTTTTCTTAATTTGCTTGTGTACAGTAAATATGAAGATGAAAATAGGACGGATGAAGTATATATTTAATGAAAAATGATAAAGTACAGTAAATAGTTTACTATAAATGTAAATGAAAAGTATTAACATTTTAATGAAAAATGATATTTAAAAAAAAAGGTGAAAACTAATTATGAAATGTAATAGTAAGACTATTCCGAGTCCACCCCTAATAGATGAGCCAAGATGAAACTTTTTTAGACATTTATTTTTTTATTATGTATTTTATGAATAATTTGATAAATTTATTATTATTATTATTATTATTAAGAAAATAATAATCATTTTTTCTTATATGATACATTTTACGAATTTTTATAAAACTTATTAATGTAAAGTTTTTTAAATTTAAAATAAACAAGTCTTAAAAAACTGTTAATAGGCTTGGCGATCGAGCTTTGTTTGTTAAACAAAGTTAGGCTTGGGCTCATAAAAAAAGTGTTTCATAGTTAACAATGACATACTCATGCCTGAAGATTATATAATAAGTTCAGGTCAAGCCACATCTCGGCTCGGCTCGGCCTACTCCCACACCTAACTATAAATAGGGATCTCAATTCTTCTTGCGTCGTGTTCATGTCAACTTGATAACTATGTGATCTAAAAAGCCCAAATACGAACATGACTCAATTAGGATTCAGGATTTGAGCTGATACGTTATGATGATATAATAACATGCTAAGAAAATAAAATAATTTAATACCCCATTTCGTCCCATCATAAAATTTATGCATCTTCTCATCATAAAATTTACATTTTTCTTTAGCAAATGTGCCCCTACACCTAAAACTTAATATCTCTAAATTTTTAAAATATTACACAATTCCTCATAAATTCAAACTAAAGTTAAGGGCATAAAAGTTAAAGTACTGGTATTTAAATGGGTTAATTGCAAAAAAAAATCATGAACTTTACATCTATTGAAAATTAATCTTCACTTTTGAGAAATTACAAAAAAAATTCACAATCTTTAAGTATTGTTGCAAAATAAACTCAATTTGTAACTAAAAGTAGGGTTTTTTGGGTTTATTTTGCAACAATAATTAAAAGTTGTGGTTTTTTTTGTAATTTCTCAAAAGTGATGATTAATTTACAATAGGTGTAAAGTTCATTGTTTTTTTTGCAATTAACCCTATTTAAATTTACTCAACACTCATTAAAATATTATTTTTCTTAATATATGTAATATATATATATATATAAACCCTCAACCAGAAGGGAATAATAAAATTCAATGTACATGATAAGAAAATAAGATTAATTAAATATAAAATTTAACACCACATTGAACAGAAAGAGTAATAAAATTCAGTGTCATAAGACATGATAAGAAAATAAAATTAATTAAAAAAACATGATAAGATAATGAGAAACTATCTTGGGATATGTATCGTTAGATGACCAAATTGTTGAAGCATGCATAAAACTACTACTTAGTTAAAATTTATCTGTTAATTATATTATAACAATCTAAATTATAGTTTAATATATTATTATATTTTAAAAAACATAATTTAACAATTAGTAGACATACTTTATTTATATAACACTCATATTTTATCGCATTTCACACAAACACTATCTCACAAGAAACTTTGGTCATAATATGTAATTTTTTTATCTTATTTGTGTAAACTTGACCAACTTTTTTAAACTTCATATCTATGGTAATGGTGTCATTTAAAATGGGTGGAGGGAGTATGTAAAAAAAATTATCGTATTTGTGTAAGCAATAAGATTACGACATGAGACAAAAATTAAAGTATAGGAATACAATATGACATGAGTTTTTTGTGTTCTTATCGTGTCGACACAATAATGACACGGATTCGATAAACCTAAACACTAACATACTAATTTTCATGTCATTTTTTTTGTTGGGTCTAAAATTGTTGCTCGCAATCACAAAAGGTTTTCTTGAGTGTATAATTTATTCATGACAAAAATGGAAATTCTGAAAAGGTCAAATTGATCTTTTTTATACTGCATGTGTATTACTATTAAAAAATTTAAATCATAAAACTTATATACTCTTTTCATACTTATACACTGCATATATCAACTTACTAAAAGCTTTATGATTTTTTTAAAATTAATATTGCAGAAGAGAAAATAATGAGAACGAAAAATTGAAAAATAATGATTTGAGGTTTATGGGCGTTTTCACGTTTCTTTTTTTTAAATTAGCCAACTTTTTTTAGGTTTGGATGTCTTGTAACACTTTAGTGTGACGAGATCAACGTAATCCTGGGGCAAGCCACGTGTCAATCTTTGAAGAGATTACACAGGAGATATTACACCAATGTATTACAAATTATACTGCCTTCTTCAGTCAATTACTCTAGCGTGATCGCATTTTTCACTCTTTGAAATCGAACACATACACAATGTTTCGACGAACTTTTGGAAGAGAACATTAGTGCTTGGTAAGCTCAAGCAAACACTTTGCAAGTTATTTGCCTACTATGGCTGATCAGGTTATAACATTTTGGTTAAAGTGTGTGAGTATGTGTATACACATTAACCAAAGGCAATGGTATGATTTATTGTAAGTGCTATTTACAAACTCTCTCTATGTTAATACTGGTGGTATGATATAGTACAACTACAAACTTCTCACTCATTAGAGGAGATATATACTTTGCATATGAGCAGTCATTCTACAATCTAATCTTAGTCAATTCTACCTTAAAAAAGCTTCAAGTCTCTTTAAAAGTCATGAGTGATGCTGAAAAACTATATTGTAAGATCAACTCTTGACTTGCATGTTAACATCAGTTAGATTCTCTCATGCTAATCTTCCTGAAATGAATGCAAGAAATAACTTGCCTTCAGAAAGTATACGAGCCGATTGACATGGCTTGCACTGAAGCATGGAGCAGTACTTTTCTTGTCCATAATCTCTTTCCGGTGATGATCTAACACACGTGTTCTATGCGAGCGAAACCACTATATCTGGCGCCAAAAGGCAACGAGAGAACGATTTAAAATGAAGGAGACACACACATTAGTGAGCCAAAGAATCATGTCATGGCTACTGATATATCAATCACTATATATCATATGTTGTGTGTTCAACAAATAGAAGGAATGGCAATATATATATACCTTAATGACGAGGTGTTGGACTTCTCAAACCACCAATGTCAATTTTATCTATGTAAGAGAACATCTTGGCAGATTTGCTCGTGAGGGTCTCTTCTTCTCCCACATTGCAAGACTCTAGGTTGCTGGCAGATTTATTCTTCTTGATTTCTGTCTCAGGTGGCTCCATGTTCCAGCCCATGAAATCAGAAAGTGTCATTGCTGATGGTGTGTCTTCAGTGGAACTCAACTTCTCTGTCTCGTCTCCGGGGCTAGGAAAGCTCATCAATGTTGTTGAATCATTTAACTGATTCCGAGTTGCCACTTCCAGTGAAGGATCTTGAACCAGAGAATCGGCATATAAGACATCTTGGATACGAGACATCACTGTGTTGGCTAAGGTTTCCAATACTCTAGAGTAGCTCTCAAGAATGGACAAGCCTACATCCTAGTCAGAAAGAAACATATTAAGAAAACATATTTCAGTTGAGATTTACATCCTCTGCTGCACACAACAGACGCTGTCGGGTTTCACAACAGTACTAGTACTTTGCATGGATCTAACAACAGCTGTTGTTGCACATCAGAGGATGTTGTACCAAGAATAAAACAGAAGCTCCTTGTTTGTGTTCTTTTACTTTGTTGAATTGGATCTTGCTTATTTCAAGTGAGGATTGAGGGATCCCTGGGAATTGTTGTTTAAGTAGCAGCAAAATCGTCTCAGCTCTTTCTTCGAAAAGCTCTCTCTTCTCCAAGCTTATAGCCGAACCCCAAGAAGATTTCGCATCCTTGTAAACCATCTTTCTTTTCCATATCACAATTGAAGCCTCAATTCTGTTCTTTAGATCAAGAACTGCATGCTCTGATGACAAGTCCATGGTGGAAAGAAGTTGTAGTGGATCAAAGAATTCAACAGTAATGCTTTTGTATATTAATTCACCAAGGCTCGCTCTACCATTCTACGACAATAATCCAAATTCAAAACAAAATTTATATCATTTTTTAGCAAAGAAATTTGCTGAAATAAGGATGCACTAATCAGAGTTGTTTACAGACCTTGGGGAGTGATTCAATATAACTATCAGGGATATCCATATCTGCAAGAATTTGAGCATTTATTGCCATTGAAGCTTTCAACACTTGATTTACTGCTTCCTTTTGCTTTTGCAAAAACTGTCGCGAATCTTCTGATAGCCCGTTCGGGGGAACTTTGATCGTAGGCAACCACCATTTGTCAGACCTCTGGACCCCCTTCTCCGACTCATCAGCATCTTTCGACACGTATTTGAATTCTTGCTCTTCCCCAAAGTTATCCAGGATATCCTGCTCAGTACCATTGCATGAGGATTACACAACACATTATGAGGAAATAAATATGCATCATCATATACACATATGGAAACTAAGCAATTTTATCAGAAAGTATTGAGTTCACATATTCCTTACAAGAAGCATGACATCAAGCTTTCTTAACGCTGGAACGTTAAGAAAAAGGTCTCTACGTTGTTGTGTCACCATTATCTATAAAAAGAAAAAACAAGAACATCAACCCCTTTGGCTATGATCTTTGATAAAATTTCTGAGCAAATTCTTAGGATAAATGGCCTAAAATATTGAAAAATGATTAGCAATACCTCCATATGTGATCCATCCTTTGATTTCTGTTGGGAAGGAACAAATTCCACTATATAATCTGTAACTGACAACAGCCAATCGATTTCATTTTTCCATCTTGCCTTTCTCTTTTCAGACATTGGCTCTAATCTGCACTGCTCTCCAAAAATAGAAGCTGGAAAGATTTTGAATAAATGAATGTCATAGTATATTTGCCAAGAGGACCCCAAATTAAGTAGTATGTTTTAAACACATCAAGTAAAATGAAATTATGACCATTTCCAAATACATTAAGTTGAATCCATTTTTCAAAATTACCAGCAATATTGGTGATGGCATTTGAGAGGGCCAAAGCAGAAGAAACACCCTTTCCACCACCTGACATGTCCTCTCCCAAAAGCAACTTACAAAATTTTTCCTTCATCAACTCCATATCTACAAACCAAAATACTCAAATGATTTAAAAATCTATATAATATAAGGAAGCAATGTAATGAGTTTGGTACACCTGAAGGAGGGTTATCTTTCTTGGGTGGGATGGGTGCCTCCTCAGCCAATGGAAGAGGAGGAGGAGGAGAAACAGAAACAGGGCTTTTGTTGTCCAAAACAACATCTGCCTGTTCATCTGGAATTGGCTCAGGTTCTGATGGGATTTCTTGCACAATCTGTGTCTTAACATCAGAGGTATCTCTTCCAAGTCCATTCTCATGAACAAAGTTATAAGCTTGTCTCACAGGATTTATATCAAACATCTTCCGGAAGTGGAATGACCCCTTTTTCTGAATGCCCCTTTCTTCTTTGGCCATATTTTCTAATGTTTATTCCAATAAATTTAATAATAATATATTACTCAATCAAAATTCACATGCAACAAAAATGAACAGACAATACATACAAAGAAAAACCCATTCTGAAATGGTGAATTAAGGGTTTTTCTAATCTTCCTTTGTTGAAAACATGGAAATGAAAGGATTTATAATTTTGTTTCAATTTCTATTTTTTGAAACATGTTTGATCACCAGAGATTGAGAGGAGCAGGTTGAAACTTGAAAGAATAGAAAGAAAGAAAAATAATTGAAAAAATATAAAATAGTGGCAATGTAAAATTTGATTTTCGGTTAAATGAATGGTTGCACTTTTTAGCGCTTTCCAAGGAAAATGTATGTATATTTAACCAACCATCTTCAACTCTTTTCCCAACATTTCATTTTACCACAAATAGTACTTTTATGGGATTATTTCATTTTTAATGACTTTGATTTTCTCTATTAACTTCTCAAAGTCCAGGATTTCTTGCCTATAGGTTCGTAGCATGAAATCAGTGTATGTGCATGCTTTCTTTGGAAGTGCAGTTCTTTAGAATATCGAATAATATTTTTTTTAAGTATCGAATGTTACACTCTTCTCCTTGTTCTTCTTCATTTTTTTTATTTTTTTTGTCATATACAAGAGTAATACTTGTCCATTATATTAAAGAAAAGTAACCCTCGTCTATTAATTTAAAAAGACATATAAAATGATTGTATGAAAACTTGTGTGCAACCCAGTACACTTAGATTTGTTTATTGTCAAAGGTTGGTAGAATTCACCAAATTGAAAAGGATAAAATTTATATGTTCCTGAGTGCATTATCTGTTTAGATTTGACACTCTGAAAATTGTATCATTTAGTATTAAATGTTGTGCAATTTAGTATCATAAGAATTATCATTCCATAATCATTCATTTCATATCTCTATTCCATTCATGAGTTAATTTCATTCTCATATAATTACATTCAATCATACCAATCAAGCCGTTAATCTTTCAGAAAAAAAAATTCTTACTCAAACAATAATATCATTCATATATCAACCGACTTTTTCATTGAAAAAATAATATTCTTATGAATTAAAATGAATATCCTTTAAATAAATATTATTATATTCTTAAATAAATTGTACGCCCGGGTGCACTAGATGCCAATTCAATTCAAAATATTTATTGATGGGATTACGAGCCTTTTACACCTTTGTAGATTTAAAAATGAACGCAGGAGATTTGTTGGAAGAATCATTCAAGGATTCTCAACAACAATCATAACCCTCACACAATATGGTTCAGGCAAAGACAAATGAACTTCAGATTCTCATTTTACCCAGGGGATAAGAGAGACCATATGAGATCTTAAAGTGAAATGAATGGGATTAGCTATTGGAGTGAGTGAGTTAGAGGATTAAATTTATACCTTACTTTATTCTCCTTTTATCTGGTTAACCATCAGCTGGGAATCACTGTAGATGATTAGTCGCTTGGCGCCGATCGATAACGCCATTCTGAGTCTGGCCAACAACGCTTCGTATTTCGCTTCATTCTTAGTGGCAGGAAAATCGAATCGTATGGCGGTGTTGATCGTGGCGCCTGTTGGGGCGGATAGAACTATTCATGTGCCTGATGCGTGGACTGTGGTTGAACCGTCCACAAACATTTTCCATGGCTTTTGGATGGGTTGCTCAGGATCAGTGAGGTTTGTTAATTCTACGATGAAGTTCGGCCTGCCATTTGATTGCGTTTCTTGGGGAATATTTGATGTCGAATTTTCCCAATTCTACTGACTATTTAAAAAGCTGCCTGACTAAGTCGAGACGAGACAAGATTTGTCTTAAAGGATAAGCAGTTAATACTTCGATAGTGTGCGTGAGGAAATATGGTCATAATCCGAGCGCTCATTAGCCAAGCGTATGCAAGCTTCTCGATCGTTGGGTATCTCAACTCGGCGTCGTGCAGTATCTGGCAGACGTAGTAGATGGGTTTTTAGATTTTTCTTTGTTTCTGACTAGTGCCCCACTGGTGGCAGCATCCGAAGCTGCTATGTAAAGGTTGAGAGTCTCCCCTGGTACTGGCTTGGAAAGCATCTCGGTACTCAAGAGATGTTCCTTCAATGCTTCGAATGTCGTCTGGGTGGTTAGGGTCCATTCAAAAATTTCCTTCCGAATGACATCGAAAAAGGGCTTGCACTTGTCGGATGCTCGAGTGACAAACCTGCTCAAGGATGCGACTCGCCCGGTCAACTTTTGTACTTTTCTGATATGTTTCAGGGGTCTCATGTCCATGATGGCCTTGATTTTTTTGGGTTTAGCATCGATTCCTCATTTGCTTACTAAGAAGCCGGGGAACTTTCCCGAGTTTATCCCAAAAGCGAACTTTTTTGGGTTCAACTTCATGCGATATTCTTTGAGAATGTGGAAAGCTTGATGTAAGTGTGTTATATGGTCTTCCTTGGCTTGGCTTTTGACGAGCATATCATTGATGTAGACCTCCATTGTTTTTCTTAGTTCCTCCTTGAATATCTTATTTACTATGCGTTGATAAGTTCCCCCGGCATTCTTGAGCTCGAACGGCATCATCACCCATGCGAGTAGGTTTCTTTTGGTGCAGAAAGCAGTTTTTTTCTACATTGTCGGATGCATAGGGATCTGATGATACCCGAAGTATGTATCTATGAAGCTCATAAGTTCATGTACAGCGGTGGCATCCACCATCTGGTCGATGTGAGGCAGAGGGAAACTGTCTTTTGGGCACGCCTTGTTGAGATCAGTAAAGTCTATGCATAGCCGCCAGGATTTATTTGCCTTTTGAACTAGGACTGGGTTAGCTATCCACGACGGGAACAGGGCTTCCCGAACCAAGTGGTTGGCTAGCAGTTTTTGGGCTTCGCTCTCTATGACCTCATATTTTTTCGGTTTAAGCTTTCTCTTCTTTTGTTCGACCTGCCGAAATCGAGGATCTACTTTCAGCCGGTGGCACTCGTGTTTAGGATCGATGCCTTGCATGTCGTAGGGCTTCCAAGCAAAGACATCAAGGTTGGCCCTTAAAAAGTTGATTAGTGCAGAACGGTATGGTTCCTTCAACTCGGATCCGATGCTTATCTCTATTTTGGGGTTGTCAGGATCCAGATTAATTTTCATCGTTTCTTCTACTGGTTTTCGCTCATTTTTCTGAGTCATAGGCCTCGGATCCTCTTCAGTATTTGGGGGAAGCTCCTCTTCCATGATTTTTCCTGGAACGTAGGCTGAGGCTCCATCGGGTGCTGAATGAGTTGTGAGGAGTTGAAATAGGGGGTCATGGTAGCTCACGTCGTACGATCTTTCCATGAAAGAGCACTCACGAGCCCCTTGCTGGTCCCCCCTGAATGAGACCTACTCGACGGTCCGCCGTAGTGAACTTGAGGCACTGGTGCAAGGTTGATGACACAGATCAAAATTCGTGAATGAAGGGTCGTCCCAGAATACAATTATAGGACTAAAAGACGTCCACGACTTTGAAAAAGATTGTCCTGTACATCTGAAGCACTTAGTCTTTATCCGTTAGTAGGACGGCCATCTCGGTTTCCATCATGGGCCTAGTAATCGAGTTTCTGAATCCTCAGATCTCATCTCGACAGGGCAAGGCCTTGTGTATGTTTGTCCCTCCAATGGCGTTGAACGCTTCACGGAAGATGACGTTGGCATATGCTCCCGTGTCTATCAGGCATCGGTGGACTAGGAAGCCCGAGATATTGGCAGCAATCACTAGCGGGTCCGTATGTAGCATCCTGACGCTTTGAGCTTCACTTTAAAAAAAGATTATATCGGCTTCATTGGGTCCCTTGGCTGGGGCTAGTCTGAACAAATGGTGGATATTATGGAGCTCCCGAAGTTCGGCCTTCTTTTTTCTATTCGAAATTCGAGGGATCAGTTGGGCTGTTCCAACATAAGTTCCCTCCATCATAAAGACCGTTCAATGGTTTGGAGGAGGGGAAAGTTCTCCTTCGTCTCCGGAGGACTCTTCTGAGCATTTAGCCATCGTTACGCGTTCCTCGGCGTTTATGAGGCGGGGATTGTTGCCGCCGACCATTTTTTTGGGCTTCAGATCAATTTTTCTAGCTTTCTTGCCTCGTATAACTATCAGAGTTTTGCCAAAAGGTTGCGGCATTTATTGGTGTCATGACTCGCTGATTGGTGGTACTTACAAATTTCTTCTTACTAAGGCGGGAAGGGTCCGCTCGCATCTTTGGGGCCGGTCTTAGTAAGTTTTCATTTTAGATCTCCCCGAAAATTTCCTCGGGGGTCAAATTAAGCACCTCATTAAGCTCATTTATCTGATCTTCGTTCGGGAAGGGTTTAAAGGATGAAGGGGTTTAGTAAGCTTTGTCATTCTATTTATCCTCGTCTCTGGGTTCCTCTTTACTTTTCTGCAATTCGTCAAAGATCTCTTCACTTTGGATTTGGGCTTGGGCCAGTGCCATAAACGCCGCGTACGAGGGGGTAATTTTTACTGGCATGTGGTCCACTAGGCGAATCCCGAACGGAGTGCCGCTGCCACCAGGATTGTGTATGTCTCATCGAACCTTTCTTCGGCATTGACTCGCTATTTGTTGAACCTCTAGATGAAATTTTTTAGATATTCTTTCGCCCCTTGCCTCATGCAAGCTAGCTTCTGTTTAGTTTCCTTGTCGCTGCCCAGGTAGGTGAAATGGCAAGAGAAAAATGCGGCTAGCTGGAGCTACAAGTCGACGGAGTTTGTTGGGAGCGCAGTGAACCAGAAGTGTGCCTTGTCTCACAATGTCAGGGGGAAAATTTTGCATCGGTCTTCTTTGGAGCTTCCCTGAGCTATCATCCATCCGACATATTTGTTTAGGTGGGTGGTAGGGTTTGAGTCTCCATTATATGGGGTATTTGGGGCAGCTTGATCTTTGAGTGGGACGGTGTATTGAGGATTCTGTGCGAGAAAGGTGTGCGGCCTGCACCTAGCTCGGGCTGGTCAAGGCTAGGTTCGGCCGGCCTCTTTCGTAATTCTGCTAGTTGATCCCGAAGGACAGCGGTTTCCATTCCACGAAGCATCTACATTTTGCCAACAAATCATCACCCGCGCTCTCCGTCGTATCTTCTTCTTTGGACGTAGGTGGGGAAGGGGCCAGGCGATCTTTCGCGCTTATGAGGGTTTTACTCGCGATCAATCGGCTCTGACTGGTCGTCCTTCGGTGCTTTTGTCTGTCGTCGATGACATCCTGTGCTTCTCGGTGGGGACCACTCGGCACGTCAAAGTGGCTTTTTCCTGTTCGACAGGGGGTTGGAGCCCCTCTCTGTTTTTGAAATTCAGGGATCTATTGACCCTACGTCGGGCCGAGCATTTTTATTTCAAAGTGTTGAGTAGGTCGAAGTACCGCTGTCGGTATTCATCTTCCTTCTCGGTGTACGGATCATCCGTTGATGGGATTATCTTTTCCGCAGTAGGCGGAGGGGGGTCTTTGGCGGCCTCCTGACCTACTGGTCCACTGGGGGTCTGCCTGCTTCATTCACTCGTGATGTGATGGGATAGGGGGCGGGCTGCCCTTCCTCTAGCGCCAAATGTCGATAGCAAGTCTTTGAAGATAATGCAATAATTATGTGGCTGTGATGTTTACTCTTCTAATCAAACATAAAGAGGCAAATAAAGGAAGAGGCAGGACTTCTTCCCAACTTTTACTCTCTGGTAGGGAATGTATTGGCTCTTTATTAATACTGTAAGTAGTACAGAGCTAGTCGATTCTGTCCTCTAAGAGGACTTTGGCCTCCCTATTTATAGGGGATGCCTGGGCTTCATTTAAGAAGGTGGCCCCATGGTCTTTAAATGAAGGGGTCGGCGCGAGGCTTCTCATTGGTGGGCTTTTATACCGCCGATGGTATTACGTCCTTCCAATGGGCGAATTTGGGGCTGGCGGGTCCCTCCAGTGGAGATGGGCTCTCTTTAGATTTGGCCTCCCGTGATTTTTGGGCTTTAGTTATTATTTGATGGGCTGTGTCCATTCTGCCCATCTACATCTCTAATAAGACGGGTCGACCTGTTGTTAAGGTAGGCTTGCTATATAGATAAAGTAAGTTAATTTGTTGTTAAAGTATTTTTTTTTAAAATAAGATAAATAATAAATTAAAGTATATTTTTAAAGTGTTATAGTATTATTTACTACAAACATTATTTAATTATTAATTAACATATTTTAATAACAGGTCGATTCATCTCATTTTTTTATCTCGATTATTGTAATTTTGTTATTGTATTCGTATGTTATTCTTTGGTATCTTTTCAAAAGATTTTTTTTATATAATTATGGAATTAAATATTTTTTTTTAAATATAAGATTATTTTAATATTAAAAATAATCTCAAAATAATAATATAGTATTCTTTCTGTCCCGGAAAAGTTGATATTTTTTTTGGCACGGACATTAAGGAGTATAATAATTTAATGTAAAGTGAAGTGAGAGAAATAATATTTAATGTGTAGTGGGTAGTTATATTAGAGGTGATATGTGGGGCCATGAGAATAGATTAATTATTTTTGTGTGGGTCCTATGTATTAAAAAGAAAATGTATCAATTTTATTGAACAAATAAAAAGAAAAGTGTGTCAACTTCAAAGGAGAAGGGAGTGGTGTTTAAAGTTGTGAACGATGGTACTCTAATACCTGATGAAAAGAGGAAGCTGAGGACTGAAGCGGCGGGGCATTGCATCCGTTTCTAGTTGTCAGCAAATTTAAGGTGGGAAATTCCTCAATTCATGTTCGCGTATCTTTTTGATTGTGCATGTGTTAATTGATGCTTGAATGTAGGATATAGACTACATTTCTCGGAGCAGCCATGGCGGCAAGAAGCCTCCTCACACCTTTCTACATTCACAGCATTAAAACGGCGTCGCAGCCTGTATTGATGATCCCTGTCTTCAATTCAAGGCTCCGGAAAAGCTTTTCTCGCTTCGTCTGCAGCCACCACCACCACCCTGAAATCGATATGTCCAAGTACAGAGAGAAGTTTGCTCAGAGACTGGCCATGGCGGGTCTCAAGCCCCATCACCGCATTGGTCAGTAATTATTGAACTCCCATCTAATTGGCTACTCTTGGAATCGATACTTATTGGTTTTGTTTAGTTTTGTTTGTACTGGTGAATTTTTGCTGGAGGAGTCTCTAAAATACTGTTAAATCATTCGTAAAGAAATCTAATACAGCACTTCTAGTTGGGAACAAAATAAGATGAAGACATCTTTTATTGTCTCCTTTTTTTTTTTTTTGTGTTTTGTGTTTTGTTGAGTCTATCGCCTCAATAATAGGTTTTACTACAATGATAGGTTTTCATGATGTGCCTATCTCCTCAAGTACGAGAATGTTACTACAATGATAGGTTTTCATCAATTTTCTCTTATTATGGTTTTGCAATGTCATGAGGTGATTGATCATAAGGTAGTTTGGTTGTTCTATCCAGCAATTGCTGTTTCTGGTGGTCCTGATAGCATTGCTCTGTGCGTACTAACTGCTGGTTGGAAATCTGAAAACTTTGTTGCTGCTAACAAAGGAGACAAGTCAATTGATGGCCTTTTAGCAATTGTTGTGGATCATGGATTACGAACAGAAAGTGCAGAGGAAGCAAAGCTTGTCTGCCGACGGGTTTTGGACATGGGTAAATTTATATTTGTGTTATCTTGGGTGGTGTGGACTTATGAAAACGAAGGTTTCTTGAGGTCACTGGATGATTGATAGATCATGTTTGCTCTCTTTAGGAATCAAATGTGAAGTTGCTCAATGTGAATGGTTGGATGGTAGACCCAAGCTCGGTCACTTGCAAGAAGCTGCTCGCAATAAAAGGTATTCATTATATTTTTTCTACTTTCTTGTTTTCTGCCTCCATGAGATAGTAATGAACAACTGCTACTATTGATTTACTCTTTCTCTATGACCTTTAACTATCCAGGTATGAAACACTTCAAAGGATATGTGTCCAACAACAGATTGACATACTGTTAGTTGCTCATCATGCAGATGACCAGGTTTCGAGCATTTATATGTCTTTCTAAATTCACTTCATACTTGTTTCCTTAATATTATTATTACAGTGCATAACATGATTTTATTCTTAGGGTATGTTTGATTTCAGTTATGGTGGATTTTGAAAACCAGTTTTCAGAATCCAGTAGATTTTGAAATCCAAATGAATAGTAACAATATGATTTTAGGATTTTGCTTGGTATATTAGGATTTCACTTTATGTCTATCCCAATACATAAACTGAGGGTGTTGATGTGTGTAAGAAGGGTGGTGAGTGTGTAAGAAAGTATTAATTGATATGAGAATAGGTGAAAGAGGAGAGAGAAAAAAGTATTACTGTGAAGAGAGAGTGTATGGAGGGTCCTTATGCTGAGTGTTAATAGGGTTTAAAGGTATTTGTGGGGGTGGTTTCTGAAAACAAAACTAGGTTTTAAAATCCCTAACTAGAACAAGTCTATAATTAATAAAACCTAAATCCAGTGTGTAAAACGGCGAAAAAAATTTACCTTAGGTGATGTCTTTGGATTCTAAGATTTATTTTTTTAGGATTTGAAATCCTAACTACTTTGAGATTTTGAAATCCGGTTTACGGAAACCATCTTGACATTTACCTATAAACCCTATTAATGTGAAACTCACCCCCTCTATATATTTTGTTCAAGGAACATTTATTCTGCCGTATGTCTAGGTTAGCTGTATTGCTTATAAGTTATGGGGATATTTAAAAGAAATTCTATCAGCTTTTATACACTTTGTTAAAAAGCTTCTCCTCATAGCTTTTAACCTTCAAAAGTGATTTTTACTTAAGCAATTGCAAACACCCTGTAAGTTTGACATGTGCATTTTGGTCTTGTTCTACAAGATTATCTGCTAATCCAACAGATGAATTGTTATCACACAGAAATCTACCAATGCCGGACATAAACTAATGAGCATCCAGATAATTGTCCAGCATACTGTGTTAGCAAATCCTCTCATTTGGTTAAAGTATGTCATTGTACAAGATACAGGCCTATTGGAAGAGGAAGTCAATCTATGCATTCAATTTAACAACTACAGTATAAATGCAATGTGATATTTAGACCCTAATTTTAGTGCATCAATTTCTTGGTATGTAACAAAAGACAAACTATAAAAAGCTATTACATCATACAAGCATAGTGTGATTGCATAAGCACAATCTATATGCAGGCAGAGCTATTCATTCTCAGATTATCTCGAAATAGTGGAGTACTTGGGCTTGCAGGCATGGCATTTACTTCTAAAATTTTCTCAGAATTTCCTGACTTGAGTGGAGAAGAATCAGTAGCTCATGGTATCTTATTGGTGAGACCACTTCTGGAGTTCTCAAAGGAAGATATGTACAATGTTAGTCTTCACTGTCTATTACCAGTATCATAATAGCTTCTAAAATTCAAATTTAGTTATTCATTTTCATTTATTTCTTAGTACCCTTTTGAAATAGCTAGAAAATTATTTTTGTTAGTGTTGCAGATATGTCAAGGTGGTGATCAACAATGGGTTGAAGATCCAACTAACAGGAGTCCCTTGTATGTTCGCAATAGGATCAGAATGTCATTAAATGACTTGTCATCGTGTAAGTCATAATTCATTTGCTGGTCATTGTTTCGCAAAGCGAACGAATAACAGATTATTGGATATTAATCATGATAAGTAGGAAGACTAATTGGTGTTAATTCATTGTAATCATAGGTACTTGCTGCTAAATTGTTTTCAATTCAAAAGATACGCCTTCATAATTTATTAGATGTTTCATATGGCTGGTTTTTAACCATTTGGTTCTAAGTTTTGGACTTCCAGCCTTTCATTTATCATATGAAAAGAACCCAATCATTTTAGCTGATATAAGTAATTTGTTCAATGTAGTTGAAGATTGATGTTAATGAATTCTATTTTTCAATTTCTTAAATATTAATGATTTCTTATAGTGCTTGAAACGTCTACAGCTGTATTCAAGGCAGAGTTGCAAGCAGTTGTAGCAGAATGTCGAAGAACGCGTGTCTATGTTGATAAACTTTGTCGCCTGTTACTGAATCAGACTGTCACAGTTGTGCCTGTATGTGTCTTTAATGTGGATATTATTTCACACATAGCTATCTCATGAATCTTGAAGCTGATGAAGTAACACTTTTTTAATTGTGGAATACTCTACTAAAAAATCTCTGTGATTGGCTATATGAGATAATTTGTTCTCACGACTTGATTCCTAAAACATATTTTTGCCTAAACATCAATGCAGCATGGATATGCAGTGATTGATCTTGTAATTCTCCACTCTATGGAAATCAAGGATATCTGCCTTTCAAAATTTGCTTCTCTGGTGGTGCAGGTATGGCCAATTAGGATGCGACGATCGTGGTTATTCTAATTAAAAGAAGTTATTCACTAATGTTTACATTTTTTATATTGGCCTTTCTTTTGGAGACATTAGTTTATCTCGCAAAGGCATAGACCAGTTCGAGGCAATGGAATAAAGTTGCTACTGAACTACCTTCGTACTTTCCCTTGCAAGGTTGTTGTATATACAAGCTTTATCCATTTTCTGCTGTGATATTTTCTTAGTAATGGTGGAACTCCACCCCTGTCGTCTCTTCAGACTTCATTTATCTTAAGAGTTTGTAATTGCATTTTTCCTAGTAAATAATTAAATTTTTTTAAAAATCACTAATGGATTGTTTCTGCATTTTCCCAGACTTGTCTCACTGTAGCAGGCTGTTATCTTTGTCCAGCTCCAGGATCCAAAGGAACTAAGGTACTCGCATGCTGCGCTGTGGATTCATGTACGCCTCCTGTACTCGACTTATGTCATGCTTACTCCGACAGGGCCCAGAATTGCTTTGCTATCAATGAATTAGGGCAGATTGTTTGGGAAATCGAAGCAAATTTGGATAAATCAATGCCAGATGAAACTAATGTTCCATTTCTGGATGCAACATCCTCTAAGTCAGTTCTTATTGAAGCAAAAAAGCTTGGTGTTCTTAGCGACTCTTCCCATGAGACTATTGTTTCTTTGCAGAAGCAAGAAACTGAAATCTTTATCAAGCCAAAAGCTGAAGCAATCTCTGACTCAGAGTCGATACATAATATAAGATCTTCAACAGCAACTCCAAGCAAATCAGTTTCTCTGGGGCAAGTAGGATATTTTATGAACAGATTTTTATTGGACTGGAAGGACGTTAACGCCCAAGGCCGATGCATTTGCAGCTGTTGCAGTGATGAGATGGTGGCCGAAGTGCGCTACATGGTAGAAGCTGATTGGATATGTCTTTATGATCTGTCTAAGAAGATTAACCCAGTTGGGAAAGCTATGGATTATGCTTCATTATCAGCTAGTAGAGCTCTTGCGTCCTTAAAATCAATCCCGATAGCTGCAAGAAGATCCATGCCTGTTTTAGTTGATTCTAAAGGAGTTCTACTAAGCATTCCGGTACATAACTCTTATTTTTGTTTCTTTATCTGGCATTCTTTACTTATTTAATTTTATGTTGATAAATAGCAGCTATTCGTTTCCTTTCAGATCGTTGGCTTCTCGCGCTGCCCGCGTTTACTAGTCTCTGCTGTCTTTCGTCCTAGGATACCACTAGGGGGAGGACATAGCTCATTTGTGTAACTCCTAGTTTAGTTTAGTGAAACACTGCACATTGCTTGGATCTTCTCGCTCGAAATTACGAGGGAGAGACTGTAGTGAGCCTGCTAGTACAGTGAGTATTAACACAGTAATTGTCGTTAAATTTATTTTTGAAAAACAATTAAGTTTTCAGATAGATCTTGAATTGAGAGCTTCATTGTTGTTTATATGAGACATTGAGTAATATAAGTGTGTGTAGTGTACATCATAGTGGGTTAATACAATGCCACTTTCGTAATTAATGTTCAATCCGTTACATTTTTTATTATCAAAGACGATGAGGGTTAAAAACAAAAAACCTCTTCAATAAGTATTTTATAACTCAATTTCAAATTTACAGCTGGTGTGGATATTAATGAAGATTGCTTTTTGGCTAGCTTACTTTTGGGGTTGGGGTTAATTTGAGATTATTTTCTAGCAATAAATAAATTGCATCATCATTTTAGAAAAATGTAAATAATGTATTATAAATAATATCATTTAAATAATTATAAGAAATATTAATAAATTATTTTAATGAAATATTTAATTATTCATGTTATGTAAAATATTTAGGTTAAAATTTGCTCGCCCAGGACACTGTACCCTCAAATCTTGTATTTTTCGAAATGCATATCCTTTATTATTAAATAATACTATACTCTTTAGTATAAGAATATCACCATTTATTTTTATTTTTTTTAATTAAACATTTATACTATTCGTATTTGAACCAATTTTTTCAATGAAAAAATTATACTTTTATTAATTAAACTGTACACCCTTTAAAATAAAATATTATACCATTGGACACCATGTGTGCCTGAAATATAAGAGACCAAATCAAATATTTATCTCTTATAGTTAACAATAATTAAGAGTAAAATTATTTCATTACTTCGTACAAGTTTACATAAATAAATACAGAGTTTACTATCTATGACCTCCAGTACAACATCTTCGCGGATATCTATATCGAGTACTGCGACGTCGAATGGGCTCTCTATTATTATCTTGAATTTGATCTTGATGTTCAATAGTGAAGTAAATGACATTCAATGTGGTCCATTGATATTAGGAGTGACCATCTGAATTGGTTGAGGCACGTAACAATTCTTATTAGGAGTAGTGAGGTGCCAAGATGTAGAAGCATCTGCCACTAAAAATTAAATTTAATGACTGATAAAAAACATATAATGAAATTATTAATTCAATATATTATATTTCATACCATTATCTGTATAAGGTGTATACGTTAAAGATTCCATGCATGTGAATTGGAGTAGCATCATACTCTTCTGGTTCTTCATCTCCACGTCTCCTTTGACTCTTATAAATAGATCTACCAACTTCAGTTATTTGTGTGGCATTTTCACGTCTTCTTTGATTTCTATATGTTGAAGTTTCTGCGGTAAATCATTGCGACTCATCATGAACTACACTGTTTCGTCTTCTTTGACTCGTAGTTGCTCTATCTGTTTGTCTTTTCTCTGTGGTGAATCTACATTATTTGAAGTTATGTGCACTGCACGATTCATATCTTGGCTACATCCCTAGTTGTAAGGCTAAGTTGCTCCATCAATCGTATTTGTATAAATATTGAGTTTGTGATAAATAAAAATATTTATGAGTGTACATTTTTATGACACACAATATTTAAAGAAAATATTTACCACATCATCACGTGGAGTCGTGTTCAGTGGCTGGTATCCTAAGACATCATTGTAATGATAAGGAGATATTAAACTTCGTGTGATTCTAAGATACTATTGATCGGTGTGAAATTCACCTAGATTTTAAGTGGATTTTTGTGGCTTTAATTCAATAACTAAGCATGATATTAATGAAATTTCTATTAGTTGCTTGATTATTTGGAGAAAGGTATCATTGTTTATTTTTGCATAAAATAGGTGATTTTGATAAAAATGGGTTCTACAAGTGAAGAGGAAGATGTGGGAGAAAATGGAGCTCGATTTGAAGTTGAAACAAGCAAGAACGGGTCAAAGGAAAATTTGCTATAAATCTCATTTTTGGTTTCATGAGCTAAATTATCCCACATTGATTACTTACCAGAAATTCCTTTCACTCTACTACTACATGAACCAACTTGTCTCACATTGAAAACTCACTCAATTTTTCTCATTCTTACTACTATAAATACTCTCTTCCATGAAAGCCACCATGAAATCAATTCTTTACCCATTTAAATTCCATTGAATTGAATCATTTCCAAGATTCAATAGTTGAGAGGTCTTTTAAGTAAGACTTTCATAGATGAGATCCCTTCCCCTTTCGGGGCGAGGGATCCGTAGTTTTAAATGTTTTTCTAAATTAGAATTTTTATTATTTTCCATGAAGGTGGGAACACCAAGGAAAGGATGATCCTCATGGATGTAAAACTTCATTAGGTGAAATCTAATCCTACTTATTATCTTAATTTGCTTTGGTGGGTGATTGATGCACGATTATGTTTCTTGATTGAATTTCCAACTATGATTAGGTTTCGTTTATGGAATATGTATGCGTGCTTTAATTTGGGATTAATGCCTTTGATATTAGTGCAAACGTGAGTAGGTTCTGTATTGTGTATCAACATGTCTTGTTGTTGCTTTCACCTTAGTCGCTTTACATGATTATCATATGTGAGTTTTTTCCATTTATTGCATGAGGATTAATATGGGGGGAGTTTGGCTAAAACCTTCCTATGTTTAGAACTACATAAATGAACACTTGCGAGATTACTTGTAATTGAGTTAGTGAAGGGAACCAAACCTTAGTGAATTCATAGTACCTTGAAAAGAAATATTACCTATGATTTAGTACCTTTTAGGGAACTCGTACGTGTAATTAGTACCTATTGGGAGATGTTCACTTTGGTCTCGATCCTATGTGCTTTTGGGAGCCTTATTGAGGGCCTACATCCTATCCATCTCGAGAGAAAGTTTAGGTGGAATTTGTGATTGCCCTTACCATGATTAGTTTAAAAATTGAATCAATTAATGATGTTTAATGATTGTTTGAGTGCATCGAAAACTACCATTGCATCCAAAAATATTGTAAATAGATTTATTTCCCTTGCATTTTATTTCTCCTCCCTTATCGATCGTCCCTAACTAATCATGAGCCTATACCTAAAGGATGAATCCTAAATTCCCTTGGGTTCAATATTTTGTTGCTTGGTTGCCCGGACTATAAACGATCAATCAATCATACCATATAATCTCTAGTCACGATATCCCCTCCATAACTTGGCAATGCATATTCTATGGGTCTTCTTTGATTCCAATATTGGATCCAAACTCTATGATAGTCAGTCCAATCAAGAGTATCCATTCCTCTGCGATCAATAGTATGTAGTGTTCATAACTCTCAAGTATATCATGAGGAATACTTTCTCGTACGAAACAAATATTTAATACGAAATTTACAACTAATTTTATATAAATTTACTAATTTTATAAAAACAAGTAATTAATTAATCAAAATAAGATTTGAAAAATACCTCAAAATAAAGGCAAAGACTTGTGTGAGACCGTCTCACGTAAGGGCTTATGTGAGAGTGATATGAGACGGCCAGAAAGTGATAACTTTTATGAAGAAAAATGATAATAAATTAATGAAAAGTGAAAATACTATTTCATGAACAATTTATAATGTAAATGAAAAGTGATAACATTTTATAGCGAAAGTGATAACGATTTATAGTGAAAGTGATAACTATTTTAAAAGGAGAAAAATGATCTCACGTGAGACGGATACAAGACCTATCATAGCTTATCTATTTTACTTTAGTTGAGCGTTCGTGCATCTCCGTGTAAAATTCATCGTGGAAATTCATTAACTATGTCAACAAAGAAAATTAAATTTAAAGAATAAAAATAATTTAAAATATTAAAAAATTATACATACTTCTAAAATGATTTTATTTAGAAACATAATAAAAATAATTCAAATTACTTTAATTGGAATGAAACTAAATGAATAAAAAAATACCTCAATGTGTAATAAGCCTCTCAAGTCTTCATGAGGCTGGCCGAGTGAAAATTTTTTGAGAGTGAAGTCATGTTCACTGTCTCCTCTCAAATATAATAGAGAATCAATTATCTCAACATTATTGTATTAGTCAAATATATTTTACATTACTGTGTTAGTAAAAAAAATTTGCTTATCTTCAAAAGACCATGGATCATAGATGATACCATTGTTTTTATGTGCTTTTTTTATGTGCTACAATAAAGTCACCACTAGTAATGGTGACTTTACTATCTATGTACTTTTCTTGTAGAAATTCACCATTTTTAATGGTAACTTTGTTTAATTTGATAAAAAAAAAAAATTTCTTTTATAATTTGATAACTTTTTTTTTAAACATCACTCATATCATCAAATTTGCATTTGTATATTTAAAAAAGATACTCCCTCCTCCGTCGGCCTCCGTTCGTCAATCAGCAAACTAGCAAGGATTACATTTTGTCATTTTAGGCTTCCGTTTTAGAGAATCTCATTTCTCTTTATGTACACATGAGACTCCTCCACATATTAGCTTGTACAATTAAAATATGGAATTTATTAACTCACTAATACAACTATTCACTCCACGTTAAATAATAATACTCCCTAATTTACTAATTTACGTGTAAAAAATAAATATCCTTTTTAATCATGGATGGAGAGAGTATATTAATTTTAAAATTAAAGTGCGTTATTTATTAAGGTAACTTAGTATTTTTGGATGATATATTAATAAATTAATAATGTGTTAAAAAGAAATGAAAATTTCAAAATGAAAGTGTATTATGTGTAGGAGTATGTTTACTAGAGTGTCATTTTCTTTAATTAAATTAGGGTAGTAATAATACTGCTCGAGTCCTTACCAGTTGCATGCAGCTTCATATGCAAGTTAGACCGAACACCTGAAAAAAAGTTCTTTCTCCATTGAACGGAAAGTGCGGTCATAAGGGCATCAGCATCAGAGGACTCTCACGTCCGTGAAGTTACCGGATGAATTGCCGAGTAAATATTGTGTTCACTCATGTATTTAGTAATGACAATGGTAGCATATCAGTTTTTTTGGCATATTAATACTTGTATTTGTAAAAATATCAACTATGTATTTCCGTACTTGTCCGTTTGAAAATTTTATTCTGATAAACATATTTATCCATATCCGTTTATCAATACTTGCATGTTACCCTTATCTAATTAATATTTATTTACTTATGTATATTTATATTTTTTATTATTTAAATTAATATTTTTTTTAAAAGGTCACTTATTATTGGATACATAAAATAATGCATAATTGCTGTAAAATACATGACTCAAATTACTATTACTCATAACTACACAATTATGATTGTGATATCATAAATACCTCTATGTATTTGCACAATTTGTTTGCACAATTTGGTTTTGCACAATTTCATTTTGCACAATTTGGTTCTGCACAAGTTGTTTTGCACAATTTTGTTTTTGCACATTTTGTATGCATATTTTAAATTCCAGCAGCAGGTGACGGCGGTCAACGCCGATCAACGGATGTTCAACGCCAGTGGGTGGGTGAAGGGTAGGGTTGGTGATTTAAAAGTGTATGGAATTATAAGGTTATATTTGGTATTTTATTTTAATATTTTGTATGTGAGAGTAATTATTTGAATTCTTTGTATCTCATAGTAATTTAGGTTAAAAGTGTGTATTTTTAGTGATTTTCCCTTTTTTAAAATTATACTATTATTATTAATTAAATATAAAATAAATACAATTTAAATTCTATTATTTTAAATAAATATTTAATAAATATAATTAAATAAAACTTAAAACTATTAATAAAAAATCTTATAATATATAATTATAGGGTAGGTCTTACACGTGATCGTCTCACGTGAGACAATTTTTCACTTTTTAAAATAGTTATCACTTTCGTTTTTACACTATAAATTGTTCATGAAAGAGCATTTTCACTTTTCATTAATTTATTATCACTTTCCTTTATAAATGTTATCACTTTCTGGTCGTCTCACGTCACTCTCACGTAAGCCCTTACGTGAAACGGTCTCATACAAGTCTTTGTCATAATTATATAATGAGTATCCGCAAGTATTGAAGTATTACTCGTGCACGTCCCAAACTATAACGGGATTTTATTTAATAACCCATTTAAAAATATATGTATCCGTCCCATTAGAATTTGAATAGACCGGATACTCAAAAATACTCGTTAGCATTCTATATGTATGAATATTAATTGTTTTGTTTGAGTCTATTTGCAAACTAAAAATTAATGCATATTAAATTGGAACAAATAAAAATAAAGTGGCTATCTCGTAGAAATCTTGCGGGGACTATCTCATAGTGAGATCATTTTATATATTTTTTAATTAGTTATTAATTTTTATTAAAAATGGTAGCACTTTTTTTTAAAAGTAGTCACTTTATGTTTATATATGATAAATTGTTCAAGGAATAATTTATTTTACCATATACTATTATGATTTATTAAAAATATTATCACTTTTTATTCGTCTCACAGAAATCTTTGTGTGAAACAGTTTCACAAATTTTTTATTGGAGGGAATAGGGCAATTGAGATCACCTATTTCACTCCCGTATTTCATCTCCTGTTCATTTATTAGATATTTGCTACGTATATTAATCAAGGCTTAAAATACAACCACATGCCCCAATGGTTTACTGGTCATTAATAAGGGAATAACATTTATATGGAAAACAAGTTATGAAATAGGGGTGAAACACGATTGTAAAATAGGGGAATCGGATTGGGAATAGGGTGTACTGTGCATTAAAATTTACAATTTCAATTTTGTGTGAGACTTATACAGAACCATTAATTTTCGTTTGTTAATATAAGTTGGAAAAACAGACGTCAATAGTTGGAGTATATTTTAAAGTGAATAATATTTCTGACAAAATTTCAAAAACTATTCGTTTACATGGACTACGTTGTGCGAGTGAGAGGGTGAGAGGTGGAGTAATATTTTTGGAGGGAGGAAACAAATTTAGTGACGTGGCGGAGTATACTCCCACAAAAAATTGTCAGCTCAGAATTGTTGGAATGTCTTCAGCTTCAACTGTAGCCGCAAGAAACTGCTAAATTCTCTCTTTCAAGATTTCTCGATAATATTATGTGGATAAGATTGCTTCCAACAATCTGCAAAATGCCACTTTTCCTCACTGCTACACAATTCCCACTTCTTCGCTCCATGCACATTCCCCCTTCTCTCTCCTCAGGTACCCTCTCTCTCTCTCTCTCCCGTCATTACCAAACAATAAACTGCCTTGTTGGGTTATCTATGCTCTCATATATTACTAATTAATCAGAATTGACACCTCCGGAGTTGATAATTTGTGGGTTCTGTTTATTATGAATCTGTAATTTGATTCCTGCTTACAAATTGAACTGGGGTTTCTTACATGATCAAATCAGCGTTTTCATTTTGAAATATACGAATACCATTTGTTTGGTTGATGTGATCTGCCTGAGTTTTTAGTTCGATTAGGCTTAATTATGCTCCATTTTGTTTCCCTTCAAATCTTCTAATCAGGACTTTGCATATGGCTGACCATGTCAATCTGCTGTTGGTATTCTCTCCAACGTTCTTCTTGATCGCAATTTTTTAGCTTATCTTGGTCTAGGTTATATGTGCAAGTGAGTCAAGTCTGCTTGAACTCTACTCTTGTTCGACTCCAAATAAAATGGAAATACACTTTGATTTCCGTTAGTAGGCTGGATTGGCTTGGTAGCACACATATAACAATTATCATAAAATTGCGCCTCAAGTTATATAGATAAACGTGTAGAGTTTTTGTGTTATATCATGTAAGTTGACGAGCCAAATGGAGCTCGAGTTTAGGAGATGATCCCATCAGTCCAGTAGACTCCTAGTTTAGGTGAGATCATTCATGGGATACCACAACTTGTGAAGTAACTCTCTTTTGGTGAACATTTGCACCTTTGTATGATGAATCCTCATGATAATCCATATTTTGAATGATTAATTTGAGATTTGCTTAGTGGATCGAGTTTCTGCTCGTTACTGAAAGATTTTCCTTCGACTTTGTGATATTGATGTATTTCTTTAAAAAATAATTTGGTTCTTTTTGATTATATATCTTTGCTTAATGGTGGTTGGTTTCTTTGTAGGATATCTCCAAAATGAGATGATTAATGTTGACAATTCTTGGTTTGTATTCAAAATAACATATGGGAGACCTTAGAAGAGAAAAGGGCCGGCATATTACACTAGGAAAGCATCTCAATGGGAGCAGCTCAAAAGTTCAAGCATCGAATGTGATAGTAAGACATTTTTAAAACTGTTCATTATCATTGAAATCCATTGGTGTTTTCTGTTGGACATTTCATGAAAATAGTTGTTTGCTGAGGTGAAATCTCTATAATGGTCTCATAATGATTTAGAAGCATCTTGAGCTGTTAAATTCAAATGTGTCATTAATTTAAATTCATTAAGCTCTGACTTTGCTGATATGTGCATTTTTTTTATATCTGAGCATGTGACAGATTATTGTTATAGCAAATTTCCTTATTTCTCAAATGGTGTATGGTTCTTCTCATTGATAAAAGTTGGATACCAAAACCATGCATACAACTATCAAAGTGTGTTTGGTACATGTTGAGTTAATAATCACAATTGGCCTTAAAAAATGTTAAAAATATAAGAGTTTACACACCAATTGGACGCTTATTTATCTTTTAAACCCATAATTAGAAATCAAGTGTCCCAGTGAAATGCAACCCAGGGGGAAGCAGATTATAATATCTCATGATACTAATTATAAATTAAGGGGATTCCTCATGCTCACACCTTGTATATCATGTTTAGAAGCTTTATTAATCCACACATTAACTTTATGAACCAAACACACTCTTATGGTTGTGAAGAACCTCGTTTAAGTGATCTATGTTGGATGTTGATTCCACAGCTATCAAATAAATCTTTGTCATTACAGAAAGAATTTTATGATACCTAAGATTTTCATCTGCCCATTTTCAGAATCTTTTGCACTTTCTAATGCAGAGTGGATTAAACAGTTCTGTTTTATTATCTCAGTTTATCAAACTATATATGTTTGATATTTTATCCAGGATGTGTTGACATTCTCTATGCAGGAGCCACTCACTGAAGAAAAGCAAAAGCATTCTTTTTCAGCTTCATTAAGTTCTCACAATGATTTGTCTTGCCCTATCTGCTCGAGCAGTAAGAGTTGTCAAACAGTTCGCTCAAAAACTAAGTTGATGAATGTTCTAATAGAAAGGAGAAAGCCTCGTGAAGCCCATTTCATTTTTCAAGCTTTAATTGAAGAGGGACACAGGCCGACCCTTGTAACATACACTACCGTTCTAGCTGCTCTCACTCTCCTAAAGCATTTTAAGTCCATTTCTTCCCTCCTTGTTATGGTGGAACGTGATGGTCTTAAACCTGACTCGATATTCTTCAATGCGATGATCAATGCTTTCTCTGAATCTGGGAATATGAAAGAGGCAATGAAGATATTTCGTAAAATGACAGAGAAAGGGTGTAAACCAACAACTAGTACCTTTAACACCTTGATCAAAGGATTTGGAATCATAGGTAAGCCAGAAGAATCTTTAAAGCTATTGGATACCATGCTGGAGCAAGACATAAAACCCAATGACAGGACGTACAATATTCTTGTTCGAGCATGGTGCAGCAAAGGTGATATTAAAGAAGCATGGAATATTGTATACCGGATGATGTCATCTGGAGTTAAGCCTGATGCTGTGACATATAACACGATTGCAAAGGCCTATGTTGACATAGGGGAGACCAGCAGAGCTGAGGCTATGATTTTTCAGATGCAAAAAGAAAAGGTTGAGCCCAATGAGCGCAACTGTGGCATTGTTGTAAATGGCTACTGCAAGGAAGGAAACATGACAGATGCATTGAGGTTTTTGCATAAAATGAAGGATCTTGGAGTGCATCCTAATCTTGTTGTCTTCAACACACTTATCAAAGGCTTTCTGGACAATACTGATCCTAACGGGGTTGAAGAGGTAAGATTTTTCTTCTTTAAACTTATATATTTTTGTATATATATATATTATTATTATTTTATGTGGCCAAATATGTACTCTTTTCTGTTATGATATCCCACATCTATTCCATACGCTAGCGTGAAAGGACATATAAGTGGAGGTCAGTCCTTTACCTTCAACCATAGTTTTGGATTAGGTTAGGGCTCCCTGGTTTATATGCTAAACAATTTGGTCTGAGTTGCTGGATTTGGACAGTTTGCCCAAAGGGGCTACACGTTGGTGAACCTAGGGGTTGCACCGCACCCCAGATGTCAGGCCAAGGGGGGTTGCCACTTGGGTTGTGGGTCTTGGCATGTGGGTTTCCATCCAGCGTGTGCCGTCCACAGACATTTGGTTCGAAGAGGGATGGATTTGGTTTGGAGGGGGAATGAATTGCTATGATAATCCACATCAATTTCACCTGAAATGTGGGAGGTTAATCTTTTACCTTCAATCATGGTCTTGAGTATAACTAGAGCCACCTAGCTTTCATTATGTGTTATCTGAAAAGGCACACTTTTGTGAACTGTGCTGTCAAGTTTGCATTCTTGTCATGGAACAACACTTATAACAAAGCAAACTAATGAAAACAGTCCAATATTTTTCATCAGCTTTAAATTCTTAATTCATTTTCTTTCGATATTATTTATACCAACTTCAACTTGAACAATTTTTTGTTCTGTGCAGACGCTTACTTTGATGGAAGAATTTGGGGTAAAACCAGACGTGGTAACATTCAGCACCATCATGAATGCATGGAGTTCAGCTGGACTCATGGACAAGTGCCAAGAAATATTTGATGACGTGGCTAAGGCTGGAATAGAACCTGATATCCATGCTTTTAGCATACTTGCAAAAGGCTACGTACGTGCAGGAGAACCAGATAAGGCCGAGGGACTCTTGAAACTCATGTTCAAATCAGGGGTTTACCCCAATGAAGTAATATTCACTACAATCATTAGCGGATGGTGCAGTGCTGGAAAAATGGAAAATGCTCTCAGAGTGTACGATTATATGCTCGAAGTGGATGTATCCCCAAATTTAAAGACTTACGAAACACTTATGTGGGGATATGGAGAAGCAAAACAACCATGGAAAGCAGAGGAGATTCTAGAGGTGATGGAGAAGAAAGGTATTCATCCTCAGAGGAAAACTATACAGCTCGTCGCTGATGCATGGCGAGGCATTGGGTTCTTGAGTGATGCTAAGAGAATCGTAAATGGCTCTGGAGACGATCACATTGGAGCATCTGAAGGTATTAGCCATGAGATGCCTCAAAATGATGTGGAAAAACTTCATCAGAAGCACAAGCAGAATGGTTCATATTCTAGAAGTCCCGTGGTATTACCGGGCACCCATCACAACGGAACAACTGCTATCCTGGGGAGAAGTCAGATGGTGATGAACGCATCAAAGTCTTCTTCTTCTTCGTTTTCCACTTTCAGATGCCTCATTACTGTGGCCAATTCTGTTTTGCTTCCAAATACTTGTGGGTTCAAAGCAAGAACTGTATGGCAAATACAGTTAGCTCCATGTGTTGGTTAAATAATATGTACGGGTACGTGAGAGCTTGTTAAAATCCATGCTTCTTAAGCTTGTACATATTGCTATTACAACTTCGCTTATCAATTTGAAAATTTTATATTTTCTTCGGTCACTTGATAATGATTTTCATAGTTTCTAACGCACGGTTGAGCGTTTAGATGCAAGATTATTATGGACCCTCAACCCTGTATATTCACAATAGCTAATCCCTTTAAGAATGTTTATTATTTAAGAAATTTTTGCTTATTTCATGCTGAAGAAAGCATACATGGTTGATATCATTTAATGCACAAAATCTTGTGCGCACTAGACCTCATATTGGACATGATGTTTGTGTTGGTAGCAAGTTTACGACTCAATCGTGGAAAGAACATTGGCAGGTAGCCTCATTTATATTGGACATGATGTTTGCGTTGTTTGCAAGTTTATGGCTCAATCGTGGAAAGAACATTGGCAGGTAGCTTCATTTGTGGAAGTGATACAAACTGTTTGGTTTTCTAGCTATAGTGATTCTAATTATGCAGGAGATGCTGATAATATGAGGTCTATAACTAGTTATGTTTTCACTCTTTGTGGCTCAATTTTTAGTTGCAAGGCGACTATGTCCTACAATTACTTTGCCTAATAAAGCGGAGTATATGGCCGTAAATGAAGCAGCCAAAGAGGATATTTGGTTTAGAGGTTTATTGGTGATCTTGACTATATCATGATTTTGCAACTTGTTTTGTGATAGCTTGTGTGATATCTACTTGGCCAATTATCAGGTTCATCATGAGAGAACGAAGCACATTAATGTGAAGTATCATTTCTTGAGGAATGAGAAGAGGATTAAGGTGAAGAAAGTTGAAAGTGCAACATGTTCACGAAGCCAGTTTTGAGTAAGTTGTTCCGACAATATTTAAACATATTGAATGCTACAATCTAATTGCTAATTTGGAGCCGAATCTAGGTACCTGTTGTTATTCATTTATTTTAGCAGCTTTGCCTGGTATATTTGATTGTATATGATGAGAGAATTCAAGTCAAGGTGCAAATTTAATTGAATGAGCTGAATGCGCAAGATTAGCGGTAAGACACTACAATTTAGGTCCTCTCTGCTCAATTAGAGCATGGAATTTCCGGTGCTATTTCCGTGTATCATCATTTGTGCCACTAATTAAAATCAACTATTGCTATGGATATATACTTTCTTTTTAGGGCATAGTTATCTTGTGTGACATAAGAAATGTTACAACAAAATGTCACAAGAAAATCGGACCACTCGATCAGCAAGTCGAGTACGGGTGGGGCGATGCACCCTTACTTCGAGTGTTTGGGGAGGTGATGCTACTCTCTAATGGGGATATAATTGGGATGAAAATCAAACCAAACTACTTAATACTTGACTCGAGATTGTTCGATAAAAACTCGTTTGAGCTCAATCTTATTAAATATCAAATAAGCTTGAATAGACTTTTGTATTTGATAAAATTTAAAGCTTGGATCGAGCTCGACGCATGAATTAAGTAAAGTAAATATAATTTATCAAACTATTCGTGTTTACAATACAAAGTTTTATCCACATCAAATCCAGAATGATGCTACTATTACCATCTCTGAAAAATGAGAATATGCCATTTAAAGTTTGGATCGTGCTCGAATTGTATTCCAAATTAATGTTCGATCCTTTTCTTCTAGTCGATGATATAAGTAAATGTAACTCTTATAAAATAAGAACCCGATTCAAGTACTAAGTATAAAATAAAAGAAACATAGAAGGGATGAAGAGACCAAATAAATATAGGCAAAGTCTCTTAAAAGTGAAGGATCAGAGAAAGAGGGGTCAACTTTCAAGTCAATTTAAAAAAAAAATGAGGATAGAACACCATGCACAAATATTAAACTTAAGGGCAAAGCATTAAAAAACACCCGAATGTACATATACCCTGATTGCATAGAAATCTTAGCCTACATCCAACTTGAAAACTCATATATTAGTTATTTTGTACGCCGCCACATTTAACACAATCAACCAACTTCCCAACCTAGATGATTCTACTTATAACAATACAAACTTAGTTTGATCCACATTTAAATCCAAAAAGATGCTACCACTACCATCTTTGAAAAATATGAGAATATGCCATGGCTTGCCACATCTGTTTCGAGATAGGGAGAAAAGGAGAGAGACCGCTCAGCTTCTACAATCTATCGGGTCTGATTCTATTAACCTGAGTAGTTGTTGAATCCAGTGTAGATAGTATTTGGGGCATTGACATGCCTCCCGAAACAACAATTTCTGCACACATTAAACAAATAAATTTTAATTGCAACACTTAGTTTGGCTAATATAAAAAACAAACAAAAGCGTGACTCGTGCTAATGGATGCAACACATCAACACTGGCGATGTCAAAAATACACAGTTATCATATGAATATCCTTGAATTACACCTAAATGTTATTTATGGTCAAAATTCTGTGTTTGATTGCCTCGAATCCCATTTTTCATGAGTACTTGCATGCCTAGTTATATATAAAAAATCACATGAACGCATCAAAGGCTTGGCAGGACCAAAAATATAAATAAAAAAAGATAATCATAGAACCACCTCCCCACCCCCCAGCCCGCATGATGTCCAACCTAGTATTATATGCAGTCATTCCACTGTTCTACCCATGAAGACCCTCAGATTGAGCCTGAGTCTCCTGACGTTTGTACACAGCAGCTTTTTCTCATATTTTACCTGACCCTGACCCTGACCCTGACCCTTCTCTCCTACCAGTCTACCACCATTCAGTTTCATCACATTCAATTGTGGTTGTCACAAAGTTATTACTATCATTCTCAATCCTAATCATAGAAATATTAGCAGCTGAAAAAAAATTCTCCAGCCCCTTCACTAGGCCTCTTCTCCCCAATTGTAATACCCAGTTTAATTTTGTCTTAATTTGGGGTTTAACAATTTAATCCCTGCCAAATTTATATTTATACCTTTTCAATTAGCCATAAATCTCATCATTTATACTTTCCAAGCCAATATTCCCTTCTTCTTTTTTTCTGTTCTTAAATCCAAATTCAAGAAATGTTTTAATTATTTTTAGCAGTACCTATTCATGTCTGATGAGATTAGTCACAACTGATATCGAGTTCCAATTTTTTTTTTTAACATAGAATTCCAGTATGAGAGAGTTTTGAATCAACAAAGAGATCATTAACTACTATCAGGAATTTTTATTTCAATCCAAATGATTCACATCCACAAATACAGAACTTTTTCATGCAAAAGTTTGATTAGCAAAAATAACCAATAGGTAAAATCTCATAATTCCATTCCCAATTTCACATCTCTCACACATTTAATGGGTCAAGAGGGGCCAAACTACTAGCAGCCATCTTTCATAACCAAGTCACCACTAAATCTCTATTCTGTCAATAAAAAATTATATACTTTCTATCTCCCCCAAAATTTCAGAACTGAGTTATTCTATGTCTGAAACTACTCTGTGCTGCTACCCACCATCTAACGATAACAACTATGGATACCAATGATATAAAAGGGAAAGAAAAGGAAATGAAAAATAAAGCAAAAGAAAACAATAATAATGGGAGAAGCTAAAGTACTGAATAAGATTGCCACTTCATCCACAATAGCTCTAAGTTGGCGTAACTGCATCCAAAATAGCTTCATCTTGGTCGGGGTGTGTGTATGAACTTACACAAAGGTGCGGATTGAAAGAAAAGGAAATGGAAATAAAAACATAAAAACAGCTTAAGGGGGCTCAGTGCACGATTAATATGAAGAAAATGCATATGAAAATGGGAGGTGTTTGTGGGGTTGATGCAATAAAGGACCAAAAAAAAAGGTGTATGTAGGGGTGTGGGGCTCAGCTGAAAGGGGTAAAAGAGAATAGTGGGGTGTATTCACACCAATTCATTTTTGGGAAATCAACAAATGTCAAGCATCCAAAAATATGTGGAATGGCAGCCCCCAACAGTCCAGATTCTTTAGATTCACTCCCATCCAAATATCAGAGATTCCAAACTACAATTTTTACACGAAAACTCCTTTATTTTCCAATCCAAACTTTACTTTACCCATTTTCTGGGCCTAATTCCAGCCCCTTATTTAAATCCTAAATTAGTTCTATTTCCTTAAAATTCTTATTTTACTTAGTAGTTAAATTAAGATAATAACAAAGAATAATTTTAATATGATTTAATGAGGAAGCTAACATCCCATTCATTTCTAATTGTCAACAAATTTCAGGGGGAATTTTCACATTTTTATGTTTGCGTATCTTCTTAGATGTGCATGTATTAATGGGTGTCTAAATGCAATGTGTATCAAGGAATTTAACAGTATAGAATAAAAAAGAACTAGTCAGAGGACGTGATTGTAAAGGTGAATTTCAGGGAGAGCCACCAAGCCCAAAAACTAAATTAGCCATTATCCTAGAGGAACTAACATAAATTGCAATATTTTATTGAAGACTAGAATTCTAGAGCCAAAATCTCCAAAAAGGGTGGATTGAGCTGTCAGAGTTCTAACTTTGACGTTGGGTAATGTATTTAATTTAGACTAACTATTTCCATATTAAACTAATTATTTGTCTCATTATTTCATATATAAATCTCTACATGATGAAGGAGCTTGTTGTGGTGCGGCACAGATGGATCCCAGTAGTTGGAGTTTTGATATGTTATGATTCATGAGATATGCAAGAAGGACAAGTCTATATTTTAATCATAACATTTATATGAACTCTTATATAATTCACTTAGTTGATAACTCAAATGATAGTGAGTCCGAAGCCTGTCCAGGTGTATATTTGGAGAACAAAGAAGATATAAGTTCAACTTTAATTTATATTATATTTTCAGTACTTTCATTTCAGATTTCAATTTCAGTTATTTCCTTATTACTCCAGGATTCTACTTTTCAGAATTGGGCTTAAGGCTTATCTCATGAGTTTTGAACTAATTCAACCTTCGTGTGTTTTACCCTAGGGATTTTTTTTACCGAAATTGTGAGTTATCTATTACAACCTGTGTGGCAGGGCTAGTCCCTGTGGTCCTCCTCGAGGATTTTGTGGGTACGCATAGCATTCTTATTCACCCATTGTTCAGGTCTATCATCTAAGCTTATCATTAGTTCTATTCAAGGGAAAGCTTGATTAGTCATTTAATCTAATTTGACTTTGTCAAGCAATAGCTATTGATTTGGGAATTGGGATTAACTAGGTCTTCTGTATCATACTCTGAAGTTCTACAAAAAGTATGCCTTTAATACTCATAATTTAAATGAAGAAATAAGATGTTCAACATAATTTTCTCATTCTATAACATACTCACATACTATGGTTAAGATAACTGAAGTGTATTTCTAATAATTATTTACCACCAAGCAAGCACGACCTCAATCTAACCAAGTAAAGTAGAATTCATCTTACCAATTCCTTCACGAACGGACAAGTTTGGTCTAATTACATCCCTAGCATTAACCAGGAAGATATCACCAATATACAGATGGTTGGTTGGGACATACACACAGCAGAGTTCTTCCTCGGGACCTGAATAACTCTGGGACACAACAAATAAAAATAGACTCAGTAAAATATATAGATATATATATATATATATATATATGAAGTTGACCAAAAGTATCAGAAACTTGTATTAAAATTCATCCAATGATAATGAAAAAGTTAAACAAATTAGTTAGTGTTATAAAAATTTCTGAAAAAGCATTGTAATCCTAGTTTTATTTAATAAAGGAGACGATCCAACCAATGAAAACCTTTAAAAAATCAAAATGATTTCAAATGCAGTAAATCACCATGATCATCTTACCCTTAGCCATTTTTCATTGGAAAGAGTCAACAAGTGATCGGTAGAATATACATATCAAACTAGACAAGATTTAGAACTAGAATCCAACATGGTTTAACAAAAGCAAAGACTCCACATAATGTGTCTGCCCATGTGCAAGGAAGAAACCAACAGCAACCATATTTGAGTACATTTCTTTTTTCCATTCATTACCAAAATCCAGTATCATGCTACAATAGACTACAAAATTCAATACACAAGAACAATCCAGTGTGTGAACATTTGTACAGAACTACAAGAGCAAGTTTAGAACATACATATAAACTATAAACTCAACCGTAAAAAAGAGATAACAGACCTGGAGGGATACAGATGAAGTTATGAACCCGAATGCGTATTCACCAATACGTGGATGCCTAATAATTGCCACTTCCTTGAATGCCTGTGTATTCTGATCTGCAAAAACAATGCTAACGAATTGAGCATTCATCGATAATATATATTATCCTCATATGTTATAGACGGAAAAACCAAGCGCACCTGGAGATATGGCAGCACTAATTTGCTTTGAGGCATTGTAAATGTGACGAACGAATGGCATTCGCTTTATAAACCACTCACCGAGGCTCAAAACAGAAGTTCCCAGCCAAGATGACATAAATACTCCAACCAAGAAAATGAAAGTAATTGATGTTATGAATCCTAATCCTGAATCAATAAAATAGGTAATGTTAGCAGCAGGCTAGCAGCAAAGACATGTGAGATGAGCATTTACTTTAATATAGAGCAAGTACTCATGTATGTTTTTATGAAAATTGCAATAGGTTGCAAGAAATCTTGACTGTCCAACAGTAAAATTAGTAATAAAATTTGGTGGTTTAGAAAGATGATAATTATACTGTTCTGTATGTTGAAGGCTAGAGATTTAACAGTTTTTCACTGATTACATAAGAAACTCAATCTATATGGCAGACATACGATACTTCTGTACTCGTTCTGACCATTAACCTAAAGGAAAACATGCTTACCAAATACTTCAATTCCAAGTTGAGCATATATAGGAGAGAAGAAGCCGTCCACAAAATGAATGAACCACCATGTTATGTAGAAAGTAATAGCTATTGGAAAAAGGATGACACTGTACAAGGATACATCAACAATGAGCAAAGGACAAAAGATTAGTTTCGGGTCGAAAGGAGAGTCAAGAAACAAATGAATAATCATCAAACTAACATTAGCATATTTATTAAAGTTTGCGCAAAATAAACAGGAATGAAGGGCTTATCTCATGAAAGTGCAATAATTTTTAACGTTAATATAACATTTTTCTAACACAAATAGCTTTACAACTATCTGAAATTTGCATAAATTTTCGATCGCTGGAACTTGGTAAAGAAAGAATAGCAGGAACTAAGAGAAATTAAATACATCATGAGAAGGACATCCAACAACTAAGAATCGGGAAGATTTGCAATTTCAGCAATCACTTGTTTCTTTCTCCAGTTACCAAAAATATCAGAATATGAAGCATTAAAACGCCAATATAAACTCAAAACTCTAGCATGCTTTACGTCGTAAAAGCAAGAAACAGAATTTACTTGCAGTAAGCTGTAAGATACTCTTTCCCAATTAAAGAAAAGAAAGAGGCCACTCAAGCCTTTCCTCAAAACCATTATATAACTATTCTTCAAACATGTATTTCATGTTATGTGTCATAAATTGCTAAGACTAACTAAAGAATACTGCATCTAAATCTAAATAAAGTAATCTAAATAAAGTGAACATCCTCAAAACCAAAGAATCCTTTGGGCTGGTTCGTGAATATTCTTACTTCATCGTTGTTTCAATATACTAAGAAATATAAATGGACATGAATTTAGTACTTTAACATCTGATGACCAAGAGATTTCATTGCATTTTTATGTGATGTGGATTACAAGCCTAAGGAGTAAAATTTCACCAAAAACAGTGTTACACCTACCAAAAGGTTCCTCTCCAAATGCACCAAATATATAAGACCTTAATTAAATTTTGAAAGGCTCTACAAGCAGTTTTTTCAAAAAGGATCATATTGCATTACTTTGTGCTTACCATCCAGTCATGAACTTCTTTGAAGCCCAGCTCCTCACAACCTTGTAAAACGTCTGCATGATTACCAAGATGATTAAATATACATTATTATATGATAAGACATTAAAAAAAAATCAAAAGGGAGTAAAAATCAAGTTCTTATTCATAACTGAAAGAACCTGTCTGCTGAATTAGATATTGCATACCAAGAAAAAGCAAACTCCGTAAAAATGTGGTTGCATCCTTATAATATATAATCAGCTCATGGGTATAAGAAGCAGGCAAGAAAATCACAGGATAAGCTAATCGAAGTTAGGCGCCTTATCACTCTATGTATGAATGGCTAGTAAGGGACAAGTGCAGCAATAAGTACCATTTATCGTCCAAAAGTAACTGTCCAACCTTGATAACGTCATATCAGAACTAGTCACACAATTCTTCGTAAAATGATATAAAATTGAGTACTTTAGAGTCTAAATAAAATCTTACTGATAATTCTATCTAAAAGAGGTTTGAAACTGGTGATGGACAGGGAGAATCAGTTTCCTGAGAGCTCCTTTTCCCTTAATAAGAAAAGATAATCACATTGAAATTCCTCATCGATTCTTCCAAGTGAGTAGATATCTACCAATTCCAACGATTTAATATACTAACTCGGATAATTACTAAAGTCATCAATGAAAGAAAGAAACAACAACTAAACCACGACCATAAAGCTCGTCAAAATAACTGAAAACACATTAGAACAGTTACTTCCTAAAACCCTAAACGGAAATAACACGAAACCAGAGGAAATTATGTGGGCAATCAAAATACACCTCAATGCAATCAGAGTGGATACCTCTCGGCCGGAATGATGGTTGGAGGAGGAGGGGGAGGCGGCGGCGTCATCGCGGGAGTGGTCAACGGGATCAGCGACCGGAATTAGAAGCTCGCGATCTCTATCTCTGCTACTGTTGCCCATCACACCGAGAGATTTCTCATCCCCCATCACGAACAGTAGGCAGACGGCGGAATCCCTCCTCTCTTCAAGTGCCACACAGTCTCAAACGGATTCAGCAGAGTCCAGCGTCTCTCTTTCTCTCAGTCGCAAGGAATTTGAGCTGTAGTAAAGTAGAGAAATTTGTACTAAATACGTAAATAGTAAAATTAATTAGGCATTAACTACAACTATAATTCTGTTTCTTCCTTGGTGACGGAAAATGCAAAGTGGGATTAGATTTAAGTGGGCCCCGACCCGATGACTGTTTACTCAGCTAATCAACCACAGGATGCCATATACAATTCTTGGGTTAATTGTTTGAAGGGATAGAAACTATTAGATGCAATGTATAACTTATTATTACTTGTAGTGCATTGACTTAAAATTATTACTCCTCCGATTATTTACAAGGTAATCGTTTGCTGTTTGTATGTGGATAATTCTAAGGTCTTTATTTGCTTTTTGATTATTCTCTCCGGCCACTTACAAGGTAATCGTTTGTTGTTTGCACGTGGACAATTGTAAGGTCTTTATTTGTTTTTTTACGTGGATTAAGGAGTATTCATTTGCTGTTTGCACTTGGACAATTCTAAGATCTTTTTTTGTTTTTTGTACGTGAATTAAGGAGTATTATTATTATAAGTAAAATGAGTAGTTGTATTAGAAAAACGTGGTGGGTCATATTGTATACTTTCTTTACTAAATAAAAGAAATTGATACCTTTGAAGCGTACGCCAGGAATAGTGAAATGGATATCTTGTAAGTGGCCGGAGATAGTATTATGTAAGTATAACCTATTATTACTTTTAGTGCATTGACTTAAAATTATTATTATGTAATGTAAAATTTTTTTGTGCAATTCCAATATTACCCTTTAATTCAATCCTCTGCACTATATGATTATGTATAATTAAATTATTGTACAATTGATAAAGGAGGAATTTACAAACTTAATTAAAACTCCATTTTTGGCGAATAATACTGCACAATTAATAACAATTTTGCACAATTAGTGAATAATTTTGCACAATAATTTATAATATATTTTTTCGGCGAATAATGACTTAAATAATTCTGGTGAATAATTTTGCACAATTAGTAAATAATTATGTATAACCAATTAATAATTTTTCACAACCTATTAATAATTTTGTATTAACATAATTTAAGTTTTTTAAGATTAGTTCTACTGATCTAGGGTTTCCACTTACATGAATACAAATCAATACAGATAGAAAATGCACCAAAAACAATTAGATGTCTATTAATTATCAAAATAGATTATGAGTAAAGTAGAGTAGTACAACTCAAATCTAATTTTAATGTTTAAGATGATGACAGACGAGTAATTCAAAGGGCACAAAGACCATAACCAAAACCATGACAAAGTGAAAATAAACTCCTAATAATTTGGTTCCACTGCGTAGAACTTGGATTTTCCCTTTCTCAAAAGCAATTACTGGGTTATTCTCTACTGCATCGTCTGCGCCAGCACAATCAATCCGACTACTTCGATTTTCGACGTCTCTCTGTCTATGTCGACAACTAGGACCTCTACATCATCGACACCCTTTTGTTGGGGGAAATCCGGGAAGCACTGCTCAAATGAAAAATTGACTAATGGGAGGAATTGGCTTCTGAGGGTTAAAGGAGGTTTTGGTGTTGGACGGCAAATGATGATAGGGTTGAAGGATGTTACGATGTTGTTTCTATTAATTAGCCTTATAAATAGGTGGGATAGTGTGGAAGATAGATAAAAATAATAATTTTTAAATATTTAATTAACATTAGGGTTATAATAGGTATATTACTCTAATTTTTAATATTTATTAATAATAAATTTAACTGTGTGCACCTTACAGTAATAATACTTAATAGATTACACTAGAGAGTAATTAATCCTTGTTTTTATTTAAACGGATTATTAAAGGTGAATCTAACCATAATAAATTTCGGGTTAAATGGGTTAGCTATACTATAAAAAATATTTAAAAGATTATAAATTTAAATTTGTATAAATAATACAGTAAATTTAAAATTAATTCATACATTATTTAAAATTCAAGAAAATTAAAATTAATACATTCAAAATATTGTTAAACATATTAATTTAAAGTGGGAAAATATGATAATTAAAGGATGTGGTTGATGTATAAGTTAGTGATTGATCGTTATAGGCGGGGTGACCAAGCAACAAAATATCGAACTCAATGGAATTTAGGATTCATGGCATTTAGGTATAATCGTGATTAGTTAAGGACGGCCGAAAAGGAGATTTATAAATAAAAGAAAATAAAATGCATGGAAAAGTAAATCTAATTATAATATTTTTGGATTTTCAATGACATGAGAGTTTTCATGGTGCACTCATATAATCAATCATCCAATATTTTTAATTGTTTTCCATTTTAAGCAAATCATGGTAAGGGCGATCATGATTTCCACCTATCCCCAATGGTCATGGTGAATGGGATGTAGATTGTTTTCACAACCCCTAAAAAACACATAGAATCGATCCTACTTGCAATTCCCTTCAAGGTACTATGTTCGTATAGATGAGGTTCCCTTCACTAGTTTAATCATCGGGCCTAAGTGATCTCACTAGTGTTCATTTACGTTGTTCTAAACATAAGGACTCCTTGGCTAGGCTCCTCTTATATTAAACTCTCGTGTAATATATGGAAGAAACTCACATATGATAATCATGCATAGCAATTAAGGGTAAAGCAACGACAAGACATGTAGATACACAATACACAACCTAATCACTATACACTAATACCAAAGACATAAATTGCATATTACTACAAGCATGCGGATTTTATAAAAAAAAAACTTAATCAAAGCCGAAAATTCAATCAAGACATTTTCATAAATTAGTCAATATTCATGTCTTCAATCAACCACCAAAACATAGAAAATAGAAAGATAATAAGTAGGATTAAATTACACCTCAATGAAGTTTTTACACCCATGAGGATTATCCTTTCCTTGGTGTTCCCACCTTCTTGGAAAACAATAAATTTCTAATCTAGAAAGACATTTAAAACTATGGATCCCTCGCCCCGGAAGGGAGAGGGATCTGTTAGGCATTTTTTGCACACTCCAACTAAAATCTCCAAGTGTAAGGATATTAGTTGTAATGGCAAGTACCCCAAGTAAATATCGTTCCCATTGAGACAGTTAATTATTTATTTTACTATTTAATTACTATTCAACTAGAATTATTTTAACCATTTTCCAAGTGATTGAATTTGATTAATAGCTAAAGTACTGAAATAATACATAAACAACTTAATAAATAAAAGCAAAGAATTATTCAAAGAGAGAATTAAGAGATAAATAACAGTTCTAAGGTGTCAGTCCTAGTGCAATTGATTTGGTTTCCTAGACATCTTTTTGTTCATTCATGCTATTTTAATGGAAATACATCACAAGACCTTATTACCCCACCAAATATGATTTGATTTCAAGTTAATAGTATTATTCAATTAATAACAAAAGATGCGTGAATAGTTTTGAACCCCCATTCTAGATACTAATACTACAAACTTAAAGAACCTCCAGATGGCCAGTTTGACTAACATATATTCTCTAAAAGTACAACTCAATCATATTCACTTCCTACTTGAATTCTTAATTGCATTGTTTCACTAAGAAAATCAAGTATCTAATTTACTAGCCCTTAAGATTATCGTGTTCACGGCAAACTACAATAATCCCTAACAAATAGACAATATTAATCATGTATGCACACAAGCTAACATAATATATCAAGCATCACGGGCAACATCAATGATATAATGTGAAGACGTTACAAACATATAAATAAAGCCTGAATTAATCAAATAAACAAGAATCTTAATAGCATGAATTCACAATAATTGTCTAAGTTTCTAAATCAACTACCCTAACCTTTAATCCCTAAAACTGTAAAAGATTTTTAGCCCATGAGGTTACATACAACCCTCATGGCTGACAATTTCATAATCAAAATCAACAAAGGAAGAAATTAAAGAAAAGAGACAAAACCCTAGTGTCATGTAGTTTACATCCTTTCTCTATCTCTCCGATTGGATTGACTCTTTCAAATGCACTTGAATCTTCCTCCGGAATGATGGGATGGATGGATGGATGATCTGATGTGTGTGGATGGGTGGTGCGTGAATTGAATTCACGATGTGTTTTGTTAGTGAATAATCGGTCCCCCTCTCCAGGTGTTCTGATCTTCCTTTTATATCTTGGGCCACGAAATTGACTCTCCTGGGCTATTTTTTCACGTTGTCTCACACTAGAGGGTGAAAATCCCAGTTTTTTGCTTAAAATAAGGCAACTCGAGTTGGGATGCCCAACTCGAGTTGCAACACGACTCGAGTAGAGTTGAAATGCAAGTCGAGTATACCCAACATGACTCGTGTTGATAACTCGTGCTCTCGCTTGTCAAGTCGTGTCGCGGTGTTCTAAAACTGGATTGACCACGGATCCCAACTCAAGTTGAGCTGGCAACTCGAGCTACCTATCAACTCGTGTTGCGTCCGTTTCGAAAGCTGACGTTGCTCTGCTTCACCGACCCGACACTCGACTTGGACAGATGCAACTCGACTCGAGCTGCTAGTCGAGCTATGACACGACAAGTCATGTTGCACGTTTGTTGTATTCTAACCTCCAAGGGCACCCTACACGACTTGAGTTGCAAGTCGTGTTGAGCCTTGCAACTCGAGTAAGCTCAATTTGTGCCCATTTCTTACTCGTCTTCGGTTCTACTTCATTTTAGCTTGTTTTAACCTTCAAAACTCAACAAAACACATTAGTAGCACTGAAATCATGCAAAATACGTAAACCATGCAATTCCACATGAATATATGGTCTTATTCTAATAAAAATAGTGTATTGTGAGATCGAAAAGACGTAAATTTCCACTCTCATCAGGATCCCAACTATTTAATGGAGAATGAAATGGATGGAGAATGGTGGTGTGGTGTAGTCTCCAAAAAAATATGGTGAATGGGAATTGGAATTGGGTGTTCTAAAGATAAGAAGGAGGATATTTATATGTATGGAGGCTCAAAGGGATTAGGGCAACATTTTGGTGTTGGGCTTAAGTGAATAAAATGAGCTTAAGTGGAGAAAATGGGTTTTTTGGTTCAAAAATCGATTCCAGGAGATCAGTTAAAATATATTTCCGTATGATTAATAACCAAGAATTGGTCTTGGCCCAGTGGCTGGTGGCGTGCTCATGCATGCTTGAGGTTGCGAGTTCGCCTCCACAAAAATTATTCTTTTATTTTTAGTTAAAGGGGGCCCTCAGTCTTGGCCCAACATGCGCGGCCCATTACGCGCAGCTCAGTGTGAAGAACTGAACAGGGTGATGTGGCGCGTGTCCTAAAAATTCGTCCGAAGAGTGTAAATTTTTAATTAAAGGGGGTCCTCAGCCTTGGCCAACATGCGCGACCCTTTACCCGCGAGTTCGGGTATCGACGAGCAATACCCTATCAGGTAAGGGTAGGGTAGAACATAATCAGGTATCGGGTAGGATAATACCCGTATCCGTTTAAAATATTAAGGGTAAGGGTAGGGTATGATTTTTATAAAATAGTATCTACCCTTCCCGTTTACCCTCATACATATTTATTTCTTTATGGGTAATACCCTATCGGGCAAGTGTAGGGTAGAGCATAATCGGGTAGCGTAATACCCGTATCTGTTTAACATGTTAAGGGTATGGGTAGGGTATGATTTTTATAAAATACCTATCTACCCTACCCGTTTACCTGCATACATATTTATTTATTTATATTAATCGACACTACACTGTACAACATAATTTAACATCTTAAACTAATAATTCATCTTATTTTTCAGTGGAGATAATACCTTATTTTGTGGAGAAAATACTTTATTTATTTATTATTCCTGCATTGATTTATTGAAATTTAGTGGACAAAATACCTTATTTTGTAATCTGATTCATGATTCTTGTGTGGTTAAGAGTGATGATTTATTTATATGTTGCGCATTTGTATTTATTTGAGGCAGATAAGATAAAGAGAGGTGTCGGTATCATAGGGATAAATGAGAAGAGTGAAGACAACTAGGGTGGTCATTTTAAAATATGTGGATATCCGTTTATCCGCGGATTATCCATTATCCGATTGATATTACCCTTATCCTACCCGATGATACATTTTAAGGTAATAGAGTAGGGTACGAGTGATGGCAGTAGGATATAGGGTAGGGTATGGATTTGGCATACCCGTACCATACCCTGCCCGTTTACACCCCTACGCGTGTCCTAAAAATTCGTCCGAGGAGTATAAAACTCGATCGAAGATCTCGTACAGTGGCTTATGCTCTGAAGAAAACGCTTTCCAGAAAAGTGTTGTCGTAGCCCTCTTCAAATATGTTGTCTTTTCAAAAGCAACCCCTTTTTTCTTGTTTTTGTCTATATCTTTCTTTCACAATGCCCAGAAAAAATGTTGTCGTAACCCTCTTCAAATATCTTGTCTTTTCAGCTGCAACCCCTTTTTATTCTTGTTTTCATCCCAATTTAATTCTCGTTTCATCCATCGCTCTTTCAAGCTCAAAAACACCCATTTTTCTGCAAAATAAACAAAAATACATCTCTTCAAGTAATCAAGCAATTAATGGTATTTTCATTAAAAATCATGCTTAATTATTGAATTAAATCCCAATAAATCCACATAAATTTATGCAATTAAACCCATAATTCTAGGTGAATTTCATACCAATCAGTTAGTGTTAAGGTAATTTAAAATATAATAATAATTTTCAGCCTTACGAGTTAGTTCGATTAGCCTTCGTTTTAAAAGGTTCGTTGTTAAACATGCCCAATTTTCTCAGCCCTAACCCTAATTTTTTATTAATCGAGTTGGGCCCATAATTTTTGGGCTTTTTAATAAGTCTATTTAATACACTGCATCCATTATCGTTTTACACTGTCTTTATTTATTTCACTATAAAATCCATTCTCTTCTACACTTTCAGATTCCATCACCTCACCGCCGTCAACCTTACACATGAGAGGATTTCTCTCTCTTTTTAATTTTCAATTTGGGGATTTAGGATTTGAGGTAAATCTTGTTTTCATCTATTAATCCACATCAAATGTCTTTCTTTAAAAAAAAGGAAAGAAAAAGGCTATATAGGCATGATCGAGTGTGTTATACAGCTAGTAAAAGAACAATATTGTCGAAATTGATAAATTTAATGAACTAATTTTAAAAAACTAAAATAGATGGATCAATTTGAAATTTAAGAAAATTATTGGACAAAAATAATTATTTACCCTATTAATTATTTGATTAATTGAAATAAGAAATACTATTTTTATTTAATAATGATTTGATTTGAACCTTTGAGATTTAACAAAAAAAATAGTTATCTTTGAAGTGTACTGTAAATCGCATTCATCAAACAGTCAAGTGTTGCCCGACCCGCTAACATGTACGATCTATGTCATGTCACCTTCTATATCATCTTAGGTTTATTGCATAAAAATCATGCTCATGTACATTAATTCTAATCCACAATCTTTTTGAGATTTAGCAATTTTAACCAATAAATCAAACAGAAATTGAAACTAAAAAAAGAAGAAATATACAATATTTATAGCGTATAATCGAAAAACAGATGAGACGAAAATACTTCCACCATGATTCATACATGAGACAAAGATGAAGAGATAAATAGAGAGAGTGGGAGGAGGCTAGGGTTACCAGAGAGAAAGAAAGAAAGAAGAATCAGAGTGGCATGAGGAGCTAGGGTTTCAGAGAGAAAAATGGAGGCAGACGAAGCATGAGTTTGGTGACGGATTCTAAAAATAAAAACGGGTTAAAAAGTATATATACTACGGATCATAAAAATTGGTCGGTTCTGTGTACAACCTTACACCCAATTGCATACAATAAATTGCCCTTATCTAATGTTTCAGATTTTAAATTCGATATTAACATATACTTTGTGTCGCAAATTTGTTGGAAGTTTTGATCACAACTATACTCCATATAGACCTATTTCAAGTTGATTTATGACCAAATCTATTAATTTTGGGGAAAAAAATCTACTCGAATACTTTTCCGTGAAATGAGTCGATTCATTGTTAAAATATAATTATTGAGTAATTAAAATATAATATATTAATGTATAATAAGTGATGTATAATTTATCCATAAATGTTAATTATTAATATAATGGAATAATTACTAATAGGTACACACTTTATATTCTAAGATACATTGATTTAAAATAATTACTCTCACATACAAAATATTAAAGTAAATATCAAATATAACCCTAAACTCATACACCTTTGAAGCACAAACCCTAAACCCTCGCCCACCGTCGGACCACCACCGGACCGTCGGACCCCCGCGGGCCGGCCGTCGAAATTCTGCCGGACCGATTTCGCTGATGTCGGACCACCGCCGGCCGGTCGTTGGAGCTCTGCCGGACCGCCGGCCGGCTGCAAGAATTCTGCCGTCGCCGGAGCTTCGCCGGACCATCGCTGAACCACCCCATTTTTTTTGCTAAACACACTTTTTTTTTACTGTACACACTTTTTTACTACACACATTTTTGCTGCACACAACATTTATGTGCAGCACATTGTAGAGATAATATTGAAATATCACTATATATTTTTATTTTTAATAATACTATTTTTATATGTTTGTATTTTATAATAATTAAGGATTTTTTTTACTTAGTAATCCACCTAATATAATTGACTAATTGGGAGGAGGCATAATGGCTCAAGAAGGTATAACTGTAGCCTCAAAATAAAAAATAAGTAATATGATATAATAATTTTTAAGGTTCATCTATAGGCTAAAGTAGTTAGGAAGCGGATTCTTGCATATATATCCAACGTTATTTTTTTTTTATATCCAATTTTTATATATACCCAACTTTTATATAATTAAAACATTTATATGGTGTTTTTTTGAAACACAGATGAAACACCACTTCAAATTAGGAAATCACACCGATTACATCATATTAAAGCGAGAGGAAGACTGAATAATTGGCAATAGAGACATCAATTTTATATCTCTACTTCAATCTAATTTCCATCCCATACATAAGCATATGAAGTTATTCAGTATGGTCAAGTGACTAGATCTAAAACTAAAAGTCAATATTAATTAATTCTATTTGACTAATCTAGCTAGCCATATTAATTTATGTTATATAAAATGAGGTAGCACCTCACCTCCTCTGCCCACCATGAGTGTTGATAGATTAGCTTTGAGTTGTAGCAAGGAGGCATGCCAATTGCCAAACCATTCCATCATCCTAATGCCACTGGGTTGACTAACTTATATACACAAAGAAAGAAAGAAAGAAGCATGGAATATATTGAGGAGCCGCTTGGTTCAAAAAATTCGGGATGATAATGGTAATGCGAGTCATTACGGAGGTAATGATAACGAGAATTAAAGTGATTGAAGGGTAGGGGTATGATCGAGAATTTCGCATTCTCATTACCTCTTCTCAAGCATGAGAAATGAGAATAAGTACTCTTTCATTCCCGTTACCATCCCTTATTACCCCTTACCATGCGACGACCCCTGACATCAATTCTATTACCACTTCACCAACAAACTCACTCACCACTATCTTCTCTATATCCTGCACTACTTCCTTCACTTCTTCCCTTGTGTTTTTCCACCCCAAATCCCACCCTCCTGTCACCTCTTCACTCCACCACAAATCTCTCTCCACCATTCCATGTATGCTATCTACAACACCCCCATCTTTATACTTTCTCAAATACTCTATTCCTTCACTGATCTCTCCCACAACTTCTTGGATATGTTCACTCTTTTGTGTTGTCGACGCCCTCCTGCTCTTACGCTCTAGTATTTCTTTGGCGCACTCTATTATTAGAAGAGAGTCGTTGTCCGCTTCATCACTGCACTGTGGTGTTGGATCACATGCCTCCATGTTGAAGAGATCCTCCACATGATTGAGAAATGACACACTGCTTAGGAGTAGGTGTCGTGTGTTTGTCGCGCTTCTGCTGTCTTTCCGATGCCAACGAGTGCAGCTTTCGTCTTCCACTGCAGTGTCTAAAGGCTCGCTAGGACGACTTGCAGTGTCTCCGGCATCATCTGTAATAAAGATACATATGAGTCATGGATGATAATGATCATTCATTCTTGGAAAATCAAACTTAGCAAATGAAAGGCTTTCATAGAATGGCCCCAAGAGAAGATTTTGGTGGGATCAAGAAACTTACCAGATAAAGAAACACAAGAGGGATTGATCACTTCTTTAGTTGTTTGTTCTGAATTTTGGGATGCTGCAACATTCTTTAATGACCCCTCAATTTTACTTCTAATATTGCTTAGAAAATTGTCATCAACCTGAAAAACTTCCTTGTATATGTTATGCTACTATCCTTTGTCAATGAAAACAGAAAGATTTAAAAAAAATTGACAGAAAAAGATGAACTCACTAGAGCTGTAGAGGGCTTGCTCTTCTGCCTTGCTTTTCCCAAATTCTTTTTTGAAACATTGGATTTAAGAAATGTTTGTTTTATGGTTTCTTTTCTATCTGCAAACTTAACTTGTCTCTTCAAGACATTGGATGATTCTCTCTCTTTCTTCAATGTGCAAACTTTTTCTACTTGATCTTGAGTTGTTCTATGCTTAGCATCTTTTGTTCCTCCTCTTTTTCTAGTACTATTAAGACCTAACTTTTGTCTGTCCTCAATCTTACAAACAACTGTTTCTTTCTTCTGCACACTTGGAACCAGAGGCTTCGTCTTCTTTGAAGACTCTTTGACACGAGTATCCACCGCGGGTTTCTTGGCCCGAATCCTTCCTGATGAATGCTCATCTTTCTTGTTCAAAATGTTGATATGTTTTTTCTCTTCATTGATTGAGTAAGGCTTCATGATGACAATAGGAGGATCACTTCTTCTAGTCTGCATTGCCTCAATCACTTCTTCAAGTGTTCTTCCTTCTCTCACTTCAATCTTCTTACACTTCTGCCTAGGCAAATCAATGTCAAGAAAACAACTCCTCTGTTTTGAAACCACCTCCTTCTCCTTCTCCTTTTCCATCTGCTCAAAGATAACAGAGTTGGCTACTTCCATTGGCACTTCCCCTAACCCCATAAGCCTGGCTATCAAGTTGGGACCTTTCGGCCTCTCCAACCGAACGCTAGACGAGGAACAGCTCGAACTAGACGAGGCGAAATCCGAGCCCTTCACCCTTATATTCTGCCTAGCAAAGCTTTCCTTGATCACATCCCTCAACTCATCATAACAGTCCCTTGAACCCCTCCTCTCCTCACTCCCTTCTAGGCCGCCCCAAGGCGTCTCATTCTCCCATCTCGAAGCTTGCTGCAACTTACTGAGCATGAGCAGAGAGTGCTGCAGATGCAGAGCACCCTGCAGTAGATCCTTTGCAATGTTCTTGGATTTGTGATCGGTGATTGGTCGATTGGAGAGGGAATCAGCTACCTCGGAGAGCTTGTCTACTCCTTTTGATACCTCCATGATCTGAAAGGATTGTAACTCCTGATCAGTTGACTTCCTGTGTTCTTCACTGCTACTACACTTGTGGTTTGAATGTGTAGTCTTCTTCTGGTTTTGTTTCTTTCTGATTGTCTTGCATTCTGCCACGCCTTTGGGATCGTCACATGTGACGAAAGATCTGTCAACGACGGATCTCAGGCTCTCCTGAGGCATATTCTTGAATTGGTGTGAACAAGTCAGAGTGATCTCACAGCCGAAAGCACCTCTTCATAGTCATCTGATGAGAGAGAAACTGAAGAGAGAGGGAGAAGGTGCCGGCCGCAGGAGCAGATTCTGCATCATTTTGACATATTCAAACGATGTCATGAATATGACAGAGGAGGGGGGTGGGTGGGGGTGGGGGAAAGTGGGGAAGAGAGAGAGAGGGGTATTAATACCTGGTTATGTAGTGTAGAGTGGAGGTAAGAATTAATGGCGAGGGATCAAGCCATGAAAAAGGGGTGTAAGAAGAGATGAGGTTAGAAGGTGGCATATGATGAGAAGGAAAAGGAGTTCAGAATGAAGGGGGAGATGAAGAAGCTACAGAAAGAAAATAAGTATAATGGATAAAAACAACTGATCAACCAGTTTCAGTTAAAACTCACCGGCATTTTAGCTACTCGCCTTTTAATGAGTCCTCAGATCCACGCTAACACAATTCATACCAATTTATATTCACATTCCTTCAAACATATATAGTTTGGTTATCTCATTACATTTTGATGTTTTACCGTTGAATGATTAATAAGTATGATATTGTGATTTACTTCCTCATACATATGTCACATATCTAACGTGTGTAATATGAGATGTAATACTAAGTATAACAAAACATCCAAGATCTATACCCGTATACACGTACAACAAAATATTATTACGCTTTACTAATAAGGGCAATCCGCAAATATTATTACATTTCTCTTTCAATTAGATGAAACTCACATAAATCAATTATTATATCTTCATGAACCTACACAAAACTAATATAACTATCTACTTATATAGTAAAATATTATATCTCTCAACTCACAACTATACGTTAAAATATTATACTTCATTCGTCTCATTTCAATATTTACATATTTCAATTTGGACATTTTATTTCAATCTATATATTTCCTTTTTTTTAATATAAAACTCACACAGGACAATTACTCCCTCTGTCCCAAAAAAATGCAAACAATCACCCTATGATGATCCCTTCATCCCAAAAAAAAAATCAAACAAACGAAGGGAGTAATATATTTCACCATATGAATTCACACACAATTCTAATACAACTATCCCAATTTCTCATTCCATTATATTAAAGCTAAAAGATAAAAAAAATAATACTAACCTAAAAAGTTGTCCACTATGTACATTAATATGGAAGAAATAGTCCTAGGTATATAGATTGATTCTATAGTTTCACTTTAGTTTCATGAAGTTAAATAAATAAATAAAAAAAGAGAAAAGGTTTTTTTGAAAGGAATTATATTCTCCTATGTATATTATAATTACAACATACAAGTGTACGAAAGACTTTGCCATTTAATATTATACAAAATACATTATAAATAAATGCACATTATTTCTACATAAAACATATTTATAAAATGATAAGATTTGCTCGAACTCAAATGGTTAAATGATTTCTATAGTTATAAATCATCAAGATTTGCTCAATTACAAAATGGTTAATGATTTTTTATAAACCATCAAGATTTGCTCAAATACAAATGGTTTAAGTTATTTTCTATTTTAATAAAACAAAAAATATAAGATGTTATGAAGGGATGATATGAAGTAGTACAGACATTGATGATATGAAGTAGTACAGACATTAACTTCTTAGCTACATCAAGAATGGACAAACTGCAACAATAACAAACACTCAACAAACAATAAATAGCATGAGTTCACTTATTTTTTTTATAAAAGGCATATCAATTAGACACGCCTTTACCTAAAGCATTAAACCTTTTTGCTCATATTTGCATAACTTTTGTACTATTTTCTTTCTCAAAATTTCAAGATTATTATTTTTTAATAATTTCACTTGTGCTCATTAAATCTCCACCCATTGCAGAATTCGAATTCTCTATTTTATATTATATTGCTATTTTCATAGCGTGAAAAATTATGTCATATAATAAATTTGAAATATAGGAATTTTTAAAATTATGAATAAATGAGTTTTTTAGGTGTGAAGAGTATTATGAGATCGGATAAATATAGAAAAAATATAGGAAGGGTAAAGGATAATTTGAAACGAGGGAGTATCAAATATACTTCTATATATTCCCTCCGTACCAAGCAAAAATGACCGTTTATTTTTTTCATATAGATTAAGGAGTATTATTATTTATGTGTATTGAGTAGTTGTATAAGAGAGATGTGATAAGTAGTGGTGCGCCCATTCTACTAAAATGAAAAAATGTGGACATTTGAATGAGACTCCCAATATAGTAAAATGAGGAACTTTTGGCGGGACGGAGGAAGTAGTATGTTAATTATGTGGGGAGAGGATGATTTAATATTTTTTAAATATTATTATTTTATTAATTTTAATATATAATTTTTGTATTTTTCTTTTCAATTTTTTATTAATTAAATTTTTTTATTTATAAATTTTAAATTTATTCATAGAAAATATTTCAAGTGGAGATATCCTCTTGTGAAATGGGTATATGTGAAACGAATTGTGAGATATGTCGATCATTTGTTAAAGAATAGTTGTTACTTATATATATATAAAATATGTTTATTGGTAGTTAAAGTATATTTGTAGTGAGTCATGTATGTGAGTAATAAATTCGAGTTAAATAATTCATTCGATTGATGTGAGTAATGTGTGTGAGTAATATATTCGAATTAAATAATGTATTCGAATAATTAATTGGAGTTAAATAACATATTCGAGTAATAAATTTGAGTTAAATAATGTAGTATTCGAGTAATGAATTCAAGTTAAATAATGTATTCCGAGTAATGTGAGTGGGTGATGTGAGTAATAAATTCGAGTTAAATAATGTATTCGATTAATGTGAGTGAGTGATGTGAGTAATAAATTCGAGTTAAATAATGTATTCGGGTAATAAATTCGAGTTAAATAATGTATTCGAGTAATGATCAATCATGTTTTTAATGATCAATCATTATATTTTAGAAATACATACTTCAACAAAAAATTAAACATATTTTATGCTCCCTACGTCACATTAAAACGTAATCGCGCTTCCTTTGTATTACTCCCTCCGTCCTACACTTATATTCATAGTTTTCGTTTTCGTCCGTCCCACACTTATCTACACCACCCAAAAAAGAAAATTTCACATTAACCAACAACCTCAAAAGTTATTTTAATTTCAAAAATATCACTCACATCTAACACACATAACAAACTTTATAATTTATTTATTACCTAAAAATATCACAATCCCCCTAAAAAGTCAATAAATTTAGTCAAAAAGCAATTTTTTTTAAACTCCGTATCTACAGTGTCGGCGAACATAAGTCCAGAACGGAGAGAGTACAAAGGAAGCTCGTACGTTTTAATGAGACGGAGGGAGTATGCTGTATTTATAATAAATATTATACTTTAATATGTCTTACAAATTGTCTTACATGACCAAAGTTTCACTTTTTCATATACTCCCTCCGTCCCGCACCAAGAGTCTATTTTTTCCATTTTGGTCGTCCCACCCAAAGGGTTCTCTTTCCTTTTTTATACACATGAGTCACATACTCACTCACTAATACAATTAAAATATGTGGCACACACTCCCACTAATACAACTACCCACTACACATTAAATAATATATATATATATATATATATATATATATATATATATATATATATATATTTTCCTCCATCCGTTCGAAAGAGGGTATTTTTTTATTTTGGTCGTCTGTTGGTCATTTCTTTTTTTACACACATGAGACCCACACACCCCACTAATATAATTAAAATATGGGGTCCAGACTCCCACTAATACAACTACCCATTACATATTAAATAATAATACTACTTAATCCACGTATATAAAAATAAAGAGCCTCCTCGGCGTACGGTGGGAGTATGTATATAGCATATGAATTGAATATAAATATAATTGGATCTAAATAAATATTTTATTAAAAACCGTGTCCGATCCAGAATCTTTGATTCTGCTAGGTTGGTAGGAATTCTAAAATTTAAATCCTCATTCAGCCACATTAATTTCAAGTGTCCCTCCCTCTCTAGACATAATTATAACAATATAGCCTATATACGACTTACTATTTCAGGACATCTTTTTATCATCATCAGGAAATATGGAAAAATTTTGGAACAAATTCCAGCAGTCAACTCTTTATGACTGGAATGCGATGTGGGTAACCACTGAACTGAATTATAAAAAATCGAAATAACTGAAATTTTATAGTTTGTGATTGAAACCGAAACGAAATAAAGTAAAATCAAATATTATCAGTTAGATTTTGGTTTTTAACTAAATTACCAAATTTTTAATTATTTTATAAACTTATATAAGACATTTTGATTACACATGAATTTTATGAGCAGTATAATAACACTAATTGTACGCAGTGAACTGAGCCATATTTCTAAATTTTTTTATTACATGAATTTTGTTATGAGTATTATATCTCTTATGCCTAATAGGTCCAAAGTCCAATAACTTCTAAAATACTTGAAGAAGGAGGCCCAACCCTCTAGCGGCCCAAGCCGAGAATAAGTATTGAAAGGACAGCCAAGGCAGCCCAAGGGGATCGCTACTGCCCAAAGGCTCAGTCGAGGAAAGAGCAAAGAAGGAACCCATTAAAGGGACCGATGCCCGAAACACCCTCCCCCGGCAGGGAACATCGGCAACATTCCTTTCCTGCTCGAGAGCTCGGACGAGCATCACAACATCGGGAGTCAACCAGTCCGAGAATCAGATGAATAACAGGAACGGAGGAACCAAGCGCAGACACCATCAGGGAGACCGACAAGTGCAGCAGGCTAGAAGACAAGGCTAACGGGAAAATGGGATATCTTGGACAACAATACTAACTAGAAGACATCAAGTGACTGGCACGTCCTCCCTTAACTACCAATGGGAAGCCAGCAAAGGACAGGGCGGTCTGCGAAACCCTGCAAAAGCAACCCGCCACATCCAGACTCCTCCCCAGGCTGGTCGGCGTACCAGACAACTTCATTAAAGACGGCTTGTCTTCATCCAAGTTGTCACGCCCCGACCCCAGACAGAACGCGACAACCGCCACGTTAACCATAAATTTCGCAGAATGGGTGCACTCCACTCCACAAAGTTTATAGAAAACGTAAGGCTTGCTATCAAGTACCTGTAGAGCTGAACAACTGATAACAACGGGTACAACCCGAGGACATCATCTCAAAAAGTATCAACAAGGATTTACAAAGGTACAAAATACAATGGTGTAACTTAGTTTAAAGAAAATATACATGAACGATATAACATCGCGAAGGTACAAAAAGAACGTCAAGGGGGTCACCAAATATAAACTATACAATCTCGCCAATGAATCCGTCAATTTACATAAAAGAGAAAGTACCCAAAACACGGATTGGATGACGAGCAAACGATAGGAAAACCTCCAACCAAAACGATGTCAACAGCCTGAAAAGGAAAGAATGATGGGGGGTGAGCAAAACCACTAGCTCAGTGAGGTGATAAGCCGGTCACCCCGACCCTTATACGAAGCATGTATTCCACTTGCGGTTCATAACATAAAATCCCACATTTCGTCCCACAATAACTATTTCTCACTCAGTATACATATTAATGAAAATAAAAACCTTAGTGCACATTTACGAATAACACAATTAGTTCCAACATGTTATCACATAAAAGACGCGTGAGTTGTCAATATCCTCCTCGAACTGAGCTCTCCGTCGAGAGACAGTCCAAGCCCGTCACCGTTACTCTAGATAAAATGCACATTAATATTCTTTCTCAACACGCCAAGTGCTAAAGTTCACAATTCAATATCGACGTGAATACTTGAAATGATCAAACATATAAACATATATGACATGCATGTCCCACACCGGTGACGTTGACTGAGTCTATAATAGACTAATCCATCTAACGATCACCCTCCAGAGTATCAGTATTTGGCAAATGGACAGGTGCCCCGTTAGATCTAACTCACCCGGGTTTGCCAATCCCGGGCAACTTGGTTGTCACTCTAACTCACCCGAACCGCGACAATTCGGGCTACTTAACCAATGTCGCTCCAACTCACCCGAACCGTGACCAATTCGGGCTACTTAACCTTGGTACCAGGCATACATATGCATGTGCATCATAAGATGAATAACGACTCAAGTTAGAGTCTTAATTGGCACACAAGAATAACCAGAAATCAATAATACTCATAAAATGGCTAACATGACTCTAACCAGAGCAATCGAGTCAATCAGACTCTTTACCACATAACACAATACCAAATAATTTTCTTATCAATTAACTAAAACTAAAATAAATGCACATTTATCGAGGGTCCACACTTCCCACAAGAGAAGGCGTTCCCAAATTATCAACTCACAAGGAAGTGATTAACTCTCTCCGGAATCTGAAGTCGGTCCCTTGCCCTTCGTCGATGGTTCTTTACCTAGAAAGGAGATGAGCAATTAATGACAAATTAAATATAACTAACTATTAGCGTTAACATCCCTTTCATTGCTAAAAACAAATCCTAATCGAGTTCGAACGAGTCGATATTAAATAAAAATGGCATGTAACTCCTTAACATCAGTTCCCAATCCCATATAACCGTTTCAATACATTAACTAAACGAAACGATAAAAAAATAAGTTTGAATTCGACATAAAATTTCTGAAATTTTCCAGCTAGCGGCAGTTTACGAGAAAAATCATAACTAATTGTAGAATAATCGGATTGAGGCGTTTCAAGTGGTTACGGAAAGCTAACGAGTTCAGCTACGTACAGAAATTAAGTTTGCAAAGTTTCGATGGCAATAGCTATATCAAAATCAGTTCGAACAGTCTGCAAATTACCCACATACCAAAAAGAAAAACCCCACAAAATTACAAAATCATGGAAGAAGGAAGCTTAATTCACACACCACTTACCTCAAAACAACATAGAAACCACCTAGGATGAGGGTTGTAAGGGAGAATTTGATCAACAAGGGTTTCTCCTCTTCACTCTCTTCTTTCCCCTCTTTTGCTTTTCTTCTCCCGTTCTTCTCTTTTTTTTTTTTTTAACTTTAGCCTTACTAATTATATATCAGGCCATTTAAGTGGGCTGAAACTTTGGGCTACAAAATAAATAAATAAATAAGTTTGGATTTTCTAAAAAAATCTAGTTGGGCTTAATTGGGCTGGCCTTTTGGGCTATAAAAATAAATAAATAGGTTTTGGGCTTTCTAAAAAAAATCTAGTTGGGCTTAATTGGGCTTGTCTTTTGGGCTATAAAAATAAATAAATAGGTTTTGGGCTTTCTAAAAAAAATCTAGTTGAACTAAGATATTATAAAGTCATCCAAGTGGTGCAAGACGATTGGTTCCGGGTAAGAGTTTGCAGATAGTATAAATAGCGTCTCTCGTAAGAGAGAGGCAGATTACTCGGGCTCACTTTAGACATTACACTTGTAAGAGAAGGGTTTATGTGAGTGTTGTTCTAAGGGAGAGTAATAAAATTGACTAAGTTCTTAGGTGGGAATTGAGTCTTCTATTGGTTTTGATCCCCTTGTTTATAGTTTTACTATATTTGGTTGTGTTCGTTCTTGATTTCGTTACTAAATATCTTTATCTCTTAAATAATAATTAACGAGCTAAAAACACGCATCAACATCTGGCGCCGTCTGTGGGAAACGCTACGATTAGCCACCCATATTCTATTTCTTCTTAAATTCTTTGTTTGATTCCATGAGAAAAATCTTTGGGTTTTTATTCTGTATTCGAAAATCTAGATGGGAGGTGAATGATTCACAACCTATGGAAATGAAGAGAGGGAAGAGTGTTCTAGAGCCCAGAGGAATGTGACAAGGAGTAAAAATAATATCCAAATTAGCGCACCAGTCATGGAGATATCAACTCCGGCGAGGTCTATTCATGTCCCAAACTTGGGCGACCCTCAAAAAACGAAAGAGATGACTGAAAAGATTAGAAGGGTGATTGTTGAGTACGCCGCAGAAGCTCTCCCAGTTCGACCGACTAGGTTGAGCTTTAGCGGCCCTCACAGGGGAAGTCATGGTGATCTGCGAGAGGATCTCGAGAGGAGAAAGGAGGCCAGGAAAGAACACAGTGGAGGAGATGCAAGAGAAACTATCAACTTCATATGGATGAGGAACGTCGGAGAAAGAGAGAGTGTAAATGAAACCTCGGCAGAAGGAAGGCGCAGAGAATACCTTCGCCGATAAAAAATGGGAGCTCAAAGACAACTGCAATCGGGAATGAACCAAGAGACGAGGAATCCTCCACCCCCGGAAGCATCCGTAGGAAATTATGCTCAAAGGCAACCACGGCCTGGACGGATTCAAGAGGCGAGAAACCCTCCACCGAGGGAAAGGCCGAGAGCAGAAGGGTCTCGCCAGCTTCACTCATAAAATCAAAGGAGAGGTCGACCATCAACTAGGGAAGTGTCGGCAGGAGACGAAGCTCCACAAAGAACCCCATCTGTTTCTCAAAGGAGACATAACAGATGCAGAAGACCAAGGAACCAAAGATCCTACTCATCTTCAGCACCATACTCACAGGAGAGCCGAGATCCTTCGCGGGAAGATCTGCCCACGACGGAGCTATCTTTATCACAGAACAGGAGGAATGAAAGACTCGCCTCACGAAGAGGGACGAGACAAAGGGAGGCCCAGACAAAGATGTGGTCGAAGAACAAAGAGGTATTTCCGAAGGCCCCAACCAGAGATCTGCAAGCCCTGATAAACGAAGAGGTCAAAAAGCACTTCGCAGATCTGGAAAGGAAGATGTCTGGAACAGGAGGAGTCCTCCAATCATCAGTGGCCCCCTCACCCTTAACGGCGGAAATAAGCAATGCCCCTTGGCAACAAGGAATCAAGTTTCCCTTCAGCTTGATTTTTGATTGTGATTACGATCCTTATTCCTATATTGAAAAATACCAGATGTGGATGAGGGCTCAAGGTGCAAACGAGATCACGTTATGTAGGATGTTCCCGCTGACCCTGGGAAACAAGGCCCACCCTTGGTTTTGAGAAGGTCCCATCAGCCTCTATCAAGAGCTGGGAGGAGCTGATGGAGGTCTTCCTAATGCAATACTTGTATCTTGGGGCACCGAAGGAACCAAAGCACAAACTGGCTAACATCCGCCAAGGTTCGACATAAAGCTTGCGAGATTTTCTGAAAAGGTTCAACAAGCAGAGGTTAATGGGGGAAGTCATGGGGGACGAAGCTTGCCTCATCACAGTGATAGGAGCACTTCACCTAGAGACTAGCTTATGGAAAGTGGTACAACTTAAACCGCCCACATCCTATGCGGCCTCATGGTCATGGCAAACAAATACATCCAAGCGGAGGGTATTTCCAAGATAGCAAAAAAGGCAAGCAACCAAAACACTTTGGCAGAAACGAGCAAGAAGAGGGCCAGCGTAGGAGGAACAAAGGAATACAAAACACCCGCCACCTTCAAACCTTTCACTGAAGATACCTATGTACAACAGATGTACGAGGAGCTAAAGTCGGGAACCAACTTGAATATTGCCAAAGTCTTCTACTATGTTAAGGATCAACATGTTCTTCGGACGCCAAGGCTAGTTCTACGGACCTCTGAGTTCACCAACCCTCGGAAGTACTGCATGTACAATCAGACGCACGGGCACAACACCGACCAATGCAGAGATTTAATCACAGAATTGTGGAAGTTGTTTAAGGAGGTGAAGCTAAGAGGAATGTTGCAGGCTCCGAGGCCGAGGGTGTATAGGAGAGACGCTAATCTTTCTCCTCCTTCGAGTTGATAGAGATCCCCGAATAGAGGACAGAATAGAGAAGCGATACCTCTATCCCCTCCACCTCTAGGACGACCACAGTATTCGACAGGATCGGGTGACAAGCCACGAGGGGAGACAGACCCGGAGAGATACACATGATGGAGCCGATAAAGAAAATCCCTTTTATTGGAACCTCCCAAGCGCTGACCACCGCATCAAAAAGGAAGAGAAAGACAGAGCTAAAAGATTTGGATCAACAAATCCCTCAAGTATGGTCGTTAGCCACGCCGACACAGGGGGTAACGGAAGCCGAATTCGTCTTCATGGAAGCGGACTTCTATGTGGTAAGTACCCCTCATTCTGACCCTTTAGTCATTTTGCCTATGCTATTAGGAGTCAAAATTTATAGGTGTTTGGTAGATATCGAGGCGTATGCTAATATAATCTTTAAGGAAGTATTTGAAAATCTGGGGGTAGAGCGTCATCACAAGGTGAGTTCTTGTAATGATGAGATCAAAGGGTTCAGTAACATATAGACTAGGCCAACTATGGAGGTTGATTTATCATTTTAGTTAGAAGGTTCGGATGGGAAGACCCGGATGCAAAAATAGTCGACATTCAAAGTTGTAGACCAAGCCTCTACTTACAACTATATACTGGGGCACCTATTAATCCACACTTCGGAGCTATTCCATCCACCCTTCATCAATTCCTCAAGTTTGTCACGGCAGACGACAGGGTAGCGACGGTAATAGGAAGTCAAAAAAAGGTGAGAGAGTGTTCGTTTGTAGAAAAGGTGGGAGGTTTGAGTTATCACGACATGGATTACGAAATGTTAAAATTTGAAGATATCATGGAAGAATGGAAGAGCCCTTAAGTATGGACGTGAACCAAAGAACTTCTAGAAGGGAAACAAGAGGAGAACAACCCTAACGTGATCGCGGTAATAAGCGGAGGAAAAGAAGAAGAGGAACAAGGGAATAACATGCCCGTCGCAATAACCGAAGCGCATCCAGATCCAATTGTTCAGGAAATGGAAAAGAGGAGACAACGGGAAGGGAACCTAGACGAAAGCAGGTGACACTTGATGAGGACCCGAGGACTAAACTAAGGGAAAAAGCCTCGGCGGCATAAAAAACAGAAGTGGTACAGCTGGATCCGGAAAACGTTAACATCAAAGTCAAGATTGGGACAGAATGGGAAAGCAAATTCAAGAAAGAGCTAATCTAGTTACTGAAAGAGAATCCAAATGAAACACCTGGAGTGCGCCCAAAGTACGCTTGTCATAGGTTGAACATCGATCCCAGTATCCCACCATTCCACTAGAAAAAAAGGAAATTTAGCCCAGAGAAGAATACGGGAATGGAGTTACAAGTGCATAAGCTGTTGGCAAGCAGAAGAATCAGCGAATGCAAATACCCAATCAGGGTACACAATCCGGTGATGATAAAAATGAAAGAATGATCTTGGAGATTGTGCATCGATTTTACCGATCTAAACAAGGCGTGCCCGAATGATAGTTACCCCCTCTCATCAATCGACCAGATGGTCGATGCCACGCAGAACATGAAATCATGAGCTTCATGGATGTATTTTCGGGGTACCATAAGATCCCAATGCACCCGGATGATAAGGCAAATATGACTTTTTCTGCAGAAATAGATTTTACGAATGGAACAACATGCCATTTGGTCTAAGGAATGTGGGGGCTACATATCAAAGATTGATTAACAAAATGTTCAAAAGAGAGATCGGGAAGATCGTGGAGGTCTATATGGACGATACTGTAGTGAAAGCATGAAAAGGACATATTATTTCGTCCATCTAAAAAGGGTTTTCGGAATCTTCCGACACTATAGAATGAAGCTAAACCCGAAGAAATATACATTCGGGGTGAGCAAGGGAAGCTTCCTCGGATACTTGGTCAGCTCAAGGGAGATCGAGATGAACCCAAAAAAGGTCGAGGCGATCCTAAGGATGGACCCATCGAGGCACGTGAAAGAGGTTCAGAACCTGACGGGCAGGTTGGTTGCCATAAGTAGGTTCATGTCGAAAGCATCAGATAAATGTAAGTCTTTCTTCGACGTAATAAAAAAAGCTAAGTTTGAATGGACGGAAGAGTACGGGAAAGCTTTGACGAGATCAAAAAGGAACTGTCAGATCCCAGGATTCTCTCTAAACCTTCACCGGGCGAGACACTATAGCTATACCTAGCAGTCTCTGAAACGGCGATCAGTTCAGTGTTGGTCAAAATAGAGGAGAAGAATCAGAAGCCTGTATACTTTGTAAGTCAGTCCTTGAGGGATGCAAAGCTTATATATCTGGTAATGGAAAATATGGCATATGCTCTCGTTATGAGCTCGAGGAAGCTGAGACCATACTTTTTGGAATACACCATTGAGGTACTGATGACATTTCCTTTGAGGCAAGTACTCCAAAGGCCAGACGCGGCAAAGAGACTATTAAAATGGTCCATTGAATTGAGACAGTTCGAAATAGCGTATTTGTCGAGGAATGCAGTCAAAGGGCAAGTCATGGCAGACTTCATAGTGGAACTAACCTTTCCTATACCAACCGATGAGAAAAAAGAAAACCTTGGGTCATGCACGTGGACGGTTCGGCGACGACAGTAGCATCGGGAGCCAGAATCATCATACGAACCCCATCCGGGGAAACCTTCTCGACCGCGATCAGGTTCGGCTTCTTGGCCACCAATAATGAGGCAGAGTACGAGGCCCTACTGAATGGTCTAAGAATGGCACTGGCAATGGGAGCAGGTGAACTGATGATATACAACGACTCACAGTTGGTGGTGAACCACATGAAAGGGGAGTAAAAGGCCAAGGATGAACACAAGATCCATTATAGAGGATTGGCTGTAGGCTTACTGCAGAAATTCAAACATGTGTTTTTAGAATGCATCGACAGAAAAGATAATATGGGAGCCGACGCGTTGGCTAAGCTAGCTACAGTGTCGAACGCTGAGGACCTAAATAACATCAATATCGTGAGGTAGGAGAACCCGTCAGACACTACAGTGTGGGTCCTGAATGAACAACTAACAGAAAAGTCGTGAATGATCCCAATCAGGGCATATCTGGAATAAGGAAGGGTACCCACGGATAAGGACAAGGCTCGGCAAATCAGGCTTCGATCGGCGAGATACGTCTTAATAGAAGGAAAGTTGTATAACAGAGGATATTCATCACCGCTCCTGAAATGCCTAACTCCTGATAAAGCGAGCTATGTACTAGTAGAGATACATGAAGGTATATGCTGGAATCATACTGGTGGGATCGTTCTAGCACACAAAGTGGTCAGACAAGGATACTTCTGGCCAACGCTAAAAAAGGACGCCACTCAATACGCAAGAGCATGCACAACTTGTCAAAGATTGGCCCCAATAGTTAGAGCACCTTCGGAAAAACTCACTTAATTGTTCAGCCCATGGCCCTTCGCGAAATGGTGGATTGATTTAATCAGACCGCTGCCTACCGGGAAAGGGGGAAAAAATTCACTATCGTGGCAGTAGATTATTTCATGAAGTGGGCTGAGACAGAACCCCTCTCGACATAGATAGCCCTTTCCTCTACTGAACCAGGGCGCGAAATACGCTGCTCCAGGGCTCAGATATGAGCTTCGGCTTCAGCTAATCTAGCTCGAGCTTCGGCAGCTTCAACTCTCGCAGCATCCCAAACAATTTTAGCTTCGGTTAAACTTACCTCTATGGACTCGAGAGTAGCCCTCCTACCTCAACCTCAAAATCTGAAACCTCCAATCGCTCTTTTTGGTGTGCAACGAGAGAAGTTAGCCCGACATTCTCTATCTCCAAGGCATTCAATCTTTCCTCGAAACTGGCGGAAGATCTCTCAGAACGATCAACAAGCCTACTGGCAAACAAGCGATATTAATCCATAATTCGCAGAGAGGAGAAAAAGGAAGCAACAGCAGCCTCGGCCATCACGGACAAACCAGAAGAGTCCTGGGAAAGAGAACCAGGAACAATAACCGAGGAAACCTAGTGAGTAACACAATGAGAAGTACCTTCGACAAAGCCCCGGGCCCCTAGCTCCTGTAGCTCGAATAAATTAGGTTCATCATCTTCCTTAACTATATTCTTCCCGCGAGCACGAGCCCTCTCCACGGCCAGCCTCTCGGCTTCGGTATCAATATCGATAGGACCAGTAGTTGCGGCAGCAGTTGCAGGGTTCGAATTATGAAGAGGAATTATCGGGACGGCCTGAGGACCAGAAGGAGCAGAAGTAGCATCAATCACTTTCTCAGAAATAGCCATGGGAGCAGACCTCGCCCTAGGCCCAACCATCATATCATAGTCCTTGGCCTCAGAATCACTACCCACCTCAATGTCGGGAGCTTCCACTAGCTCGACATACCCCTCAGGTTTCTCTTTTGGATCCTCTTCGGGATTTTCTTTGGGATCCTCGTCGAGATCTTCTTCTGGATCTTCTTTCAGATCCTCATCGGGATTTCCTTCACCTTCGAACTCAGTGATGGGAGGATATGCAAAAGGACACCACTAATGAGAATGCAATGAGCATGGGAGGAATAAGGAAGCACGAGCTGAGGTAATCAACCCTCTTAACTGGTCAGTAAGAAGGTCAAACTTACCAATGGATAGGGATTGGCGAGGTACTAAGCTGATCCCAATTGGCTAGAAAGGCTTACCCTGCTCATAAACACCTCTCCATCGCTTTTCGAGCAAGGAGGCAGAGGTAGATCCTGAGCCAGCGACAGAAGAAAAACCAGGAGGGGTAACAAGAGAGAGTCGCAACCGGTCACGAGGAGGAGACAAAGGGGGCAAAACCCTATTTTCAGTAAGCTGCACAACCAAAAGATCTTCCTCAAGTTTCAAATCTTCAGACCCTACAGACAAGTCAACCATTTCCTCATCTTCGTCATGGGAAGAAGAACGAGCAGAATAGTCAGAGTCTGCTTTCTCATCAGAAAATTAGTATACGTACTTGTACGGAGTTAGTGATAAGCCAGCCACGGAAGCGGTAGGTCCTAACGGAGACAGGACACCTTGGAGCTCACCTATAGAACAAGAAGGAGAGGTCAAGCACAAAATAAAAGGAACTAGAATAAACAAAGGAAACACCCCAAAGGATCAGAGAAGGAAGTACCAACTATCGCGCTACGATCGAGAGTGAACAACCCAGCCGAGACCAAGACTGGCTCTGAAAGTAATGGAGAGACATGGTAAGTGTTCTCCCCACGAGATAAGATCTCATAAACGCGATGAAAACCATCACTTAACCGTTTGAGAGGACGACGAGGGGGACATGCACAACATATTAAGAGAATGTTAGGAATCGCATGAAGCAATCCAAAGCTCAGAAAATGGGAAAGGTCATACATTTGTCCAACGGAAGGAACCGGGTAGGAAAAGTCACCGAGACACTATTTACACGAACACAATAATCGCCACCCAGCCAAAACTAGTCCTGCTCCCAACTTCTACCGATAACATCGAAAGCGCCTACGAAATGATGGTTGTTGGGAGGAAGCAAATGGTAGAAGCCACCGGAACGACCAGACAGAGCATAAAAAAAGGAATTCTAGTTCGCAAGTGTCTCGAATGGTATGACCTAGCACATGAAACATCGACATAGTGGATATCAAGCATAACCAAAAGGAGGGCAATAGCTGACCTATGGTCATGTCCCACCTCTGTAACAACAAACCGATAACAGGAGGGAGTGGGAGATACAGACCGGTAAGAAAGAGAGAATATTAAAAAATAATACAACCTGGAAGGGGATCAGAAATGGGAACACCATCAAAGGGAAGCTCATAGGTAACATTGGGATTACCATATAACCGATGAAGCTCTTCCAAATGCCCCGGGGGTAACCTGGAGGGCGGCACTTAGTCGAGCCATTGCGCCATCCCTCGAAGAGTGGCCCCAAATTGCTGATATCCCATCGAACGAGAAGATAATCTCCCACATTCAAAGGCAGTATGGTGCCTAACTCTGCATCGATGAGCATCGATGCACTGCCAACACTCGCAGCCAGCACAATGGGGACCTGCTGCTAATCCCTCAAGTTGGGATGTGGTATCCTAGGAAGGTGATTTGAACTACGGAAGCCGAGTCGCAAGGGAGTACCGGCGACATGTCGGAAGTGTTCACCTCCTGAGCATTAGGCAGATGAAGAGTGCCTTCACCAGACATCTTTTATCAACCAGAGACACAAGAACTAGGTTTTGTGAGAGGAAAGACAAGGAAAATTCTAAAAATCGCAAGAATATTGGGGGATGCAGTTAAAAGAAAGTGCAAGGAGATACGCGATAGATATAAAAGATTTGAATTTTGAAAAACCAAAATGGAAATTGTCTGACAAAGCAGGAGGGTAGCACGTATCATCATTGGAAATAATGGACCAAAAACGACTAAAATCCGACAGCTGGGATACAGAGGCTTTACAACTTCCAAGGAGGATGGAAGATCCAGATTGACCCACGTTGCGCCTGACTAAAGACGTGATAACCCATGATAGAAAAACTGCAGTTATTCTCTAAATTAAAGGTAAATCACCAGAATACCCTTGCGAGATTCACTAATAATGAAGAAAAATACTTCATGAATAAATAGTGGATTACAATGGAGGCGGGAGTCACCGAAAGTCCTATTACCCGATAAAATAGAAGAAATACAAAGAAGATTCAGAATAAACTCCTATAAGAAAGATACATTGGATTTAACACTAGGGGCTTGGAAATACTCTATCAATCAGCTAAAGAGGGTTTCAGAATCAACTGCATCTGTAGACTTTGGGACCTCACCTCTGGGCGGCACATCTTTGGAGATACCTAAAGGGACCTCGGAGGTCGCCGCCCCCAATGAAATATCAACTTCCCTAGTACTACCCAAAGGGAGATTGGCCTCTGGGATTGAAGGAATTGAGAGAACCATAGCAGTCTCGGAAGGTAGTGATTCGGAGGCCTCGACGGTTGATGAGTGATATTTTTACCTAGATTTTAGTGCCTTTTATATCCGTTTTCATATTATTTTATCCGTATTTATGTTTTATTTGATTGTGTTTTATATTTTTATTAAAATGTGTGTGAATGAGCTTAAACCTATGATTTCACTCAATTCGGAGTTGAAACGAGGGAGAACGAGCTAAAACAATGAAGGAAACAGGGACATGCACCAATATGGGCCGTGTACGGAACATGACCCTGTAAGAAGTGGTCGTGTGCCATCATCAATTCATCTAACACGACCACCCTATGCCCATGTTACAGCACACGAGCCATGTTTCAGAACACGAGCCTTGTTGCATAACACGGCCTTGTAAGTCTTGTGGCCCTGCAATTCACCCAATACGGCCACCTTGTGGCCGTATTGAAGAGCACGACTCGTGTTGTGTAAAAAGCTGCTTAAAATTTTAGAACCCTCTAGAAGATTCCCAAGGGGTATAAATTCCCAATAATTCAACATTTGATGAGATTGGACGAGGATTTTACTGTTTCACACACCTCACACACCATTTCTCTCATTTTACACCATCATCTTCATCCATTCTTCATCTACACCATCTACCATTATTCCACCATCAATTTCTACATCCAAGTGAAGGAAAAGGATCAAGGAAGAGAGGAAAGTGCAAAGAAGGGAAGGAGATCACCATTGAAGATAGATCAAGGGAGTTTCCATTCAATTTTTGTATTAAACCTCATAGTTTTATCACGATTTGTAAGGATTTAATTGTCTATGTTAATTTTTTATGAATATGGTAGGCTAATCTCCCTTGTGAGATTAACAACGTGAGAGTTATTGGAAAATTTTAGGATTTGTGTAATTAAATTCATATGTTGATTGGATCTATGGTTTTCTATCATTGATTATTAATTGCTTGATTTGTATTGATGATTTGTGTGTTTAGTTGTTCTAAATATGTGATTAGATTGAGAAATCACACTTCATATGCATTATAAATTGTAAAGAGATTGAGAAATCCTTTAGAGTTTAGAACTCTTTGATAGAACATATAATTGGTTTGATCGAGAGATTGATTAATCACGTGAAGGGACTCTCATTTCAAGTTTAGTACCTAGTTGGAATTGTTGGAGTGAGAACCAACTCATTAAGCTATATTTAGAACCATATCCTATCCATCTTGAAAGGGAGTTTAGGTGATCTTAGTGTTGGCCCTTAGTCTTCAATCCATGATTCATGTGAATTCGATGCATTTATCCTAGGATTTCCACTTCTTAATTGCTGTTAATCTCACTTTTACATAATTTGGAAAATTACTTTTCATCAATATATCTCGTTTGCTAATCATTGCTTGTTTGCTTGTTTTGATTGATTTAATTTCTTATTTGATCAAACTACCCATTGATGATTCGTCTTTATAAAATTATGATAAACGTGATCTCGCTTAAGCTCTAGCGCCGACCTCCCTGTGGTTCGATAAATTATTTTAATTGGTGGTCATCCCTACTACAAAATGCTAATCAGCGGTGACAACTTGACTGGAGGCACGCGCATAACCGGATTCGGGAAGTTCAGCCTCAATGGATGCCTCTTGAACTGGTACCTCCACAGATTCGGTGGGAAGTTCGACAACAATATCCTCAACCTCAATGGATGCCTCCTCATCAGATCCATGCTCTTTGGAATCTTTGAAAGATTCCTTAGGAATTTCAGTGATAAAGTCGGAATACTCGCCAAGCACCCCAAAATCAAGATCATCTTTAAAGTCTCCCCCGAAGGCATTTTCTCTTCATTAATGGCTTGGCGGAGAATTCCAAGCATGTCATCGAGACAATCAGGGTAGGGTTTCTCAGAAGAGGCCTGGGCCAGAGTGGCAGCACAAGAGCAGAAATAATGAATCTTGTTCTTCGGAATGATGACTTCTCTATAGCAGAGATTGTCAGCCTCTGATAAGAAGAACACATCCTTCACGCGATCTACTTCGGCTAAGGCCCCGTCACGTTTTCTTAGAACCTCGGCAACAACATCCTCAGCTGCCCTAATCTTCTGAGCATTCGAAGCCTCTGACGCTTCCTTCTCCTGTCGCACTCTTTCAAGCTCTTGTTCGGAGGATGTCTGGAAGACATGAAGACTATTCTGGACTCGAGACAACTTAGCTCAGAATTGGTTTTCCTTTGCCACGATTTTCTCCTGATGTTTCATCTCCAAAGCAACAACCTTGTCTGAAAGTACTTTATTTTAAAGCTCTAAAGTACTCATCTGTTTTTCGGTCTCGAAACTCTATTGAAGCTCAGCTTTCTTGTCCTGCTTGATCCTTAACTTACATATAATTAGAGCCTCGGCCGCGCTGGCTTCAAATGCTTTTTTCTCACAATTCTTCGCCTTATGAAGAAGAGAAACAACCTCATCTTGCAAGTGGGAGTCATGTCGTTCCATCTCGGAAATACGGTGCAAGGCATTGACGGCGTGAAGCTCTTGTCAACCTAGATAGCTGGAAATACTGTGGAGAGAATCCTTAGCAGACATATTCTCCATATGATCAAGGAGCTCTCGGGTACAACCCTTAAAAGGAAAAGTGACAGCACGAGCCAAACAAGCCAGAACGTCAAAATCAAACAGAAGCTCTTGAGTTCGGAGGAAGGTTTTCCCAGTCTCATCCAAGTAGCCATACTTTTGTAAGAGCTCCTGGTCGGCTACCGGATCTATTGGAAGAAACAGAGTGGCATCATCCAACAAGGGCAGAGCAGAAGAGACACCCTCAATAGAAGATCCGCTATGTGACCAAAAATGCAAGGGGGTTTTTCCCCGATAATATCGCCACATCTCAAAAGGGGACAACGAGATGTCGGGTCATTGAAAGTACCACCAGGGGTCTGCTGAAGGTTGGACGGGGCAGAGACACCTGGTTGGCCGAAAGTGATAAAAGGAGACCGGGCAAAGGCTTCAGGTGAAGGAGAAGAGCTGATGTCACAAATTTCTACGGTCTCCTGAGGGGAGGTACCTGGCGCAACGGAGGAGCCACCGGTAGTATCACTAATACCTTTGTCTCTGACCTTCTTCGAGGGAAGCACGATGAGAGCGGTGCTGCCATGGGTGCCCTCCTCGGAACTCTCATCCAACAATTTATGCCTCTGTTTGGGGACGACAGACATAGCAGCAGCAGTCTCGGACTTCCCTTTTTTGGATTTTGGGGCTCAAGGGGCTTTTTTAGAGACTTTCTCTCCGGGGCCCAAAGCCGACCCCCGCACGAGGTTAGCATCCAATCTCAAGGAAACATGATCCGAAGGTTCTTCAATCCTGATGGACGTAAGGGGCTGCACGACAAGATGGGCTCCGAAAATCTTCTGGGAAGAAATCTTAGAAACTTTCCTTTTCTCCTTGTGGAGCGCGGCCCGCTGACGAGCAGAGGGGAGAGTAGCCATACGGGCAATATCGGGCATAAGACGCTTCTCTTTCCCTAAGCATAATAAAAAAAGAAAGGGTTAATACGAAAGGGAGAACTATACTGCGAGCGCCGTAGACGAGGAAACAATGACAGTAAGTCACCTGGCATAGCTATAGCGGAAATAGTTATGCCGGCTCAGAAAAGATTCTTCCCTCTGAGAACACGCTTGTAATGACACTTTTTGTCGGAGAGTTCGCGAATACGACTAAAGGCGTCCTAGAACTCTGCCGGCAGTGTCTCGAGAGCACACGACTCGCCTACTGCATAAAACAAAAGAAGGAAATATTAGAATATCCCAAATGACAAAGAAGGGAGCCGAAAGAGACATACATGCACTGGGAACGGGCTTGAAGAAGGAGCTTCTAGAGAGCACTGTGGGATTTCGAGGGTCCCCAAGGTCATAGACGGAAGCCCCTCTCCATGGCCCGCGAACCCAAAACCATGGATTCTTCCATCCCTTAACCGAACTGGGCAAAGAAGCAACAAGATTGGCATGACGAGGCACCAAATAATAATACCCTTTCATCCTATTATTTGGGGTAAGACGATATAGGAAGTTTATTTCAGCGGTAGTCAAGAAGGAGTACTTTTTCTTGTGGAAAAGAACCAAAATCCCCATCAAAGCCGCTCAGCCATTGGGGGACAATTGAGCAGGGGTAAAACTCAAAGATTTCCCGGATGCAAGGATGAAGAGTAAACCAAAGGCCGAGCTCAAGTTGCAATTCGTAGGCCACAATAGCGTTTGGCGGAACATAACACATATGGCCATCAGAAGAGGGAAGGAAGAAATCGATATCTTCCCCACACTGGAATTTGCTGAGAACAATAACAGTGCTCTTTCTTAACCAGGAATCATCAATAGTAGAAGAGATCTCGACAGCGGAAAAGAAGGCGTCCTTATCCCATCATGGAAGTTCCCCTAGATGAGCCAATAACCCAGGATCGACATCAGCAATCTGAGGATTGTGCCCCAACGTGAAATTAGAAATGAAAATCGGCAACCCTCTAGTCGAAAGCAAGTCGAGAAGGAGAAGGAGTACTCGAACACTCCCCTGAAAGTGAAGAAGAGGACCCCGAACTACCAAGTGAAGAATCGATCTAACGAGAAAGGGATCTAAGAGATCTAAGATGAGAAGAGGAACCCTCGCAAGCCATATCGTGAAATTTGCAACGAGGGGAGGATAGAACACGTAGGGAGAGAGGGAAAGAAACCCTAAGCGACGGCGGGGAAAATTAGAGATGCGAAGCGAGAGAGTCAGAGAAAGAAAGGAAAAGAGAGAAAGAGAATAATACCTAGAGGAAGAAGATGTGCGCACTGAATAAAAGGAATGCCAACCGCCTACAGGATCAAAAGGAGAAAAAAGAGGGAGAGGGGAAAGGGGAACTGACAAAAGATTCAAATTTCAAATTTTGAATCGACAGTTACACTCAAATACCAGGAATACCCCCACCTCATCGAAAAATATCTTAGAGACATCTCGGAGAACCCGATAATCTAGGTTGGAAAGATAGCAAACGGAAACAAAAATGAGCTAAGATGGAAGAATTCTGGCATCGCAAGTACCAAAGCATGAGGGATATAACCAGTGAAGTACGATTCGACTCTGAACAATCTCAAATCATGATATTATTCAGGCTCGAGGGGCTAATGTTATGGGTATTATATCGCCCATGCCTAGTAGGCCCAAAGCCCAATAACTTCTAAAATACTTGAAGAATGAGGCCAATCCTCTAGCGGCCCAAACCAAGGTAAGTATTGAAAGGACAACCAAGGCAGCCCAAGGGGGTCGCTACAGCCCAAAGGCCCAGTCGAGGAAAGAGCAAAGAAGGAACCCATTAAAGGGACCGAAGCCCGAAATACCCTCCCTCGGCAGGGAACCTCGGCAACATCCCTTTCCTTCCCGAGAGCTCGGACGAGCATCACAACATCGGGAGTCAACTAGTCCGAGAATCAGATGAATAACAGGAATGGAAGAACCAAGCGCAGACACCATCAGGGAGACCGACAAGTGCAGCAGGGTAGAAGACAAGGCTAACGGGAAGAAGGGATATCCTGGACAGTAATCCTAACTAGAAGACAGCAAGTGACTAGCACGTCATTCCTTAACTATCAATGGGAAGCCAGCAAAGGATAGGGCGGTCTGCGAAACCCTGCAAAAGCAATCCGCCACATCCAGACTCCTCCCCAGGCTGGTCAGCGTACCAGACAACTTCATTAAAGACGGCTTGTCTTCATCCAAGTGGCGTAAGGCGATTGGTTTCGGGTTAGGGTTTGCAGATAGTATAAATAGTCTCTCTCGCAAGAGTGAAACAGGTTACTCGGGCTCACTTTAGACATTACACTTGTAAGAGAAGGGTTTCTATGAGTGTTGTTATAAGGGAGAGTAATAAAATTGGCTGAGTTCTTAGGTGGGAATTGAGTCTTCTATTAGTTTTGATCCCCTTGTTTATAGTTTTACTATATTTGGTTGTGTTCGTTCTTGGTTTCGTTACTAAATATCTTTATCTCCTAAATAAGAATTAACGAGCCAATAACACGCATCAACAAATTCAAAGTTATTAAAATATTTTAAAAAATATGTTCAAAACAATTTTTGTAAACATACCTCATCATTAATATAGCTACACCTTTTTGTATGTATATATAATTATTAAATCTAATTTTAAAGTTCGAGAGATACGAAATAAAAAAGAATAAGAATGATTGTAAATTAGAATAAGAAAATTAAATATTAAATTGTAGTAAAATAATATGAGGGAAAAAAAAAGGGAAATGATTGATTCCTAAACGAAGTATGATAAATTTGAATACCATATTAAACATGGTGAAATATATCCTTAAAAAAAAAGGAATATATGTTAAGTATTTATATGTTAAGTATTTATAATTTGAATACCATATTAAACATGGTGAAATATATCTTTAAAAATATATATATATATACAAAGTCTCTTAAAAAATATATATATATAGTTAAAGTATGCTCGTTATATAGTTATAGTACGTTAATTCGTAGTTAAAGTATATTTTTTAAAGTATAATAGATAATGATTTTTTTTTAAAACAGTAATTAAAATTTATTTTTAAAGTGTTAGAGAACGATTAATTACAAACATACTTTAAGTACCAATAAATATATTTTATAAATATAACAATTACACTTTAAACCTGGGTCAACCGTCTCACCATCCTTCTCTCAAATACTCATTTCACAGGAATGTATATATATATATATATATATATATATATATATACTACAAAAAAATTTGCCTTTTGAGACATTCAAAAGTGTGGTTATAGGTAATATATTAACACATTTTACTTATAACCACGTCTATTTTTTATGTCGTCCACGTGGAGATAGTCCATATCTATTACCACAGTTTTAAATGTGAAGAAATATAATCTATTAACACACTTCTACCTATTACCATAGTTTAAAATGGGAAGAAAGATTATTTATTAAAACATTTATAAATGTTGCAATAAATTAATATTAAATAAAATTATCTTTCCTAGACTCGAACATGGTCTCCACTTGATGTGTTGTTCTTATACTTAAGTATTTGAGCCAATTGAACCAAATGAATTTATGATGATAAGTTTTCATCAAATAAAATATATTTAATATACATCATTAAGTTTTAATATTGAAATTCTACAAAATTCATGATTTCGTACATTCTTAAAATAAATATTAAAATTCTTTATGAAATATTATTTTATGTTTAACTTTCTTAAATAAATATAAAAAAATAAGAGCATAATAATTAATTTAAAATTAAATCCTTCTGGTAAAGTAAATTTTATTAATAAAAAAATTGATTTTTTAATAACATTATAATTTCCTTATAGCTTTAATATTAAAAAATAATATAGGAAATAAAATTATTTAATCAATATATATTTATCTAATATATACTCTTAATTAAATTAATTAAAATTTATATATTAAAATTAAACCTAAATATGTTTTTTTTTGTGTATTTTAAGTTTTTATCCATTACCAAAAATTTTTTTTAGTAGATTATAATTATTAATCAACAAGTGTGGTAATAGACTAGGTAAACCAACATATGACCAAGCGTATCTAAAAATCATATATAAAGACATTAATTTAATAGTGTGTTAAAAAGGGTGTGGTAATAGATCATGTATTAACTCACGTAAAATCAAGCGTATCTAAAAAACACATATTAAGACATTATTTTATAGTGTGTTAAAGGGGTGTAGTAATAGATTATATTGCTTTGAAGTGTATCAATAGTATATTTATTACCACATTTATTTTAAATTGTCATAAAAAGGGTGTGGTAATAAGTCATTTTTGTTGTAGTATATCACAGTGCACAATACGTGTTCTTAGAGCTTTTTGGATATGTTCTTACCTGTATGAAGTCTAATATTTCATATATAGATTAACATACTTGCTCCCATTTATTAATTGAAATATAGTGTTAAAATAAAATTTATGGATAAATGTTAGCATTAGATAGAATTAAATGAGAGGGATTATTATTTATTAGTAGAGAGGTGGTGATAAGACTCTAGTAAACTTTATGATCAAGGACAAAGGCTTAAGCCTTAAATGCTTTCACAGGAGTCATGCCAAGTCGGTGCCCACCTCTGGGCCCCAAACTGATTTTCCATTATTATTTCTATCTGAATACATTTTTCAGGCTTATTAACTCTTCAAATTCAAATTTCATTTTATTGAAGAAAAGAAATTTAAAAAAAAAATCATTACTCTACATGAAGCTGGGTTCTTAGACATCTTTCGCATATCAGCAAAATGGAGTTGCAGTTTTGTTTGTTTTTGTTTTTTTTAACCCCTCCAATACTACTACATTTGCTACTATAAAAACTTGGGCCGGCCACATAAGGCAGGCTTGGACATAAATCCCATATCAGAACGAATGCAATGGGCTTTGACCCATACTAGAAATAATATTCGATTCTGTAAAAAAAATTTAAAAAAAAAAAGCTATTGGAATTGGAGATGGAGGAAGGAAGAGAGAGAATGGGCTACTAAATAATCTTTTAATCATCACTTCACTTATTTAATTTGTCCTTAATAAGGTGCATTGGATTCATGGAGATGAAAAGATGGAAAGAATGATATGTACTCAAGGAAGTCAACCTATGAAGGCTTCTACAACAGAAAATTGGGAGGAATTCAACGATAAAAAAAAGTTCATCTTGGTGTGAAATAAAAGAGACATTTCAAAGGTTCGAGTTTATGCATGGAAAGTTATAAAGGAGTGAGTACCAACTACAACAAAGCTACTAAAAAGACAGTGTATTAATGTCAATTAGTAATTTATGTTCGGAATCTGTTAGACATGTATTTTTTTTAAAATCATTTCGCACATCATATTTGTATGAACTGTATTAAATGGATGAGAGTTGCTACTGTCCTATCTTTTAATCCGTCTACGAGTCTACTGCACTTTAGTAGCCTTCTTAGAGGGAATAAAGAAAGAAACTTCTCCATGTATTATTGGGAGTACGTTATTTGGCTCATTTGAAAAAATCGGAATATATATATATATATATATATATATATATTTCTAAGGCAGTCAATTTAATGAGAGGTTTTAGAGGAATTGAAGCTAAAGTTATAGAGTTGGTTTTAAGAAAATCTTTAAGAAAATTTTATGAGTAAAACATGTAAAATATATGATTGGTTATATAATCTAAGAGTTGTTTAGAATAAACTAGATCATGAGTTTAGTAAATGTATTTAGGTACTTACTTTAATCACATTAATTTTTTCCCAATCTAATTTTATTATATTTGGAATGTACTTACTCTAACTCGTTTTCATTTGAATAAAAAAAATATTTTACTAATAAAAAAATAGAAAAGATTGTATCTATCAATTTTGCCTTTGTTATTTCACCAAAGATCTATTCTTTAGAATATACTCATTATCACTCATTTCGTCTCGCAATAACTTTGACATTTTTTTTTCACAGAAATTAAAAGATATTAATACATAGTGTGTTAAGAAATGTAATATTTAATATGTTGGATATTTTAGTGATTTAAAATAGTAATTAATATATATAATTATCATGATTTTAAAAACTGTTTTGGTCAATAACATTTATCTTGTGTTTAAAAAATGATATGGCTGATTGACTGTCCAACGTTTCTTTCCTTCATAACTTTCAAATATTAAATATGATAATAACCCTATACATTAAATTAGGGGTGTGCACGGATATTGGATTTAACCGAAACTGTGCCGAAACCGCACCGAATTAATCACGAACCGAAAAAAACTGTTGACTTTTTGACTTTTTTCGAAGCGAATCGAACCAATTTTTTGTTTGGTACGAACTTGGATATTTCCCACTTTCCCGAATATTGGATATAACCGAATCGAACCGTACCGAAAAACCGAATTTAAATTATGCATTAAAATTATATATAATATATTTATCTTATTATTTATAGTTTATACTTTATATGTCATGAATTAATTAATTTTACTCTACTAATTATAATGTAATCATAATTAATAAATTAAAATTATTTATAATATACTACCAAATAATAATTTAAAAATATATCTAATGCTTTAAATATTTATTTATTAGTGTATATTAGAAAATATATATTTCATAAACTAAAATAAGTTTCTAAAAAAAAGAAATAAATAAAATAATATGTTCAAAGTATTATTTCAGAGAATATAATGAATAAAGTAAATGATATCTCCAAAGTTTAAATTCAATCGTAAACTTAATAAATAATTATTATATTTTATATTTATTTATTGAAGATAAAATACAAAAATTAAATGATAATCCATATTTATGTCTAAAATATTAGTATTAGATAGACTTTAATTGAAATACACCTTAAATGTAAAGTTAAATGTTTAAAAAAATCTAAAATTATTAATTTTCTTTATCTTAGTACTATTATTATTTAGGGCAACACATAAGGTCGTGTTATGTAAGACTATTTTATATTTTTTTAAGTAATTATTATTTTTTATTAAATATAATATATTATCACTTTTCATTAAAATTTTATAATTCTTTATTTATAATATGAATTGTTTATGAAATAATGCAATGCACCATTCTCACTTTTCATCAATTCGAGTATAACTTTTTATTCAAATATTATACCTTCTTATATGTCTCATGAAACTCTTAATGTGAATTGTGAAGTAGTTTTACAGAAGTATTTTCTTATTTTTAAATTATTATTACCTTTTATTAAAAAAATAATATTATCTTCGATTCGCACTGCACCATCAAAATCCATTTTCCCGAAAATTCGTTCCGAACCGAACTGAATTTTGGTACGGATTCAATATTAGATTTTTTATTTACGGATTCAATATCAGATTATTTTTAAAAAAAACCAATCCGAATTTCGGTACAGATTTTTTAAAAGTCCGTATCGATTCCCGATCAGCACACCCCAACATTAAATTGTATTTATTTAGTTTCAACGTTAATGATGGTGATCCAGTATATATATGACAAAAATAGCTTTATGTAAATATACATATATTTTACGTACTGCAACTTATACATAGATTTTCTATATACTGCACCTCATATACACATATTTTTTTATACCAAAAATATTCCTACATACTATATTATATTTCCTTGAGCATTGAGTACACACATGGGTCGGGGTTCTCATCGCTGCACACGAGAGGACTCGGGTCATCGAATCTTGGGAGAAGAACGTGTTATTCAACAATCTCAACCAGTGTAGTAGGAGCGTTTCTTCTCTAAAGAGAGCGATACATCGTGCTTCGACCTAGACTACTCCTATTACTTTGTTTTATTTTTAGTTGATTGCATGCTATTGAGTTTTGTTGCATCCTAAATTAACTTTCCTATTTTGTTGTTTTACTTGAATTTATTTTAAAAAAATTTCCAATAATTAGAGAAGAAATCGTTTTGTTAATTTAGGATAAATAATTTTGTGCCCAACATGGATTTCTTAAATTCTTTGTCTAGCAAGCCTGAAAAGTTTGATGAAATTTTTTTTTGTGTTGGCAACAACAAATGAAATTTTGGTTGTCTGAATTTGGTTTGCTTTTTGTGATTCAAGATTGTTTAAATGATAAGGGTGAAAATTTTGGAAAGTCTACTGAGACTGGTATTAGTAAAGATAAAGATACTAGCGCTGATGCTAGTGCTAAAGATGTTCTTTGTCATGGTAGGATTCTGAGTGCTTTGTCTGATAATGTCTATCACATTTTTTCACATACAAAAACTGCTATAGAATTGTGGCGTGCACTTGATGATCGTTATGGTATCGCTGAAAAAGGTTTCAAACGTGTTACTATTGATGATTGGTTAGATTTTCAAATGATTGATAATAGGAGTTTTTCTGAACAATTAATTGAATTTGAGAATCTTATTTATAATATGAAAGCAAAAGGTATTAAACAAAGTGATGATGTTTATGTTTCGTCTTTGATTAAAAGCTTCCACCTTCTTGTTCTGATTTTGCTAGAGGTCTTAAACATAAGCCTAAAAATTTTTCACTTGATGAATTACTTGTTGCTTTACGAATTGAGGATAGGCACCATTCATCCCTTAAGCCCAGTTTTCAAGCCAAAGCATTAGTGGTTGAAAATTCTTACAAACCTAAACGTAAATTTTTCAAGAAAGATGGGCATAAAAAGAATTTTAGTGATAACAATAAATTCAATAACAATGTGCCTACAGATAAAACTAGGAGTTCGAACCAGTGTTGAGTTTGTGGGAAGGCAAATCACATTGCCAAAAATTATTTCCACAGTCATGGTCAGAAAAATAATTTTAGAAAACCACCTACCTCAAGACCCTAAGCAAATGTGGTGACTGTGGGGGCTACCTCTGAGTCCCCAGCTAATACGTATTTCATTAGTAGCTCAGAGTTAAATACTATTTTTAACTCAAATGATTGGTGGATCGACTCTGGGACTAATGTACATGTGTGCGCTGATAAAAAATATTTTTTAACGTATCAATTATCAGGCACAAGAACTGTAAGTATGAGGAATGAGAGTGTAGCACGAGTCCTAGGAGAAGGCCAAGTTAATTTATCTTTGTCATTTGAAAAAATATTAACTTTAGATGGTGTTTGTGTCACATTTTAGAAATTAGGAAAAATCTTATTAGGACTTCTTTGCTAGTGAGAAATGGTTATAAAGTTGTTTTTGAGTCCAATAAAGTTGTTAAAGTCTCCTATTAACATAAAGAAAAATGTGAAATTTGTGTGCAAGCAAAACAACCACGGAAACCACATAAGCCTATTGAGAGAGATTCTCAATTACTTGGTTTAATACATAGTGATATTTGTGATAGTAATAATATTTTGACTCGTGGTGGTAATTAATATTTTATTACTTTTATTGATGATTTTTCAAAATATTGTTATGTTTATTTGATTAGTGCAAAGAGTAAATTATTTGAAAAGTTTAAAGAATATAAAGCTGAAGTTGAAAATCAGCTTGAGAAAAAAATAAAAATTCTTCGGTCTGGTAGAGGTGGTGAGTATTCCTCAAGTGAAATGGATGATTTTTGTAAACTACGTGGCATTGTGCATGAAGTTACACCTTTTTTTCTCCCCAATCTAATGGTGTTTCTGAGAGGAAAAATATGACTTTAATTGATATGATAAATGCTATGCTACTTGATTCTGGTTTGTCAAAATTTGTTGGGGTGAAGCTCTATATTCTGCTTGTTATATTCTTAAGAATTCCTTATAAAAATTCTGATAAAACCCCTTATGAGTTGTGGAAAAATAAAAAACATTCTCTCAATTTTTTTTAAAGTGTGGGGATGTTTAGCAAAAGTTAATATTCATATCAACAAGAAAAGAAAAATAGGCCCCAAAACTGTTGATTGTGTTTTTATTGGTTATTCCTTGAATAGTACTACTTATAGATTTTTGGTTATTAATTCTGAAGTTTCTGAAATTTCAAATAATACTATTATTGAATCTCGTGATGTAGTTTTCTTTGAAAATATTTTTCCTATGAAAAAAACAATATCTAAACATGTTGGTGGTAGTTCTAGTCCTTTTAGTTCCTATTCTCCTTCTACTATTGTTGGTGAAGAATCTAATGAACTTCGTACAAGTAAAAGAAGTAGAAAAATTAAAAGTTTTGGTGATGATTATGTTACTTTCTTACTTGAGGATGATCCTAAAACTTATGATGATGCTATGTTGTCTATTGATGCTCCTTTTTGGAAAGAGGCTGTGAATGATGTGATGAATTCTCTTATGACAAATAAAACTTGGTTTTAACTGATTTTCCACCTGGTTGTAAAACAATTGGGTGTAAATGGAATTTTAAGAAAAAGTTGAGAGTTGATGTTTCCATTGATAAATATAAGGCTCGACTAGTTGTTAGAGGTTTTGAACAAAAAGTTGGGATTAATTTCTTTGACACTTACTCACCTGTTTCTAAATTACGACCATTAGAACGTTGATTGCTATTGCTTCTTTTTATAAATTGGATATAATTTATTTGACACTTACTCACCTATTTCTAAAATTATGACCATTAGAACGTTGATTGCTATTGCTTCTTTTAATAAATTGGATATACATCAAATAGATGTAAAAACTGCTTTATTGAATGGTGATTTGGATGAAGAAATTTATATGGATCAACCAGAAGGTTTTATTATGCCTGGTGAAGAAAATAAAGTGTGTAAACTTGTTAAGTAATCTCCTATGTAGTGGCATGAAAAATTTGATAGTGTCATTACATCTTATGGTTTTTATATTAATATAAGGGTGATAAATGTGTTTATATAAAAAATGTTGATGATACTTGTGTAATTTTGTGTCTATATGTTGATTATATTTTAATCTTTGGTAGTAATATTGATATTATCAATGATATTAAAACATTTTTGTCATCTCATTTTGATATGAAAGATCATGGTCCTGTTGATGTAATTTTGGGGATTAAAGTTATTAGAAATGATGATTATATTTCTCTATCTCAATCTCATTATATTGAAAAATTGATGAAAAGGTTTAATTATTTTTATGTTAGTCCTGTATCTACCCCTTATGACCCAACTGTTAAGTTGAAGAAGAATAATGGGGCAAGTATTTTACAACATAAATATTCTCAAATAATTGGGTCGGTGTTGCATTTGATGAATCATACTAGACCAGATATTGCATATGCTATTGGTAAATTAGTACGATATACTCATAGTCCGAATTCTTCTCATTGGAATGCACTTGAAAGGATTTTTAAATATTTGAAAGGGACTATAAATTATGTGATTAAATTCAATGGTTTTCCTAATGTCTTGGAAGAATATAGTGATGCAAACTGGATAACTGATTCAGATGAAACAAAGTCCACTAGTGGCTATGTTTTTACTTTAGCAGGTGGAGAAATTTCATGGAAATCAGCTAAATAAACCGTGATATCAAGATCAACGATGGAGGCGGAATTAATTGCATTAGATGCTGCTTGTATGGAGGCTGAGTGGATAAAAAGTTTGCTAAATGATATCCCTCTACTACCTAAGCCGGTTCCTCCTATATCTCTAATTTTTTATAGTCAAGTGGCAATTGCTAGAGCTAAAAGCAAAAATTATAATGAAAAAAGAAGGCACTTGACTGTTAGACATAAATCAATTAGACACGTAATTTCTCACGGTGTTGTTTCTTTGGATTTTGTTAGGTTTGAAAATAATATAGCGGATCTGCTCACAAAAGGACTAGCGTGCCAACAAGTCTTACAATCATCGAGGGGAATGAGATTGGAGCCTATTAATTAAGTCACCACAGTGGAAACCCGTCTTCGGAGGTATGGCGATCCCATGAACGAAGTTCAACATGTAAAAACAAAACTGTAAAAGGGGTGACTTGGAAGAGCACACTTGATAAATACAATATTTTTGCGGAAATATTTTCGAGTCTCATTCCTATGGTGATAAGTTCTCTTCATTTGATGTTTAAGGTTGAGTCTAAACTCTTAATGAATCCAAAGGCTTATTATTTTGCGGGGTAATTGATCACAAGTTACCCTTGGAGGATTCACCTAAGTGAACATAGTGGTGGGGTCGCTACTTGGGGGTGTGGGCTACTCCCTAAAAATGTTCATGATACAAGATTCCGTACATGAACGGAAAGCACACCACTGATAGAACCATAATGTTTACTCATACCGTGTGTGGGATGTATTGCCATATTTTTCAAAGGACATAGTTCAAGACATTCATGTCATTATGTACCTAATATGGTAGTTTGTTCACACTAAGTGGAGGTTTAAACCCGCAAGGTACCTACACCTATTACACGATATTATATGCTCAATTTATTTTCGTATATATATATTATTTATTTTAAATCATGTGGGGGAATGTTGGATATTTTAGTGATTTAAAATAGTAATTAATATATATAATTATCATGGATTTTAAAAACTGTTTTGGTCAATAGCATTTATCATGTGTTTAAAAAATGATATGGCTGATTGATTGTCCAACGTTTCTTTCCTTCATAACCCTCAAATATTAAATATGATAATAAATTTATTTAATTTCAACGTTTATGATGGTGATCCAGTATATATATGACAAAAATAGCTTCATGTGAATATACATATATTTTAGTACTGCAACTTATACATAGATTTTCTACATACTGCACCTCATATATACATCTTTTTAGATACCAAAAATATTTCTATATACTATATTATATTTCCTTGAGCACTGAGTACACACGTGGTTCGGGGTTCTCATACGAGGGGACTCGGGTCGTCTGGGAGAAGAACGTGTTATTCAACAATCTCAACCAGTGCAGTGGGGACGTTTCTTCTCTAAAGAGAGCGCTACGACGTGCTTTGACTCAGGCTACTCCTATTACTTTATTTTATCTTTAGTTGATTGCATGCTATTAGGTTTTGTTGCATCCTAAATTAACTTCTCTATTGTGTTGTTTTACTTGGATTTATTTTAAAAAATTTTCCAACATAATATGTAATATGCAGTTATATTAATGTTGTACGTGAGTCCATATAAAATACTAAAAAATTATTTTGTGTGGTCTCATGATGGAAATGTAACCCACTTCAGCCAAAGCAAAATGGAAAATATAAATTTTAACATTTTTTTCTCAGGTTAACACATGTTATTTTATTTATTTCCGATTTTTGTTTCTATTTTGTTTATGTAATGTAATGACTATAAAATGTCTTAGTCCTCCCATCCTTCTGTCTACATGGTTTGTTTCGTTCCAACTCTAGATATTTTATTCAGAAATTCCATTTTTACCCTCACACCAAATTAATCATGTTCATTCTCCTAAATAATTCACCTAGCGTGTGCGTAGGATGCACCCTCGCGCACTTTAGCGAGGCCAAACTCACCGTGTTTTCTAGAACCGCTAATTCCCAATCTCCACATTCCCATTTAGGAAATTATCTCCTTCGGACATCTCGACTTCACTCTGGTAAACTTGTGTTGACTCGTTTTTCTTTCAAATTCTGCTCCTATTTCTGTTCAATTTTGTTGATTAATTGGTTATACACGATTTTTTTAAATTTTTTTACGCGTGTGAATCTGCGAGGATCGTATCCTTGTTATTATTTCAGGATTTTGATTTTTTGGATCTAATTTATTTTATTTTTTCCTTCTGAGAAACTGAGGATTGCTGATTTTCGGTTACTTTGACTGGATGGCTAATTTTAATTGTTTTGGTTTATTAAAATGATCTTTTGCTGTTTTTAGATGCGACAGCTGCTTCAATTTGTCCTCTATGTTTTTGTTTGTGTGTTGGTGGTGGATTACATCCGTTGTGATTAGTATCTTCTGTAATTAGTTGTGTACTGTTGTTTGAAACTTCAATTTTTTGAGCAGATTTTTTTAATGCATATTGTTGACTGTATGTATTTGTGTTATTCATGATGAACTCTGTGCAAGTGAATATTGATCATGAGAAGATCTAGATTAAGTTATTTGAATCAAATAGTTGACTTACTAGAACTGCTCCTCCCAAATTTGGATTAATCCTTTCCATTTGTTTACAAGAATGTGAATTTGACTTCATTTTGGTTGAAACTTTAAGCATGTGTATGCAAGAAGTGCAGTTGTTGCAGATTTTATATTGAACAGAGCATGTCAAGTGGGGGGAACACTCATTGGTGCTACCAATGCAACCAGGCGGTACAGCCGCGTGGCCGTAACTTGGTTTGCCCATACTGTGATGGCGGTTTCATACAAGAGCTACCTGAAGTTATGGGTTTTGAATCAGGTGATACTCCAGGCTATGGATTTGTGGACCCTTTTCATGATCCAAGATTCAGTATCATGAATGCCTTTACTGCCATTATGAGGCACAGAATGACCGGAAGAGATCCGAATTTTGATGTCAGGTCACGGTCAGGAATGCTCCCTGAGCGGAGGCCTAATGGCCCGTTCTTGATATTCCGAGGCCATGGGGTTCCTGGCCAGGATCCTTATGACATCTTCTTCAGTGGAGGACAGGGTATGGGGCATAGAGGAGGTGATTTTAGTGACTTCTTTATGGGTCACGGCTTACAGGAGTTGATCGAGCAGCTTAGTATGAATGACAGGCGAGGTCCACCTCCAGCTCCTCGTTCGGCTATTGATGCCATGCCCACCATCAAAATTACCCAAAGGCATCTCAATACTGATGCACACTGTCCAGTGTGTAAGGATAAGTTTGAATTAGGCTCAAAAGTGAGGCAGATGCCATGTGATCATATTTATCATTCAGACTGCATTGTTCCTTGGCTGGTTGAACATAATTCATGTCCTGTTTGTCGGGTTGAGTTACCTCCACCGGGATCTGGAATCACTCGCCCTAACTGGAACCCGGGAAATGCAAGCAGCAGCGGCGGCAGCAGCAGCAGTAACAGGAGGGACAGGGACAGTAGTAGTCCAAGTCACGGGCGGTGGAACCCATTTTCCTTCCTGTGGCCTTCAAATTCGTCGAATCTACGCCATTCGGACAGTGAGGGATCTGCTCCTCCGGAGAATAACCGGACGAGGTGGCCTTTCGACTATTGACTGCCTCCTTCAATACCCTGTGTCTCAGTTCTTTTTCTGTTGTGTGCCTAAAAAAGCCTTGGTTGTTATTAATATCAGTAATCCTTTAGTGGAGTTAAAAGTCATTTACTTCTGCTTGCTAAGTACTTTGTTCCAGCCCCAGTAGTTTAATTCTCCATTTGTGTAAATATCTATCTATTTCAGATTTCACAGCTAATGCTTAGCTTGATTGGACATAGATAATCATTGGTTAACAATGAGAGACTTTCTTCATCTCTTGCTTTTCATCATTTTGCCTTGAGATTTGGTTCTTGTAAACTGCTCCCTTTTGTTGCTTCATTTGGGAATCTGTAGTTTGTTTGTTTTCAAGCAGTGGTACAATGGTTTTCTATTATAAACAAATTATATGATCAAAGTGAAATTCTCAATTCATAAATTCACAAGTTGTTGGATTGCTCGACTCTTTTCATTTGAGCTCTTTCTGTTCTTCGGGTTAATTTTTTGTAAAATCTATATTAAACCCTTAGATTATATTTTCATTTAATTCTCAAACACTAAATAAATAAAATAATTAAAAATAAATTTAATAACTAATCACTACATTTCTAAGGATTGTAATATTAATATTATGGCTTGGAATAGTACCCCATATTATAAGTTGAAATTACTAATTTAACCTTGAGGAAGAATTCTACGAATTTCTCATTGTGTACCCATATTATAAGTTGAAATTACCAATTTGACCTTGAGGAAGAAGTTTACAAATTTCTCATTGGCGCTATTGCTACCTAAAATTTTTTTAAGAATACCCGAAATTTTTAAATATTTTTAATGTAAAATACATTTTTAACCTTGCACTTAGAATATAATTCAAAATCCTAAATTGCTGATTGTGCACCCTACATCACTCACCAATATTACTAAACAAATTATACGCTCCCCCAATTTAAAACTTTTAAAAAAATTATAAGTATATTAATTAAAGTATATACTCTTTAAAATAAAATATTGTGCTTTGCATACTTTATACATTTGAATACAAGAAACCAACTAATTTAGAAACTTATTTTTCATGAAACTTATTTGATGTTTTTATTTACTAATATATTATAAGATTTTGTATTATTTAAAAAACTTATTTTTCATCTATTCAAACAAATGGATATAGTGGCATCTTTATATTCATATATACTCCATTATTTTTTGTTATTTTAATAATATTTAGTAAAAAAAATTTTAAAAAAATTATATATATGCATATATATTAATTTTAATTAAACATATATTAATATATTCATTATAAATGCAAGTTTATTTAACCCCATTTAAAATTGATTTTATTCAATTCCATGAACTTTTAGATACTTATTTCATAATGTTAGTTCTTACAATTTAATTGACATTATATTTACATAATATCAAATTATAATATTTTATTTTAAAAATCATTACTTTATTATTAAAAAATTCTTATAGATATTTTAAATTTCAAAAATTTATATTATTCACATATTTACATAATATATAAAAATATTGATACGAATTCATTTATAATTTATAGATATATAGCTTAAGTTTTTTTTGTTTATTAATCGAAATTTTGAGTAGACTGACACCACATTATCATATATTCAATCTTGACAATTGCAATTACAAAACGTCCTTCATAACTTTAGGAGAAAATATTTAATTTCATCTTTTAACATTCAAATTTAATTTTACTCTCATAAATTTTTACATCATTTTTTGTCAATTTTAGTTGTTTAATTTATTACTATTTCAAATTTAGTCCTTTTGAGAATTTTTTTAAAAAACGTACTATTTTAAATTTAGTGTGCAAAATTTTTACAAAATAACTAAAATTAAAAATTATAAAAAATTATAAAACTAAAATTAACATAGAAAACTAAAATTGAAAAAATAAAAAGTCATAAAACTAAAAATAAATTCAATCAAAATTAAAACAATAAAAAACATTGGTAGTAGCAGAAATGGCAGCGCCGTTTCTTGGCATTGAGATTGTATTTGGGTGGCATTCCTTGTGATTAGAAATAGATTCGGTTATGGTTAAGCATGTTTTGGAGGTGGAAAAGCCGAGTCTTCCATGGAGGTTTATGGCAAAATGGCAAAGCGCATGAGATATCATTCTTCAAACTCAGTTCATGGTCACGCATATCTACCGTGAAGGAAATTCCACAGTAGACTCGATGTGAATTCACTTGGATAAGGGAGTTGGAGCAGCAATGAACACCATTCTCTTCAAGATATGAATCAGACATATTATAGATTCAAATAGTTTTGTGCTTCTTTCCTTAGTCCATGTATGCTATTTGCATTGTAGGCTCTTCATGTCATCTTTTGTTCTTGTATCATGTGAACGATTAACGTGAATCACTATATATATATATATATATATATATATATATATATATATATAAAATTCAATAGTATACTTTATCTTAAATTAATAATTTAAATTAATTTAAATATATTTTATTATTATTAAAAAAAATTATTAATTTATATAATTGCTCGTGTTTTTCCTTTTACCCATGTGTTATGATGTTCAATATTTTTTACTTTAGATTTACAAATTAAACAATATTATTATAAATGGTATAATATTTATGTTAAATATATATTTTATAAACATTATTATTTTTTTAGTTGAAGCTTTATGATAATTAAATATAAAATTTTTAGTGTAATTAACTTTTAAATATAATCTTATAATGAAATCTAAATAGAGTGTAATTTAATTTTTTAAATTACATATAAAAAAAGTGGTGGATCTCATTTTTTATTCAATATATTATAATATTTAAATAAGTATTTTCTTAAAAGAATTGATTGGATAAACACTTATCGTATATGTAGATAAGAATAAATATTATGAAGATATATATATATATATATATAATAGTGATAATATAATAATAAAGGTTAATATATAATTATAATAAAAAATAAAAATAGAAATTATATATGTAATGTTAAAATAAAAAAATACAACAATTAACCATGTCACGACACCTCATATTTTTAAAAAGTTAATTATAGTAGCGTATTCACAATTAATATATATATATATATATATATATATATATATATATATATATATATAATATTTTCTAAATGCAAGTTTATTTATAATATTTAAAATTTATTTTATTCAATTAGATGAACTTTTAGATACTTATTTCATAATGTATGTTCTTAAAATTTAATCCAGATTATATGTACATAACATCAAACTATAATATTCTATTTTAAAATCATTACTTTATTATTAAAAAAATATTCTTATCAATATTTCAAATTTCAACATTTTAGATTATTAACACATTTACATAATATACAAAAATATTTATATGAATTCATTTACAATTTATAGATATATACCCCTCGTCCCCTTTAAATATTATATTTTTTTCATTTTAGGCGTCTCACTCGAAGAGTTCATTTTTCTTTTTATATACACATGAAACCCACACACACCCATTAATATAAGAGTTGGTCTTTTGTGTCTCGAGGCACACCTAATACTAAAGATTATGGGTGCACGGTGTGCCCCGGAGGCACATAAAATTTTGCCTTAGTACAATTAAAATATGTGTTCACACTCCCACTAATACAACTATTCACTACACATTTAATAATAATACTCCTTAATTTACGTGGAAAAAACAAAATATCCTCTTATTAAAGGACTGAGGGAGTATTAACATAAGTTTTTTATTATTAATTGAAAATTTAGTAGATTGACGACAGATTATCATATACTCCCTTCATCCCACTTACGTGGAAAAAACAAAAAATCCTCTTATTAAAGGACTGAGGGAGTATTAACATAAGTTTTTTATTATTAATTGAAAATTTAGTAGGTTGACGACAGATTATCATATACTCCCTTCATCCCACGTAAACGTACGTTTGCTTTTTGCATGTAGATTAAGAGATATAGTATTTTAATGTGTAGTGAGGTGAGAGAAATATTATTTAATGTAAAGTAAGTAGTCATATTAGTATTGTGTGTAAGCTCTACATGAAATAATTAATTATTTTGTGTGGGCCAACATGACAAAAATTAAATGTAAACCTTAAGTTGGGACAACCCAAAATGAGAAACGTAAATCTTAACGCGCGACGGAGGAGGAGGGAGTATTCAATCTAACCATTGAAAATTGAGGGAAATTCAAAACAACCGTTATGAAATTCTATTAAATTTTCAACAATTGAAGTTCCAAAATTCCCTTGATAATTCCAAGAGAAAATTAAATATTAAATTTGGTCTTTAACTTTCAATGAATTCAATTTCAATCCAAGTTTTTACTTTTTCAATTTAAATCACTTATGTGTTAATTTTATTCCATGATAATTAAATACACTTTCAGTCCCATAACTTTTGCTAAATTCGATTTTCATTCCAAATTACTTAAATTTTTTAATTTAATCCCGTAACTATCTTAAAATTTTAGATTTTAAATAATGTAATTTGGGACGAAAATCGAATTCGACAAAAACTATAAGATTGAAGGTGCATTTAACTCGTCTTTGACATAAATCACTATTTTAAATTTAGTCTTTCGATTTTTTTTATTAAACTTATAGTACTTGAAAAACTTTTTATCTCTTTGGAAAAAAAAAATTGTTCGGTCTCACCCTAGTTGAATCAAACCATGTAACTGATCTCTCAACTCACTACCATCCTTCCTACTGTCCATAACATACTATCCATCATTAAAGCTGATACGAATGTTGACAATGATAATGATACTTCATGGCCAAACAAACAACTCGTCTAATACATTTTATACAAAGTGATTTCGTTGCCTTTTGAACTTGTTCATCCATAATATTCGATTTACTGTCCTAATTTTGCAAATATCTTCTCCAACTATATTATTACCAGGCCTAACCATGCATGCATAAAGATATTAGACTTTCTCATATATGCTATAACCAATTCTTCTTCCCATTATGCATGCATAAAGAGATCAAACTTTCTCATATATGTTACAACCAATTCTTCTTCCTATTATAGTTGGTGCTATTGTGCAATTTATCATTTTGTGATCAATGATTTTGGAAATTTCATGACTTGCAAGATCATTTGATTTTCTATTTCTTTTAATGCCCTGATTAATGATTGGAATCTTTAGTTTAACTGTCCTGGCACAAAGAATAAATATAAAGTTGATTGAATATATATATATATATATATATATATATATATATATATAGATGGTAAAGGGGCAAAGCAATATTACATGTTACTGCAGCAATTACAATTATTTTTTCTTGTTCTATTTTTCTTAAGAAAGTGCTAGAAAACAAAAGGGTGAAACCACCACGAAAGAGATTCAAATGAAGTAACACGAACTATTAATGACCATTGATTTGTTGGGTCAGTACCTGTAATGAGCAGGCTTGTAAGGACCTTCAACAGGGACGCTAATGTAATCAGCTTGGTCCTTGGAGAGCTTGGTGAGACGAGCACCAAGCTTTCCGAGATGGAGGGCCGCCACCTTCTCATCAAGGTGCTTCGGCAGCACGTACACTTTCTTCTCGTACTTCCCCGAGCTCTTCTCCTTCCACAGCTCCAGCTGCGCGATGACTTGATTGGTAAACGAGCAGGACATCACGAAGCTCGGGTGCCCCGTCGCGCACCCTAGGTTCATAAGACGGCCCTCTGCCAGCACGATGATGCCGGTGTTGGTCTCCGGAAACACCCACCGATCCGTCTGAGGCTTGATCGTGATCCTCTTCACGCCCGGGTAGGTCTCCAGGCCTTGCATGTCGATTTCGTTGTCGAAGTGGCCAATGTTGCAGACGATGGCGTTGTTTTTCATCTTCTTCATGTCGCTCACCATGATGAGGTCCTTGTTGCCGGTGGTGGTTACGAAGATGTCGGCTTCCGACACGACGTCATCGAGGGTGAGGACTTGGAAACCCTCCATAAGAGCTTGGAGGGCGCAGATTGGATCTATCTCAGTCACGATCACGCGAGCGCCGCCTTGTTTTAGAGCCGCCGCGCAACCCTTGCCGACGTCTCCATAACCCAAAACGACTCCGACCTTTCCGGCAATCATGATGTCCGTCGCCCTCATCAGTCCGTCCGGCAGTGAGTGGCGGCATCCGTACAAGTTATCGAACTGCAAGCACGCAAATATCCATGGATTAGGTATTGAACCCTAATATTCTGTGTCACACTATATGTTGCACGTGAGAGTGGAAAGAAATACAACCATTGTCCCCCTAAAGTTTAAGCTTTCTTTTTCATACATTTGTGCCACATGGTTATATGATTGACGCCTAACTAAATGAAAGAAAGAAATTCAACAATTGTTTATGGAGTTGAAACTTTTCTTTGTAAGTTTAGTTTCATTAAACACTAATTTCAAAAATGATATTCTTCTTTTCAAATATAACATAACAAGTTTTTTTTTTTTTATATATATATATATGGAGTAAGTCTCAAAATATATGTTTGGCTTAATGGTAAAGCAATGGGTTTTGTGTTGTTTAGGTCGCAGGATAAAATCTTGTTTAGGTCGTGGGGTACTATTTATTTTGCCTTCTAATTTTTTTATATTATTTCTTTCCCTTTTCTTATATTAGCCTTCTAAATTTTTTTACATTATTTCTATCCTTTTCCTTATATTATTTATTTTGCCTTTCTTTTAGGTATTTTTAATTGTTTTATTTTATAATTTTATTTTAATATTAGTATTTCTTTGTGTCTGTCATTTTTATTAATTATTTTATTTTATGTATAAGCGTGTCTTTCTTAATAATATACATTTTTTTTCTTAATCTCATTTTAAACATTGTGTATTTAAACAAACACACAAGATTATAATATTTTAAATTTAAAATCTTAAATAAAGTTTATTAATTTCAACACAAATTTATACTTAACTCACTATTATTTTTATAAATTTATATTATACATTAATGATAGTAATTTCTTATATTACTTTCTACATTGAAAATTCGACAATCAATTATAATTGATGCGTTTTGATTTATTTATAGTAAATTTTGAATAATAAAAAATATTTTTTTAATTACATCACGTACCCTTAATTTTTATTTTTTGGATCTGGCCCTGATATAACATACTTTATACCTTATCTATTATGCATGGATCGAATACAAACCTTGCTCTTGGTAACTGAGTCATTGACGTTAATGGCGGGACAAAGCAAGGTCCCACTAGCTTGCATCTGGTACAACCTCTTAACCCCAGTGGTTGTTTCCTCAGAAACACCAACCAATTTCTCAATCATCTTAGTGTACTTCTTCGGATCAACCTTCAAACTATCTCTAACAATGGTCAACACAATCTGAAACTCAGCATTATCCGTCGAATTCGGGTCGGGTACCTTACCCGACTTCTCAAACTCCGCCTCCGCCTTCACACCCTCATGGATCAACATCGTCGCATCACCACCGTCATCCACAATCAGATCGGGCCCACCTCCGGGCCCCCAATCGAGGCAGCGCTCCGTGCACCACCAGTATTCCTGCAGGGTCTCACCCTTCCAGGCGAACACGGCGGCGCTGTCGCGGGCAATGGCGGCGGCGGCGTGGTCCTGAGTGGAGAAGATGTTGCAGGAGCACCACCGGACCTCGGCGCCGAGGGCTGTTAGGGTTTCGATGAGGACCGCGGTTTGGATGGTCATGTGGAGGCTTCCGGTGATTTTGGCGCCTTTGAAGGGCTGGGAGGGCCCGAATTCGGCCCGGGATGACATGAGGCCCGGCATTTCGACCTCCGCGAGATCGATCTCGAGGCGGCCGAAATCGGCCTGGGACATGTCCTTCACCTTATACTCTCGGCCAGAGCTGGTTCTCTCAACGAGGAGCGACATGGATTTATGTATGTAATCTGTTTCTTTTTTTCACGTTGGATGACTAAGTAAGTTGGTAGACATGGAAGAGGGGAATTTATGTGTATATATATATATATATATATAGGTTTTAGTGGGTAGGGAATAGGAAGTTGAGATTTGGAGGGAATGGTGGATCTCAGATTTGATAAAATGGTTAGTTGTTACAGATGTAAAAACGCTCAAGGGTGAGGTTGGTAGGTACCGTTTATTCAGGGTCTAAATATTTCCTTTTTATTTATTTATTTGTGCCATTCTTATTATGAAATAATAATCACCCGGAAAGACTAGTTAGGGTACCTGGTGCTTCTATTTCCAGACAATTTAATTATTAAATTATTAAGTTTTAATTTAATTTCAACCATTAAATAATTAAAATCTCAAAAATAATAACTATATTTTAAATCCTTAAATAAATCTTGAACCCTCGGCTACACCATACCAGAATCACCTACAATTTATGACGTTGAGTAGACGAAGCTTCTCTCTCAAATGCAGACATTCAGTCGAAAATCGTCACTGATGTTTATTGCTCTGACCACCGATGGGATGTTTATGACCACCGGAATCTTTCTTTAACCAAAATTTTCCATCATTAATTATCAACTTTCTTAAATCAATATACTTCTTACTTATATTATAATATAAGTTGACTAGTGAATTACCTCACCATTCAAGTTTTATTTCCAATAGTAGTGTAGTTTTTAGGGATCAGCTATGTAATAATAATATAATTATTCATTTTGTAAAGAAATTTACACATTAACCTACGTATACCAATCATCCAATAATTTACAATAACAAATTATAGATGTAATATCAAAACATAACATGATATTCAAACCAATTTGCAATAATAGATACATTATCAAAATGTAATATGATGCTATAAAGGGCTTTGTTTCGGTTATTGTTTAAGATTCATATTAAATCTTCCTTATTTATATACTCCACTTCCAGTATACATTTTACTATTTCAGCATCAGCACCAAATGTATATATTTTTTATTTTTAATACATGAGACTCATACATATCACTAATACATTTAATATATGAGACTCACACACCTCACTAATACAATTACCTACTACACATTAAATAATAAAACTCTTTAATCCATGTGTAAAAAATAAAGAGTGAGACTCTTGTGTGTCGGGGTGCACGGACTCAATATTCGTACGCCCAACCCGACCCATCACTAAACGGGTCATATAAATTAAAAAAAACCTAAAATTTCATTTTCTTCATCACATATCACTGCGCGCGATTTCACTCTTTCCCTCTGGCGATTACAAACATTCTCTTTCCAATTTTTTTGTGGGATTTCAATTCATTTGGGTAATCTCAGCTGAAGAAGTGACTCAAGCTAATTGAGCAGAAGCCTCTTCTACATCGTGAGTGTGTGATTTCAGCGCTGCGGAGGGGCAATCAATTTGGACGATTCTATATTGTGAGATTCTACCTTCGATTCTTCACTCCAGAACAAAGTGACGAAGTGCGGAAGATGGGCGATCAATCTGGGCAATTCTACATCATGAGATTCTACCTTCAATTCTTCACTCCAAAACAAGGTATAACCTAGATTTAATCCCTTCATTTCTCCAATTTTGACTTAATTGTTGGAATCTATCGAAACCTCTGAGATGAAGATGCATAGTTCCGTCTTAATTCATGTATTAGCCAAGATGCTTGCTTTCCGTAAGAATGCTAGTTGTGTACACTAGATACTGATCTCTTTTCTTTTCTTTTTTATGCATTTTTCTTGGATCATATTGAATTAGCTTATGAAGTCTATGTTTCATTACATTATATACAATGCCTTTCAATTTTTATGCTTTTATCTATATTGCAGAATAGTATGTGATTGATTATTTTTTTGCTTGAACACCCATCTGTCAACACAATTTTCTTCAATTCTTAAATTTTATCTCCTTATTTCTACATGTTTGTAATTGTTTTTTAATTCCGTCAACATGGCCAGATTTAAAAAATGTACTCAATACTCATCAATAATATGCTTTTTACTCATATGTAATATACTCTTTTTATGACAATAATATACTCTTTACTCATTCATAACTCATACAATTTACACGAATAGTATACCCTATGCATGACAAATGATGTATCCTTTACTCATCAATAATGTACCCTTTACTCATCCGCAATATACCCTTTGCACTATGTCATAATACCTTTTATAATAAACTTGAAACACTTTAAACTTCTTACCCTTTAAATCATAAAAACAATATTGTACCCTCTGCACATTAAGAATGTATCCTTTGCTCATCAGTAATATATGATTCTTCTGTCATTTTCAAAATTATATCATTCATTTATCTGTCAAATATCATTTCATCATATGTGACTATTTATTATTTAGATGCACAACAAATGATATGGTAGTCTAATTTTAAAGTGTACATGCAAAATCTTGGATTTATAGGAAGATTGATTATTCAGAAACTACATTATGTCTGTTCAAACACAAGCTGCTCTTGTAAGTAAGTGCAGTTCATCATTTTAAGATTATTATTTATCTGTCTATCAACCCTTTATTTTCCTCTGCTCCCTTAGATTTTTTTTTTGTAGACGTTCCTTTATAGGAGCTCATTTTTTTTATAAAACACATGAGATCTCACGCATCATTGATAAAATTAAAATATAGCATTCTTATACCCCATTAGTATTATAATTTACTATTTCTTTAATTAACATATAAAAATCAAATAACACCCTTACCGATGAACGGAGGAAGTGGAGTATTATTTACGTTGACGAGTAACGGAGAGAGTATTATTTATCTTAACAATAACACAAGTACATAGGATTATAATTTCAAAATTATTATTTGATATAGTAATTCACATCAAGAGAAAACTCATTCCCAATTAATTTATTTTTTTAATTCTCATCACCGGATATGTCCGTTTTAAAATAAAACTCATATCCGCCGATAAAAATTATTGTCCACGGACAAAAATTAAAAAAACTGCATGTCAAAAAAATATTCTCATATCCAATGATTCAACATTGCACCATGTCCCCTAACAATAATTGTTGTTTAATTAATCTATTAGTATGCTATTAATTTCTACACACAACAATTTAATTTCAAATTTTCATATTTATCATTTAATTACTTTTTTTTAAATATGTCCACAGAATTAATTTCAGTGGTGTCCGAACATTCAATTTTGTACTATTAAATTAAAAACACTAGGGTTATAAATTTAAAATATATTTACATGCATCATTATTCATATTACTTCATCCGTTCCACAAACAAATTCACACTTTTTAATTTTATTCATTTCATAAATAAGTTCATACCCCCAAATAAGGAAATACACACAAGTCAATAACTCCACAAACATTTTAATTTCAAAATTGTCACACCTTTACAACTCACATAACTTATAATTTATTTATTACCTAAAAATACCAAACTACCCCTAAAAGTAAAGCAAAAAACAACTTTTTCTTAAATTTCATATCTACAGTAACTGGGAATTTATCTTTGGGACAGAGGGAGTATTCTTTATCACTAATTAATAATATATTTACATCCTTATCCATTATATATTAGTTTTATCATTATTTTCATGTTCGCTTAAATATTTGCATGTCCATGCTTTTTTTTTTCATGTGTGCATTCTTTTAAATATTCTTGTTAATCAAATTTCCATGTCTAACAATTCAATTTTTTTTAATTATCTCAGGTCCGCCAATGCATATCCACTTAATCAATTCAATTTTTAAATTATCTTACTTTCAATAATTGATAAATGGGTATTCTCTAATTAATATGTGTCCGTAGGAAAAAGGAAAAATATATTTATCTTACCTTCCACAATTGATAAATGGGTATTCTCTAATTAATATGTATCCGCGTAGGAAAAAATATATGTTTATATATTTTTTATATTTTATGTGTTATAAAAGAAGAGATGTCTCATATCTAGTCTGACACAATACCTGTGTCTTCCAACTATACATCTCATTTCATTCCTAATGCCAATAGGTGGGCTGCCCTTAGTAGCGGTTCGAATCTTCTATTACATTTGATGTTATATCTCCTCATATAAATCGTTGGATGATTGACACGTAGAATAGACCGTTGGATGATTGACACGTAGAATAGACTAATTTATACCCTAACAATCAACCCTAAAGGGAAATGTTGAGATTTTTCTCTCCGCACACGTGTCATTCATCTAACACGTGTAACAGGAGATGTAACACCAAAATATAACAGGACATACAATCCCCCTTAGAAGGTATTTATGGTATTACACCTATTTAGTAAGCAAAGTAGATGTAATGCAATTGTTAGGGCAATTAAGCTCCTGCGCCCCGAGGACACAGAGTATCACACAACCATCTCACTCCAATTATATTTAAACCTATGTATTGCTAGGAGTTTAAATTGAAAAGAGGCATGGAAATTGCAAAGCCGTGCGGGATGTGCTTCGTGCGCTCGGGTGCACAGGAGCATCACTAAAAATTAAATGGAAAACATTTCATTTAGGGCATTCTTTGGCATTTCCTAATAAGGGAAAAATGGTGTGTATCCAAAATTAAATCCTTGGTTCTAATTCAAATTACGTTAACTGAAACTACAATGGAGGTTTTGAATGCCCTTTTGATCAACGCCTATTTTTGTTGATAGAATGAAACAAGTTACCAGAAACCTGAGGAGAGAATCATCATCAACATTAAAAATTAAAATGAAGCGATAAACAGCATCACTATTCGGTATCGCAATCTTCTCCCTCATCGTATTCGCACGACTCTAGAGACGGCGGATGGGTATCGCAATCTTCTCCCTCGTCGTAGTGGCATGATGGTGGAGGTGGCGGCGGCGCATCTGTTGTTGGATCATCAACTCCACAAGTACTCCTTAAAGTAGTAGAAAAATATAAGTTCACCGGAAACAGCTTTGGAACACAAGATTGGTCGATAGCTACAATAGCTTTGCATCATTCAGGGCGAATTAGTTTGGGAGGTCCAATCACGGGGGTTAAAAAGGAAGAAATGACTTGTTGAACGTATCCTTGAATGACGCGAACTCCGGAGAGGCATTGATCGACGAACGGGGAAGAGCCGCCTCCCCAAAACCATATGTTGAAGAATGGTATGTAAATCTTAATCCATCGTGTGAGCTTGGAGTGTTGCTGTGAAGCTAAGGGGTTTGGAGGACTTAATGAAGGTGATGCATGAGTTATACACGTGATATTAAGTCAGTTTGATCAGCTACAAAGTCAAGACGTCAGCTTGTGATCACATGTGAAGGATGGATCAGTTTTTTTTGTTTGTTAGCGGCTGTTACTTGGTTAGGTGTGAGCATGTGACCTCTTCAGTTGGATGGCCAAGAAGCACGTGAGGTGTGATCATTCATTGGTGCACTTGGCAGTCAGTTATGTGGAGGGAATCAACATAAAAGACTCACACACTTAGCATGGCGGTAGAGAGCAACATTTATTCTTCTTCTTCTGTTAGATTTGCAGCTGGTTATTGAGCAATTTAAGAAGCTCTTTGAGTCAGTTCTTCATCGTGTATTCATCATTCAATAAGAGAGTTTTCTTTCCTCACAGTGGATTTAGATCTTTAAGATCGAACCACTATAATCCTCTTGAGCAATCTTCTTTTCTCATCTTGTTTACTGTTTCATTGAGTGAGTGTGTGTTAATCAAATCTACAACCGTGAGAGTGTTGAGTGTAATCTTCTTGTGTGATAGAGTAGTCTGTAAAGATCCAAGATAGCTACTGCAATCACAACAAGTGGCGCCGTCCCGTGGGAATTCAAGAAGTTGAATCCAAGAAGATGAACACTGCCAGATTTGATATTGAAAAGCTTACTGAGAAGACAGAATTTGCCCTCTGGAAATTGAAGATGAGGGCCATCCTGACTCTGCAAGGACTCATTGATGCACTATTGCCACCTCCACCAACCAAGATTGAGATCCTCAGAGATCCACAAGCAACTGGAATGCAAGTAAGGGGACAGATTGAATATGAGGTAATCCGGAAAGCTCACTCTGTCATTATCTTGTGCTTAGGGGATAAGGCTTTAAGAGAAGTAGCTAGTGAAACTACTGCAATTGGAGTCTGGGAAAAGTTAGAATCTATGTTTATGGTCAAGACTTTGGCAAATCCACTTCATATTAGGCAAAAATTGAATGCATATAAAATGACTGATGAAAAGCCTATTTTGGATCAAGTTGATGAGTTTATTAAGATCATGGATGATTTTGAAAGTGTTGATTCAAAAATAACAGAAGAAGAGAAGGTCCTCATGTTGATGACAGCACTTCCAAGATCTTTCCAAAGCTTCAAAGATACTCTGTTATATGGTAATCAAAGCACCATCAAGTTTGATAATGTATTACTAGCACTCAAGTCTAGAGAATTACAACTAGTAACTGATGGTGCTCAGAGTTCTGGAGGAGAAGATTTGGTTGTCAAGAAGAACAATCAAACTAAAAGAAATAATAAGAAAAAAAAGGGTTCTGAAGGAAATAAGCAGGACAAGAAAGAAGGAGAGCCTGCTAAAGAAGGTGAAGTGAGAAAATGTTATCACTGCAACCAACTAGGCCATATGAGAAGAAACTATTACAAGTGGAAAGCTAGCACAGGCAAAGGCTAAAATGGGAAAGAAGCTGATCAACAAAACCAAGCAAATCAAACTGCTCCAGCACAAGAAGATGCTACAAAATATATTGAAGTATTGACAGTCACTGCATCTAAGATCTCCTCTGAGTGGGTGATTGATTCTGGTTGCACCTTCCACATGACACCTGTCAAGCATTAGTTGATTGGTTTTAAACATCAGAATGATGGCTCTGTACTTCTTGGAAACAATCAAACATGTAAGATCATAGGAAAAGGATCTGTCAAGCTTGAAATGTCTGATGGTACAGTAAGAATGCTTCATGATGTAAGGTATGTCTCTGATCTAAGAAGAAATCTAATTTTTCTTGGTAATCTTGATTCCATGGGATATAACTTCCAGTCAACAGTTGGTCTTCTGACTGTTACAAAGGGAAATTATGTGTTTTTGAAAGGTATAAGGAGACATGATCTATATTTTCAGTGTGGTAGTACTGTCACTGCTCAAGCTTGTACCACTAGTAAAATAAATAACTCTATCCTATGACATGGAAGGTTAGGTCATATAAGTGAGAGGGGTCTGCAAGAGTTGGCTAAACAGAATTTATTATGTGGCCATACTTCCATTACTTTAAATCAGTGTGAGCATTGTGTGATGGGAAAAGCAAAAAGATTAAAATTTGGTATTGGAAAACATAATTCCTCATCTGTGTTGGATTATGTCCATTCTGACCTATGGGGACCTGCCAAGAACATCACAAAAGGAGGTGGAAAATACTTCATCTCCTTCATAGATGACTATTCAAGAAAAGTATGGATTTATATATTGAAATCCAAGGATGAAGCTTTCACTAAGTTCAAAGAGTGGTTGGTTGAGGCTGAAAACCAAACTGATAAGAAACTGAAGTACTTAAGGACTGAAAATGGCTTGGAATATCTGTCAGATGAGTTCAATCAGTTTTGTTAGGATAGAGGAATCAAAAGATATAAGACGGTTCCATTAACTCCACAACAAAATGGAACAGCAGAAAGAATAAATCAGACTATTCTGGAAAGAGTTAGGTGTATGATCAGTAGTGGAGGATTTCCAAAGAGTTTTTGGGGAGAATTAGCTACTACAGCAGCATTTCTCATAAATAGATGTTCATCCTCTCCACTGAACTTCAAAACTCCAGAGAAAGCTTGGAGTGGCAAACCTGCAGATTACAGTAGTTTGAAGGTAATAGCATGTCTTGCTTATGCACATATAAAGCAAGAAAAGTTGGAACCAAGAGCTTTGAAATGTGTACTAGTTGGTTATCCACCTGGAGTAAAGGGGTATAAATTGTGGTGTCCAAAACATCAAAAGATTCTAGTCAGCAGGAATGTCTCTTTTGATGAAGGAAAGATGTCACTATTGGAGAAGATCAAAGCTGTAGCAAGTTCTGATCAAGGTGTTGAGCCTCAGGTGGAGCCTTACAAGTCAGCAAGTGGTGGTGACAGTAATAAGGAAGAGCAAAACACTTATCATCTTGTCAGAGATAGAAAAAGAAGAGAGATAATACCACATGTAATATACATCAAAGCTGATCTTGTTTCGTATGCCTTGCATACTGCTTCTGAAGTTGAATATCTTGAACCTAGGAATTACAAGGAAGCTATAACTAGTGTTGATAGTGATCAGTGGATAATGGCCATACAAGAAGAGCTCTTATCCCTGGTTAAGAGTCACACATGAGATATAGTGGAGAAGCCAAAACAGCATAAATTAGTAAGTTGTAAATGGATTTTTAGAAAGAAACCATCTAAAGTTGAAGGGGAAAACCTAGATTCAAGGCAAGATTAGTAGGAAGGGGATTTTCACAGAAGGAAGGGATTGACTACAATGAGATATTCTCACCTGTAGTCAAACATAGTTCTATAAGGATCATTCTCTCATTAGTTACACAATGGAATCTTGAGCTTCATCAAATGGATGTTACAACAGGTTTTTACATGGGGAGTTAGAAGAGAAAATATACATGACCATACCAGAAGGCATTGAACTTCAGAGCTCAAGTTCCAAAGCTTGTTTGCTTAAAAGATCACTCTATGGTCTTAAACAAAGTCCAAGACAATGGTACTTGAGATTTGATGAGTATATAGTTAAGTGTGGATTCCAGAGAAGCTTACATGATAGTTGTGTATACTATATGGAGAAAGGTGGTCTATTTATATATCTTTTATTGTATGTTGATGATATGCTATTAGCTAGTCATACAATAGATGGTATTCTGAAAGTGAAAAGGATGTTGAAAGCTGAATTTGACATGAAGGATCTTGGAGTAGCCAAGATGATCCTTGGAATGTCAATTGATAGGAACAGGATCAGTGGAACATTAATGCTCAACCAAGAGACTTATTTGTTAAAGGTGATAAAGAGGTATAATATGCATGAGTGTAAGACAGTCACTACCCCATTTAAACAAGGTGTAAAGTTGACTCTAAAGCAGGGCCCACAGTCTACAAAAGAAGCTATTGAAATGGACAAGACTCCCTATGCTAGTGCAGTAGGAAGTCTAATGTATTGTATGGTCTGCTATAGGCCAGACATGACTTTTACACTCAGTGTCTTAAGTAGATTCATGGGATCTCCTGGTAAACCGCATTGAGAAGCAGCAAAATGGGCTATGAAGTATATAAAAGGCACTTTCAGTAGGGGATTAAAGTTTCAGAAAAGCAAACAAGACAGTGAAATACTATGTGGTTATGTTGATACAGATTTTGCTGCAAATATGAATACTAGGAAGACATTAACAGGTTACATTTTCACTCTTTATGGGACTGCTATAAGTTAGAAGGCAGGTCATCAATCCATTGTAGCATTGTCCACAACTGAAGCTGAATTTGTTATATTGACTGAAGCTATTAAGAACGGTATATGAATTAGTGGTATGCTGGAAGAGCTTGGTGTAAAGCAAGAAACAATGAAGGTGTTCTGTGACAACCAGAGTGCCATTCACTTGGCAAAGCACCAGGGTTATCATGAGAGAATAAAGCACATTGATGTCAAGATGTATTTTGTAAGAGATCTTGTTGAAAGTGGAGCTGTAAAGGTGTGTAAGAATGACACTTCAGTCAATCCTGCTGATTGTCTAACTAATGACTTGCCTAGTTCTAAATTTGAACTAAGCTTAAGCTTAGTTGGGATGTGAAATGAAGTCTGAAGTACTGCTCAATAAGAGCAGTAAGGAGGGGGGAAGATAGCAATCTTGTTTGAAGATGGATACTTGTTTTAAGGTGGAGAATGTTGAAGAATGGTGTGTAAATCTTGATCCATCGTGTGAGCTTGGAGTGTTGCTATGAAGCTAAAGGTCTGGAGGACTTAATGAACGTGATGCATGAGTTATACACGTGATATTGAGTCAGTTTGATCAGCTGCAAAGTCAAAACGTCAGCTTGTGATCACATGTGAAGGATGGATCAGTTTTTTCTGTTTGTTAGCAGTTGTTACTTGGTTAGGTGTGAGCATGTGATCTCTTCAGTTGGATGGCCAAGAAACACGTGAGGTGTGATCATTCATTGGTGCACGTGGCAGTCAATTATGTGGAGGGAATCAACATAAAAAACTCACACACAAAGCATGGCGGTAGAGAGCAACATTCATTCTTCTTCTTCTGTTAGATTTGCAGCTGGTTATTGAGCAATTTAAGAAGCTCTTTGAATCAGTTCTTCATCGTGTATTCATCATTCAATAAGAGAGTTTTCTTTCCTCACAGTGGATGTAGATCTTTAACATCGAACCACTATAATCCTCTTGAGCAATCTTCTTTTCTCATCATGTTTACTGTTTCATTGAGTGAGTGTGTGTTAATCAAATCTACAACCGTGAGTGTTGAGTGTAATCTTCTTGTGCGATAGAGTAGTCTGTAAAGATTCAAGATAGCTGCTGCAATCACAACACCATAGGCGGCCGTCCTCGAGGCAATGCCCCAAGGTTGGTGAAGCCATCATTGTTATGAGAGCAAGAGCGAAGAAGAGGGTAGTGTTGGACATTTTTTTTCTTATATTGAAACTACATAAATGAAATATTGAGTTATATATATGCACTATATTTTCATGTGAATGTTACATGAAATGGTAACTGTTGCGTCGTATCAATGCAACAACAATTTTATTTGTTGGTTTTGACTCAATTTAATGGCGTAATTAATACTCACTAGTCGAGAAGCAATCTTGATGTTTATATAAAGTTTATGTAAAGTTTTAAATCATAAATAGTGATAAAGATACTTTATTTTGTGTCTTTGTATAATGTATATTTTAATTTTATATTAAATCAATGTCTAACGGTTGAATAATGAGACATGTAAGAGAGTAATATTATTTTTTTCATTTTTTTTTTATCAAGCAAAGTTTATTAAATTATGAAAAATGTAATATAAGCACAAAGGTGCTTCAACCTTTTCAATCCAACATACACCACAACAATACCCTTTCAAACCTTCCTCACTATTTTGAAAATTAACAACTTGCAACAACTATTAATTGAAAGCAGTTCCGCGGAGTCTCAGACCACTTCAAAGCATTAAAATAACAAACTCCAATAATTTAGAAGAAAGTCATGACCAAGCTCTTATTTTAATTAATCTTCTTTAAATTCAATGGATATCAATTGAAAATCAAGTTATTCCTATAGTTACACACTATCCATGTCATTGCGATCCATATTGTTGAAGATATAAGAACTCATTTCCTGTGATCCAAGCTTTCTCCATGTTGGAGAAAGTTGATGATAAGATGCATATGAAGTACAATATCCACAGCTAACCAAATTTAAATTTGGTGCCAAATCTTCTAAGCTAAGTTCTAAAATCACTCTTCATATATCTTCAAATCCTATCATTCTCAACATGCCTACTTCCCATATATCATCTTTCCTCAATTAATATTTATTCATAGGTATACACTTTGTATCCATAATTACTGTGAGATATATAGATTTAAAAAAATTACTCTCACATACAAAATATTAAAGTAAAACATTAAATATAACCCAAATCCATACACTTTTAAACTACAAATCCTAAAACCTCTCACTCACCCGCTGCCTCCGCCGGACCACCGCCTAACCGTTGGCTAGCCATCGGACGGCTGGCCGACCGCCGAGCCTTCGCAGGAACGCGGCCAGATATACACATTTTTTGTTGCACACACTTTTTTTACTTCACATAGGGATGACAATGAGACGGGTATTTCCGGGCACCCGATCTACCTAAATCCTAATGGGTAGGGTACCAGATAGTTGTAAATGAATTTGGGACAGATACGGGTAGTTGTGAAAAATATCATTAGAATTTGGAACGGGTGCGGGTAATGCCTCAAACCCGCGGGTAACCCGATTATATATATTTTTTTATAAAATTTAATATATATTATATAATTTATTTATATATGATAAGATATTTTTTATAGTTAATTAATAGTTATAAGCTTTATTTAATCATATTTATTAAATATTTATTTAAAATAATACTATTTATATTATGTTTATTTATATTTAATTAATAATAATATAATCTTTATTATTATACTTATTTAGACAATAAAAAATGAGTGAGGTTTGCGTGCGCCCGGGTGCACGGGAACACATTCCATACGCCTTTAAAAATTTAATATTATGGGTAAGGGAACATTACTTTTAAGCTTTGGTCTAAAGGGTATATACACTTTAATTAATAAAAAGTACACCATTTTGTTCTAAAGTGTATATACTTTTCATTAATATTTTTTTCTTTAGAAAATAAAGGGTACACATTTTTATAGTAAAGAGTATACAATTTAATAAAAAATTCCAAAGGCGCACGGAGTATTGTTCATGCGCCCAGATACATACAATAATTTTCTTTAGAAAATAAAGAGTACACATCTGTATACTAAAGGGTATGCAATTTAACACGAAATTCTAAAGGCGCACAGAATATGGTCCGTGCGCCCGAGTGCACAGGAGTTTTTGCCATAAAAAATATAAATATAAATAAAATAAATTAATATTAAACGGGTATAGGTACCCGCGGGTATTGATAAACGATAATGGGATGAATACGAATACCATTATAAATTTTTTAAATTGGACGGATACGAATACGAGTAGTTATTTTTTTAATCGGATACGGATACGAGTACTCCAAAATAAGCGGATATACCCTATCTAGTGTCATCCCTAATTGCACACGCTTTTGCTACGCACAAACATTTATATGTAACACATTGTAAGAATAATATTAATATATTTTTGTAATTAATAATAATATTTTTTTAGATTTGTATCTGTAATATAAGAGTTTTTAATGTATAATAAAATATATTTGATTAAAATCATTAAAAAAAGAAAAGGAACAATGACGGTGTTACCCAAAAGATGGACCGGTTAGGAGCAAATTCGACCGGGCGTTGAAAGGGCCATCCGTTGCAGAGCAGAGCAGACCAGATCCTGCACGCAACCAAAATCAATTCCCACTCTCAGCCTCTCTACCGCTCTCCCCCACCTCCTCCACTCTCCTCAATTCCTTTCCCCTTCCCCCCTTTCTATTGCAGGTTAAATCTCTCTACCACCCTCGTTTTTTTATGGAATTCATGGCCCAATAGAACTCAGATCCTCAATTGCCAACACGAACAGGTTCTTCATCTTTCTTCTTACTCAATAACAAGTTTAATGGTTTATTCTTTGCCCCAATTTTATAAATGTGTTGTTATCTTATGCTCATCTGCATCGTTCATGTGATTTATGCTGTTTCGAAGGTATAAATCAATTCAATTTATAAGTGTCCCAAAATATTGTATATTACTATATCAATTATGTTGCCAGGGATTTTTGTTTTTCCTATTAGTTTACAAGGAAAATTTCAGCAAAATAGCGGAAGTTTTTTTTTTTAAATTTAATTTCTCGAGCTAATCATTGTTGTGGCTTCGTCTCACTTACATGCAGTTATAAATCTTCTACTACACTGATACATTAACGTGTTGCTAGTGTTTTCATGAATTGAGCCCCTCCCTACTCAGTGCCATTGGCATGCTTTGGGATGTTGTATGTCATCTTCACCGTGTCATACTTTCTAAATAAGTTTTTTTTTTCTTTTTTTTGGAACTTATTATAGATGGAAATTTCTGGATTTGATCTGGAACGCCAGGAGGCTGTTTGTGGGGATAGTGATGAAGAAGGATTTGCACGTCCACGTTCTGTTGGGGAAGTGGTTGATGTCAATGAGGGGCAAGATGATGCTTATATTCTTGAGCTAGAAAAAAAATTGTTGGAGCAAGTTGTTTACAGTGAAGAAGAAGCATACATGCTGTATTGTGATTATGCAACAGCAATGGGTTTTAATGTTCGAAGGGGAAAGCAATACTATTTCATGGGAACCAAAAGGGTAAGGTCAAAAACTTACTGTTGTTCAAAGGAAGGTGTTAAGGATGACAAAGCAGATATTAATGGTGTTGGTTACAAAAAGCCCGAAACTAGAACAGGATGCAGAGCAATGATATCTTTTGTATGCGATGATAATGGCCAATGGAAAGTTTCAAAATTTGTGAAGGAGCATAATCATGATATGGCGCCACCATACGCAAAGCCACCGGTCAAGTCTGGTCAAGCAATTTTAGCTGCAAATGTTAATGGAAGTGGAGGTGCTCTAGAGTCTCTGGTAAGCATTTCTTCCCATATTCGTGTTTTAATCCTCAGCAATGTAATTTTTTTTTTTTGTAAATGAAAATATAGTTCTTGAAACATTATTAATTACAGTTCTTGTCTGTGCACCCTACTTTTGGTCTTCCATGAGATGAGACGTAAAATAAGACACAGTTATTTCTATTTTAAAATGAAAAAGAATCAGCTAATGTTGTCCTGCGGAAGAGTAAGGCGTTATGTTTCATGCATTGTCTATATAAACTTAACCTTAAGTAAGTGTCTGAGGGTGTCAAGAAGCAAGATGGTTAAAGAGGTTAGCGCAGAAGCTTCCAGTAGTGGATATGTGACAATAAGAATAATAATAATACCAGGTAGTTGTGTTGCTTTGAGGATATTTATCTGGCTGCTCAATCTTGTTTTTGTCCTGGTGTTTTTATACCCTTATTATTGGTTGTTGAAGAACTTTATTGTATTGTGAAATAAAAACAATTTTCAAGTTGGGATTAAAGAAGAAGTAGGACATATATTAATCTTCACCATTGTCAGACAGTCAGAGGACAAACCCGGGATCCTTATTGAGGTTCCAAAATTAAATTTAAAAAATTATTATTTTTCACGATTAAATTAATATATATGATGCACTATATTAATTAAAAAAATTATTATATGTGTATGTTTGTATTTATAAATCTCAAGTTTATTTTGAACTCTACAATTGGCCATATAATACACTCAACATTTTAAGCCACCAAATCTCATGAAGTTTTTGGTTCTTTAGCCATTGCTTGATTATGGGTGTAAGAATGCATGAGTGAGTATGTGTAAAAAAATGGCAATTGCATGGCATGTGCAATTTTTTTAAAGAATGGCAATAATATAGTATATCCAACACTTGGTTTGACTGATGTTAAGAAATTAACTTAGGGGCCATTTGGTTTGTTATGAGGAATGAAAGTACTGTACCAACGCTAATGACATTAGTGAGGAATCTTAAAGGGTATGGGTCTTTAAGATTGTATTATTTGGTTGATAATGAGAATCACTATCGTATAAACATTGATTTTGTTTGGTTTGCCCTACTTCTTTAGGAATGGAATCATTTTTTTTTGGTTTTTTTTTTTTTTTTTGGGGGGGGGGGGGGGGGGTGGTTAGTATGATGAACTACAGTATTTTATGATTTTTGTTAATTTTCTTTTATAAAGAAAATATTTATAAGAGAAAAATATGAAAATTTTGGGCACTCTTTTTTGAAAAGAATCATAGTTTATGGTATCCAAAAAGTGAAGGATGTTCATTCCATACTCTTAGGATATAAAACCACTGTAGTTGGGAGTAAAGTACCCCATCAAACGCCAATTCTCCATTCCTTTCCAATTCCACATCTTTAAGTCATGAAAAAACGGTCCCTTAGCCGCCTACTCTTCATTGATATTCTCCTGTTTGAGATGGTATTAAGTGGATGAAAGGAATGAGCTAAAGAAATGATAGCGTAAGCTTTACGTAAAAACAGTTAGAACTAGAGAATATCAAGTATAAATATGTCTAATTTGAAATCATTGAAATTGCATTTCTATTATGTTAATATCTTTGTCACTATGTACGTATATTAGTGACAATATATTGCTGTAACCTGACTATGTACACATATTAGTGACAATATATTGCTGTAACCAATATGTTAGTCCTGACTTATTTGTTTTGCTAAATCTTCTATCTTTGTTTACTAAACCTCTAAACTTCAATGCTCTTGTACATCTATTTAACACCTGTATTTCTATTATTGTTTTAGCTTCAGATAAAAAATGCCTTGTAATTTTTCACTGACATATCTCTAGAAATTGTCAATCAGTAATAAATAATATCTTATTTGCTTAACAAAAGTTTAACTTGTCATTAGTTCAGTCAGTGTCAGTAACATATCCAAATTATAGCAGCCTGCGAAGGTTAGCGTATAAAAGCCACAAAATTTATGAATCATAAACTCAAGAATTTCCTATTTGTGTCTCTCAAAATGTCAAATGTTTTACTAATTATACTTTCCTGGATTCTAGCATTATATGCTCTAGTAATTCAATTCAGGCTTGTCCCTTTCACTTGGATTAGCTCTGTCTAGAATGCTCACTCAAATTCCAAGGAGTTTAAGTATGGAGGAGAAATATGTTTAGATAGTTTATTCTTGGAGGTTGTAGACAATGATTTTGGTTGAAGGAACTAATTGCTGTTGGAAATGATATCAACCCAACATACTCCGTTATGCATCATTGTTATTAAAGGCATGCCCAGGGCGCGCCTTAGGCCAAGGCTATAGTTCTTGCGCTTTGAAATCATGTTGTTAAGGCTCTAATCCTTAGGCACTTGCTTTATTCATTGCGCCTCGAGATGTGCCTTGAGAATTATGTTATTCACCAGCTTTTTGAGTAGTTTTTTTAAGGATTTTAATTTGTTAAATAGCAACTTTACTTTACCTGTGTATGAAGATATATTGCAGCTTATTATTCACTGAAATTTAGAAATTAGGGTTTTATAATAGTTTTAGGTTTGACAAACACTCTCCACTCCTCTACAAGCCACTGCCCTTCGCTGCTGCCACTGCTCTCCAAACTCTTGCCGTTGGCCACCCGACACCCACCGATCAGGACTTTGATATTGATGATTGGAATGATAATTAGATTATTTTGGTTGCTATTCTACAATATTGATGAACATCTTGTGTTATTGACTTATTATCTTATTTCAATTTTGATAGATTATTTTACATTATATGTTTAATTTTAGTTTATGTGTCATTTGTGTCAATTTTTATATTCTATGTTTTTAAACTCATTAAATTTGTTAATTATGTTCTATATATGTTATGTTTTATTGTAAGATATGCTTATTAAAGGCATGCCCAGGGCGCGCCTTAGGCCAAGGCTATAGTTCTTGCGCTTTGAAATCATGTTGTTAAGGCTCTAATCCTTAGGCACTTGCTTTATTCATTGCGCCTCGAGATGTGCCTTGAGAATTATGTTATTCACCAGCTTTTTGAGTAGTTTTTTTAAGGATTTTAATTTGTGAAATAGCAACTTTACTTTACCTGTGTATGAAGATATATTGCAGCTTATTATTCACTGAAATTTAGAAATTATAATAGTTTTAGGTTTGACAAACACTCTCCACTCCTCTACAAGCCACTGCCCTTCGCTGCTGCCACTGCTCTCCAAACTCTTGCCGTTGGCCACCCGACACCCACCGATCAGGACTTTGATATTGATGATGGGAATGATAATTAGATTATTTTGGTTGCTATTCTACAATATTGATGAACATCTTGTGTTATTGACTTATTATCTTATTTCAATTTTGATAGATTATTTTACATTATATGTTTAATTTTAGTTTATGTGTCATTTGTGTCAATTTTTATATTATATGTTTTTAAACTCATTAAATTTGGTAATTATGTTCTATATTTGTAAGATATGCTTTTTAAATATGCCTCGATGCGCCTTAGTTTACCTTGCGCCTTTATTCTTTAATGACTATGAATAAGAAGTCTCTTGCCTCTTGGTATATGTGGTCTAAAATAAGCATTTTTTTTTACTTTTATAAATACAGATGCAAATTTGTGTATCATCAAAGTCATCATTTGCACAGTAATGCAGTACCTGGTTTATTTTTCCTGGAATTTAGTGCTCGAGGACTCAGACACATAACTTTGTATGGTCAAAAGATATAAAGAACTTAATATCCTGAAATTTGTTAGTATTTTTTATTTTTCTTGTTGGTGTTATCTTTTTGTTACTATATTTTGAACTGCAGATTTTTTTTCTATTCTGGAACTGAAAAATGTTTACATTTGAAGAAATTCAGGTTGATGAAAAATTGGATTGTAAAAAAAATTAGTCTCGGTTTGATATGATAGTTGGATTTTTTAAATTGCTAGTGCTGCACTGAGTTTCTCGTTCTGGTGATTTCACCTATGAACTCTGATTTCCTGCCATCTCTATTATTATTGAGAATTACTGTTGTGCAGAGTGAACATGATAAAATCCGGGAGCTATCTTTACAGCTAGCAATAGCGAAGAATCGAGCTGAAACTTCTGAGAAGCTAGCTGCTACCTACAAGCGGCAGCTCCATCTGATCGTTGGACACATTGAGGAGCACAATCAGTCCTTGTCAAAGAAGATTCAGAAAGTCTTAAACAACGTGAAGGATCTGGAAACTGAAGATGTGAACAAGTTGTGAAGTTGCCTCTCTTAATAGTTGAAATTAGGGTAGAGGCATTGAAACATTGTTTTCAGATAGAAAAGTTGTTTTAATGATGCTAAGCTAACCCTAGAAGGGTTATTTGATTTTTTTTTATTTTTTTAGAAGAAGCATTAGGTGGGTCTATATTTTGGTTCTTTGTACAGATGAGGACATTACAGTACCATTAGTTGATGAAATAATTTTGTTTAGAGGATGTATTGCATCGGAAGTTTCATCAAATACTTAATATAGAGGATGTCTAGCTGAGTTTGATTGTTGCAGGATGGGGGTTTGAATCCTGCTTTTGGCATGAATTTGGCTCCTTGCAAGCACAAGTTTAACAGTGAGTCTTTCCTATAAGTCACTTGAGGCACATCCTGCGATTTACCTCCTCCGCCAATCCCCAGGGCAGGGATGGTGGGGGCTTCTAATGGTAGGGTACACCATTTGTATTGCTGCTATTGCGTTCATCATGATGGAACTGTCACCGTTAGTGTTATTATTTAAATTAATTATTATTAATTACTCCCTCTGTTCGGTTCTAAAGTATCTATTTGCTTTTTGTATGTGGACAGTTCTAAGGTTTTGCACGTAGATTAAGGATTATTACTATTATAGGTAAAGTGGATAGTTGTATTAGAGGGAAGTGGTGTGTCATATTGTGTACTTTTTTACTAAATAGAGAAAATTGATACCGTTGAAGCAAACGTCAGAATAGTGAAATGAATACCATAGAAGCGGACCGAGGGAATATAAATTAAAAGTTAATTATACCTTATTAATAAGTATTTGTGAGATTTGACAATTGGCACTAATTTTAAATATTATAAAAATTTAAATCAAAAGGTTGATATTATAATTAAATTTTCGGAATTATAATAGGTTTCATAAATGCCTCTATTTTCCCATGCAAAGATGCGATGCTAAAGTTGTAATATTTTTCAGATCTTATATATGCATGTCAAGAGCTATGATAAGTGACCTTGGAAGCCATTTTTGCAACAGAGTGAAGCTTTGCTTAAGAAGTACAATGTTACAATGTGTTTTTACTGCTTATCACCCACAAACAAACAAGTGGTCAATCCAAGGTATCTACTTGAGAGAAAAAAATCAATCCTAGAGTGGGAAAGATTGGAGTTCCAAACTTAATGATTCAATTTGGGCCTATTGAACTGCTTTCAAGTCCCCATTGGTATCTCCTTATCACCTGTTCTTCATAAGCCATGTTTATCTTCCAATCAAACTGAAACATAAAGCTTATTGAGCAATTAAGTATTGCAACATGAACATGGATAATGCTGTTGAGATGAAAGTTAAATTACAAAGAAAAGTCAAAAGCCTTCCATGATTTTTTTTCAAGGAAAGAATTTAAAGTTGGTCAGAAAGTTATTCTTCCCTTTGAAAACATAAAATAAAGATTACATTAGAATTCTCTAGTATATATACAACAAAAAAAGATTGGAGACATCACATTTTCATCTGTCCATTTCACAGAGGCACTAATTCAACTAGCATTCAATTACATTAGAAATCTCTTGTATATATACAACAAGAGAAGATTGAGAAGCTATAGAGGAATTTCCTCAACTCTCTAACCAGGGCAACCTTTCTTGTGAAAATGAAATCGGCTTCCCTCAAAATTACAACTTCGATTGATACATTCGATTAAGTCTGCGATGGCAATGTTTTGCTATTGGAACAATGTGAAACTGCTTCTAAATCTCACTCTTTATGAATAACCTAAACTGAATTTTCAACATGATTATGATGCTATAATCTCCTTGAAGGTAATAAAATTTTCATGTGGATTTGCATTTGCCCACCTGTACACCTAGAGATACCCAGACGGAAGCTTGCAACCCGACCCACACAAGCCATCATCCGTTTATATCATCAATTCAAGGCTTAAAGATTGCATAACTCATGAAGCTGAGCACTAAATTTAACATACTTCATGACAAGCTATCATTGATAGCTTATTAACTTAAGCCATAAAAATTTGCATACAGCTTTCATCAATACTTTCACTCACATATCAGTCAATGAACAGGTTGGGTTTAAGATTTATCCAGGTTAGAATCAAAGTTCAGTCCCCTAGTACATTCAACCAGACTCAGTTGCAACATTTTGTTTGGGTTCAGTACATAATTTGTCACCTTAATGCATAATATAGTTAGATAAATTAACATTTAATAAATCTCCAAGCAAGTTGTAGCCAGTAAGATTTCGAGCTTTGTAATTACCTCCATCAAGAGTATTGCAGCAACACAGGACCAAAGCAGAAAACATTTTTTCTGCTGGTTGTCGCCTCAGGTATTCAATTATCCAATATCTTAGACCGCCTCTTAACCCTCGTTCGTATTCATGTCTACCAATGTCGCCATCCCCTCCAGCTGCCCTGCTTAACAAGGACGAGAATTTCCATAGAGCGAAGCAATTAACTGGGAGAATTCTCAATCAACTTTAATACATGTCAGCATTGACTCAGCTGTCCAGAAAATTAAAGAAAAGAAAACGAAGAAGATCGATTAAGAGTGAATATATAACGGGAAAAAGTAAAGTTCGCGTTGATGTTATATTCTTGTTTTAAGTTGATTTTGGCCAGAATTTCTTAAAATTGACTTCCACTGCTATAATCTACTACTATCAATTGAGACAGAGAGAAAAAGAGGGGTACCACCAAAGGCCAACTTGCATGGGGGCAACAGCATACACTTTGGATATTTTCCTGGAGAACCTGCCTCAATTGCTGAAGATAGTCATCATCATTCACCGTGAGTTACTAGCCAATAGGGGTGTGCATCGGTCGGTTCGGTTAACCAAACCGACCGAACTTTTTTCGAACTTTTTTTGGAAAACCAAAACCGAACCAAAGTACTCTAAAACCGGATTAAACCGAACCGAAATATTTCGGTCGGTTTAACCGTTTAACCGAACCGATCCTCTATTTTTTTTAAAAAAAATAATAATATAACCATCAATTTTCACATTATTTCTCACATCCACACCTAAAACTTGTAACATTACAACATTCACAACTAACTAAATTCACAAACCCCATCATTAAAACGTCATTCATAAAATATCCTAATATAATAATTCAAATTCCAAACATATCAAGTCTACCATAATTCCCAAAGACATAAAGTTTAACAAAATACATAATTAATAGAGAAAAAACTAGTCCTCCTATAATTCATTACATAATCAAAATAAATTCAACCCCTAAAGCTCCATCTTCTAATTGTTGGTGTTGGTGTTTGACAATAATGTCTCAATCCCAACATTAGGCAAATCTGCAAATTACAATCAAAACATATTTTAGTAAATGAACTCATACAAAGGATAAAAATAATGAAGATAAAAACAAGTAATTTATAAAATTGATTACCTTTCTCAAATTTCTCAAGTTCCTCTAATTGTTCTACAATATTTGTTGGATTTTCTAAACCCCGAAGCCAATCTTGAGTGCAAACCAAAGCTTCAACAAGTCTAGGAGTTAAAGAACTCCTAAATTCATCTAATACTCTTCCACCAGTACTAAACGCAGATTCGGATGCTACGGTAGAGATGGGAATGGCTAATATATCAGGAGCCATCTTTGAAAGTATGGGAAATCTTGCAGAATTAAGTTTCCACCACAACAACAAGTCTATATTCTCATCCTCTACACAATTCTCAGTCAAATACAACTCCAACTCCGTTTTCTTGTTTACACAACCACCACCTTCAACTCTCAACTTCTTATACTTGGCTCTTCTTGGATAAGCAAGAGAGCTGTTCTTTGATCCAGAATTTGAAGCACTAACTGAACTAGAGCTTGAAATACTACCGCATCCACCTCCACTTGTACTCGTAGAATTATGTGGCTGAGATTTTTGCTCATATTCCTTATACAAGTCTAGAAGGCCATCTTTCAAGATTTTAATCAACGTAATAGCCTTTTCAGAGCCATACATATTAGGCAAAGTATACTTAAGATATTCAAACTTATCAGTAGGATCAAAATACTAGCCCAAAAAATCATCTTATTTATTTTTTCTGGATCTCCCAATACTTATCAAACTTTGAAGACATTGTTAAACCCAATATTTTCATAAAACTATCATCACTGCACTTCCATTCATCCAACATGCAACACAATTCACTTAGTTCATTAAAGAAGGAACAAGATGTCACATACAGAGAACCAGAAACACGCAATGTCATCTCATAAAAAGGCTTCAATAAATCTGAAATTTTACGAACACGATCCCAATCACCAGCTTTAGGATAACCTTTTTCCCCCAAATCAGCAACATAACTTGGCTCATCAATTTCATACTTATCAAAAGCTTTCTCAAAAACTTCTGCAGTTTTTAGCATTAAATAAGTGGAATTCCACTTGTAGACACATCTAAGCACAATGAGCTCCTACTTTCAATTTGTTCATACTCCACACATTCCTTGAACTTTCTAAGTCTAGATGGAGAATTTCTAATATATCTCATAGCATCTCTCTCTCACACGCTTCACCGAAGCATCTAGTTCTTTCAAGCGCTCGGAAACCACCAGATTAATTACATGTGCAATACACTTCATGTGAAGATGCTCACAAGCTCCTACAGTACCCCCAATTCAACATCCTTTTCTTCAAAAAGGATATGGCTGTATCATTTGCACTAGCATTGTCTACAGTGATTGTGAATACATTCTTTAAACCCCAATCAAGAACACACGTTTCAAGTGACTTACCCAAGTATTCACCCTTATGACTAGTTACCGGCACAAAACTCAGAATTTTTTTATGCAAATTTCAATCATTATCAATAAAGTGAGCAGTGATACACATGTAATTAATCATTTGTAAAGAAGTCCATGTATCAGTGATGAGGCTGACTCTTTGACAATGATTATTCAAAAAAGCCTTTAACAAATTCCTCTCATCAGCATAGAGTTTAAAACAATCACGTGTGATAGTCCACCGAGAAGGAATATTAAATCTAGGGCATGCTTTGTTCATAACTATCTTAAACCCCTTCCCTTCCACAAACTTAAATGGCAACTCATCAATGATAATCATTTGAACAATTGCTACCCTAATTTCTTCATAATCGTATTTCCAAGAAGAAATTGTACCTACTTTAGAGTGACCATCAGGATTACTAGGCTGCAAGTTTATCAAGGATTGGCCAGATTTTTCATTATTGGGATTATTTAAGCATGCAAGCATATGATTACGAAGAGAAGAAGTGCCATTTTTACTAGTATCACTAGCAAATACTTTAGGACAGTAATTGCACTTAGCTGAAATTGAATTGCCATCTTCATCCATTATCTTCTCAAAGTGATCCCTCACTATAGATCGCTGTTTTATTGGTCTCCTCTTCACTGGTTGTGAACGTGGTGGACCTGGTGGTGGCTTGGGTGTATTTGATGGTCGAGCCGAAGCTTCTGTTCTTGCTGGAGTAGGCTCACTTTCAGAGTTATTGCTTTCAATAAAGCCATCAATTTCTCCTCCTGAGCTCGACATCTAAAAAAATTAATGAATAAAATACAATTCAATATGACAATCATCAGTAATTCGATGGCCACTTGAGACAAGGGAGTACTGATGAAAATTCCGAAAGCATACGTCAAATAAAACTTATTAACATTTTTCTTTATTTTTTAAATCCAAGGGTTGGCTTTAATTGTAAAAATAATTATATTAAATACATAGAGAGTATATTATATGTGTGTAATAGAAAATTATCATATTACATGTATTCATAATAAGTCTGAAGATTTTGCACATCGTACGATATATACATACTTTACTTGAAATTGCGCTTAATTATTCTCCTATTTTTTTAATAATTAGAAATTAATTATTAAACTTAAAAAAAAAATTATCGTAAACAACATTGCATATTTTTTCCTACATATAATTTACAAGTTACATTATGTTATGTCTAGTGGAAATGAAATAATTCAGAATCTAGTTTTTCTTTTTAAAGTTATTTCATCTCTTACTTCAAACTTTCAAAACACAAGAGTATGTTGAAGTCTGAAGATGCCATTTTTAGTTCTTTGATCAATAACAAAAATATTATCCATGATGGTTCTGAAAAACATTTCCTAGCTAAACAAAATTGAAACATGGAAATAAAATATAGAATCTCATGCAACTTTAATGACAGTTTACTGTAGATAGACATAGTAATGTTCTTGAGTGTTTTTATCTTTTAGTTACAATATCTATAATTTATTCTTCATTGGGGACATTCATTAATTTCTCTTGCAGAACATTTCTCTAACAGACAAGATGTATTTGTATTCGGAGTAATACTTGTTAGTTTGATATCAAAGAGGGTGAAAACTTATTTTGCAATCAAGCGGCGAAGGACCGTCAAGATAAGGAGAGGTCTCACTTGCCTTTGGTGTTGCCGGAGAAGATAGGTGCCGCCGGTGGATGGTTCGTTGGCTATGGGAGAAGATAGATTTGACGGCGTATGTAAATTGTGATGTGAGGAGTGGGAATGAGGAGTGAATAAACTAATGCAGGTCCAGATGAAAAACGACAGCCCAGCAGAAACTTTAGAGATACGTAGCGGCACATTGAGAACTGCCCATGGCAGTGGAAACATCGCTCAGAGCGAGGACGCCGGTGGAGTGAACGGAGGCATAATTGTTCAGCCGACGAGAGGGTGGATCTGCACCAAACGGGGATCGATGCCCAGATCAATTTGAGAAAACTGCAGAAGATAGGAAGCCCGTGGGCCGTGGCCGTCGCTAAGTGTTCTTAGTCGCATTTCTAGTAAAAATGTGTAAGAGTAAGAGACTCTATCGTCGAGTACACGTGTGACCAAGTATAAAATTTATATTAATATCGTCCCAAGGGAAAGTAAGCTCATGGTTATATCCGAATTTTCCATTGATTTATACTTTGTAAGGATGATAGATTGAAAGTTGGTGTTTAAACTACTAATTATCATTCTACTCACTTAACTAAGACTTTAAATTAACAAAGTAATGGATCAAATAACAAACAAATGATAAATAGAATGGAGGTAGAATTCACTTGAGAAGAGAGCAAGGCTAATCATAATCGTGGTTAAGACTCTAGCTAGATATGCATAACTCTTGATAGTAAACTTCATTTATTTGTGGACTAAAAGCAATCACAATTTTACCCCTAATCCTATGGCCAAGACAACTAGGTTCTCGACTCTTTTACAAGTCTAAATCTCCTAGGATTGATCTTAATCTCAATTCCCTTAAGGTACTATGATCATAAGTTGGTTTTTTTCACTCAATTTCTTAAGTGTCCCTCTATGAATGTTCTAAGTATAAGAAGGGAATGACTTACCTCCCCCCACACTAACATGCATGCACATTTTAATATATGGTTCAATTAAACATTCACTCATAATATTTGAATGGTCATCCTAATACTATGAATAGAGAATTTAATCACACAAACATTGAAATGAAACATGATTCATATATCATAAAAGGAAATCCACAACTTAATTTAATTCACTCCTCAAGTTCTACACATCTAGTTTTATCTCAACCATTCATATGATTAGCCCTACTATAGGACTAGCCACTAAGCATTGTGTTTAAATCAATACAAATCAAGCTTTGATCCATTTGAGCCAAAATGAGAAGAAAATCAACAAATGAAAAGTAGATTGGCTCATGGAGAAACCTTCATTCTCTTCAATATGCTAACTTCTTTAATCCTTGATGCTTTCATCTTCTGAAATGGTGGATGGATGGATTGAATGATGGATTTATAGATTGATTGTGGAGATCAAATGGAAAATGGATGGATCTAATGGATGGAGATGGATCTAATGGATCTAGTGTGTGAAAATATGGTGTGAAGTGTGTGTAACTGCTCTAATTGTGATCTCTCCCTTCAAATTTCGCCCAATTCACCATTTTATATCACTAATGGACCTTCTAGAAGCTTCCAGAACTTTCTCAAAACTGCACAGGTTTTTGTACCTACACGGCCCGTGTAGCAGCACACAGCCCGTGTAGGGCACACCTACTTCGACGTGTTGTGCGTGCTTTCGGACATGGCTCGAGCTGCGCTACATGGCCTCAGTCATGGCCTTGTAGCGTTTTCTGATGACATTACATGGCTTCTTCGAACAGGGTCTTGTTCCGTACACGGGGCGTGCGTCAACGAACGACCCGTTCGCCAGAACACAGCCTTCCTCCTGGGCGAGCAGCGATTTCTGATGACAATACACGACCACTTGTTACAAGGCCGTGTTCCGCACATGGCCCGTGTACAAGTATGCCTTCTTCCGTCTCCGTTTCGCTTCCATTTTTCTCTATTTCTCGACCTGTTTTACACATATTTAAGCTCATTTACACAATTTTATCAATTCATACCACATTTCACAAAATAAAAATAACTCCACCAAAAATCACACAAATACAGATAAAAACATTCGAAAATCCATAAACAAATACACTAAAATCTAGATGAAAGTGACAACGATCACTAAGAGGTTGAAATCAGCACCGCCGATAGAAGAATCCGCAACTGGAAGCTCAGAAAAATCAGACGGTGGCTAACGGGAACTCAAGGCGGCGAAGACCCTGGCGGAGGAGCTCGCGTATAGTAGAACCACACCGGTGGAGGGGTCGTGAAACACCCAGTTCAACTCAAAGGAGCCATGAAACCAGAACAGATGCGCCATCGGCAACCGCTCGTGGATGATTACTATAATAAAACATAACAAGGTAATTAAAAAAATTAGAAAATTAAAAATAAAGCCCAACCGGTTGAAGGAAATTGGCTTCCTGCAACCCTTTGACTCTTTATTTAAGTGACAAGTGTCACAATATTTTTAATTATAGTTAATCTTTATGTATATAACATAAATATTTAATAAATTATACTTCATCCGTCCCAGGCTAAAAAGGGCTAGAGACCTTATGTTAAACATAAGGTTTCTGGCTCTTATTACCTGGGACTGAGGAAGTATGTAATTAATTTTATTTTATTTTATATAAATAATCAAAATTCTTAATTTTTTTAAATCTATAAATAAAGTATAATATTGATAAATTTTGAATCACAATAAAAAAAAATTTATATAGTAATATATATATTTTGGATCCAAATAAATAGTGTATATATATATATATATATATATATATATATATATATATATATATATATATATATATATATATATATATATATATATATATATATATATATATAATTATTGTAATTTTAATTAGTTATTGTATTTGCATGTTTTTTTTAATTTCAAAATAGTTTTTTTAGAATAGACGTGGAATTAAAATATTTTTTAAAATACAATATTATTTTAACTTTAAATATAATTCAAAAATCTCAAAATAATAGTAATATGTAATTTCATAATAATTAAAGTATATAATGTATATATGAGAGACAAATTAATATTTTATTAAAAGTTTGGATTGAATTGGATTGTTAATGGAGTATTAAAATTTTAAGAATCGATTGGGTTGTGAATATCATATGTGGATATGAGATAAATGAATATTTTATTAAAAGGTTGGATTGTTAATAGGACAGTCTAAAGCCTTCCGCCCTTTGTTGAACAGTGGCAGGAGACAAAATGGGTTTGAAAAGGATTGAACCTTGATCTCGTGGGAGGAGCGACCACTCAACTTACTTGATAGGGTCAAAGTAGCCAAAAACGATTCTTTTTCTCATCCAAGCTATCTTTCTAATTTTAATTTGCTTACGAACTCTTGGTAAGTGATCGAGTTTGCTGTTGTCCTGAAATTTGCCTCTTGATTTTCTGTCGTGTGCTGTTATTACAATGCTTTCTGTGTCAGTCCAAATTTGAGAGAGTTAAGATATCGATCGTGTATTAACGGATGAGTTCTATTTGTTATTTCTTTCTTGGTTAAGTTTGCCAATTATAACTTAGCTGGTGAAGGGGTTGGGTGATGGTGTTTGTAATGGTAAAACTGTGCTTCTATGGTCGCACTGACTAAGATTTTCTTGCTTCTTCTTTAAGATAGAAAGAAGCAAACATGTTTTTAGACGTCCAAAAATGTTTGAAGATGCCTCTTGATTTTTCTCTTGCTCCCCGATATGTTAGGGGTTTAGAAGACAAAGACAAAGAAAACCAGAGCTGAAGTCGGCCTTTTACTTTGTAATCTAATGCCTTAAATATTTTCAATCGGTTCTTAAGAATAATCTGCAAGCAAACTTATTCCTCCAGCTGAAGGTTATTAAATTGTGCAGAGCGTGCTTTCTGTTTGGTGTTATTCCTTTTTCTTGTTCTATTATTATTATTATTATTATTATTATTATTATTATTAGGGTCGCTTACTATTGGATATATAAAATAATGCATAATTACTATAAACTATATCAATCAAAGCACTAGTACTCATAACTACACAATTATGATTGTGATACCATAAATACCCCTATGTGTTTGCACAATTTGTTTTGCACAATTTATTTTTGCACATTTTAAGTTCCGGAGGAGGTTAGGCTGCGGTCCGGCGAATATTTTTTGCACAATTTGTTTGCACATTTTAAGTTCCAACGAAGGTCCGGCATCTGGCGGCGGAGGTTAAGCGGCGGTCCGACGATTTTTTTTGCACATTTTAAGTTCCGGCGGAGGTTAGACAGCGGTCCGACAAATTTTTTTTGCACAATTTTATTTTGCACAATTTAATTTGCACAATTTTTTTGCACTATTTCTTTTTTTTTTATTGCTCATTTTCATTTTTACAATTTAATTTTATTGCACTATTTTTTTTTTTGCACTATTTCTTTTTTCATGAAAAAACTCAGAATCTACAAATCCCAAAACACACTTTTTTCTTGTCATTCTGTCAGATTCAATTTATCCCTTCATCAAACTTACATGGACCAGAACTTGATGAATTCTCCTTTTGATCAATCAAATCATCCCCACTACCAATTAATTTCCCTGATAACATAACCAGCCTCATTGAAGACATGCTACAAGGGATAGCATCAACTTATTTAACTCCACTATGAACTGCAGAAGAATTCTATGAATACGAACAAATCAGAAAAACAATTGCAAACCACAAGAGTAGTAGTAATTCTCTCCTAATACCTGAAACAAAAATCACGACGCCATGAAAGGCACACTTGCCTGCATTCGTACAACGTTCGTTTCAAAAAAGACGTACACTCTTCATGTACTGATAGAAAGGCACAGCTCCTTCCTGCTCTGCTTTATCCAATGCATATAGTGTATTTCCACAGCCATATCTAAAGTTGCAAAATCCAATATCTCTTCTGATACACCATCACAAACCCCTAATGCTTCATCCACAAGATGAATTCCCAATTTCATTTCGTTCTCTGTAATCCATTCTTCCAAAATGTCGATGTTCATCAACACCATCTGAAGCTGCTCCAATGCTTTCTTCTCATCCACCATCTCCCTCAATCCTTTCTTCAATTTTCTAACCCGATTTCTCAGTTTTGATTGTGCAATCAATAAACCCTCAGTTTTCCCTTTCATAATATCGCAGTACAAATTCTCCTCCAGCTCATTCATTGATCTTCTCCTCAATAATTCATTTATTCATCAATAATTCCACTAGGGTTAGGGTAATTAGGATTTGAAGGTTTAATTTGGGAATACAATGGTGGATCAAGGGCAAAACAGCGACTCAAATCCCTAGCCAATTCAATCAAATTGGAGTTTACCATACCACGCCTTTTGCTTGCCCTATTGTCCTTGAAGACTGCGACGTCGTTCTGGTCCGTCGGACTCCGCCGTTTCCTTCCAGTTCGATTTCTCCTTCACTCTCCCTTCCACCGCCGCCGCCTTTCCGGAATCCATGACCTCCGCCAACGAGCTGTTCTTCAACGGCCAGATCTGACCAATGAAGCTCTCCACTCACCTCCAGCGCCATCAGCTGCTTGACCCTCTAATTGAGTCCGACGATGTCGTTGACGAGGACCAATCGTTCACCCGCGGCAGGGATTTGAAGTTCCGCGAGGGATTCATTCGTTGGAGGATCAGATCCATGTCGCCGATGTGGAACCCAGCGCCGCCGTGTCCGTGGGAAACCGACGACCGCATTGGCTGAGACAGCAAATATCCCGCCGCGGCCGACGAGAAAAGGTCGAATGAAACGACGCCGTGCGCGTCGAGGTCTTCGTCGGCAGGTAGGAGTTCGAAAAGATGGGTAATTTTGAAGGAATTTCTATACAGAAGCAAGAGCGAGGGAAGAAACGAGGGTCGGATATTCCAGTCATTCTGGCCGGTGAAGGAGAAGAAGGTGGCGGCGAAAGAGGAGGGTTAAAAGAACGACGACAACGGTAACTAAGAAGGAGGGCGGAAAAAGGAGGGGTGTGTCGGCACATGAATTGGGAATAAGAAATGCGGTGGTTGGTGAGAGTCGAATAACGCTGTAGTTTTTGGAATTTTGTCTCTTTATTCACTAATTGTGTATATGATAATATTTTCTATTTTTCAATGTATTTAATAGTAAATAAGCTTTAAAATGTGTATGGGAGAATAATAAACCCTTATTATTATTATTTTTTATTATTATTTTTTTTATAATCATCTCTATCAAATAATATTATTTATTTTTGGCCTTAATTAAAGGGATAAGGGGAATTAATTTTTCACTCTTGTGTGAATCTCAGCAGAATGATGTTTTAAATATTGGACGGGCGTTCTGCTTTCTTCCATTGCCTGTTAAAACTGGATTTCGAGTTCAAATTAATGGATATTTTGAGGTTTCTTCAAATCGTCGTGGCATTTGGTATGGTGATGGCATGGACAAATCTGGAAAGATGCGTTCGATCTGGAACAGGCTTCTGCTGGAAGATGTTGTGCCACCCAGCTTTCTTAAACTGCTGCTTAGCATGCGAGACATCCTGGGTTCAACAAAAGATTATTATTCTTTGTGGCCAATTGGTTCATTTGAAGAGCCATGGACTTTGTTAGTTGAGCATATTTACGGGAGTATCAATGCGAGACATACCTGTCTTATATTCGGATGCTGGAGGTGGACAGTGGATTTCACCGGAGGAAGCATTTCTATATGACATGGAAATTTCTTGTAGTAAGGAAATTTATGATGTTCTTATCCAGCTTGGAATGCCTATTGTTCCTTTGCCAAGTGACTTATTTGAGATGATCTTAAATTGCAAGACAATCAGGCATCAAAAAGTTGTTACTCCTGATACTGTTCGCCATTATTTGAGAGAATGCAAAAGTTTAAGTTTAATTGGCAGATCTAGTAAGTTTGTGTTGTTGGAGTTTTGCCTGGAGGACTTGATTGATACAGATGTTGGTTTTCATGCATCTATTTACCTTTACTTCCATTGGCTGATGGTGATTTTGGATCATTATCCAGTTAAGGGGCCAGCTATTTCATTTGCAATGAGCTGGAATATGATCTTCTCCAACAAATTTCAAATAGAATAATTGACAGGGCCATTCCAGTAAAGCTGCTTGGCAGACTAACATCTATAGCAAATACTGCCGGGGCAAACCTAGTAGTTTTAAATGTGGATGTGGTTGTAAAATTATTTTCTAAACTTGTACCTGCAGATTGGAAATATAAGATGAAGGTTCCTTGGAATCCGAATTCAGATTCTTCACATCCTAGCTCATCTTGGTTTCTGCTTTTCTGGCGTTACCTTCGTGAACAATGTCTCGAGTTATCTCGTTTTGGAGAATGGCCTATAATACCATCGGTAAATGGGCATCTGTATAGACCAAGGCAGAAAATTTTGCTGAATATTGAAAAATTGTCTGAGAAATTGCAAAATGTCCTTGTCAAGATAGGGTGCAATATACTGAATAACAATTATTGCAATGGACACCCAGATTTGATTAAATATGTGCATGGTGTTGATGCTGTAGGCGTTCTAGATTCAATCTATGGTGTGTCTTCTAATGATAGTATTACTCAGCTTCTTCAGTGTCTAGAAAGAAATGAAAGAGATGAGCTTCGGCAATTTCTCTTTAGTCCGGCGTGGTTTGTTGGAAAAGAAATGGATGATTCTCACATACAGAGTGGCAAGTGGCTTCCAATTTATGGAGTGTATGATGGAGGATCTCCTGAAAAGTTCAAGTATTCTGATTTAGTGAACCCTTGTAAATTCTTACCTCCACTTGGCTGCGAAGAGTGTTTGTTTTCTTCTGAATTCCTCATTAATTTGTCAAGCACTGAGGAAGATTTGCTTATGAGGTATTATGGTATTGAAAGGATGAGGAAGACACGGTTTTACAAGATGCATGTTTTCAATAGGATAGAACAGTTGGAAACTGATGTCCGCAATAGGGTAATGCTTTCAGTTCTCCAAGAATTACCACAATTATGTTTGGAAGATGGGTCATTCAGGGAAAACTTGATAAATCTGAAATTTGTCCCGACTGCTAGTGGTACCCTGAAAAACCCCACAATGCTCTATGATCCAAAGAATGAGGAATTGTTTGGTTTACTGGAAGATTCTGATTGTTTTCCTTATGGGATTTTCCAGGAATCAGATGCCTTAGACATGTTACAAGGATTGGGATTGAAAACAACTGCATCCATTGATGCAGTCATTCAAAGTGCTCGTCATGTGGAACAGTTAATGCTTGTAAATCAGGAAAAAGCCAATTCAAGAGGAAGTCAATGCATCAAAGTGGCTACCTGACGTACTGGAGGATGATAAAAAAATGGTGAACAGAATTTTCTCTCGAGCTTCAAATGTTTTCAAATCCCAGCGTTTCAAATCAGACTTGGAAAAACTCTGGAATGACCTCAAGCTGATTTCGTGGTGCCCGGTCCTCATCTCCTCCGCATGAGTCATTACCTTGGCCTGCAGTCTCATCTTTGGTTGCGCCTCCTAAGCTTGTCAGACCATACTTGGATTTGTGGCTTGTTTCTGCGAGTATGCGTATATTGGATGGAGAATGTTCGTCATCAGCATTATCCTATCTACTTGGTTGGTCTAACCCCCCTGGAGGAAGTGTAATTGCTGCCCAGTTCCCGGATCAGTTTTCTCCATTTCTTCACTTTGGATGTGATCTGCAGCATCCATTTCCTGGCACTCTCTTTCGATTTGCCCTTAGGACTGCTAATGCTGCCTCTAGAAGTCAAATAAAGAAAGAAGTGTATGCACCTGCTGATGTAATATCACTGTTCAACTCCTTTTCTGAGGTTGTTTCAGCAACTCTGCTATTTCTGCGCAATGTAAAGACTATATCCATTTTCGTTAAAGAAAGTGCTAATAGTGAAATGCAATTACTACACTCTGTTAGCAAGGATTGTGTTAATGAACCTGAAGTTGAAAAAGGTCAATTTCATCAGATTTTTAGCTCTATGTATGAGATCCAACGAGATAGATTATGGATAAGTTTTTTGACAAGATAAGCAAATCCACCAATATGGATATTCCGTGGAGGTCTCAGAAGCTTTTGTTGTCTGAGAATAACATTTCAGGTAGCAGGTCATGCTTGTGGTTAACTAGTGAATGCCTAGGAAGTTTTCACAAGAAGGGTAAATTTTCTACCTTGGACAAGAAATTTAACAAGCTTGTTCCTTGGGTCTGTGTAGCAACACCTATCAACTCTGTTGAAGTCGATAAAAGACAAGTTAGGAGTGATTCTTTGGACTCATCTCTTGATAATGCTGCTGACGTCCTGCATATCTTTCAAACTTCTACTAGGTCCACATTTAATTTTGAAGGTCGTGCTTTTTGCTTCTTACCTTTTCCTATTAGTACTGGTCTTCCAGTTCACATAAATGCTTATTTTGAGTTGTCACCAAACCAGAGGGATATATGGTTCGGTGATGACATGGCAGGAGATGGGAAGAAACGTTCAGACTGGAACATGTACCTACTTGAAGAAGTTGTTGCCCCTGCTTATGGTCATCTACTTGAGACAGTGGCACGGGAGTTTGGCCCAAATAATTTATTTCTTTTCTTTATGGCCTACAAAAGGAGGCTTTGGACCTTGGACCTCACTGGTACAGAAGCTTTACCAGTTTGCCTCTGAGAGTGGTCTTCGTGTGTTATACACCAAAACCCGAGGAGGGCAGTGGATTTCAGCAAAGCAAGCAATTTTTCCTGATCACAATATTGACAAATCATTGGAACTTCTAGAAGCATTGTCTGATGCTGGTTTACCTGTGGCTGATGTTCCAAAGGATATTGTTGACAAATTTATGGAAATTTACCCAGCACTGCATTTCCTCACACCTCAGTTACTAAGAACACTTTTAATTCGTAGGAAACGGGAATTCAAGGATAAAAGTGCAATGATTTTAACCCTCGAGTACTGCTTGCTTGATCTAAGAAATCCAGTTGTATCAAAAAGTTTCTTTGGCTTACCCTTGATTCCACTTTCAAGTGGTTCATTTACAAAACTAGACAAAAGGGGGTCAACTGATCATATTTATGTTACAAAAGGAGATGGATATAGGCTTTTAAAGGATTGTGTCCCTCATCAACTGTTGGATGATGGGATTTCGGATTATCTTTATCAGAAGTTCTGCTCTATAGCTGAAAGTGAAGATTTTAATTTAAATATTCTAACATGTCGAACTGCTTGAAAATATGCTTGCTAGACTAATTCCGGTCGAATGACATAATGTTAAGCAGGTGACTTGGGTTCCTAGCAATCAAGGTCATCCGAGTTTGGAATGGTTAAGACTACTATGGAGCTATCTGAGATCATCTTGTGAAGATCTTTCATTGTTTTCTAACTGGCCAATTTTGCCAGTTGAAAACAATTATCTCATACAGCTTGTTGAGAATTCAAATGTAATAAAAGATAGTGGGTGGAGTGAAAATATGTCGGCACTTTTGCGAAGTGCAGGATGCCTAATACTGAGACGCGACATCCCTGTTGAACATGCACAGTTGAAACAGTATGTGCAGGACTCAACAGCGATGGGTGTATTAAACGTTCTGCTGGCAGTTACCGGTAAACCAGATGATATTGAAAAGCTCTTTGGTGATGCTACTGATGGGGGATTGCATGAAATTAGAGGCTTTATTCTCCAATCAAAGTGGTTCTCTGATGGTTTAATGGACAGCATTCATGTCCATATAGTAAAGCACATTCCAAAGTTTGAGTCTTTCAAGAGTAGAAAACTTGTATCTTTGAAATCTCTCAAGTGGATTAAACCAGAATTTGCACATGAGTGTTTCTTAGATGATGACTTTGTGAAATTGGATTCAGACAGAGAGAGAATAATTCTGGAGAATTATTTAGGAGTCAAAGAACCTTCAAGGTTGGATTTCTACAAGGATTATGTTCTCTCTCACATTTCAGAGCTTATTTCCCTGGAGGGCGTCCTGCTAGGCATTATAAGTGATGTTAGATCCTTGATTGAGATGGATAATACTTGCAAAGAAGAATTTTCTACAATTCCTTTTGTTCAGTCATCAGACGGAGCTTGGAGAGAACCATGCAGGTACATTTCATGTGTTTATAATGGGAATACCTTTCATTCAGTTGCATGAGAAGTGATTACATGAAATTGAATTTCTATTTGCCTAGATTTAATGAATGCAAATATCTGTGGTGTAGGTAAGAAAGCATTATCAATTATAAATGCACATCAAATTCTGTTGTTTTTGGATTGAATTTTTTTATTATACTCTTGGTGACCATCTGTTACTTTAAGTGTTTTTCTGGGTTGGTGAGAGAGTATTTTCTACAGTCTTTGTTAAGCATGAAATGCACTTTATAGTGTTCTAAAGCAGGAGAGATTTTGTTGCATGTATTAAATAATAACTAGGTTTCGGTAGAGTGTAGAAGGCGCCACAGATCTGCACAGAAAGCCGCGTATTTTGGATTATTGTTTGCTTATCTTAGATATCATGTAACAAAGTTACTGATCCATCCATGCAATTAATAATACTGGTTTGCTCTCTCACAGGCTTTATGACCCTCGTGTTCCTGAATTAAAACTTTTTTCTTCATGAAGGAGCCTTCTTCCCCTCTGACCTGAAACTCTAGAAGTTTTAGTCACCCTCGGCCTTTTAGACAGACCTTGGGTATTGCTGGTTTACTGGATTGTGCCAGGTCAGTGTCAATTTTGTATGAATCAAAAGACTCTGAGGCATTGACCATTGCTAGGAGGCTGCTTTCTTGTTTAAATGATCAAGTATTGAAGCTTCCCTACGCAGAAGAGAGTAAGCATTCCACTGATGTTACAGAATCTCATGGTGATGCAATTTCTCGAGATGAAGTGGGGATGTCTGTTAATAGTTCTGTGGACCTCTTATCAAATACCTTAAATGCTCTTTCAGTTGTAAAAAACTTTGTTGATGATATGAGTGGGGAAGACTTTTGGTCAGATCTGCAGTGTATCAGCTGGTGTCCAGTATATTCTGATCCTCCAGTTAATCATCTTCCATGGTTAGGCTCGGGCCATACAATAGCAGCACCTGTGACTACCAGACCTATATCAAAAATGTGGATGGCTTCATCTAAGTTGCATGTGTTAGATGGTGAATGTTCTAGTTTCCTTGAATACAAACTTGGCTGGGCAGATCCCTTGTCTGTTGATGTCTTGTCTACCCAACTAGTGGGGTTATGCAACAGCTATAATGAGATTAGGTTGCATTATGATGCTGAACTGAGAGAGCAAATGCCATTGCTTTATTCACAGTTGCAAAATTATGTTAAGAGTGGTGATCTGGCATTTCTTAGATCTTAATTGGATGGCGTTAAATGGGTTTGGATTGGAGATGATTTTGTATCCCCTGATGTGCTTGCATTTGATTCACCTGTGAAATTCAGTCCCTACATTTATGTGGTAACATCTGAGCTATCATTATTCCAGGATTTGCTTCTGGCTTTGGGAGTTATAATTTTGAGGTTTCTGACTATATTAATGTTCTGAAACGGTTGCAAAGTGATGTAAAAGGTGGCGCTCTCTCAACTGATCAGATGAATTTTGTATATACATCGTGAACTCTAGCTTAGCTACGGCTCCATAAATAAGCAAATTAATTAGTATATTATTGTAATACATATGAAATAAATATGAATAAGTATATATTAAATATGTATACCTAATTAAATATTGTGGCTAAATATTTAAAAAAGAAAACAATCATTCATGATAATTTGTTTATTATAATATAATGAATGCTGAATATATGTTTTGACACATATATATATATATACACCTTAATTTTTAATATATTAATATTTTAAATATGATTTATATATAATATAATACTTCATCCGTCCTGTTTCAATGTTTCGTTTGCTTTTTGCACGTTGATTAAGGAGTATAGAATTTTAATAGATAGTGGGTAAAAAGATATAATATTTAATGTAAAGTGTGTAGGTGTATTAGTGTTGTATGTAGATCCCATGGTGATATATTAATTGTTTTAGGTGAGTCTCATATTCCAAAAAGGAAAATGTAAACATTGATATGAGACGTCCAAAATAAAAATATGTAAACATTGAAATGGGACGGAAGAAGTATGTATTATTGAATTACGAGTGTACAATATTATGTAGTAAAATTATGATATAAACAATAATTGTTAAAGGTAAAATAAGAATCAACTTAACTCAAGTGCTCATCTCTTCCACTTAAAACCCTCCCTCATATGGGAGGTCAAGGATTCATAATCAAGCTCAACAGAAACCTGAAAGCCACATAATCATGCTTGACAAAAACCAGAAGCCCCAAATATAGCCTCACAGGGCTATCACAAACAAAGCCTCACAGGGCCACAAATCAATCTCAACAAAACCAGAAGCCACAAATAAAGTCTCACAGAACTATTACAAACAAAGCCTCACAGGGCCACGAATCAAGCTCAACAAATCCAAACCATTGCCCCATTGCATGCAAGACCTCACATGGCCATATCAAGAAAGAGCCACGAATCAAGCTCAACAAAACCAAATAATTGCCCCATTGCATGCAAGACCTCACATGACCATATTAAGAAAGAGTAAAGGGTCTACCTACACGCTGGGAAGCAGAGACATATCCACTCCCACATGAAGTCTCGAAAGTCATCGCTCATTTATTCCAGTAGAGAAATGGCTGGAACCACTGTTTTAGGAACCACAAGATCGAAATCTTGAGAGATAGAGAAAGAGAGAGAGAATAAGGAACGACTGTATCGAGGGTGAAATCTAGGGAATAAGGAACCATCAAGTACGGGTCCAGTCCATCGATCACACCATCGAGTGAATCAAGTACCATCAACGCCGGATCAATTGTATCGATGGATTAATCGAGCGAATCAGGTACCAAGAATATTGGATCCATTGTATCAAAGGTTGAGTCGAGGGAATCAGAAACCATCAGTGTTGGATAAACACCGTCGAGGGTTCAATCAGATGAAACCAAGACGTAGGAGGTCGTTTCCAACCCTGAGGACTCCTGGACTTCATGGTCGGAATCACTGAATGTGGTATGACCCTTACCCGATGCGATCCATGACTCAGCCTTGCCAAATATACAGAGAGAGGCGACTGAGAGATGTGAGAAAGAGATAGAGAGTCAATTGGGTTGCTAGGGTTTTCGCTCAAGAGCGTTAGAGAAAGAGAGGAAAGATGAACGACTGAGAGATGTGTGAGAGAGAGAGTGATTAGGGTTTGTGTATGTGTGTTGGTGTGTGTGTTAGTGGGATAGATTAAGTGTAAGTTGTGTGTGTGTGTTTGATTTTATGTTTTAATTAAAGTTAATGTGACTTTAATTGAGTTGGAGTTTTAGAAAATATTGGATATGACAAGGGTATTTTAGGGGGAAAAATTCATCTTTAAGAATAAGACAATTAGTTTGAGACGGATAAAAACGAAAAGTAAGACACTGAGTTTGGGACGGAGGGAGTATTTTTTTAATATACAATCCAAGAAAAAGTAAGAAAATTGGTAATTGCATAACGTTGTTGGAAATAATGAATAAAGTATAAAAAAGTAAATAAAGGAGTTGGGATAGATGAATAAAGTGTAAAAAAATATGTAAGATATATAGTACTCCCTCTGTCCGCTAGAAAGAATGTATTTTTTCTATTTTAGTCGTCCGCCCAAAAGAGGGTCATTTTCTTTTTTATACACATGGGACTCATACACACATACTAATACAATTAAAATATGGGACCAACACTTCCACTAATACAACTACCCACTACAGATTAAATAATAATACTCCTTAATCAACGTGCACAAAACAAAATGCCCTCTTTCGAGCTGACGGAGGGAGTGTATTTTTACTATTAATGGAATATACATAAATACTTGGATCACCTCAAAATAAAAAGTGTGAATTAATACGTAGGAGGGAGAGAGTAATAAAATGTTGTCAGTTACAAAAATGTGGTACGCCTGCCATTATCTAAATGTTTATTAAAATAAAATCCTACCCAATGTTATCAAAATTATTTAAATATTAATTTTTTACTCCCTTCGTCGCGCATTAAGGTTTATATTTTCCATTTTGGGTTGTCACAAGTTAAGATTTACATTATTTTTTTATCAAGTTGGGCCCACATAAAACAATTAATTATGTGTTCGTGAACACACATTTCCTTTTTTATCAAGTTGAGGCTACATAAAACAATTAATTATGTGTTCGTGAACACGTTCGCGAGCCTAAACAAACAGTTTGAGTTAGAGCTCAAGTTCGATTTTTTTTCTTGACGAGTTCGAGCTCGGGCTCGAGTTCTATAATTTCTTAACAAACGATACTCAAGTCTAGTAGTGTTCGACTCGGCTCAGTTTGATTACATCCCTATCCGCAGTGAACTCTTCATCAGTTTTCCAGACCATTTCTTGTCGCTTCTCTTTCTCCTCCTTAGAGTCACCGGGTTTAACTTATTTCCAAGATGCAAATCTTTATTGTCTCATTTTGGCTCGTCAACCGCCACAAAATCCGAATTCTGTGCTTTCACACCAAGATTCAATCTTCTGCACGATAACTTGGTCTTGAAGCCAAAAGTCTGGAAATGAAGAGCAAGAAGAGACTAATGAATTACGAAGTGGCTTTTCATTGAGGGATCGTGAAGGTAAGGGGCATGTAATCGAGATAAAGAGAGCATCAGCCATTGAAAGATTAGCAAAAGTTGTCTAACTAAAGTTGGAAGTGAGAAATAATTGAATCTTTAGTTTCTGAAAATCAATGGTGTAGAGCTTCGTAGCATAGGCCATGGCTCCAAAGAAGGAAAACTGAAATAAACTCTTTTATTTTCCTCTCTCTTAACTTCTTGATTTTTCCCAAACTTTAAAGATTGATTTTTTTTTTTTCTCTTTTAATCGAAGCTTTGCTCGTTGTTGGGTTATTTTACTTTTTCTCTCATAGATATCATGGCATTTTAGTTTGATTCTGCAAAAAATCTGAAACCCAATGCTTCCGTTCTCACATCGAGTTCTTCAGTTTCGATGTTATTACATCTGGCGTGGCTCTTCCTCTGAATTCTCTCTAAAACCTTCACCGAATCTGAAGTATAAAGTTAAGATATGTTCGATTATACCGAGTGAATAAAATGAGCTAACATGGTGTATCTATTTGATTGGAGTGAGCGCACATGGTATATTGTTGAATTTGAACATATTACTCCATATAATTTTGAAAAAGTTATTTGTCTTTTTAATTAGCGAGATTTTAGTTTTGGGAGTATGTTTAGTAAATTTGAGATACAAATAGCCGCTTCCTTTAGAGTTGTTCACGGTGCGATTTTACAATTATTTCAACAAATTCTAAATTGCATTGCTGTAACCGGTTTGGTTTGACAATTAATTTTAAATTGCGGTTTGTCAAGTAAAATTTATTATACGGTTTTAGGCGAATTTTTACGGTTTGCGATTTGACGGTTTAAAAATTAGCATACTTAACATGAAATAGAATACATACGGCTACATAAGAAAAATAATTATGTATATGTTTTATTTTATATATATATAAAATATAAAAAAATAAAAAAAATAATTTCAATTTCTAATGCTTATAATATATAATCTATAAGTATTTGTATTATTTATTATTATATTAAATTTCTAAATAACTTTATATAGTTCATATTAAAAATATAAAAATATTTTTTTATAACTAATTAAAAAAAGCCAAATAGCAATATTCAAAATATATCATTTAAGGATTATTTATACATATTTTAATTAATATCTTTAAGCATTTAATTACAATAAGTAGGAAGCAAACAATGATAGAACAACACATGTGTTTTAAAATTTTCAATTACACATGTGTTTTTACAAAAATTATTTTAGGAAACTATTTTCTAATTATATATATTACTTATTTAAAAACTAAATAAAAATTAATCTTTTATAATATATTACATAACACCAGCATATAGCTGCTACTCATCTCATATTCCAATTTTGGAATTAGGGCACCATGTTCAGTTCTTCCATTATTATACTACTATTAACTATGTTGATTTCTTGCTTTCCCACGTGAATTAAATATTAATCTCTATTATGGATTTTATTTTTAAACTTTATGTTAGATTTATGTATTTTGATGTTTTGTGTTGATTGTGAAGGAGAAAAACTAATATGAGGAAGGTGCGGGTCAGTTCGGTTCGGGCCGGGTGGGGTTAGACATTGTTAAGTTATTGTGGATATCCGTATTATACCTGTTTAATATATTCGTCCATTGTTTCTTGCATCCGTATACTTGTGAGTTACCTATGTACCTGACGGGTATAACCATATCCTAGCCGATGTTAAAATTTAAGGTAATAGGGTAGGATAATTGGTAGCGAATAGTATATGAATTTTCTCTACCAGTACCCTACCCATTTACATCCCTAACGTCATACTATTTCCTTTCTTCAATTCACGAAGGACTGGGAGATAAGTTCGGGACAGAGGAAATAATAATATTTATAAGGGAAAGTCTTGCGTGTGCTTGGAGCAGGCAATTGTATTTTATCTAATACTCCATCCGTCTGCACGGAACGTATATATTTGTTTTTTCACGTGGTTTAAGGAGTATTATTATTTAATGGGTAGTAGGTAGCTGTATTAGTGAACTGTGTGGGACCCATTTATTAAATATATTAGTGATGTGTATGTGTCTCATGTGTTTAAAAAGAGAAACGTATACCTTTGGTGCGGATGCCAAAATCGCAAAATGTATACCTATCCATCTAACGAAGGGAGTATTAAACTCATATTTTACATTTATACTCCCTCAATCCCCTTCAAAGGGTCTATTTTTTCCATTTTGGGCGTCTCTCCCCGAAAGTCCCTTTTCCTTTTTTACACACATGAGACCTACACATACCTACTAATACAATTAAAATATGGGACTTACACACCCACTAATACAACTACTCAATATATATTAAAGCAAAAGCTCCTGCACCCCCGGGGACACATCGCGCCCCATGAGAACACAACTCTCCCCTCCATAATCTATTTAAATTCATGTATTACTAGGGGTTGAAATTGCAAAAGGGCACATAAATCACAAAGGGGCACGGTCCTTGGGGACACAAGATCCTCACTCTTAAATTAAATAATAGTAGTTCTTAATTCACATGTAAAAAACAAAAGTACTCATTTGCATGGACGAATGAAGTATAATCTTTACATAAATTATTTTTAAATAAAAATGAATAATAAAATTTTAAATAATAGGAAATTACTTATTATGGGTGAGAAGAGAGGAGTGAGAGTGAGTGTAATAAGAATGTTGTACTCTATTGTCATCATGCCATGATTGTGTTGTTGAATTGTCGTGCTTTCTTACTATTTTTATTAAGGCGTGAGGAAAGGTGTAAAGAATGGTGAAATCTTGATGTGTGATGATAATGATGATGTGATATATGCTTGTATTGATGAATGTAGTTAATATAGTTCATTCATCACCCATGGTGTAATTTTTCCATTCCGGCATAGTGTTAGTTTAATTTATCAGAAAAATAAAAATAATCAAGCCCTCGTATTGATGATTAATTAGTGCATGAACACGTGATATGGAATTTATTAGTGTGTGTTTGTATGTGTGTGATTCTGATAGAAATTAAATCTAATCTAAGAAGTTGCTATTGAGTCCATATTCAGCAACCAAAAAAAGCATTAAACTAATGCACTATAGTGTCTGAGTGAAAACCCAAAATCTTCAATGATGTGATTTATTTCACACAATATATATACTCTTATAATTTTTTTTTTGTTGGGATCTTCCTTATTATTCTTTTTTTAGCTAATGGTTCCCTCAGTTTTGATTTAATTTATTGATGAACGGGTAGAGTCGAGGTATGTATATATGGAGGTGATTTTGGGTTTGCAAGACATGCTAAGTTAGTAAGTGATTTGGTTTGTCTAATCTTCGTATTTGTATTGATGTTCTTTCAAAGGCTTTGGGGAAAACTAAATAGAAGATTTATGGTCCAAAAGATGAGAATGATTATCAGAATAACCAACTGCGTTTCAGCATATTTTGCTTGGTAAGACAGCAGCTAAATGCCACACTAATTTAATCTCCATCTAATATGCTCATATCCTTTATCATTCTGATGAGTTTTAGCAACATTTTCTCTTACCGTTCAGGCTGCATTGGAGGTTTCTAGAGTCTTGAATAGACCAACAACAAATACTTTTCAGGATTATATGGCTGGAGTTTCATCAAGAAAGCATAATTGTTGTGTTTAAACTTAAAAGAGTAATTTAATTATTTTTATAGAGTGATCTATCAAATTACATATTGAATATATACAATTTAACTATTAATTTCAAAGAGTGATCCAATTAGCTTCAAATAGTAATCTAATTAATTTTAAAGAGGAACTTAATTATTTTTATATAGAATGATATATTACCTTACAGATTGCATACATATCATTTAACTGCAAATTTCAAAGAGTGATCCAATCAATTTCAAAGAGTAATCTAATTAATTTTAAAGAGTAACCCAATTCATTTATAAAAAAGTGTAATCTTTTGAATCAACAACAAAAATTTCAACACAACGCTAAACAAATGAATATAACGAGTAACTCAAAATATTGTTCGTAGTAACCCAATTTATTATAAAGAGTAACTCAATTTATAAAAGAGAGTAACTTAATTAATTATAAAGAGTAACCCAATTTAGAGAAAGAATAATCTTTTAATTCAACAACAAAAATTTCAACATAATGTTAAACATATGAATACAACGAGTAATTCAAATATTAATATTGTTTGTAGCAACTCAATTCATTATAAAAAGTAACTTAATTTATAAAAAGAGTAATCTTGTGAATCAATAACAAAAATTTCAACACAACACTAAATAAATATAGATGGAGTAATTCAAAATAATGTTCATAGTAACGAATTCAATAAAAAGTAACTTAATTAATATAAAAGAGTAATAGAAATATTAACTCTGCGCATCAACAATTAAATTTTCAATACAAGACTAATGTACATGATCTATAAGCAGGTGGAATAAAAGAGCAGCCTAAACACATGATCTAGACACAAAAAAAAAAAAAAAAATGATAATAGGCAATGTGCCTATAACAAAAATGTGAAAGCAACACAAACCAAAAAAGCATTATTGACAGAAGAAAGCTGTTAAACACCTTAATCAGATGCACAATCGAACAAATAAGATATGGGCAAACTCCAACGAAGTCATGTATACCAAAAGTGATCAATGCCCATCCAACTATAACGGCGTTTGAGAGGCACCAATTCTTGAAATCAAAATAAGATATTAACTTCCAGAGAGAAGATGGGACTAGCTACATATGCGGCAGGAAGTCAATCAGCAGCGATGAAAAACAGGTTGCTCCAGTCAGCAAGGAGAACTCTGAGATAGAGGGAATTAAAGAAATAACCCTCTTCATATGCAGCCAGTGGGAGTAAACTGTAGTAGTATCGGTGTAGCAGATGCAGAGCTGATATTGAAAGAAGTAGGAGCCCCAATTGAGTCACGTATCAGCACAGACGGCAAGAAGACTTTCCTAAATAGGGGAGAAACTAGTCCCGAGAGAAGACCATTCTTACAGGGTGAGTCCGGTCGGAGAAAATCGCACCAAGCGAAGTCAACGGCCAAGAGACGCATCGGATATTGCTGCTCACCGATGGAGAAATAAGCGGACCAATGCTTCTGAAATCAAATCCAGAGGCATCATCGGCGCTGGAACATCATTCACCAGCGAGTCCACCCACGATTCCACTCGCCGTCGAGGACGACCAGCCCTTTTCCTCTTCCGCCTCCACCACTGCCCAATCCAAAATGATGCTGCGCATGAATCACGGCTCCTCCGAATGGGCATTTCAACGATTCCTTCAAGAAGTCGCCGCCCCTGATCGGGATCCCCAACCATCGCTGTCCTCTCCAGATCTGATAAAAAGGAAGAGAGAAAAGAGATTGGGAGAATAAGGGTGCTTCTTCGATTTAACGGAGATCCATTCTTTCCTCTTCGACTAAAACTTCTTCCTTTATCAGTGGACTTTCGCCATCGCCGCTGCCGAAATTACGAGCTGCTCTATTCCCGAAAGAACTCAATTCATGGCTTACTTAATTTATTCCTCTTTTCTCATCGAATTTGTTTGCCTAAGGCCCTCTCTAGTGGGAGGTTTTTTATTGACATGACAAATGTAAAAACCTTAGTGTTGGGTTTTTTAACAATGGGAGGAGTTGAGATTTTCTAACAAGATAGTATATACAAATCTAAGTTTTTTGAACTTGTGGAAGTGGGTTAAGAGGAGTGTGATGACATTCTCCGGGACGCGTAACCTTCACCTTTTTAATATTTGTTTGTCATTTTCCAACGTCTACTTTTTGTTTATTTTTATTTTATTTTATTTTAACACAACAACAATTTTTTTTTACTTAGCAAATAAAATTTAATTTTTGAATTCAAAATTAATATTATTATTTATTATTATTATTATTACTTTTTTACTGTGTGCTTTTTAGTTTGTATTACAAATGTTTTATGAAATAAAAATATAAAAAATATTATCTTCAATTTTACAATCAGTTTCTTTTATAATATTAATTATAATTTATTTCAAAGTTAGATAAATATAATTGTAAAATAAATGGGAATAAAAAGAAATTGAAATGGGTCCAAAAAAAACTTATTTTTTGGTTTTATTGTTAGGGAGTAGTTTTGTTTTGTAGGTAAGAATTTTTTAGGCGCTGACATCGGATTAAAAAACCTGCTTTTTAAGTTTAAAGATTTGAGAATGCATAATAATTTCTCACTAGTTTTGGTAGACTCGTGACTGGGATTTGGAAATTTGTCATTCGGATCCGGAGTCATCGACTTCACCGGTTCGGGCATCGTCGTTCATTCTACTTGATCGCATCTTCTCTGAGTGTTGTGGTGAGAGTAAGTTGAAGCCATGAAACTAATGAAATTCGAGATCCATTAGAGGCGACGTCGTATTTTTTGTCATGTGGAAGGTGGATTAACAAAAAGAGGGCCACGTCACCATCAGGCGACACCCCTGCTGACTGAAGTCTTAATTTGCAAATCACTTCAAAAGTGAAGTACTTTTTTATAATTTGTTAAAGATTTAGACTAATTTGAAATCGAAGTAAATGTCTTAATTTTTGTTGTAATTAACTTTTTTTTAATATCTATGACTTATTTCTTGTAGTATTGTTCTACGAAATTACAAATAATTGTATTACAATAAAATTTGAATATGCAATGTTTCTACGTTGCAGTAAAATTCCTGACATCTTTTTTGATGAATGATTTTATGGGTTAATTAAGTTGATAAAATGAAAATATACCTATCAACTGTCATTTAAACGATTTTAATTTTTTATTATTTTTTATTTGCCTTATTTATTCGCTATTTAATTTAATTTTGTTATTAATATAAGAAAATAAATATTGCTAGTAGTGTTAGATTTTGGAATTTAATGAGTCTAAATTTTTAAAAGCCAGGAAAATGTGGGCCCAACTTGATAAAGTTAGAGTAAGGACGATAAAAATTTGAGCTCATTTAACATTCAGGCTTTTTAATCCGAATCAATTAGCGCGCGAGCTAAATGAGTTGGGCCATAGGTAATCAGTCTGGTCGATAGGCTGGCCTTTTCTTATTTTTTAAAAGCAAAAACTCTTACGTCTCCAGGAACACAGGGGGATACTCTGTGTACTCATGTAAACACAACTCTATCCTCTTCAATTCTATTTAAATGCTAGGGGCGTAAAGGGATATGGAATTGCTAAGGGATATATATCTAAATCCATATGCCCAACGCACATGAGACTGACTTTTTTTAAATGGATACCGCCCAGGCCCAGCCCATTAATTTACTTAAATAAGCCCAATAGTATTATAGCCCATAAGCATTGTCAAGGGCAAATTTTCCCAAACCACTTAACCAGCGTTTCTCTCGTTTCATTTCGGCTGCTCACACTGTCACAAGTCGTTGCCGCCGCAGTCGTCCGCCGTCCGCCGTACGTCTTCCCTGCATCCGCACGCCGCCGCCTTCGTACGCTTCTTGTGCAAGCTGCTCGTAGTGGTGGGGTATTGTAAGAGGTTTATTTCTTTATGGACCCTTATGTGTGTGTGTGTGTGTGAAATTTAGCTGTGGAGGTCTTCAAAATCTTCTTAATTATTTGAAATGTGTCATTATCGAACTTTATGACTCCTTAATTAACTGAGTACAGCAAATGCAGATAATGTGATGTTTGCTCTTATCTATTTATCATGCTTGATGATACATAACTTGCATCAAATATCTATGAAATCTAGAAACAGCACACACTGAGCAAGCATAACAACCAGTTTACATTGTGAGTCTCATATGATACAACTGTAACCCAATCTTACAATAAATAGGACCGCCAAATACCTAGTAATCTGAAAACAACATACACTTTGAATTTAAGAGCATATTTAATTTGTATATTTAATCTCATATGGAGTGACTCAGTTTTCTTGTTTGCATCATGAGTGTAATATAGTTTGTTAGTCTATCTTTTCGTAGGTTCAGCTCGGTCAAGTTTGGTTAGCATAATCCAAATTAGAACCAACTAATCTCCAAGTTCATGTGAATGCATAATAGTTAAAAGCATGGTAATTGATAATATTAACATTACAATTAAGAATACTAGTTGAAGCAAGTCAATGAACACAGTTTTGACACAGAAGTGGAATGCACAGTTTTCTAATCATAATTTATTTTTGTTGAAATTCATTGCAAATGAGGATGAGTGGAGGAAAAACTATATCGTTTTTTAACGATGAACATGATGCTGAAGAAAAAAATGAGTGATAACTTTAGTTTTTAAGTTTTATATTTGAATGTTAGACAATAAGACATGTTATTAGGCATAAAGAACAATGTATGATTCAACTACAAATCATTGTTGTTTACTTGTTTTGAATTTTAAATTTTAGCTTATAATTTTTTATCGTATAGCCTACCCACCTAGCCGGTTTAGCCCGCAACCCTATATAATTAGGGTTAGGTTCATTTATTAGTGGTCAGTTTAGATAAACCTGATATAGCCCGCAGCCTGCTTAACAACTCTTGCTAAAATGAAAATAGTGGCCGAAAATCTATAAGGAAATATTGACTTCATTTAGTCAACGGATTAGATTTCAAGCACTATTATGAGCAAAGTTTCAGATAATTTTCCGCTTCAAACCCCAAAACCCTAGTTCCTTATTACCTCTTCTAAAATATAGTTATTCAACCAGCCGCTAGTCCAACCGCTGACCCCACCCTACACTACCCTAGACCAACCGTGATTCACAGTTCATCATCAAAGAATACCGTAAGCCCATTTCACCACATTCTTCGTTTGTGTGAATCATTGCTTACTTTGTTTCTTCATTTTTATGGTTACTTGTATGAATTGTGTTTGGTTGTGAAAATAATAACGCGCAATGCGCTTGATGATGGGGCCGGATATCGTAGATTATTTTACGGAAATATTTTCTTGTTGAAATCTAGATTGGATTGTGCTTTATTTTTGTTTCGTGCCTTTCTATTTTCGTGCTGACATATGAGTCCAAAAAAGTTGATCAATGAGGTAGAGAAGAAGAAGAAACTTGAGTAGGAAGATTACTGGATCAATCCTCTTGCAAGAATTTGGTTTTACTATTATATAGTTGGTGAATGAATATCTTAGTATTAACAGAATTTGGAGTTTTTATTTGTTAAAAATGGTTGATTTTTAGTGGACAAATACACTTAATCGTACTTGTTTCTCTTTTTGTTACCTTCTTCTCCACAATAACTTTTTCTGGATCGACCTCCTTATATCGGTTTTTCTTACCCATGAACTATCGATAATGCCACCACGTTCACAACCCAAAAATACCTTCCCTCTGTTATGATCGCCACCATTATCAGATCGCGCCACCACAAACACCATCTAATTTTCTTTACCCGTGGCACGAACCCAGGATACCAATTGTTCTCGTGTTTGAAGCCATTCCCGCATTTCAAACAAGTCCGTGAAGTCTTCATCCATATAAACATCTTTACTCAATTCGTCACATTTGGAGATAGTACTACATTGTATAGATGAAATAAGTGAATCCTGAAAAACAAATAAATAATATAAGTATCAGTTCATACCTACAAATGCTATTGTTCGACCACGGAAGGACAAAAATATTCTAAAATTTCGTCCAGTGCTAATCGAAAATTATCCAAAAATTCGTCTAATAGTGACCGAAAACTTATAAGAATTCCGACCAGTATTGGTCGAAAATTTTTTTGGCGGGCGACGGTCGAAAATCCAACCTATAGTCGACAATCGAAAATTGTGTAAAATTTCGACCACTGCCGGTCGATCGTGTAGTGTTTCTGTCGACCAGTGGTGGTCGAAAATTAATATCCTGTTCAGCCTTGGTTGGACAATTTTTTGTGATTTCAAAAAAAAAAAGCTCATAACTACATTTTAATCGGTTAAAATACACAATAACACGTACCACTATGATCTTTGAGCTAGCTTTGTCCACCATTATGCTACATTTGTGTGTGGTTATGTCCCAAACATGTTTTTGTGAGCTAGGTTTTTTTGAAGTTCAAAAGAGATGGAAGTAGTGTATGAAAATTTGGGTGAAGTGGGAGTGTATAGAAATATTTTAATATGTTAGGTGGATGGGTGGGTGTATGAATAAGTTTTTAATTAATAATGAGTACGATGTGTGTGTATGGGTGTAATTTACTAATTTATTATAAAGAGTATTTTTTATATTTTCTATTAAATATTAATTAAAATAGGTGGGCGTATCCGTGAAAATAGTGTGTGGATAGCCACGGCCTATCTCTTTACATACTCGGCCCATATGTTGAATTGGACATAGATAAGAAAAAGCCCAATTTTAAAAGCCCAACAAAAATTCCCGCAGTAATAACCTTATTAAATCCAAAGAAACCTAACATTCTTCTACACCCTCGTCTTCGCAGCTCTCAATCTTCTCAGAAACACTCTAGTGATCTAACTCCGGCCAGGTATATTCGAACTCCTACTTTTTATTTTCGTTTTCATTTATTGGAAAGTTAAAGTGTGGAAATTTGTGTTGGTTTTTTTTTTCTTACCGATTTACATGTTAGGAATCATTGCTAATTTTTATTTTTGTTTTCATTTATTCGAAAGTTAAAGTGCGGAAATTTTTGTTTGTTTTTTTTTCTTACCGAGTTCATCTACGCAGGTCATACGGTGAGTTATTTCTACATTTCTATTTCTGGTTGATTGTGATCGCTGATTAATGTTTTCTGTGTATATTCTCCGAAGCAGGGAACCGAGTTAATCTGTTCTTTTCTCCAAATTCTAATCGAGCTGCGTTAAATGGCTGCTTCCAGTTCTTCTAACCTATTTCGTGGTATGTATCTCTATTTGATTCAATTTTCCCGTATTTGGTCGATTCGATTCTCCATATGCTTGAAGTGAGATGATCTCTGTATTTCGTGTTTTTGCATAACAGTGTTACGTTTTGAAGTCCGATTGGAATTTTCTTATATTTGGATTTCATTTAGTTTGTTAATCAACGAAGCAGTTCATGTTTAACCTAATTTCTGTACTTCTATAATTTTGTTTGGCACGAATTCTAATCGTACTTGCATTTTGAACATGGATTCTTTTTTTCCTCGAGTTAATCGACTAAAATGTATTACTCCATTATTGATTGCAATGCTTCCTCTTGGATGTAACCAGCTTGTATCTTGAGGTTTTAGAGGTAATGATTTAAAAAGTTAGTAGTGATGAGCTTCCACTTGCGAAACGAGTTCTGTTTCACTCAAAAAATTACTCATAATCTGAAGAATGTGTATTATCAGCAGCATTATTCAACCCTTGAGGATATAAACATAGATAGTTTTTGATCTTTCCTCTGAATTTTTTCTTCAAGGTGAGTGTTGTGTTCTGTATGGCGATTTTTCAGAACTCTTATTAGCTGCAGCTCTTTGCACACTAGATTCCTGTAAGAAAGAACTTCCTGTTCTGAAACAGGATTTATAGGTGTACTTTGTTGGAAGATTACTGCCCATATTTCAAATTGTATACAAATTTTCTGGTTCTTCTATCCTTCTGGAAAGGTTATAATTTGTTGCATCTTTAAGCAATTGTTAAAAGTTAAAATCATGTATGGAAAATTAAGAAACCTTTATGGGAATAACTCAGTAAGTTTTTAAACATCTTATAATTTTTTTGAAAGATGTTGCAAAAATGCATTCGTATATTACTAATATTCTCGCGTCGTCATGGATAAAACATCAGTTGGTCGCTCAATTCTCACTGGTCTAAGCAATAATGTCCTCGGGGCAAGCAGGTCTTCTTCCCAGCTTTTAGAGGATTTCTTAACTCAGGTTCGATTGCGAATTTCCCTTTAGTTACTGAAATAATCATGTATTGGTAATTGATTAGATGACTCCGGATCTTCTATTTTGCAGCAAAAGAGGACATTCATACAGATGAGGACCAAACTCAAAGTGGTAGATAATTCAGGGGCCAAAAGTGTAATGTGCATACAGGCATTGAAGGGAAGAAAAGGAGCTAGACTGGGGGACATAATTGTTGCATCGGTCAAGGAAGCCCATGCTGGTGGGAAAGTGAAGAGAGGAGATGTGGTTCGTGCTGTTGTGGTTCGTGCTGCAATGCAGCGTGGCCGTTGTGATGGGAGCGAAATCAAGTTCGACGACAATGCTGTTGTTCTCATCAATAAACAAGGTGAGCTAATCGGGAACCGTGTTCATGGACCAGTCCCTCATGAATTAAGGAAAATGAAGCAACTCAAGATCCTTAGTCTTGCTGAGAAAGTTGCCTAGTTGTGTTATCACTCTTTTGGCACTATTTTAATGAGATGTTCGATTTTTGAAGTCTTGAATACACTTTTTTTTATTACAGTAGTCGAATCAGATGAATTATTGGGAAATTTCTTGAAAAATTTAAGAATTTCCAGTGTTGGACAAAGCTTTATTTGTTCGTGTGTGCTTCTCAAAATTAGACCTGCAAAGCAACATCACGTCCGTTCCAACAAAAAAGAGGAAATCGAAGACTGCTATGCCTTTCGTATTTGTGTTTCCCATCCTCTCTTTTTTTTTTCGTTTAGGGTTTGGGCTCAGAGAAGGATTTCTATATATTCAGCATTAGAAAATGAAGTTTGATCAGTGATCATTATCAATCGTTTTCTTTTAATTATCCTCTGAGTCCGTTTTAACTTTTACCATATTTATTTATGCATCAAGCACAACATTTATTTCTATTAAAGTGAAAAATGGGTATATTTAAAGTGAATGAACAAAATGATTAACTTCTTTGCTAGACCGGTTTGGGGTCAGAGAAAGGATCTCTGTATGTTCAGCATTATATATCCTTCTCAAATCTTCTATTACTCTTTACCTATATGTTTTTTAAAGGAATCGAACTTGGGTCACTCACCTTAATGAGAATCCAAGTGATTATGCTTGTCTTATTTATAACTAGGAATTCACCTTGCCAACATCCGCTCCCATCTTAATTTTTAAAATCAAAATTTTTATAATGTGTACAGTTTATATTAACACTTTCAGGGGTCCGTTTACTTTGTTGGTTGGGGTTAAGGTTTATAAACCTTGAGTAAAGGTTTAGGAAAGGTTGAGTCAAGATTAACCATCTTAGTTAAAATTGATGTATGGTGTTTACATTGAATGTTTACTTTTAATGTTTTTACTATGATACCCTTTAATTAAATATTCTAAAATAAAATGAATATGGAAGAGAATAATTTATTTTCCAAAATGGATAAGAGAGAGAGGAATTATTTTCTTTAACGAATATCATGATCTTCAAATTCACAGAATCTTCTGCCGGTGATTTTTCAGAGAGAGAAGAATTTATTTTTTTTAATAAATATCGTGATCTTCAAATTCATAGAATGAAACATTGTCAATTTCGTAGGTGATTTTTCAAAATCACAAACCTTGGTGTTAAAGTAAATCAAACAATACAATTGTGAGAGATGCATAAAATTCAAGATACCCAAAAGAGATACATGTCCAATACTTTATTCAAGAGGAAGAAGTGTAATGCAAAAGGGAAGAGAGGAGGAACGCCTCTTAAAATAAAGAGAGGTTGACATGAAAAGTGAAGAGAGTATTTGCAGGAATAACAATGCTTCCAAAAACCCACCAACACCTAAAAGTGGAGAGGAAAGTCAACCGAAATTAACAATTGATATAAGAACGATTATACGCAGATCTGTGAAAAATGAGAGAGATGGGAAAGGATACGGCCCAACTATGCGAGCTGAGAATAAGATAGATTAAAATGAGGTGAGAGATCATGATGCAGATGTTTAGATGGGAGAGGAGAAAGCGAAGAGAGAGATTAGTGAGAACTCTTCAAAGTTAGAAGGAGAGCGAATAAATGGCGAAGAAGATGACGACCTACGCCTCCCCTCTCCCCGCCTCTATGGTCGGCGTCGTTGAGATGTAGTGAATCACCGACGAGAGGCATGTTTCTTTGCCTAGGTCAAATCTTTCCAGAATGCCTTAATTTCTTCTTTCTTCAATCTTCATCGCAGATTCAATTTGACTATGAATGAAAGATTTTTTCTTTTCAGTTTAGGGGTAAAAATATAATTTTACCCATTTAACCCTACGGTTGTGATTTATCCTTCCATTTCTTGAGGGTTACATATACGCCGCTAATGCACCATTCAACCCGGGCCGACAAAAGCCCACGGGTTGTCCCTTTCTCTCAACCTTAAATGTAAACAGCAGTTAATCAAGGTTGAATAGAGGATAACCCTCATAAACCTTTAAAGTAAACACACCCTTAGCAAATATCCTTAATATTATAGCATGATGACCTTTAATACATATGTGTGTGTCTACGCAAGCATTTTCCATGAATGTTGCTTGTCTTGCATACTTCTTAGATTGTTCACCTTAATCCATCGCATATGTATATTTTCTACTTTAATTGCTTTCTTAGTTGTTAGTTGTAGTTAAACAACCCCAATCTTTATTGATTAGTCATTGTATAGTCAAATATCTTTTGAACATGAATACATACACTTTCACCCTTAGGTTTGCTATTATAAATTTTACACTTGGTCACTAATCTACTACGCGATAGACTACGCTCGCTCTAATCAATTTATATAAAAATTGAAATTAAGCTCAAATTTCGGCCCTAAATTGATAAAAATAAGAGATAATATTTGATAAATTTCGGCATTGGATTGATAGTGTTACATATTTGAGGTCCCGAATTGATAGAAAAGACAATTCAGACCCCGAATTGATGGTTTACCTATTTTTAAGGTCTTGAATTGATAAAATTTTAAATATTTTATTATATAATATTTTTTTCGAATTTTAAATATGATTCTGATCAAGTTTAATGATATAAAAGAGATACTCCCTCCATCCGCTTTCAAGGGTCTTATTTTTGCATTTTGGGCGTCTGCCCCGAAGGGTCTCATTTCTTTTTTTATAAATATGGGACCAATACACACCCACTAATACAACTAAGAAATGGGACCTACTCCTCCACTAATACAACTACTCATACACATTAAATAACAATACACTTAAATCTTTTACCCAAAAGCAAATGTCATCCTTAAATCCAGACGGATGGAGTATATATTTCATAACTATTGCATCTAATAAGTTATTTTTAAATATATATACATATATTATTATAAACTCTTGTTTTTAAACTCTTTATAATGATGCATAACAAAATTACAAATTAATTTAGTTATTGAATAAGAATAAAAACATATGTCTTCTTTTAGAATTTTATCCCACGTATTAAGCGGAGTTTGTACTAGTGTTTGTTAATTGAAGGTTACGTTTAAAAAATACTTCTTACATTCCACACTCATATTTACACTTTTTGTTTTCGTCCGTCTCATATTTATGTTCACCATCCAAAATAAGAAAACTTCACATCAACCAACAACCTCAAAAATTATTTTAATTAAAAAAATATCACTCTCATTTAACACACATAACATATTTTATAGTTTACTTATTATATAAAATTACCACAATACCCCTAAAAAATCAATAAAATTTAAAAACGAATAAAATTTTAATATGACATAAATGAAATATGATTTTATGGTACAAGAGGAGTTCCTTGTACTGGGAAGGGGTCGGAGAGGAGCCTCCGTGTTCCTTGAATACCCTATTTGTATATACATTATATAATGTGTTACACCCCTAGTGTTTATTATAATGAGACTAACTCTTTAAATTAATAATAAAACACCCTAATACTTAAATAAATACGGAAGAGTTGGCCTCGTGTGTCCCCAAATATACAATGTGTATAAGTGTATAACAATTTTTTTTTGATCGGACAAAGTTAGTTGTTAGTATAGTTAGTTCACCAAGTCTCCATACACTCTTATTCTCCAAGCATCCTTATATCTCTCATCTATTCGTTCCCAATGGGAATCGAACCCGGGTCAGTCACTTGTGTGAGGAGCCCGGTGGTAGTGTATAACATTTTATATCAAAGGGTGTACACTTTAATTAATAAGGGTATACCAATTTGTTCAAAAGGGTATACACTTTCATTAAATTTTTTCTAGAAAATAAAGGGTTCACGTGTTTATATTGAAATGTATATATCATTTAATACTAAGGGTATCTGGCGCACACAAGTTTTGGGCAATACTAAAAATCGAATATAAAATTAAAAAAATATCTAGTGAAATCGAATTAACTTGTTTAGTTCAGCACAACCAATTTGGCCCATCAACCCGTGTCATTTATTTTTCTTAGCCCTAATTAATTAATACGAGCCAGCCCAAACCAGTTTGGCCCATTTCGTTGTTTTACTGATTTTTCACATTCGACACCAAATCCTTCCGCCGACGCCATCCACCCTCCCCACTCCATCCGACCACAGAACGACCGAGTTCATCTACGCAGGTCATACGGTGAGTTATTTCTACATTTCTATTTCTGATTGATTGTGATCGCTGATTAATGTTTTCTGCGTATATTCTCCGAAACAGGGAACCGAGTTAATTTGTTCTTTTCTCCAAATTCTAACTTGATACAATGAATTGAAATTAATTAAGAAAAGAAAATGAGAATACTTAAAAGAATAAAAAAGAAATAAATGAGAAAAGAAAATGAGGATATTTAAAAGATTAAAAAAAGAAATAAAGTTCTTTTTTTTTTTTTTTTAGAAAAGTAGCAATTAATTGGGAGATTATTCCATGGCAGATTAATTGCTGATTAGTCTCTCATATTAATGGCTGATTAGGAGAATAAATTGCGAGCAAAAGTTCCACAATAATTCCCTTACATGATTCGATATGTGGGAGGCAAAACAAAAGAAGCGTGAAGCCAATTGAACCAACCAAGATATTTGTAAGTAAATAAACTTAAAAATATATATATATATAAATTAAATAGCCCTTATGGGGGGTGCGGCCTTGTGCGGCGGCACCTCCGATACCACCCCGGGATCGCCTTTGATAATACTCCTAAAAAATCAATAAAACTTATTAAAAATCAATTTTTCTTAAACTTTGTATCTATATTATTGGCGAACATAAATTCGAGACAGAGGAAATAATACATTCTAATTTGAGATTCAGCAAAATAACATTGTCGCTAGTTTATTTTACAAAGATGCCACCCACTATAAATTTTTCAGGAAAAATGCTATTTTTTAAAAATTTGGACATAATTAACCTAGCCTATAACATCTTATGCAACTATATCTGAATCCCTACACATGACTATACATGCAATCCTACACTCGACTACACGTGCGAACATTCACATATTTTCTTTACAAACATATGTTCACATATTTTATTTACAAACATATGTGCGACCAATGTACGCGACTATGATCAAAAGTAAGGATTAATTTGTACTACGAGAAAATTTCGTGTTTTATATGCAAAATTAACCTATTAAAATATGAGTATAGGATATTATAGTATGATTTATTATAAACATACTTTAACTATTATTAAATGAAGTGTACTTTACCTATAATAATCATTAAATAATGGAGAGCGCTCGGCCAATCTCATAATCCGTCATACATATACTCCTTTCACGAGAGAGTCTAAAAAAAAATCTATCAATATGATTCAAAATTTAAATTTAATTTTATAATATTAATATCTCATTCACTCAATAAGTACTACACCTATTTTATTAACACTAGATGTAACCATGTGTGTTGCACGTTACACGTTACTCCTTTTATTTCGGTTCTTTTATACTAAATATTTTATATTGTTTAAAGAAAAAAGCCTTTATTGTCTACTTTTTTAAAAAATTAAATAATAAATAATAAAATAATAAGTTAGAAGAAATATATTAAAATTATCACTTTCATTGATTATGTATTAATTTTTATTAAAAATATTACTTCACTTCCCATATATATCACGAAAGTCCTTCTATAAATTAGTCTCAGAAAAGTATTTGTCCTGTTATGATTATGACTTATCGCGTTTTATGAATATATATTTTTATTTTATTAATCTATTTTTGTAATATTTATTCTGTTTGTAGATATTATAATTACACACAAATATTAAATCATCACATCACTTAATTAATATTAAATTAATTAAGTTGTTGATCCATATAAAAAGTGAAAAGGTTTTATGTTTCAATGTAATTCTACAGCACTTGATTAACATTAAATTAATTAAGTTGTTGATGAGAAAATAAAAAGGTTTTATATCTCAATGTAATTCTTATTCCATTTGGTCTATCAATTTGCTGCGTTTATTATATTAATTATTAGATGATCATCCAAATGTATGATATTAGTTAAACTTGTTTAAATACTCCATAATTTAATTAATAAACAATTTTACTATACTTAAAGAATTATTTAATTTAAAAATACTTTATCATAAATATTAATAATAATAATAAAATGAATTCATACCGCTATATTTTCTATTGTTGGTGTCCAACTAACATTATTTTCGATTGGAATCTTCATAACTCATTGTAAATATTATCTAATTAGTATTCTTAAATTTATATCAACTCTTTTCTTGGTACATATATATCAAATAATGAAATTTCATACAACCAATAAAATCAATTAATTAGTTCATAATCCCAAACATCTAGTCAAACAACAAATCACTCCCAAAATAACAATTCCAATTCAAAATCTCAAAATAAAATCTTAATAAAATATAACTGATCAATATTCAACTAAAAAAACAAGTTTATCTCATCAATATTATCTCTGTTTCAACACTTCTGATTGGAAACCTTAGATACAACAACATTGAACAAATGCCCAAAATCCAAAGCTTGGATACTTCCTCATCTCCACTTCAACGCCTACATCTCAAATTAGCATCCATGTTTAATATGGAGGAGCTTTATTCACTATTCGAAAATGCAAAAATATTTTTTTTAAATGGTTTGATTGACAAAAGTCACTTCACAATTTATAATGTTTGATTAGGCTATTCAATTCATCCATTCATTGAAAGGTTTTGTGAATGCATTAATGATTTGAATGTTTTTATGCACCTATTCTCCACCCAAATAATTATGTGAATGCATTAATGTGTGTTAATATTTTATTCTATAATTAAATAATTCATTAAATAAATTATAAATAGATTAACTATAATCATAAATATAAATAAATAAATAAACAAAATACTAAATATATGAAAAATTGATAAGACATCATAATTATATTTTGTTATTAATAATGAATAATAATATGAAGAGATATTACATTAATATTTTGTTATTAATAATACATTTATTTAGATAATAAATTAGGACTATGTTGCAAATAATAAAATGCATAAAGAATAAAAGTGTCCAAAAAGTTTCTCAAATCATTCACACTTTTAATATATTAAGATTAAGATATATAATGAATATAATAATTATTGTGTAATCGGTAGTTTTTACTATATAATTATTTGTAACTTTTTATGATACTTTTTTAAAATAATAAAATTAATACATTTTAAATAAACAAATAAAATATTTTTAATTACTAAAAGCATTAACTTAATAATTCCACATTGTTAAGGGTTACATGCTGGCCTGTTGTAGTGTAAATACATGTCTTAAAGGAAAAAAATGCATTTTCGGTCCCGTACAAGAAGCCTGATTTTATTTTTGGTCCTTAACTTTTTTTTTAGTCTCAAAAGTTGCAATTTTGGTCCTATTCGTTAAATTTTGGATGAAAACCGTTAAATTAAAAAAAAAAACACACACACACACACACACATATATATATATATATATATATATATATATATATATATATATATATATATATATTACTAATATAAAAATGCTAAGAACAGTTAACACCATCTTATGCAGATATTCCCAAAAACAATCAAAATAAATTTTCATTCCCACACTTTTGATTTCCACTAACAATAATTTTCATTTTCAAACTTTTGATTCCCACAAATAATAAATTTTCTACTCAACACTAGAAATTACGATAAACAAATTCTCTAATAAACTCTATATAAGAATTCAGAAAATCAATTGCTTACTCAATCCATTGCTTATTTAGAAGAGATATTCTTCATAGATTTTCAAGATTTTACCAACAAAAAAATGGTTAGGTAGATACAGTCAACAAATCGATCGTCTATGAGGATTATGTGTGGAGAATTAGCTGTGTCGAAGCACAACATTTACCAAAATTTGGATCTGATCCGATTGCCAGTCACGAACAGCTGCCTAGTGCGCCAGAATCCACCGCAACTCGTGCTCATCGCCATAGATCCACGAGCCGCCCAGCGTGCCGGAATTCGTCCACGTACTACTCATCGCCACAGATCCATGAGCTGTCGTCGTTAGTTTTTTCTCTTGCAAAGGAATGCTCCCAGATCCAAAGATCAAGGACTGCTCCCACTTCCTCCCCAAAGTTGTAACGAGATGATCATCGGATCTATTGCATCGTATATCTTTGTCGTCGTACTGTTTGCCGTTCTTCTCCGCCGGAGAACACCATTAGCGCTACCAAAAAATTATTTTATTGTCACGCTGTCAGATTCACCAATCCCCACGTCAGAGTTTGTCACCAAGGATTGTCTGAGTTCACCGAATCTAGCATCGCCGTCCATCTAGGTTGCCACACTAGCAACCAAGAAGAATCTCGCGAAATAGTGATGTGTAAATTCGGGTCGGGAGAGAGATTTGAGATTAGGGATGAAAATAGGATTTAAAAAGAAATTAAGATTGGGCTTTCTGAAATTAAAAAAAATATATAATCTTTAACTGCCACGTCACGCCTTCCGTCAATTTGATAGATGGAATTTCAGAAAAAAAAAACAATGAAACTAAAAATGCAGCGAAAATGACCAAAAATAAAATCATACTTCTTGTATGGAACCAAAAGTGCATTTTTTTACGAAAACAAACATTGCAAATATGGTTAACTTAGGGCTTGAAAACAAGATAATGCATGGTAGCATACGTTGGTTTTGAGTTTTTAGTATGATAGATTTTAACTCTATTCTATATCAATGTGTGATATTTTAACTCTATTCTATATCAATGTGTGATGATATGTAAGTATGGATATATTGGTGGTTTTGAAACTATATACTCCCTCCGTCCAATGATAATGTTGACGTTTGTCTTTTGCACGGAGATTAAGGAGTATAATATTTTAATGTATAGGGAGGTGATAGAAATAATATTTAATGTAAAATGGGTAGTTGTATTAGTGTTGTGTGTGGGTCCTAAATGAAATAATTAATTATTTTGTGTGGGCCCAATTTGATAAAAAAGGAATTGTAAACCTTAACTTGGGACAACCCAAAATGGAAAGTGCAAACCTTAACGTGGGATAGGGGAGTAGTATCTAACACTTATGATATATAAATAGTTTTGGGAAGTGTAAACCTTAACGTTGGACGGAGGGAGTAGTATCTAACACTTATGATATATGAATGGTGTATCTCTACAGTGTGATCAATGGCATATTCAAGGGTATAATTATATTTTGGGATAAACATGTATAAATGAGAAGGATTGATTCATGGTTAAAGTATAATAGTTATTGTATAGATAAAGTGTGTTAATTGATAGTTAAAGTATTTTTGTAGTGAATTATTATGCTATAACACTTCAAAAACTTTAATTCATAATATATATTCTATCATACTTTAAAAAAAATATACTTTAACCGTTAAAAAGTGGTTCCCATAAAGGTTCATCTCTCCTGCTTAAAATTATGCATTGCATGCAATAGCTATATAATAATGTCAAATGAATACTACAATTAAAGCTTCCATATAATAATGTCAAATGAATACTACAATTAAAGCTTCCATTAAGGTTAGACAAAACACTACAATTCTAATTTGGACTAGGGTTTCTTCCTACAAAACTCAAATTATAAACGAACCCTAACTAAACAATCTTATGTAAGCAGCACCAAAAGCAAAACGCAGATGTCTCTCAACATGGGCTTGGAGGTTATCAAGATCATTGACAACAACATCGACAACGCAGCCAAAGTCGGAGCGTTTTTCAGGTGTCAGGAATCGAACTAGTGAGACCAATGTGTGGAAAACTGAGTCGGGTTCGTCCTCAACTAGGAGGATGACAGGTGCTGGATTCAAACGATCCATATCCTCAACAGATTGACCCAAAGATGAGAGCTAAACCTCAAATACTCCATTTTTTTCAACATCAAACAACACCCTAGGACCCAACAGATATCGATCCTTAATCGATATGTAACAACTGTCCACGTACAGCAAGGAATCAAGACCATCACAACTATCAATACAAACCCACTTTCTGTCTGCCGAATCCAGATTCATGATATACGTTCCTACATCTGTGTGAATTTTAAAGCGAGAATCCCCTAACAAGGCACATGAATGTATCAAAACGATTCCACAACGGGGATAGTTATGGTAAAAGGGTAATTTAGGTAATTTTTCCCAATTATCAAGATCCGGATCAAACAACTCAAAATCAGCGCAAGGAAAATCCATCCTCTCAGCCATAAATTGTTTATACGAGCCGATGAAACCAGAATTCTATGGCCTTCATTGGTTAGGATAGGATTAGGGGTGGGATAACTTTTGGGGAAAAGCATATCAGATACCTTGGTAAGATCCGTTAACTTCATTGCATAATTGGATTCCCCCAAAAGCTGAGATGAGAGATGTAATTTCCACACCGATCGTCCCCCGTCTTCAATATCAGAAAGACAGGATCGTCCCTCGAATATATAAAGGATGGAATTAAGAACGCACATCCCCGGTGAGGTATTAGTGCTCCCAAACCCAGTAATTCGGACCGCCGGCTCAATTTTGGGGTAATCATCTCCGATGGAACTTTGATCCAGTGAGAAAATTACTAATTCGTAATCCTCCTTGCCTTTCGAACTGCAAAAGAAGCCGATTTTCATTTTCCGATCTGATAAATAGGTTGAAGCTAAACGCTGCGTTTTGAAATGCTGTGCTCGGATGGAGATTCAGATCGTTTATCCATGGTGAGCGATTTAATGAGAGGAGAGGGGAAATTTGATTGACTAGGAAAGGAGGGAGAGGATGACGTTAGGGTTTGCTTCTACGTGAACGTGAACATGAACACAGCAGCTTCCACATGGTGTGGAAGGCCTGTTCTCTTTATTATCTCTCAATAACCTAGTGGGCCGGCCCAACTACTATTACATTTAGCACATGTGCTCACACTACGTCGAAGCCCAATTCCAAGTTGCAGCCCATTCACAGCAACTAATTCTAACAACAATCATCACACAACATCTTCATTTTGTCAAGTACTCCACTTTAATTGAATTTACGGTTTGTTTTATTGAATTTTGACTTTCGTTATAACTAGTTTATTTTTTTTAATTGTTTATTTAGGGTAGTAAGAATTTAGGGGTGAAGTATATTTCACAATAATAAAATTATAATTAAATATATTTTTAAATTATAAGTATAAAATTACAATTATACCATAAACTCTATGAAATACTTATATATCTTAAATCACAAATGTAAAATTACAAATATACCATAAATTCTAAATTCTATGTGTGAATTCTTAGTGTAAATTATGACCTAAATCACAAAGGTGAAAATACAATTATATCATAACCATATATCCTAATTCATTAGTGTATTTATTACTCCCTCCGTTCCGTCCTTATGATTAGGTTTGCTTTTAACACGTATATTAATAAGTATAGTATTTTAATGTGTATTGATGTGAGAGAAGTAATATTTTAATGTTAAGTAGGTAGGTATATTAGTGTTATATGTGGGTTCATATAGAGAGAAGTAATTAATTTGTGTAGGTCCTATATACTAAAAGGGGTGATGTAACCATTAGGATGAGACATCCAAAAAGAAAATATGTAACCATTAAAATGAGATGTAGGAAGTATCACTTTTAGTAAAATAAAAATGTTAAATATTTTGAGTGCTTGATTAAAAAAGAACATGTGAAATACCCACAAAATGAGGGAGTATTAACTATAAATTGTTTTGGGTGTGTCTCATTTATCAAAAATAAAAATATATTCTCTTCATCCCATTTAAAAATGATATTTTTTCTATATTGGGCGTTCCACCAAAGGGTTTACATGACCCACATACTCCCTCTAATACAATTAAAATATGGAGCCTACACTCCCACTAATACAACTACCCACTAAACATTAAATAATAATATTTCTTCATTTACGTGCAAAAAAGAAAAAAAATCTTTTAAAGAAGACTGAGGAAATAACTCTTTGGCGAATGTTTAAACCACACTTTAAATTAGTAAAATATAACTTTTGCGAGTACGAGACAACAAATCAAATTAAAGAAAAAATAAAAATTACAACAAAAATTTACAATACCGGGAGTGAAATAATTTGTCTCATTATTTTGTTAAATTTGATTTTCGTCACACATTATTTAAAATTTTATCTTAAGATTTTGTATTTCGTCCAAAATTAATTTTTGGTCACAAAACCATCCCATAATTCTTGAATTTTGTTTAGAAATGTCCCAAACTTTTGAAATCTTTCAAAATTTAATGATACATTTTCTAATTGAAATCTTTCCCATTAATAATTAATGAAAATTTTTAAAATCATCCCAAAAAAGACCATTTTTTTAATGAAATTCAAAATTTACTGGACATTTTCAGAAGTTTTAGGATGAAAAGGATGAATCAATTTAACTCACCCCACTAGTCTAGGTTGGAATAGATGAGAAAGAAGAGAGAAAGGTGAGGGGAATAGATGAGAAAGAAGAGAGAAAGGTGAGGGTGTAGAAATGAGTGAAATGAGAACTCACATGCGTTACTCATGCAAAGAGAAGTTGGGTTAACGACAAGGATGGAAAGAGTGCCACGATATTGATGAAGCGTGGAGATTAGGCTCTGCAGTAACGTGTGGACATCACACTCCTCTTTCTCCCTTCTTTTTTTTTTCTTACAAACCTTAGTACCAAACTCTTGTCCTGTCCCCACCCACTCCACCCCACCTCACCCCAGGATATTTATCCTTCCAAAGATAGATATTACTGCCGCTTTTAATCCTTACGTCTTGGAACTCATCTTCATCCAACCTCCACCCTTCTCTTCTCTCATCAATCTTCATTACAATCCATAACCATGTCCACTGTGACAAAGCTGCACCTTCCTCCGCTTGAGTGCCACCACCACACCGGCCAACCGCCGCCGCAAATCCTCCGGCATCGATTCTTGTGGGGCGTGAAGAGTGGTCGGAGAATTCTTAATCGGCCATGCAGGTCTTTCAAGTCTGATCAGGAGGGTGATGGGTTTGCCGAGAAGAAGAATAAGGGGTTCCGAGAAAATTGTGATAAAATGGTGGAAAGGAATGATCTTGATTCTCGGAAAGGTGTGGATAAAATTGTGGTGGGTGCTATTAGGAATGCTGTGTGGAGATTGTCGAAGCCCAGTTTAAGATCGCAAGGGGAGTTTAGGGAATCTCTTGAGAAGTTAGAAGACACTTTATTTGCAGTAAGTTCCTCCTTTTTTTTTTTTCTGTCCACAGATTGTCTGAATATTGACAACCTTTAAACAAGATCATGGGATCTATGTTGCAGAAGAGGTTAATATAAACTTTTAAAGACGGTTTTGGGATTAAAAAAGACTTGCAAATCAACGAGGGTGAACTCTTGGCAGAAATGTAAATGTGAACATAGAAATGTATTTGTAGAGGAGGAGTTGGAATTTTGTTTTGGTGAACTAAAATCTTACAAATTCAGCTGCCAATTTTTTTGAGTAAGTTATGTTTAAATAGAGGAGACATAAGCACCGGGATATAATCTAGCAGGAAAATTCTGATGAAGACTTGGTGGCTGTGCAAAAGAAATTCCTTATTTTATTTTTTCAATTTAGACAGAGCTCTTTTCAATTCATACACCTTTAAGAGAAAAAAACCAAAGGCCAGAAGCATTCTATGATTAAGTGTGAATAACTCTAGGATCATTTTGCAATTTGAAGATATAGTAACGTCAGATTTATTTGTAAACCTTATGGCCAAATTAGAACTTCACGGAAGAGTTATATAGCAGAAGGAGAATTGGGAATTCTTCTAATAAGAGTTCAAAGTGCTTTTAATTGAGATGAAAAGTGAAATCCAGGTTTATCAACTTGAAAATTCTCCCATGTGTAGTTAATTCGCAGATGTTATTATAGTATGATGATGATGATACATGGAAAGAAACTTAAAAGATGTTTGAGTTACACTTATTTTTTTCACCTAAATTAATCTTCTCTTGTATTGCCAGGGAATGTTTATCTTTTTTTATAATTCATATTCCTATCACAGGCTCTATCTAGGAGCATATCTCCAATATATTATCCTACGCTTGCAATGCTTGGTCTTTAGCAGGATACTCAACTTTCGATGCCCTAAAGTCAAATAAAGGATTATCTATATGATCAATTGAAATTATTCCAGAACATTCTGATTTATGTCCACTATAAACGGTGCTAGTAATTCCTATTGACACATACAGTTTATGACTCAACATAACACGTCATTTGGACTATTGATTGCATTCTTGTTTGGGCTATACTTTGTTTTCCAATCAGAAGGGCTATTTTCACATTCTCGTATTCACGTGATATTGAATCTCTGTAAAAGAATGCAGAAGTCAGATTCATGCTATACCTCTGAACTTGAGGACACAAAGTAGTAGTTAACGCTGCTTATTTGATACCACCTTTATATATGATTGAATGTATCTTTAGTTGCGCTTTGTTGAATAGAGAATACACAGTTATAGCCCCCTCAATTCTTTCTTGGCAGCTTTCTATGCACATTGGAAGATATATCGTTACCATGTTAAGTACTGGAGTTATTCTGCTGATTGGGTTTCAATTGTCAGGTTAGCATATGTTGTCAATTTGTTTCCTGAATTCACTAACAATTTTGTAAATTTTGCCATCCACATATTTTGAATTTTCTGAAATACTTACGTAGGTGGTGATGATCAAATGAATGCATTAGTTTGGTATAGTTGGCTTGGTGGGATCATAATTGGAACAATGATTGGTTCCAACATGGTGTTGGAAGAAGTCAGTCGATCTGGTCCTCGGAATGTTGTTATAACTGGAAGGTATAGGTTTTCTAAAAAATGTAATTTAGTTGGTTTAATTGCTCTGGTGATTGCTTGAAGACTTAGATTGGACTGCTCATTAGGACATATTTTTGGGTTACCGTTAAGAAACAATAAATTTCTGACTTTTAGCTTCCCTCTGATTACTCTATCTTATGTCGTTTCATATGCAAACTGAGCAATTTGTTTCAATCTTATCAGTAAGGTTTTGAGTCGGATTTAGTTTTACCTAATGCATTCTAAGGACCCTCCAAAATACATTTTACCAATTGTTTTGTTTGCTCGCCCTTAATTTTAGTTTCTGCATGATCTTTTTCTTATTTTTTTAAATTCTACCTTTAATTTAAGATTTCATTCATCGAACTTTATATAAAGGTGGTATCAGTTTCTTATGATTGAATGTAGCAGTTTCTTGTGGCTATCAAAATCATCTTAAAAATGTATATGTGTGTGTGTATGCATGACTGAACTTGATCAAAATTTCATCCATCAAACCCCATTCATGTTACAGTACCAGAGGACTTGGAAAAGCTCTAGCACGTGAGTTTTTACTTTCGGGTGATAGGGTCATCGTTACTTCACGCCGGTAATTTCACAATTATAATTATTGTTGTACAAATTAGCATGTGCATGATTCCTCACTTTTTGATTCTTGTATTTGTATCCGACTCATATGGAAACAGCCCTGAATCTGTGGACATGACCGTCAAAGAACTTGCAGAGAATCTGAAGGAAATGATGATTGTTACAGGTGGCTCATCTAGAACACAATTACGGCATGCAAAAGTATTAGGCATTCCATGTGACGTCTCTAATCCTGAAGATGTTAGCAAGTTGGCAAAATTTGCCGTTAATGAACTTGGGCCTATTGATATTTGGGTAAAACTTATTATTTTTATTTATTTTTTCTCTTTATTGCTTGCTACACTATAGTGTGTCAGACAAAGGTCTTGGTGCTTGCCCTTGTACTCTAAAATTTTGAATATTGTTTAGATACAATTAAGCAAGTACGGTATCACTTTCAATTGATTATTAAATGACCATATATTTCCCACAGTTGTTACCTTTTAAGGACTTCATGTTTCTATAGGTATAGGATTGCATTGAGTCTGCTGAAACAGAGGGAGTATATTTTAAGTTATCCAAATCAGTATGCTTGAATAGTGACATGTCATTGCAATCATTGTGCTTAACTCAATTTGGCATGGTGTTTTGGCATGGGAACAACATTGGAATTTACTAGAGCATTCTCTTGGTTCATTTGTTATGACTTTTTCCTTTATCCCTTTTACAGGTTAACAATGCAGGGACTAACAAGGGATTCAGACCCTTGGTGCAGTTTACTGATGATGACATACAACAGGTTTGTTATCCTTCAAGTTTCAAACCAATTAAATGCCTTGCAAGTGACTTTTACTTCCATACCAATTCTTACTCTTCCTTTTCCAGTACAAGCCTCTAGGAATCGGCGGTGAATAAAATGGCAATAATATTTGATATTACATGGCTTGCTCCTCGAAATATTAAATTACAAAACCATAAAAATGCCAAATAAGTTGTTGGCTAGTGCCCGATCAATAGATCAAAACAGCTAAGTTAACAACTTTTCCTATACAGGTGGACAACATCTGTCAGCCAAATCTACAAGATTGAAATCATTAATTTTTAAAAACTCTACATGCTTTCATAGATTCTAACTTACTGCAGTAATCGTCCAAAAAGCAAAATGATGGGCAAAACTAACTGATTATTAATACAGAATGTACTCTTGTCAGTTCCTTTCTCTAATTTCTAGATGTCTTCACAGAACTTGTAGCTTCTTCTACTGATAAATTTGATGAATATAACTTACTGATTCGTTGAAATGAAAAATGCTCTGTTACAAGCAACGGATGAACATGAACACTTATCAATAGTGAGTTGGATGTGGAATTGGTTTGTTATGATTTTATGTCCCTGCAATATGACCTGCTTGACATTCCATGAAATCATGGACAGATTGTGTCTACAAATTTGGTTGGTTCAATTCTTTGTACTCGTGAGGCCTTACTGCTCATGAGCAGCCAGAGAAATGGAGGTCATATTTTTAACATGGATGGTGCAGGATCTGGGGGATCTAGCACCCCGCTGACAGCTGTGTAAGCTCACTCATCATGATTTTTGTTTTTCCTTCTAATTGGAAAAGGCTAAAGCTGTTAGGTTAAATGTTCTAACATGTAATAATTCAATCTTCCATGTGCTATGAAAATATAGCTATGGGTCGACTAAATGTGGTCTTCGGCAACTCCAGTCATCACTTCTGAGAGAGAGCAGAAGATCAAAAGTTGGTGTCCATACAGCCTCACCAGGCATGGTCCTGACAGACCTGCTATTAAGGTATCCAATTATTTGATTGCATTCTATGCCGAATTTTCTATCCTAAAGTCTCTTTTTGCAGGCACAATGCATTTATAATTGATATTCAAGCTAATTGGTTTCCCAGATGATTTTCTTCTTTAAATGAAAAATTACTTTCCATGACTAAATAATTTGGTGAATCTTGAAGTACCTTCCATGTACTAGTATTTTCTTTACATAAATTCTCTGTTAAACAAGTTGATAGTAACATATTGAACTATCTCGTTCCAGAATATGAAAAATGGAATTGTCCCAGTCTTTTGTTTACTGAAATCTGAATCTCTTGTGCACCCACTTGACCTATTTAATCTGAATGAAAAGACGATAAATCCATAAGTCCCAAGCATACACCCTAACAACATTGTTTAAATCCTGAGCGCAAAATAGTAATATAGTGTCGGGGTGTACACAAGTCATAGGCTTGAAAGAGAAGACAATAAAGCCCTAGGAAAAAAGCGTTACCTCCCAAGGCCAAAATAGAAATATTGAAGTACACTTACACTTGGGCATGCACTAGTCTTTGCTTTACTGAATTAATGCATTGTGTCTTCATTGCAGCGGTTCAAGTGTGAAAAACAAGCAGATGTTTAATATTATCTGTGAACTCCCCGAAACGGTTGCAAGAACCTTAGTTCCACGAATGAGGGTTGTCAAAGGAAGCGGAAAGGCCATTAACTATTTGACTCCTCCGAGGATTTTACTAGCTCTTGTCACTGCATGGCTCAGACGAGGTCGTTGGTTTGATGATAAGGTACCTTATATTTGTTTGGTTGAGAGTATGAAACATCTTTCAGTGAAAAATCCGACAGGAAATTCTCCTCTTTTGCACCCTCCACCCCTCTAGAAAGTCCATAAATTTTTGACAAAAGTGGATCTTTTAGGGAAGGGCACTGTATGCAGCGGAGGCAGATAGACTCCGCAACTGGGCTGAAAGTCGAACCCGTTTCTCGTTCACTGATGCGATGGAGATGTACACTGAAAATACATGGATCTCTGTGTTTTCACTTTCTGTGGTTTGCGCTTTCATCATCTTATCGAGTACGAGCAGTAGTACATTGCCAGGGACCTGATCATGGCTGCTCTTGACTGGATCTGATGAGTTCAACAAGTGGAAGATTGATTGTTTATCTGTGCACACACAATGCATGATGAAGAAAAATGTAATGGGTGTGTGGGGTGGGTGCATAGTTTTTCAATCTGCATCCTTGTAATCTTGAAACACTACTTCTCATTCAAAGAGGTAGTCTATTGTATAATGCTATGAAGGAAAGAATGAAAGAGTCCATTTTTACATGAACGATGTGGTTTATTCCATTGTCTTAAATCATCAAATATTGGATATGCTCCACTTTAATCTACCAAAAATGTTGGGAGGTGAGAAATGTTGATATCCAAAGATTATATATTTATAGCCCCGGATTACTCTTCCCATTTAATGTACCACATTATTTAAGAAAAATTCCCTTCTCATCTACTGTATCACATTATTTAAGAAAAATAGTACATTTTTACTAATTTTGTTCATATTTACTGTACCACATTATTTAAGAAAAATTGTACTCCCTCCGTCCCGTTTCAATATTTACGTTTGCTTTTTGAACGTTGATAAAGGAGTATAATATTTTAATAGATAGTGAGTGGAAAAATATATTTTTTTATAATTTTTAATGTAAAGTGGGTAGATGTATTAGTATTGGATGATATATTAATTGTTTTAGATGGATCTCATATTCCAAAAGGGAAAACGTAAGCATTGAAGTGAGATGCGCAAAATAGAAACGTAAATATTAAAACGCGATGGAGGAAGTACATTTTACAAATTTTGTTGATATTTTACTAATTTTGTTGATTTTAAAGGGTATTATAATATTTTTAGATAATAGTAAAACATTATAAAGTAATAATAAATGCGTGTAAAAAATGAGTGGCAAATAAAAAATAAATTAATTTTAAGGTTATTAGATACAGTAATATTTTAATTTTTTTGGGGGGTACGAAGATTATTTGGAATGGACAAATAAAAAAAATGTGAAAGATGAATGGCACGTAGGGATTATTACATTACGTATTGCATGCGCATGAATCATGATGTACTCCCAACTTGAAAGGGTCTATTTTCCTGTTCTCTTTTTGAAACAACTGTGAAGTTAATTTATACACAGTATCTTGAAGACGATAATAGTTTTGCTCCCAACACTACAAAATGGAAACCCACCAATTTTTTTTTCCGCATCTTAATATGTACAAAAATACAATACCTCAAAATCTTCACCACAAAAAATTGAGTAATAATTATTAACAATAATTCCTAAGGAAAAGGTCCATCTAAATTATATGATTAAGGTCGAAATATTCTCATTGTTTTGGATACTTGGAGACGACAGAATGGACACCTTGACACTGCAGAGGAGCATCTCTTACACAGTACATGCCCACATGGAATTAAGGTGACATCAACTTCATTGTTTAAACAAACTCGGCACGACCATGCCGCTTTTGCCGTATCTGCTTCTTTTGAAGCCATCTCGAACTTTTCCTGTTCACAACACAAATCAGCATCAATTCAGTTTAGGATAACTTGTGGCCTCCAGACCAGTCTAATAAGATTTTAGTGGAAAATAGAAAGTGATGGCCAAGCATATGAGTAGAGAATGTTTCACCCTTTCTCAATATATTTTCTGAATGCTTCTATCTTTATTGTGTTACATGCAAAACCCCTTTAAGAAGGTATATACACTAGGCAAAGAATTCTATGCAACCGGTTGTACATACACCCCAGTAATTCATGTTCTATTTTACACTAGGGGGTATGTTTGTTTCTAGTTTATGTCGGTTCTAAAAACAAGATTATGCCTATAATATGATAGTATTTATTGAGATGATTGTTTAAATACTTATATATTTTCTTCCTTTCCTTTTATTATTAGTTTTTGTTGGTTTTTCTTTTTAAATAATGTTCATGAACAATATTAGGTGTTAAATTACGATTTTTTTTTTTATTGTTCACGAATAAATACATTTAATGTTCCAGAACAAGTGTTAACGATGACATCATTTAACAAGAAAGCCTTATCAAACAACCACCGATTGAGAATGAGCTCGGTTTTAAAATTCTTGACAAGCTTGAGCTCGATTATAACTTAACACACAAGACTCAAACAGAGAAAAGCGAGATCTGGCTCGGCTAAGGTTATAACAGTCACAACCCTTTATGTGTGAATAGATTTACGATAGCTTTTAACTCCATCAGACAAACAAGAATAAATATTATCTTACAAATAAATCAAACTTCAAAGTAACATAATTCTAATTTTGGAATAGTGAAAAATGCTAAGTTCACTGGCAGGAATGAATTGAAGCTCAAAATTGTGCCAAGTTCACTGCAGAAACATAAAAATGCTACTATAATTGTGCAGATTCATGTCAATTTCTAATCATGTAGATGTCTTAATGGAATGCACAAATCTGGGCTTGTCTAGTATTTGTGCTTGTCTAGGAAAATGTTAAGGAAAACAAGAAGCCATATAATAAATGACACATCAACAAAAGAATCTTACGAATAAGAATTTACCATTAACTATAACCAAAATATCAAATTAACAATACAAAATAAAAACTTAAAAGAAAAGGCAGTACCTGCTCAAGCAATAGAGCAGCCTGGGATTCCTTTAGTTGTTCTTGCAGTGTTAATGTTGTCTGAAATAGAGACTGCTTTTCAACATCTAGATTGATGCCAGCTGAAGAAAGCATTTCATGAACAGCCTGGACAAATTCCGTAGCTGATACTCGACCGCACTGAAGGTCTTGCACTGGCTGCAGCTTTAATACAAATTAATCATAGAAAAAATACACTTACACAGAAGCATTCATATAAATCCATCCGAGCATGATCTTCCAATTCACAATCAAACATCCTAAAGTTGCCAATATTCCAGATTGCATTCTAAGGATTCTATCCATAAAATGTAAATTCTCAGTAGTAAATAATGTTAAAGAACTTCTAAGAATTCAAGGAACGTCTAAGAATTCTTATATATGCTCATGGAAAAGTAGAAACTCAATTTAGACACAATAATTGGAAAATACTGAAAGCACAACTAATAAATGTGCAGTCATATGTCAAAGTAAGAAAAATGAAATCAACAATGCAACAACCAAAACTAAGGGTATGACCTCTTTGAAGTTCTAACTATTTTCTACAAGGTGCAAGTACTGTCTAAATATTTGTATCTGTAACACTTGGGTTGGATTACTCCAGCTTCAATAATTTAGAGTGAGCCCCTTTTTGCATCTAGACAATATTGACAGACAGTCATGAAAAAAGATTAAGAATCTTACTACCTCCAAAAGATGCAAAAGGATTATAGTTGAATCTTTAGCTGAAGTCATTAATTATCTTTTGGAGATGTACTATCAACCTATTTATCTGTAGCACTAGTCATTTATTGGAAATGTACCTTTTCAAAAAAAAAATAAAAAATGGAAATGTACTATCCCCTATTTATCTTAGTAGTCATTAACTATCTGGCAATCTGCCGACCTCACTATTGCATTTGTTTATCAATGTGGTCACAAAGCACTGTGTCGTTGGTTAATTAGGGCAGTAACAAAAGTTTCAGATTTTAGCAACCATATATATCGAAGCAAAAATAATTATTAAATGAAAGTGAAAGAAAAGAAACTAAAAAAAAAATTCCGAAGAAATGAATGGATTTTTAAATTCATTGTAGTTGAAATCCATGCATTCCAGATCTCCGATTTGGATTGGTGTGATTTGTGAGAAGAAATACAAATCCAATAATAGACAAATTTGATATAGCATAATATATCAGAACCTTCACCATGTGTAACCTCTCTTAGGTCACACATACGACATACCATGGACAAGAAGAATAACATTGGATGGGACTCCAGTTTATTAATCCAATGAACTCAGAAAGGCACTCGCTACATGTTGGTATTACTATTATTAAGATATAGCAATGCAGTAGTGAAGTTCAATGATGATACAGTTTTCATCGATATCAACTCAGAAAATTCTGGACAGCAAAATTGAAGTTCAATCATGATACAGTTTTCATCGATATAACCACAGTAAATTCTGGACAGCAAATACTCGTTTTGATCGGATGAATTAAGAAGACATGATTGAGGACTTTCCTTTTTCCTATCCAAACACACCCACATCCCTTCAACACACAATCGAGACCAGGGCCATAACCAGACTAGCACAACTTCAAATTAATCAAACTTACAGTAACTAACAACTTTCAAGCTACATCATGAGTTGGTGAAGTTGTCATTTCAAATGAAGGATGAGTTCACATAAAGTAAATCTAAAGACTCTCAAAATAAGCAATAAATACCTGAGGGGGGATTGAATTGACTCCAGAAGTTTCAGGTCTAGTGTTCTCATGCACCTTGTGATCTCCCTCTTGAGCCACAAATGCTGAATCTTCACTGCTATAAGAAACACTCTTGAAAGAGAAAATATTAGAAGAAAGAAGGGGCTCAGTCTTCCCTGGTAAAGTTTCCAGCATGAATCTATAAAGTGCTTGTCCTGCTGATGGCTTCACATTCTGTGGAACTCTGCCATACTTCAATCTTTCACCATTCAAGGACCTCCAAGCCACTATCTCTCCCTTGTAAAATGGCCTCAATGGGTGGAACTGCACTCGAGAAGCATCTTGGGGCAGTATCTCTTGGCCTAGAAACGCGTCAATTCCACCTCCAAACTCTCTCTCTCTAGAGTGGGACCGAAGTTTCAGGACATCAAGTAGTGCAGCCTCACAGTATTCAGGACAAAGAAACAAAGATCCAATTGGTAATGGAACTGGTGAGTCCAGAATGTGACTTACCACTGCAGCAATTACATCCGTTACCGCCACATATTTTGGTGGTTCAGCAATCAAGACACATGTTTTTAACTGATCTATGTAGTAAAGGGCTGGATGTCGGGATATGCCCTCCCACTCAGGAAGAATCGAATTCTTAGAAACAAGAGTAATGTCCACAGACTTTGGAAGTAATATAAAACGAGTGTATAAGCATTGGACGAACTTCAACTTTTCTGCAATAGATTCCAATGATTTTTGGACCTTCTCCAAGGATGGCATACCAAACCCAGAACTGGTGCTACTACTGCACAAGGAAGTTAATGTTCTCCACACTGCCACTTGGAATGATTCACTATTTAGCTTTTGTCTGATGGAAGCAAGTGTAATAGAACCAATACACACTAATTCACATAAGTCTTCACTGTTGTCCAGTTCCTGTAGATAGGTGTGCCATAAGGTGTGAGAAAATTTATATATAAATATAGATATTTATTAAAATAAGCTTCCAGCTAACTGCTACCTCTTTAACGACATCAGAAAGCTTTCTGATACCAAGGGCCTCACACAGACGCTCAGGAAGATCTTGGTGAACAAATCTAAGCCTGGATGTATCAATGTGATTGACATAATGCAAACCACGAGTATCAATATACACACATGATTTTGCATAGACAAGCCTGCATCCATCATCAGGAACAATTGCTTCAGAATCCCAGATAGAGATGTCTGAACCATTCTTTTCATCATAGATGAAATGTAAAATTTCAACTGCAGCACGGAATTCATTTGGATTTAGACGCTGATAACCACAAACTTTTTGAAGATCTGAAAGAAGGTTCCTTGCAGAAGCAACGGATAGTGAGTCTTGAAGGCCCAAATCCCGGAGAATATTAACAGAAGGAAGATATGCAGAAGGGAGCTCAAATGCAAATGGAGACAGATTTATAGTCAAACGAGCAAAAAGAGAGCTTGCTGTCACCAAACGAGTGCCATTTGCAGCTGGCAAGAAGGCCACTTTTTGCAGCTTTGCAATGTCTGCCAATGAAGTAATAATGATTACTGGAGAGATTAAAATAGAACGCAATACTACATTTAGTGCTGAAATATCAGATAGTTGCGACCAACTCAAGACAAGACATGTAGCAAAGTTCATTTTTCTTCAGACACCATTAAATCAATTGGCACAATCCCTTTAGCCGTCATACTAAAACCATTACATTTATTATAGCACTGTGTTCTACCAAGCGAAACTAAATATATAAATAACTTCGATAAATTTTCCCGAAATTAAAATTTTAAAATGTTCTCTAAAAGAACCTAGTGAAACTAAAAATATAAATAACTTAGATAAATTTTCCCGAAATTAAAATTTTAAAATGTTCTCTAGAAGAAAATGTGAAATTAAAAATAACAGTTAGGTTAGTTATTATCTTAACAGCTTCAACAATAGTTGTAACTATTTCATACCTTCCTATTTCCCTCACTAAAAGCGGAGATTTATTTTTTAAAGAAACACATATGACATAGCACATTCAACAAAAGATCGAGATTAACACAGATAACCTGCAAACTAGCATGAAGTCCTCACTCAGTTAAAATAAGGAATTCTCTTACCGAAAAAAGAAAGCAAGTACATATTGTGGGGGACAGAAACAGAAGAAATATAAAGACACATGACAGGAAAATGGACTTGATAGAAAGCCACTTTAAACAAGTTTAGCGGAAAGAGCACATTAAAAGCTCAGTCGTTGATAGACCATAGAGGCACAAAGAAGAAAGCAATGGGCCCGCTGGAACTATTGGAGTAATTAAATTAATTGGGCTTAGATTATGCATCAGTGATTTATTTCTTTCCTCATTGTTTGAGTTGGGCTTCATAGCCCTCGTTGAGTATTTATAATTTGTAGAGGCCAGAGTTTGGATAATTTAGATATTTTGCTATTACCACCTTTAGGATTTGGAAGAGATTTCCTTTGAGGCCTCATTCCACGAGTTTTCATTATCTACTATCTTATTAAAGTACCTCAATTGCCTTAACTCTATCGGTTGTTCACCGGAATAAGAAACAAAGAAGTTGTTAGGATCCTGAAATTTCTATCAAAGAATGGCCAATATACATCATTTATAAACAACACCCGCTTAATACTTTCCAACACTAAGCATAGCTAAATGCATATTCGCCGGAATGTCAAGGTGCAGGCAAATGTCAAGCATCCGGAAGTTGGATGCTACGAAGAGCAACAGGAAGAAAAAATCAGTTTCCTGGTCATGTTGTGTATATAATACAGATTTAAAAAAGAAAAAAGAAAAAAAAACTAAATTTATAAGATCACATGGCAACTAATTGAGATAGTAAAGAAAATCAGGTGGATATTTAAAAGATAACATAATTGTAGAATACATTTACATTAGGCCTATCATGTACCTGGGAAATAAACATGAGTGTAACAAATTCTTTTCAAGGGTAGACACAGCTTCCTCCAATGAATAAAATTTAAAAGGGAAATACATCAAGTAACTCTATTTATGAACATTCTTCTAAGGCCAAGTATAATGCACAAAAAAAAAAGAAAAAAAAATCGATAAAGTTAATTCTCTGAGATAGACAAACTAAAACTGGTAAAATTCCTTGAAACTAAATTAGTTATAACATAAGAAGAGTACACACACATATCTCAATAATGAGGCTCATCTTCAACTTATGTTATGAATAATAGAACATCTACCTGGATGGTTTTAATTACCTGAAGAAGAAAGGGAGCTCCATACTTTGTCCAGATACTTCAATACCTCAATTGAGGCTTCATCAATTGTCTTGATACCCGATAGAGCAGGCCAGTGAGCAAGAGTATCCTCACCACCATTTCTTCCAATAACCTGCAGAATTTGGTCAGATATGCCAAGTGGGTTACAAGCAACATATCACTATCAAACCATACCTGAAGGTGCTTAAGTACAGTTGAAAAGGCCGGAGGACTTGACAAATGTAATGGTCCCCAAGCATACTCAGGGGGTACAACAGACTGTATTGAAAGAATCGGAACACAACTCCAAGCAAGAGGCCAATCCTTCATCAGAATAGCTTCAGCATAGGAACAAAGCACTCTATTCCCACTTCTTTTGCCGCCTATATTTGGAAATCCTTTTTCAGCTGGAACACATGCAATCTTGCCAAGGAGATTGCAGAAGTTGTTTCCATAAAGTACAGCAAAATTAGAAAAAATAGTTTTGACCAAAGTTTCAGCCAATACCCAAATCTCAAAAGATACTTCATTCTTTGAATTCCAAACATTAACTTCGTCAAGAACTTCAACCTGCTTCATACATTCACCTCCAAGATGCTCCACTTTCTTAGCACACTCCAGAATAATATCTGATTCAGCAGATGTTCGGAGACCCACTTTGCGCAAAATCTGAAGCCATCCATCTAAAATGAATCTCTCTCCAGGGAATTTCTTCCTCTCACCAGAAAACACAGATGTTAATAAAGCATCACCAGGGTCAAATAAATCTTGGGGTTTATAGAAGTTTTCCGACTGTTCATCAGCTGTTTTCACAAAATTAGTATCTTTAAGCACCTCAATTACTGATGGATCTGATTGTAGATCTTTCCAGTACGCGTACAGATAAATCAAGATATCCTCTTGCTCAGCCCGAGGCTTATGTTCAAACCCAGGCAAGCCAAACTTCACAAGAATCTGCCGATCATCCAATTCACGGATTCCAAGTGCTCGAAGTAAGGAACTCTCAGTAGAATTGGTGGTGTGAGAAAGACATCGATCGTCAGATGGCTTGAGAAATGTGTTTGAGGGGATCATGCAAAGATCCTCAGTATCCAATCGAGTATATGTCCCAAGAACTGTTCTATAAATAGGAAGACCACGTAGTACTTCAAGCTCTTCTCTTCCATAACTAGTACTACTTGAATAGAAACCAGAAGCAAATAATCTGAAGAGCTCATCTCGCTCTGAACCTGTAAAGGATGTGAGTTCAGGAAAATATCCAGATTGTTTAGCTGCCACAAGTTTGGATGCTATAGTTCGCCCTAATGACTGTCCATCTGCTGGCAAACACTTCGATGGAGGAGCACAATCCAAGTAATTAACATCAAAAATAGGAATGTTGTATTGATTCAGCAGTGAAAACAACCAAGGATACTTATTATCTATAAATTTAAATGACAACGAATATGCTTTGACATTGTGAGGATCAGAAGAAAATTCAGATTGGCGAACTTCAGATGTATCTTCTTCAGAATAATCATTCAAAATTACCAAATCCTTAATGAGGGGAGGAACAAAGACTAGATGACGTTCCCTAACACGACATAGGATTGGACGACCAAGAAAAGCTGGTATAAGTGGCCAATCAGAAAAAAGTGAGATGTCTTCAGATGAACCATTGACAATCTTCCAGAAAAGCCTAATCCACTCAGGAGGAGGACCTGCTTCACTATTAGAATTTGCAGATTTCTCCCATGAAAACCAGGGAGCATTTTTTGAGCCAATTACATGATTGGCCCAGTTTTCATGAAAAGCAGATCTCATGTGGCTAGCAAGCAAGCGAAGGGAGAAAGATTGGATTTTCAAGAATGATTGAATAGCAGTGTTCGAAAAAATATTTTGCAGTACAGCTCTCTCCAATATTTCTGGATGAATAAAATTTTCAGCTAAAGAAGTAATTAAAGATTGTTCCTCTTTGTTTCCAACCCAAAGTTCAGTAGACCCAAGTTTGATCAAACTATTTTTTGCAGTTGGACAAGGTAGGCCTTTAATTTCAAAAGATATATAGAAAAGCCTCTCGTCCTCACTTGAACGGAAGTTATAAGGCCCATAACTATTGATTCCAGTCAAAGGGTGCCTGTTAGATGAAGAACCACCTGGCCTCCCAATATCTTCAACAACTCCACGACCAAAATCAAATAAAGCCCTCCCCAAATTTGTCATCATTTCAATTGCATCTCCTCCAGAATTGACTGAAGTAGGAGGTAAGACTCCATGCATGCGTGGATTAGTGCCTGATACAGCAAAGGAATGATTATATTCTTTTTTGCTTAAGGAACTGAAATCAGACAAGTCCCTTGGAGAATGAAGTTCCTTGCTCACAGATGACTCCAGAAGTTGAATATCAGATAAGCAGTATTCAAGTACATCTACGTAAGTGTCAATTGACCAACTACCAATTGATGGTGGTGATGCACGAAGAAGTTCACAGACCATCTTAGGTTTAATTTCTCTAACTGAAAAACCCACAGCCTGAACTTCAGTCACCAATTCCCACGGGACAGAAAATACAGGATAATGTTCTTTGACAAAAGCACAAACAGTGGCAGGTAGCAAGGTATCACCAACCCCATTTCCAGGTTGTGAAAGAAACATACCATCAGAAGCCTTCACAAAATTTCCAGAATATAGCTGCCAAACAGGGAGCCCAACAAGGCGAGTATACAATGGCCTAATAACTTGTTCAACCAGACATAACCAGTCTGCCTTAAGAGATGTCATAGATGCTGAATCTTCACCATCTATAGGTTGCTTGGCCACAGCATTCTGGTATGACCTAGGCCAAAATAAATATAAATCATTCCCGTAGGAACTCAAAATTGAACACACAGAACGGCCTAAATTTGGTTCTAGAACAGATGTCAATGGGTCTCTCTGTAACTTTTGCATCTCAAGTATCAATTTAATATAAGAGTCACGAACACAAGACATCAGCTCTGTGTTCCAAGCTTCAATCAAATGACTTCCAGCATCAGATTTGACCTCAGACCCCACTTTTCTGTCTTGGCATCTAAATAAATAGCGGCCCTGATTATGGCGCACGAGGAAAGACCCCAGTACAGTTACCGGTATTCTTATATTACTTGTTAGAGGAAGAGGGGACATAATGGTGTTTGATAAATTGTTATCAGGAGGGCGTCCATTTCGGGATATGTGTGCAGCAACTCCAGCAACAGGTGTAAGGTTGTATGCAAGATACCGCCTGCATGCATAAAAAATATTAGTTCGAGAGACATGAAATTTTTTTGAGAAACTTTAATCTTGAGGTGGAGTCAAGACATTTCAAACATGAACCAGCCAAGATCACCTCTACATTCTACATTATGCAAGGTTGTAAAAGAAAATACTTGATACAGATCTCCGGAATGTTATAGCAGGATTAGAATTCTGTTCAGGGAATAAATTAACCAATAAAATTCCAGGAGACTTCATCGAGTGCTTATTTCGAAGTTAAACTCCCATTTATATTTATCCACTTATTGAGAAATAGCATCTGGGAAATGGTGTTGCTAGTTATACATTCCCAATATCAAAAGAATGAATACAATGATTTACGTTAAAAACAGTTATATATACAGCATCAATAGGATAACTTCCATCTAAAAAATTACATGACAATTTCATTATATACCTGCAAAGTCCTAGATTTCTAAATTAAAATACAAATTAATTGACACAGCCAGGCTTGCTACCCAGTTTCAGGTCACTATATATTTCTACCACTTTTAAAGACCTATAATCCTAGATCTCATCAAAGCAAAAGATAAACTACTCAACCGGATGCGGCTAAATTAAAATTTTAAATAGGGACAAGCAATCCCAAGAAAAGAATATTAAAAAAAAAAGACCAATAAAACCATTATTTAGAAAATAGAAAATCTGCAGTGTAAATATAGGATATTCGATGGAAAACAGGTGGTGGCCTAATCCTCCCCCCGCTGTTATCACACATGGGCAAAGAGCTTCACTCTGATCTTTAAAGATTTTGCTAACTTAGCTTGTCCACTGTTTATCTGGCACTCTTTTCCAGCTAACTTTGTTTCCCAATAGGGTTTTCGTTAGTAGGTTTCATGAGGCTAGATTGGACTTCTTTACTAAACAGCCCGAACCTGTTCGGTTTCTTTGTTACACTCTTTTTCTTTGAGGCACTCTCTTGGTACCACTTCTATACTTTGAGCTTTTTGCTCTCCCATTGTTATCATTTGTTACAGGTTTTTACTAATAATATCACATATTTACAATGGAAACAGGCGCCTAACAGGGCCTGGCATATTCAACTATGGTTAACTAAGAAGTAAGGTACAGAAGCATTTCTGCAGTATGACAAAGGTTAAGAGCAGTAAATGATATTAAAAGAGGGTCCACTTCCATGGATGATTAGATCATAAGCCCCCATGATATTCTATTTAAAAGAACAGGTACATGATCCAGAATCACATGAAAACATCAGGAAATATCCGAAGACTCAAAAGTCAACACGAAGCAGGCAGGCAAAAGGAACCAACTAATGCATCTATATAAAAAAAATTCACTCACTGTGATGATATCCCACATCAGTTCCACACTCAAGTGTCGAAGGGCAAATAAGTGGGGATCAACCCTTCACCTTCAGCCATGGTTATTGGTGAAGTTAAGGCTCCCTAACTTATATGCCTAACAATTTGGTCCGACCTGCCGGATCCGGACAGACCGCGAGAAGCGGCTACCTGATGATGGGGTACAGTGTAAGGTTGACCCCCACTTATATGCCCTTCCACATTCGCATGCGGAACCGATGTGGATTCATTTTTTAACATACCTATCAAGTGCCATATTTCTTGTTTGACCAGAACCCATGCTGAGCACGACGAGCCATCGATCAACAAATCTAGATCCCCCTTGATTCAAGTTCAAATCGAGAACATGGAATTTGATAGCAGCAGTAGAGTTCCCAAATATACTTGACAATTGGAACTTTTTCCATTTCTTTTCAGAAAATGGATTTCTAATAACAGCTGCTAAAGGATCAATATCAATTGAATAGTCAAGGCATGGCTGAGAGCTTCCATCTTCCCATGTAGATAAAGATACCTGTGCAGTGGAGTATTAATTGGCATTCGTCACCAAATCTGTTTTTTGTTTTCATTGTTAAACTGAACCTCTTGCATATTCTTAAGAAAATAATCTCAGATGTTTGAAGTCACATTTCATGGTTAGTTAATGATAAGTACCCTAGCAATTGCATTAAACTCAAGTTTTGGCTGCAACCAAGTTCCTAAATGTACACTTTTACTAAACCAAAGGAAATTATTCAGAAATATACTAAGTCGGTAGACCTTGCACTGCTAAGTAAAATTTATTTATATATAGTAATGTTTTAACTCGAGAAAATTTTTGAAAATCATATTCCTGCTCATACTCTTAAGTCTTATCTCAAGTAATAAATGTATATCATAGTATATGACAACCAATAATAGAATTATAAATGAGCAAGTTAACCTTAACATAATTTTCCAGAAAGCAACATATTTGCAAGCAGGGTATACTAAAGGCTAAAAGGTACATTTACTATCTGTGATGTTAACAACTCCATTTCAGATTAAATTGAAATAGAAATAAAAAAAAAAAAAACCTTTACGTCCCTGGTATTTCTTCATGTGCAAGCTTATTAACTAGTAAATTAAAGTCACATAATTTGGTTGCGATTTTGCAAGTTTAATTTCTTACACTGATTTAAACATATTCAATCATGCACATCATTAAAGCAAGATCTTCATATATGACATCATTATTAATATGCAACAATTTACCTATTCAATATCCTTAATGTTGCACATTTTTACAACTTTTCGAAAGCAAAAAAGGATAAAAGTACTACGCATAAAAGAGAAATCCAGGGAATTTGTATGTAATACTGTAGACTGAAGTACACGACCACTAAATTTATAGATGGATAAAAAAACTAGGTATGCAACCAAAACAAGGAGAGAAATAAAAATTCAATACTAAAAATAAAGATGAACATATTTAACATAGATCAACTAAAAAGGAAGCGATCAACCAAATAAGGAAGAATAATATACCATAATAAGTCATTTATCAACATATTATGTTGCAACAAGCTGTTTTATGAGTTATTTTCTGCATATACCAGACCTTATGGACCCTTCTTAGTTAAGTACCTAATGCCAATTTATTTGGATTGTAATCTAACAACAAACAAAAGAGCACCTAGTCAATTACGCTCAAAACTTAACATTAAATGACTGTTTTCCCCGAGTTACAGGACTTACAGAAGAGTGCATTCATACTTTCAAGATAATAAATATTGACTGAGATATGAATCTAATCAAAATGAAAACTGATAAGTTACTATACGGGATCTCTTTGAAAATCAGATTCATAGAGAAATAAATTTAAAAGATGACTCTTACCATCCAAAAAAAATTGGCAGTTCAGATATATGGATGCAATGAGCATCTCAATGGTTTGATTCAAATGCAAGTTCACTGGTGTGTCTGCAGAAGGGTCACAATGATAAAGGAATGATTATACAAAAAGAGAAGACAAGAGAAGGAGGGCAGCATGAGATCCAAAGAAAAGTTGGAAAGTCAAATTTAAAATTGAAGAAAAAATGAAAAAACAGAAGAAAATAAAGGTGGAGCTGTTTGCAGGTGCAGGGAGGAATAACAAGAGAAGGTCGAGGAAAGAAAAGACATGAGCAGGAAAAAAAGCAGCCATCTTCAGAACTTACACCGACGGCCTCACCTGATACAGCCTGACAGCGCTTATGTAACCAGACTAATATCCCACTATAAAATTACCATCCAACAAATTGGGAACCCAACCTAAACTCTGTCTCTACGAATCTAGGAAAGCCTGATTAATAGCCAAAAGACATTCTTCTCAAATAAGTGGCATTTCCCGATAACAGAATTCCCTTTGGGTACTCAGCTTACCCTTCTATAAATATCGGCATTAAAAATTCAGAGAAAGGACTACTGGTATTGTTTTTTCAGAAAGTACAAGAATGGATTAGCAGATGAGAAGATGATGAAGATAAAATGGGTGAGTCAATGAGCAATATCTGTCACCGAAAGATCAGCAATTATTTTAAGCTTAGTTTTAAGTCAATTACATGAAGAACTACTCAATTATTAAGTATTTTGACCTCTGATGCATCAAGCGATTCAGTTTAATGCCTATTCAGCTAAGATGACCTCACACAACTCCAAAACAAATACATAAATACTTCGCACAGCTGATCCATGTGCCAATATCACTTTCCTCCCAACTTTAATGAAACTTATTATTAAACCACAAACCCGTAAGAACTAGGTAAAAACAGAGCCTCAATAAATCAGCACATTGATAACAAAGTCCCTGTTAAATCGTGATTGGATGGACCTAATTCATTTTTACAGTAGACAAAAAAGATTAGCCAGCTAATCTGCAACCATTTAACCTTCAAATCAGGGTTATAGCAAGATACCATAATAAATATAGGATCAACAAAACCATTTGAAGCTCCTTAACATAAACTAGCGGCATGATTTCAGTATAATATATAATAATTATTTTCACATTAAAATCTTGAACTCGTGAAGAAAATAGTAATTTAAAATTAATCTGATGAACTTCAGATAGATCTTTAAATGATTTCCCTAATCTGATGGACTAGTCATTCATTGTGGCAATAAAACTGAATTACCTGCGAAACTGACTTTAAAAATAGTATCAGCTTAGAAGCATGGTCTATGAACTTGTTAAATATCAATGTCATCCTCTTTAAACCAAACTGAGAATCATCTTCCATGCTTTTACACGAAAGAGGAAGGCGCATGACAGTAGAATCAGCTGGAGACCAGGGCATATTTTCATTAATCATCATTGGACTGAACTGATCACGAAATCGCTCAGTTAATTTTGTGCCTGAAAATAAAGAAGTATAACTGCACCTCTGCTTGACAGTACAGAAAACATATAAAGCAGTATGGCCCTTAAAACAAATATATCACATGTAATGAAGCAAATTCTGTCAAATAATATCATTTTATGCCCAGTTTTTGGTCTTTGAAAAAGATTAGAAAAGGAAAAGAGAGAGAGAGAGAGAGAGAGAGAGAGAGAGAGAAACTATTTTATCATGTGAAAGCAAGAAAAAGCCTAAACAGCAATGGATCTGTCAAAAAAACCACATTAGATTTGCTCATGCACACCATTAGCAGCAAGATCGCATGTTGGTTCAGTAAAATGTCTAACACTATTTCAACTTAATTAGTCTTACAAGAAAAGCAACGACAAACAGACGACTGACAGGGGTGGGTGGGGTGGGGTGGTGGGAAATAAATAACAGCATAGAAATTGAGTTCCCAACCCAAAAGCTGGAAAAAGATGAGTTGGGTAACATTAATGGAAACTGGCTTAAAATAACAAATTAATGGAAACTGGCTTAAAATAACAAATTAGGCAATAGAAAGCACCATAGAGGTACTAATTCTATGATATCTCAGCATGTACTGGAATTGTCAATATACTTCTGAAGCAAATTGACCATAAAAGGTAACACAACTGGTGGTGACGCAGGTATACCTCTCAGGGGAAAAACTTTAGCTGAAGGTGAGTGTGTTGTAGATGTGGCAATTGCTACACCTTTAGGATCAAAGATATACAAGAAGCCATCAGATATAACTGATGGCAGATCGCTGATGGAGAAAGAGCTAAGCAATCCCAAGCCATAGTTAATAGTATCACTTCTCAGACTCCATGGTGGAAGAAACTGAAAACTAGACAATTCATCTCCACTCAAGCTGGCTCCCTCCAAGATTGCCACCAAAGCAGGCCCTTGAAATTCAGCTGCATAGGTAGGGGTAATTGAGAGGTCCACAATCAGTAAAATGTTAGAACACAAAAGGCCAGCCCCAAAGACAACAGATTTATGACATCTTTAGAAGAACAATAAAACGGAAATTTACAAGAACTTCAGAAATCCGGTTTGCAACGTTATCACAGATTGCCCCAATCATAAGGAATGATATATTGAATTTAGTTATCTTACTACATATCTTAATATAGTTATGTAACGGTGAAAATCCACAATCCCTACCAAGGTTGTGCTGCAACAGAGACTGACGTGGATGTTCCCTCTTGTCAAAGATGATGTGAAGCTTTTTTGCTTTGCAGCAGTCAGCCAATTCGAGCAAATCAAAGAGAAGAAACTCATAGCTGCCATGTGATTCAAGTAGCTCACATATTTTGCTATATTCCATGCATGGGAAATCTTTAGTGAATTCTTTACTAACAAAAGAAAGGGAACGAAGTGATTGGATGCCTAATTTACTGGCCAGGTCATAGCTGATTGATGAATGCACAAAACGTTTACCAAGAACGTAATTGGCCTCCATCCATGGTGCATCGTTGTACACAAGATCTGCCGCACCCATGAGCACTCCAGTAAAATCAGGTATCAAAAGCATACTGGGATTTTCTAGTCCTGACCCTTCCAAGTAGTTATCTGCAATCATTTCTAGGACACATAGGACAAAATTCAACTGATCAGTTGAGAGAGCGCCAGCTTTTACATCACTTTGCAACCGTTTCAGAACATTAATATAGTCAGAAACCTCAAAATTATGTCTAACTCCCAAAGCCAGAAGCAAATCCTGGAATAATGATAGCTCAGATGGTACCACATAAATGTAGGGACTGAATTTCACAGGTGAATCAAATGCAAGCACATCAGGGGATACAAAATCATCTCCAATCCAAACCCATTTAACGCCATCCAATGAAGATCTAAGAAACGCCAGATCACCAGTCTTAACATAATTTTGCAACTGTGAATAAAGCAATGGCATTTGCTCTCTCAGTTCAGCATCATAATGCAACCTAATCTCATTATAGCTGTTGCATAACCCCACTAGTTGGGTAGACAAGACATCAACAGGCAAGGGATCTGCCCAGCCAAGTTTGTATTCAAGGAAACTAGAACATTCACCATCTAACACATGCAACTTGGATGAAGCCATCCACATTTTTGATTTAGGTCTGGTAGTCACAGGGGCTGCTATTGTATTGCCCGAGCCCAACCATGGAAGATGATTAACTGGAGGATCAGAATACACTGGACACCAGCTGATACACCGCAGATCTGACCAAAAGTCTTCCCCACTCATATCATCAACAAAGTTTTTTACAACTGAAAGAGCATTTAAAGTATTTGATAGGAGGTCCACAGAACTATTAACAGACATCCCCTCTTCATCTCGAGAAATTGCATCACCATGAGATTCTGTAACATCAGTTGAATGCTTACTCTCTTCTGCATAGGGAAGCTTCAATACTAGATCATTTAAACAAGAAAGCAGCCTCCTAGCAACGGTCAATGCCTCAGAGTCTTTTGATTCATACAAAATTGACACTGACCTGGCACAATCCAGTAAACCAGCAATACCCAAGGTCTGTCTAAGGCCGAGGGTGACTAAAACTTCTAGAGTTTCAGGGTCAGAGAAGTTCTCAGAGGGGAAGAAGGCTCCTTCATGAAGAAAAAGTTTTAATTCAGGAACACGAGGGTCATAAAGCCTGTAACAGAGCAAACCAGTATTATTACTTGCATGGATGGATCAGTAACTTTGTAACATGATATTTAAGATAAGCAAACAATAATCCAAAATACACGACTTTCTGTGCAGATCCGTGGCGGCTTCTACACTCTGCTGAAACCTAGTTATTATTTAATACATGCAACAAAATTTCTCCTGCTTTAGAACACTATAAAGTGCTTTTCATGCTTAACAAAGACTATAGAAAATACTCACTCACCAACCCAGAAAAACACTTAAAAGTAACAGATGGTCACCAAGAGTAATAAAAAAATTCAATCCAAAAACAACAGAATTTGATGTGCATTTATAATTGATAATGCTTTCTTACCCACACCACAGATATTTGCATTCATTAAATCTAGGCAAGTAGAAATTCAATTTCATCAGTATTCCCATTATAAAAACATCAGGAGAAATGTACCTGCATGGTTCTCTCCAAGCTCCGTCTGATGACTGAACAAAAGGAATGGCAGAAAATTCTTCTTTGCAAGTGTTATCCATCTCAATCAAGGATCTAACATCACTTATAATGCCTAGCAGGACGCCCTCCAGGGAAATAAGCTCTGAAATGTGAGAGAGAACATAATCTTTGTAGAAATCCAACCTTGAAGGTTCTTTGACGCCTAAATAATTCTCCAGAATTATTCTCTCTCTGTCTGAATCCAATTTCACAAAGTCATCATCTAAGAAACACTCACGTGCAAATTCTGGTTTAATCCACTTGAGAGATTTCAAAGATACAAGTTTTCTACTCTTGAACGACTCAAACATTGGAATGTGCTTTATTATATTGACATGAATGCTGTCCATTAAACCCTCAGAGAACCACCTTGATTGGAGAATAAAGCTTCTAATTTCATGCAATCCCCCATCAGTAGCATCACCAAAGAGCTTTTCAATATCATCTGGTTTACCAGTAACTGCCAGCAGTGCGTTTAATACACCCATCGCTGTTGAGTCCTGCACATACTGTTTTAACTGTGCATGTTCAATAGGGATGTCGCGTCTCAGTATTAGGCATCCTGCACTTCGCAAAAGTGCTGACATATTTTCACTCCACCCACCATCTTTTATTACATTTGAATTCTCAACAAGCTGTATGAGATAATGGTTTTCAACTGGCAAAATTGGCCAGTTAGAAAACAATGAAAGATCTTCACAAGATGATCTCAGATAGCTCCATAGTAGTCTTAACCATTCCAAACTCGGATGACCTTGATTGCTAGGAGCCCAAGTCACCTGCTTAACATTATGCCATTCGACCGGAATTAGTCTTGCAAGCATATTTTCAAGCAGTCGACATGTTAGAATATATAAATTAAAATCCTCACTTTCAGCTATAGAGCAGAACTTCTGATAAAGATAATCCGAAATCCCATCATCTAACAGTTGATGAGGGACACAATCCTTTAAAAGCCTATATCCATCTCCTTTAGTAACATAAATATGATCAGTCGACCCCCTTTTGTCTAGTTTTGTAAATAAACCACTTGAAAGTGGAATCAAGGGTAAACCAAAGAAACTTTTTGATACAACTGGATTTCTTAGATCAAGCAAGCAGTACTCGAGAGTTAAAATCATTGCACTTTTATCCTTGAATTCCCGTTTCCTACGAATTAAAAGTGTTCTTAGTAACTGAGGTGTGAGGAAATGCAATGCTGGGTAAATTTCCATAAATTTGTCAACAATATCCTTTGGAACATCAGCCACAGGTAAACCAGCATCAGACAATGCTTCTAGAAGTTCCCATGATTTGTCAAAATTGTGATCAGGAAAAATTGCTTGCTTTGCTGAAATCCACTGCCCTCCTCGGGTTTTGGTGTATAACACACGAAGACCACTCTCAGAGGCAAACTGGTAAAGCTTCTGTACCAGTGAGGTCCAAGGTCCAAAGCCTCCTTTTGTAGGCCATAAAGAAAAGAATAAATTATTTGGACCAAACTCCAGTGCCACTGTCTCAAGTAGATGACCATAAGCAGGGGCAACAACTTCTTCAAGGAGGTACATGTTCCAGTCTGAACGTTTCTTCCCATCTCCTGCCATGTCATCACCGAACCATATATCCCTCCGGTTTGATGACAACTCAAAATAAGCATTTATGTGAACTGGAAGACCAGTACTAATAGGAAGAGGTAAGAAGCAAAAAGCTCGACCTTCAAAATTAAATGTGGACCTAGTAGAAGTTTGAAGGATATGCAGGACGTCAGCAGCATTATCAAGAGATGAGTCCAAAGAATCACTCCTAACTTCTCTTTTATCGACTTCAACAGAGTTGATAGGTGTTGCTACACAGACCCAAGGAACAAGCTTGTTAAATTTCTTGTCCAAGGTCGAAAATTTACCCTTCTTGTGAAAACTTCCTATGCATTCACTAGTTAACCACAAGCATGACCTGCTACCTGAAATGTTATTCTCAGACAACAAAAGCTTCTGAGACCTCCACGGAATATCCATATTGGTGGATTTGCTTATCTTGTCAAAAAACTTATCCATACTCAATCTATCTCGTTGGATCTCATACATAGAGCTAAAAATCTGATGAAATTGACCTTTTTCAACTTCAAGCTCATTAACACAATCCTTGCTAACAGAGTGTAGTAATTGCATTTCACTATTAGCACTTTCTTTAACGTAAATGGATATAGTCTTTACATTGCGCAGAAATAGCAGAGTTGCAGAAACAACCTCAGAAAAGGAGTTGAACAGTGATATTACATCAGCAGGTGCATACACTTCTTTCTTTATTTGACTTCTAGAGGCAGCATTAGCAGTCCTAAGGGCAAACCGAAAGAGAGTGCCAGGAAATGGATGCTGCAGATCACATCCAAAGTGAAGAAATGGAGAAAACTGATCCGGGAACTGTTCCAAAATACTTGTGCCTACAAATTTGATTCGGAGTCCAGGGTGAGATGGAGAAATTCCAGGCAAATTGCAGGCATGAGGGTCAAACATGACAAAATTTTCTCCTGAAACAAAAGTTGGTATATCAGTGAAGTGATATACGCAGTTAAAACCAAGACCAAACCTTCCAATTGCAAATGGTTTATCAAGTTTACTTTCCTGGCCAATCCGAGAAATAGCATAAAGATCTTGTGAACTAAAAACAGAGTCATTAAAACAATATAGAGCAGGTCCCTGCCAATCTCCCATTTCAGGTGAAAGAAGAGATGAAGTCCCATAATGAGATTTATCCAATAGAAAGCTCACATTTGAGGCCCCTGCATCCTCAGCATTTTGTACTAACTCAAAGAGAACTGCAGGCCCATCAGCATACATTTCAAGTATATGCCTTAATCTGGTTGTCAAAGCTTCATGCTGCCCAAACGCTTCAGCAGCTCCAGACAAACTCAAATTCATAGAGTCAGCACTCTCTGCAAGCAAAATCCTTCGAAATGATCTAACCCCTAGCTTTTCAGCTACATCATGAGAAATGTTACGATGAACAAATTTATGAACAGCTTGTTTGGCTCCCAAAGATAAAGCTGTATTTCCAAATAATTTGTCCGAACCTTCAGACTCAAGCAACCAGGGAGCATCATTATAGACTAAATTTGTTGCATTAATTAGTCTGCCTGATACGTCTGGAAGATATATAATAGTTTCATCTTCACGGAAGTGAGCTTCAGCAAGGTGCTGAGCTATAAAAGTAGCAGCAGTGATTTCCTGAGAATCCAAAGGAACGTCTCCCTTCTTATTGGCCATCCTTAGCAATATATTTGCATAGTCAGAGGGTCGCAAATGATCTTGAATGCCTAGCTCCAAGAATAAACCACTGAATGCAGCCAAATCAACAGGAATGACACGTATATAGGGAGCCAAATGAAGAGGGCCATTTAGAACAACTTCATTCGAGGTCGCAAATCCATCTCCAACCCATATCCACCGGCAACCTTCTAGTATAGCCTTCACAATGTCAATTTCATCTGAACCAAGTAAGACCATCAAAATAGAATATATTTTTGGCATCGCCAAAGCCAGTTCCTGTCGTAGAATCAGATCAGAGACCATCTCATTGTTTTTCCCGAGCTCAAGAAGCTGGGCAGCAATTACACTTCCTCCAGGGGGGTTAGACCAACCAAGTAGATAGGATAATGCTGATGACGAACATTCTCCATCCAATATACGCATACTCGCAGAAACAAGCCACAAATCCGAGTATGGTCTGACAAGCTTAGGAGGCGCAACCAAAGATGAGACTGCAGGCCAAGGTAATGACTCGTGCGGAGGAGAGATGAGGACCGGGCACCACGAAATCAGCTTGAGGTCATTCCAGAGTTTTTCCAAGTCTGATTTGAAACGCTGGGATTTGAAAACATTTGAAGCTCTAGAGAAAATTCTATTCACCATTTTTTTATCATCCTCCAGTACGTCAGGTAGCCACTTTGATGCATTGACTTCCAGATAAGAAAGAAGTACCTTTCCTCTTGAATTGGCTTTTTCCTGATTTACAAGCATTAACTGTTCCACATGACGAGCACTTTGAATGACTGCATCAATGGATGCAGTTGTTTTCAATCCCAATCCTTGTAACATGTCTAAGGCATCTGATTCCTGGAAAATCCCATAAGGAAAACAATCAGAATCTTCCAGTAAACCAAACAATTCCTCATTCCTTGGATCATAGAGCATTGTGGGGCTTTTCAGGGTACCACTAGCAGTCGGGACAAATTTCAGATTTCTCAAGTTTTCCCTGAATGACGCATCTTCCAAACATAATTGTGGTAATTCTTGGAGAACTGAAAGTATTACCCTATTGCGGACATCAGTTTCCAACTGTTCTATCCTATTGAAAACATGCATCTTGTAAAACTGTGTCTTCTTCATCCTTTCAATACCAAAATACCTCATAAGCAAATCTTCCTCAGTGCTTGACAAATTAATGAGGAATTCAGAAGAAAACAAACACTCTTCGCAGCCAAGTGGAGGTAAGAATTTACCAGGGTTCACTAAATCAGAATACTTGAACTTTTCAGGAGATCCTCCATCATACACTCCATAAATTGGAAGCCACTTGCTATTCTGTATGTGAGAATCATCCATTTCTTTTCCAACAAACCACGCCGGACTAAAGAGAAATTGTCGAAGCTCATCTCTTTCATTTCTTTCCAGACACTGAAGAAGCTGAGTAATACTATCATTAGAAGACACACCATAGATTGAATCTAGAACCCCTACAGCATCAGCACCATGCACATATTTAATCAAATCTGGGTGTCCATTGCAATAATTGTTGTTCAGTATATTGCACCCTATCTTGACAAGGACATTTTGCAATTTCTCAGACAATTTTTCAATATTCAGCAAAATTTTCTGCCTTAAAGGTCTATACAGATGCCCATTTACCGATGGTATTATAGGCCATTCTCCAAAACGAGATAACTCGTGACATTGTTCACGAAGGTAACGCCAGAAAAGCAGAAACCAAGATGAGCTAGGATGTGAAGAATCTGAATTCGGATTCCAAGGAACCTTCATCTTATATTTCCAATCTGCAGGTACAAGTTTAGAAAATAATTTTACAACCACATCCACATTTAAAACTACTAGGTTTGCTCCGGCAGTATTTGCTATAGATGTTAGTCTGCCAAGCAGCTTTACTGGAATGGCCCTGTCAATTATTCTATTTGAAATTTGTTGAAGAAGATCATATTCCAGCTCATTGCAAATGAAATAGCTGGCCCCCTCTGAGGAACTGGATAATGATCCAAAATCACCATCAGCCAATGGAAGTAAAGGTAAATCAGATGCATGAAAACCAACATCTGTATCAATCAAGTCCTCCAGGCAATACTCCAACAACACAAACTTACTAGATCTGCCAATTAAACTTAAACTTTTGCATCCTCTCAAATAATGGCGAACAGTATCAGGAGTAACAACTTTTTGATGCCTGATTGTCTTGCAATTTAAGATCATCTCAAATAAGTCACTTGGCAAAGGAACAATAGGCATTCCAAGCTGGACAAGAACATCATAAATTTCCTTACTACAAGAAATTTCCATGTCATATAGAAATGCTTCCTCAGGCGAAATCCACTGTCCACCTCCAGCATCCGAATATAAGACAGGTGACGCATTGATACTCCTGTAAATATGCTCAACTAACAAAGTCCATGGCTCTTCAAATGAACCAATTGGCCACAAAGAATAATAATCTTTTGTTGAACCCAGGATGTCTCGCATGCTAAGCAGCAGTTTAAGAAAGCTGGGTGCCACAACATCTTCCAGCAGAAGCCTGTTCCAGATCGAACGCATCTTTCCAGATTTGTCCATGTCTTCACCATACCAAATGCCACGACGATTTGAAGAAACCTCAAAATATCCATTAATTTGAACTCGGAAACCAGTTTTAACAGGCAATGGAAGAAAGCAGAACGCCCGTCCAATATTTAAAACATCATTCTGCTGAATTCACAAAAGAGTAGACAAAAGAGTGAAAAATTAATTCCCCTTACCCCTTTAATTAAGGCCAAAAATAGATAATGTTATTTGATAGAGATGATTATAATAATAATAATAATAATTATTATTATTATAATAATAATAATAATAATAATAATAATATAGAACAAGAGAAAGGAATGACACCAAACAGAAAGCACGCTCTGTAACCTTCAGCTGGAGGAATAAGTTGCAGATTATTTCTAAGAACCGATTGAAAATATCTAAGGCATTAGATTACAAAGTAAAAGGCCGACTTCAGCTCTGGTTTTCTCTGCCTTTGTCTTCTAAACCCCTAACATATCGGGGAGCAAGAGAAAAATCAAGAGGCATCTTCAAACATTTTTGGAGGGATTCCTAAATCAACATGCATAAACGTCTATAAACATGTTTGCTTCTTCCTATCTTAAAGAAGAAGCAAGAAAATCTTAGTCAGTGCGACCATAGATCCACAGTTTTACCATTACAAACACCATCACCCAACCCCTTCACCAGCTAAGTTATAATTGGCAAACTTAACCAAGAAAGAAATAACTAATAGAACTCATCCGTTAATACACGATCCATATCTTAACTCTCTCAAATTTGGACTGACGCAGAAAGCAATGTTATAATAGCACATGGCAGAAAATCAAGAGGCAAATTTCAGGACAACAGCAAACTCGCTCACTTACCAAGAGTTCGTAAGCAAATTATATAGGGGATATATCTATTAGAATCTGAGCAGCATAGGAAAATGGATATTTAGGATTCATGCGTACACACATATGAACTCTTATGAAAGTGCACAACGAAAGATCAATGAAATAGTGAGAGAGAAATAGAGCCACGGAGAAGCATAGTATCACACAAACCCTATGAGTAAAAGGAAATTACATTAAGTGGGTCGTCTAGTATGCATGCTGCTACCGATGCCCAAGGCAATAGATGCATGTCATAATCCTTCGCTGCCATAGCTGTAAAAGTACCTATTCTACTTGATGGTGAGGCCATCATTTGCACTATAAAGAACTTATGGGACCTTATTTGTGAAGAATCCCCAATCACAGCTTCACTGGAGAAATCCAATGAGAAGGCATCCATCTCACAGTCAACATTATGTTTCACCTTAGAAAGTCTCTGAAGTGACTGTCGATGCCACAACACCTGGTCATTAACTAAGTTGATAGAGCAAGTGTACACCTTCCTTGGCTCACGCATTCCTACATCCCACACATACATGTCTATAGATAGCACGGATTTAAGAAAAATTAGCAACAGTATTCCTTCTTCGTAAAGCTGATCAAACATGGAAGATATATCTTCTCCAATGTATGCTTGCTTTGAGAGCTTACTATTTGCAGCCTGATCTGCATTCCTCAAAGGAAAACGAAATAAAGTTCCATCGAAAGGGCTTTTCATGTCACAACCAAAAGCACAATATGGAAAGAATTGATCTGTATACAGTGAGATGGCTGAGGAACTAACATACTCTATTCTCTTCCCAGGATTAGCAGCCGAGATATTGGGAAGATAAGCACCTTGAGGATCAAAAAGAACGATATGTTTTCCACTCACAAAAGAAGGCAGGTCAGTCAAATGGTATACCGAGTTGAAGCCCACCCTAGAAGAAATCAGAATTAGAGATGTATCCACTTCTAAGCATAAAAAAATAGTAACTAACAAAATCTCTGCAAGCACCAAATAATCTTGAGCTAATACAAGAATTCTCATTTCAAGAAATGCATATTCTACATGGATTCATTCAATTCTGAGGCATACGGACACAATCTAAAAAATGAAAACTGAATGTGCAACCTAAGTGGCAGCCAATTTGTAACTTGTAACCTAAGCCGATTTGTAACTTGTAGGTGTTGTGAAGAAACGTCCCTTAACTATCACGATAGCATTCCAACATCTCAACAGATAGGATATATAATTGGAAGAGAACCACTATCTTCAAGGCAAAAACAAAAACTAAACTCATAATTTATAATGGATCAGTGACTATAGCTACTTTCCACAGTGTTAAAGGTTTGCATTGTAGCTTCATGAATATTTTCCACATTTGCTTTTTGATTATTTTCTTTTTCTTCAGCAAAACCGATACTTTTTATATTACTTACTGTGTTGATCAATTAAATTAAGCTTCAGCAACAATTGAAAGAATTCTTACTCTAACTTGTCTAATTTAGAGCAACAAATACATGGTAATTGCCATAAAGTAATTTTAATATAGTAACGTTATTTTAAGCAACCTTTTTATATATTTGTTCTGAATAACATAATTGCACTATTTAATTATAATAAGGGGCCATTACACAGGCATCCCCAAAGGTTGGTGAAAATCCAAAGTACAAAAAGCCCTACTATTTCCATTAAGTTGCACACCAATGACTGACCATCCAAAAGAGAAAAGAAAAAAAATGGGAGCAAATCAAATTTAAGTATGATAAGATCTTGGTTTCATTTAATTTCATTTGATAATCATTCCAGATAATTTAAGTTGCACTACAGCACTAGTCATTTGTTGATAAATAATGCTTACTCCTTTTGAACATAAATAACATAAGAAACATAAAATCAAGTTATCAACAATAATTAAACAAATTCAAATATTTGCTATATTTGCTGTCAGAAAAGGTTGAACAGAATCTAATAAGTATTTCTCCCAATAATATACTGTCTAGTTTCCTATAGTAGACCATGATAAATATATATATATATATATATATATATATATATATATATATATATATATACATATATATATATATATATAATTCCAATATCTTCAGGTAATGTGACAATAGCTTTTGGGTGTGATGAAATTACTTTGCAAATAAGACCATTGGGAAATGTGGTGTGACTGTGTGAGGAAACAATCATTGAGCTTTGTTTAAAAACAATCCATCAGAGCATTCTAATTAGAACAACACAAAATTAAGTTTAATGTATATAATAATAATAGTCAAATATAAGGCAACATACTAGAAAATGGACAAGTACAGGACTCTCATTTATTGACAACCACGTTAGAACATTCAAGTAAATGGTATCACCACCATAATACAACTGCATCTCTAAAAGAAAGGATGGAAGCATTTTTCGAGGAAAGAAAGAATCATGAAATTCGCATTCCCCGCGGAGATACATAGAATTGATGAAGAACATTCAGCAATTCAACCACAGAAAAAGCTTTTAATAAGGAATAGAACAAATTCATCAAGTTTGATGACAACTCAATATTCATGGCCAAGGTAAAATAAATCCATTCACTTTAAACCTCTTTCACATCATACATAGTCCTATAAAGCAAGACCTATTCTCAGTCTCATGGAAACGTGTTCATCAGCCCCCAAAAAAGAGCAGAGGGCAACCCACATATACTCTAAGAAAACGCAAAACATAACAGAAACTTCAAAGGAAGAATGGGGTAATAGTTACCCAAAACGACCAGTTTTCCAAGCCTTATCGTGTTTAGCGCTGCCCCCAATCCGAGAAATACTAACGAAATCCTCTTCGGTAAAAACTGCATCGTTATACGCCAGTAGCGCCGGTCCCTGCCACTGAGCGAGAGAACTGGAAAGCAGAGAGTCAACGCCGTGGGTCCGGCGGTCAAGGCAGAGGCGGACGGTGGTGGCGCCGGCATCATCGGCGTTCTGAATGAGCTCCTTGAGAATAGTTGTGCCCTCCGGGTAGTTCAACAAGACCTCTCTGATCCTGCGTGTTAAATCAACCTTTTGACCGAAGTCTTCGAGAAGGATCGGCGCTTCCATTTCCCGCCGATGATCAGAGGTCTATTAGTGCGCGAGTATCCGATCATTCATATGCGAATTCCATTATCATCATCGAGGGAATGAAAGTGAGAAATTTGAAGCGATGATTTAGTGGAATGAAGAAATTATAATATGCAGAGTAACATCAGATCATCTTAGCCGGCGATTGGTTGCGACTTGCGACTCAGTACGCAGATTTGATTTTGGGATGGTTCGAAATTCATGCGTAACCTTGATTTGTAATGTTATCTCCTGTTGTAAGGGAAACTTCCAATTGTTGACATCAGTGTTGTCATGACCGAATCAAATATCAAGCCATGATTCAACGGTTCGCGGTCGGATCGATCAATCCAATTGGACCGACGATTCAACCGGAAAAATAATAATAATACATTTTTTATTATTTTGCAATAAAAATTAGATTTTAATTAATTTTATAAAGTTGGGCTTTATTTAATTTATATCTAAATGTGAGTATAACGGGCTTATTTGGCCTCCACTTATATTATCTTCTATTTGGCCCCAACAAATATATTTAAATTCCCAAAACCCTAATAATTTTAATTGTCTGCCACCGTTTGCCACTCTCTCTACCTCATCTGCATGCTGCTGGAATTCATAGCGAGAAAAATCAACAAAGAACAAAAATCTCTATTTAATGTAAGCATTCATTTGTCATAGTAATTAAGATATCCTAACAGACAAACCACCAAGGTGCATAAATTGACAGAATTATAGATCTCACAATGGCGACAGCGACGGCCAGCACTCCTCGCCGTCTGTTTCGAGTCACCGTCAATCACAACATCTCACGAAGAAAAGAAAACTGGCGGTTTCCGGTTGGGCGGTCCAAACTGATTATGCCGATTTAACCGGGTTTTTCCGGTTTGACTATAAAATCGGTTCTTGGGGGTATTTCAGACCGGTACCGGCACCGATTCCCGGTCGAACCGATCTAATCGGCCGGTCCAGTCCGATTCTGACAACACTGGTTGAAACTCCATTAAGTGGGCTTGTACTATTTTACTATTATTATTATCATCGAGACAATGTCCTAACTTCATTTTGTATTAAAGAAACTTTGAACTTGGAGTAGAATTCTTAAATTCTTGCAGGTGGAAATGTAACTTTGTATACTTTTGTAATGGGTAAATCTCATGTTCATTTTATTCAATAATATTTGCACATTTCCTATAAAAAAAATCATCGAGATATTATCATTTTTGTTAAAAATATTATTAATAAAATTTTAGTAGAAATGTTATTGATTTTTATTTTCATTTTAGTTTAGCATGCAGAACTCTATCTTATGTTTTTAAATAATCAAATGTGTACTTTATGTTTTTAAATAATCAAATATGTACTTTGTACTCCTCTAGATACAGAGTTGAAAAAAAAACTACTTTTTTTACTAACTTTATTAAATTTTTAGGGGCATTATGATACTTTTTATATAATAAATAGTATAAATTATAAAGTATGTTATGTATGTTAGATGTGAGTGATATTTTTAAAATGACAATGACTAGGGTGAGAAGGGGACACCAATTTTGAAATTTACCACCTCCTTCCTTCACCTTCAGTATGTGTTTCCGTATTTTTTTAGTTTAATTTACTGTTACTTTTTTTTATTTTTTCTATTTTTATTTATTTAATTTTAGGGATATAATTGTAATTTTACCCTTGCGGTTTAGGGTATAATTTATTACTAGGGTTTAGGGTATAATTATAATTTTACCCTTTTAGTTCAGGATATAATTTATCCATGGGGTTTAAGGTTTAGAGTATAATTGTAATTTTACCGTTGTGGTTTACGGTATAATTTATCAATAGGGTTTAGGGTTGTAATTTTACTCTTGTGGTTTAGGGTATAATTTATCCCTAGGGTTTAGGGTATAATAGTCATTTAAATATAATAAATTTAAAAATAAAATAAAAAACAATATTAATGAAGGAGCAGGAATTAATTAAGAAGGGTGGGGACCAAAGGGGGCACTAATTCAATTGGTACCCGTGGTTATACCCTAGTCACTCTCTTTTTAAATTAAGATAAATTTTTTAGGTTGTTGGTTGATGTTAAGTTTCCTTTTTCGTGTGGCGAAGATAATTGTGGGACAGACAAAAACAAAAAGTGTGAAGATAAGTGTGGGACGGAGGGAGTATAATATTTTGCATGATATGTTTAAAAAATTTATTATGATACATTTCAAAATCGTTTATTAATACTCACGTGTCTAGAGAACAGTTAAAAAGTATACTAAAATTTGATTAGTTAAATGATATTATGATACTTTTGATTTGCGTGTGTTGACCTTCACTTGAGTGTTGACGTCTGCGTTGAGTCGGATCTTAAGTTGAAGCATTTTCGAGCTCGGATTGAAGAATTTATAACGTTAATTCAAAGGCGTCGAGCCTTTGTTCAGATTAAACGTTATCCTTGAAGCTTTTGTCGTTGAAGAACTTGATGTGAAGAACATGTATGTCGGCATCTTCAAGTGTATGAGTGTGTAGAATGAATTGAGGAAGACTTCTTTTATAGGTGTAGGATGAAAAATCTTTCATCTATAACTCGCAATCTGATTGGTCAAGATCTTATTTGACCTAATTCTGCGAGCTTAGGCCTCTAATTTGATTGGACTGTAATCAGGTATATTTACTTGGGCCTAAGTTAATTTTTTTGGGCTTATTTGACTTTGGGTCAGGCCTCATTGGGTTTATTTGACTTAGGTCAGACCTCATTTAATTTGTTTGTCTTAAACTAATTATTAATTATTTATTAATTTATTTTAAGAATTAATTTATTTAAATTCCAAAATAAATTAAAATTGATATTCAATAAAAAAATTCATGTATCGCCATTTGATTGGACTATGAATTTTAACTGCTTACAGTATGAACGGGAAACGGAGAACTAATGTTGATTAAAGATTTTCCCATAGCCAATGGAGTGGAAATAGGCTTGGATTCTAACAAGTCGGCACGCTGAAGAATGTCATATGCATACTTAGCCTGCTCGACAAATAGGAAGTCATAAGTGTATGAGACTTCTAGACCAAGAAAATAAGACAACTGTCCAAGATCTTTAATAGCAAACTCCTGATGAGTACGAGATATGAAATTGAGAAGAGCAATAGTGTTATTTCTTGCAGCAATTATGTCATCCACATAAAACACAAATATATAATGTAGTGCCTTGGTGAAAATGACAAAGAGAAGAGTCTGCCCGACTTTGAAAAAATCCCAAGCTAAGAAGATAAGAGCTAAATCGTTGAAACAAAGTAAGAGGGGCATGCCGAAATCCGTAGAGAGCCTTCTTCAAACAACAAACGTGGTCAGGATAGCGAAGATCAACAAAGCCAGAAGGCTGGGACATGAAGACGGGTTTGTTAAAAATGCCATTGAGGATAGCATTCTTAACATCAAGCTGATGTAGGGACCACCCATGTCATATTGCAAGAGTTAAAATAACCTGAACTGTGAGAATTGAAAGTGTGATAAAAATCGGTACCAGATATCTGAGTAAAGCCTTGAGTAACCAAACGAGCTTTGTGGCACTCAACAGAGCCATCAACATGAAATTTTGTTCGAAAGACCCACTTGGAACCAACAATGTTTATGCCAGAGGATGAGGCACCAAAATCCAAGTGTCATTTTAATGAAGAGCATCAATTTCTTCCTTCATGGCAGCAAGCCATTCAGGACGCTTAGAAGCTGACTTGAATCCACAAGGCTTTGAGGTGTCACCAAGAGCCGATATAAGAGTTTTAGTGGTCATGTCAACCGGATAATGAAGTTTGAATATACCAGCAGGAGCTCTATTGATCATTGGATGAGATGGCACTAGCGCGGGATCCACGGGAGGAGGCGGGACTACAAATGATGAGACCGACTCAACTAGAGGAGGTGAAGGGGGCTTCTGGAGGCTGAGTCGGTACATGCCAAATAGGAGGCAAGTTATCATCATCGTCGATCAAAATATGGGTTGCACGGCTAATTGGACCCTTGGACAGGAGAGTAGAGTGTATGTGATGAATAGTCGATGTAGATAAATGTGCAGCTAAAACATCCAAAAAAAGTCATCAACTCAAGATCAGTAAGGCGAGTTAAGGAAGGAACTCAAGAAAATGAGAAACAGAGCACATAAAATTGAGCATGTCGAGTGAAGAAAATATTGGATTGTATATTAAAAGTCTAGCTTTTTGTATGAACAATGTTTAACAATGAATTTGAAATGAGAATCATATGATCAAATGTTTTGCATATTATAATTTAATTGCAAAAGTCTACTTACTTTATACTGTAAATAATATGTTGTGCGACAACACGCGAAAGATCATATTATTGGTTTCTTTATAAAGTATAAACAAATTCTCACAATCGAGATAGACGGGGACTCTCTATCGAGATGGTTGTAGTGTGATTTGGTATTAGTTTGTCTTGACTATAGAATCGCATTAGTACACTTTGTGTATATTGAGTAGGACCGCTTCAACTTATACTGAGTATATAGGAGAACTTGATCTCAATTATTATGGATGTTCATACTCTTAATCCCTATACAATAACCTCGACACATAAGCCAGTAGTATCTATTTGATTAATCAATGGGTGAGATTTAAATATTAAATCAATAATCTCGGTGAGTTTGGAAATAATATTGTCTATATGGTGTGTTGTTGATTGTAGAAGGAATCTGTATAGTATCTTATTAAATAGGTTGATAATGTCCTCTTGAGGTACTCATAAGGATTATCATGTAAACCCTACAGGTGAATTTATTCCGGCATGATAACAAGGTTGAGTGGTACTACTCTCGGATGAGATATAATTAATTAATGGAGTTGTCAGTAACTTAATTAATTAATGGTCATTGTATATCTTAAATATGGGAAGACTATCGGGCTCATAATAAGAAGGAGTCCATAATATAATTATGGGATTGGAGCAGCAGTGTAATAATAATATTTTAGTGGAATATATTATTATTATTTGACTTAAGTATAAGTTTCGGGCTAAATTTTGATACTTAAGCCCAATGGAGGCCCGACTCTAATTTCTCCTCCTGGTCCCTGCTGTAGCCCATATATAAGTCATCTTAGCTTATCCGGAACCCTAGTAATTAATGCCAAAAACACGAGTTGGATAGGGAGGAAAGTAGATTGAAAAGATCTTGAAGATCGTCGCCCACACGACGTCAAGATTAGACTTGGGAATACATCAGAAGATCAAGAGGTCGTTTTCTACAGCCGTTCTTCCTCAACATACCCTAGTGAAAGGTAATACGATTCTACTCTTATGCTTCCGCTGTAATAGAATTGCATGAACCCTAACGGTTCACGTTAACCAAATGATCAAACGCTAATAGAAAACTCGAGAGGAATCTGGATTAAGATAGCTGAAACCTTTGTAAACACTGCTGTAACTGAAAAAAAATACAAGCATGACTTCGAGGCTCCAGTTTATGGGCTACTTAATCTCGAAGATACGGAAACACACCACAGTCAAAGGCTTAAAATTAGCATAATTTGGAGGGTACCCAAATAACAACTCAAATGGAAAATTTCGCAAAATTGGTGATGATATCCTATTAATGATAACTTAGCCGTGGCAAATGCATCAAAACAAAAATATGCAGGTGAATAATCATATAACAAGATAGACAACACAATTTTAGTAATATGACAATGTTTTCTCTCTACCCAACCATCATGCTGAAGAGTGTATGGACAAGAGACACGATGAAAATTTATATGCAGATTCATAAAACTCCTTACTTTCCTATTTACAAACCCAGTCCCCCATTACTTTGAAATACCTTAATAGTACGAGAAAATTGATTGCAGAAAAATGCAGCATTGCGTATAAGAACATCATAAAATTTAGATTTTGCATGTAAAGAATAAATCCAAGAAAAACGAGAGTAATCATCCACATAATATCAAAAACCATTAGAAGTAGGAACAGGGGCAGGTCCCCACAAATCACAGTGTATTAAGTCAAGAACATCAAATGCTCATTTGTTATTCAACGAAAAGATAAATGTTTGCTATTAGCTAATTGACAAAAAGAGAAAGGACTAGGATCTCTAAAACAGAAGTAATTGATACCTGACTCAACTTATTCAATAATTTAATAATAGAAAATGGAACATGCCTTAGGCTTAAATGCCATAAATCAAAGCTATCTTTTAGTTTCTTATTCTAGAATGTGGCCACCAAAGCCGGAACTCCCAAATCAAGCAAAGAGACCATTATCACATCTACCCTGAGCTAGAATTTTCTTTGTCACTTGATTCTGAATGGCAAAAACTTATTATAAAATATAGCATCAACAGGATAATCCGCAGTTAATTTGCTAATAGATAAGAGATTTTCTTGTGAGATGTGGAATAACTAGCACATCCAATAATTTGACATCCTCAGACAGATTACAAGTAACAATATGAGAAAAATGCAAAGAATTACCATTACCAACTGTAACAGAACCATTATCAGAGTAGGGCTTGTAAGAATCCAAAGCAGTGGGTTTGTAGGTCATATAGGCAGAAGCACCAAAATCAAGTTACCAGTCAGGGGTTTGCTCCGAAATGTTGCAAGCAGAGGTGAAAGGTTGAGCCAAGTTAGCCGAGGACATTGTATTACGAGCTTGAAGAACTGAAGACATTTATCAGCATTATGCTCCCCTGGCAACATGGTGTGTAAGGTCGACGATTACCACCATTGGACGATGACCATTTTAATTTCCTGAGTTGTTACCAGAACCTCCATTATTCGAAGAATTTTGACGCTGGCCATTTCTCTAACCACATTTTTTGGAAAATTGGCGACCACCATTAGATCCTTGGCCATTGATGAGAGTGAAAATTCATATATTTTTTAATTCAATTTGCTACCTCTTTGAGTGTTTAATTGTTATTATTTGCACAAATCTTAATACTTTGAATTATTATTAACTAAAAGGTGCTTGAGTGATATTTTTTTGTGTTTTGATAGGAAAAATGATAAAAAAAATTGCAAAGTTAGAATGAAGGATGAACTCGTGCTACTTGCAAGCAAATAGATGTTCACCTTATATAATTTTCTATATTTGTGTGGAAGTTCAAACTAGTAATGAGAGACATGGTTGAAAAGCCACGGAAGAGAGGGTCGCATGAGCGCAAGAATCACCTCAATCGGAGTTCAGATGAGAAAGTTATGATCAAAATGATGAAGTTACGCAGCTGTAGATAGGATTTTCGAAATTAAGCCCATCAGAAGCCTAATAAACTTATTCCACATGTGAAGCCCAACCCATGTGCATCCACTAACGTATACATGCAGTGAATAGAGTTGTCAAAACGGGTTGGGCCCATGGACTGGCTCGTTCCCGCCTCTAAAAAAGGTGGGTTGGACCATAAAATTTGCAGCCCGTTTGGAGGCGGGCCTAAACGGGCTGGCCCCAATGGGGGCGGGCCTAGGCGGGCTAAAACCAAACGGGGGCGGGTTGACCCGTTTGGACCGCTATTTTTCTTTTACAATTGGTCAAGTGTTTAATATTCCAAATATTTGTTGTTCCTTTGTTAAATATTTTTTAAAATAATGAACTAAATCATAACATGAATATTCTAAAATCTAAATATTTTATACCATATATTAGTATACAAAATATGTAAATAATTTAAAATTCTATTTTGCTTGATTTTGAATTATTTTTAATTTTAATATATAAATGTATATATATGGATTAGAAGGAAATGCAAATTATAAACCTTTAAGATATCTAATCATTTGAAGATTGACAAGGATATAATCATATAATTGATCAACATGAAGATTTAAATGTTTATATTATGATATTATGATTGATGAGTTTTGAATAGACTTTATAATTATGTTTTGAGCTTTGTGATTGACCTTTAGAACTAGTAATTTTTTTGCGATTTAATTTGTGTTATTTGAGGATAATTAGACTTAAGTTGTTTTATTTGTGATTCTTAAAAAATATATAATTAGTAAACTTTATGTTGTTTGATTAATGATATTTGTTTATGCTTAATTGTTCATGGAGCTATTTTGTAAAATCTATATTTATATTTTAATTATCTAATTGAAATTATAGATTTTGTAAGAGCGTCCATCACTTAGATATTTTATTTTCAAATAATGATAATGATAATTATAATTTTGCAAGAGCATCTATCATTTTAATATTTATTTTTAAATAATGATAATAATAATAACATCGTTAAAAAAACGAGGGTTGGCCCGCCATAACCTGCCACCCACCTCCAAATGGGTTTGAGCCTAGCAATTCTAGCCCACCCCGCCTAGGCCCGCTAAAAGGCGGGTTGAAGTGGGTTTTGGCCTGCCCGTCCCGCCAGCCCGTTTCGACGACTCAAACTGTGGAGATTAATTGAAAGTCATGTTGCCATTGTGGGACCATGCGTGAATTGTTATGAATGCAATTCAATTATGTGGGGCCAAATTCTAATTGAGTTGTGTCATGCCACATTGGACAACAGTTCCAATTGCATTCAATTTACTAAGGTCTTCTCCAATGATAAAATAAAAAAGTAGGTTTTTTGGGTGCCACGTCAGTGTCATCTCAAAAGCAAAAAACCCTACCTCCAAAACAAAAATCATCCCCAAGAATAAAATTAAAAAGTAGGTTTTTTGGTAGGACCCACCTCAATTTCATTTTATTCTCATTTAATTTATCAACTATATCTATCTAATTTTCAAATAAATTATAAATAATTATATATTCCAATTATTTAAATTTTATAAAAAAATAATATTATTCATTTTTTTAAATTACATAAAGCATAAAAACACAAATTAAAAAGACACACATTAAAATATAAAAGTAAAACTTCCAAAAGCAACAAAGTAAATTTCGATTCGACCGATTTAATTTGTAGATAATTATTCTCTGGATTGGGTCCAAACATTCTCAATTAAATCTTGTCGAAGCTGGAGATGTTTCTTCTTATCTCATAGTTGAACACCTCTTCTAACGTAGTCTTCGAATGATCCAGTTGATCCTTGACTTACTTGTGGAGGGGAAATGACCACATTTGGATCGTCGGACCAATCGATCGTTGCATTTCCTTCATTTATGATTATCATGTTGTGCAATATAATACAAGTTAACATTATATCCTTCAAGTTATTCTTGTACCAGAAACGAGTTGGACCGCTAACAATTTCTCAATGAGCTTGAAGCACTCCAAAGGCTAGTTCGACATCCTTCCTAGCAGCCTCTTGCAGTCGTTTGAAATGTTGTCTCTTGGATCTTGATTACATGGAAAGCTTTTCACAAAAGCACCCCATTCCAGATAAATTCCATCAGTAAGATAATATCCTTGACTATATTGCTTACCATTGATTGTGAAATTAATAGGCAGAGCGCGTCCTTACAAAGTATTAGTAGATAACGGAGATTGGTTGAGCACATTTATATCGTTGTTGGATCCTGCTACTCCAAAGTAGGCATGCTATATATATCCATAAATATGCAGAGGCAACCGCTTCGAGCATAATTGTTGGAACACCATGGTCACCGCATGTGAATTAGCCTTTCCAAGCTGCCAGACAATTCCTTCATTCCCAATGCATGCAATCAAGGGTCCCCAACATTCTGGGAAATCCGTGTCTTTCTTCGTGCATTTGTAACAACTTTTGACAATCCAAGGCATTAGGCTTTCTCAAGTAGTATTCGCCAAAATGTTCGATCAGATACCGACAAAACTTAAAGAGACATTCTATAGTGGTTGTTTTGGCAACGCGTAGATACTCATCCTAATGGCCTGCAGGTTCACCATATGCCAATTGACGAATGGATACCATGCACTTTTGTAGTGGAGAGAACCCTTTTTCCCAGCTGCATCTACCCTCCACTGAAAATACTCATCGTGGGACTCCAGTGCATCAACTATGCATAAAAACAACTCTCTCGACATACGAAAGCGACGTTATTAGCCATTTTGTAGTAGGGATGACCAATTAAAACAGTTCATCGAACCACAGGGAGGTAGGTACTACTGCTTAAGCGATCTCAAGTTTCTTGTAATTTTATAGAGACGAATCATCAATATAGTGGTTGTGCAAACAAGTAAATAGAAGTAATCAAAGCAAGCAAGCAAGCAATGATCAACAAAACAAGATGGATGGATGAAAAGTGGTTTACCAAATTGATTAAAAGTGAGATTAACAACAATAAAGAAGTGGTCATTCTAGAAATTATGTATCAAATTCATATAGATCATGGATATAGGATTAAGGGCCAAAACTAAATTCTCTCAACTCTCTCTCGAGATGGATAGGATATGAATATTAAATAGCTCAATAGATTGGTTCTCACACAAACAATTCCAACTAGGTACTAAGCTTGAAATGAGAGTCCCTTTACATGATTAATCAATCTCTTGATCAAACCAATCACATGTTCTATCAAAGGGTTCTAAACTCTAAAGTATTTCTCAATCTCTTTACAATTTATAATGCACACGAAGTGTTTGATGAAATGATTCATTTAATTATCCTAAGCACATAATTGATTTCTCAATCTAATCACATATTTAGAACAACTAAACACATAAATCATCAATATAAATCAAGCAATTAACAATCAATGATAAAAAATCATAGATCTAATCAACGCATGAATTAAAATACACAAATCCTAAAATTATCCAACAACTCTCATGTTGTTAATCTCACAAGGGAGATTAGCCTATCATATTCATAAGAACATTAACATAGACATTAAGATCCTTACAAAACATGATAAACAATAGGATTCAATACAAAAGTTGGATGAAAACTCCCTTGGATGCCTCCAATGGTGATCTTCTTCTTCCTCTTGCAATCTTCTTCTCTTCCTTGCTTCTTTTGTTCACTTTGATGGTAGATTTGATGGATGAATGAAGATAGATGGATAGGATGATGAATGGATGAAGATGATGGTGTGAAATGAAGAGAATTGTGTGTGATGTAGGTGAAAATAGTGAAACCCTCGCCCAAAACTCATCAAATATTGAAGTATTGGGTATTTATACCCCTTGAGAAGCTTCTAGAAGGGTTCTGATATTTTTACTGATAGGAACCTACATGACTCGTGTGCTGCAATACGCCTCGAGTCGTGTCAGTGTTTCTGGGTCAACGTGAACTTACGACGGCACACGAGTCATATGCCGCAACATGGCCAAGGGATGGACGTGTTGTGCGTTCTGATGTTGTCATACGGCCATCTCTTACAGGCCCGTTTGCAGTACACGGCTCGTGTACTTGAAATGGCTGGCTGTGTTCTTTCTGTCCTATTTTCTTCTTTCTTCTTTCGTCCCCCTTCTCCATTTTTGCTCTGATTTCACCTGTTTTACATACGATTAAGTTCATTCACACTCAATTCCATAAAACACATAACACAACCAAATAGTACACAACAACGGATAAAATAATATGAAAATACGCATAAAAAGACACTAAAATCTAGGTGAAAATATCACTCATCAGAAGAAACGTTTTTCTTCTGTATATCGGATTTTCAGAGAAGTAGTCGCAGTAGATTCTTGCGTGCCCCGCTTCACGATTTCGATCCACGTACGTTCTTCGCTTTCTAACACCACCAGCAGAAGACCCAGCACCGCCACATAACTCATGTTTTTTTAAGTACCAAAATTATTTCTTCCTCTATCGTGTTATCAAACATGTACTCAAGACAACTATCATTTTTAAAAGAAGAAGAAGACATGTTTGAGAGAAGGAAAGAAATGAAAGGATACAGAGTTTCTATATGAGTGTATTGGTCTCAGGTAGGAGTTCCGACAATCCAATTACATCCTTTAAATAGAGTAGATTTTTGCAACGACTACTTTATAATGGCTAGTTTTACAATGATTATTTTATAACGGCTATTTTTCAAAACGAAAGAAATACATTAATGAGTTTTCATACGAAACAAAATACATTAACTAACATTACAATGCTGAAAAATACAATGACTAATTCTTCAAATTTACAAGACCCATTCCTTCTTGATTTGATCCACAGCGTGGAGATGGATACATAGTTGATCCCCTGTCATGTTCGAGGTATCTTTCATGAGTATCTTATAATCTTTAGCATCGGAAAACTTAGTAATTCCTTTGTTCTTTGCCTTGAGCTGCTCTTCCAAGTTCTTAAGCCTTTTCTCAAGAGCTCTGTCACTTTCTCCTACCGATGCAGTTATTTTTCTTTACCCTTACCGGCTCGTCTTGCAGCATTCCTTCCCATTGGGCGAGGGTGCTCCTCAATTTCTTCATTTGCATCTTCTGATCCAGTGTTTGAAGATACCATATACTCTCCTGTCAATGTGACTTTGGTCTTTTTTGAACCACGAACAACATAATCTGGATCGGCAAACTTCGGACTATCTTTCAATACTTTCCATGCTTTGATTTTTAAAAAATTAACCCCATATATCACTTTAAATTGAACCTTAGCCTTGTCTTCAATATTAGCACTACTGTACCCACTCACCCATGTCTTTTTCTCCTGATTGTAGCAAGAGTTGAACCACTTCACTTGTTTATGTAGTGCGTAATAATATGACTTCAATTTATCGGCAGCCCTAAATATCATATCACTTGAATAGTTAGCGTTGTATGCCTCAGCGATTCGAATCCATATTTGCTATGACTTCTGATCATTTCCGACAATGGGGTCTGTGTTGATATTGAGCCAACATCTCACGATAAGAGTATTTTTATCAAAAGAATAAATATTCCTTTTAATAGCTGGAGCCTTTGGTGGATCTTCGGCTTCCTCAAAGTCTACAACGAGATTTACCCACTCCAATTTAGTTAGAGAGAATTGAGACGAGAAAGACAAACGCTAAGAGTTTGAAGATGCAGAGTTTATATCTCTATCTGTATCCGATGTATTTGTGCCAATTGGAAGAGAAAATCCATATTGAGGATGATGAGACATATAAGGATTTGGATACATGTAAAATAGTGTGCCATAGGATTTAAAAGAATTAAGTTGAGGGAGACTACCTTCTGAAAAATTTGAAAAATTAGCTGGAAAATTATTCGAAAAACTTGTTGGAGGATTAGTTGGAAAAATTGGATTTTGAGGATAGAAGTTGGCACATGGACGAAAATTCATATTTGAAGGCGTTGAATTTTCTCTGGAGTTTGAAGAGTTGAATCCAAAATGCATCCATGGATCTTTATCCATTTTTTTTTTGGATAAGAAGAAAATGTTTTGAGTTATAAAATATAAGATTGAGATTGATAATAGAAGATAATGTATGAAAAAAATGGAGTAGAAGATATATTTATAGGGAGAATTTCATATTAAAAACAAATGACAACGGCTAAAAATTAACGGTTATAAAATAACGTTAATATTTGACAATGGTTAGAAATTACTGAATGAGGATTAATTTGCTATCTATTCAAATTTGTTTTTAAAAAAATCGAAAGAAATAAATAAAATTGGAAAACAGTCGTGCCTATTCCATAATATTTACACAAAAATATAATATAAAAAATAATAATTAATGATGGATAACAGACAAAAAAATAAAAAAGAGTGGTGGGTCCCATGGATTCTCCCTATTCTACCATGTGAGATGTACACAATAACTTCAGTATGGCTGTGCACACCACTCTCCTGCCTAAAATAAAAACTCAAGTTTCTATTTCACTACCCAAACAAAAAGCAGGTTTCTATCTAAGGTTTTTAAATTTTGTCAAACCTCCCCATTGGGGGAGGCCTAAGGTCTTCCCCAATCATTAAACTCAAAAAGAAGGTTTTTTGGTGCCACGTCAACGCCACCTCAAAAGTAAAAAACCCCACATCCAAAATAAAACTCCTTCCCAACCATTAAACCAAAAAGTAAGTGTTTTAGTAGGATCCACCTTAATTTCATTTTTTTTCATTTAACTTATCAACTATTCTATCTAATATCCAAATAAATTATAAATAATTATATATTCCAATTATCTTAGAAAATAAAATATTATTCATTTTTTTTGAATTGCATAAAACATAAAAACACAAATTAAAAAGACACACATTAAAATATAAAAGTAAAACTTCCAAAAGTGACAAAGTAAATTTCAATACGACCAATTTAATGTGTAGATAATTATTCTTTGGATTGGATCCAAACATGCTCAATTAAATCTTGTCGAAGCTGGAGATGTTTTTGTTTATCTCGTAATTGAACACATCTCCTAACGTAGTCATTGAATGATCCGATTGATCATTGACTTACTTGTGGAGGTGGAATGGCCATATTTTATTGTTGGACCAATCGATCACTGCATTTACTTTATTTTCGATTATCATATTGTGCAATATAATGCAAGTTAATATTATAACCTTCAACTTATTCTTGTATCAGAAACAAGTTGGATAGCTAACAATTGCCCAACGAGCTTGAAGCACTCCAAAGACTCATTCGACATCCTTCCTAGCAGCCTCTTGCAGTCATTTGAAATGTCGCCTCTTTGGATCTTGAGGACATGGAAATCTTTTCACAAAAGCAACTCATTCTAAATTCCATCAGTAAGATAATATCCTTGATTATATTGCTTACCATTGATTGTAAAATTAACAAATGAAGCGAGTCCTTGCAGAGTATCTGTAGATAACGGAGACTGATTGAACCTATTTATGTCGTTGTTGGATCTTGCTACTCCAAAGTAGGCATGACATATCCGTAAACATGCAGAGACAACTACTTCGAGCATGATTGTTGGAACGCCATGGTCACTGCGTGTGAATTGACCTTTTCAAGCTGTTGGACAGTTCCTCCATTCCCAATGCATGCAATCAAGGCTCCTCAGCATTCTGGGAAACTCGTGTCTTTTTTCGTGCATTTGTAATAACTTTTAACAATCTAAGTCATTAGGTTTTCTTAAATAGTATTCGCCAAAAAGTTTGATCACACACGGATAAAACTTAAAGAGACATTCTACAGTGGTTGTTTCGACAACATGTAGATACTCATCCCAATGGTCTGCAGGTCTACTATATGCCAATTGATGAATGGCTACCGTGCACTTTTTTAGTGGAGAGAATCCTTTTTTCTCAGTTGCATCTACCCTCTACCGAAAATACTCATCGTGGGACTCCAGTGCATCAACTATGCATAAGAACAACTCTCTCGACATACAAAAATGACGACGAAACATCTTGCTTCCGTATATTAGATCTTAGAGAAGTAGTCGCAGTAGTTTTCAAAACGAAAAGAAATACATTGATGAGTTTTCATACGAAATGAAATAAAATAACTAGCAATACAACGCTGAAAAATATTGCGATTAATTCTTCAAATTTTACAACCACATTTCATTCTTGATTTGATCCACAATATGGAGATGGATACGTAGTTTATCCTCTGTCATCGTCGAGGCATCTTTCATAAGTATCTTATAATTTTTATGTCGGGCAATGCTAGAAATTGCTTCGATCTTTTTCATGTACATTTCTTCCAAGTTCTTAAGCCTTTCCTCAAGAGCTCTGTCGCTTTCTCCTGTAGATGCAGTTGCTTTTTCTTTACCCTTCCCAGTTTGCCTTGCTGCATTCCTTCCCATTGGGTGAAGGGGCTCCATATTTTCTTCATCTCCAACTTCCGAGTCAGTGTTTGAAGATACCATATACTCTCCACTCGCTAAGACTTTTCCTTTTTTAAACCACGAACAACACCATCTGGATCGGAAAACTTCGGACTTTCTTTCAATACTTTCCAAGCTTTGATTTGTAAAAAATTTGGAACAATGCTTCACTTTGAACCTTCGCTTTATCTTCAATATCAGCATTATTGTACCTACTTCCCCAGATCTTTTTCTCTTGATTGTAGCAACAATTGAACCATTTCACTTATTTCTGTAGAGCGTAGTAATGTGACTTAGTTTATCGGGAGTCCTAAATATCATGTCACCTGAACAATTAGTGTTGTATGCCTTGGTGATCAGAATCCACATTTACTCCGACTTTTGATCATTTTCGACAATGGGGCCCGCGCTGATATTGAGCCAACATCTAGCGAGAAGAGCATTTTCACCAAAAGAATAAAAATTCCTTTTAGGAACCGTTAGTGAATCTTCAGCATCCTCAAAGTCAGCAGCGAGATTTACCCGCTCCAATCCTGGTGGAGAAAATTGAGACGAGAAAGACGAATGCTGAGAGTTTGGAGATGCAGTGTCTTTATCTGTATCTGATAAATTTGTGGGAATTGACGAATGAAATCCGTATTGAGGATGAGGAGACATATAGGGATTTGGATACAAGGAAAATGGCGCGCCAAATGAAATAAAAGAATTTAATTGAGGGAAACTACTTTCTGGAAAATTTGGAAAAGTAGTTAGAAATTTTGGGGTGGAAAATTACTCGGAAAATTTATTGGAGAATTAGTTGGAAAATTTAGATTTTGAGGATAGAAGTTGGCACGTAGACAAAAATTCATATAATGAGGCATTGAATTTTCACCGGAGTTTGAAGAATTGAACCCGAAATGCATTCACGAATCTTTATCAATTTTTTTTAGATGAGAAGAAAATATTTGATGTGTAAGATTTGAATTTGAGATTGATAATAGAATATGATGTAGATTAAAAATAAAGTGAATGTTATATTTATAGGGAGAATATAAAAAAATATATATACATACATTATATATATATATATATATATATATATATATATATATATATATATATATATATATATATATATATATATATATATATATATATATATATATATATATATAATCACAATGGTAAAATGTAAATGGTCATTTTTTTAATGAGATTTAAGTTTTGTGTTAATAAAAAAAGTAGTAGTAACGTAAACCTGTGGATAACCAACTTTCCATACTCATTTTATTTAATATGTGGTGTTTTATGATACAAAAAACATAACGTAAACCTGTTGTGTGGACAGCCAACTTTCACAACGGCTCATTTTATTTAATATGCTATTTTTAAAAAAAATTAATGTTTTGGAAATAGCCCAACAACATGGGCACACACAATTATTCATTATTAAGCGCGTGAAGCGCACTCTCCTTTATAGAAAAACCTAGGTTTCTGCATACAACCTCCCAAAAAAAAACATATCCCTCCCCAATAATAAAAATCAACTTCTGAGGTTTTTTAAATTGCCATGTAAGCAAAAAACCTCCTCATTGGGGGAGGGAGCCCACGCTATTGAGAATTGAAATTGAATTGATACTCATTTACATTGGTGGGCCCGTGAGTTATCAATTTAATGAAGAAAAAAAGAGCTGCTCGTGAAGGCCCATCTGACTTGCCCATCTTGCATTACACACGCCAATCACATATAGATACCAGTCGAGAAACAGAACCAGTTACCTCTTGTTACAATTCACGCCTCCATCACCCTAATTCCATCCTTCACCATTATCCACCTTCCATTCATCCACCTTCAATTCATCCACCGAAGATACGATCGGAGTTGCTACTTGGATCAGAGACGAAGATCCCGACGGAGATTGTGATTGTAGAATTGGAGTCCTTCACAAGAGTTCTTTATTTTTCAATTGTTTAGCTCTGTTATTTTAGAATAATGATTGAAACTTATTACATCTTTGTGATTTACCTTCGGAAATACATGGGCTAAGTTTCTTTATTGGTAATTTTAGGGTGTTAGACAGTTTTGACTATGTGATTTGATTGCCATAAACTTTGATTTCTTATATGTAGATTGTTTATTTTCTTATTGAAGAAAATATTTTTTTAGACTTCATATTATTGTGTTTTGATTTTTGATTCCTTTGATTATTCATGACAGTATCGCTAATTGAATAGTTAATAAGATTCTCTTTTTCTGCATGATAATTGTTGTTTCCTATGGCAGTGTTAGAGGATTGACTTATAATTTCTAAGACAGGTAGACAATAAATTTGGAATATTTATTACTTGGTAAAATATCATTATTAGGTAATTGGTAATGAGACAATGGGTTAATAATTTATTACCTAGAAAGGGAAGTCTAGTGTTCTATCCTTTAATGGAATTTAGCATGAAGTACCTATAGAGGGAGTGAGAGTTAATTCCTTATCGATCCTAGAATTTTCATCTCAATATAAGTGTTACATTCTATCCGATCAAAGTGATTTAACTAGGCTTAGTGATCCTCTTATAAAAGTCTGTAGGTAATTAATTTGGTCTACATTAATTAGTCACATAGTTAAGTTGTTTGTCTTAATATTATCAATTCTCTATCCTTGAATTCTTAAATCGTTTCTCATATGTGATTTATTTGCTTTGCATTATTAATTATTTTATTTCAGTTTTTATTAGTTAATTAAATATTTATCGAAAAATCCCGAATTTGTCTTGCAATTGAAAATCTTGTGGGTTAGACATTTGACTTGGTCACACACACTACAATTGATTTCTTATACTTGAGGGTGAAAGAAAATAGTGATCAAGTTTTTGCCACCCGAATTGCTGGGGGCCTAATCACCAAAACTGGTGTGCGACCTGTCTCCACTAGACGCGGTGAACGCTGCGAGCAAGGAGGCCGTACTGTCCATGGCGCATATCATCCCTTCGAAGTGTCTCGCCTTATGCACGAGATTGCTAGACAAACATCAAAAAATATGACAAACTGCATATAGAACACTGTTGAGAGTGGAATTTCTCGTATGTTAGGTCTCATATTACACCGTTTTGATAAAATATGGCCATGATTTTGTGTGGAATGGTGTAGTTTTCATATCTTGCATAATTATAATTCTACTAAGGTCTTTTGTTGAGTTCTGAAGGGTAAAACAGGATCAAAAGTTCAAAGTTGGAATGAAAAGTGAAAGTGTGAAGGAATGCTGAAAAACATATGTATACATTGCATAATTTTTCTATATTCGTATAGAAGTCTAAATTAATCATGTGACATATAGTTGGAAAGCCACATAAAAGAGGTTCATTTGGCGTAAAAATCACTCAAATTGGAGTTCGTATGAGAAAGTTATGCTCTAAACGGTGGGGTGGCGCAATGCAGTCTGCAGCTGAGTAGACCGCTAGGCTCGAGTTATACTCAGTGTGTGCGAGTTTGTGGCCGAGGTGGGATCCTACAGAGCCTACGAGACATCATCTTTTCAGCCATATGCAGCTCGGCCATGGCTCGGCACTTCTAAACCCAGATCGGCTCGAGTTGGGTGTCGTGCAATTGAGCCTTGCACGGCCTGTTCGATCCAACGGTGTATTTTTTACTTTCAGATCGTGATTTGGCATGAATTCAATACGAAAAAAGCCCTAAAAACAGCCCAAGACATAAAAAAGGGATCACAACACACACAAGGGAAAAGCCATTGATGAGTGATATTCTCACATAGATTTTAGTGTCTTTTTATATGTATTTTTGTGTTATTTTATTCGTATTTGTGTACTATTTGGTTGTGTTTTGTGTTTTTATGGAAATGCATGAGAATGAGATTAAATGTATGATTTTCATATAAAAATAGATCCTAGACGCGAAAAGAAAGATGTAAAAAAAACGGATCTCAATTCGGAGTTGAAACGAGGGAGAACGAACTAAAACAAAAAAAGAAAAACAAGGGCAGCACCAACACGACCAGTGTGCATGTACACGCTCGGCCGTGTGCAGAACACGCCCCTGTAAGCCAAGGCCTTGCGCCAGCACCTGAAACACCTTCACGCCCATAAGTATGGCCATGTGCGAAACACGAGCCGTGTCCGTGCAAAAATCTGTGAAAAATCAGAACTCCTTCTAGAAGCTCCCAAGGGGTACAAATACTCAATTGTTCAATATTTGAAGAGATTTTTTGAAGGATTTCAACCCTGCACACACATCACACACCATTTCCTCCATTTTACACCATCATCTTCATCCATTCCATCTATCTTCATCCAACCATCAATATCACCATCCATTTGAGGAAAAGAAGCAAGGAAGATAGGAGAATTGCTGATGAGCGTTTTCTCAACACACAATTAATCCCCAAGTATAAAGGATATCAATTGTAGTTTCGAAAGGTGACCAAGTGAATATCAAACCAAGGGACGACGTATTATCAATTTAATTATTATCTAAATTAATTAAGACAAGGCAATTATGTTTGAATGGTTATGAATTATTAATCAATTAAACAATTAATTGAAATAACAAATAAAATAAAAGCACTTGAAGAATACGAAAGTGGACCAAGTAGGAGAATATGTAGATCTAGGGTAATCCAGTTTTACTACTTAACTTCCCTTCCGTGTGACGGTGTCCGACTCTACCTTATGGAATATGGACGCATCACTAAACCATGCATATCTACTCTATAGACACAAGTAAACATGCGTGTAAGAAGTGTGAATAACCTCGGTGCAAGAGATATAATTTCACCCCCCTTTCTAGGTACTATCAGTATCAATTATTTCCCCTTAGGAATGGTACTCTAACCCGATATGATTTCCCTTTATAGGTACTATGAAGTTATCCTCTTTATCCTACTTAATAACCCGAATTCAATTCAATTAATAAGTATTCAAATATGATAGTTCTAATGAAGTTTCGGAGTCCCCTTACTTAGAATCATAACATAGAATCCTGCTCAGCAGCGAACGCACTCAATCAATAACCAAGATATGTATTCAGACTCTACATAACAGTTAATGATGCACAAAACGACCTTGAATATGAATTAAAAAGGCACAATCATATATAAAATAAATCCACAAGTAGTGTTGTACAGATTTTATGCTCAAAAGTTCAATTAATTAGACAAAACCTTCACAACCCTAGTTCTACCAAAAAGGCTATAGCCCATGATGTTGCGAAGAACAATCATGGGTATTGGATAGATCTTACCCGGATGTTCGAAAAATACAAGATAAATTAGGAAACGAATAAACCCTAGATGTGGCGTCATCACGTCCTTCTCGCTCTTGAATTCTCCTCTTAGTTCTCCCCTTGATTCCACAAACGAATCTTCAAAGTGATGGATGGATGGAGGAAGAGTTGATGGTTGAGGGTGATCCCCCCTTGTGGGGTGCGGTATGGTTGTGGCCTCTCTTATGGCTCTTTTGTATTATAGATGATTAATATGTGATCTACATCCCCTTTTATACTTGTAAGCACTCCTTATGGACCTTGGATGACCTTTTTCTTGAAAAATATGCAAAAATACGCACTTGAGATGTAAAAATTAGAACCGGACGCATCCCAGGAATGGAATTCGACCTAGGGGCTTGGTCGAATCCTGATCGAATCGAAATCGGTGATTTTCCGCACTCCAGGCTTCCGATTCAACCTTGATTCGACCAAAGTGTTTGGTCGAGCCAATGTGTCGTGGTCGAATTGGTTTTTTGCAGCTTGCGCAGTCTCACCGTTTCGCTTATAACTTTCACATCCGACCTTTTGTGCTCACGCAATCCTCTCGTCCTTGGTTTCTATCCTTATAAAGAACTCAAAGAAACTCCAAGATTTGAATGTGTAACATGCCACGAAAATTAGCACAGCAATTCTGTTTGGCACAGCTCGCGCGACGTCACCATTTTGCTCATAACTTCCTCGTTTGGAACTTGATTGGGGTGTTCTTTATGCCAAAACGATCCTTTTTCAGAGGATTTCCATCCATGTATCACAATTCCCGTTCAGAGCTCCACAAGAATACAAAAAAATTATGAAAGTTGGACGTGCGTTTTTCAGCATTCATGCATAAATTGCACCTTTTCTCCAACTTGGCACTTTTGATCCATTTTTCCACCTAAAACATAATAAAACACCTCAAGTGCACCTTTATCTCACATATATTACTTATAAGAAACCTGTGCTAATATATAACAACAATTCCTATAAAAATGTGTTAAATTGGACAGTAAAATACGCTAATTTCCACTCTCAACAATTGCAAAGGGAAGAAGGAGATCACCATTGGAACCATCCAAGGGAGTTTTCATCTACACTTTTTATTGAAACCTTATTGTTTATCATGTTTTGTAAGGATTTTAATGTCTATGTTGATTTCCTTTTGAATATGGTAGACTAATCTCCCTTGTGAGATTAGCAACATGAGAGTTGTTAGATAATTGTGGGATTTGTGTATTTAAATCCATATGTTGATTGAGTTAATTGATTTTCTATCATTGATGCTTTAGATCTTGATATTTTTTATGATTTGTGTGGTTTGTTGTTTTAAAAATGTGATTAGATTGAGAAGTCAATTACATATTTATGATAATTAATTAAATCATTTAGTCATACACCTCATGTGCATTATAGATCTTAAAGATGATAGAGATGTCCTTTAGGATTTGGTAGGACATCTAATTGATTTGATTGAGGGGTTGATTAATCGTGTGAAGGGACTATCATTTCAAGCTTAGTACCTAGTTGGAATTGTTTGAGTGAGAACCAATTCATTGAACTAATTGAAATTCACATCATATCCATCTTGAGAGGGAGTTTAGGTGAACTTAGTGTTGACCCTTAGTCTTATATTCATGATTCATATGAATTTGATGCATTTATCCTATGATTTCCACTTCTTAATTGTTGTTAATTAAAAATAAAGAGAGATAGAGAGAGTAAAATTAGCGGGGAAACAAGGACTATGACAAATATCCCATTCACAATATAATTGTCCTTAACTTAGGTCATGCAAATCTCATTACATGTAATAATCAATTCATAGCATAAAGTTAAGACAATCACCACCAACTCAAATGTTCCATCAACATGTTCTCACGGAAAATATATATCACTCGCACTCAAGTGTAAAAGATGTACACTTATGGATTTAATTCAAGTGCATGCGTAACCATAAGCTTGCCAAAAGTCTCAAACTCTCCACCACTATTATGATTCGATAATGAGGTCAAAAATGACTTTTCTTTTGGATGTAATGTTGGCTCTTTGGTATGGGTAGGAAACATATGGATAAGTGACTTAATTAGTAGAGAATTAAAATCGAATATCTTTTATACTGCAAATTTTTTACACCTCAATTCTATCCAGCTTCATGCTCTTCTAATTTTCTTTTCTCTCATTTTTCTTCAAGCTCAACAATTTCCTTCTCATTTTTCCATTCTTGAGGTACCAGTTTCGGGCATTACCTCTAACATCTCAGGGTACCAGTTTTGGGCACTACCCCTAAGAAACTTATTTTTAAGCTCATAATCACTTGTACAACTCCAAATATTTTATTCCTTCCAAACTCCATCAAAATCAACTTCACACACTTTGACAACAATTAATTCTCCACTAAATATAGGAATTTTAAAGCTCAAATAGGATATTAAAGTGGCTATCTTCATAGGTTGCCAAAGAAATAAGACTTTTAGGCTCAACGGGGCTAACTACGGATGTTTGCATTCGGTAGGGAATTATTTGGCTAAGTGACTCATAAATTCAAGAATGGCCTAAAATCATCTTCCATTATCTGACATAACATGCGGTCTCAAGTAAGACAAGAGGCAAGTTCTAGAATACACAAGAACGATACTCACCAGAAAGAAATATCATATGATTAGGTAACATGATCAATGAGGCTCAAAATCTCACATGGTGTTTTAACAAGTAATAGAGCAATATCTCACAAGTACACATAAAACTTTATATCACAATATAACTCAAGTACACTTTCTTCATCAATTTGAAAAGCATATGAATTTCAGGCACAATTTAAAACAATATAAGCTCACATGGATCACCAAAAATATAAACTCAATCCTTCCACCCCATGAATTAAATGCACACATAAAAATAAGAATAAAGAAACGAGGGCACCTGATTTTTCTTCAGCGTATGTACGATCTCCTCGAGTTGTTCAACTCGATCAGGTCAAGCCTTAGTTTACCTATTTATATCATCAAAGTTCAAGCACACCTCATCATCACAGATTCATAATAATAAAATTGGAGAACTTTAAGAAAGACTCAATTGACCACCTAATCGACTCCATACACTAGACACATGACTGAACACTAGGCAAATTTTAAAAAATTGACACATCAAAATCAATTAAAGTTTTAACATACCGCAAAAAATCAACTCCCCTAGCAAACATTACAAAGAAAAGGTTATACTCTTAGTGCTGCAATGAGGTAAGTACATCACACCCCCCAAACTTAGAAAAAACGTAAGTTGAAACTAAGTTTGCAAAAAGATATAATTGCCGATTAGTAAGCACCTTAAATATAAAAATTTCTTACTCACACGAAAGAAATAAAGTAATAAAATGGAAGAGCAAGCCCCCAACAAGTGCTCATGTTTAACATCGGATAGTCACGACGGTTGTAACCTTTTGGACTACTTGATCAAAGGATGGTCTTCTCGTATCCTCACCTTCAAATACTTTCTTTCCCTCTTCTTGTCTACACTCAGCACCTCAAATTTCTTAGTCACAAGTATATGATCCTTGGAATTTCCTTCCTCCCATGGCTATCTAGACACCTCCTTGTCAATCTTCCACTTAAATTCATAATCATCTTAGAAAAATCAAGATTAAATAAGTTAGAAATCAAATCCATGCTCTTGCATGATTGAGTCTCCATTAAAATCTTCATTGCTTGATTAAGAGAGAAAACCACATCTTCATTATCCATCTGCGGTCTAAGCATCTCGGCTCTCAACCCCCTTACTCTTTCCCAAATCTTCTCTACTATAAGCTCAGTATTCTATTCTTGGGATGGTACTGGAGTACTCTAAACATTTAGTATAGCATTCTGCGTGAAAAACGGTGCAGAACGAGCCGGTTCGACCATGGTTCAACCATGGGTGCTGGTCGAACCAGATGTGTAGTGGTTGAACTGCGCTTCAAAAAGTGTGCTTTCTCCCGGATAGGCTGTTTCGACCAATAGGGTTGGTCGAACCATGATGGTCGTGGTCAAACCGTGCTTCAGACGAAACAGAGGGTCACGGACAGGCTGATTGTTGGATTATATACTAAAAGTCTAGCTTTAGTATGAACAATGTTATAACAATTTATTTGAAATGAGAATCATATAATCAAATGATTGAATCTTATAATTTATTTATATGTTTGATGCAATAGTACACTTACTTTATACCGTAGATAATATGTTGTGCGACAACATGTGGAAGATCATATTATCGGTTTCCTTATAAAGTATTAACAGATGCTCACAACCGAGATAGATAAGGACTCTCTATCAGGATAGTTGTAGTGTGGTTTGGTATTAGCTTGTCTTGGCTATAGAATCACATTAGTGCACTTTGTCTGTATTGAGCAGGACCGCTTGAGATCATTCGACTTATACTGACTTATAGGAGAACTTGATCTCAGTTATTATGGATGTTCGTGCTCTTTATCCATATACAATAACCTCGACACGTAAGGTGTATGTATTTCATTGATTCATCAATGGGTAAGATTTACATGTAATTAAATCAACAAACTCGGTGAGTTGGAAAATAGTACTGTCTCTATGGTGTGCTGTTGATTGTAGAAGGAATCTGTGTCTGACATAGGTTGATGATGTCCCATTGAGGAGCCCATAAGGATTATCATGTAAAACCTGCAGGTGGATTTATTCTGGCATGATAATGAGGTTGAGTGGTACTACTATCGGATGAGATATTAATTAATGGAGTTGTCAGTAACTTAATTAATTAATGAACATTGTATATCTTAAACATGGGGAGACTATCGGGCTCATAATAAGAAGGAGTCCATAATGTAATTATGAGATTAGAACGGCAGTACATTAATAATATTTTAGTGGAATATATTATTATTATTGGACTTAAGTATAATCTTTGGGCTCTGTTTGGATACTTAAGCCCAATGGAGGTCTAACTCTAATTTCTCCTCCTGGTCCCTGATTATGGTTAATTTCATCTAGTTTTTATTGTCTTTTTATGTTTATTTTCGTTTAATTTTATCCGTATTTCTAGTCATTCTTGGTGGTGTTATATGTTTCTTGAAATTTGTGTGAATAAACTTATAAATGATGAATCAGGTGAAAAACCGAGCAAATACGGAGTCGGAAGAAAAGGAGAACAAAATTGCAACAACACAGCCTGCCGTGTGCAGGAACACGAGCCGTGTCGCGTACACGGCCCGAGTTTCGCACACGGGCCTGTAAGCGGAAGCCGTGTGCGGTTGCCAGAATGCACAACATGGCCACCCCTGTGGCTGTGTGTTGCGCACGAGCCATGCGCTGTTTGAAGCTCGCGTTGACCAAATGCCCTAGACAGAACTCGGGCCGTGTTGTAGCACACGAGACGTGTCGGTGTCAAAATTGCTGAAATTTCTAAATTTCTTTTAGAATGCCCACAAGGGTATAAATACCACTCCATTCAACATTGTGATCATCTATCATCCAAGAATTCAGCTGCCCACACAATTCTCTTCATTTTACACAATTTCTCTCATCCCTTCATAATCCATATCATCTTTCATCACCCTACCATCATTTTACTACACCAAATTGAAGTGAAGAAGCAAGGAAGAGTAGGTGATCACCAAAGGAAAGAAGGAGACTCAATTGGAACCATTCCAATGGAGTTTTCATCTTAATTTTGTGTTAAACCTTTAGTTTACCATGATTTGTAAGGTTTTTAATGTCTATGTTAAGGATCTTATGAAGATTGTAGGCTAATCCCCCTTGTGTGATTAGCAACATGGAAGTTGTTGGATAATTTGTTGGATTCATGTAATTAAATTCATGTGTTGATTTGGTATATGATTTTCAATCATTGTTGATTAAGATCTTGAGGTTTTTGATGAATTGTATATTTGATTGTGCTAAAAATATGATTAGATTGAGAAATCAATTATATGCTTAGGGTAATTGAGTAAATCATTTCATCAAACACTTCATGTGCATTGTAAATTGTGAAGAGATTGAGAAATCCTTTATTATTTAGAACCCTTTGATAGAACATATAATTTGTTAGATTGAGAAGTTAATAGATCATATGAAGGGACTCTTAATTGAACTTAGTACCTAGTTGGAATTGTTTAATTAAGAACCAACCTTAGAGCTATTTAGAGATTGTGAAAATGATCTACATCCTATCCATTTTGAGAGGAAGTTTAGGTGGTTTACGTGTTGGCCCTTAGTCATGTCCATTGATATACATGAGTTTAATGCATGAATCCTTGAATTACCACTCCTTAAGTGTTGTTAATCTCACTTTTGCTTAATTTGAACAACCTATTTTAATCTATTTATCTTGTTTGTGATCATTGTTTGATTTAAATTCTAGTTATTTCTTTGTTAACAACCAATACTATTGATAATTCGTCTCTATAAAATTGCGATAAATGTGATCTCACTTAAGCTCTAGCACTGTCCTCTCTGTGGTTCGATAAATTCTTGAATTGGTCAACCCGACTACAAGTTATGGCTAATCAGTCCCTACTGTAGCATATAAATAAGTCACCTCAACTTATCCGAATCAAATTGACACGCCTAAAACATGTTTTAGAGGGATGGAAAGCAGATTGAGGAGATCTTGAAGATCGTCGCCCACATGACGTCAAGATCGGACTTGGGAATACAGCAGAAGATCAAAAGGTTGCTTGTGTTGCTGATCATCCTCTACATCAATCCTGGTGAAAGGTAATACGATTCTACTCTTATGCTTCCGCTGCAGTAGAATTGCATGGAACCCTAACGGTTCACGTTAACCAAACGATCGAACACTAACAATTAATCTCCTACTTATACTAAAATACTATGATGTCATGTCTTTTGCCATACATCTGATTCCCACTCCCACTACACGACTATCAAAAGCTCTCACCTTAATGTTCTTGTAAATGGATTTACTAGGTTATCATCTGATGTAATCTAGGCGACAACAACCTTTCCCTCATCATATGATTTCTCGTAACAAGTGGTACTCGCGCTCCATGTGTTTAATTGCCTTATGGGCTCGTGATTCTTTCAAATTTGCAACTGCACCATTATCATCAAAATAAATTGTGATAACCTTGGGCAAACTTAGAAATACTTCAAAGTTCATCATGAAGTTTCTAGAGTCATACAGATACTTTGGCTGCCTCATAGGCTCCAATGTATCATCTTTCTGAGTATACCTTTTCGCAACAAGCTTTGCTTCTAAGGTTTTCACCTTATCCTATGATCCTCTTTTATTTTACAGAGCCACTTACAATGTCTTTCACACCATCCATGGTTCTACAAGCAGCCAGATCTAATTTAGAATTCATCGATTCTATTTCAACATTCATTGCACTTTGCTAAGATTCTATATTTCTATCTTGTAGTGCTTCGTCATATTCGTGGGTCCATTCCATGTTTACTAGGGACCAAATATCACGACTCTCCCAAAATATATATCTTACAGGTTGTAGAACAATTCTTCTACTACGATAAAACACTACATGTAATTATGTATCAGACGTGACATGCGTTGCAGTTTATCTTTTGGTATATCCTCTTATACAATTGGTACTAATACTTTGTGTTTTCCCTCTCACTTCCTTTAGAATAGTTTACACATAGGTTTGTGATTTATTACATAGTCCTTTTCCAAAAATCTAGTGTTTGCATTAAGAATCACCCTTCGATCTTATGAACTAAATAAATCGACACCCTCTATTTTTCTAGGATATCCCACAAATAGACAAACGTTATACGACATGTTGTTGATGTGCGTTTTCTTTGCACACAAAATTAATCCCCAAGTATTAAGGATATCAACTGCAGCTTAGCAAGCGACCAAGTGAATATCGAATCCAAGAGACGACATATTATTAATTTAATTATTTACTAAATTAATTAAGACGATTATGTCAATTAAGTTTGAGGTTTGAATTATTAATCTACTAACAAAAATATTAAATAACAATTAAAATAAATAACACTTGAAGAATACGAAAGTGGATCAAGTAGGAGAATAGGTAGCTCTAGGCTAATCCAGTTTTACTCATTAATTTCCCTTCCGTGTGTTGATGTCCGACTCTGTTTGTGGAATATGGACGCATCACTAAACCATGCATATCTACTCTATAGACACAAGTAAACATGCGTATAACACGTGTGAATAACCTCGGCGCAAGAAATATAATTTCACCCCCTTTTCTAGGTACTATCAATATCAATTATCTCCCCCTAGAATTGGTACTGTAACCCAATATGATCTCCCTTTATAGGTACTATAAAGTTATCCTCTTTATCCTACTTAATAACTCGAATTCAATTCAATTAATTAAGTATTCATATATGATAGTTCTAATGAAGCTTCAGAGTCCCCTCACTTATAATCATAACATGGAATCCTGCTCAGCAGTGAACGCACTCAACCAATAACCAAGATATGTATTCAGACTCTACAAAACAGTTAATGATGCACAAAACGACCGTGAGTATGGATTAAATAAGCACAATCATATATAAAATATATCCACAAGTAGTGTTGTACGAATTGTACACATGGAAGTTCAATTAACTAGATAAAACCTTCACAACCCTAGTTCTACCAAAAAGGCTCTAGTCCATGATGTTACGAAGAACAATCATGGGTGTTGGATAGATATTACCCGGATGTTCAGAAAATACAAAATAAATTAGGAAACGAATAAACCCTAGATGTGGCGTCATCGCGTCCTTCTCTCTCTTGAATTCTCCTCTATGTTCTCCCCTTGATTCCACAAACGAATCTTCAAAGTGATGGATGGATGGAGAAAAGGATGATGGTTGGGGGGTGATCCCCCCTTATGGGGTGTAATATAGTTGTGGCCTCTCTTCTCCTCTCTTGTATTGTGTTGTTGTCTCTACTGCTGCATAAGCCTTCTGTTATACTTGTAATTACATCTCCCGGGACTGGAATAGGCTTTTTAAGTGATCACACGCATTGACTGTGCAAAAATACAGATATGGTAAGTTCCCGAGCATCGATTTGATCTCAACAACAGGTCGAATTGACCACCACAAGTCAAATCGAAAGTTGAATCAACCTACTATAAGTCTCAGGCGCCCTGGTCGAATTGACGTGACGAGGTCGAATTGGTAATTTTGTAAATTGATTCGACCTCGATTTGACCTGATGCCCAGGTCGAATCCCCATGTCGTGGTCGAATCCACCTTCTGTACATGTTTTGTTGCCAATTCAACCTGAAGGGCTGGTCGAATTAACCTCCTTCAGGTCGAATTGATCTCCTATTTCGCCCAAACGGATGGCTTCGACTTCCTTTCTTTAGTATTCAACACTTCCACTCCGATTTCCTTCGACAAACCACTCAAATAGCTCCAACAACACATGATTCGTGCCTTTTCACAATATATACCGGTTTTCAACTGATTTCAATCTTCAAACACTCCATAATAGCCAAATCCAGATGCAATATTCGTGAATTATCACACTCATCAAACCCCTAAACTTACATGTTGCTCGTCCTGAGGCAACGCAATCAAACCAAGGAGTCGTGTATAATTCACGAGATCACTAAGTACAACACAGAAAAATTACGAAAGTTGGATGTGCGTTTTCAGCTTTCTTGCACAAATTGTACCTTTTCTCCAACTTTGCACTTTTCATTATTTTTCCACCTAAAACACAACAAAACGCCTCAAGTGCACCTTATTCTCATATATAATGAATATAAGACACTTGTGCTAACATATAACAAGAATTTCCATCAAAAGGTGTTAAATTGGACACACAAACACGCTAATCTTCACTCTCACCAATCCCCCAAACTTACCCGTTGCTCGTCCCGAGGCAATAAAATAAAAATAAAGAGAGAGAGAGTGAAAAAATTAGCCGGGAAACAAGGATTATGACCAATACCCTATTCAAAATACAATTGTCCTCAACTTAGGTCATGCAACTCTCATTACATGCAATAATCAATTCATACCACCAATTCAAATGCTCCATTGACATGTTCTCACGGGAAGTATATATCACTCGCACTTAAGTATAAATGATGTACACTTATGGGTAAAGGTGTTTACGCTCAAATTCAATTCAAGTGCATGCGTAACTATAAGCTTGCCAAACGTCTCAAACTCTTTATCACTAAAAGTATGATTCTTGACAGTGGGATCAAAAAGGACTTTTCTTTTGGACGTAATGTTGGCTTTTTGGTAATGGTAGGAAACATATGGATAAAGTAACTCAATTAGGAGAGAATTAAAATCGAAGATCTTCTGTACTGTAGATTTTTTTACACTTCAAGGTTATCCAGTTTCATGCTCTTCTAATTTTCTTTTCTCTCCTTTCCTTCAAACTCAACATACTTTTACTTCTTTTCTTTTTTCTCGAGGTACCAGTTTCAGGCACTACCTCTAACATCTCGAGGTACCAGTTTCGGGTACTACCCCTAAGCAACGTATTTTTAAGCTCATATTTTTTAGCTCATAATCACTTGTACAACTCCAAATATTTTATTCCTTCCAAACTCCATGAAAATCAATTCACACACTTTGATAGCATTTAATTCTCCAGTAAATATAGGAATTTAAGGCTCAAATAGGATATCAAAGTGGTTATCTTCGTATGTTGCCAAAGAAATAAGGCTTTCAGGCTCAAAAGGGTTAACTACGGATATATAATTATTTGGTAGGAAATTTTTGGCAAAGTGACTCATAATTATCAAAGATGGCCTAAAATCATCTCCCATTATCTAACACACATGTAGTTTCAAGTAAGACAAGAGACAAGTTCTAGAATACACACAAGAATGATACTCACCAGAAAGAAATATCATGTGATTATGTAATATGATCAACAAGGCTTATCCCACAAGTACACATAGAACTTCATATCACAATATAACTCAAGTATACTTCCTTCATCAATTTCAAGAGCATATGAATTTCAAAGACAATTTAAACAATATAAGCTCACATGGATCACCAAAACATAAACTCAATCCTTCCACCCATACTAATTAAAAACATATATAAATATTAGAATAAAGAAACGAGGGCACCTGATTTTTCTTCAATGTATGCACGTGCTCCTCAGCGTAGAACTCGTCTTGCCACTCTTTTACCTTTTTCTTCAATGTTCACATCATGAGGAATGTTTGGTGAAGAAACATGTACAGTACGGGGCAATTCGACCTGGATTCGACCTGAAGATTTGGTCGAATCGGGCGCATAGTGGTCGAATTGATCTTCTGGAATACGATTCTCCCTCTGTATCTCCGATTCGACCTGAAGGTCTGGTCGAATCAAAGTCCCCCAGGTCAAATCGACTCTCTATAAGATTTTTGCCCTTGCGACCTTGATTCGACCTGAATGTCTGGTCGAATCGACATGGTGTTGGTCGAATCGGGCTTCTGACGAAACAGAGTGCTCTGGACGGGTGGATTCAAATTGGATTCGACCTGAGGGCCGGGTTGAATCGACCAGTGGGCCAATTCGACCTCCCCTGTTGGATTTGACCTGTAGTGTTGGTCGAATTGGGGTCGAATTGAGCTCTCGACGTCTCCAACTTTGATTTCGGTCTCATCTATCCCTCGTAATGTGTTCTAGACCTTAACGTGATGGCATTATTCTCCAATGTGTGTGTCAATTGATTCACATTCGCTGCCATCTGCCTCATAATCGAAGTAAGGTCCTCCAACTGCTTAGATAAATTTGCATGATCAACATTCATTCTAGCTTCGATGTGGTCAACCCTTGCATCGTTCTCATCCATGTATCGATTGAAGGTATCTTCAACACTCTTCACTTTGTGCTGCTTCATACTAAGCCCCCTTAGTGCCAAATCTGTAATATGCTTCTGCTAGGATTCTAATAGCTTGTTGATGTTAGCTAGACTAGAGACGATCTTATCATCCCTATTCGGCTTCACTTGATGTTCAACATGCGCCACCTTGCCAAGTACATATGATCCTCTATCTCTCTCTATTGGCCAGTCACGTGAATTCATTGAGATATCTTCAAACAACTTTTCCACTTCAAGGGATGTCTTAGATAACAACGCTCCTCCTGATGATGCATCAGTAAAAACATGCGACTCACAATCCAATCCATAGTAGAAAATACTTATGTATTGAGCCTTAGACATTCCATGTTGTGGACATGGCCTGAGCATATCTTTAAACCTATCCCACACCTCATAAAATTTGTCACCCTGATTCATAACAAATTGGGAGATCTCTTGCTTCATTCTTAAGATCCTTGAGGATGACATGTATCTCTCCAAGAACTTCTGCTGTAGTTGGTCCCATGTAATGCAATCCGTGGCTTCAAGAGTTTCATAACAAGCTTCTGCCCTATCAATTAAAGACAACTTGAATAGGGCGATCAGCCTAGCATTATCATTAGCTCCAGCTCCCTTTTGAGTGTTTGCATAACCAAAAAATCTTCGAAGATGTTGATATAGATCTTCAAAACAACCTCCAGAAAATGGATTCTTTTCCACTATGCTAATAAGAGCGAGATGTGTCTCAAAATCATCATCTTCCTCCTTGCTCCTATCAACCCCATGTTGTCAATCCTATAGTTTGTGAAAATTTCACGGATTGCAACATTATCCAGATTCTGCCTTGCTCCGGCCATGTTTAACATCTTTTCTTTCCCTTTCCTAGTGCACAAGTACCTCAGAAAAATTCAAGGTTAGATATAAATAAATAATCACAAATAAAAGTCTTAATCAAAGTAGAAATAATAAACTAATAATAACAGTCGTCCCCGGCAATGGCGACAAGAACTTGATGCGCGTTTTCTTTGTACGCAAAATTAATCCCCAAGTATTAAGGATATCAATTGCAGCTTAGCAAGGGACCAAGTAAATATCGAACCCAAGGCACGACGTATTATTAATTTAATTATTTACTAAATTAATTAAGACGATTATGGCAATTAAGTTTGAGGTTTGAATTATTAATCTACTAACAAAAATATTAAATAATAATTAAAAAAAATAACACTTGAAGAATACGAAAGTGGATCAAGTAGGAGAATAGGTAGCTCTAGGCTAATCCAGTTTTACTCATTAATTTCTCTTCCGTGTGTTGGTGTCCGACCCTGCCTTGTGGAATATGGACGCATCACTAAACCATGCATATCTACTCTATAGACATAAGTAAACATGCGTGTAACATGTGTGAATAACCTCGGAGCAAGAGATATAATTTTACCCCCCCTTTCTAGGTACTATCAGTATCAATTATTTTTCCCTAGGATTGGTACTCTAACCCGATATGATCTCCCTTTATAGGTACTATGAAGTTATCCTCTTTATCCTACTTAATAACTCGAATTTAATTCAATTAATTAAGTATTCATATATGATAGTTCTAATAAAGCTTCGGAGTCCCCTCACTTAGAATCATAACATGGAATCCTGCTCAGCAGTGAACACACTCAACCAATAACCAAGATATGTATTTAGACTCTACATAACAGTTGATGATGCATAAAACGACCGTGAGTATGGATTAAATAAGCACAATCATATATAAAATATATCCACAAGTAGTGTTGTAAAGAGTGTACACATGGAAGTTCAATTAACTAGATAAAACCTTCACAACCCTAGTTCTACCAAAAAGGCTCTAGCCCATGATGTTACGAAGAACAATTAAAGGTGTTGGATAGATCTTACCCAGATGTCCGGAAAATAAAAGATAAATTAGGAAACAAATAAACCCTAGATGTGGCTTAATCGCGCCCTTCTCACTCTTGAATTCTCCTCTTAGTTCTTCCCTTGATTCCACAAATGAATCTTCAAAGTGATGGATGAATGTAGGAAAGGATGATGGTTGGGGGTTGATCCCACCTTGTGGGGTGTAGTATGGTTGTAGCCTCTCTTCTTCTCTCTTGTATTATGTTGTTGTCTCTACTGCTGCATAAACCTTCTTTTATACTTGTAATTGCACCTCTCGGGCATGGAATGGGTTTTTTAAGTGATCACACGCATTGACAGTGCAAAAATACGAATATGGTAAGTTCCCGAGCATCGATTAGACCTCAACAACAGGTCAAATTGACCACTACAAGACGAATTGAAAGTCGAATCAACCTACTGTAAGTCCCAGGCGCTTGATTCGACCAACTGCAGGGACCAGGAGGAGAAATTAGAGTTGGGCCTCCATTGGGCTTACGTATCCAAGCTTAGCCCAAAGCTTATACTTAAGTCCAACTTAAGTCCAATAATAATAATATATTCCACTAAAATATTATTACTGCACTACCGTTCTAATCCCATAATTACGTTATGGGCTCCTTCTTATTATGAGCCCAACAGTCTCTCCATGTTTAAGACATACAATGCCCATTAATTAATTAAGTTACTTACAACTCCATTAATTAATATCTCATCTGAAAGTAGTACCACTCAACCTCATTGTCAACCTAACCTTATGACAAAATAATTGATAGTCGGTTCCTCTTTAGCCATGCAAATAATAGCAGTGACTCTATTGGGGAGGATACTAATTATTCACACCTAAGTGTGCATCATTATTTGATCTCAAGTCCATTGCGCAAGCTTATGTGCCTTATAGTTGGAGAAGTACACACGCGCTCGGATAACTTCCTACAATCATCAATTATAAGTTTGTACCAGTGAATCACACATAAACTCATCCGTAAGGGAGGAAGATCTATGCCAACACACAAGTTTATATGCCACATTACAAACATTAATTATTTAATGAGGTCTGTTCCAGTGATCCGTGAATATACTCATCCGTTAAGGAGGAAGACCTATTGCCAACACGCAAGTTTACTAACATCATTTACAAACCAATAATGGAGGCCGCGAGAATTAATTACCAATCCCCTCTCCCACTTAGTTATTTAACACCGAGGGTTTTTACATGCATATAATATTCATAAAAAAATACGCAACCTAACATGCTCCAATTACGGCAAATAAGTCAGTAAATCACAGAGTATCATACAAAACATATATAATAATCAGATAATTAAATCAAATTATTAAAAGTTATATATCTCGACAAATACGATTGTTCGCTACTAATCACGAATGCGGGGAACGCAGACGGGGATCGACAACCCAGAAACTTGCTCCACTAGCATGGCACCCTGATCCACAACCCAGAAGACCCGTCTGCTCATTAGGCCCATTTTCAGCACGCTGTCGTGTGGCCTTTCCAGCCAATCGTGCGCCAGGCACTCGGTATCGTGCGCCTATCCGTGCGCACCACTCATCGATTCGCGTGCCAACCGGCCTTCCCCGGCATCCATCGTGCATGACATTTGCAGTTCGTGCACCAGAAGCTCCTTGCATGGCTGATTTCGTCCGCTAGCCGCTCTTCGCATTGCAGGAAACGTGTGACGTGTGTCCAGAAACATGCATGCTCTCGTGCCCGACCACTAACTCTTCTGCCCGATTCCTGCTTACATCGTACGCGCCCTACACCATGACACGCCCGACGCCGTGCACCCTCGCTTGCCAATCCATATGGAAGCATTCACTATCACACGGTTGCCACCTTGTGACAGATCTCTTGCATGATACACACATGCCAACTCGCGGCTGCTATCCTGCTTCTGTGCAGCCTCATTCAATGATATGCCTGCAGCGATGCTCAAGCCGCATACACATGACAGACGTCGTGTGCCCTTTGTCTGGCATAAAATGGTATCACACGGCAGTCTCCGTGTGGCGACTGCTCACCACCGTGCGCCACACCATATCATCCGCCAGAATGCCCTGCTCCTTGTTCCATCGTGCGGGCTAAATGAGCGCAACACCCATTGATCTGCACGGCAATATGCTCAATGACCTGCAGAGCTGCGTGTGCAGTCCGCCATCGTGCGTCATCACACGGTAGACATCGGGCTACAACACATTACTGAAAACTTCTCATACGGCAGCCTATTTGTAACTGTACGCGCCCATGTGTCATGTTTTCTTATTGCCCAGTAGTTATCGTGTGAGCGTTCTTCCTCACACAGCAGTCATCGCGCCTCGCCAGTCCTTCACGGCCACATCCGTGTGAACCAAGTACGACAACGAGCGTGTCTGCTCGCCATCGTGCACACACGTCTGGAAGTCGTACGTTACTCACACGACAATCACAAGCCATCGTGATTCTTGTCGCCTACCAGCGTGTTCTTATCATCTTCTCCAGGCGTTATCTCTCCAGCCGTGAATCGTTAAATAGGCTTCATCGATTCTCTCACCAGACAATCGACAGAATAGGGTACGCAAGTATAATAAAATAACACCAAAACCCTAATCTCATGTGATTCTAATTTCGAAAATTAAATCACATAAACATATAAACCCTAGCCTAACGTGTCACACTTCACCACGAAACTGAAGCTCTGATACCAATTGTTGGCGTTCGATCATTTGGTTAACGTGAACTATTAGGGTTCCATGCAATTCTACTGCAGCTGAAAAATAAGAATAGAATCGTATTACCTTTCACCAGGGTTGATGTAGAGGATGATCAGCAGCAAAAAATAACCTTTCGATCTTCTACTGTATTCTCAAGTTCGATCTTGATGTCGTGTGGGCGACGATCTTCAAGATCTCCTTAATCTACTTTCCATCCTACTCTAACGTGTTTTAGGCGTGTCAATTTGGGATCTGGATATGCTGAAGTGACTTATTTATAGGCTATAGCAGGGACCAGGAGAAAAAATTATAGTTGGGCCTCCATTGGGCTTAAGTATCCAAGCTTAGCCCAAAGCTTATACTTAAGTCCAATAATAATAATATATTCCACTAAAATATTATTACTGCACTACCGTTCTAATCCCATAATTACGTTATGAGCTCCTTTTAATTATGAGACCGACAGTCTCCTCATGTTCAAGATATACAATGCCCATTAATTAATTAAGTTATTAACAACTCCATTAATTAATATCTCATCCGAGAGTAGTACCACTCAACCTCATTATCATGCCGGAATAAATTTACCTGCAGGGTTTACATGATAATCCTTATGAGCTCCTCAAGGGGACATCATCAACCTATGTCGGACACGGATTCCTTCTACAATCAACAGCACACCATAGAGAAAGCACTATTTCCCAACTCACCGAGTTTATTGATTTAATTACAAGTAAATCTCACCCATTGATGAATCAAAAAAATGCATAATGCCTTACGTGTCGAGGTTATTGTATAGGGATTAAGAGCACGAACATCCATAATAACTGAGATCAAGTTCTCATATAAGTCAGTATAAGTCGAACGATCTCAAGCGGTCCTGCTCAATACACACAAAGTGCACTAATGTGATTCTATAGCCAAGACAAGCTAATACCAAACCACACTACAACCATCCCGATAGAGAGTCCCCGTCTATCTCGGTTTATTAGCATTTGTTTGTACTTTATAAGGAAATCGATAATATGATCTTCCGCGTGTTGTCGTACAATATATTATCTACAGTATAAAGTAAGTGGACTATTGCATCGAACATATAAATAAATTATAAGACGCAATCATTTTATCATATGATTCTCATTTCAAATAAATTGTTATAATATTGTTCATACTAAATCTAAACTTTTGGTCGAACCGGTCGTCTGGAACCTCTGGAGGTTGCCCAGGTACTTGGTTCGACCTCCCGAGTGTGGTTCGACCTGCTGGTTTGGTTGAACCCAGGTCGAATTGAGCTCTTGGAGCTTCAAAATTTATTTTCGGCAACATCGGTGTCTCATACTGTGTTCCAGACCTTAACGTGATGTCTTCGCACTCTTTCGGGTTCATTATGCCTTGAGATGAAAATATTCTTTTCTTTAACGTTTGTGTCAATTGATTCATATTCCGAACCATCTGCCCTATCATTAAAGTAAGCTTCTTCATCTTCTTAGACAAATCTGCATGATTATAGTTCATAGTAGCGTCAAGATGATCAACCCTTGCATCATTCCAAGCCTTGGAGCAAGAGATATAATTTCACCCCCTTTCTAGGTACTATTAATATCAATTATTTCCCTGGCCAATTGGTACTCTAACCCGATATGATCTCCCTTTATAGGTACTATAAAATTATCCTCTTTATCCTACTTAATAACCCAAATTCTCTATGTGTTGATGCCCGACTATGCCTTGAGGAATATGGACACATCACTAAACCATGCATATCTACTCTATAGACACAAGTAAACATGCGTGCAAGATGTGTGAATAATCTTGAAGCAAGAGATATAATTTCACCCCCTTTCTAGGTACTATTAGTATCAATTATTTTCCTGGCCAATTGGTGCTCTAACCCGATATGATCTCCCTTTATAGATACTATAAAATTATCCTCTTTATCCTACTTAATAACCCGAATTCTCCATGTGTTGATGTCCGACTATGCCTTGTGGAATATGGACACATCACTAAACCATGCATATCTACTCTATAGACACAAGTAAACATGCATGTAACACATGTGAATAACCTTGGAGCAAGAGATATAATTTCACCCCCCTTTCTAGGTACTATCAGTATTAATTATTTCTCTGGCCAACTGGTACTCTAACTCGATATGATCTCCCTTTATAAGTACTATAAAATTATCTTCTTTATCCTACTTAATAACCCGAATTCAATTCAATTAATAAGTATTCATATATGATAGTTATAATGAAGCTTCGGAGTCCCCTCACTTAGAATCATAATATGAAATCCTGTTCAGCGGTGAACGCACTCAATCTACAACCAAGATATATATTCAAACTCTATATACCAATTGAAGATGCACAAAACGACCGTGAATATGGATTAAGAAAGCACAATCACATATAAAATAAATCCACAAGTAGTGTTGTACGGAGTTTACACACGAAAGTTCAATTAATTTGTAAAAACCTTCACAAACCTAGTTCTACCAAAAAGGCTCTAGCACATGATGTTACGAAGAACAATCATGGGTGTTGGATAGATCTTACCCGGATGTTTAGAAAATTACAAGATAAATTAGGAAACAAAATAAACCGTAGATGTGGTGTCGTCACGTCCTTCTCCATCTTGAATTCTCCTCTTGATTCCATGAACGAATCTTCAAAGTGATGGATGGATAGAGGAAAGGATGTGGATGATGGTTGGGGGTGATCCCCTCTTGTGGGTGTAGTATTATTGTGGCCTCTCTCCAATCCAATGTAATTCTAATCTATGAATAATTATGTGATTTACATCCCCTTTTATACTTGTAAGCTCCCCTTATGGACCTAGGATGGGCTTTTTCTTAAAAATTACGCAAAAACAGGCACAAGGGGTATAAAAATCGGATTCGAACGCATCCCAGGCATGTGGTTCGACCTAGGGTTCGACTTAGGGCTTGGTCAAATCATGGTCGAATCAAAATTGGCAATTTTTCGCACTTCAGGCTTCTGGTTCGACAAAAATGGCTGTGGTTCGACCAAAATGTCTGGTCGAACCAAACTCTCGTGGTCGAATAACACTTGTGTCGTCTCACTGTTTCACATATAACTTTCACATCCGAGCTTTGATTTAAGTGATTCTTGCGCTCACACGATCCTCTCTTCTTTGGATTTCTATCAATATAAAGAAATCAAGAAAAATCTAAGATTTGAATCTGTAACAAGCCATGGAATGTAGAACATCCATTCTGTTCGGCACAGCTCGCGTGACGTCACCATTTTGCTCATAACTTCCTCGTTTGGAATTCGATTGAGGTGTTCTTTATGCCAAAATGATCCTCTTTTTACTGGCATTCCAACTATGTATCACAATTCCCATTCAGAGCTCTAAAAAAATACAAAAAAATTACACAAGTTGGACGTGCGCTTTTCAGCATTCATACACAAGTTGCACCTTTTCTCCAACTTTGCAATTTTAATCTTTTTTCCACCTAAAATACAATAAAATACCTCAAGTGCACCTTTTTCTCATATATATCGAATATAAGACACTTGTGCTAATATATAACAATCATTCCCACAAAAAAAGTGTTAGATTTGACACTAAAACACCCTTATTTTCATTCTCAACATTAATCTCACTTTGCTTAATTTGGTAAACCAATCTTAATCCATTTATTTTACTTGTTTGATCATTGCTTGCTTGCTTTGATTAATTTTATTTACTTGTTTGAACATCTTATCCATTGATGATTCGTCTCTATAAAATTACAAAAAATGTGAGATCCCTTAAGCACTAGTACCTTCCTCCCTGTGGTTCAATAAATTATTTTAATTAGTCATCCTTATTACAAAATTTCTAATCAAATGGCGCTGTTGCCGAAGAGGCAACGGTTGCTAGTAGCTTAAAGAAGGAACATTTCCAGTAATATTAATAGGGACATTTTATTTATTTATTTTATTTGTTTATTGTTATTTGCTTTTGAAAGCCTTTGTTCTAACTTCTCTTCCTTGTGAAGGTGTATCCAAACGAAGTCAAGGGGGACACAATCAGAGCCTTTTGACTTGAAAATAGGACAAACTTTTCGAAGAAGAAGAAAGGAGAACAAATCTAAAACAAGTGATTGAATGGAGAATTTTCAAGGTGACAATCATGTGGAAATAGAGCATGATGGGGAAGGCGGACAAAACGTACACGTGCAAGACAACACACAAGCATCTCAATTCAATGTCAATCCTCTTCAACATGCCTATCAAAATTTTGGAGCTACAAACAATAAGTTTTGCTTCAATAAATGGTGCAACAAGCTTTACTTCAATAAGGATTTCAACAAGCTTATGCTCCTCCTCAACAAGCTTATGTGCCACTACCACCACCTCCGGTGCAACATGAAATTCATAATGATCAAAGGGTGATATGGGATTTTTTTATGCCGAGGGTCATGCCACATATGATGGGTCCACCAATCAATGCCAACAACTTTGAAATTAAAGCGGGCTTGATTTCTATGGTGAGAGACCAACAATTTGGTGGAACTCCGAATGAAGATCCTAATGCTCACCAAACTCAATTTATTGACATTTTCAACACCGTGAAGATGAATGGGGTGAGCGAGGATTGTATAAAAATGAGGTTGTTTCCGTTTTTATTGAAGGATAGAGCCCGAACATGGCTATCGACCATTACTCCGGTACGTATAACACTTGGGATGAGCTTGAACAAATATTTTTGAATAAATACTTTCCGCCTTCTAAGATGATTCAAATGAAGAGCTTGATCACTCAATTCAAGCAAATGACTCAAGAGAGTTTCTATGAAGTGTAGGAAAGGTTTAAGGTAATGCTTCGCAAGAGTCCACAACATGGTTTTCCAGAAAATCAAAAAGTGAGATTTTTCTACCAAGGCTTGGTGAATGGTCAAAGAGTGTTTGTTGATGTTTCAGCTGGTGGATCCGTACTTGGAGTGACTCCAGAAAGGACTATAAGGATTTTTTATGAGATTGCAATAAATGTTTATCAATGGCTATCGGAGAGAGTAAGTGGATGTTATGGATTTGAGAATTTTGATCAAGGGCAACAATTTAGTGTGAAAAGTTAGAATGTTGAGCCAAGTGTGCCAAGTGCTGAAATGATAGCGGCGGAGGTCTTGAGACAAATGAGCTTGAATCAAGGTATGAACAACCAAAAAACAAATATGGTTAAAGGGCTACATGTTGAGCAAGGTGTACTTCCTTCGAATATTGTGAATGGAGAACAATGGGCTATGTTGAAGCCAAATATAGAAGATGTACTCTACATGCAAGGAAGGAGTTACCAAGGAAATTATCAAAATAATTTACATGGTAATTATTCACCTAGACAAGGAGGGTTCAACAATCAAAGTGGTGAAAGTTCTTTTCCACAATAAATAAGGCAAGACAACTTTTCCTACTCCAACTCGAACAACGCGGTTGCTTATCCATCGGGATATCATCCGGGGGCTAAGACACCAAACAATGAACGAAAGACATCTATCTATGTGCTACTTGAATAATTGATAGCATCAATCAAAGCTCAAGAGGAATCAAGAAGAGCTCAAGATGAAGCTCGGAGAAAAGCCGAAGAAGCAAATGAAAAGAGGCTCAAAGTGTTGGAATATAATGTTGGACAAATTGCAAGTGCTTTGAATACTCAACAAAAAAAGTTTCCTGCCACAACCGAAGTCAATCCAAAATCTCAATATTTATTTGTTGATATGGAATAGGGAAGAACGGATGAAGAAGGGTTGGTGGAACGCAAGTTTGGTGAAAAAAATAAAGAGATAAGTAAGAAATAAGAGAATGGGCCTAAATGGATACCTAAGTGGAAAAGGGTGCAAGAGAAAAAGAAAGTGGAGGAAAAGGTTAAAGAAGATGAGTACAAATGTGACTATTAGAGTATTCCAATCACTCCATTCCCTATTCCCTATCCACAAATATTTGTAAAGGAGGAGAAAAAAAAGGAGTTTGAAGAGCATGTCAAATCTCTCTAGAAAAAGTATGAAGAGAAAAAGAAAGAAGAGCTACCTGAAGCAAGTAAATCAGTGCATAAGGAGAGACCTACAAAAGTTGGTGATCCGGGTAAGTTCATAATCCCGTGTGATTTTGAAGGGAAAGAAACTCTTGATGCATTGTGTGACTTGGGGGTGAGCGTCAATGTGATGTTTCATGCTACTTTCAAGAACCTTGAAATTGGAGAACTCAAGCCTACTACTATCCATCTTGAGATGGTGAATGGAGATGTTGTTAAGCCACTAGGGGTTGTTGAAGACGTGGAGATGAGAGTGAAGGGGCTAGCTTTTCCGATTGATTTCATAGTGTTGGAAGTGAAGACGGACTCTCAAATTCCATTTATTTTTGGAAGGCCATTTCTAGCTTTGGGAAAAGCGAAGATTAATGTTGGTAGGGAAGACCTTTGCTTGAGCTCAAAAGGAAAGAGTGTTACATTTACGGAACCAAGTCTCATTTGAAGCCTCCGAATATGTCTCTGAATAATTTTATGGATCATGATTCTCTTCTCTTTGACAATTTAAATTCATTTCTTCATGATTATATGAAAATGTCAAATTCTAACTTGTCTTCTTGTGATGTTGATAGGAAGAAAGTTACGGAGCTTGATTAGAAAATAGACAAAAGAGAAAGAGGAAGTCCACTAGAATCACTTCTTGAAGATGACTTGATGCTTGTAAGCAAGAATGGTGAAATTGAGCTAGTAGAAAAGAAGAGGGCTAAGCAAATATTCAAAGTGAGGATGCGAGGAGAGTGTGATGGATTTCCACTTGGTCCATTGAGCATTAAATTCCGTCAGGCTTGAAGACATTAAACTTAAGGCTAAATTGGAGGCAACCTATTCTTTTTATCTTTTGATGTTTGTTTGTTATTCGTATTTTGGTCTTGTAGGTGGAATATGCTCATGAAAAATGCATATTGAAGATATGGGAAGTGCTTCATGGATTCGAGTAGGCGTGTCTCACCACTTGTTGCAAACTTAATTCTCGACTCTTATCTCGAGTTAAGTTTGGGGAGGTAGTGCATGGTGGACATAACTCAATTTGTTGGATGCGTATGCTTCTCCACAAGAATATCATGGATGAAAACTACAGGGGTAAGTCCCACCACTTTTTGCAAACTTAATTCTCAATTTGTTTCGATTTAAGTTTTGGGGGAGAGTGTAGACCACTTGAGTGTGCTTGACATGATGATGATGATGATATGTCTTCTTGTAAAATTGACCCAATTTTAAAAAATTTCTCATGAGTTTAGTTTGATTTTGGTCCGATTGGTGGTGTTTAAGTGCATGATAGTCCATATTTGTAATGAAATTGTTGAGCTAATGGTTTTTATGAGTTGTTGAGCATGTATGAAGGGTATTGGAAGCACGAATTGAGTTCGGAACTAACAACTTCCACTATCAAATGCCTATTGAGGGAGTTCACCATATACTCTACCACTTCTAGTTACTTGACATGATGAATTTATGTTGATTTAGATTGTTGTGATTATCATGTTACTTCATATGTTATGTTTTTGGGAGGTTTAATTTTCAATCAAAGAAGGGGATGTTTGTGAGCTTATTTAATATGGATGATGTGAATGTGTGCTTCATTTTATATTGATGGTGATTTGTATTCATGCATGTTATGTATTTTTGTCTTGTTTCTTGTTTGGTGTGTCTTTCTTGTATGTTTTGCTTGCATTTTCATATTTTGTTTAAGGATTGTTTGGTGGTTTGTTTTTGGGGTGTCGTGAGTTATTTTTTATGTGAGCGATGACATGTTGTTGTGATAAGTGATAGCAAGTTATGATTAAGAATCTCTACACTTTCAAATTGTGACATGTTCTATTTAACTTGTTCAATTTTGAGATGAATGTGGTGTAATAAGTTCATTAAGGTCTAATGCATAAGCTTGTGAGCCATTGAGCCTCAACCGTGCATACATAATTATTTCTTCATGAGTGGATCAATTGAGCGTTGATTAGCTAGAACTTGCTCAAGGACTATAGGAACGAGCCCGATTAGTAGAGATTAATGATATGATCTAAGGCCATTCTTGTAATTTATAGTCATTGCCAAATATTTTCATATCATGAACATCATCCCTAGTCAACCATTTTGAGTCTTTAAGCCTATTTCTTGTGATATAAGCATATTACTAGCATTGATTACCCACATTAATAAATATATATATATATATATATATATATATATATATATATATATATATATATATATATATATATATATATATACACACACACACACATACCCTTTTGTGTTAGTGATTGCAGAGATGGTGGCTAGAAAGGTTTGATAAGAAAGCAAAAGAAGAAAGAAAATGGTAAACAAGTGAGAAAAAGGATGAAAAGAGCACAAACAAAAATGTACATGCCACTTTAAAACAAGAAAATGAGCAAAGCAACAAAAATATGCTCAAGTACTTAAAAGTTCGAGAAAGAAAGCATGCATTAAAAGAAGCTCAATCAAAGTAAAGTTGATGATTAGTGCTTGTGATTTCCAAAGATAGAAAGGAAGAAAGAAAAATGGAGAACTTGAGGAAGTTGATCATCTCTTCGATTACTTACACGTGATTAGTCATTATTACCCATATTCTTCCTACCCAACCAAAGAGCCTATCATTACATCCTTAATGAAAAACCTTTTTGATCATTGATTGAAACTTTGGTGATTTATGAATGTAGTCCACGAGTAAGCTTATAGCGAGTCGAGCCAATCTATTGATGAGTGTTGTTACCTTATTTGATAGAGTGTTGAGTGAAATTTATACCTGTTGTTAGGCTTGGACTAAAAGGAACTATATTACATTTTATTCTCTTTGAATTGAACTTGTTAATATTTTTTGTATGTTATGAGTTTAATGTTGTAGGATGACTTAGCATAATTTATGGTTCTTATTGCTATTGATGTGTTATTACTTATGTTCGTTTAGTCTTTTCCTAGGTGAAAATCTCTCCCATTGGTTTATTATTTTCGTTGTTCAGGGACGCACAACACTTTAAGTTTGGGGTGTGATGAATAATATTTTCATCTAGATTTTAGTGTCTTTTTATATGTACTTTCATGTTATTTTATTCGTATTTGTGTACTATTTAGTTGTATTTTATATTTTTATGGAAATATATGAGAATGAGTTTAAACGTATGATTCTCATTAAAAATAGATTCTAGATGCGAAAAGGAAGATGTGAAAAAAATGGATCTCAATTCGGAGTTGAAACGAGGAAGAACGAGCCAAAACAAAAGAAGAAAAATAGGGGCATCACCAACAAGACCAATGTGCATGCACATGCCCGGCCGTGTGCATGCACACGAGCTGTGTGCAAAACATGCCCCTCTAAGCCAAGGCCGTGCGCCAGCAGCTGTAATACCAACACGTCCATAGGCATGGCCGTGTGCGGAACACGAGTCGTGTCCATGCAAAAATCTATGAAAAAATCAGAACTCCTTCTAAAAACTCCCAAGGGGTATAAATACCCAATTGTTCAACGTTTGATGAGATTTTTCGAAGGGTTTCACCCCTTCACACATATCACACACCATTTCCTCTATTTTACACTATCATCTTCATCCATTCTGCATTCATTCCATCTATCTTCATCCAACCATCAAAATCACCATCCATTTGAGGAAAAGAAGTAAGAAAGAAAAGAGAATTGCAAAAGGAAGAAGGAGATTACCATTGGAACCTTCCAAGAGAGATTTCATCTACACGTTGTATTGAAACCTTATTGTTTATCATATTTTGTAAGGATTTTAATGTCTATGTTGATTTCCTTTTGAATATGGTAGGCTAATCTCCCTTGTGAGATTAGCAACTTGAGAGTTATTGGATAATTTTAGGATTTGTATATTTAAATTCATATATTGATTGGGTTAATTGATTTTCTATCATTGATGCTTTAGATCTTGATGTTTATGATGATTTTTGTGGTTTGTTGTTTTAAAAATGTGATTATATTGAGAAGTCAATTGCATATTTAGGATAATTAATTGAATCATTTTGTCATACACCTCATGTGCATTATAGATTTTAAGAGATAGAGATGCCCTTTAGGATTTAGAACTCTTTGGTAAGACATCTGATTGGTTTGATCGAGAGGTTGATTAATCGTGCATGTGATGGGACTCTCATTTCAAGTTTAGTACCTAGTTGGAATTGTTTAGTGAGAACCAATCCATTGAGCTAATTGAAATTCATATCATATCCATCTCGAGAGGGAGTTTAGGTGAACTTAGTGTTAGCCCTTAGTCTTATATCCATAATTCATAAGAATTTGATGCATTTATCCTAGGATTTCAATTTCTTAATTGTTGTTAATCTCACTTTGCTTAATTTGGAAAACCAATCTTAATCCATTTATTTTACTTGTTTGATAATTGCTTGCTTGGTTTGATTGATTTATTTACTTTTTGAAAAACCTATCAATTGATGATTCGTCTCTATAAAATTACAAGAAACTTGAGATCGCTTAAGCACCAGTACCTTCCTTCCTGTGGTTCAATAAATTATTTTAATTGGTTATCACTACTACAAAATGGCTAATCACCCATTCATTCCCATCGTGAATTCACGCCCAAATACCTCACATATCAAATTCACATCAGTTTTCATCATCCATCCATCTTGAAGGGAGTTCCAAGTGCAGATTGAAAGAGATCGGACTATTATAGAGATGGAAAAGGAACGCATATCTACACTGATGCTAGGGTTTTGTTTTTCTCATTTTTTTCCTTTCTTTTGTCTTGATTTGTGGTATGAATATAAGAGCCATGAGTGTTTCTTGTAACCTCATGGGCTAATTTCTTTTACAGTTCTAGGGTTTAAAGGTTAGATTTAATTAATTTGGGAACCTAGACCAAGTTGAGATTTTATGCAATTGATATTTATAATTTATTTAATTTAATTAGGCTTTTCTTCTCTGCTTCGTAACGTCTTCATAATAATTTCATGCAATCCTCTATAATGTTTGATTTATTATGTTAGCTTGTGTGCGTTCATGATTGATATTATCTATCTGTTAGGGGTTAAGGTAGTTCTGCTATAAACACTTTAATTTCATGAACATATAAATTAGATGCTTGAACTATTTAGTAGAACAATGCAATTAAACATTCAAGTAGGAAGTGAATAAATCCTTATAGTACTTTCAGAAAATATTTTGTTAGTCAAACTTACCATTCGGGTGTATTGTTGTTCGCGTTTATCAATATCTAGGAAGGGAGTGCTGAGTGTGTAAATTCACGAATCTTGCGCCTGAATTTGTGCTATTGTGAAGTGTTTGAAGGTTGTAAACCGATATATATTGTGAAAAGACACGGATCAAGTGTTGTTGAAGCCATTTGAGTGGTTTTTCGAAAAAAAATCGGAATGGAAGTATTGAAATCTGAAGAAAGGAAGTCGAAGCCATCCATTTGGGCGAAGTAGGAATGCAATTCGACCAGTCCTTTTGTTCGAATTGGCAGCATAACACGAACAGAAGGTAGATTCGACCACGACAGATGGATTCGACCTAGGCATCAGGTCGAATCGAGGTCGAATTGATTGGCGGAGATGCCAATTCGACCTCGTCACTTCAATTCGACCAGGGCATCTGGTCGAATCAAGCACCTGGGACTTACAGTAGGTCAATTCGACCTCCAATTCGACCTAAAGGGGTGAATTCGACCTGTTGATGAAGTCTAATTGAGCCTCGGAAACTTACCATATCCATATTTTTACACCTTCAATGCATGTGATCACTTAAAAAGCCCATTCCAGGCCCGGGAGGCGCGATTACAAGTATAAAAGAAGGCTTATGCAGCAGTACATCATATCAAGCGATCAAGAGGACGAGACGTAGAGAGTGAAGAGGAAAGCGATCATCCATCATCCGGATGGGCTGCAAGAGAGGTTTCGTTGGAGATTCAAGTAAGATCGGTCCAACTAACCATGATTGTTCTTAGATCAATCATGGGCTAGAGCCGCTTCGGTAGTTCTAGGGTATGAAGGTTTCATGAGTTAATTTGTCTTCCATGTGCATACTCCGTACAACACTACTTGTGATTTATTTTATATAAGATTGCACGTTTTTAATCCATACTCATGGTCGTTTTGTGCATCAATAATTATTGTGTAGAGTCTGAATACATAATTAGTTATTGGTTGAGTGCGTTCACTGCTGAGCAGGGTTTTATGTTATAATTCTAAGTGAAGAGATTCCAAAGTCTTATTAAGACTATCTTATATGAATACTTATTAATTGAATAATATTCGGGTTAATAAGTAGGATAAAAAGTATAATTTCATAGTACCTATAAAGGGAGATCATATCGGGTTAGAGTACTAAGTGCACGGGAAATAATTGATACTGATAATACCTAGAAAGGGGGTGGATTATATCTCTTGCTCCGAGGATATTCACACGTGTCATACGCATATTTACTTGTGTCTATAGAGTGAATTTGCATGGTTTAGTGATGCGTCTATAACCACAAGGCAGAGTCGGACACCATCACACGGAAGATGAATTAATAAGTGGAACTGGATGACCTGAAGAACTACCTACTATCTTACTTGATCACAACTCACTTATCTCTTTTTCTTGTTATTTTTACTTGATATTTTAATTATTAGTTGTTACTTAATCTCAATATCACCATCATTGAATTTATCTACATAGTCTTAGTCTACTAGAACATAATTAAATTGATAATTATCCGTCCCTTGGGTTCAATATTCACTTGGTCACCTTTCGAGACTACAATTGATATCCTTCATACTTGGGGATTAATTGTGTGTTGAGAAAATGCTTATCAGGGGGTCTGGTAATATTCAAGCACTTTAAGAAATAAATTAGAATATACTGTTAGCTTAAAATCGGATCATATCTTGTGGGTTAACAGAATTATGTGGTGTATTTTCACTGATGCTGCATGAATAAACAATTGAAAGTCTAGGAACCCAAATTAATTGATCTATACCTGATACCTTAGAACTGTTGTTTATCTTGATTTTAAACTTGAATTTATTATTCTTTGCAATTAATTCAATTATTTAATATTTCAAATATTTAGATAATTAAATTCAGAACACTCGTAAATTAGTTACTTAATTCTTATTAGTAAGTAATTTAGAGTAAATAAATAATTGACTGTCCTTTTGGGATAGATAATTTAGCTTGGTTGCTTGTTGCTACAATTGATATCATTCACACTTGGGGATTTAATTGCAGTGTGTATGAAATGCTCATCAGACGCCCAATAAATTGCAACTGATCACATAGTGATTTGAACTATTTTCCGTATTTATCCACAGAAATATCACCCTTCCGAAGACTGAGGAGGGCCTTTCGCAAACTGTGTGGGTGTGAGAAGAACACAAATAATAGCGCCACCCACATAGTATGAGACGTAGTGCAACTAAAAAATTCAGCCACTGCATCGATCGTAAGTGAAGTACAAATAACACTCAGAATTTTTTGTCTTTCTTGCGTCATTCCAGAAATGCCGGATTAGGAAGAGAAGAGCCATCAACAGAGGTGACGATGGGATGGGGCACCACCACGGAACCATCAAGGAATCCCGAAAGATCAAAACATTCTGTCATATCAGCATCCTTATCATGCCAGATCAGAAACGTAAAAGACTCCAGTTTTCTTGGCATCATATTAATCATGGTGGCGACATGAAGAGGATTGGAGGATGAAGTGGCCTTAGCAGGGAAAAGAAGAGAAAAGAAAGACAAGGAAAGTGGATCAGAGGGTAAAAATTGGAGGAGACGAGTCTAGTTATAACTCGCCGGAAGAGACCGTCCGGGGAGAAAAATGATGAGGCAGCATGGGAAGCGGATTAGGGTTTAGGATCGTGTGTTTTCTGATTCCATGTAAGCGTGATTAGAAAATCACCGATGAATTGGTGATTGTGAAATTTCTTATTATAATTAATAAGAACCAAGATATATATTCTCAAACTCCCATAATCAAGGGAGAACTAATCTAAGAAAGTTTGACTAATATACAAATTTTACATAATTATATACAATCACCAATTACGTGGATCTCAATTATTATTAATGTTATTAATCAATCTATCAATATATTTGGGTGGAGTCAGAATTTTGTGTTTCTCGGAAGAGTAATTGGTCGGGTAAAATGTTTTTTTTTCTAATTTAGGGTTTTTGATACAGGGAAGTTTGAAGGTGTGTAAATTTGTATCCTCAAACTCGTTCACCCTAATTGCACTAACGGGCACGTGAGCAGCATGTGATTGCTCTGTTAGAATAATTGACGGAAATTCAAAAAATAAGCAACACAACAAAAAAAATATAGTGAAAAGGACCAAAAGTAAAATCAGACTTATTGTATGGGACCAAAAGTACAAATTTTCCAAATTAAATTAAAATATATTAATTCAATATTGATTGAAAATTAGTATATTGATTGTCAATTTGTACAATATTCTTAAAAAAAGGCTAATACTATGGTGCACCCACTTTCAAATCGCATACAATTATGAATAAAACATATATAATTATGAACAAAAATGTATACAATTTATTTGTTAGTTTTTTTAATGAAAAATTGTATAAAAAATATACAACTATTAAAAAATATGTGTACACTATTGAATAAAAAGTTATACACATATGGATGCTAGTTTTTTTAATAAAAATTTGAGTGTGAGAAAAGGATACAATTATTAAAAAATATGTATACAATATAAAATAAAAAGTTATACATATATAGGTGCACTCTTGCACCAAGTTACACCGAATATCAACTCTTTTATTAATATTTGCATAATACAACACACATATAACATATATTACTTCTGCCTTGTAAAACTTTTCACATCTTCGTGCAAAACTTTAGCAGGACGTACGAAATAAAAATTTTAAACTTTCGAATATTAATTCTCAGATAATGAGTGTAGTTCCCAAATATGATAAATTAATAATCTTGAAGTCCAAAGCAAGCATATACTTCATTCCGGAAATATTTGCACGTAATTTAAGAAAAATGACTTTTTGTGTAATGATGTTAGAAAATATAGGGATTTTGAGTAATTTAATTGAATAAAGTGTATGATATAGTTAATTTGACTAAATTGTATAAAAAGAATGTTGCATTTTTATAATAAATATTATAGTATTATAAAAATATTGATATTATGTATTGTTCTTATTTTTGGGGTGTGCATATTTTTTTGGGACGAACTAGAAAAGAAAATATACAAGTATTCTTGGGTCGAATAAAGTATTTTTTATTTTTCTGAATCAAGCAAGAAATAAATAGAATTGAGAATCTTCTTTGTCCCCCTTTTCAATATCTGTAACCAGCTATTCCATGACAATAGATGTATCAAAATCAAATTCGACGTGAATATTTTTTAATTAAAAAATGCAAAATTATGCCCCCCCTCCCCCCAAATATCTTTTAATATCTTAGAGTATTAAATAATATACAATTTAATATAAGGATGTGTACCCTTTATTTCTTGAATTTTTTTTAATGAAAGTGTATAGTTTTAGAGTAAAATAATGTTCCCTTATTAATTAAAGTGTATACTCATTAAAATAAAATATTGTCCTCTTATACATCATGTGCACCTAGAGACAAGGACACTAAGTCTTTATAATTTTATACATTTACTGTGTAATGTACTTGCAATTTTATCTATGTGGAGTGAAGTACATCTATCCACATCTGATCTCCTAGGTCACTTGATTACTAGGTTCTTCACTAAGGTGGGAGATCCAGGTTTGATTCTCTTTGGGAACGAAGAGGGGGAAATTATAAGGAAGTTTGGAGAAATAAAAGTATATGAAGACTTGATGAACTAACTAGTAACTATACTAACAACTAACAAAAAAAATATGTATAATCTGTATAATTTTCTATATCACTTATATTATTAAATAGTTAGTCTCTTGTAAACCTTTTGGTTTCTTGTAAACCCTGTTGTCCCCTTTAACTTAAAAAAAATATGTATAATTTTCTAAGTCACTTGTTATATTATTAAAGGGTTAGTCTTTTGTAAACCCTGTGGTTTCTCTTAATTTAAATGCCCTAGAAATACATATGACATATAAGATTGGAAGGGGAGATCACGGGATTTACACCGTGAACCCACTTTACACAAGTGTTTGTGATTATTAAAACGTAATAAGAGAAGGAATGCAACAGCTTTTCTCGAATTTATGCTTTTTTTGTAAGAGTATAGTTTTCCTCTTCTCTTCCAACAATGTGACGTAGAAAATATTGCACCAAAATAACATAGGGAATTCGAACTGCAACTTAATTTCAAACCTCTTATCGAAAAATTCTGGCATAGTTACTGCTCGGTGTCGCCTCATAAGGCTAGGCAAATAGCTAGTACATATATGTCAAGGCTAGAGAGTAAATAACATTAACATGCCATTAAAATATTAAATTCTTAGGTTATCTCTAAGTTAACTAGCTTCACACCTATGTAGTAAACAATTAATGCCCTTTATACTATGTAGAACACGCACATAAATAAATATAACATTCATTCTATGTTGTAATATTGTTGTTGTTTGCATTGCTTAGAAAAAAAGTGGAGCATTAACCTTGGAGAGGAGCAAAGAATTCATCAATGGTGGGACTCCATTGTTTCAATATAAGCCATTCCTCATTCCCACTATAGGTATACATCATTTTGAATTCATTGGTGTTGATTCCTTTCAACTAAGACATTTTCTCTATCCATCAAATTCGACTGTCAAAGAAGAATTAAAATATAATAATATAAGCATGGGATTTGAGGGAACATATATGATTTAATTATGAAAATATTAAATGTAAGTGATTATGATTTTTAATAAAAATAAGTTTTGTCCAATGTAGGAGTTTTCAAAGAGAGAAATTAACTAATTGTTATGGACATAAGAAAATAAAAATCATAAAAAAGTAATTTGGTGGTAAAAATAATCGTATTTTATTAATCCTTATAAGTCATGGATCGTATAGAGATTTCAATTTTAATTTATATATGTATAGATAGTGATAAATAATACTTCATCCGTTTTGCTTAAATAAATCTGTATATTTTCTCTTGATTGTATATTTTCTCGTAGATATATAATAATTAGTACATATCCCGCTTATTATTAGTACTAATCCGGTATTACGCGGGAAAGTTATAATTTTAAAAAAAAGTATAATTTCAAAATTTTAATATATTTATGTTTATATTATTTGTTGTGATTTAATATAAATTTATTTAAAAAATAAATTAAGATATATATATATATATATATATATTAATTTTAAAAAAAGTGAATTATTATTACAATTACAAAATTATTAAACCAAAAGAAAAAAATTGTTTTAATTAAATATATTATTGAAAATAAATTAATATATATATATAATTGTATGTATAAATTTGCTAATAAAATCTAAAATAAAAAAAATTTAATATACTCCCTCCGTCCCAACTTAAGAATCTCATTTACTTTTGGGCACGTGGATTAAGGAGTATTATTATTTAATGTGTAGTGGGTAGTTGTATTAGTGGGTGTGGGGGGCCATGTTTTAATTGTATTAGCGAGTGTGGGTGTGGCTGTGGGGTGTAGGTGTGGGTGGGTCCCATATATCCAAAAAATAAAATGAGACTCTTTGGGTGGGACGACCAAAATGGTAAAATGACCCTCTTAACATGGGACGGAGGGAGTACATATTAATATAATTAAATAAATAAACCATAACATTTTAATTAAAAAATTTTAAAAAAACGAAAAGATATATAATTGGTTGTAAAAGAAAAGATTATAAATAAATAATTTAAGGGAAAATCACTGATAGATACACAGTTTTAACTTAAATTATTATGAGATACAAGGAATTCAAATAATTACCCTCACATACAAAATATTAAAGTAAAATATCAAATATAACCTTATAATCTCATACACTTTTAAACCATCAACCCCACCCCTCACCCACCCACCCGCCCGGACCGGCGTTGACCGCCGGCCGGACAGCCGTTGACCGCCGCCGCCTGCTGTCGGAATTTAAAATGTGCAAACAAAATGTGCAAAAACAAAATTGTGCAAATCAAATTGTGCAAAATCAAATTGTGCAAAACCAAATTGTGCAAACAAATTGTGCAGATACATAGAGGTATTTATGGTATCAAAATCATAATTGTGTAGTTATGAGTAATAGTACTTTGAGTTATGTAGTTTACAGCAATTATGCATTATTTTTTGTATCAAATAGTAAGTGACCCATAATTTAATATACATAATAAAATAAATAAATTTAATATATGTATTAACCAAAAGAAATTTTAAAAAAAATTGTAATCAAACTAATTTTAAAAAATTAAATTCTTGTCGACTGAAGAAACAATTTTTAAAAAAATAATAATAATAAAAATAAAAAATTATTAAGAAAATATATTTATCGTATATTTGAAAATATATGATATACCGAACAAACTTTAAATTAATTAGTTTAATTAATTCAAAATTAGTTGCTCCATTAATACTTATCTTAGTAAGCTTATTTAATCTTCCCCTCGTCTATTTAAATATTCTTTTTATACATCACCTATTTAAATATATATTTTTATATATATGATCCTAAAAAAATATTTTGATGTATAAATTTAAATTTATTTTGATTGTGTAATTTTAAAATTTTGAATTGTTATTAGACAAAATTAATAGATGTAATTAAAACTTAAATAATTATGAATCAAATAATTTAATATAATGAAATTAATGAAAAGAATATAAATAAAATAAATAACAAAATCGCATACCTTTAATTCTTTATAATTTGAAGAAACCCTCTAGCGTGACGATTTTTGGGTGCGGAGTATGCGGTGTGATTTTTGTGTGTGGAGTTTGAAGGGTGATTTTTGTATGTGTGAATGAATAAATAGATAACTTATTATAATGAAATTAATGAAAATAATATAAATAAATAAAAATAATCACATACCTTTATTCTTTATAATTTGAAAAAACCAAGTTGTCCTATTGAAGAATTGCCCCAACTTGATTGTTTCAAGGATGGAAGTGCAACAAACAGTGACGGAGCCAAAAAATAATTTGGGCGAGGGGGAAATTAATATACGTAAAATAATTAGTATTCGATCTAAATTGACTATACACTGTAGTAAAGTAAACTTTAAACGTTAGAATTAATTACAATTTAAATAGAAATATAAGATGTTTATTAAACTAAATAATTCAAATATGGAATGATTTTAAAGCAAAGTTCAAATAATAAATAATGAGTGAGACTCTGTACAATCTAAAATACGTAAAATTTAATTTTCGGTTGAATGCACCGATTTAGCCTCGAATCGTTATTTTTACTAGTTCAATTTTTGATCCGACTATATTAATAATTACTCATTAATTAAAGTATTTTTTATTAAAAAGATCATATGAAATATAAAAAATATTAATGTAATATTAATAATCATTTTTATTTTAAAAATCTAAAGTAATATAATATCCTTTTACACCCCTTATATGATATAGTGAGAGTTATAACATAATTTGAAAAATTATAATTTTTCCAGTTAAATTATCACATTTGATTTTTTTAGGTATCTTGTTAAATTATCACAAAATTCGCAATTGGTCTTTTAACTGTATAATTTTCAATTTTAGTTATTTTTTGTTCAATTTTGATCCCACAACATCAAAATTGGACAAAAATTATCAAAATTGAACAAAAAAAGAAATAAAATTGAAAATTGAAATCGTTAAATAACCAAATACGGATTTTGATATATTTAAGGGATCAAATGTAAGAATTTCTACTTTTTGCTCATTGATTAATTAGCAAGTGTAATCCATGTTTAACAGCAAAATGTGAAAAAATGAAGACGATGGCCTCCCTAACAGCTTCTCTCCCAAGAGAGAAGCTGATCCCAAGAAAAGGATAGTCATAACTGGAATGGGGTCGTTTCTGTATTTGGTAATGATATCGATATATACTACGATAAATTGCTGGACGGGGTGAGTGGGATCACTTCAATTGACAGATTTGACACTTCCGACTACACTGTAAAGATTGCGGGTCAGATCCGAGGTTTCTCTTCTGATGGAAACATTGATCGGAAGATCGATCCTCGGATTGACGATTGCTGGAGATACAGCTTGGTTTCTGCCAAGAGAGCCCTTGAAGATGCTAGTCTTGGAGAACAGGTTCTTGAATCTGTGAGTACCTATCTCACTCTCAACACATAAAAACTAGGAGTGCACATGACCAACCAAACATCAAAAATCACAAAAAAAAATGAAGGCATGAGTATGAACACCCCAACTAGAGTTTAAAATTTTGTGATTGTGAGATAGGTTATGAGACAAATTGACATGTTATAAAGTATGTTTATTATATAGTCTGTCCGTGCTGCATAAATGTTTATGTTTGCTTCTTACACAAGATATAATATTTTAATATGTAGTGGGTAGTTGTATTAATGTTGTGTTAGCCCTATATTAAATAATTAATTATTTTGTGTGATAGAAAAATAAATATAAATCTTAAATTGAGACAAACCAAAATAAAAAACGTAAATCTTAACATACCACGGAAGGAGCAAGTAAAATATATTTATAGATTGTTAAAATATATTTGTAATAAATTATACTTAAAATACCTTAATTTAGAAAAACATACTTTATCTAACAATAACTATAAAACAATTATATTAACACGTCTCACAAATTATTTTATATAAATATCGTCCTACAAAAGAATTTGTCAAATAAAAAAATCCTTGCATCTTACTTTATTTAATCCCATAAAAAAATCAATTTAATTTCATACCTTTCAAAACTGTGTCAATTTAATAAATTTTCAACGGGAATTGATAAAATCATCGGAATTATGCACGAGCCTATCACGTGACCCAAATTTTTGAGGCTTTCTGGCTGAACGTCTAACATGACATTCAGGTGTGGTCATATCACATCTTTTACTTTATTCGAAATCAAGGGAAATGCACAGTATTAGCATTTAATATGATGTGGGCCATTATAGATGAGAGTTAGCGGACATGATAACAATAATTATTTAATTTAAAGAGAATATGAGTCTGCGAAACAAAATTAAATCCCCTAAAATTATTTAATTGAATTATTATTATGAAATTATTAACATTAACAAATAATACCTCAGGATAGTGGACACAAGTGCAAAAAAAAATCATTGAAATCACCAGCGGACAATAAAAAAAATTTGACGGACACGTCTTGTCTACTGATAAGAAACAAAAAAATCTTTGTAGACATAACACGAACATATAACAAAAATAAGAAACACATCAATAAAGATTGGCGGACACGATGATAAGATTTTATCTTTTTTCTTTAATTTGTTGCAAGATTTTATCTTTTTTCTAATTTGTGGTGTCCATCACCAGCGGACATGGCACAAACATATAAAAAACATTGACAGACGCCGAAAAAAAAATCCTTGCAGACATGCTACATAAAAAAGAAACACATCAATAGATTTTGGCGGACACGTGTCCGATGATAAGATTTATCTTATTTATCTTTTTTCTTTAATTTGTCGTGTCCGCCAATAAAGAAAAATTAATTTTCTCTTTTTTCTTTAATTTACCATTTCTTTTCTAATTATCTTCTTAATTAATTATTATAAAGATTACGTAACAAAAATCCTTAAAATATGAGTATCACCCTAATAACCTTAAAAGATTTTATAGCAAAAATATACTCTAAATATTTGTACACATAAAAAAGAAAAAATCCAATTTTTTTTATAAGTTGATATCTATAGACCATTCTTATCAAAATTACATATCATATCATTCTTATCAAGATTACCAAATATTTGTACATATTATTCTTATTCAAGATTATCGGCGGACAAACTTAAAAATAAATAAATAAAATAATCTAAATATTTATACACATCATTCTTATCAAGATTACAACGAACAAACATAAAAATTTAAAAAAAATACTCTAAATATTTCTGCACATCATTCTTATTAAGATTACTGGCGGACAACCTTAAAAATTAAAAAAAATATTCCAAATATTTGTACACATCATTCTTATCAAGATTAAAAAAATTCTAAATATTTGTACACATCATTCTTATTCAAGATTATCGGCGGACAAGCTTAAAAATAAAAAAATAAAAATACTCTATAAATATTTATACACATCATTCTTATCAAAATTACAACGGACAAGCTTAAAAATTTTTAAAAAATACTCTAAATATTTGTACACATCACTCTTATCAATTACCGGCGGACAAACTTAAAAATAAAAAATACTCTAAATATTTGTACAGATCATTCTTATTCAAGATTACCCAGCAGACAAGCTTAAAAATAAAAAAAATATACTCTAAATATTTGTACACGTCATTCTTATCAAGATACCGCGGACAATCTTAAAAATAAATAAAATACTCTAAATAATTATACACATCATTTTTATCAAGATTACAGCGGACAAGCTTAAAAATTAAAAATAAAATACTCTAAATATTTGTACACATCATTCTTATCACGATTAGCGGCGGATAAACTTAAAAATAAAAATGAACTACTTCTCATTCTTATAAAGATTATTGGAGGACAAGCTTAAAAAAATACCCTAAATATTTGTACACTTAAAAAGGAAAAATCCTTTCATTAAAAAAATACTCTAATATTTGTACAAATAAAAAAGAAAAATCAAAATTTTTAATAGGTTGATATCCAACGTTCTTATCAAGATTACATATCTAATTTAACGGCGGACACATCATTAAAGATGGATTATAGAAGCGGGCGTATTTATTAAATTCTTTGGCGGACACACTATATAAAGCATAATTTATTAATGGACATGCAATTATTTATCAAATTTAATGAAGGACACGCAATTAATAGCAATTTTGTCAGCGAACACATTATATAAGCTTAATTGAGGCGGACATGCAAATTTTTCGGCGGACACACAAATATCGAATTCAATTTATTATTCTTACACTCAATTTGACTAACTTACATCATCAAAAATTGTAAATTGTTTCAACGTGTACTCCCCAACGTGAAACAATCTTTCTATATTAATAAAAAATTAAAAAGTTATTTAAATCCAAATTTCATACACAGAATGTGATTAATTAAACAAAATAAACCATTAGACATGATATATTATAAAATTAATAAGTTAAAATAATCAAATTTACCCGCGGACATGATTATAAAAATTGAATTGTTAAATTTTCAATTCCAATTACAAGCGGATACGATATTTATAATATATTGAATTGATAGTTTCAATTTGTATTACCAGCGGACTGATTAATTTATAAAATACTAATTTGTTGATTGAATAATCACCAGACTGACTATTTTTATCATATAAACCATTAGAAGTGAGATATCTTAACAACGGAATTGTTAAAGTTCCATTTATATAAACCAGTGGACATTATTAATAAAAATATTGATTTATTTATTAAAATTATCAGTGGACGTGATAATTTAATCAGTGGACACGCTTAATTACATTTTCTTTGCCCACCTTAATCGGCGGACACACTTAAAAGAAGGATCCTAAAATCACATCCATATAAAATCTCGTGGGTCTTGAATCTTTATTGATTTTACGTAGTAGATTGGAGCATGGACACCGTAAATAACGCGCTACGTGTCCAACTTATTTAATGAAACCACTCATCTACCTCTGCTTTGCTTTTTGCCTCTCACATTTTTCAAGCTAATAAATGCATGTTACACTCTCTCTCCCCTTCTTTTTTACTAACTCTCACGTTTTTCAAGTTAATAAATGCATGTCAATCTCCTCTTCTTTTGTACTAACAAAATTTATAGATACAGTAGATATAGGATAAGATAGTTTTGTTCTCATAAGACTCTCTCTCCCACTATTGAAGTCAAATAATCTTTAATGATGAAATGTTTATTTTAAAAAAGAAAATCCTTTTTATAATTAAGCAATGTACATAATCTAAATTAATATGTTTTCAATTTTTTAATGATGTTTTCAATTTTTTTAATGAGTTGGGTTGATTTATAACATTAAATTTTTTTTCTAAGAGTTACTATTATGATATATATTGATATATTGTACTCTTGAATTTTCTTATTGAATTTTCTTATTACTGCACCCTATACTTTAAAAATAAAAATAAAAATTAGAGTCTCAAATCAAATCAAGAGGTAACCTAATTTATTATTATATAAGGAGTAATCCAATTCTTTTAAAAGAGTAATTCAATAATTAAAAAAAAAAACCTTAATTTTAAGAAAATCAAAGTTTCAAATTAAAGAGTAAACCAAATAATTATAAAGAGTAATCCAATTAATAGAAAAGAGTAACCTAAAATTGTTGATCCAAAAATTTGTTCATAGTAACCTATATATTGAGTAACCTAATTAATAAAAGAGTGATCTAATTAATTCCAAAGCGTGGTCTAATTAATTTTATAGAGTGATCTAACAACATATAGATTACATACAATTTAATTAATTTCAAAGAGTGATCCAATTAATTCAAAGAGAGTCCTAATTATTTTTATAGAAAAAAATTATCCTTATACATTAAAAAAATAACTAAAAAAAATATTCTTGTGCATTAAATATGTTCTTTGTCAGGTTTTAGTTCGTTTCTATATAATTTGACACACAATACTTGTAGCAACAGAAACAATTAAAAACCTCTATTGTAATCTTACTAAAACTCATAACCCAATAAGAAAACTCAAAAATAAAACCCGTTGGAACTTCAAGCCTTGAATCACTCAAGGAAATAAAATCATATAAAAAAAAACACCACGGCAAACACTAATTATTTTCCAACAAAGACAAATTAACAATTGAATATAAAAAATACCAAATTAGGCAATGCTTTTATGTATTCCCCCTCTCCTATAAACGTTCCCTATTCCAAGTTAAAATGGCCAGTCGTTCCAATCTACTCACGCCAGAAATCACACCATCAAGCCCAGTCACAAAACTGCCTTTCACCGACACTGCTGGAGCTCGCCGTTGATGGTCGACGCTGAGTTCCGTCAATTGTCACGTCCAAAGGCGCAAACGCCGAGCCACCTCAGTCCGTCTCAGATCTGCTCGAGCGTACCCAAGAGATTTCTACAGGTGCTCAAGAGAGAGAGAGAGAGTCAAAAGGTGAGAGAATAAAAGTGATATAATGGAGGGAGAATGGCAGTAGGGAAATCTAGACAACAGCAAGAGGAGAGGAAAAATACCCGTAGAGAGAAAGGAAAGAAGAATATTGGGGAGAGAAAAGATAAATCTGTCATCACAATAGAGAGAAATGAAAGAAGAATATATAGAAAGAGAAAGATAAAATTGGATCTCTGAAGAGAAAGGAAATAGAATATATGGAGAGAGAAAAATAAATCTGGATCTTGGAGAGAAAGACTAGCGTGACTTTTTTGACCCATATTTTCTAAAAATATCCGGTTTCATGGATTTTAAAAAATAAGCACGTTTCATTCTAGCGTTTGCCTTAATATACATAGAGTGAGGCTCAGTGAGGCTTGCGTGCGCTCGAGTGTACATTATGCGCCTTTAGAATTTAGTATTATGGATAAGGGTATATTATTTTGTTTTAAAAGGTATACACTTTTTATTAATATTTTTTTATTTTTCTTCAGAAAATAAAAGGTATACATCTTTATACTAAAGGTATACAATTTAACACAAAATTCTAAAGGCACACGGAAAGTGCTCCCATTCGCCTCGGCGCACACATGTTTTTGCAGTATATATATATATATATATAATATCTTTTAGGGTTGTTAGAGTGATACTATATTTTTTGTTATGATAGGATTTAAGAAGATAATTAAAAAAGAAATATAAAATAATAATATTTTATGTCCAGCGAGTGGTGTCCGCCCAAATTCCAATTGGATATGTTCCCATATTTTAAAAAAATTAAATTATCTTAATCCGCCGCGTAAAAAAAAAGAGTAAACTCATTCAATTCTCATCAAAGAATATATAAATATGGGTTAAAGATTCTCTCTCATTATTTAAAGATTTTCTCTCATATTTCAACGCTAATTAATGAGGAAAAAGTGAAAACTGACCTCTGACATGTGTAGGTGGGTGGGGTAATTCAGGAAACTTAATGAAAAAGTGGGCAAAATAGATGGATTTAAGGCAAAATTGATGTTCGATAGTTGAAACATGTGTCATAAAAATCAATTTAGTTTCATATCTTTCAAAAAGGTGTCAAGTGTTAAGGTTTGTTTGATCAGTTTGTTGGATTATTTATTAATTATTCATTTATTTTTATTTTTTTCGTTGAGTACTCATGCATATAGGAAGCATAAAAAATTTTGTGTGGCAGATGGACAAGACAAGAATGGGAGTGCTGGTGGGATCAGGCATTGGAGGCATTACTAAAAGTTTTGGAGATGGAGGCTTATGTAAGAAAATGTCTCCTTTTTTCATGCCAACTATAATAGCCAATCTTGGGTCTGCGCTGTTGGCTATTGATACTGGCTTCATGGGCCCCAACTACGCAATCTCAACTGCTTGTTCTACTTCAAACCATTGCTTCTTTTCTGCTGCAAATCACATTAGAAGAGGTGATGCTGATGTGATGGTAGCCGGTGGGACAGATGCTGCCATCACCCCGCTCGAAGTTGGAGGTTTGGCAGCATGCGGCGCCTTGTCTAAAAGAAACGACCAACCGGAAAAGGCATCGAGGCCGTGGAACACAAGCGGGGATGGTTTTGTTATAGGCGAAGGAGCGGGGGCTTTAGTACGTGATCATTTACATCTTATAATCTTTTGAGTTAAAAATTACAATTGTCCAACAACCTTTTTAATTTATTCGAAATGGTTCCAAAAAGATTAATCTTACAACAATCAAATTGAGTCAATTTAGTCCAAATTTAGTTAGAAATTGTAATTTTTGTCAGATTCATACTCATGCCGCGCTAGTTAGGCGCTGCGTATGATATTTTGGCGAAAATTCCAATTTCGAATGACATTTGAATTGAATTGAAACAATTTTAGAAGTTACAGAATTAAATTGCACTTTTTAAACTTTTTTGGATCGTTTTGATATTTTTTTTAAGTAAAAAGTTGTGGGATAGAATTAATTTTTGAGAAAATATTAAAGTTCGTCCTTTTAAATATATGATCGATTAAAATTTTAGTTATTTTTTGTTTGCAATTCTCAGTTTTAGTCATTTTATATGATCCTTTTTGTCCAAATTTAATCTAATTTTTTTGTTCGTTGGTCCTGTATGTCATAATTTGTCCAATTTTTGTCCAAAATTTTGACAAATATGATCAAAAGCAGACAAAAAATGGGAGAAATGTTGATGGGTAGACAAATTTTGATATTTTGCTTTAATTTTTTCTATTGATCAGTTTAGATGCTTCATAGCTAAAGCTTTTGCCTTTTAGATCATGGAAATCCTAGATCATGCAACGAGAAGAGGAGCAAAGATCTCAACAGTGCATTGAAGAATGAAATCAAGTTAGTTAGGTTGTTAGTTAGTTGAGTTTGTTAGTTGGTTGAACTAACAAATGAGCATCCCACGTGAAGAATCTTTCTGCCGCTTAGCAGTTGAGTTACTGGTGTGTATATATACACAATGAAGCAACTGATAAGTCCATTCCAAGTAAGCAACACATCAGATATAAGTTTAGAAGCACATTAGGGTTTGTATGTGCATAAGATCATCATCATCTTCCTTAAGTTGTATATTGTAATCATCCTAGTGAGTGATTGTTCCTTCAAAGTGGATGTAGGCTTATGCCGAACCACTATACATCTTTGTGTTGATTTCTTTCATTTCATTCTTCGTTTTGTTTTTTCAATTCGTGTGTGAAACGTGAGAGATCAAACATTCAAGTGAGTGCAAGTTCTTGAGTGTTCTTCATCAAGTGTTTGTTTCACAAGACTATTGATCAGTTTAGATGCTTCATAGCTAAAGCTTTTGCCTTTTAGATCATGGAAATCCTAGATCATGCAACGAGAAGAGGAGCAAAGATCTACGCAGAGTACCTCGGAGGCGCGATCACATGCGATGCACATCATATAACTCATATACATCAGAACGGGTTAGGGGTCTCGTCTTGCATGATAAAGGGCTTGGAAGATGCACTAGTCGCCCCGGAAGAGGTAAATTACGTGAATGCTCATTGTCGGAGATTTGCCAGAAGTTAACGCCATAAAAAAGGTGTTCAAGGATACTTCTGAGATGAAGATGAATGCCACCAAGGTTGGAAATTTAACTACAAACCTTTTATGTTATAGTTTATAGGATTAATTGTTACTGATCTAAAGTGTTTGTTGGTTAAATTAGTCATTAATTGGACATGGAATTGGAGCTGTGGGTGTACTGGAAGCAATAGCAACCATTAAGGCAATCAACACTGGCTGATACATCCAACAATCAACCAATATGTAATTAATTAATTAATATAAATATTAGTAGGAGTTAACATACCATGAAATTTAAATTAGTATGCATTTAATGTGTAATTTTTAAAACGTTGTATGCAGGAGTTGGAGCCCGATGTCACAATCGACACTGTCCCAAATGTTAAAAAACAGCAACAAATAAACGTGGGTATGTGAATTTTCTCTGAGTTACTACTTTTCTTTTATAATTCAGCATCATTCTTTCGGCAACGTGCATTAATCCGCAGCCCAAACACTTGTATAAATCGGGTTCATGGTGTAAACCCTGTGGTCCCTCTTCTAATCCTATATACCCTACTGTTAAGATATTTAAATTAAGGAGGATCACAGAATTTACAAGTAAATCCGATTTAAAAAAGAATAACTCTAATGGTAGAATATTGGTACATAAATTAAGTGGAGTTGATGTTGTTGAAAGTTTAGGGCGAATGTAATAGTCACCTAAAAATGATGTAGTGTCTCACTGAAAAATATGTGATCAAAGGGTGTGAGAATAATATAAACCATTTTTTTAAGACTTGATTTAGTTTAATATTCAACTCCAAAAATTGCGTACGTCAATTAATTAAATGTCTCCTTGAAATCTATATGGAGTATTCATAATTGTACACATTTGTAACACTTTAATCCATAGAGAAAACACTTGATCACAAACATATGTCTTGATGCTAATCAAGTCATGTAAAGATATTTTAATTATTTAAATTAAACTATATTAATTAAACATTGATTGAAAATTAGCATTTTGGTTGATCATTTATACAATATGCTCAAAAATATCTTTCAAATTTATCATATAAATATATGGTTAATTAAAATTTTAAAAAATCTATTATTAGCCTAAATAGATTTTATTATAAAATTTTTTTTCATGCATATATTAAATTATATTAAAATTTTTTTATATTTTTTATTTTCAAATTTCTTCTTCTTTTTTATTTTATTTTTATTTCCACCATTAATTCTATTTAGGATAATAATAGATTTTTAAAAATTTTAATTTACCTTATAAATATGATGAGTTGATATTAAGTGCACACAATATGTGTATAACTTTTTATTCTATTTAGTATACTTGTTTTTTAATAATAATTGTATTTTTTTATACACTAAGTTTTTTCTTTAAAAAAATTAACATTCATATGTGTATAACTTTTTATTCAAATAGTGTATACATGTTTTTAAATACTTATAAATTTTTTTACATTCAATTTTTCATTAAAAAAACTAAGGTTGTGTTTGGATTGAGTCTTTTCAAATCCATTGGATTTGAAAATTAGTGGATTTTAAATTATTTGGATTCTAAATCAATTCATTTGAATTCCACTGTGTGGATAAATTATGGATTTTTGAAAAGATTTCAAATCCATAATTCAAAATTATTTTTAAAATAAAATTTTATATATTATAAATAAAAATAATAAAATTTTATTATATTAAATTTTAAAATCTAAAATTTTATTAAAAATAATTTTTTTTGGAAGGGAACTCTACCACCCAACCTACCACTTACCCACCCCCTCCCACCACCCCACCCCACCCCACCCCACCCAAAAAAAAAAATTTTTTTATAAAATTTTAGATTTTTAATATTTGAATTATAAAAAATATTACCAACCAACCCTACCCCCTACCCACCCACCCTAAAAAAAATTTTATATAAAATTTTAGATTTTAATATTTAAATAATAAAAATATTACCACTCAATCCTACCACCCTATACATCCACTGATTAGTGTGAAAATCTGTGTGTTTTAAGGTCTAATTTAGCACCGTTTTCTGGGATTTATATCCGTAATTGAGCATCTTGTAGTTAAATTATATAAATTTGTATTTCATATGCGCGTGAGGTGTTATTTCATGTTTTTAGGTGGAAAACGAGGTAAAAAGAGCAAAAATGGATATCGAAAATGAAGTCGGGAGTGAAATCGGGAGAAGAAGGGCCAGCACGAGTCGTGTCGGCCGCGAAGGCCCAGTCGTGCCGCAAGGAAGGGCAGGTCGTACCGCACATGCTGCCGAGAGGCGCCCGCATGACCGCCGATGATACTTAATATATCTATTAATTACCATTCTAGAGGATTTGGTTTCTTAGATTGTTAGGTGGGAATTGAGGTTTAATTCTTAAGTACCTATAAAGGGAAATCTAGTATACTAGCCTTTAATGGAATTTTACATGAAGTACCTAGAGAGGAAGTAGGAATTATTCTTCTGCATCTGAGGGGTTGAACCAGGTTTATGTGTTAAGTTTACTTTAGAAAATGGATTTAACATAATTAAGTGACTGTTTCATAAGAACTGCAGGGATTCTAACTGATTGTCGAGTGATTTGATTTGACCAATTTAACTAGATTTCTTAGTACTGTCTATCTTCTCTCTTGAATACTTTCTATATTTAATTATTTACTATTTTATTATTTTTAGTAATTATTTTCTACATAGTTAATTTAAGTAGTTATCTTTAAAAACCAGATTTGTCTTAAATTAGAATAGTCATAATTAGATTAAATAGTAGATCTATAATTATCCCTTGGGTACAATATTATTTTTACTCTGTCACACATGGAACTATAATTGATTCCCTACATTTGGGGACACATACGAAATTGTGAACAAGCAAATGGCGCCGTTGCCGGGGATAGTTCTTAGATTTATTTATTTAATTGTTTGTGATTTATTTTAGTCTAGGACGTTAAATTTTAATTGCTTTTATTTTACATCCAAACTATTCTGATTAGCTGCGTGAGAACAGGTGTATGATAACTAGGTCAAGTGGACTCCCTATTGAACCACTCAACCTAGAACTTGAAGCACTTGTCAGATTAAACAAAAGAAAGAGAAAAAATCTAGCCACACCTATTCCTAGCTTGGAGTCAGATATTTACTATTCATCAGAAGAGGAGGAAGTTGAAGAGACTGAGACGGTAGAGATAGCTGAAGATGAACAAAGGGCCCCGCCCCCATGCGGGACCAGTATAAACTAAAACATATCACGAATGCTGGATTAAATGGACCCAAAATCACTACGGAGTGTTTTGAGCTACCGTTTGGACTGATCCGGATAGTACAAGCACAACAGTTCAGTTGTAATCTTTTGGAGAGTCCTAGTGAGCATCTGCAATTATTTGATGAGTATACAAGGACGCAGAATTATGGGAATGTTCCGGAGGATTCTATCAGAATGAGGCTTTTCCCATTCTCACTAATGGGGAAAGCCAAAGAGTGGTACAATAACCTTCCTGTAGGATGTTGTACTACATGGGAGCAGTTGGCAGATAAGTTTTTAACAAGTACTTTCCTCCTTCCAAGAGCTTTAAGGTGAAGCAAAAGATAACACAATTCAAACAAAGAGCCTTAGAAAGTTTCTATGAAGCCTGTGAAAGGTTCAAGGACCTGTTGCGTTATGGTCCACAACATGTATTTACAAAAGACACTTACTTAGGCTTCTTCTATCAAGGCCCAAGGAGTGAATTAAGAGTGTTGATGGACGCAACAGCTGGTGGATCGATCTTAAAAAAGTCAGCATATGAAGCAGAAGAGATATTTGAGGAGATGACAGCTAACACGTATGATTGGCCTATGGAGAGATCAGACAGAGCTGCTTTTGATAAAGTGGCTAAGGTAGAAGTTCAGGTCAACGTCAGTGAGATGTCAGAACTCAAGAGTTAACTCAGTGAGCTGCATAAGAAGATAGATCGCATGGCACTAGGAAACAAAGGAGAGGAAGCTGGTAATAAAGGAGATGAAGATCAGATTGAGGATGCGAATTATGTTATGGGTCAGAAGTTGCAAGGGGATTATAGAAATAAACATAATTTTAGGCCTAGTAATCAGCAGTGGGGAATGAATGATCAGGGAAACAACCGTCAGAATCAACAAGGGGGTTACCAAGGAAATTCCAACTTCAACAATCAAAGAAGAAATGATAATCTGTCTTATGCTAACTCGAATAATGCAGTTGGGCCTCCTCCAGGAATTGATCCAGCACAAAAACTAGCTGAAGGAAAAGCACTCATGGATGATGAGTTAAAACTGTTGTTGCAACAGCAATGAGACTTTATGAAGCAACAAAGGGAGCAGTTAAAGCAGCAAGGAGACCAGATAACGCATCAAGGGGAGCTGTTAAACTTGATGGTCAAGCTGATGATATCTACTAATGAACAATCTAAAAGGAATCAGAAAGAAACTAATATTTCTCTCGGACAGTTACATGTTGCAGTTGGGTGATTGGAGCAACATGGTAAGTTTCTATCTCAAATGGTGACGAATCCAAAAGAACAAGTTATGGCCATCACCCTGAGGAGTGGAATGCAGTACGAGGGTCCAAAAATACCATCGAAATAGGCTGAAGTTGAAACAGAGGTAAAAAATTGAATGAGGACGAACACGTCGAGGCTGACAAGGCGCACGACTCATGTAAGATATGGCACGACTCGTGCGGCCCTAAAATTAGCATCGCGCGCACATCGTGCCCACCAAAAGGCAACACTGAGGGTGGCATGACTGGTGCCAAGAATAAATATAGCGCTAACGACGCCGCGCAAGCGTTGCGGCACGAGTCGGAGGGTGTCGGCATGACCCGTGCGCCTGTCCAGCACGACTCGTGCCCCTCTCCAGCGAAAACATCAGAAATTCATCCCGATCCTCGTGTTGTCGAACTCGTCCAGAATGATCCCCAGGTCCCAGAAACTGCAGAAAAGTCGAAAGAACCTGAAGTTAAGTTGAAAAAGTGGCAAGAAGCTAAGGCAGAAAGAGCTGAAAAAGAAAAAGAAGAGGAGTTTGAGAAGGATATTTGGGGCATTCCAAAGATAAAACATCCAATTTCTTTTCCACAATAATTTTTTAAGAAAGAATTGGATGAGAAGTTTCAAAAGTTTTTGGAGATATTTAAGAAAATTCATATCATTATTCCTTTCGCAGAAGCTTTAGAAGATATGCCCAAGTATGCAAGGTTCTTGAAAGACATCATGTCTAAGAAAAGGAGTTTGACTGGGAATGAGTCAGTGAATAAGATAGAGAGCTGCAATTCAGTGATACAAAAGAAACTTCCTATGAAGTTGAAAGATCTGAGAAGCTTTACCATACCCTGTGAAATTAGAAAAGGACAAGCTAAGAGAGCCTTATGTGATTTGGGGGCTAGTATAAATTGATGCCTTATTCCGTATTCATTAAGCTTGGTTTGGGAGAGTTGAAGCCAACATCTGTAGCATTGCAGCTTGCTGATAGGTCCTTGACCTACCCACGGGGGTAGTTGAAGATGTCCTAGTGAAAGTGGGAAAGTTCATATTTCCAGTAGACTTCATTGTGCTAGACTTGGAAGAAGAAGAAGATTACAAAGTTCCTCTAATTTTGGGATGGCCATTCCTTGCGACTGCAGGAGCACACATCGATATAAAGAAGAGGGAACTGAAGTTGCAAGTTAATGATGAAGAAGTCATCTTTTCACTTGAGTGAGTTATAAAGTGGCCTACTGAATTGCAAGAGTGTAGATGCATCAAAGAAGTAGTGGGAGCCGTGGAGGAGATCTTACCTTTGATCCGGTCTAAGGATCCTGTTGAAAAATGCCAAAGCGAACTTCTAGATCTTATTTATCTACTGATTTTGATAATACGTATGATGAGCTTTCTAATGGATACATTGAATACTTACAGAAATCTGATTGCAAAGATTTAGCAAGAAAGCTTAAGCCGACTACTGCGAGCCTCAAGGTTGTAAGTGCAGGAGACACAACATCTATAAAGGTGGCGGAGGATGTAGTAGTTAAGGTTCAGAAGAAGGATGTAGACAAAGGAAGAGAAGATGATGCCTACTTGAAGCCTCCTCACTTACCACCGGATACCCACAAATTTGAAAGTCCTTTCTCTCTTTCTTTATTTTGTGATTAATTTTATCCTAACTTTGATCTTGATGGTGATAGGAGTGATTCTGAAATTGAGTGAAAGATTGATAGGAATGAGACGAGAAAGCTTGAGAAAGGAGATTCTACTAATCATATGGTGCCTAAGAAAAGTAAGGTGGTCAGTGTGGATGATAAGAGAGGGAGAAAGTATTGGAAGGTAAAGATGAAAGAAGATCGCCCTCTTAACCAATAGTCTACAAAAATTCTGCATTTCGTCGTGAGTTTTCGATGTTAAACATGAGCATCTGTTGGTGGCTTACCCTCTTGTTTTATTGCTTTTATGTGTTTGTTTGGTGTAGAAAATTTATTAGGTGCTTCTTCGTCTATGATATTCACTTTTTACAAACTTAGTTTCTTACTTAGTTTGAACTAAGTTTGGGGGGTGGACGTGCATCCCAATATCTTGAAGCACCGAGGTAAGTTTTCTTCACTTGTGTGTGATGCTTGGAGGTTGATTTTTTTAGAATTTTTGGAATTTATTTCGATCTTTTGATTTTTTTGCGACTATTCAAGTGTCTTGTTTGTTTTGTTTTGTTTTGTTTTCCTAGATTTGAAGTGCGGTTAATTTTTGGTTGAATTTTTGAGTTCTCCTATGATTTTACTGATTGTTCTGATGTGTTTGAGCTTTAATGATTATGAAGGATACTGGAGTAGCAAAAAGAATTGAGTTCTATCTGAGGCTTATGCCCGACCGAGTTGAATAACTCGAGGAGCTTGCAATACGTGGAGGAGATAAATCAGGTGCTTTCGTTTCCTTATTTTAATTTTTGTGATATATTGAGTTGATTATTGAGTAGTTGAGGTGTTGAAATTTGAGTTTCTGGATGTGTGCTTATTATGATTTTATTTGTTGGATTTCTGCCAGAAATTCATATGCTCTTGAAATTGATGAAGGAATTGTACTTAAGTTATATTGTGATATGAAGTTCTATGTGTACTTGTGAGATATTACTTATCATGAAGAGTGCTCTGTTACTTGATAACTCATGTGAGATTTGAGCTTTATTCATGTACATAATCACATGATGTTTTTTTTTCTGCTGAGTATCATTCTTGTGTGTGTATTCTAGAACTTGAGTTTTGTTTTTCTTGAGACTACATGTTATGTTAGATGATGGGAGATAATTTAAGACTATCCTTGAATTTATGAGTCACTTAACCAAATAATTTCCTACCTTATAATTATATATCCGTAGTTAACCCTTTTGAGCCTAAAAACCTTATTTCTTTGGCAACCTACGAAGATAGCCACTTTGATATCCTATTTGAGCCTTAAATTCCTATATTTAGTTGAGAATTTAATATTGTCAAATTGTGTGAATTGATTTTCATTGAGTTTGGAAGGAATAAAATATTTGGAGTAGTACAAGTGATCATGAGCTGAAAAGTATGAGCTGAAAAATAAATTGCTTAGGGATAGTGCGCGAAATTGGTATCCTGAGATGTTAGAGGTAGTGCCTGAAATTAGTACCTCGAGAAAAAAAAAGAAAAGAAAGGAAGAAACAGAATGTTGAAGCTTGAAGGAAATTGAGAGAAAAGAAAAATTAGAAGAGCATGAAGGTGGATAACCTTGAAGTGTAAAAATCTACAGTACAAAAGATCTTCGGTTTCAATTCTATACTAATTAAGTCACTTTATCCATATGTTTCCTACCCTTATCAACGAGCCAACATTACATCCTATTAAAAGTCTTTTTTGATCCAATTGTCGAATCATAATTTTAAGTGGTGAAGAGTTTAAAACGTTTGGCAAGCTTATGGTTACACATGAACTTGAATTGACTTTGAGCGTAAACACCATACCCTATAAGTGTACATCTTTTACACTTGAGTGTGAGTGATATACTTCCTGTGAGAATAAGTTGATGGAGCATTTGATTGGTAGTAATTGTCTTAACTTATATATTATGAATGAATTATTGCATGTAATTAGAGTTGCATGACCGGAGTTAATGACAATTGTGTTTTGAATGGCCTAGTTGTCATATTCCTTGTTTTTCTTTAGATTCACACAATAAACTTTCTTCTTCTTTGTTCTTTTTCGTTGTTCGGGGACGAACAACATCTTAAGTTTGGAAGTTTGATTAGTGTGAAAATATATATATTTTAGGGTCCGATTTAGCACCATTTTGTGGAATTTATATCCGTAATTGAGCATCTTATGGTTGAATTGTATAAATTTGTGTTTCATATGCGCATGAGGTGTTATTTTGTATTTTTAGGTGAAAAACGGGGTAAAAAGAGCAAAAACAGAAGTCGAAAACAAAGTCGGGAGCGAAGTCGGGAGCGAAGTCGGGAGAAGAAGGGCCGGCACGAGTTGTGCTGGCCGGGAAGGCCCAGTCGTGCCGCAAGAAAGGACAGGTCGTGCCGCACATACTGCCGAGATGCGCCCGTACGACCACCGAGCACGCCCGCGAGAGCTGTCGAGCACGAGCGTCGGGTGCTGCCGAGACGCACGCGTCGTGCCGTCGAGAAGCGTTGAGGAATCCGCACAGCATGATGCCCGCACGACTCATGCAAGAAGTGGCACGACTCGTGCCATTTGTCTGCTAGACCTAATTTCGTCATTTTTTCAGCCCGTTCATGTTTTTAACGTGAAAAAGCCCACGTTTAAGTCAAAATTCGTGAAGGATCAGTACTCAACTATAAAATGAGTCCTTGGGGTGTTCCAAACTCTAACTCTTCACATCTTTTCACAATTCACCATCCCATCCATGAGAGTTCATCAGTATTGCTTACTTGAGAATGAGAACGAGGAGGTTCAGAATCACGGAGGAAATAACGGAGAATCACGTCATTTTTAGGGTTTTTCTCACTCTTTCTTTCTTAATTTTGGATAATATGTTTTCATACCTAACCATGTGTGTTGCTTGTAACACTATGGGCTAGTACTTCTTGGATAGCGCTAGGTTTGAATGTTAAATTGTTTTGAATTGATGATCTAAATTTAAGATTGGATACCTGCAGTATATTTATTCCTTTATTGATGCTTTGCATTTAGACTTATATTTTTGTCTTATATGATCTGTCCTTATTCATGTGTATGTCATTGTCTTATGCATACTTATGCTTATTGCTTGTGTTATATAAGAATTATATTTGTCAACTTATTATGGGTAAAGGGGATATAAACATATAACTTTTGTTCATTAGAATAATTAATATAGGACACTTAATATATCTATTAATTACCATTCTAGAGGATTTGGTTTCTTAGATTGTTATGTGGGAATTGAGGTTTAATTCTTAAGTACCTATAAAGGGAAGCCTAATATACTAGCCTTTAATGAAATTTTACACGAAGTACCCAGAGAGGGAGTAGGAATTATTTGTCTGCATCTGAGGGTTTGAACCAGATTTATGTGTTAAGTTTACTTTAGAAAAGAGATTTAACATAATTAAGTGATTGCTTTCATAAGAATTGCAGAGATTCTAACTGATTGTCTAGTGATTTGATTTGACCAATTTAACTGGATTTCCTAGTGCTGCCTATCTTCTCTCTTGAATACTTTTTATATTTAATTATTTGCTATTTTATTATTTTTAGTAATTATTTTCTGCATAATTAATTTAGGTAATTCTCTTTAAAAACTAGATTTGTCTTAAATTAGAATAGTCATAATTAGATTAAATAGTAGATCTATAATTATTCCTTGGGTACGATATTATTTTTACTTGGTCACACGTGAAATTACAATTGATTCCGTACACTTGGGGACACATACAAAACTGTGAACAAGCATCCACCCACCCACCCCTACTCCACCACCCTCCTAACCCACCAAATTTTTTTCTTAAAAAAAATTAGATTTTAATATTTTAAATAAAATCTAAAATTTTATTAAATTTTTTTTTGGTGGGTTGGGGTAGGAGTAGTGGGTTGGGTTGGGTGATAATATTTTTATTTTTTAATATTAAAATCTAAAATTTTATAAAAAAATTTTTTTGGGGATGGTGGGTAGAGGGGGGTGAGGTAGGGGGTAGGTTGGGTGATAATATTTTTATTATTTATTTAAATATTAAAATATAAAATTTTATAAAAAAATTTTTTGGAGTGGGGGTAGTGTTGGTGGGGTGGGGTGGAGTGGGGTGGGATGGGGTGGGGTGGGGTGGGGTGGGTAGGGGGTAGGGGGGTTGGGGATAGGTGGTGGTTGGTAGGGGATAGGCTGAGAGGTATAATTTAAAACATAATATATATATATATATATATATATATAATTTATTAATTTTATATATTACTCCCTCTGTCCCATTGAAACATACTCATTTTTTTCATTTTGGTTCGTCCCAATACAAGGTGTGCATTTCCCTTTTTGGTAAAGGGGACTCACATATTAATTACTTCTCTCTTCATGGGCACACATGTCATACTAATACACATACCCACTTTACATTAAAATATTGTTTTTCTCACCTCACTACACCTTAAAATATTATATCCCTTAATCAACGTGTAAAAAGCAAACGCGTACGTATTCACAGGACGGAGGGAGTATTTTTATATATATTAATGTATCAATTACACGACAACGGAAGGATTTCAAATGATACGGGTTTTAGTGAGGATATGAAATCCATTTAGAAACAACTAAAAAAAATTTAAAGTCAAATCCATTGGTTTAAAATCATGGATTTATAAATACATTGATTTTAAGTATTATCCAAACATGATAGAGGGATTTGAGGAAATGATTTATAAATGTCTCCTCAAATCATTCCATCCAAACACAACCTAACAATTAAATTGTATATATTTTTATTCATAATGGTATTTTGTTTATATTTGTATATATTTTTAAAAGTGGATGCACCTTATCTCAAAATACACCGGGTGTACGGTATAATTAGCCAAATATGATAAATATGAATGATATTTTTAGCATATTTTAGAACATCATTACTAAGCTACGCCTATATTTATGGTGTGCTGAACAGACTCCAACAAGTTAGTAACAAATCTTATCAACTTAAGTAGCTAAGCAATTGCTTAAAAATACTATATTAAATTTCTCCAAATATGGATAGTTTTACATAATTCAAGCTCGACTTGGTAGAAAATAATTCAGGCTCAGTCGGAGATGATCTTAGAGTCGGGTTTACTAGCACCCGATCATCGTGGAATTGCATCTTATTAAATGAATGGGAACAATACATACTCAGCATAAAACAAATTCCACAGGAAGCCATAATATCCACAGATTGCTTCCTGCACCATTCAAATCTTTGCTTTTTAAGACCTTGCTTTCCCTCACATCACCACAATTCATTAACACCTTAATACTTAGTTAATATTACCTGGCTGTAGTTTGCCTTTTCCAGTACCCATTAGCATGAAGAACCTCTTCAGTGACAGTCGTAGTTGTATGAGCAGTTGTAGGTGGTGGAACACCATGTATTCGAATGTGATCATAATACAATTGGTACTGCTCGGGTGTCATCATGTGCTCAACCCGCAACTGGGCCCGTGGTTGCTCTACCTGGGAAACTGGCACCCTATGATCAGAATTGATAGGGTCCATAACCGTCGGAGGAATGACATGATCAGAAGAAACATGTCCTCGAGGTCCACGAGGAACAGAAGAGAGTAGAGGACTCGGAGGATCACGAGGAGCGTGTCCTCGACCTCGACCTCGACCTCGACCTCGACGACGAACTGGAGGTGCCATAATGACTGAAAGGAAGAAAGGAAAGAAAATGCAAGGTCAACGTCAAGGCAATACGATACCTTAGGATGACATAGAAACAAAGTTGGACTCATTGGCTTGACACAAAAAGAATGAGAATCATAAAACCAGGCTCTGATACCAAGAAAGTTGTCACGCCCCGACCCCAGACAGAGCGCGACAACCGCCACGTTAACCATAAATTTTGCAGAATGGGTGCACTCCACTCCACAAAGTTTATAGAAAACGTAAGGCTTGCTATCAAGTACCTGTAGAACTGAACAACTGATAACAACGGGTACAACCCGAGGACATCATCTCATAAAGTATCAACAAGGATTTACAAAGGTACAAAATTCAACGGTGTAACTTAGTTTAAAGAAAATATACATGAACGATATAACATCGCGAAGGTACAAAAAGAACATCAAGGGGGTCACCAAATATAAACTATACAATCTCGCCAATGAATCCGTCAATTTACATAAAAGAGAAAGTACCCAAAACACGGATTGGATGATGAGCAAACGATAGGCAAACCTCCAACCAAAATGATATCAACAGCCTGAAAAGGAAAGAATGATGGGGGGTGAGCAAAACCACTAGCTCAGTGAGGTGATAAGCCGGTCACCCCGACCCTTATACGAAGCATGTACTCCCACTCGCGGTTCATAACATAAAATCCCACAATTCGTCCCACAATAATTATTCTCACTCAGTGTACATATTAATGAAAATAAAAACCTTAGTGAACATTTATGAATAACACAATTAGTTCAAACAACATGTTATCACATAAAAGACGCGTGGGTAGTCAATATCCTCCTCGAACTGAGCTCTCCGTCGAGAGACAGTCCAAGCCCGTCACCGTTACTCTAGATAAAATGCACATTAATATTCTTTCTCAATATGCCAAGTGCTAAAGTTCACAATTCAATATCGACTGAATACTTGAAATGATCAAACATATAAACATATATGACATGCATGTCCCACACCGGTGACGTTGACTGAGCCTATAATAGACTGATCCATCTAACGATCACCCTCCAGAGTATCAGTATTTGGTAAATGGACAGGTGCCTCGTTAGATCTAACTCACGCGGGTTTGCCAATCACGGGCAACTTGGTTGTCACTCTAACTCACCCGAACCGCGACAATTCGGGCTACTTAATCAATGTCGCTCCAACTCACCCGAACCGTGACCAATTCGGGCTACTTAACCTTGGTACCAGGCATACATATGCATGTGCATCATAAGATGAATAACGACTCAAGTTAGAGTCTTAATTGGCACACAAGAATAACCAGAAATCAATAATACTCATAAAATGGCTAACATGACTCTAACCAGAGCAATCGAGCCAATCAGGCTCTTTACCACATAACATAATACCAAATAATTTTCTTATCAATTAACTAAAACTAAAATAAATGCACATTTAACGAGGGTCCACACTTCCCACAAGAGAAGGCGTTCCCGAATTATCAACTCACAAGGAAGTGATTAACTCTCTCCGGAATCTGAAGTCGGTCCCTTGCCCTTCGTCGATGGTTCTTTACCTAGAAAGGAGATGAGCAATTAATGACAAATTAAATATAACTAACTATTAGCGTTAACATCCCTTTCATTGCTAAAAACAAATCCTAATCAAGTTCGAACGAGTCGATATTAAATAAAAATGGCATGTAACTCCTTAACATCAGTTCCCAATCCCATATAACCATTTCAATACATTAACTAGACGAAACGATAGAAAATAAGTTTGAATTCGACATAAAAATTCTGAAATTTTCCTGCTAGCGGCAGTTTACGAGAAAAATCATAACTAATTGTAGAATAATCGGATTGAGGTGTTTCAAGTGGCTACGGAAAGCTAACGAGTTCAGCTACATACAGAAATTAAGTTTGCAAAGTTTCGAGGACAATAGCTATCTCGAAATCAGTTCGAACAGTCTACAAATTTCCCACATACCAAAAAGAAAAACCCCACAAAATTACAAAATTATGGAAGAAGGAAGCTTAATTCACACACCACTTACCTCAAAACAACTTAAAAACCACCTAGGATGAGGGTTGTAAGGGAGAATTTGGTCAACAAGGGTTTCTCCTCTTCCTCTCTTCTTTCCCCTCTTTTGCTTTTCTTCTCCCGTTCTTCTCTCTCTTTTTTTTTTTAACTTTAGTCTTACTAATTATATATCAGCCCATTTAAGTGGGCTGAAAATTTGGGCCACAAAATAAATAAATAAATAAGTTTGGGCTTTCTAAAAAAAATTCTAATTGGGCTTAATTGGGCTGGCCTTTTGGGCCATAAAAATAAATAATTAGGTTTTGGGCTTTCTAACAAAATCTAGTTGGGCTAAGATAGGGCTGGCCTTTTGGGCCATAAAATAAATAAATAGGTTTTGGGCTTTCTAAAAAAAAATCTAGTTGAACTAAGATATTATAAAGTATCCCCTCCTCCAAAAAGTTTCGTCCTCGAAACATAAACGTACCTAGAGATGAAAAGAGATTTGGATGGTGTTGACGCATGACTGACTCTGGTTCCCATGTTTCTTCTTCAATTTGATCACTTCTCCATAGAATTCTCACCATAGGAATGGATTTGTTACGAAGCATTTTCTCTCGGCGATCTACAATTTGAATAGGTTGTACTTCGTACGATAGATTTTCCTTTAATACAACTGGGGGATCTTTGAGCACGTGCGAAGGATCTGGTTCATATTTTCTAAGCATAGAGACATGGAAGACATCGTGAATCTTCGACAATTCCGATGGTAGGTCAAGTCGATACGCGACACGACCAATCCTTTGTACGATCGTAAACGGGCCAATATACCTTGGACTCAACTTTCCTCGACGGCGGAATCGCAACACGCCCTTCCATGGAGAAACTTTCAGAAAAACTTTGTCTCCTTCATTAAACTCCAAATCGCGCCTCCTATTATCTGCGTAACTTTTCTGTCGATCTTGCGCTGCCTTAAGTCTGTCTCGAATAAGTTGTATTTTTGCCTTCGCATCTTCGATAAGCTCTACTTGTTCGATTTGTCTCTCGCCAACCTCATCCCAAAAGAGTGGTGTTCGACACTTTCGGCCATACAGAGCTTCGTACGGGGGCATTCCAATGCTTGAATGATAACTGTTGTTATAAGCGAACTCCACCAAAGTCACGTACTTATCCCAGCTACCTCCCAAATTCAACACCACTGCACGTAACATGTCTTCTAGTGTCTGTATAGTTCTCTCTGACTGTCCATCAGTCTGTGGATGAAACGAGGTACTGAATAGTAATTTTGTACCTAGCGCTTTCTGCAGACTAAGCCAAAAACGGGAAGTGAATCTTGGATCACGGTCAGATATGATTGACACTGGTACTCCGTGCAATCTCACGATCTCATCGACATATAACTTGGCAAGTTTCTCTAAAGATTCGTTGGTATGCACTGGAAGGAAATGTGCCGATTTTGTCAGACGATCGACAATGACCCAAATTGAGTCATGACCCTTTTGGGTTCGAGGTAAACCAGAAACAAAATCCATTGTGACGTTTTCCCATTTCCACTCAGGAATAGGTAGTGGTTGAAGCATACCGGCTGGTTTTTGGTGTTCCGCTTTAATCTGTTGGCATGATAAGCACTTTGATACAAATTCAGTAATGTCCCGTTTCATACCTGGCCACCAATAATGCTCCCGAAGTGTTCTGTACATTTTGGTACTACCAGGATGCATAGCATAGGCTGAAGAATGGGCTTCCTCAAGAATAGCTCTACGAACATCAAGTTCTGATGGAACACAAACACGATTTTTAAAAGTAAGAAGTCCATCATCCCGAATTCGAAATTCGGTTTCTTTTCCTTGATTTAGCTTTACAATCTTCTGTTGTAAATAAACATCGTGTGATTGTCTTTCTCGAATTTGCTCGAACAAGGTAGGTCTAACCTCGAATTTGGCGATTAAGGCAGAATCATTAGACTTTTCACAATCGAGCGAAATGTGTAAAGATTTAAATTGCTCCAACATAGGAAGATAAAAAGATTGAATCGAAGCAAGTGAGGTAGAAGACTTTCTACTCAGAGCATCTGCAACAACGTTCGCCTTACCAGGATGATAATCGATGACTAAGTCATAGTCACTAATCAACTCCATCCATCGCCTTTGCCTGAGGTTGAGCTCCTTTTGCGTAGTGATATACTTTAAGCTCTTGTGATCAGTGAAAACCCGACAAGTTGCACCATACAGATAGTGCCTCCAGATCTTCAATGCAAAGACGATTGCAGCCAACTCTAAATCATGTGTAGGATAATTTTCTTCGTTCTTCTTCAATTGCCTTGAAGCGTAGGCAATAACCTTTCCTTCTTGCATGAGAACGCATCCTAATCCTTGTCTCGAGGCGTCGCTATAAATGGTAAATTCTCCAATCGCTGGGTCTGGCAAAGCAAGAATAGGAGCTGAAACGAGTCGTCTTTTCAATTCTTGAAATGCTTCGTCACATTCTTCATTCCATTCAAATTTTACCCCTTTTCGAGTCAATTTAGTCAAAGATGAAGCCAATAACGAAAAGTCTTTGACAAACCGTCGATAATATCCAGCTAATCCCAGAAAACTACGAATCTCTGTCACGTTCTTTGGACGCTCCCAATCTAGTATAGCTTGAATCTTCGCTGGATCGACGTAGATTCCTTCTTTAGAAATGTGATGACCCAAAAAGCTTACCTCGCGAAGCCAAAATTCACACTTCGAGAATTTAGCATAAAGCTGATTTTCTCTGAGAATGTTCAGAGCAATTCTTAGATGCTGAGAATGCTCGTCGTCCGATTTAGAATAAATAAGAATGTCATCAATGAAGATGATGACAAACTTATCTAAGTACGGCCGAAAGACCCGATTCATAAGATCCATAAAAGCTGCAGGAGCATTTGTGAGTCCAAAAGGCATAACACAAAATTCAAAATGACCGTATCTGGTTCGAAAAGCAGACTTAGGGATATCAGATTCCCTAATCTTGAGTTGGTGATAACCGGATCGCAAATCAATTTTTGAGAACACAGTTGCTCCTTGTAATTGATCAAACAGATCATCGATTCTTGGAAGAGGATATTTGTTCTTAATTGTCACCTTGTTCAATTGACGGTAGTCAACACATATGCGAAGTGATCCATCTTTCTTCTTGACAAAAAGAACTGGAGCACCCCACGGAGATGTGCTAGGTCGTATGAAACCCTTCTCCAATAATTCCCCAAGTTGTGTCTGGAGTTCCTTAAGCTCAGCAGGCGACATTCGATATGGAGTAATCGATATAGGTGTGATTCCAGGAAGTACGTCAATGGAAAAATCAATCTCTCGATTCGGAGGTTGTCCTGGTAAGTCTTCGGGAAAGACATCAGGAAATTCATTCACGATTGGGATGTCATCTAGTTTAGTTTCAGAAAGAGAAGTATCGATGACAAATGCCAAGAATGCCTCACAACCCTTACGCATTAATTTATGCGCAGTCAACATTGAAATAAAAGAGAGGGATCTCGTTTGAAGTTTACCCTCAAAAACAAGTTCTGAGAATCCTGGTCTACGAAAAATAACAAGCTTCTCGTGGCAATCGAGAATTGCATGATGAGAAGAAAGCCAATCCATGCCAAGAATAACATCAAGATCAATCAAAGGCAATGGTATCAATTCAGCCTCTAAAATGACATCTTTGATCTTCAATGGACAACCAAGGAATACTGAATCACGAATTAGACGCTCTCCAAGAGGGGTATGAACGATGATTCCAGGTGACAAATGAGAGATAGGATAATCTAAGATCGCAGTAAGATCATCTCGGATATAAGACCTATCAGAACCTGGGTCAAATAAAGCGTAGACCTGATGGTCTCCCACAAACACATGGCCTAAAGAAGCAATATTAGGTGAGATTGTGATTTAAAAAATTTGAAAAGATAGAATTTCTTACGAATGTTTTATTCGTAATCAAGTGGCATAACAAGGCGGGGTTAGATTTAGCATGTGAAAATACTCAAATTATAAATTACCTGTCACAACCTTCGGATCTGAGCGAGCCTCTTCTTGGGAAATATGAAATACTCTAGTTTGCTTCCTTCCTTGCATAGGTGATTGAGTACTAGGGCCGCTTGAGGCATCGGGCACTCTGGTAACTGCAGATCGAGTATCTCTGGGTGTAGAATATGTTAGTTTACCACGAAGCTGACCAGAACCCTGACTGCTCGTTCCCATAAGCTGAGGACAAGAACTTCGCATATGCCCCGGCTGTCGACACTGAAAACATACTTGAGGAGCCTTACAGGGGCCGTCATGATATTTTAGGCAATTCTGGCACTTGCGATTTTCACCAACCGATCCCGAGACATTGCTTCCGCCTCTACCAAACTGCTCCCGAGGTTGAGGAAAACTAATAGATACCGAACTTGGTGCGCCACGCGAAGATCCCACACCCCTATACACCTTCGATGCATTTCCTGGAAATGCGCTCCCTTGCCTTTTCTTTTGAGATCGTTCTGCAAGCTTATGTCTCGCCTGAACTAAACCTTCTACCCTCAGGGCTTCTTCTACGAGATCGTCAAGACTCTCGTACTTGTCTCCAGACTTGATGCGATCTCGAATATTTAAATTAAGACCATCTTCAAATCTCTTGCATAAGTCTCTCGTCGTATATGACTCAGGAGCGAATTCTCGCAATTCCAGAAATTTGCTTTCGTACTCCACGACTGACATAATGCCTTGAAATAGGTTGAAGAACTCCTTTCTCTTTTGATCCTTGATGTACTGAGAGAAGTATCGATCTTTGAATCGTTCCACAAAGATAGCCCACGTAATAGTAACCGAAGATGTCTCTTTTAGATTCTGCCACCATCGTCGTGCATCTGGGCCTAACAGTTTGGTTGCAATGACCACACGATAACATTCTTCAATCATCAAAGTGTCAAAGGTCTCTGTAATCTCCTTTAACCATGCCCCCGCTTTAGAAACATCTCTTGCACCGTCAAATTTCGATGTCCCCATGTTTTCAACTGCTTTCACCAAATCAGGTATAAAAAGTGCACCTCGAGAAGTAGAACCTCCTAAAGCCATTTCTGGAGTAAAAACCGGTACCTTAGTTGTAGGTTGAATCGATTCATTAGCATGAAGAACCTCTTCAGTGACAGTCGTAGTTGTATGAGCCGTTGTAGGTGGTGGAACACCATGTATTCGAATGTGATCATAATACAATTGGTACTGCTCGGGTGTCATCATGTGCTCAACCCGCAACTGGGCCCGTGGTTGCTCTACCTGGGAAACTGGCACCCTATGATCAGAATTGATAGGGTCCATAACCGTCGGAGGAATGACATGATCAGAAGAAACATGTCCTCGAGGTCCACGAGGAACAGAAGAGAGTAGAGGACTCGGAGGATCACGAGGAGCGTGTCCTCGACCTCGACCTCGACCTCGACCTCGACGACGAACTGGAGGTGCCATAATGACTGAAAGGAAGAAAGGAAAGAAAATGCAAGGTCAACGTCAAGGCAATACGATACCTTAGGATGACATAGAAACAAAGTTGGACTCATTGGCTTGACACAAAAAGAATGAGAATCATAAAACCAGGCTCTGATACCAAGAAAGTTGTCACGCCCCGACCCCAGACAGAGCGCGACAACCGCCACGTTAACCATAAATTTTGCAGAATGGGTGCACTCCACTCCACAAAGTTTATAGAAAACGTAAGGCTTGCTATCAAGTACCTGTAGAACTGAACAACTGATAACAACGGGTACAACCCGAGGACATCATCTCATAAAGTATCAACAAGGATTTACAAAGGTACAAAATTCAACGGTGTAACTTAGTTTAAAGAAAATATACATGAACGATATAACATCGCGAAGGTACAAAAAGAACATCAAGGGGGTCACCAAATATAAACTATACAATCTCGCCAATGAATCCGTCAATTTACATAAAAGAGAAAGTACCCAAAACACGGATTGGATGATGAGCAAACGATAGGCAAACCTCCAACCAAAATGATATCAACAGCCTGAAAAGGAAAGAATGATGGGGGGTGAGCAAAACCACTAGCTCAGTGAGGTGATAAGCCGGTCACCCCGACCCTTATACGAAGCATGTACTCCCACTCGCGGTTCATAACATAAAATCCCACAATTCGTCCCACAATAATTATTCTCACTCAGTGTACATATTAATGAAAATAAAAACCTTAGTGAACATTTATGAATAACACAATTAGTTCAAACAACATGTTATCACATAAAAGACGCGTGGGTAGTCAATATCCTCCTCGAACTGAGCTCTCCGTCGAGAGACAGTCCAAGCCCGTCACCGTTACTCTAGATAAAATGCACATTAATATTCTTTCTCAATATGCCAAGTGCTAAAGTTCACAATTCAATATCGACTGAATACTTGAAATGATCAAACATATAAACATATATGACATGCATGTCCCACACCGGTGACGTTGACTGAGCCTATAATAGACTGATCCATCTAACGATCACCCTCCAGAGTATCAGTATTTGGTAAATGGACAGGTGCCTCGTTAGATCTAACTCACGCGGGTTTGCCAATCACGGGCAACTTGGTTGTCACTCTAACTCACCCGAACCGCGACAATTCGGGCTACTTAATCAATGTCGCTCCAACTCACCCGAACCGTGACCAATTCGGGCTACTTAACCTTGGTACCAGGCATACATATGCATGTGCATCATAAGATGAATAACGACTCAAGTTAGAGTCTTAATTGGCACACAAGAATAACCAGAAATCAATAATACTCATAAAATGGCTAACATGACTCTAACCAGAGCAATCGAGCCAATCAGGCTCTTTACCACATAACATAATACCAAATAATTTTCTTATCAATTAACTAAAACTAAAATAAATGCACATTTAACGAGGGTCCACACTTCCCACAAGAGAAGGCGTTCCCGAATTATCAACTCACAAGGAAGTGATTAACTCTCTCCGGAATCTGAAGTCGGTCCCTTGCCCTTCGTCGATGGTTCTTTACCTAGAAAGGAGATGAGCAATTAATGACAAATTAAATATAACTAACTATTAGCGTTAACATCCCTTTCATTGCTAAAAACAAATCCTAATCAAGTTCGAACGAGTCGATATTAAATAAAAATGGCATGTAACTCCTTAACATCAGTTCCCAATCCCATATAACCATTTCAATACATTAACTAGACGAAACGATAGAAAATAAGTTTGAATTCGACATAAAAATTCTGAAATTTTCCTGCTAGCGGCAGTTTACGAGAAAAATCATAACTAATTGTAGAATAATCGGATTGAGGTGTTTCAAGTGGCTACGGAAAGCTAACGAGTTCAGCTACATACAGAAATTAAGTTTGCAAAGTTTCGAGGACAATAGCTATCTCGAAATCAGTTCGAACAGTCTACAAATTTCCCACATACCAAAAAGAAAAACCCCACAAAATTACAAAATTATGGAAGAAGGAAGCTTAATTCACACACCACTTACCTCAAAACAACTTAAAAACCACCTAGGATGAGGGTTGTAAGGGAGAATTTGGTCAACAAGGGTTTCTCCTCTTCCTCTCTTCTTTCCCCTCTTTTGCTTTTCTTCTCCCGTTCTTCTCTCTCTTTTTTTTTTAACTTTAGTCTTACTAATTATATATCAGCCCATTTAAGTGGGCTGAAAATTTGGGCCACAAAATAAATAAATAAATAAGTTTGGGCTTTCTAAAAAAAATTCTAATTGGGCTTAATTGGGCTGGCCTTTTGGGCCATAAAAATAAATAATTAGGTTTTGGGCTTTCTAACAAAATCTAGTTGGGCTAAGATAGGGCTGGCCTTTTGGGCCATAAAATAAATAAATAGGTTTTGGGCTTTCTAAAAAAAAATCTAGTTGAACTAAGATATTATAACTTGGTCGAACCCTGGTTGAACTCGAAGCCTAAACAGAAGCAGTGCCGGTTCGACCAGGAAGTATTTGGTTCGACCAACACTCTGGTCGAATTCGGAATCAGAGGCCAAAAAGAATACACAGAATTTAAAAAAAAAATCCAAATATCATCCAAATCTTATATCACAACATTTTCAAAAAAAAAAAAGTACATCTAAAATATTGATTTTCCAAAACAAATCTAAAATCTTGTATCAATTACAATATTTTCCAAAAAAAAAATCAAATATATTCGACAAATTTTATGTTTTGGGAAATACACGATTATTTACATCATGTTAAATTAAATACATTCATGTGAAAGTAAAATTACATTTTAAGAAATACACGATTATTTCCTAAGGCAATGAGATCTCCCGTTCTTTAGTCAACAACAAATTTTCAACTTTTGAGAGTAAACAATATATGATCTAAAAACAATCTCAATTGATAAGAACATCGTGCTGATAACGTGTTCGTGCTGATAATGTGTTATAAAAAAATTAACAAGAATGTAAAAAAGATCAAAGAAAAAAGACGGAAAGAAGATCAAGTAGGAGAGAGAGGAAAGATTTCTGTAATTCATTTCTTCTCTTCCATATTTACAGATAAGTGATACACTGTACACATAATATATATGTATATTATAACAATATGAATAGCGACACACTTTTCCGTGATTTTTCGTAAATTACTCTAATTCAGATTCCAGAAACCCGCACCCACACTCACCTATAAACGTACAAAATCCAACACATGGCATAATTATAGAAGCTCTATTTAAATTTGTGCTTAAATGGTTATGGCGGACCCAATTTCCTCATCCTCTCTCTCTACTCTTTATTCTCTCTCATAAAACAAACTAAACCACTTCACTCTATACGCTTCACTTTAATTTTCAAAACTAAAGCATTTTGCTTTCAACGGAAACAAGCCACACGCATTCGGAATGCTCGACGGAATATTGGGCCGTGGATTTAGCGCCAAATGGTGCGATCTCTCTTCGTTTTTGCAGCGTCCTCCATAATTCAATTTTTTAAAAAATTTTTGACTGTGTGATTTGCAGCAAATCGCTGATAAAAACGACTCGAACAAGGATCGATGTGGTGCGACGGAGAGCGGAGGCAAAGCAGAAGTTCCTGAATGAAGATCTGGCAAAGCTGCTGTCCAATGGCCTTGATATTAATGCCTATGGAAGGGTACCGAATTTCACTCATTTTCTGCTTTATGTTTCGTACTCCATTGTATCAAGCTGATTTGTGGCCTGTTTGGTTATTTTACGGCTTACATTTTGTTTTTATTTACTAAATAGTCTTGGAGGCTTAAATAAAGTAAGATTTTGGGTTCTCAGTGAGCTGAATTTATGATTTTCAGATTCATTTTAATTTTTCATTTTTATAAGATTTATTTTTGCATTGCTATATTGATTAATGCTGTCAAGTTTCTGAGTAAAAACCGTTAAAACTAGCTATCTAAAGCAAATAAAAATTGATTTGTTTTAGAAGCCATCAACAGGGCTCGCGAGAAATGAAGTTGAATTTTGACTAACATGACAACCAAGAAGAAAAAAGGCTTTGAAAATATGTAGATTAAGTATGTCGAGCCTTGCAGCATTGGGTTACAGAAACACGGTGTTCAGTTTGTAATACCTTTTAATATCCTTAAAGCCTGGGGGAGAATTCCTTTTGTTTACTTACATTGAAATCCTTCAAATTAAACCTCAATCTTGACAGGATAGAACACAGGCATCCTAGGAAGTAGGATCGTGAGATGAGGTATCACTTATGTTATTCTAAAGAATCATCTTGATTTTCCATAATATATGGGTTATAATCAGGCTAAAAAATGTAATTGTCATGACCCCAAAGCATTATCGCACGCAGCTAAGTAGTTTGAAGAATAATGCAATTTCAATTGCTGTTCTGAAGTGATTCTGCAAAGACAGCATAGCTTATATTCTTTACAAAAATATAGTATCTTTTGTTTTATGATTTATATGGAATTCTTGAAGTGCCTTGGTCCTTTTGAATTTTTGAGGTAGTTTATGTAGTTGGACTTGGCAACTTGTTAACATGATCAATATGAAAATAGTGGTTTTTTTTTTTTCCTCCCATTTTGTTTGAATGAATCTATGTATGCTTATGCCTCATGCCCAAAATTGTTATGCTGATGCTCTTGATTTTTACATGTGAAACAGACTGAAGAGTTTCTTGCTGGAATGAATCTCCTGTGGTCATATGACTTTGTTGAGCGGTCTTGTGAGTATATAGTAAAACAACTTTCAAGGATGCAGAAACAAGAGTATGATCCAATCACATGTCTACAGCAGCTTTTTCCATTCCTTGGTTTTTTCTGGAATCTTAAATTGAATGCATGTAATCTGTGCCAAACTAAAACAAAATTTTCTGTTGAACATTGATTTCAGCCCATGGTTCTTATATTTTGTTACTGCATCATCCTAGTTAGATTAAATTTAAAAATACATTTCATATATCAATTCCATGGTAATAATAAAGTAATTTAGATTTATACCATTTTTTTTTTCATATTCTGTCTAAAAATTATAGATGCTAGTCTTGCATGGTCTTAAATACATAGCTTCTAAGCCTACTGAATATGCAGTTTCCTTTTGTACACCTAACCATTATATTATTGCAAAAACTTGTGGCCACCAGTTGCACAAATATTAAATTTGTGCAAGGGATCCTAGGCGGATACAACTTGAATGAAAAAAGTATTATTAAATTCACGTAATGGATCACGATGTACAAGGTATTACTAAAAGCAACATGCCATGATACTTTTTGTGTACTCTGATATTCTTTCCTACAGAATGTGATACCTTAATCTATATATATTGTGGTATTTTTACTTTAATATTATTTCTTCAGGGTGTATAATTGTAGAACCATATTTACTTTTATACTTTCACCTTGCACTTTATTACAGGGAATGCCCTGAAGAATGTAGAGAGGCTGTTGCATCACTCATGTATGCTGCTGCAAGGTTCTCCGATCTGCCTGAACTGCGAGACCTCAGAGATATATTTCAACAGAGATATGATAATTGTATAGAGTCTTTTGTAAATCAGAAGGTAATGCCCCTATATAATTTATGAGATAGTTTATAGTAGTTTTACTAACTTATTCAACCTCCAACCTTCTTGATTCCTGATTGCTAGTTGATTGAGAAACTATCTTCAAGGCCTCCCCCGAAAGAAAAAAGACTCCAGGCTTTGCAAGATATAGCTTCAGAGTTTTCAATAAGGTGGGATTCCATGGGATTTGAGATGAGAATGGCTACTCCTTCTATAGTTTCTCAGGTAAATCTCTGAATCATTTATTACGTTCTCTCTGATAATAAAAGGTCATGAAGAACAAAGAACATTGATTTAAGTCATAACCTTTATAATTTCCATCATACCCCATGCCAGATGATTAATAGGTGAAAAACAAAATTTTGAGTCTCTACATCCATGACATAACTCCGTGGGCTACAATTAAAATAAATTATTAAAGCCTCAGTATAACTTCCATCATAAATGGTTACCTTTGCACTGGACGGAGGGAGTAGATGATTAATAGGAGAAAAACAAATTTTGAGTCTCTACATCCATGACATAACTCCGTGGGCTACAATTTCTCACTATCTTCATCACCTTTGCTTTGCGAAATTTATATGGTGACCATGTAAAAAGATTCAAAATGAAGTTTATCAAAACATGGTAAACTTTAGGTTGAATCTGCTAGGTCATGCATTTAAGCATTTTGTGGTAGAATAAAGAACCATCTGTAATTGTTTAATTTAATGAGAGGCTGAAATAGAAACATAAATTTTAATATTTTTTTTTTTTAGAATTCTTCCCTCGTTCGAAAGGAAAGTTTATTGGAATATATATTATACTGTACCTTTGATTCCTACTGTGGGATAATCTTTTCATTTGGACTTTGGAAACATAACACCCTTTTCTGGTTCCAGCCAAGGATATCTGGCTCAGACTATTCAAATAAGAATAATTAAAGTGATCTAGCTCCCCAGGGACAGAAAATAATGGAGGGGATCTACTAATTAAGAAACTCTTAAGTTTTACCTAGTCCATGTCCATTCATCGTAATATATTCTCCTTTATTTCAGTTAACTCCCATTCATTTATCTCTTTTATTTATAATTATGGAAGGGCATACTGGCCAGCTGTATGTATGGATTAATCATTATGTTTACCTTCATCAAGTAGCATGTGAATTTACAACTAACTAATATTATTTTCTCAGAATTGGTCTCTTATGGATAAAATTCTTGTTCTTTTGTGAAGCATGAAACAGCTTTTTGAATTTTATTGATGTGTACCCTTCCTTTATTGTTTGATGAAGTTAAGAGAGTGGTTTAGTAATCTTTTCAGGAGAACTAGATTAATGATAGGTCTTAGTGCTAATCGAAGTGTAGCTTGAGTAGCCATTTAAGTGGGTACTTTGCCTCAACTGTCAAGTTGCCTTAATATTGACTACATTATTTTAATAGCAACTACTTAAATTTTGTGGGGACAAAATGGAAAAGAACTATGATCAGATATTAGTGAATACTAATACAGTTGTGATCAGTATCATAACCGGTGAAATGAATGCTCTAAAATCAGAAATAAATCTTAATCTCACTTGATGCTTGCTAGGAAATAAATATTCATAATTTTGTGGAACTTGAGTTCTGAGTTGATGTAACTGAGTTATATATCAACTGGCTTGTGTTGATTTAATTTCTTGCTGAATGACTATAATTTGGCTAGTTATATGGATTATATTTTTCAGTATTACAGACTCACAGTTTGCTGCACAATAAATTGTTATGTAAGGAGTTGTCCCAACAAAAATTTGGTGATTCTCAAGTCAAAACTGATTCGTTATAAAATAAAAGGGAAAAAGAGCAATGACAAAAGTTGTAAACTTTTTTTGGCGAATAGAGTGGTTCTGATACTATATTGAACTTAGGTTGATCTTATCCAGCAGTCTAGTTTTGCCCACAAGCTCTACGTTAGTGTATTTTATCCATCTGCTTTATTTTTTTCTGCTAATATCCTGTTTTTGCTCATTCTTAAGGTATAGCCTGTTATAACCCTGGGTGTTATTTTATGTGTGAAAATCATCTTAGAGTATGCAGTAATGCAAAATAACTTAGTGATAGTAGTTTTTCAAGTTGAAGTCTTTACTCAACAATCCTCACCTTTCCTGAAAAGACATGGCTGTGCATTCTTGGTACAAGATATAACCACGTCAATAGGATTTTAAAAAATCTACTTTTTCATGGATTATTTTCAAATTTTACCTTGAGGGTTGAGTTACAGAAAACTGCATGCTTTTGTTTTGTATGTTACAAACACCTCTTAATTTTTCTGCCATTTAACATTTGATCTTCCTCGTTTAAGATAGAAATCATAGAATCTTATTATGTACCAACTGCTATGTAATGATAGTTCATTGTTTAAATTCACAAATTATCCTTGTCGAGGACTGCAACTTGTAATGGTAATTACTGAGCACTTTTAGTTTCTGAGTAAGAAAACATCATCTATAAACCCAATGGATAATCATCCAGTTAGTTAGTATTGAAGGGCATTTGTCTACTATACACTATTGGATCAAAAATGATGACTTAATCACAATTCACATGATTGGCAGGTAGATGAACCGAAAGTGGAGATTGTGAATCAAAGGCAAGGGCTTCTTGACAAGAAAAGCAGAATACGAAACTTTGACGGAGGTAATACTCAGAAGAGAGATGGAGGGGAAATTTATATTCCTAGAAGGAAAGAAGCAATTGAGTACAGGGAGAAAACACACTCAAAGAGTGCAGGAACTAGTTTGCAAGGTGATGAGGACTATTTATATGGTGGAAAGCATGTGTTCAGCGAAAGTAAGCTTTCATATCCTGTTGAGAGAGGTGGTGCCGTACGGAATGCTGAAAGATCAAACATCTCATCTCATAAGAAATTTCAGGATGATAATATTCATTCAAGACTCAGTAATGGTATACATAATCCAAGGAAAGGAGAGATCGTAGATGAATTATCCAGTGCAAAGTCTGATGTTGCTCCTAGTAGTTTCCAACGGTTGGGGAAACCAAAAAATGCCACTTCTTATTACTCTTCCTATCAAGATAATGCAGTACTGAAGTCAACAAAAAATGGAGTGGGTGAAGGATCTGATAGTTCGAAATGCAACTCCGTTTATGCCCTCCCTCCACCATATATCAAGTCGAATCATAATGTCTCTCGTCCTCCATATGTTAAGCCAAAAGAAGACAAACACAAAATCAGTGGAGATTCTAAGCATGCTGTGGTTGGTCTAGATGAACACTTTCCTGATCCTGGACACCAATATGAAGCAGATCATGGCAGAGGTGAAGAACAACTTGTGGCACCTGCTAAACTAAAGAGTTATGGGCATGAAAAGGAGTTTGATTATCCGAATGATAAATTCCCTTTGCCAAAACCACGGTCAATTAGAAGGAAACACCTTAAATCATCACCCAACCATAAAGTTGTCGAAGCTTTTGAAGATGTTGGAGCTGTGAAAAGGAGCTCAAGTAGTAGGAGAAAGGATCATTCCAGAAAGGGCTTGCAGGTACTGTTTGATGAGGAGCACCAGAGCAAATATGATGAGGAAAGGATGATCGATAAACTGCTGATTCATTACAGCAAGAAACCCTCTAATTATGATGCAGGAAAGTTGAGGAAAGAGTCGAGAAAAGGTGAATCAACTGTTGATCAAAACAGACATGGGAATCGTGAAGTGATTCCACCTCCCACACGATCGGTTTCTCTCCCTCAAACACAAGTTGCTTCACCAGAACCGGAAAAAGTTTTCGCTCGTTCTAACACATTCCAGGACGACAACAAGGCGTGGCACGTGCATCCCAAACTACCAAACTACGACGATCTTGCTGCTAGGTTTGCCGCTCTCAAGGGGAGATAATCAGCGAGGGCTACAATCCCTAATGATCATGTTCCTTAACATTAGCTTAGGTCATATATTTCATGAGTGTTGGTTTTCTGAATTTTCAAGACAGATTGATATTAACTCTTACAAGTAGTAGAAAATTCGTACTATTCTTTGTCAATGAATGATTTTACTACCATATGATTCAGATTAACACTTCGTTTAGAAGTTCTTATTATTATAACTAAGCCTCTACGTTGATTATGATGCTTTACTAGTGAACCATCAGGATGCAAGTAATCCACCAAATTGTGCATTAGATTTGGGGTGAGTTATTAATGGAGTGGGTCATTGTGGAACGGAATATAGGTGGATTGAATGGATTTTTGTTTGGGTAGTGTGGGTTGGTTCGCAGACTAGTTCATTTTTATATTTTTGTGAATCTTGTAATATATAATAAAATATAAAATTATGATAATTGGTCTACAAAATGGGATGGATGTACTTTATTCACATGTCATTGTTCAAACAGCAGATTTGTGTAGGCAGTTTCGATGTTGGAAGTTGAAGTAGACTAGTAGTGAAGGGGAGGAGGCAAGAGTATCTATCAATGTTATGTAATTAATCATTCTTTGCTCCACCACCATTCCCTCTACTTTATCCCCATTAATCACATTTACCATTTTTACTTTCAATACGAAACATGACATATCACAAACACCAATTAAAGCACATCAGCAAAACATAGTTCATCTATAACATAAACTTTGGTCTTAAATAACATGCTTGATTGATAATTGATGATCGTCCCAGAACCAAAAAGAAACAAATTCAGATTCCAAAGAAAAATTTCTCCAACCAATAGAACCTCAAATTTCCAAAACTACTGCAACCTAGTTCATTCTTCTAATAAGCTCATTGATGTAGTCTTCACGGTTTCCAGCATCACCACCTTCAACGTAGTGATTTCTCTTTTTCTTCAGACCACCCAATGGTGCCTTCAGTTGGAAGGGCCACAGGAAGTTGTTTGCCTCCTTAAAGTGAGGCCCAACCGTCAGGATCTCATGAATCAGATCTTCAATACAGATGATACCATATTTACCAAGAACCTAAAACACACGACAACACATCAGCCCAAACATCTTAATGGAAAGTGAGTAAATGGACAACAATACAAACCTGCTCAATAATTGAGTTGTCCGTCAAAGCAATGCGCTGCTTGTTGCACTTGCCAAATCCCCTCTTGTAAATCAATTCTCTCACACTCTTCAAATTAGGATACCTGAAAGCGAAATCAAGTGTATTTAAACTGATGTTTGAACTACACAGGCAACTGCTAAGAGAGGCATTTAGATGCATACCCAAAAGTCACATATGGCTCAACCCTGTGTAACATGTTAACTGTTGCCTTGTTCACTTTCAGGAAAACCCCGTTAAAAATCTGCATCCAAAATTTCATACTCATTACATAGATTAAGAATGCTTCGAGAAAAAGCTTAAGCCATCTCAGTTTAGGTCAAGCTGTATATCATAAATGAAGGAAAGACCTGAGAGTGAGACTCTAAAAAGATCAAGGAGATGGACTCATTAGGTTCAAATATAAAACCAAGCTTCTTTTTCAATATTTAGACAATCTAACTAATGCATGTGTAATAGCAAAATATTTCAAAGTTAATTATAATGATTGCTGTGCTGACACGACATTCTAAGATTCATCATCAGACTACAATGATTTCTATAAAGATAGAGATGGAAAATGACTATGTAAAACACAGCAAGTCATAACCATCATCCTCCCAACACAATACTAAAAAAGCATAGGGGCAATAATCATGTGCACAGGAAACATGAAAGAAACACAGTAAACTAAATAAACATATCTTTCAATTTTCATCTACATTCATTCAAACAGTCCAAGTTTTAAACACAAGACCGTTTCATTATCCAACCTCTCTAATTGATTAGAGGTTGTTGCATAATTAAGGAAGGATAACATTTCGGGGAATACCGCAAGAAAGGATTATAACAGACATAAAAATAAGAACCATCACCTGTCGAAGTCGGAGCAATTGCAAGATCTTCTTTGTCCTTGGGTGCATTGCATTTATACTAGTGTTTCATGAAGGAAGAAATGTAACCGTACTATAGCAATAATAAAATTCCTATCAAAATACTCTTCTCAACAAAAAGGCATACCCACGAATGCGAACAATGAACAGCAACTTAGCTTCAGGATTCACATAGAACCCTCCTTTCAACCTAGCCTCACGCTTCAATTGAATAAGCTCCCTTTCCTAAATTACATTCCACCACAGCATAAGGTAACTATATATATATATCAACATTGTCGGGTATTAATGCAAATTAAGGAATTCAAAAAATACCTGATCAGCGTACTCCTTAGCATATTGCTTAGCCCTGCTGAAAATCAGCTTCCTGTTTGCAGCTTTCTTTTCCTTCACAACCACAAGCTCCTGCTTCTTCGCTAAGGCCCATTCTTCGTTTCTCTTCTGTTTCTTCAACACAGATTCTGGAACAATTGGTCCGCTTTTCTCAGCCATCATCTCTACAGATCAAACCGAGTACCTATTACTTTTCCAAAAAATAGTAACCTAAAATATTAAATTTAAACATATTAAATTCAATATGCTTGATAACACAAAACTTCGTCCACACATTAATTCAATCAACCAAAAACTAAATTCGCTAGTATCTCGATCTCTTCCTTCATATCCAAGAGTAACACAGGAGGCTCAAGTTAATGCTTAAATATATTTATAATGACTAAGGTTGTTTCATTGCTCGAGTAAATCATGCTAACATTGTCATCAAATGTAGGTAGCACCTTCACTTCGGATTCCTTCATTTTTCATTTTACTATTACAACCCCAACCCCATCCACCCTTGTAGTAGTTACAACCTGCTTTTTATTTTTATCTTACACAAAATATAGTCTATGCATTCTCATTTCCACCAGTAAAGACTAAAACCTACAGGAAAATTTGCGGTTTCAAGAGAAGAATTTTTTTGAAGTTTGTAGAATTATTAATATTTCATGCGTTTATAAAGCGTAAGTAATATTAATAATTACTTTAAGAGATTACTAAACAGCTACAATAAAGGTTAATTTTTACAACCCCTCTCTCCTAAGTTTTCTCAAACACCGTACTAATCTTACTCCGATTAAAGAGCCAAAGATTACTTGGTCTTTCTGAAAGAAAAGTGCATGGAAATTAACACGAAGAATATTGAAATTAGGATTCATTGAATTAGAAAGAAATACAAACACAAATTTCCGCACTTTAACTTTCCAATAAACGAAAACGAAAATAAAAAGTAGGAGTTTGAATATACCTTGCCGGCGTTTGAGGTGGTGCCGCTCACGAGAGTGTTTCTGAGAAGATCTGCGATGACGAGGGTGGAGAAGAAGGTTAGGGTTTACTTTGGATATAATAAGGTTACTGCAGAAGTATTGTTTTTGGTTGGGCTCTTATTGGGCTTTTAAAATTGGGATTTTCTCTCTCTGTCCAATTCAACATATGGGCCAAGTATCAAAGATTGGAAAAATGAATCGGTGGAATTAGGAAAAATTAATATTGCGTTTTTGAGGGAGAAGGAAGATAAACTGGAACGACTTGTAGTGAATTAGGAGAAGGCCCAATTCTACCCCACAAATTAATATATTAAAATATTTATATTTGTTAATACTAAAATACCCCTAAGAATTCTTATCCAATTTTCTATTGTTATCTTTTCCAAGAAGATTTGGAAGAATAAGTGGGTTGGTGATATCCTTATCCATGGATGACTAAGCCAGACTGTCTTTCTTCAAGATTTTCTGTTATCTTCTACAGTTTGTTCGTCAATAAATTGAACGTTTTGGATTTGACTCAATCGTATTCGATCAGTATGCACCATTGATAAAACATCATGTTTTGAGATTGTAGAAGTATTCTCGGTCGGCAGTTGAGAAATCAGGCGCTATCGGTGGTGCAGAACCCGTTGGCGAAATTCGTCAGAGCATTGGCGGTGCTGTCGATCTCGGTAGATCAAATCAGAGCGGGCTCCTTTTTTCAATCCTTACAAGGCCAATTCTTCAGCCGTGTCACGTTGTAGCTGGCGACGTTGAGGGAGTGCTGGGAGGAACACCCATGAACAGCTTCCTTGAATGATTTTGGAATGGAAGAAAGGCCGGCCGTCCGTCTGTGTGGTTGTCGGCGGTGATGTAGCCAAAGTACCTGTCGGCGGTGTAGAACCAGTCGATGGAAATTCGTCACGAATTTGCGGCGCTGTCGATCTTGGCAGATCATATCATACATGATGAATCGACCACGCAGACGAAATCTGGTAAACGGGCTCCCTCTGATAGTCATCTACTGGCCAAGAATCAATCTGGACAAGGTCCGGCCATCGCATTATCGTGTACGATTGGAAGGTCCCCAATTAAAATGTTTAATGGATTTGCCTTTAATTAGGGGCAAAATGCTCTATAAAATGAGGCTACGTTTAGTGATATATGTATATGGGGTATTTTTTAATTTTAATGGGATTTATTTAGTAATTGAGATTTATTTATTAAAATTGGGTGCAAATAGCTATGCCTTAGGAAAATATATGGATAATTATCAAACAATTAAATACAAAAGGGTATTGTTGCCGTTTAATGTAAGGATAATTTAGCTAAAAAAGTTCAGGATGCATTATGAGGCGTTGATAATTCCCATCATACAGTCATAAGTTTGAGTTACGATTATCATGAAATCCTTGGCAGAGGAGACTTCATTTTGTTTTATTTATATAACAAACTAGGATGAACGTGCTACGCGGGATTATTGATGTGTCATTTTAATTTTAAATAATTATTATGTTGAAAATATAAAATTTATAAAATATTATTTCCGTTCCTCTCAAATAGAATCATTTTATTATATTGGACGTTTCATTTAAATTGCACCTTGAGGTGTATTTAGTTGTCTTACATGAGACTCGGGATATTCCCCACTACATGACATGATACTTTTCGCTCATCCATTCCGCCCGCCCGTCCAGACGCGGTGCATTTTTTCATTATCATCTACCGCCCTTTCTTTCCTCCCGGCTATTCACGCATGAAGAAACTCGTATGTATGCTCGACTTCGGTTACAGTGCCTCTCATTATCATCTACCGCCCTTTCTTTCCTCCTCCCGGCTATTCATGCATGAAGAAACTCGTATGTATGCTCGACTTCGGTTATGGTGCCTTTTCTCATTATCATCTACCGCCCTTTCTTTCCTCCCGACTATTCACGCATGAAGAAACTCGTATGTATGCTGGACTTCGGTTGCCGGTGTATAGATAGGAGTACATTATGGCAGGATCAGTCACCCCGGCAAACAACCCTCCTCTAGGAAGAATTGCACTATGCCCCCCCGATCCCTATAGAGCGAAAGAGCTGCCTGGTGATCCCTAGGTTGCAGCACGTCCGGTCGTTAACTCTTCGCGACGCATCAGCCGTTTCTAGGACCGACTGACGCCTCACCTGCATAGGTACCTACGTAGTGTCAGTCGCACATTCAACATAGCGTTCGGACTCATGTGCCTTCTAGAACCAGGGGTCTTCGAGCCTGCGGCGTACGATTAGTAGCCAGCCTTGCGGCGGCAAAAGGATTAGACGTTCCCCCATGCTATGGTTCCCTGCGGTCCAAACCCGGTGCCGCATTAGGTTAGGGAGCTGGACGAGAATAGCTCCTCCGCATCCCAAAGTCGCGAGCCAAAAAATGCCAGGACCGGCACTGTAATTGGAACAAGACAATCAATGTGCTCCTTATTTCTTTGAAAAATGATATGTAATAGTTACTCTCTTAGCTTCAAAGTATTCTTTGTATTCATTTATTCATATAATTTTAAATATTGTAAAATTTAGATGAAAGACTCACCCAAATACCAATATTAACATTAGTTTTCTTTGTTTCACTTATCTGCCGTTTCTTTTATTGTTTTTAACATTATCATTATTATTGTTGTATTCTCCTTTCGTAAATGAAATTATTATAAGATCCTAAATTAAGGTAATAGTTACTCTCTCCGTCCTGGACAAACATCACCATTTGCTTTTTGTACGTATATTAAAGAGTATTATTATTTTATGTAAAATTAGTAGATATATTAGAGAGATGCGATGGGTAGTGGTGGACATTTTTTAGTAAAAGAGAAAAATAGTGTCACATTATAAGAGCCCTTATAACTGCAGAATTTATTAAACAAAACTTTTTAGATGTAAAATGTAAAACATTTTACATCTAAAAAGTTTTGTTTAATAAATTCTGCAGTTATAAGGGCTCTTATAATGTGACACTATTTTTCTCTTTTACTAAAAAATGTCCACCACTACCCATCGCATCTCTCTAATATATCTACTAATTTTACATAAAATAATAATACTCTTTAATATACGTACAAAAAGCAAATGGTGATGTTTGTCCAGGACGGAGAGAGTAACTATTACCTTAATTTAGGATCTTATAATAATTTCATTTACGAAAGGAGAATACAACAATAATAATGATAATGTTAAAAACAATAAAAGAAACGGCAGATAAGTGAAACAAAGAAAACTAATGTTAATATTGGTATTTGGGTGAGTCTTTCATCTAAATTTTACAATATTTAAAATTATATGAATAAATGAATACAAAGAATACTTTGAAGCTAAGAGAGTAACTATTACATATCATTTTTCAAAGAAATAAGGAGCACATTGATTGTCTTGTTCCAATTACAGTGCCGGTCCTGGCATTTTTTGGCTCGCGACTTTGGGATGCGGAGGAGCTATTCTCGTCCAGCTCCCTAACCTAATGCGGCACCGGGTTTGGACCGCAGGGAACCATAGCATGGGGGAACGTCTAATCCTTTTGCCGCCGCAAGGCTGGCTACTAATCGTACGCCGCAGGCTCGAAGACCCCTGGTTCTAGAAGGCACATGAGTCCGAACGCTATGTTGAATGTGCGACTGACACTACGTAGGTACCTATGCAGGTGAGGCGTCAGTCGGTCCTAGAAACGGCTGATGCGTCGCGAAGAGTTAACGACCGGACGTGCTGCAACCTAGGGATCACCAGGCAGCTCTTTCGCTCTATAGGGATCGGGGGGGCATAGTGCAATTCTTCCTAGAGGAGGGTTGTTTGCCGGGGTGACTGATCCTGCCATAATGTACTCCTATCTATACACCGGCAACCGAAGTCCAGCATACATACGAGTTTCTTCATGCGTGAATAGTCGGGAGGAAAGAAAGGGCGGTAGATGATAATGAGAAAAGGCACCATAACCGAAGTCGAGCATACATACGAGTTTCTTCATGCATGAATAGCCGGGAGGAGGAAAGAAAGGGCGGTAGATGATAATGAGAGGCACTGTAACCGAAGTCGAGCATACATACGAGTTTCTTCATGCGTGAATAGCCGGGAGGAAAGAAAGGGCGGTAGATGATAATGAAAAAATGCACCGCGTCTGGACGGGCGGGCGGAATGGATGAGCGAAAAGTATCATGTCATGTAGTGGGGAATATCCCGAGTCTCATGTAAGACAACTAAATACACCTCAAGGTGCAATTTAAATGAAACGTCCAATATAATAAAATGATTCTATTTGAGAGGAACGGAAATAATATTTTATAAATTTTATATTTTCAACATAATAATTATTTAAAATTAAAATGACACATCAATAATCCCGCGTAGCACGTTCATCCTAGTTTGTTATATAAATAAAACAAAATGAAGTCTCCTCTGCCAAGGATTTCATGATAATCGTAACTCAAACTTATGACTGTATGATGGGAATTATCAACGCCTCATAATGCATCCTGAACTTTTTTAGCTAAATTATCCTTACATTAAACGGCAACAATACCCTTTTGTATTTAATTGTTTGATAATTATCCATATATTTTCCTAAGGCATAGCTATTTGCACCCAATTTTAATAAATAAATCTCAATTACTAAATAAATCCCATTAAAATTAAAAAATACCCCATATACATATATCACTAAACGTAGCCTCATTTTATAGAGCATTTTGCCCCTAATTAAAGGCAAATCCATTAAACATTTTAATTGGGGACCTTCCAATCGTACACGATAATGCGATGGCCGGACCTTGTCCAGATTGATTCTTGGCCAGTAGATGACTATCAGAGGGAGCCCGTTTACCAGATTTCGTCTGCGTGGTCGATTCATCATGTATGATATGATCTGCCAAGATCGACAGCGCCGCAAATTCGTGACGAATTTCCATCGACTGGTTCTACACCGCCGACAGGTACTTTGGCTACATCACCGCCGACAACCACACAGACGGACGGCCGGCCTTTCTTCCATTCCAAAATCATTCAAGGAAGCTGTTCATGGGTGTTCCTCCCAGCACTCCCTCAACGTCGCCAGCTACAACGTGACACGGCTGAAGAATTGGCCTTGTAAGGATTGAAAAAAGGAGCCCGCTCTGATTTGATCTACCGAGATCGACAGCACCGCCAATGCTCTGACGAATTTCGCCAACGGGTTCTGCACCACCGATAGCGCCTGATTTCTCAACTGCCGACCGAGAATACTTCTACAATCTCAAAACATGATGTTTTATCAATGGTGCATACTGATCGAATACGATTGAGTCAAATCCAAAACGTTCAATTTATTGACGAACAAACTGTAGAAGATAACAGAAAATCTTGAAGAAAGACAGTCTGGCTTAGTCATCCATGGATAAGGATATCACCAACCCACTTATTCTTCCAAATCTTCTTGGAAAAGATAACAATAGAAAATTGGATAAGAATTCTTAGGGGTATTTTAGTATTAACAAATATAAATATTTTAATATATTAATTTGTGGGGTAGAATTGGGCCTTCTCCTAATTCACTACAAGTCGTTCCAGTTTATCTTCCTTCTCCCTCAAAAACGCAATATTAATTTTTCCTAATTCCACCGATTCATTTTTCCAATCTTTGATACTTGGCCCATATGTTGAATTGGACAGAGAGAGAAAATCCCAATTTTAAAAGCCCAATAAGAGCCCAACCAAAAACAATACTTCTGCAGTAACCTTATTATATCCAAAGTAAACCCTAACCTTCTTCTCCACCCTCGTCATCGCAGATCTTCTCAGAAACACTCTCGTGAGCGGCACCACCTCAAACGCCGGCAAGGTATATTCAAACTCCTACTTTTTATTTTCGTTTTCGTTTATTGGAAAGTTAAAGTGCGGAAATTTGTGTTTGTATTTCTTTCTAATTCAATGAATCCTAATTTCAATATTCTTCGTGTTAATTTCCATGCACTTTTCTTTCAGAAAGACCAAGTAATCTTTGGCTCTTTAATCGGAGTAAGATTAGTACGGTGTTTGAGAAAACTTAGGAGAGAGGGGTTGTAAAAATTAACCTTTATTGTAGCTGTTTAGTAATCTCTTAAAGTAATTATTAATATTACTTACGCTTTATAAACGCATGAAATATTAATAATTCTACAAACTTCAAAAAAATTCTTCTCTTGAAACCGCAAATTTTCCTGTAGGTTTTAGTCTTTACTGGTGGAAATGAGAATGCATAGACTATATTTTGTGTAAGATAAAAATAAAAAGCAGGTTGTAACTACTACAAGGGTGGATGGGGTTGGGGTTGTAATAGTAAAATGAAAAATGAAGGAATCCGAAGTGAAGGTGCTACCTACATTTGATGACAATGTTAGCATGATTTACTCGAGCAATGAAACAACCTTAGTCATTATAAATATATTTAAGCATTAACTTGAGCCTCCTGTGTTACTCTTGGATATGAAGGAAGAGATCGAGATACTAGCGAATTTAGTTTTTGGTTGATTGAATTAATGTGTGGACGAAGTTTTGTGTTATCAAGCATATTGAATTTAATATGTTTAAATTTAATATTTTAGGTTACTATTTTTTGGAAAAGTAATAGGTACTCGGTTTGATCTGTAGAGATGATGGCTGAGAAAAGCGGACCAATTGTTCCAGAATCTGTGTTGAAGAAACAGAAGAGAAACGAAGAATGGGCCTTAGCGAAGAAGCAGGAGCTTGTGGTTGTGAAGGAAAAGAAAGCTGCAAACAGGAAGCTGATTTTCAGCAGGGCTAAGCAATATGCTAAGGAGTACGCTGATCAGGTATTTTTTGAATTCCTTAATTTGCATTAATACCCGACAATGTTGATATATATATATAGTTACCTTATGCTGTGGTGGAATGTAATTTAGGAAAGGGAGCTTATTCAATTGAAGCGTGAGGCTAGGTTGAAAGGAGGGTTCTATGTGAATCCTGAAGCTAAGTTGCTGTTCATTGTTCGCATTCGTGGGTATGCCTTTTTGTTGAGAAGAGTATTTTGATAGGAATTTTATTATTGCTATAGTACGGTTACATTTCTTCCTTCATGAAACACTAGTATAAATGCAATGCACCCAAGGACAAAGAAGATCTTGCAATTGCTCCGACTTCGACAGGTGATGGTTCTTATTTTTATGTCTGTTATAATCCTTTCTTGCGGTATTCCCCGAAATGTTATCCTTCCTTAATTATGCAACAACCTCTAATCAATTAGAGAGGTTGGATAATGAAACGGTCTTGTGTTTAAAACTTGGACTGTTTGAATGAATGTAGATGAAAATTGAAAGATATGTTTATTTAGTTTACTGTGTTTCTTTCATGTTTCCTGTGCACATGATTATTGCCCCTATGCTTTTTTAGTATTGTGTTGGGAGGATGATGGTTATGACTTGCTGTGTTTTACATAGTCATTTTCCATCTCTATCTTTATAGAAATCATTGTAGTCTGATGATGAATCTTAGAATGTCGTGTCAGCACAGCAATCATTATAATTAACTTTGAAATATTTTGCTATTACACATGCATTAGTTAGATTGTCTAAATATTGAAAAAGAAGCTTGGTTTTATATTTGAACCTAATGAGTCCATCTCCTTGATCTTTTTAGAGTCTCACTCTCAGGTCTTTCCTTCATTTATGATATACAGCTTGACCTAAACTGAGATGGCTTAAGCTTTTTCTCGAAGCATTCTTAATCTATGTAATGAGTATGAAATTTTGGATGCAGATTTTTAACGGGGTTTTCCTGAAAGTGAACAAGGCAACAGTTAACATGTTACACAGGGTTGAGCCATATGTGACTTTTGGGTATGCATCTAAATGCCTCTCTTAGCAGTTGCCTGTGTAGTTCAAACATCAGTTTAAATACACTTGATTTCGCTTTCAGGTATCCTAATTTGAAGAGTGTGAGAGAATTGATTTACAAGAGGGGATTTGGCAAGTGCAACAAGCAGCGCATTGCTTTGACGGACAACTCAATTATTGAGCAGGTTTGTATTGTTGTCCATTTACTCACTTTCCATTAAGATGTTTGGGCTGATGTGTTGTCGTGTGTTTTAGGTTCTTGGTAAATATGGTATCATCTGTATTGAAGATCTGATTCATGAGATCCTGACGGTTGGGCCTCACTTTAAGGAGGCAAACAACTTCCTGTGGCCCTTCCAACTGAAGGCACCATTGGGTGGTCTGAAGAAAAAGAGAAATCACTACGTTGAAGGTGGTGATGCTGGAAACCGTGAAGACTACATCAATGAGCTTATTAGAAGAATGAACTAGGTTGCAGTAGTTTTGGGAATTTGAGGTTATATTGGTTGGAGAAATTTTTGTTTGGAATCTGAATTTGTTTCTTTTTGGTTCTTGGACGATCATCAATTATCAATCAAGCATGTTATTTAAGACCAAAGTTTATGTTATAGATAAACTATGTTTTGCTGATGTGCTTTAATTGGTGTTTGTGATATGTCATGTTTCGTATTGAAAGTTAAAATGGTAAATGTGATTAATGGGGATAAAGTAGAGGGAATGGTGGTGGAGCAAAGAATGATTAATTACATAACATTGATAGATACTCTTGCCTCCTCCCCTTCACTACTAGTCTACTTCAACTTCCAACATCGAAACTGCCTACACAAATCTGCTGTTTGAACAATGACATGTGAATAAAGTACATCCATCCCATTTTGTAGACCAATTATCATAATTTTATATTTTATTATATATTACAAGATTCACAAAAATATAAAAATGAACTATTCTGCGAACCAACCCACGCTACCCAAACAAAAATCCATTCCATCCACCTATATTCCGTTCCACAATGACCCACTCCATTAATAACTCACCCCAAATCTAATACACAATTTGGTGGATTACTTGCATCCTGATGGTTCACTAGTAAAGCATCATAATCAACGTAGAGGCTTAGTTATAATAATAAGAACTTCTAAACGAAGTGTTAATCTGAATCATATGGTAGTAAAATCATTCATTGACAAAGAATAGTACGAATTTTCTACTACTTGTAAGAGTTAATATCAATCTGTCTTGAAAATTCAGACAACCAACACTCATGAAATATATGACCTAAGCTAATGTTAAGGAACATGATCATTAGGGATTGTAGCCCTCGCTGATTATCTCCCCTTGAGAGCTGCAAACCTAGCAGCAAGATCGTCGTAGTTTGGTAGTTTGGGATGCACGTGCCACACCTTGTTGTCGTCCTGGAATGTGTTAGAACGAGCGAAAACTTTTTCCGGTTCTGGTGAAGCAACTTGTGTTTGAGGGAGAGAAACCGATCGTGTGGGAGGTGGAATCACTTCACGATTCCCATGTCTGTTTTGATCAACAGATGATTCACCTTTTCTCGACTCTTTCCTCAACTTTCCTGCATCATAATTAGAGGGTTTCTTGCTGTAATGAATCAGCAGTTTATCGATCATCCTTTCCTCATCATCTTTGCTCTGGTGCTCCTCATCAAACAGTACCTGCAAGCCCTTTCTGAAATGATCCTTTCTCCTACTACTTGAGCTCCTTTTCACAGCTCCATCTTCAAAAGCTTCGACAACTTTATGGTTGGGTGATGATTTAAGGTGTTTCCTTCTAATTGACCGTGGTTTTGGCAAAGCATAATGTTACCAACGTACACATCATATCCATGTACAATTCAAAAGAAATTTGTATACACTTACTGGGAAAAATACATACAATAAAAGAAATCCATTACTGCGAATGCACAATGTTAACAGCATACTCATCATACTCATGTACAATTCAGAAAAAAATTATATACACTTAATGAGAAGAACATATAATAATCCATCAGTGTGAATGCACAATGGTACCAAAAAACTCATCATACCCATGTATGATTTAGAAGAAATTTGTATACACTTAACGAGAAAAATATTTACAGTAAAAAAATCCATCATTGTGAATGAACAATGTTACTAACATACTCATCATACACATGTAAAATTTAGAAAAAATTTCATATACTTAATTGAGAAAATATTTACAGTAAAAAATAATGCATCATTGTGAATGTACAACGTTACCAACATACTAATCATGTCATGTACAATTCAGAAGAAATTTCTATACACTTAATGAGGAAAACACGTATACTGAAGATATTTAATATTTGAAAACTAATGTATCAAAGTTACCACCCAATAACCCTTTATATTTATAAAAAATTCCTCCATTCTACACTCCTACTGTCCTTTATATTTATAAAAAATTCCTCCATTCTACACCCCTACTGTACTATTGCATTCCTTATTTCCCTCATGTTCAATTGTACACAACATAGAAATTGGATCTACACAAAGAAAATAAAAATCTTTATACAATTAGAATGAAACAGATTTTACATATAATAGATTATATTGTACAAAGTCAAGAGAAATATACCTATATTTTCTATTAGTGTTACTTTTGTTATTGATGGTACATTCTTCAAAAAATTCTTTATTTATTTTACTATCATGTAATTCAAATAGTCAGTTGAAATCTAACAATTCATATTCAATTGATAAGAAGCTTGAAGTAATGCTTGCATACCATGAAGTCATTATTTATATAATCTACATACTATATAAAATTAGTGGTAGAAGTATATACATGTACTTTTAAGTAAAATAATCATACTTTAATTTTCTGTATATATGACATGTATGCTTGCATACATGTAATTTTCTTTATATATATATATATATATATATATATATATATATATATATATATATATATATATATATAAAGCAGAACGTTGAAGAAAACACAACATGAAACATGGCATGTTCTTATTAAATAACATGCTTTTATTACAAAGAAAGTATACTAAGGCAGAAACATATACACTCGGTTTAAAAAACTTATACTGCATGAACAAATATTCTATACAATAATAAAAAATTAATAATTACAATGAGGTAGGAATGTATGCAACATAAAGCAACAACATAAACACTAAAGCCGAAACATATACAGTTGGTTTCAAAAGTTATATAGTACGAACAAATATTTTGTACAATAATCAGAAACCAATAAGTACACTGAGTTGAGAATGTAACTTGCATAAAGCAACAACATAAACAAAGAAATAGAAACATATACACTTGGTTTTAAAAAGTTATACAATACGAACAAATATTCTATACAATAATCAGAATCCGACAATTACACTGAGGCTGAAATATATGCAACATAAAGCAACAACATAACACTAAAACAACAATATATACACTTGGTTTCAAAAAATTATACTATACAAACAAATAATATTGTACACAATAATCAGAACCCAATAATTACACTGAGGCAGAATGTATGCAACATAAAAGAATAACATAAACATTAAAGCATAAACATATACATTTGATTATCAAAACTTATACCATAAAAACCAACATCATTGACACTGATTTTCAAATTTTATACAATATTAAAACATAAATTTATATACTTGATTTTTAAAACTAATAAAATATTAACTAATATTATAGATACTGAAGCAGAGGCATATATAGTATAAAACAGACATCTTATACTAAAATTAAATCTAGATATAGACACACACTGAATTAAAATAGTATTAGAGAATTGGAGAAGAAATCGAATAAATATAATCTAAAATCAGAGATTAATTTAATCGACACAAATGAATATGAGAGATTTGGAGAAGATATCTAAAAAATATTATCTAAAATCGTAAACTACAACTGGAGATAAGATTAACTTTACCTGATTTTGGAATCAAACTTCTTCTTCTACAATATGTAATCACAGATGGATGAATTGGGAAATAGAAGAAATCAGAGATTCAATCGTTGAGAGAAAGCAAGCTGAGAGACTCGAAAATTCTGAGAGGAATTCAAAATTTGAAGAAGAAATCCAAGATTAGAATCAGGGGGGCGGCCCTGAGGTGGTACCGGAGGTTCCGCCGCACAGGGCCCTACCCAACAAGGACTCCTGGTCTTTTTTATTTTACATATATATTTAATGAGTTATATATTTTATAATTATTTTATGCATAATGATATTTATTAGCACAGTTGGAATTAGTTTTTTTTTCTCTTTCGCCCTCTCACGTGATTGAATCCTGGCCATACTAGATAATATTTTACTCCATATCTAAAGTAACTGTGTCAGTCTCATATATGCAATTGTTATTATTATATAATAATAATATAAAGATAAAGATTTATTGACTTTAATTGTTCTGGTTATTCCTTTTAATTCATTCCCTTTTTAACATAATTGCAACTAAATAATCTGTTCTTAAAAAAAATCTTATATAAAGATAAAGATTTATTGATTTTAATTGTTCTGGTTATTCCTTTTAATTCATTCCTTTTTTATTTTTTATTTATGAGGAATAGTATTAGATACATATATTTTTTTTTTGTTAATTTTTTCTCAAGATAGATTACATAATTGCAACTAAATAATATGTTCTTAAAAAAACTTTCTTTTAAATATCCGGTCGTTCTTTATTTAATTATTTTCAATTCATCTTCTACGTTATTTGGTGAGCAGAAACTTTGACAACATTTTTAAGAAGATTCGTACATCATTATTCTTTATAGATAAAGTATTCTAATTTGGCAAAGACTTATATGAAATCGTCTCACAATTCTTATTTTGTAAGACGGGTCAAATATTACACATTTAAAAGCTCGCGGATCCACCCATAACTTAATACCTTCGACTATCAGTTTAGAACATGTAAGCCGACTCAACTTATATTGTTTATTAACTTATTCTATTCTTTTTGCCGTTTTACTTTTTTTTTTCTTTTAAGAAATTGAGGTATACTTTGTATAATTTTTAGAAAATATACTATAAATTATTATTAATTACTTTTATATTATCATTCGTTAGAGACTATTTTTCTTAGTAATACAATTAATGTAAATCGTGTGAAAATTAATTGAAAAAAAAGGCAAAGACTTGTAAGACCGTTTCATGTAAAGGTTTACGTGAGACGGACGAAAAGTAATAACTTTTATAATGAGAAGTGATAATGAATTAATGAGGAGTGATAATGTTATTAATGAACAAATTATAATATAAATGAAAAGTGATAACCTTTTTATATCTAAAGTGATAACTATTTTAAAAAATAAAAATTATCTCACGTGAGACAGTCTCACGCAACATCTACCTGAAAAAAAAATTTGGATAATAACTTCATTTTTTTATTGGTTACTTTTTTTATATATTATATTAATAGTCAATGAAACAATTCATTTAAATAATTAGAACTTTTCCTTCATCAAGTATCATTTTTCATTAAAAATGTTATCAATTTTTATCCGTATGATAAAACATACTTCATTCATTAAATAATTTAATTGAACGTTTATCACTTTTCATTGATCAAGTATTACTTATTATTAAAAATCTTATCACTTTTTATAGGTCCTATAAAAATTTCATTAAATAATATAATTGGATGTATATCACTATTTTTTTAATTAAATATCACTTTTTACTAAAATTGTTATAACTTTTTATTAAAAATGTTATCACTTTATCTGTATTTAAAATTTTCATTAAGTAATATAAGTGGATGTGTATCACTTCCCTTAATCAAATATTATTTTTTATTAAAAATGTTATCATTTCTGTATTTAATACAATTTATTTTTCAAATAATTTGATTAATCGAACATCACTTTTTTATTTAAAATTTATTTTTTATTAAAAATATTATCACTTTTTCTTTTTTAAATTTTATTTTTTAATAATAAGTTTATCACTTTTAAATTTTAAATTCTCACTTCAATTTTTTTTATTTTTTTGTTAACGGTCACATTATATTTTACTTACTTAAAGTAGTATTACTTTTACTTTAATATTTAATATTAATAATTTTTATATGTAGAATAATAAAAGGAAATAGATATAGTCATAATTAATCAAATAGGCTTTTTTAAGAAATTAGCATTGCTTAACCGATGAACATTAGCGAAATTAGTATGGGTAACCGGTTGCGGCCGTTTTTTTATTTTTCATAATATATTAATTAATTGATGGATTATCCATCTCATGAATCCGTGAGATGGTTTCATGCAAGACTTACCTTTTTAATTTTATAATAGTAATTTTATATATCTAGTTAATGTGTTTAATTATATATATTTATTTTATTATTTTATTATAGATAAAAATAAAAAAGTTAATAATATTTTGCTTATGAGAAGAGGCAATGAATATAATTATATATATATATATATATATATATATATATATATATATATATATATATATATATACACTCCATATATTTATTCCCATTTTTTCGCTACAAAATAGAATAGAGATTTTGGTGGGCCATATTGATGGGTGAGTGGTTGATTGGGTTTGAGAGAATGGGCTGAGGTCCAATTATATTTGGCGGGAAAGTCGATACGTTGCGAGCCGTCTCCTGCAAGTTTCTCCCTCCTCTGCTAAACGCTTGCCCCCCCCCCCCCCCCCCCCCCCCCCTTCTCTCTCTCTCTCTCAAACTCACTCTATCTCCGCCGCCTCAGTGCCTCAATCTTCGTCGTTCATGTAAGTTGCAGCACAACTCTTGGTTTTTCTTCTCTCCTACGTATTAACTGTATAGAAGCATTCAATCTTGTGTAATGTGTTCTGTAATTTCTCTGTATCATAATCGGTATCGGAACCTTATATGTTTCCTTTTAACTTTTATAGGATTGCTTAGTGATGACTGTTCTGAGATCCAGAAAAGTTTTGCCCATTGTGGCGCCGCCTAAGCCACCACCGCCGCTGGTTCCGGAGAATAATGTGGCTGAACCGGTTACGCCATCAAAAACCTCAGACTTTTTGAATTCATTATCGTATAGTGATAGCCCTAGTTTTCCGTCTCAGAATGGGGGAAGTCCAGAGATAGGGTTTGGCTCTGGTGACGGTTCTATTATTGTTTCTGAATGTGGAACTGTGCGGAGACACAGTGCTCGATTAGCGAAAAAAGTTGGTATAAGTGAGTACAGAGAGAGGGTTGAGGTTGTGAGTGCAAAAAGGAAGAGAACTGTGGTTGAGGTCTTGAAGGGGAAAGAGTTGGGGTTGGAAGATCGTGAAGAAGATGAGGTGGAGACGGTGTTCTTGAATTTGAGGTCTGGAAGGAGAGTTGAGAAGAGAATAATCAGAGACTCCAGTGGTGTAGCAAGTAATTTGATTGAAGGAATTGAGAATGATGAAGTAAATGGTGGTGTTTTGAATGTTGATGTGCTATCGGAGAGTATGGCAAAGGCCATCATAGAAGGCACTGAAAATGTTAATGGGAAGGAGGAAAGCCCTGTGGTAAGTGAAGGTAAAGTTTGTTCTGAAACATCATTAATAAATGATTTTGCTCCTACAGAATTCATGTTACATGATAGAGCACTGACACCTGGTAAAACTGCAAATTTAAAAGAGGCAGTCAAGGATAAAGGTGGAATTGTAATTGAAAGTGGTGCAAAGACTAGGAGATTGAGCAAAGAAGAGAAAGGGAAAATGAAATCGGGAGTTACCCCGTCACTTGGTGATCTTAATCAAGATGCTATCACTTCTATTAAAGGTAAAGGTGGTATTGTAATTGAAACTCGTGAGAAGACTAGAAGGAAATTGAGCATAGAAGAGAGAGGAAAAATAAAAATGGAAATTGAAGTAGAAAGTGAAATTGGAGGTAGTGTTTCCGGTGCTGATAACACACCAATTGATGAACCGTCAAAAGTGTTAATTAAAGGTAACGGTGGTATTGTAATTGAAACTCGTGAGAAGACTAGAAGGAGATTGAGCATAGAAGAGAAAGGAAAAGCAAAAATGGAAATTGAAGTAGAAAGTGAAACTGGAGGTAGTGTTTCCGGTGTTGATAACACACCAATTGATGAAGCGTTGCCTGATAGAGTTCAGGTTAGAGATACTGATATGACTGGGGACATTACACGAAGTGCTTACAGGGAACGCTTTCGAAGAATTGCCAGGAGAAATGCATCTCGATTTGCTCATTTTTCTTTGCACGAAGAACTTGACAGCCGTGCTCATGATGCCACTGAGAGTGAAAACTCACTGCCTAAACTAGATGGTGGAATAGAAGATTGGCCAGGTCCCTTTTCTACTGCTATGAAAATTATTAAGGATCGAGGAGGTAATAGGGATGGAGAGCGGCGAAATATTTCTACTAATGTAAGTGAGGCAGTTGAATTACAGTGGATCCCCAAGAACCAAGAGTCGTGCAAAAATAAGAAGCAAGTTCCCTCATTGATAAACCTATGCTTGTCAGTTCTTTCCGAAAATGCTGATGCAATCACATCTCTTGATTTCGTTCCAGATGCATTGAGACACAAGATCTGTTGGTTTCTTTGTAACAATCGAAAAATGGATTGTCATTTTCTAGAATTGCTTGTACGTGGTACTCCAACAGAGATTCGTGTACGGGATTGTTCTTGGTTATCTGAGGAACTATTCTCCAAGACTTTTAAAGGTTGCAATACCAACAAGTTGACGGTATGACCGCTTATCATTCCATGTTTAGGGTTGAATTTAATTATTTGGCAACAGGTTTATGTTCTCGTCTTTGAAAAAGGCCTGTTTGATTATATTTGTCACTGTATCAGATTAATTTTTATTTTGATTGGACATATTTTTCCATGAGTCTAACCATGTTTGGGTTGTATCATTGTTGATTATATTTAATACTGAATCACATTGGTTTTGTTTTGTTTTTCTTAGACATTATTTTCTGTTTCTCTAACTTTGAACCATGTTTGGTTTGTGTATAATACTTTTGCAACGGGTTCATGTGCTTATATCTTTGATGGACCTGATGGTATTTTTATTTGGAATGTAGGTTTTACAATTTGATCAATGTGGAAGTTGTATGCCGGACTGTACGTTATATGCTACCCTGGCTAATTCATATAACAGCCTTCCTGCTTTGTCTACGGTATCTTTGAAGGGTGCATATCGTCTCTCAGATGCTGGACTAAGTATGCTTATTTCAGCTGCTCCTTCTCTAAAGTCTATTGATATCAGTCAGTGCCCCTTGATTACCTCTGAGGGAATCTGCTGTGTGGCTAACAGACTGACATTAGTTTTAAGGGAATTTTACTTGGATTATTGTGATGGAGTAGATGCTATGCTTATTCTCCCAGCACTGCAGAAGCTAGAGCATTTGGAGGTTTTATCAGTGGCTGGAATTCTGACAGTCTGCGATGATTTTGTTAGTGGATTCATCTCTGTAAATGGCTGCAGAATGAAGGAGCTTGTTTTAGCTGATTGCATGTTGGTGTCTTATTATGATTTTAAATTACATTCAGTCCTCTTTCAATATCTAAACAATTGACTTTATTTTCATTTTGTTGCAGGGAGTTGACTAATTCTTCTTTAAAAGTCATTGCTGATGCTTGTCCTGATTTACGATCAATTGACCTCACAAATTTGTCCAAATTGACAGATATTTCCATAGGTTTTCTTGCAAATGGTTGCAGAGAAATTCAAGCGCTAAAATTATGTCGCAATGCATTCAGGTATCATGTTTTTTGCAATAATTAAAGTGTGTTGTTTCATTTGAAGTTGGTTTCTATACCAAATTTTAAAATGATGAGCCTCTGGTTCGAATCCTTAATCTTAACAATTTTATGTGATTGATTTCATAGTTCTGAGTGTAATACATGTGTAATGTATTGATTGTTTTTTCTTTGAAAATAGGAGTTTTACTTTCAATTAGTTAAGCCTTGTATTATCTGTATTTTTGCATTTCAACTGATTAATTAATTAATTAATTATAACACAATTAATATAATATAATTAGAGTAAAACAGACACACAAAACAGCACTTAGAGAATGTTTTATTAATTTTCTCTTGTTTATTCCTCTGCACTTTGTTATCCTTTAATGTGACCCTGCCTATAGAAATATATGAAACATCTTTACATTCCCGTGAAGTGAAATTATTGTATATACAGTTAAGATCTCCTTGTTTCTGTAGTGATGAAGCCATTGCTGCATATCTTGATGTTCGTGGAGCATCTCTGAATGATCTGGCTCTTAATAATGTAATTCAGGTAAGATCTTTTATTTTAGTTGTTTTATAAACCCCATGAAGCACATAAGTTGATAATTGAATTTTACATTACAGAAGAAAATTAAAAATAGTGATACTCAGTTTGCTGTTAATGGCATAAATCCTGTTTACAAATTAAATTCAAATAACTTAATGTCTAATTAAAATGGCAGAACTCAAATAAAATTTAGATGTTTATTATATAATCTTCAAATTTTGCATCTTTATCCCACTGCGTCAGCTCTGTTGTCAGAAAGGGGAACAATTTTATTGGGAGTGAACAAAATAAAAATTCTGCACTCTACGAACGCTGAACTGATTCTCGCTATGTATACACTTTTAAGATCTAAATGGCTTAAAGGATTTATTGTCTAATGGAACAAACTCATGTTCTTAAAAAAATAAGTATTTTGTAGTGGTCACGAAACCTAACTTGCTAACACTTTCAAGTGCTTTAGTGTCTCTCTCCTTGAAACTACTGATAAAGTGCCACACTTCATGAGCAGAATTAGTATCTCCTATCTTTTCCAAATAATCTTGACGTGTAACCATTTTGGTGAGATTCTCCATCCTCCTCTAATCAGAATCGTAACAGCTTATGTGTTTAACCTGATGTAATATGACTTTAAGCCAAGGTAGTATTACAATAGTTCATCATCGTAATTTTTTCCACCCGTAATTTACTCTAAGCGGTGCAGTTTAGAAGAACTTCATAAATTGGAAAATCTTTAAATTATTATTAGGTTACTGAAATAGTTCACTGCTTGCTCACATCATGAACTTTCGATATTATATCTAGATGAACAAGGCATTGCAAAATGTTTCTTGCTATTCTTTTTCATGTATCTCTCAACCTTCAGAAATCCATTCGTTAGAGCTAGAATACAGAAACCTTCTTTAAATTATATCTCAGAAGTCTTCAATGAGTGACCGAATAGATGACCTGTGTCTGGGTGGTGCATACAGAAACACTCAAAATTTAGGCTCCAATACGCCTTTATTTGATCGGTCATTTTGTTCATTAGCAAGCTTTGGAGGCTTGGGTTTACTCTGGGGAGAACATTAGTGTGCCACAGATTAATAGTGAGAGAGCAAATAATAGCTTGGTGATGATAAACGACATGTTTAATTATTAATGTTCCTTTTTTTTTTATAATTAATGTCTTTCAACTTTTCCTCCGGACCTCCATGCATTTCACAAACACAACAGTTTTATACGTCGCATTTAATAATGACAACAAATAGCGACAATGCCCTCCCCATTAAAATTGAGAGCCTCTTATTTATAGAGAATAAATTTCATGGTGAATATGAGTTTTGATTGTGTATAGGAGTTGAAAATGTATCTTAATATTTCTTCTTGAAAATTTTATTTAGTATTTCCATCATCATTATATTGCTTTATGGCACAGTTTACCCTTATATTCGGTGAGAAGATTTAAATTATGTATGGGAACCACTGTAACTATTAATTTATATAAAATTTAGCTCTTGTTCATCCTACATCATTTAGTGGGTTATGTACGGTAGGTTGTGTTTTTCTTCTTAACGATGTGGTTCCTTGTAGTTGCTGGATAATAAACAACATTAAGTAAAAATGGTTGGCAGATTTTTTGTTGTCTGGTTTGTTTTCTTCATTTTCTTTGGTTGCATTTGCTCTGGAACTGGTAATGATCAGATTTACATGTTCATGTTTGATGTATTTCAGGTTTCAAATCATACTGCACTTTCTCTTGCCAGAAACTGCAGAAGTTTAAGGAGTTTAGATTTATCATGGTGTCGCAATTTAAAAAATGAAGCGTTGGGATTGATTGTTGATTCTTGTGTATTGCTGGAAGTGCTCAAATTATTTGGCTGTTCACAGGTTTTTTCTTTTTTCAGTTATATTGATTTCTAATCTTCCAGCTATACTAGCAATAGTAATTTAAATTTAGAATTGTGTGGTGGGTCTCATCAGAAATATTTATAGCAATATTTTACTCTTGCCATTTAGTTGATATTCCTTTCGCTAAACTGGTTAACACAAAACAGTTTTGAATTTGAATTAGAAAACAGTTGATTCAGAAATGGAATCAAACAATGTCTTGTGTGTTTGTGTGCGTTTGAAAGAAAATCTGAATTCAGTTGTCATTTGTTGTTTGTAGTTCTCCTAAGAGGTTTAGTTTCGTCTTATGAGTGGCGATTTTGCTGCAGGTTACTAGTGTCCTCATCGATGGGCATTCAAATCCACGAGTGAGTTTTGTCGGATTGAAGATGACTGAAGTACTGAAGGAAATAGATGCTCCTGATTTTCTCATTGGTCCACTGCGGTATCCGTGAATTTATTTAACTGAAGACACATTTTGCGTATGGTTCCACATACTTGTACAAATAAGTATGTGCATGCTTTCTATTTCCAGGTGCACATGTAAACCTGATGTCTTTATTTTGTCGTCAACAACTTATCTTTTGTCTGGCTAATTTTGAAATGTTGATCTGTTGTGATGTCTGTTAAACATTGCTTGACGACGTGAATGATGAATGTGATATCTTCCTGGTATTTTGATGATTCTCTCTCGACTCGAACTAGTCGTGTGATAATTATTTATGACACAACCTATATGAATTTGACTTAGCAGGCGTTTACGGTAATGAAAACATCACATCAATCTTTGCGACGCAAAATGTGGCTTTTTTGGAGGTCATTCTAGGTGGGCATGTCAAGTGCCCGGTCTAGCGCTATGGAAATGAAAACATCACATCAATAAATAATTTTAATTTTTTTTTAATTTAAAAAATACCGTTTACATCTAATGTAAATTACATATTTTATTCTTTACTTATTATTTAAAAATGTCACATTATTCTTAAAGTTTATTAAAATTAGTGCCGGTTAAGATAAATTGAGAAGGAGGGAGCGTTTTGTATCCAGGATTTTTTATTGGGAAAAGGGTCATTTGAACCCCTTATCTTATTCCATTGGATCAATGAAGCCCTCAAACTTTCTTTTTGTCATATAAACCACTCATCTTTTTAGTAAGATCAACTAAACCCTTTATTTTTTAAAAATAATACATAAAAGCACCTCTATATTAAATAATGCATCAAACATCAATTATGACCGGTTACTGTTGCCGTTCGAGTTTTTTAATTTTTATAATTAATTATGACTTCAACTTTAATTATATATATATATATATATATATATATATATATATATATATATATATATATATATATATATTATAGCCCATCACCTATTTTTATTTTTCTATTTATAGAACCTTGTGGTTTGTAATTTATTTCTAAGAATTTAATATTTTTTTAGAGTTAATTTTTAAAATATAATTTAATTTGGCTTTTGTGATTTATGTAATACTATACCCTTATAATCCATTTAAAAGATATAATTCAATTTTTTTATTATTAATTATAACTTAGTTATATACATGGAGTAATATTTTATCATAGTTCATAATCTATTCTATTTCTTATTTATGAATCATGTGGTTTGTGTTTTTCCTTTTTTCTTTTTCCCTATATTTTAATATTTATCTTATTCTATTGGATTAATTACATTTTTAGAAGGAAATGTAAGAGTATAATATTACATAAATTAGAGTGAAATTAAACTATAAATTTAGAATTAACATTAAAAATAAATATTAAATTGTAAGGACAAAATAAACCGCAAATCAAAGAAAAATAAAATAAGTCATGCATTATGGTTATATATATATATATATATATATATATATATATATATATATATATATATATATTACCATAGTTCATAATCTATTTTAGTTCTCATTTATGAATCTTGTGGTTTGTGGTTTTTTCGTTTTCATCCTACCATTTAATATTTATCTTATTCAATAGGATTAATTATATCATAATTATATTATGTAAATTACAAGAGTGAAATCAAATTATATTTTTAAAATTAACTCTAAAGACAAATACTAAATTGTAAGGAAAAGAAAACACAAACTTATAAATAATAAAATAAGTCATAGACTATGATAAATAAATAAATAAATATATAATTAAAGTTATAATTAATAATAAAAAAATAAAAAAAAATAAAAAACTTGAATGGCACCACCGTCAATAACCGGTCATAGTTGAAGCTTCATGCATTATTTATGTAGTATTTAATATAAAGGTGCATTTATGTTTTATTTTAAAAAACAAAGGTTTTTTTTTATCCTGTCAATAAAGTTTAGTGGTTTGCATGAACAAAAAGAAAGGTTGAGAGCTTAGTGTTGGAAATTTTTAATTTCCAATATAATGTAATTGTGGACAATATATTATTATGCAATTATATTAACTATTCAATTATATTATGGACTTAATTAAGTGATCCAATTAATGTTAAAGGTCCATGGACTATAATAATAAATGATATGGGCTTATTGAGTATATACCCAATACTACGTGATTAGGTGATTATGAGTGGTCTAGTCAAGTAGTATATAAAGGTTACCCGGTTATGGTCCCCAATATACTAAGCCGCACATGGTCTTCCCTTCTCCCCATCGGGAGGGATTACTACGGTCCCCATAAAGGAATTAGGAGGGCTAAGACCATATAACCACTGATCCTGAGTTCGTGTTCCGCCTAGAAATTCATTGGATCAGGTACGCTTCCGCATTATAATTTTGATCTCGTTAATCGTAATAGGGTTTAAGGTATTATGATTTATTAATTTATTTCCTACAAGTGGTATCAGAGCCACCCTATTAATGATTCTCTGATATTTGAAAGAATTGTATTTGGATCAAAATATTTGAATTGAACATTACATAATTAAATTCTTGTGCAATTCGAAATTTCGAATACCTTTCGAAGTTTATTAGCATGCTCAATTATTCTGGTTAATTATGTGATAATATGTGTTGAATTCATTTTATCAATTTGAGTTTTGATTTTGCTTATTGTGATTTGGATTAATTGTTAGTGGCAGCATATCATCATGTTACCAAAACAACATATGTTTTGTTTGGGGCATTTATTTTTTATTTGAAAGATTGCCAATTGTTTTCGTGCTTACTAAGTCATATTATATTTTAATTGGAATGTCTATAGTAAGTAATTTGGTGATTTTGTCGTGATGGGGTAATCACGTTTAGATTTTTACATATATGACATATTCCTTTTATATTATGACATCTTAATTTTGTGTCTAATTAATTTTGACTTAGTGATTATAATAATTACTTTCGTGCCAGCCATATTAATTATGGTATGCATGTCGCAACAATTTAATGGTATATTAAATCAATTTTAATATTTGAAATTGATTTTTTTTGAAATTTCTTAATAATTTTTATGACAATTAAGAAAATCAGTACTGACATATATGCGTATCAAATAAATCGAAACATGACTTTAATGTCAAGTTTAAATAATTGAGGCATTGATACGTGGTAATAATTATGGCAGTAATTGTGTTATGATATTATTTTGGTATTCTTTACTTATACTAGAATCAAGATGCTTTGAATAACTACTTTTGTATTAAGTGGTTATTATTTAATTAAAATTGTTGCATCAACTAATTATTTTAGCAATGTGATTACACGATTTTGGACTCCTAATGTGAGTTGAATATCTTAAATTGATTCTGTATTTGAGGATTGAAATAGTGACACATTCAGCATAATTAATTCAATTAAATTATTTATTAATTTAAATCAAGGATTCAGTGGTGATTATTAATAATAATAAAATATTTGCCAAATTCAGTTTATATTAAATTGGGATTTTGGAATCCTTAATTAAGTAAAGGAGATCTTTCATCATTATAGGGTAATGAATCATCTAATATTCCTATTTGGTTAGAGGAATAAAATTAAATTAAATTGGAGAGACAGTTAAATGTCGTTTAATTAAATTAAATATTTTAATATTTATTTAATTAGTCTAGTAAACTTTCAATCTAGTCAATCGAAGCACCATGTTGCCACAACAATATCGTGTGTGGAGAAAAGTTTTATTGAAATTACATAGATTGGTGTGGTATTATTGATATGTTTTGTATTCGGCCCACAGGTAGGCACAGTTTGACAGAATAATAATACACATGTGATAATAAGTATGTGATAATTATTTGGATTATTCATGTGAACATGAGTCGGTCCACAGATAAACTCTTGTTTGACATAACTTATTGTCAATACTTGATTGTTACACTAAGATTACCCTTACAGTTAATTTTTGTCCATAGACGAGGTTAATGTTGTACAAGGTGTCCTGTGATGTGTCACTAATTAATAATATTGTGCAAATGTATCTTCATGCGGGTATTGATCGGCCCATAGGTAGATTAATATTTGGCAGAAATACACAAGCACCTGTGGTGGTAAATATGTGACGATTATTTGTTTAACATGTGAGTAATAAGTCGGCCCAAAGGAAGACTATTGCTTGACAGTTTTATTGTCAGTATTTAACTACTACGTAGAGAGTGTCACTTACAAGTTGGTATTGATACTAATGATGTGATAGATTCCTTGAGATGATTCTAAACAATTTAAAATTTGAAAGATTATAAAGTTTAGTGTAAGCATGATAATCATTTTGGATTAATTCTTTGTACAATTAAGAAGTCTGTTAATTAAGTTTAACCTATGTCAACAACAAAATTATACATGATGTCAACAATAAGAATGAACTAATAAGTTTCTAACAAACTCTGTCTCAATAAAGTATAAGGGCAACAAAGAAAAACCCGTTTGGAAAGCTGTTAAAAAGAAACTAAAGTATAACCTTTCGTTTTCTCCTAAAGGCTTGTGGAATTATTTTATAATACACCACATTAAGATTACTTAGTATGAATGGTGTTGTGGTGTAGTTAAAAGATAAAAATAATACTCCACAATATATGGTTACTAATTGGAGAAATACTAAAGATTGCAGCTTATAGTCTCAATAAAGTTCCAACCAAAGTAGTTGTGAGAACTCTTTGAGTTTCACATATGGTGATATCCAACTAAGGCTAGATCATTGGGATCTACTAAAGAAAATTGGATTCAAATAGATACAAGCTACTTTATTGGTATTAAATAAAGATAATAAGTTTATGATCCAATTGATCGAATCATATTTGAGACGAGTAATACGGTATTATGTGAGGATGTTGATTTTGGGGGAAGAATAATATTAGAGACATTGTCCTTAAGGGGAGTCGATTTGATCCCCACTTATGCTTTAAAGAATTGGTGCAAATTCAGAATAACGATATGACAATGTCAATAATATTTAAGGAATAACAAATTCAATAACCTCAAGAATTAATGTCACTAAGGAAACCACTAGAGTTGGGAGAAAGATAATTCAGAAGATTATATAGTTTTCTCCTAAATAATGAGGACACTATGGAATTAATGGTAGAACATTCAAACAATGTTCATCAAACCATGAAAGGTCCAATTACTCCAAAGTGTGTTAATACTATAAGTTATGAGTATAAATCAATACAAGATGATTAGGTTTGCATCTTGATATAGGATTATACTCAAAAGGGATGGAAGACATTATTATAAGATAATCGTGACATTAGTAGCACATTTTGATCTTGAATCATATTAGATGGATGTAAAGATAAAGTTCCTTAATTGCAACACTGATGATACGATCTAAATGGTTTAAGAACTAATAGGAAATCCATCTATGCATTCAAGCAAACTTTTTTTGTAAAGCAATCACAAGTATCATCATGAAGTAAGTGTCTCATTTGGTTTTGAGACAAATGTAGATGATTATGTGATTCAGTGGGTGAATGTTTAAGTTAAACTAAGGGAGACAAGTGCAGTCTCAATCAGGTGCCCTAAAGTTAAACTAAAGATTTAAGAAATAAACATTCTATATTCATTGGTTGTTGGAAGTTGTTGTATGATGAGGTCTCTACAAGACCTAATTAGGCTTATGTTGTTGGTATATTAAGTAGACATTTAAGTAACTCTAGTATGGATCTTTATAAAGTATGTATAGAGAACTAAGAATAATATGCATGTACATCAGAGATCAGATTTGTTAGAGATCATGAGGAATTCTGATTCTGAGTTTGTTGGATGTCAATACAGTATAAGATCCACTTCAGACTATATTTTCTATTGGTCGGAGAGCTATACAAGTAAAAGTATTAAGCAAACACTTTAGCTCATTAACCATGACAACAGAATTAGTAGCACACTAAGGGCATTCAAACATGAAATAAAGGTTGCGAAGATTTGTCACATAAAGTTCATTGTGACAGTTAGTTCGCAGTAAAGTATTTAAGACAAGAATACTTATAAGTCAAACAAATTGACATAGAATTCTTGGTTGTTAAAGAAAGTGTTTTGTGTAGATAAAATTTTAGAAGAGCATATTATGATAGACTCTAAATATGGATCCACCAATTATGTATTCAACGCCCTGCAATTTTATGAGCTAGCTAATCATGTGGGTGTTATATGATTTTAGAATACATTAGTTCAGTGGGAGTCTATATTTATTGTTCTTTAAAGTTTTCAAGACACTTTGATTTGGATAATTCAGTTTTCTGCAGAATAAAGTTCATGGCTTTGAATTCATTGTGAATTCACTTAAATAATTTTATTTTGTAATATTTTACATTATGGATTGATCTCACTAAAGTTTAAAGTTGGACCAGTTGGAAATAGACATGATGTTGATCACATTTGACATGTAATTTCCATGCTACTCACCATATTTGATCTATGTCATTGAGTATATTGATATGGTGATTGTCGGGGTTTAATCACGATTTATAATATGGTGAATGCCGCGATAGTTCCATATTAGTATATGAGATGAACCAGAATGTTAAGTATAGCCTGAAGAGGAATAACATAAAGTTGCGCAACTAAGGACTCTTGATATAATTACTTTGGAAAAATATATAGCCCAAGTGGGAGATTGTTGAAATTTTTTAATTTCCAATATAATGTAATTGTGGGCAATATATTATTATGCAATTATATTGGCTATTCAATTATATTATGGACTTAATTAAGTGATCCAATTAAGGTTAAAGGTCCATGGGCTATAATAATAAATGATATGGGCTTATTGAGTAGATACCCAATACTACGTGATTAGGTGATTATGGGTGGTCTAGTCAAGTAGTATATAAAGGTTACCCGATTATGGTCCCCAATATACTAAGCCGCACATGGTCTTCCCTTCTCCCCATCGGGAGGGATTACTACGGTCCCCATAAAGGAATTAGGAGGACTTAGTTGAGGAAGACCATATAACCACTGATCCTGAGTTCGTGTTCCGCCTAGAAATTCATTGGATCAGGTACGCTTCCGCATTATAATTTTGATCTCGTTAATCGTAATAGGGTTTAAGGTATTAGGATTTATTAATTTATTTCCTACACTAAGTTGATCTTACTCAACAAGATTAGGGGTTTAAATGACCTTTTCCATTTTTTATTTATTTTGCATGGTGGATTCTATAAGTTTCATGACCGTGTGCAACTGTGTTCAATTTCTTGCCTACCTTTCTTCTTCCTTGAATAAATTATTGAGCGTTATGCATATGATGTGAAGGAAAGATAATTGTTAATGATGACATGCACATACACTAGGTTATTCTCCATCCGTCGATAGGTATTCATTTACTTTTAGCAAGTAGAAAAAAGAAATCAGCTCCGTATTCCTCCAAACACCCTCTACACTACCCCTTAAACAATCATTTCATCTTATAGATGCAACACCAAATGAAATAGGTAATCAAAATCATATGTATTGTGTGTATCACAACTCATAATTTTTAGAGTTGATGAATCATATTGGAGAGGTGAGACCTTCTTGAGAAGACAAAGAGTTGATGTTATGTCTCTTGGAAGAATAGGGTGATTTCTTCTTAAATGAGGGCCTCCTTTTGAACTGTTGCAATGCTCTTTTTGCATATATTGACTGGAAAAATTCTGCACTTCTTTCCTTCACTTTGAGAATAAGAAAGAAGACAAATCTATAGCACACTATTAGGGCAAATAGAGCCAATAAATCCCACCATTTTGAACGATTGAGTGATATTCCAAACATTTTGGTTATCACATCCTCTCCTTTTATTTTTGGTTCACCGGGTACTAGTGGATCAAATTCTCTTCCAATCATGTCATTCTTGTACGCTCCCTGCAACCATTCAAGAATGAGTTAGTCTTGTGTAGGCTCGTAAATTTGAATTTGAATAATATAAATGTAAAAAGACAATAAAATTCTAATTAATAAATATTAAATTTTAGAGTTCAATTAGAGAGCATATAATTCTCAACTGTTAAATTAAATTTTTATTCATTAATGTATACAGTAAGTTTTGACACAAGAATTTGCCAAATTTTATGCTCCATATCATAAACAAAAGAATGCATGTTATAATTATAAAAGATGACTGAAATATGAAGAGTGGAGTATTAATTTATATTTAACAAAAATTTTGATTTTTAATTTGAAAAATGTATTGTTTTTATTCATAGAATATTGCATTCAATTAACAAGATATTAACATATTAACAAGAGACCCTGCCATTTTCTAATTAAACTTTATATTTATAGTAAATTTGAAACTTCATGAAAACAGAGTAACATCATTATTATGAGTCATCTCATGTGATCCAATTAGCATAAAATTTTGTAAATGAATACCTGCAAGGCCCAAGCACCATAGCCAACATAGGAAATAGGATAGCGCCAAATTGGCTTGGGAAGATCTGGCAGCAGCCGGAAGAAACCAGCAGTCATCATCATGATTCCCTACACATCCACACACTCTCCCCAGTTAATATCATCTCTAACACTAAACTTACTTTTTTGTGCCACGCTTAATGATTGACACGTAAGGGGGAGAAAGAAATCCAATCATTACCCTTAGGGTTTAAGCTTCCCTTTTTAAGGTATAGTTTCCCCTCTCTCTCCTACATGTTATTCATCTAACGGTGTGACAGAGGAGATGATATACCAAAATGACACATAAAAATAATAATCGTATCGAAAAAATATATCCCACATAACAAGGTTAAAATAGTAACTATACCAGAGTATATGCCATAAGTCAAATAAGTGATATATCAAATTATAATGATAAAATAGTAAGTACACCTGAAAAATATGCTCTAAATAAGGTTTGATTTGGGTTTTAAAAAATAAGATAATTTAAACTTTATATTAAATTTAAGCATTAATTGAGATGAGAAAAGAGACGAAAGATGATAAAAACAAAGAAAAAAATAGTATTAATTAAAGAGATGTATCGTAGTAGAAGGCGTACACAAGTAATAAAATAAGTGGATGCATATATGTACACAAGTATATTGGTGAAAGAAAAAAAGAAGACTTACAAGGACTCCAGCTCCAGCAATGATCCCCATCAAGAAGTTAGGAACGAGTGAAGCTACAATCATCATCACACTCTCTACCATTGCTATGGATCCGAATATATTCAAACAGAAGAAGATATAACGAGAAACTCCCGACTGAAATACCATCCAGAATGTTATTGTCCCTGTAATTACCGCCACCGCAACCAAAAACGGAAACGACGATAGGAAGTTGGACAGTATGAACACAGCCACCCCATAATACCCATTCAGCCTTTCTTTAGTGAACACCTGCTTAATTTGTCAACACATCCGTGATTTAAATGATGGTTAAATAATAACTCATCTAAAAGTTTAGGCTGGTTGAAGGAGTAGAGTTTAAAACATAAATCATCCAACAACTTTTTATTTTATTAAAAATAGTTATGAGAAATTTAATTTCTCAGAATTAGTAGTATAACTTTTAAATTCTCTCCAAAATAATCATTTTTACTTGAAAAATAAAAGAAGTCAAAATTTGCTAATTTAATGAGACTAACCATGAAATTGAATAGGTGCTTTTACAAAAGTTATGGAACTACATTGGTGAAAAATATTATTTTAGGACAAAATAAGAGAAAAATTGAAAGGTTTGAGCGAAAATGAAAGTCCTAATTATTTCAAAAAATTTCGGATAAAGTATAAAGGTACAAGACGATTTATGTTTTAAAATCGAAAGGAGTTCATTTAATACTTAATCATGTCATTCTAACATATTCTCTTACGTGTAGAGGAGTTAATTAAGCCTAGCACGTAAACTCTTAACTTTTGTTAGGCCATGACTATGATTCCTTGTTAAATGACTATGTCGTCTAAAATTTTAAGCTAATTCTAACAATATGTGATAGATATACAATGCTTTACCTTCATCTCTTCAATGAAGGAAGGAAAACCTCCAATGGACATGAAAGTCATGAATCCTGTTACAAAGCCTCCACAAGCTCCTCTGGCCAATATTGCACTATAACCTGTGCCTACGTCGTAGAATAGAGTTCCGACACATATAGATACGATGATGTATATTACTATACGAGACCAGTAGTATCCTACATCCCTAGACATATTCAAGAATGATCTCTTTGTCAGTGTCGACAGCTGCTTCCACCAACTTGCATGGCTTCCTTTAATTGTTTCAAGCTCCAATCCTTGCTGCAAAATTATCATTAAACTGTTAGATTGTCTTTTGGCCTCTTCTTATGCGACGAAGAGATGAATCAAAGCTGTAACCCAGGGAGGCTTACAAGGATAGCAAATTCTTGAACTTTCAATCTTGCATTTTTAGCATACTCTGAATGCTTGTATTTTTCAATAAGTATTGATTTGATATCTGCTGTTGCTAGATTCATAAGAGGATCCGATGTTATTATGTCTGTTTCCTGTCATTGAGAAATAACTAATGTAACTTAGAGTGAGGAGAAAAGATATGCCTTTTAATCCACTTATATGTGCATGCAGAGACATGTTACACGAGATTTTCTGTGACACTTTTTAATCCACTTATTATGTGTATGCAGAGACATGAGAAACATGTCACACGAGATAGTCTGTACACTTTTAGTACTCCCTCCGTCATGCAGAAGTCTACACATTTTTTTGAGCACGGAGATTAAGGAGTATAATAATTTAATCAATAGTGAAGTGAGAGAAATAATATTTAATGTGTAGTGGATAATTGTATTAGAGGTGTATGTGGGCCATGAGTATAAATTAATTATTTTTGAGTGGGTCCCATGTACTAAAAAAGAAATATGTTAACTTCTATGAAACGGAGGGAGTAATTTTTTTGATTTGAGATCACCTCCTCCACACTCTATTGCATCCCCTGTTCCATGGGGTTGAAGTGTGACACATCACCTATTTTTCACTTGGGTGATGTAAAAAATAGGTGATTGAATAGAGGATGAAATAGGGTGTGGAATAGTGAAATCGAGCTGCTATTTTTTGTGTTACTGGTTATATATATGAGCAACACGTAAGAATTTTAGATTTTATCACCCTTCACACGTGAGATGATACACTGGGGATTGAACAATTGTAGTCATCCCAAAGCTTATAACAAATTTGGATATATATGGCTAGGAAGGTGTTACATGATCACCGTATCTAAAAGTTTAAGTTTATAGAAATGAGAGTTATTTAATATTTAATCAAATCACCCTAACATAAGGACTCATACCCGGTGTCTTTGTGAACCTCTCAATGCAGCAGTGACGATGTCAAAGTCCGAGTTAACACACCGCAAGAAATGATCAGAAGGATTTCTCCGACTCGGACAGGGGAACCCTGCTTCGGCGAAAAACTGAAAAGCCAGACGAGTTAGACTGAGATTCATCAGATCACTAAAAAAACAGCACACAAAGGTAGTAGCAATTAAGATATATATATATATATTCAATGACCTTTAATGCTGTCTTTGCTTGTCCAAAGTAAACAGTTTCACCCCCAGACAGCAGAAAGAGGTCATCAAACAGGGCAAACACCTCACTGCTTGGTTGATGGATAGAGGAGATGACAGTTCTTCCATCCCGGGCAAGATTCTTGATGGCTTGTACGACGAAGAAGGAGGCGGCGCTGTCGAGCCCTGTGGTGGGCTCGTCGAGAAACAGAATGCGTGGGCGGACGAGGATTTCAAGGGCGATGCTGAGTCTTTTCTTTTCGCCGCCGCTGATGCCTCTCATCTGCCAGTTTCCTATCTGTCGATCAGCACATTCTTGAAGCCCAACTTCCATGATGGTTCCCTCTATGATGTCCCTCACCTCATGCTTGCTCATGGATGATGGAAGCCTCAAATGTGCTGAGTAGGTTAGAGTTTCTCTCACTGTCAGTGTCCCTAACAGCACATCTTCTTGTGTCACATAAGCCTGCATCATCATTGATATATATGTGTATATATTTTGTAAGGATTGGCTCAAAACGTTTAGAAATCAGTTAGTTGGGGTTTTCTCGAAATCAGGTCAGGTAGGCATGTTGTGGGTGGTTTTTGGCGGTTGAAATGGGCTAGTTTCACACGATTACCAACTCAACGTTATAGCTGGGATTCAAAGCTTTCCAATATTGGTATATTGAACGGTTATCTTTTATATCATTTAAAGGGCTAAAACCAGCTCACATTAGAAGCAATAACATCAATTTTATGTAATTCACAGCATTAGAGTGTTAGACAACAAAATCTTGAATTAATTAACATGAATGTTAGGCGAACTAATCGATATTATGAACTCACCTTGGTAATAGGACGACTTGAGAATACACTTTGAATTTGTTACAACGACACAACTTTATTAGACTTTTTCGAACATCCATGACTTTGTGACAAGTGCTCAAGTAACTCAAGTGAAATTCAATTACTTCGGAGTGAAAATCAAGTGATGGATTATGGAATAAAAGAGTGTATTTATAGATTTCAAGGCGTCTTCTTGTGAATCGATGCAACAATTGGATTTGATTTTGAATTTAAACTCAAATATCTTTCTTTGAAAAGATATAATTATTCAACAATCACGTACCTTTGATCACACATTTTCATAGACACACTTTAATATAATAGACACCATTTTAAAATTACTTTTCCATTCATCTAAATTTCCCAATAATTTTCTATGCCAAAATGGTGTAGCGTCTCTTGTACTATACCTTTGAATGTGCAACATGTATCCATTACACTATAACATAAAACCAAAAGACAACATTTACAAAACCGAATGAAAAGATGAAGACAAAGACCCATAGGGAGAGTGAACAGATAGGTAAAAGACGTACAAAAATGACACCGAAAATCCCGTCTTTTTAGTAAGTCTATTATGGACCAAACAATCAGCCGTAGTATGGAGTATATGTTATGCATGAGTGGAGAGATGAGGAACTTACAACAACACCATAGTCGAGCCTCCTCTTCTTACCATTAAGAAGAATATCTCCCATCATAACCACGTTTCTTGATAATCTACCTGAGCCCCACGTTCACATATATACATTTATATTAGAGATGAATCACAACACTTGCGCGCATTTCAGTGTATGAAAATGAGTTTAAATAATTAGTTATGTGAAATATTATCCACAAGCTTAATTTATGTTTATTTGTGAGTTGAGAACTTTTAAGGATATAATTATTTTTATAACTTTTAAATAGAAGAATTTATATGTGAAACAATTAGACACGAGAGTCATGACTCATAAAATCTTTTATGAGTTCCCTTATCATAATTAATTATTAAGATAAATTATCAAAACTCCTTTCGAGATTTCTCAAAATTAATAAATAAATCTTGTAATTTGAAAAATTATCAATTACTTTATTTTAAATATTAATAAAAATACCCTTTTTTTAAATGAAGAATGATAAAAATGACATCAAGACCCATCCATATATTTAATATTATTTTTTTAAATTTCACTATTTTATTTTTTAAATTTTATAAAATGTAGAAAACTTAGGGTTAAGAGGATTTTTTTTACATGAAAATGACATCGATACTCATATATTTTACGTTGCATTTTTAAATTTCAATACCTAGAGAGTAGAGGATTTTTTTTTTATTTTTCCATGTTAAAAAATTTAAAAAAAAAATCCCTCTAATCTTAAAAAAAAAATTCCTCTAATCTAGTTTTCTACATTTAAAAAAAAAAAAATTTAAAAATATAATTTTAAATACATGAGTATAAATAATGTCATTTCCTTTTCTCTTTATTTTAAATATAGTTATTTTTATCAATGTTCAAATCAAATACAATTCAAAAGTACTGATAGTTTTTCAAACCACATTTATTTGGTAGTTTAGGCAAATCTCGAGGGGGGTTTGGTAATACACCCTAATTATTACTCACCCCGTCTGGTTCTAAGGTATCCCTTGCATTTTGAACGTAAATTAAATAGTATTATTATTATTGTATGTAAAGTGGTAGTTGTATTAGAGGGGAGTGGTGGGCCATAGGGGTGTTAATTTGGGCCTGGCCCGCGGGTACCCACCTGGCCCAGACCCGTTTTGAAACAGGCCGGGTCCGGGTACTACCTCAGACCCGCGGGCATCCGACCCGGCCCGGCCCGACCCGACCCGTAAAATATATTGATTATATATTTTTTATTTTAATAATTATTTAAAATTCTATTAATTACTACCAATTTTATAATTATTTTATTATTTATATTATATTTTTATTTTTTAACATAATTATTATTTGAAGTTATGGAAAATAATAAAGTGAGAGAGGTAGTAATTTAAGAGTGCACATAAAATTATTTTAAAAAAAATTAAAACAAAAAAAAGAGAACGGGGCGGGGCGGGGCGGACCCGCCCCGTTTGGGCCTGGGTCTGGGCCTAAAAAATAAGACCCGCACGGGTCCGGGTCCGGGGCCTTTAAAACGGGTCAGGTCCGGGTAGTAGGGTATCCGGCCCAGACCCGGCCCATTGACATCCCTAGTGGACCATATTTTGTACTTTTTTACTAAATAGGGGAAATGAATCATTTAAAGCTGACGCCAAAAATAATAAAATGGATACCTTAAAAGCGGACAGAGGGAGTATTTTATTATTAATTAATAAGCATACTTCCTCCATCCCACAATAACGTTTATGCATTTCCATTCTGGGCGTCCGATAAAAAAATTTTCATTTCTTTTTATAGTAAATATGACCCACACAAAATATTTAAATATCTCAATAGGGCCTACAACACTACAATAATACAATTACCTACTATATATTAAAATATTATATATTTCACCTCAATATATTCATATTAAAATACTATATTTCTTAATTCTCGTGAAAAAAGCAAACGTAAACGTTTTAACGGAACGGATGGAGTATTAGTTTTTCATTGAAATGCACCGATTAGAATATTAAGGGTATTAATATTTAACTAATAAAATTATTTCTTTTTTTAAAGGGTATTACTATAATTTTGTATAAATATGTTTATTATATAAGTAAATTATATTTATTTATAGTTAATGCATATTGTAGCAAACCATACTATAACATCCTGAAAATATACTTTAATTCATTATTTATCATACTTTAGATTACATACTTAATTAACAATAAACATATTTTACCTATATAACCATAATAACAATGAGTAAACTCATTTCACAATAGAATTTGTCCTGTATCAATCTTTTAAGTACTCTCACTCTCACTATTTTGTATTAAAATATTGCACAAATAAACATCAATAAATTATAAAAAAATTCATAAAAATTCATCTAATTTAATTTAAATCTATGATTAATTATCTTTTTAACAAACTGTTAAACTGAAAATTTATTTTTTAAGAAAATATGACTTTCAACATTTGATTACGACTATATTTTGGATGCTCAGATAAAAACATAACCACTGAAAAGTATTTTCTTAAATTTATTTATCAATTCTGTAATTATAGTTCGACAATTTTGCGCTTTTGTAGTAGTTATTATTTTTTTAATTAAAGATCGTATTTTTTTTAATATATTATTTTTATTTTTTTACTTTTCATTAATTTAGAATCACTATTTATTTATTATAAAGATTATAACATTTTATCCATCTCATGAAAATATTTTCATAGATCTCAGCCATATCTTTGTGTTAGATTTTATTTCAAGCCAAAATATTATAATTTGAAGGAATGACAAAATAAAGATAAAGAAGTGATTTAAATAACAAATCACTTTCATACGTCATAGAGTGGAATTTCAGACCCTAAACTACGTTGTTTTTATTAGCTGTTGAGAAAATCTTCTGAATTTAATTGAGATTCGTCAATTCCGCAACGGTTGACGTGCCAATTATATTTCAATTTCTATAATAAATTTTCCTTTTTACTACTACTAATAATAATAATTAAGAAAAAAAGGAGATAACTAGATTCCTATAAAATATAGTGGGAATGAATCATGAGAATAATTTAGCAGAGATGGCATGACATGATAGTAATAGCGTGGACAACTAGGCCCATGGCATAGCTCAAGAGAGAGAGTGAAAAACCTTCCAACTGAGCTTGGTTGTAGTAGGGTGGGTTCGAATCATGCATTTGACATGAATTTGGCTCATTGCAAACACAAGTTTAACAGTGAACCCTCTCTATAAGCCACTTGAGGCACACCCTACAATTTACCTCCTCCACCAATCCCACTTGAAGTACACCCTGCGATTTATCTCCTCGACCAATCCCGTATAGACAACTTCATTAAACTCTAACGGCACTCTTCAACTACTGTCCCCCACCCTCAATTAATTCTACGATTTAGATGTTTCTTCAAACTTTTCTTCTCTTTTCCATCTCTTATGCCCATTTCTTTAAAATATCCATCCAACTCACTCATCTCATTTTCATCCCCCTCAATTAATTACGCATTTAAACCTATTTATTCGTATGCCAACGCTCTAACCGATTGATTGACCCTCCCATAACTATAAAAACTTGGTCCAAATGTCCCGTGACACGAGTGATAATTGATTGATGAAAAATAACAATCATTAAATTAAATGAATTTAATAAATAATTTAAGAAATAAATGATAAATGATAACATTTTAGATAAAAAGTGATATACTAGTACTAACCTGCTAAAGAATCGAGAAGGGTGGATTTGCCGGATCCGGAAGGACCCATTATGGCCATGATCCGACCCGGTTCAGCATAACCGTTGAGCCCACTAAGCAGCTTCCTGATTGGTCCCTGCCCAAAGTTCGGCAGCATCACTGTCAGGTCCCGCCATACCAAGTGAGCTTCGCCGCCTTCCAGCGGCCACGGCATTTCTAGATCACGACCGGAGCTGCCACCGCTACCTCCACCACCGCCGCCAGATCTACGAGAAGCGACGATGGCAGGGCCCGTATCGTGGCGGCTAGAGCCACTCCGGCCGCCACGAGCTATGGCCCTACTACCACCGTCTCCATTCACCACCTCTATTTCCATGGTGGCTGTGTGAATGGTGGCTGATGATAGGTAGGCTTAGTTAAACACAAAAAAAAGGTGTGTGGCAATGTGGAAATAATGAGTGAACTAACCAACTTCAATATTCAGCGAACCATGTTCATATATATGTATCAAGAGTAGTTTGTTTTTAGTTAATGTAAATTGCTACCTACCTGAGCTTATTGGGTTAATGTATGGGTTGCATGGTTGCATTTAATGTGCAAAAGTAAGGGAGGGGCAAGAGTTAGGCATTACTGACTAAATGCCTTGTTCAAATCAAAAGAATTTAATTTGCGGGGTCCATATTGTTGGGAAATTTTATTTTAAGGATATTAGTTTGATTATTTAATAGGCTATGAGTTTGGATGAATATTTATAAGGTTAAAAAACCGAATTTTAAGTTAGAATTTAATGTATGCAGTTGATCAGTATTAGAAGAGGGATATAAAAGACTTGAAAAGATTGAACAGAGTTTAAATGTTTATAACATTTAAATCGAATAAATACTATAGTTTCAACAAAATTCTTTCACTTTTTCTTTTATTGCTTCCTATACATTCTTTAGCCTCTATAAAAGTAAAAGTTTAAAAAATAAATAACCTTTTATTACAAATTTAAAGATGATAATTTTTTTTTACTCACACCTAGGGTTGTAAACGAATCAAATATTTTTTATTTGATTCGATATTCGAATTTTATTATTGATATTCGAATTCGAAAATTCGAATACGAATACGAATTCGAATGCGAAGTTTGCTTCAAATAATATTCGAATCGAATATGAGATATGTAGTATTCGATTCGAATATTCGCGAATATATTCGAATATTAATATATTAATTAGGCAATTTATAGTGTGCACCCGGGTGCACATAAAGATAGGGTGCACCCACATACAAATATAAACAAAAATATATACAATTAAGAGTAAAAATATATACAATTTAATTGTTAATTTTTAATGAAAAATTGTATAAAATATTCAATAAAATATTATACACATATGGATGTTAATTTTTTTAAAGAAAAATTAATGTGAAAAAAGTATACAATTATTACAAAACACGTATACAAAATAGAATAATATGTATACAAAATAGAATAAAAAGGTATACACATATGAGTGCACCCTTGCACCCGGGTGCACCCAATATACACTCTATTAATTATATATATATATTTATATATTATATATATATAATTAAATTATTATATAAATAAAAGTTAGGGCTTATATTTCTTCTTCTACCCCATATCACCGTCTTCATCCACAGCTGCTTATTCTTTCTTCTTCTTTCTCAAATCTAAAGCCCATGGATCATCGTCTTCGTCTATACCGCCGTCGACTAGTTGGGGCTAGGTATCCTTCTATCCCCTTTCAATTCTCGGTCCACTGTTATATATAGTTCCCTTTTCATAATATAGACTTTCTCCTTGAATTACTTTCTAGAACTCTCCTCCGCTGATCCTCTAATTAAACCCCAAACCCATTTTTGTCACTGCCGTTATTGCTGGTGTCGCTACCGCCAATACTCTATTCATGGTCGCTCGTTTCGCTGTTTCGCTGCTGCCTATCATTCAGTTTTGTAACCTTATTTACTACGTTTTCTAATAATTTTCTTGCCCACATGAATTTATTGACGCCCGGTACTGATTCTTCAGTTATGTATGGTTGTGTTGCTTGTGTATAGCATATGATTAGAATTCATATTTGGGCATAATCTGTTTTTTACAGTTATTCCAAATTTTTTAATACATTTGGGCTAAACTTATTCATACCACATTTTTCTCATATTTAAGGTGAATTTTCTTACCTGTGTATAGTTTTCTTAATAAATCTGATTAATTGGATTTTCCATTCGCAGCATGGTTTTACTGATGAAACGAACTAAAATTCTTATCTATCGTCTTTAAATAGGTTGAATTTTTGGTGTATTTTTGCTGTGCCTTTTCGGGATTGGGAATGATTTACTTGGGTGATTCAACATTCTGTCGTTTATTTTGAAATGCATTATACTGTGTGCACTACATGTTCGATGAATTGACTTGAAGACTGGGGACCTATGAATGTAAGTGGTGTGCTTTATATACACAATGCTTCCATCTTACAGATTAGAAGTTGTTTAACATGCATGAATTAGCATTAAGTTATAGGAGTTAATGTCTAGTTGAGTGTTTAACTAGTCATCCATGAGATATACAAAGTTGTAGACTTGTAGAGATATGATGATTTTAACAATTTATATTATCTAAAGAGACCTTTAATTTTATTGATATATGCCTAGGTGCCAGCTGATTTACCTGCTAATTTGTTTCTGGATGGAAGCTTTAACTTGCTGATCTGATCTGGATGAAAGCTTTAAGATGCTGATCTGTTTCTGGATTGAAGCTTTAAGATGCTGTGATTTTATGTATAAAACTGATAATACTTTACTCTATCAATTTAGTATACTTTGAATTTTTTTAAATAAATTTTATTTGAGAAAAATTAATTATTAATGAAGCAATCTTAGTTTTATAACTATTTTATTTTACATATTCTCATATTTTTTAAATGTATTTTATTAGAATTTTAAAATTTGGAAATAAGCTGAAAAATAAACTTACACTTAAAAAAATAAAAAATATGTGTATATGAAGTATTTTCAAATCGAATCCGAATATAATTTTTCGAATTGAATCTGAATATAATTTTTTTGAATCGAATTCGAATATAAGGATTTGAAACAAATTTGAAGGATATTTTTAATTTAATAAGAATAAAAAATTTTTGAATACGAATACTCGAATACTTTCGAATAGTTCGAATAATATAATCGAATCAAATTCGAATCAAATTTAAAATTTGAATACAAATATTCGAATATTAAATTGAATATATTCGAATACAGTACTATTCGCTTCAATTCGATTCGTTTACAACCCTATACCTCACTCACATAACTTATTTTATTACTCCTTTACCATCAAAAGCCAATAAAATTCGACTTTACCATCAAAAGTCAATAAAATTAATAAATAAATAAATTTTCTTAGACTCCATACCTGAGAATCATGGAACGAAGAGTTTATTATTTTATTATATTAATCATTTATGTTATTTCTTTTTATCAGTAAAGCAGATTTTATTATTAAGTTGATGATTATTCAACCTTACAAATATTGATAAATTATCGACAGATTTTAAGAAACTTCTGAATAATTATTGCATATCGTAAGAGTAAAAATCTACTCCTTAAAAGAGAGTTTGTTAATGAAGCTCTCTCTTATAATTGACCAATATTATAGTTTTGCTTTGACTTTGGGTAGTGACTCTTTTCCTTTGAAAACTACTACCTCCTGTCACTTACAAGGTAATCATTTGCTGTTTGCACGTGGACAATTCTAATGTCTTTATTTGCTTTTTGCACGTGGATTAAGAAGTATTATTATTATAGGTAAGGTGGGTAGTTGTGTTGGAGAAAAATGGTGGATCATATTGTGCACTTTCTTTACTAAATAGAGAAAATTGATACATTTGAAACGGACGGCAGGAATAGTGAAATGGATACCTTGTAAGTGGCCGGAGGGAGTATATTATTTCTCTCATTCTATATTGACTATATTGTAGATTTACATCTTAAAAGAGAGATTGTTAATGGAACCTCCTCTTATGATTGACCAAGGCCATATATAATTTGCTTTGACTTCGGAGAATGACTTAAAAATATCAAGTCATTTTCCTTTGAAAACAATTTTGTTTCTCCCATTCTATATTTAATCAGATGATTGCAGTTTGTATAAATATTAGAATTCCTTAAATTTCTTAGCAAATTGTCATGTAGTAGAAGATGCCGAGCAGGATTAATATGCGATACCATGATCATCTTTGTTGAATTGTAATAGTATGAAAAAGTTTTATAAGCTACTTTACAAGTGAAGAAAATGTGTGAAATGGTTTCTTCTTCCTTTCTACATGAGCAAAAAGAGTATCGACATTTACCCTAACATTCAATGCTTTTGGAGATTTGTTTTTATTTGTAATCTTTGCTTAATATTTTCCAAATTAAACAATATCATGTACTTTGTTAGGAGCAAAACTCTTTTGTATTTCAGAGTATAAATTCATGTACTTTTGAGTCTGATTTGATACCTCTTTGATTGAATTTGTTGTTATTACTTGCAAAATTGAATACTCTAGTTGTTACTAATAAAAGGGTGCTTGAAAGATATTTTGTTAAGTTTTGAATAGGAAAAGAGGGACAAAATGATCAAAAGTTGAACTTGAAGTCGATTGGCCAGAAAATACTTAATTAAGCTCAATCATCATCGAACAAAGATGCTCGACTCTAAGCAGGAAGAGTAAAGCATGGAAGTCCGCTTAGTGCCTGCTTAGCAGAGCCGCGATCTTGAGTGGAGGCCATGGAAGATGTGGCGATTCACAAGCAAACTGGTCAGTGCCTAAGAGCATGCCTGTTTGATATCGAGTGGGAGCCACATGGAAGAGAGAATTCATGCCCAGCATCGAGCAATTGTGCTTGATCACCATTAAGTAGTTCCCTCGATGCCGAGTAGAAAGCCAAGCAAAGGTGCTCAATCTCGAGCACCATAAGTTGACGGTCCAGATCTGTGTTTTCAATTCGATTTTGCATCCCACTATAAAAGGCTCAGACTCAAAACATTATAGGGGAATCAATACATTCGACTTCGATCGCACTTTCACACTCCACATACATCCCATCTTTTACCTTCAACCTACTATACTTTTGGAGAGAAATCAAGATGGTGTTGTCCACTTGGTTCAAGACGGAAATCCTGGAAGAGATGTGAGTTGAAGTAGGGGAATATACTCTACTTAGGGTATCCTCTAATTCTATTTCTTTCTTTGTAGTAATTAGACTCATAGTTAGAGTTTATTACTTTTTGTAATTTACTTTTGCTATACCATGGGATAAATTTTCAATTAATGATGTTAGGGCTTTAAACAGTTTGAATGATGTGATTTGATATTTTAGACTTTGATATACAACACTGCAGAATGTTTATTTCCTTATTGAAGAAATGATTTGAGACTTCTATGATTGTGTTTTGAATTATTATTCTTGTTATATTTTATGAAGTTAGCTCGAAATGAATTATTATTAGGAATCTTGATTGTTGTATGAACGTAGTAGTTTTATGGCAGTTATAGAGGTTTAATCCATATAGCTTATAATTTCCAGAAAATCGGTAACGAATATCAGATACCAAAGTAAAACATCATTACTTCGTAATTGATAAGGGAATGTAGGATTAATGTCTTAGTACCTAAAAAGGAAAAATCTATTAATGCGCAAGTACCTAGAAAGGGAACATCTTAATTGCATAAGTACTTAAAAAGGGAGAGAGACTTAATCACTAGTCAATCCTAGGATTTTCATCTCATGATAAGTACTTGATCTCACTATCATAGTGGTCTAATTTTACTTAGAGATCCTCCTATAAGAGTCTACATAATAGTGAATCATAAGTCTAGAGAGTCAATCACATGGTCAAATTGGATTGTCTTAGCATTAGTAATCTTTTACTTTGAACACTTAAAAGTTTTCTCATAGTCATTAATTTTAGTTGTATTTAATTTGATGCACTATAGTTTATTAATCATCATTTTCAAAACCCAGATTTGTTTTAATTTAAAATACTCATAAATTGAATTTATTAATAGTTCTGGAACTGTCTTGTTATTTTGATGATTTGACTTGGTCACACGCGCAATACAATTGATTCATGACACTTGAGGGTGAAATTATATTTCCTTAAGAAAATTAGTGAACAGAGACAATTATTCTTCTGGTACTTTTTCCACCATATACTTATAGGCTGAGCTCGTCGAATATAACCCATTCTTCTAGTACTTTTTCCGTCATATACTTATAGGTTGAGCTCGTCGAATATACCCATTACAATCTCCAAGAGTCTTCTCTTTCTTTAACCAAATAATACATGTTTAAATAAGACGTTAGATCATAAAGTGACTCATTATTGTTCCCTCAATTCCCTTTTTCAAGTTAAACACCAACTCCACTCATCTTACCCCGACACTCTAACATCGTTGACTAGAGCTTCTGTTATCTACTTAATTTATATATTCTAGGGAAAAATATCTATTAAAGAGCCCTCCTCAATCCAATAGTCTGTCACAAAATTTTTTTATCTCCTCTACTTATTATTTTCTTTTAATCCCCTTTCATACCTCTACCCTCTTTCATCTATAAAATTTCACAGATATCTTTCCTCCACCTGATACTCATGCTTCTTTTTGTCCTTTACCTATACCCAAAAATAGGTTCCCCCCACACAAAAATCTTCACAATATTTAGAAATAATAAATTTGACCCACAATCTCTCCTAATTATTATAACACTCTTCAAACCTAGTTTCTTATAGAAGGCCTCTACCCTCGAAGAATCCTCCTGCTAAAACCCCATGCCAACACAAGGAATCCAGGTCACGTGTATTTTTATTTTGTTGCCCCGGCAACGGCGCCAAGAACTTGATGCGCATTTTCTTTGCACGCAAAATTAATCCCCAAGTATTAAGGATATTAGTTGCAGCTTAAGAAAGCGACCAAGTGAATTATCAAACCCAAAGGACAGCGTATTATCAATTTTATTATTAACTAAATTAATTAAGACGAATGGAAATAAAAGTTTGAGGTTTCAATTATTAAATACTAAACAATTAATTAAAATAACAAATAAAATAAAGTCACTTAGAAGAATACGAAAGTGGATCAAGTAGGAGAATATGTAGCTATAAGATAATCCAGTTTCACTCATTAATCTTCCTTTCGTGTGTTGATGTCCGACTTTGCCTTGTGGAATATAGACGCATCCCTAAACCATTCATATCTACTCTATAGACACAAGTAAACATGCGTATAACACGTGTGAATAACCTTGGAGTAAGAGATATAACTTCACCCCTTTTTCTAGGTACTATCAGTATCAATTATTTTCCTGACCAATTGGTACTCTAACCCGATATGATCTCCCCTTATAGGTACTATAAAATTATCCTCTTTATCCTTCTTAATAACCCGAATTCAATTCAATTAATAAGTATTCATATGTGATAGTTCTAATGACACTTCGGAGTTCCCTCACTTAGAATTATATCATGGAATCATGTTTAGAGGTGAACGCACTCAATCTACAACCAAGATATATATTCAGACTCTATATACCAATTGAAGATGCACAAAATGACCGTAAATATGGATTAAGAAAGTGCAATCATATATAAAATAAATCCACAAGTAGTATTGTACGGAGTTTACACATGAAAGTTTAATTAATTCATAAAAACATTCACAACCCTAGTTCTACCAAAAAGGCTCTAGCCCATGGTGTTACGAAGAACAATCATGGGTGTTTGATAGATCTTACCCGGATATCTGAAAAATTATAAGATAAATTAGGAAACGAAATAAACCCTAGATGCGGGAGTCCTCGTGTCCTTCTCCATTTTGAATCCTCCTTTTGGTTTTCCTCTTGATTCCACGAATGAATCTTCAAAGTGATGGATGGATGGAAGAAAAGATGTGGATGATGGTTGGGGTTGAACCCCCCTTTTGGGGTATAGGATGGTTTTGTTGTGTTGCCTCCAATCCGTATGCCTTCTTGGTGTGATTTACATCCTGTTTTATACTTGTAAGCTCTCCTTATGGACCTAGGATGAGCTTCTCCTTGGAAAATACGCAAAAACACACACTAGGGGTGTAAAAATCAGATTCAGACGCATCCCAGGCATGTGGTTCGAGCTAGGGTTCGATCTAGGGCTTGGTCAAACCCTAGTTGAATCGAAATCGGTGATTTTTTGCACTTACAGGCTTCTAGTTTGACCAAAATGGCTGTGTTTCGACCAAGATGTCTGGTCGAACTAAACTGTCATGGTCGAATCACACTTGCGTCGTCTCACTATTTCGCGTATAAATTCCACATACGGACTCCGATTTGAGTGATTCTTGTGCTCACACGATTCTCTCTTCCTTGACTTTCATCCATATAAAGATCTCATAAAAAATCCAGGAATTGAAGGTGTAATGAGCCATGGAAAGTGACACAGCCATTCTGTTTGGCACAGCTCGCGTGACGTCACCATCTTGATATAACTTTCTCGTTTGGATTCTAATTGAGGGGTTCTTTTACCAAAATGATCCTTTCTTCAGTGGCTTTCAAATCATATATCATACCACTAGTTTTGATCTCCATACAAATACAGAAAAATTACACAAGTTGGACGTGCATTTTTCAGCATTCATAAACAATTGCACATTTTCTCCAACTTTTCACTTTTGATCCCTTTTTCCACCTAAAACACAATAAAACACCTCAAGTGCATCTTTTTCTCACATATATTGAATATAAGACACTTATGTTAATATATGATATCAATTCCCATCAACAAGGTGTTAAATTGGACACTAAAATACACTTATTTTCACTAACATCAATCCCCCAAACTTACCCGTTGCTCGTCCCGAGGCAACAAAATAAAAATAAAGAGAAAGTGAGTAAAAAAATTAGCTGGGAAATAAGTACTATGACAAATACCCCATTCACAATACAATTGACCTCAACTTAGGTCATGCAACTCTCATTACATATAATAATCAATTCATAGCATACAAGATAAGACAATCACCATTAATTCAAATGCTCCATCCACATGTTCACACAGGAAGTATATATCACTTGCACTCAAGTATAAAAGATGTACACTTATCGGTTAAGGTGTTTACGCTCAAATTCAATTCAAGTGCATGCGTAACCATAAGCTTGCCAAACGTCTCAAACTCTCCATCACTTAAAGTATGATTCGATAATGGGATCAAAAAAGACTTTCATTAGGATGTACTGTTGGTCCTTTGGTAAGGGTAGGAAACATATGGATAAAGTGACTCAATTAGTAGAGAATTAAAACCAGAGATCTTTTGTACTACAAATTTTACACTTCAAGGTTATCCACCTTCATGCTCTTCTAATTTTCTTTCTCTCCTTTCCTTCAAGCTCAACATACTTTTTCTTTCCTTTCTTTTTTCTCAAAGTACCAATTTTGGGCACTACCTCTAACATCTCGGAATACTAATTTCGGGCACTACCCCAAAGCAACTTATTCTTCAGCTCATATTTTCCAGCTCATAATAACTTGTACAGCTCCAAATATTTTATTCCTTCCAAATTCCATTAAAATCAACTTCACGCAGTTTGACAACATTTTAATTATCCACTAAATATAGGAATTTTAAGGCTCAAATAGGATATCAAATTGACTATCTTCGTAGGTTGCCAAAGAAATAAGGCTTTCAGGCTTAAAAAGCTAACTATGGATATATAATTATTTGGTAGGAAATTATTTGGCAAAGTGACTCATAAATTCAAGAATGACCTAAAATCATCTCCCTTCATCTAACACATGTAGTTTCAAGTAAGACAAGAGGCAAGTTCTAGAGTACACACACAAGAACGATACTCATCAAAAAAGAAATATTATGTGATTATGAACATGATCAACGAGACTCAAAATCTCACATGGGTTTTTAACAAGTAACAGAGCACTTTTCATGGTAAGTAATATCCCACAAGTACACATAGAACTTCATATCACATAAGTCAAGTACACTTTCATTATCAATTTCAAAAGCATATATGAATTTTAAGCACAATATAAAAATATATGCTCATGTGGATCACAAACGTAATCTCAATCCTTCTACTCCATGAATTAAAAGCTCACATAAAAATTAAAATAAGGAAACGAGTGTAACTGATTTTTCTTCTTCAAAACGTGCACGAGCTCTGGGAGTCAAAGCCTCAATGTAGAACTCGTCTTGCCACCTAGTTACCCTCTTCTAGCATCAAAGCTCAAACACACATCATCATCATCACAAATTCATCTATAATAAAATAAGAGAACTATAAGAAGGACTCAATTGACTATCTAATTGACTCCACACACTAGGAACACCACTGAACACCACTGAACACAACCCAAAGAACTACCTAATTTCTTACTTGATCACAACCATATTTCTCCATTGCTAGCTTATTTAATTTGCTATTTAACTTATATGTTATTTAGTTTCATAATTATTCCAAACCAATTTGCCAACATAGTCTTAGTTAATTAGAATATAATTAAATTGATAATAATTCGTCCCTCGAGTTCGATAATCACTTGCTCACCGATTAAACTACAATTGATATCCTTAATAATTAGCGATAATTTTGTGTGGAAAACGCTCATCAAGTTCTTCAGATGCAATAAAATTAGCGGGGAGTATGAAAGAAAGCCCATAATTCACTCGTCTCGAGGCAACAAAATAAAAATAAATAGAGAGAGAGTATGAAAATTAGCGGGGAAACAAGGACTATGATCAATACCCCATTAAAAATATAATTGTCCTCAACTTAGGTCATGCAACTCTCGTTACATGTAATAATCAATTCATAGCATACAAGTTAAGACAATCACCACCAATTCAAATGCTCTATTGACATGTTCTCAAGGGAAGTATATATCACTCGCACTTAAGTGTAAAAGATGTATACTTATGAGTTAAGGTGTTTACGCTCAAATTCAATTCAAGTGCATGCGTAACCATAAGCTTGCCAAAAGTCTCAAACTCTTCACCACTAAAAGGTATGATTCAACAATGAGATCAAAAAGGACTTTTCTTTTGAATGTAATGTTGGCTCTTTGGTTAAGGTAGGAAATATATGGATAAGTGACTCGAAACTCGGATCAATCAAGCGTGCACTCCATCATGATCTTCATTCTTCTTACTCACTTCAATTAAGAACATCCTCCTCCTCAACTCTTTCACTTTTTTTTCTTTCAAGCACAACATTTTTTTTCCTTTTTTCTTTTTTTTCTTCTCTCTTTTTTCTCTCGAGGTACCAGTTTCGGGCACTACATCGCCCATCCTCCATAGAGTACTAGATTTAAGCACTACCCTAGGGTGTTTAGTTCAATGGAGTACTAGATTTAACCACACTTTCTTTTTCATGCTTCTCAACCAATCTTCTACCTTTTCATTCTTGCAAGTACTTATTCACCTTAACTCTCTACTAATGAATAGTATATTCAACAAGGCTCAAGTAAAGGTTAAATAAGGCTTTTCTATCAAGGCTTGCCAAAGAGAAAACTTTTTAAGGATCAAACGGGCTTCCAATGATACATATATTATAAGGTAAGGTAAAATTTCGGCTAAGTGACTCAAGTACACAATAATGGCCTAAGATCATGTCCTAGCAACTCATCAATCATAAGTTTCACACAAGACTCCAAGCCAAGTTCTAGAATACGATCATATGAATGATTCTCTCAAGAATAAACTATCATGAACTATCAAGAACTTGATGCAGATTTTATTTGTACGCAAAATTAATCCCCAAGTATTAAGGATATCAGTTGCAGCTTAAGCAAGCAACAAAGTGAATTATCGAACCCAAAGGACGACATATTATCAATTTAATTATTTACTAAATTAATTAAAACAAGTTGGCAATAAAGTTTGGGATTTAATTATTAAACTACTAAATAATTAATTTAAATAAAAAAAAGCACTAGAAGAATACGAAAGTGTTTCAAGAATGGAGAATAGGTAGCTCTAGGGTAATCCAGTTTTACTACTTAACTTCTCTCTCAAGTGCAAGCTGACTCTGTCTTGTGGACTATGGACGCATCACTAAACCATGCAAATCTACTCTATAGACACAAGTAAATATGCATGTAACACGTGTGGATAATCTCGGAACAAGAGACGTAATTTCACCCCCCATTTCTAGGTACTATCTATATCAATTATTTCTCACATCTGGAACTTAACCCGATATGATCTCCCTTTATATGTACTATGAAATTACCCTCTTTATCCTGCTTACTAACTCGAATTCAATTCAATTAATAAACATTCATATATGATAGTTCTAATAAAGCTTCGGAGTCCCCTCACTTAGAATCATAACATGGAATCCTACTAAACGGTGAACGCACTCAATCTACAACCAAGATATATATTCAGACTCTGTATACCAATTGAAGATGCATAAAATGACTGTAAATATGGATTAAGGAAGCACAATCATATATAAAATAAATCCACAAGTAGTGTTGTACGGAGGACACACAAGAGAGTTTAATTAATTCATAAAACCTTCAAAACCCTAGATCTACCAAAATGGTTCTAGCCCATGATGTCGTGAAGAACAATCATGGTTGTTGGATAGATCTTATCCATATGTTCAGAAAATACAAGATAAATTAGGAAATGAAGGAAACCCTAGATATGGGCGTCGTCGCGTCATTCTCCGTCTTGAATTCTCCTCTTGGTTCTCCTCTTAATTCCACAAACGAATATTCAAAGTGATGGATTTATGGAGAAAATGATGTGGATGATGGTTGGGGGTGATCTCCCTTGTGGGGGTGTAGAATGGTTGTGGCCTCTCTCTAATCATATCTAATCTCAATGATGTGATCTACATCTCCTTTTGTATTTGTAAGCTCTCCTTATGGACCTAGGAAGGGCTTATTCTTGGAAAACACTAAAATACATGCAATGAGATGTAAAAGACGCAGACACACACTGAGTGGTGTAAAAATACGCACAAATTCGGAAATTCTCGAAAATTCTCCCTAGCAGCTGCGCGACTTCACGATTTTGAGCATAACTTCCTCTTTAAAATTCCAATTTGAGTGATTCTTGAACTTACGTGATCCTCTCTTCCTTGGATTTATATCCATATAAAGAAATCATAGAAACACCAACATTTGAATGTGTAAAAGGTAATGCAATGTGGCATATTCGTGCTGAGCAGGAACAGCTTGCGCAGCGTCACCATTTTGATCATAACTTTCTCGTTTGGATTCAGAATGAGGTATTCTTTACGCTAAAACGATCTTCTTTTCAGTGGCTTTCCAAAACTTTATCACACTTTTTGTTCGGTGCTCCACAGAAATATAGAAAAATTATACAAGTTGGACATTTATTTTTCAGCATCATTGCACAAATTGCACCTTTACTCCAACTTGACACTTTTGATCCTTTTTACACCTAAAACACAACAAAAAACCTCAAGAGCATATTTTTCTCAAATATATTGAGTATAATATACTTGTGCTAATATATAACAACAATTCTCATTAAACAGGTGTTAAATTGGACAATAAAACATGCCTATTTTCACTATCAACAGCTCACTCGAGACCCCTACACCAAGAGCATTGCCCACTTTAGCCTGAAAGAGACTGCCAACGGAATATCTCAGAGAGCACGCAGTCCAAGAGATGGCTTACTTCATAAGCCTTAGGCTAAGATGCCCTTTATTAGCTTAGCATAATTATTACCTACTGCCTCATATCCCCATCAATCAAGGGAAACAATTATTAGAGCATTAAATACTCACCATCCAATGGGAGGTGCATTTAATGCTTCTCAAAGATAGTAATCAATGCGCCGACAAATATTAATTAGGGGGGAGAATATAGAATGTATGAATAATAGTATCATATAATCAGGAAGAGAGAGAACACTTCCACCATTGCAATACTAAAGTAATAGAAGAAAAATATTACGTACTATATAATCAAGAAGAGAGAGAACACTTTCACTATTCCAAAAAAAAGAAATAAAAGGAAAATATTACCTTAGAATATGTAGTAGGAGGAAGTCTTGTGTGTAATTCCCTTCATTCCATATCATTCATGCCAACTCTATGTTAGATTAGTCGGGTTAACATATATATGTAACAACAACATTAATAGATGACCTACATGCAATAAAAACACGCTATCTACATATATTATGCTTAAAAATTTGAATGGATCAAATTTTTAATATTTCATGAATCTTCCAATTCTTTTCTATAATTAATTTGAAAGTGTTAAAAATAAATTGAATAATCGTCGGGTAATTCGGGTACATTTTTAATATCCAAAACTCCAATTAAAATTATAACTTCTTGTTCGTGTTATGATCGTCGCTATTTTCACCTAAATATTTGTGTTATTTTCATATTATTTAACCATTTCTCGTATATTTGATAATGTATTTCATCCGTTTAAAAATAATTTATGTTGTAGAAAAAATATTGTGAAAATGATCAAAATGTGTATAAAACAAGTGAAAAATAGAGCAAAACAAAATTGGGAGTCGAAACAAATAAAGCATGAAGAACTGTGATGCAACTCGAGTCCAAGCAAAAACTTGCACCAAGTTGAGTAGGTCGACCAACCTGGATGTCGACTTCAGCAACCTGAAACACCAACTCAGCTTCCCTGAAGTCGAGTTGAATAACTCAACTCGAGCTCCGTCACTTTCGAAGGATGCCTCGCCAACGCATGCAGCAACTTACTAGAGCACAACTCGAATCGAGTTCGGCTAATTTTTGCCTAAAGCTTGAGCGAAGATTCTATAAGATTCCACTATTATAAATATTACATTTGCATGTTAATTACAGAAGTTATTCATTTCTAAAGCAGGAACATAATTCACACACACATTCTCTCCATCCATTTTTACACTATTCCATCCATTCACACCTCAATTATCCATCAATTTCCATAATTTAAACTATAAATCTTCCACCCACATCCTTTCTAAGGAGGAGAACAACATTTGAATAGGAATTGGGCTTGTTGAAGGAAGGGTTTTCTCAAGTGACAAGGGAAACAATTCATCTTTTGATTTGTTCTATTTCTCAATTTTTGCATCAATGGAGCTTTGTAAGAAATTTTGTAATGAATTCATGATGAAGTTGATAGACTAGTCTCATTGGTGAGACTAGAAACATGATTGGTTAGAGAATTTGGACTTGTGAATTTGTAATGATGAATTGAAGGGATTGTATGTATTTTCTATCATGAATGCTTATTTCTTTATTCACCTGTTGATGTGCGTGGTAAATCTTCCATGTCATATATTAGTTGATGTGTGAACTCAATTGTATGCTATGGTTGTTGATTGAATAATTTCTTCATGTGAGTTATTTCTATTATAAGTATGACTTTAGTTTGTGAAGACCAATGTATCCTTAAAATCTCATGATAGAACACTAGAAAGAGTTGCTTATGAAGGTGCTTGGACAAGTGAAAAAAGGTCTACTAATAACAACTTAGTATCTCGAAAGGGAATAATGAGTATTAGGAGATACTATTAGAAGCCTTTTTTAGATTACTTAGGTAGTCTACATCTTTGTGTGTCTTGTAAAGGAGCAACTAGTGAAACTTGTGAGTGCCTTTAGTAACTTGATATTCATTATAACATGTTCATAAGTCTAGACCTTCCTTTCCATAGTGTAACTAATCTTACTATCTCCTTAGATTGATCTACCATCACCTATTCCATATATTCTATCTTGCTACTAGGAGTTAGCATAAAATTTTCAAAACCGCTCAAACTGCTCGAACCGCACCGAACTACACCGAACTACACCGCTACTAATGATCTAATTACATAAACTGCAGTTTATTTATATTTGAGAAAACCGCTCCACCATAACAGTGTAATTTTGATTTTTCCCTAAAATTGCACAACACTGCACCGCCTATATATATTATATACATTTATATTATATGTATGTGATTTAAACTTATTTAAATATTGGAATCTCAACTTGTTATAATCTTGTAAACCTTTGCTCATTGTCAAAACTTATGATTGTTAAATTTTTAACAAATGATGATAACTTTAAAAAAAGCGTTCATAATAATTACTTATTCAAACTCTATAGTTACATTAAAATTCCTGATAAGAATGAGATATTCTAAATTTAAATTAAAAATGACTTATTACTATTAAGAAATTGACATTTTAGACTAGTTTAGAATTATAAATTTTGTAATTGTCATGGGTTACTAAAGTACATTTATTGAAACATGCATATTTGTCTATATTTAAATTTCATATTATTTATATAGTTATATTTTATCTTATTATTAAAACTGCTAAACTGCCAAAAATGACCGTCAAATCGCTAAGACCGATCGATGAATTATTATTGAAAAACTCACGGTTATAAACTAAATGTAAAACCGAACCGCCTACAGTAAGGCAATTTAAATTTCATCGAAAAATCGTTCAAACTACCCCTTGAGTTTGTGAAGACCAATGTATCCTTAGAATCTCCTGACAAGACACTAGGAAGAGGTGCTTATGAAGGTGCTTGGACTAGTGAGAGGGTCTACCAATAAGAACTTAGTACCTCGAAAGGGAATAATAAGTATTGGGAGACACTCTTAGAAGGCTTATTTAGATTACTTAGGTAGTCTACATCTTTGTGTGTCTTATAAAGAAACACCTAGTGGAACTTGTGAGTGCCTTTAGTAACTTTATATTCATTATAACATGTTCATACGTCTAGACCTTCCTTTCCATAGTATAACTAATCTTATTATCTCCTAAGATTGATCAACCATCACCTATTCCATACATTATATCTTGCTACTTATTGATTCCTTATACCTTTAGTTGATATTAGTTTGATAATTGTTAGCATAATCGTAGTTAATCATTAATCTCCAATTTGATTGCCCTTATAATACATAACTTGATTAAGCCACGGATATACTAGTATATTTCTCTAGATTTGATATTATTTATTACTTGATCACTTATTCTACACACTATAGAGTATACTTGCTCTAAACATTAAGAAAAAACACCGATCAAGTTACTGGAAATTTATTTTTTAAAATAATTTACCTGAACTGATCAGATAATTTTGATCATGTAGGATCGAATACTCAGAACTCAAAAATAAATGTCCAATTCTAAGTTTACCCATACTCCAAGTATACTATGACTCTCAAAATTTTTATACATCTAAAAGAAAATCTAAAAGCCTGTTCCATACATTATATCTACCTACTTATTGATTCCTTATACCTTTAGTTGATATTAGTTTGATAATTGTTAGCATAATCATAGTTAATCATTAATCTCCAATTTGATTGCCCTTATAATACATAACTTGATTAAGCCACGGATATACTAGTATTCTTCTCTAGATTTGATATTATTTATTACTTGATCACTTATTCTACACACGATAGAGTATACTTGCTCTAAACATTAAGAAAAAACACCGATCAAGTTACTGGAAATTTATTTTTTTAAAAATTTTACCTGAACCGATCAGATAATTTTGATCGTGTAGGATCGAATACTCAGAACTCAAAAATAAATGTCCAAATCTAAGTTTACCCATACTCCAGGTATACTATGGCTCTCTAATTTTTATACATCTAAAAGAAAATCTAAAAGCCTGCAATAAAAAATATAATATATTTATAAAATATTAAATTGTTATAGTGTTATGTTAAATTGTCATACAAAATATAATAAAATAAATTTGTAATTAATTAATATAATAGTACTCCTTCATTGCCTTTTTTCTCTCTCAACTTTCTCTCTCTCTTAGGTATTTTAGTTTAAATTTATTAAATTAAATATTTATACTCTTCCTTAAATATGTAGTGATGATATATATTTAGGGCTTTTATTTAGTAGAAAAATTTTAGAATAATTTATTTATTGAGAGAGATTTTATTTAAATTTATTATTATATATTTTGTTAAATTAAATTTGTTATACTCTTTTATGTGGAATATAATATTGTTATATTTAAAAATTAGGGTTTTCTTTTAGTGGAAGAGTTTAGAATAATTTATTTTTGTTGAGGAAAATTTTATTTAAGTGGAATTATTTGAAATGGAGAATTAGGGTTCATTTCTATTCAATTTTTTTATATTTAATTTATGATTTAATTTTTTAATAGATGTGGAATGATATTATAACAAGACTACAGCTATCCATGAAACATCATCTTTCACGGTGAATGCTCCTAATGTGTAACCTCAACAACCATCAAGCCAAGATAACAATGTTGTGATTGATTCGAAAAATCTTCTTAGTGATCCTGTACTACGACCTAACATAACAAGTTATCAGCCTAATTTGATTGAAATCAAATTCAGGACTATTCAGTTTTGTTATGATCCGAAGAAACAACTTCTAGAAAGAAACTGGTCGTAAAAGAAAAGTCGTCGTTGTTGATGCCATATGGGATCAAATGGATAATATGATGATTCAATTCAACGAAAGTCCAAATGCTCACCTAGGTGAAATTTCTCGTCATATAGGGCATGAGACTGTTATGTTTGAGAAGCGAGCAAGTCTAAATGAAGCCTTGTGTGAACTGGGTATTTTGAGTCACGATAAACGAATTAAGGTGGCAAAAGTTCTAGTCAAATATGATAGGGAGCTTGAGTCATTTTTTAGCTTTCCACCTTTTGATTGGATGCTAATGGCGACATGCATTATGGCAAGGATTCACCAAGTCTGAAGACTACTGCATCTTTAAATTCAAGCTTGTATGACCAAATTCGGAGAATATTTACTTTTTGTAAAGTGGGACTTGTGTATGCAAAACTTAGTAGCATTCTATTTTAAGTGCAGATTACATGGCTGCTTATTTAGATGATAATTCCTATGAATATTCCAGTTGATTGACATTGGTATTTGAATTTCTATGTATTTCTGTTACTTTTCCAGTTTGTGGGATCATTTTTTATGGGTTACTTTTTCATTACCTTAATATCAGTACTTAATACAAGGAATAAAACCCAATACTTAATGCAATACACTTAAACATATGAAGAAAACATCTAATGTAGGATAACGTACACAGATTACACATTTCCTTCATTAAAAGCTTCTTACCCTAAAACCTTTTAACGACAATGACGTTGAAATGGTGACGATGATGCTATGGAGTTAAACCCAACTTTCTGCAAGTGATGGTGGGACCCAAATTATCCACATTTTCAAGTCTTGTATAAGTACCTGCACTTGGAGAGTTTGCAGACGCACTAGAACCCTGATTGGTGTTTGCTGCTCCATGATTACTGCTGCCACTTGTAAAATCCAACCATGCTTCTTCACTCCAAAAGGCATTGTATGCATCAAAATAGCTTTCCAAAGACGTGCACACACTAGTATTTCCTCCGGTGTAAGTGTTATTGATCTCTACTACGGAGGAATCTTATTGGACTTGGGCTTATGTGTCGTTTGATATTTCAACTATAGAGTATATGCTATCAGTATTGTGTTGGATGTTCGCTTCATCGAACAACTCCTTTAACTCCTCAAACAAATGCTTTTTTTCCTTGTAGTACGCGGCAGCTAGCTTCTCTTACTGTAATATGAGCATTTATACTATTAGTATTAAAGAAACCATAAATAAAGAACAATAAACCTCATGTGTCTAAAACTTTCATCTATCATGTATTTCCACACTGTATCCGAATAACATACATGTTGGCTAATGGGTCAAACCCAATGTCTTCTTGAAAAGTAAGGCATTTTCAAACCTTGTACTTCTTGTGTAGTTTTCAGTTTTGATTCATACAACATTCAAAGCTAAACCTTGAACGTTGTATGGTATTCAAGTCTTGCATAGCAACAACATCTTGCTTAGTTTTTTTGCGACAACCCACACTTTTTTTGCTTCTTGAACTAGCAAACATGTAATAAATTGAATGTCAAATTCATGACTCCATTTTGTAGTGAAGAACACCTTATCTTGATTCATTGCAAGTTTTGGAACACCAATTGGGCCATGATAAACTTGCTAAACAAAGATTTATATGATAGTGCAACTCTAATGATGTAGCTGCCAATTTATATAGACTATTTTAAAGACTTTTTGTAGCATTGAATGAGTGTGGTTGAGTTAGGTGGAAAAGGCTTCTCATTGAATACATGAGCAAGAAAGCTAAATAATATGTTGGTGAGAATTTAATACAGCCCTTACCAACACATCCAGGTTTTCAGAAAATGCAAACTATTAAACAAAATTTTAACACATGAGTTGAAACTTGAGCAATGGGTTGGTGAGAATTTAATTAACTCTTTAATAAAATTTTGTTGCCTACAAGTTCTATAAAAGTACTGCATTCAATAAAATCATCACCATCAAGTCATTAATACTTTAATGATATGTTAATACCCAACAAATTATCTCTTGCTGAAAAATGATTACAGCAAGAAGCCATTAACATTACACTTTGCAATTTTTTTCCACATACCAAACTCACTATAGTACTAATACATTCCAATACCTAACCTAAATACATACTTTCACAACTAATGTTAAATAAAGCTAACAAGATAATTGTAGAATTAGAGTAAAGGAATTGAATTAAGCCCTTCAAGTTTCATGACTATGGACCCAAATATAAAAACTCCTTGCGTGTCATCAACTTCTTGAGAATATAATTAAAACTATCACAATAATAAATAAGAGTATAGCAAACATGTTGCATATACTTGGCTTACCCGCTCTTGCATCTAAACCCATTTAACGTTGCTTAAACCTGTCAAGAGATGCTTTTAGACTATGTTCATTTTTCCCTAGCTCTTCGATCATTGTAGTAAGTCGAGTCTTGTTAGTTTCAAGATCATTATTACTTTTTCGTTGTTTCTCTATAGTTTAATTCAAAGCAACTATTTTATTGTTGCACTCAATGCAATTAATCATCACCATCAAGCCATTCGAAGAACTCGCAACTAAATGGCTACAAAAGTAAGATTAACATTTCTTGTAAAGTGGACATCGTATAAATCTACTACAGTAAGTTTTAGAAGCTTTTGAAATATATTGGATAACTGTTTCACCACAGTTACATGCTCTACGTGCAAATGTAGTAGACTCTTGAGTTGAAAATGTTCACATTAGAGGAGTTCACTCTAATAATCGTGTCATTAACTGGATAGTTCATTCCACTTTTTTTCTCTATTTTCTTCAAGGAAAAAAACTCAGAGCTAAATACAATCCAGTTCAACACTAAAATCGAAAAATTGAGAGAGACACACAAATGTTGAAAGAGAAACCATAAATGCTAATCCACAATTAAAAAAAATCCAAATTTAAGGAACCCTACAAACACAAACGCACACTCATCAACAAAATAAGGAAGCCCAGAAATTTAATAAATAAAATTTGATAATAAACTTGATTTTCCTTACTTGCTTGTTTGATGACGTTCTTATATACATTTATTTCTGCTCATGGTGACCATGGTTCGAAACTCGATCCGTTAATTTTTGCAAAGTTAATGGTTAGAGGGCTTTAGAGATAACAAAAAATAATTTCTGATTGAGACGAAAGAAACCGTCTCAGTTAAAACTGTCTCTAATTTGAGACGACAAAAAATAAATATTGTCTCAATTTGAAACCATCTCTTACATCATCTCAAATGAGATGGTCAATAATAAACGGTCAAAAGTCATCTCAAAATTACACAATCCAATTCTCTGGCCCACCAACACATTCCGTCTCTAAAACATCTCAAATAGAGATGACAAAACACCATCTCTAATTAAGATGAAAGAAAACTGTCTCTAATACCGTCCCTACTGTCTCAAATTAGAGATGACAAGAAATCGTCTCTAATTGAGATAGAAAAAAAGGTTTGTAATACCATATCAATGTGAAACCGTCTCCAATACCTTAAATTAGTTATTGTTGACTAGTGGTCAACGAAAAATGTCATCTCTAATTAAAAAATCATCTCAAATAGAGACGATTAATTTACCGACTCTAAATTTCATCTCTAATCAAAGTTATTTTGTAGTGTATGTCGATTAAAATTATTATTGAATAAATAATTTTCAACTCAATATTTTCTTTTTTAGGAATCAAACTCTTTTTCACACATTATTATAGTTTCATTTTCATATTATTACATATAAATATTATTAATAAGGCTAAATGTTGGCATTCGATCATTTGGTTAACGTGACCCGTTAGAGTTCTATACATTTCTAACAAGCAGCGGAAGCAAGTAAGCAAGAAACGTATTACCTTTCACCAGGGTATGTCGAAGACGATGAATTCTCGCCACCAGCTTGCGCAGCCTCACCGTTTTGGGCATAACTCTCTCATCCAAGATCAGATTTGAGTGATCTAAACGCCAAAACGATCTTCTCTTCCGTGGCTTTCCGTCAGTATATCACACGTCCTGTTCTGATTTCTGTATGATTTTATAAAAATCATAGAAAGTGGTGGACAGTAGCAGCAAACAACCTATCAGACTTCTGCTATATTCTCAAGTCCAATCTCGACGTCGTGTGGGCGACGATCTTCGAGATCTTCTCATTCTGTTGTTCTCTCACTCTCCTCACAGTGTTAGGTGTAACTAATCTCATAAATTAGGGTTTCTGGACAACTGAGATGACTTATATATGGGCTACAGCAGGGATCAGAAGGAGAAATTAGAGTTGGGCCTCCATTGGGCTTAAGTATCCAAGCTTAGCCCAAAGCTTATACTTAAGTCCAATAATAATATATACCACTAAAGTATTATTACTGCACTACCGTTCTAATCCCATAATTACATTATAGGCTCCTTCTTATTAAGAGCCCGTTAGTCTCCCCATGTTTAAGATATTCAATGTCCATTAATTAATTAAGTTACTGATGACTTCATTAATTAATATCTCATCCGAGAGTAGTACCACTCAACCTCATTATTATGCCAGAATAAATTCACCTGCAGGGTTTTCATGATAATCCTTATGAGCTCCTCAAGGGGACATCATCAACTTATAACAGACATGGATTCCTTCTACAATCAACAGCACACCATAGAGACATCACTACTTCCTAACTCACCGAGTTTGTTGATTTAATACATATAAATCTCACTCATTGATGAATCAAAGAAATACATAATGTCCTACGTGTCGAGGTTATTGTATAAGGATTAAGAGCACGAACATCCATAATAACTGATATCAAGTTCTCCTATAAGTCAGTATAAGCCGAACGATCTCAAGTGGTCCCATTCAATACATACAAAATACACTAATGTAATTCTATAGCCAAGACAAGCTAATACCAAATCACACTACAATCATCCCGATAGAGAGTCCCCGTCTATCTCGGTTGTGATCTTAAGTTTATACTTTATAAGGAAACCGATAATATGATCTTCTGCGTGTTGTCGCACAACATATTATATACAGTATAAAGTAAGTGGACTATTGCATCGTGCATATAAATAAATTATAAGACTCAATCATTTGATCATATGATTCTCATTTCAAATAAATTTTATAACATTGTTCATACAAAAAGCAAGACTTTTAGTATACAATCCAACAATCTCCCACTTATACTAAAAGACTATGTTGTCATGTCTTCTGCCATACATCTGTTTTCCACTCCCATTACACGACCATCAAAAGCTCTTGCTTTAAAATCTTTGTAAATTGATTTACTAGATTATCATCTGATGCAATCTAGGCAACAACAACCTTTCCCTCATCATACGATTTCTCGTAACAGGTGGTACTCGTGCTCCATGTGTTTAATTGCCTTATGGGCTCGTAAATTCTTCAAGTTTGCAACTGCACCATTATTATCAAAGTAAATTGTGATATCCATGGGTGAACTTAGAAACACTTCAAAGTCCATCATGAAGTTTCTAGAGTCATACAGCTACTTTGGCTGCCTCATAGGCTCCAATTCATCATCTTTCCATGATGGAATCCGGAATCTGAAATATATTTCTATATAACATTCCTCCACATTATGACTCTACTTCCTAAAATTAAACACATAACCTTGAGGTGGATTTACTGCCATCCCTATCTGATTTGAAAAATCTAAATCTACGTAACTCATAAGAAGCAGTGAATCTGTCCAGTAAGTCCACATATATTTTCGACCTTTTTAGGTAGTTCAAAATTATGTGTTACCATAGTTCAACATTCTTATTTCGGGTTAACTTTGATACCCACTGACCATGCCATTGGCAATACAGATATCCATTCTCGTGCATAGCATTCCTTAGATTAAGCTTCCTTATTCACCGAAGCATAAGGAACCGCTTTCATCACATTTATCTTGTTTTTGTGTCTCAAGACACATTTCCTTAGATAAAGTCACATGCTAAAACAAGTAAGGATCGTATCATTTCATGAAGCTTGAGATAAGCATAACATCCTTTCTTGTGATCCGTATTACCGTGATTGAAATGATATTTTTGCTCATCTTAAGTCTTCATCTCATACCGCTTTATTAAACATACACATACTCCCGATATTACTTTTTTATTGTCTCCAATGAGCAATATATAATCTACGTACAGTACAAGAAATACCACCACGTTTCCGTCACTCTTTTTAAATACACAAGACACATTCACGCATTGATTAAATCTTTATGACTAGATTACCTCATATAAACGGATGGTTCATGATCTTGAAGCTTACTTTAATCCATCGATGGACACCTTTAAGCTTACTATCAAAATGCTCTTAACTCTCTATAATGAATCACTCTGTTTGTTTCGCATAGATGTTTCCCTAAAAACCTCTAATTAGGAAAGCTGTTTTGACATCTATTTGCTATTCCTCATATTTCATATGAGTAGCAACAAATAAAAGAGTCTGGATCAACATAGACATATCTACCGGCGAATAGGTTTTCTCATAATCGAACCCTTTCTTTCTGATTATACCTCTTCGCAACAAGCTTTGCTTCCAAGGTTTTCACCTTACCGTATGATCCTCTTTTATTTTGTATGATTACTTCCAATGGATTTTACACCATTTTGTGGTCCTACAATCTCCCAGACATGATTTAGAATCCATCGATTCTATTTCAGAAACCATTGCACTTGCTAAAATTCAGCATTTCTATCTTATAGTGTTTCGTCGTATCCGTGGGTCGATTCTATGTTTACTAGGGGCCAAGTCCCATGACTCTTCCAAAATATATATCTTATGGGTTGTCGAACAACCCTCCCACTATGACAAGGCACTACATGTAATTGTGTATCAGACGTGACACGCGTTGCAATTTACCTTGTGGTATATCCTCTTGTACATTTGGTACTAATACTTTGTGTTTTTCCCTCTCACTTCCTTTAGAACAATTTATACATGGGTTTATGATTTAATACATAGTCCTTTTCCAAAAATCAAGTGTTTGCGTTAAAAGTCACCCTTCGATCTTTTGGACTAAATAAATCATCACCCTCCATTTTTCTAGGATATCCCACAAACAGACAAACGTTATACAACATGTTGTTTCTAGGGCATACCCATAAAATGAATTTAATAATTCCAAATATCTCATCATCTTTCTAATCATTTCCATAAGAGTCTTTCTCTTATTAAGATTAGAAGACGCGTTATTAATTACTATTTGTTGCATCCGTAGGATAAACATGATTTAAGAGTTTACAAATTGTCACTAACGTACCACAACAGATTATAGCTCCATCCCTCATCACTATGATATCATTTAAATGAAATGGAGTATCCATCCATAAATGTATAGAAACTGAAATGAAATTCTTTCTATGAAAAAGTAAGTGAAGACAATTTCTTATAATTAAACGTTTATTTCTATCATAAGATAAATAAACAACTCCCACTGCAACAACCACTACTCTCTTAGAATTACCCATGTATATTACAATCTCATCATCATTTAGTTGCATGCTTTTAGTGACTCCGGTATCTACAAATGTGTCAGTAAATGCCATCACTAAACATGCTTCAACGACTAATGAATGAGATACTAACTTTGTTCACATCTTGATGAAATTGGATTTTCTTTGCTACATGTTTTGTCAGAAGTTACCCACCATATACAACCTCTTATATTTTAAGTAGAACTTGCTCAAAAGATACAGGCAAATTATGGTGAATAAATTGATCTAGGTTTCCCCTTCAATTTGTATTTAAAGCATTCCCAATTCATTCATTAACTTATCCATGACCTTTTGCCTTTATAACTTACTCAAGTATCTGAAGAGTCGTATGAGAGTATCATATTTCTATGAACCTCTCACCTCTCCACAAGAGACTTTAATAGGCATCATGGAGCATCCTTAGTGAGAACACATATTTATATTTTCTTAAGCAGTAAAATTCAAAACCAATATTCTTTTCTAATCATCTAATTTTGGACAAGAAATTATTTCTTTTAGTATATAATAAGCGAGATAAAACCATTTAAAATTACAGAGAATCACAAATAAATACACCGATCAAATCTTTGAATTTTATCCATTTGTATTGATTCCCTCAAAATAATATAAAAATAAAATTCACCGACATCTCAAGCACCGTGAGTCTGCAAGCTACGATAGTATGGACGTTTACAAAGCCGAACATTTACAAGAGAAGGTTTTACCCATTAATTTCATTTGTCAACCTAACCTCATGACAAAATAATTAATAGTTGGTTCCTCTTTGGCCATGCAAACAAAAGCAGTGACTACGATGGTGAGGATACTTATTATTTGCATCTAAGTGTACACTATTATTTGACCTCAAGTCCACTGCGCAAACTTATGTGCCTTACAGATGGAGAAGTACACACGCGCTTGGATAACTTCCTACAGTCATCAATTATAAGTTTGTACCAGTGAACCGCAAATAAACTCATCCTTTAGGGAGGAAGGTCTATGTCAACACGCAAGTTTATGTGTCACATTACAAACAATAATTATTTAATGAAGTCTGTACCAGTGATCCATGAATAAACTCATCCGTTAGGGAGAAAGGCCTATTGCCAACACGCAAGTTTACTCATATCACTTACAAACCACTAATGGAGGTCGCGAGAATTAATTAACCAATTCCCTCTCCTACTTAGCAATTTTAACACCGAAGGTTTTTACATGCATATAAATTTTCTTAATAAAATACGCAACCCAGCATGCTCCTATTACGACACATAAGACAGTAAATCACAGAGAATCATGCATTATATATATAATAATAATCAATTAATTAAATCATATTATGAACAATTATATATCAGCGAATTCGATTGTTCATCACCAGGCACCAATGTCGGCAAAGACCTCTTGATTATCAAACGTTCAAAAATTTCAGATTATCAATTTTTCAAAACTATCGATATCAACCATCGATATCTCCAGAGTTTTTAAATCATCAATATTGACCAGATTATCAAATTTTCTAAACTATCGATATCGACCATCGATATCGTCCAGATTACCAAAATTATTGATATCGACCATCGATATCGTCCAGAATATCGAAATCATCGATATCGACCAGATTATCAAAATTTCAAAAATTTCCAGATTATCAAATATTCGAAAACTTACAGATTATCAAATTTTTGAAAATTTTCTAGATTATAAAATTTTCAAAAATTTCCAAATTATTAAATTTTCGAAAATATCCAAATTATAAAATTTTCAAAAATTTCCAAATTATCAATTTTCGAAAATATCCAGATTGTCAAATTTTTGAAATTTTCAAAAATTTCTAGTTTATCAAATTTTCGAAAATATCCAGATTATCAAATTTTAAAAAAATTTCAAGATTATCAAATTTTTGAAAATTTCAGATTATCAAATTTTTGAAATTTCAAGATTATCAAAATTTCAAATTTTCAAAAATTTTCAGATTATCAAATTTTCGTCAAGTACCGTCAAACATATAGAGTATTCAATAAGAAATAATAATTTCTAAATCTAGTCCATGTTTGACATAGATATATGGTTCTGAATAGGGTATACTAGCATAATATGAATACTTAAACCCTTTCACCTTTTGACATAAACCCTAGCCTAACGTTTCACGCTTCACCACGAAATCAAAACTCAGATACCAATTGTTGGCGTTCGATCATTTGGTTAACGTGGCCCGTTAGGGTTCCACAAGTTTCTAACAAGCAGCGAAAGAAAGTAAGCAAGAAACGTATTACCTTTCACCAGAGTATGTTGAAGACGATGAATTCTCGCCACCATCCTGCGCAGCCTCACCGTTTTGGGCATAGCTCTCTCATCCAAGATCGGATTTGAGTGATCTACGTGCCAAAACGATTATCTCTTCTGTGGCTTTCTGTCAGTATATCACATATCCTGTTCTGATGTCTGTACGATTTCATAAAAATCATAGAAGGTGTCGGACAGTAGCAGCAACAATCTTCCAGTCTTCTACTATATTCCCAAGTCCAATCTCGACGTCGTGTGGGCGACGATCTTCAAGATCTTCTCATTCTGCTGTTCCCTCACCCTCCTCACAGTGTTAGACGTGACTAATATCATAGATTAGGGTTTCTGGACAGCTGAGATGACTTATATATGGGCTACAGCAGGGACCAGTTGGAGAAATTAGAGTTGGGCCTCCATTGGGCTTAAGTATCCAAGCTTAGCCCAAAGCTTATACTTAAGTCAAATAATAATAATATATACCACTAAAATATTATTACTACACTACCATTATAATCCCATAATTACGTTATGGACTCCTTCTTATTATGAGTCCGTTAGTCTCTCCATGTTTAAGATATTCAATGTCCATTAAGTAATTAAGTTAATAACAACTCCATTAATTAATATCTCATCCGAGAGTAGTACCACTCAACCTCATTATCATGCCGGAATAAATCCACCCGTAGGGTTTACATGATAATCCTTATGAGATCCTCAAGGGGACATCATCAACCTATAACGGTCACAGATTCTTTCTACAATCAACAGCACATCATAGAGACAACACTACTTCCCAACTCACCGAGTTTGTTGATTTAACACATATAAATCTCACCTATTGATGAATAAAAAATAGATATTGCCCTACTTGTCGAGGTTATTGTATAGGGATTAAGAACACAAACATCCATAATAACTGAGATCAAGTTCTCCTATAAGTCAGTATAAGTCGAACGATCTCAAGCGGTCCTGCTCAATAAATACAAAATGCACTAATGTGATTCTATAGCCAAGACAAGCTAATACCAAATCACATTACAACCATCCCGATAGAGAGTCCCCGTCTATCTCGGTTGTGAGCATCTATTTATACTTTATAAGGAAACTGATAATATGATCTTCCACGTGTTGTCGCACAACATATTATCTACAGTATAAAATAAGTGGACAATTGCATCGTGCATATAAATAAATTATAAGACACAATCATTTGATCATAAGATTCTCATTTCAAATAAATTGTTATAACATTGTTCATACAAAAAGCAAGACTTTTAGTATACAATCTAATACTAAATACCCTTTTTTATCCATTAATTTTCTCCAATTTTAAATTTGGTCCATCGGTTTCACACATTTTGAAAATTCTCCATTAAATTTATAAAATTCGACAAATTCGTCATTTGACTGACTATAGCGGGTTGTTCACCCGGTAATTTTGAAGTGGAATATTTAAAAGAAAAATCAGTGGATGTGTCCTTCCACCCTCCCCAAAATGAGTTCACGCAAATATCTCTCAAGACCACGTCGGAGAATGTCTTCCCTTCTTCATCCCCTCAACCTCATGAACACCGTCACAGGTCCAACTGTTGCTGCCCCTTCTTGTTCTTAATCGGAATTTTCAATATGTAAGAGTAAAAGACTCTATCGTCGAGTAAACGCGCGACCAAGTACAATATTTATAGTAATATTGTCCCAAGGGAAATGAAACCTAAGTTTGTATTCGAGTTATTCATCGATTTGTGCTTTGTAAAGATGATATGTTTGAAGGTTTTGTATTAATGGAATGGATGTAGAATACGCTTGAGAAGAAAGCAAGGTAATCATACTTATGGTTATGACTTGAGGCGGATATGCAAAACCATTGATAGTAATTCTCATTAACTTGTGGATTAAAAGCAATCACAAATTTACCCCTAATCCTTATGGCCAAGGCAACTAGGTTCTCGACTCTTTTACAAGCCTAAGTCTCCTAAGATTGGTCTTAATCTCAATTCCCTTAAGGTACTATGATCATAAGTTGGTTCTTTTAACTCAATTACTTAAGTGTCCCTCTGTGAATGTTCTAAGCCTAAGGAGGGTATGACTTACCTCCCCTTACACTAACATACATGCACAATTCAATATAAGATTCAATTAAACATCCATTCATTACATTGGAATGGTCATCCTAATACCAAGAATAGAGAATTTAATCACACAAACATTAAAATGAAACATGATTGAAATATCATACAAGAAAATCCACAAATTCAAATCACTACTCAAGTTTTATATATCTAACTCTTCACCTCAACCACTCATATGACTAGCCCTACTACAAAAATTAGCCACTAAACATGGTGATTAATTCAATACAAATCAAGCTTTGCTCCATTTGAGCCATTTTGAGAAGAAAATTAACAATAGAAAAGTATAATTGCTTCCCTTGCATGTGAAAAGCTTTCCTCCTCTTCAATTGATTAATTCCTTCAACAATTCTTCAACAATTGATGCTTCAACCTTCTCAAATGGTGGAAGGATGGATGAAATGATGGATTTATGGAGTGAAAATGCAGATCAAATGGTGTTTTGATGGATCTAGATGGCAGAAATGGATTGTGAATGTAGTGTGTGAGGAAATGTGGTGTTTTAGTGTGTGTAACTGCTTGTAATTTGATCTCTCCCTCTAAATTTCATACAAGTCATGGTTTTATATCACTTATGGACCTTCTAGAAGGTTCCAGAACATTCTAAAAATTACATAGGATTTGGCACCTACACGGCCCGTGCTGCAGTACACGGCCCGTGTAGCCGTGTAGGGCATACCTACTTCGGCGTGTTGTGCATGCTTCCGGACACGGCTCAAGCTGCACGACATTGATCATGGCCGTGTAGTGGGAGGTGTTTGCTTTGGTCACGATCCTATGTGCTTTTGGGAGTTTTATTGAAGGCCTATATCATATCCATCTCGAGAGAGAGTTTAGGTGGAATTAGTGATCGCTTCTATGCCTTGTCCATGAGAGATTAGAATTAATTGCATGATTACTTTATTATCTATGCCATGATTGTTGCTAAACTCATCCTTGCATCATTTGGTACCCATTTATCTTTGCATTCATTTTATCTTTATTTCGTTCATTAGTTTAATTGCATTTACTTGCATCTTATCCTCTCATTTCGTCGTCCTTATAAAATCACGATAAACTTGAGATCGCTTAAACTCTAGTGTCTTCCTCCTTATGGTTCGATAAATTCTTTAATTGGTCATCCCGACTACAAATTGGCTAATAAAATATCACACCTTGAGATGTTTGCCTCTTTGCAACTCTCTCTGTATGTTGCACAAAATGTGCTGCAACATTCAATTGTAGCTTATTATAGATACAAAACATGATGTACAGCTGCTTCTCTCCAACTGATGCACCTTCAAAGCTCCCTAAGATGGTGTTTGATATGATTTTCTCCAAGTATCTCATCATAGGATTTCGGATGGCCGTCCCCTTTGAAGCACTAGGGACGTACCCTGCTCTTTTAGTTCCATCGTTCACTAGACTCTTCCACCATTCTTGTTGGTTGAAACCACCTCCATCATAAAAGCTTTGATTGTTCTCACATGGTGGGCAATCGAAACACTCATTCAAGAACGCCAACGGGACCTTTTCCCTCAACACATTATTCAACTGAAAAGTAACCCAAAGAGGAAATCCATTTCTATCCTTCTTTACCTGCAAAGTGCTCATAAACTCGGCAGTAAGTTGGTGGCCTCTTATCGAAGAAAGCTTCCACCTGAGCAAAGCGAAATAGCTTCCTTAAATCCTCCTCTAATCCTAATTCTCTCATCGTCTCCGTGTCTTGGAAACGAGTGGGCTTGATCTTTGGAGCTAAAGTTTGCCAACGAAGCACGTACTTTCCCCAATAATCATCAAACTCAACCTCAAACTCATACGGATGTATTCCTTCTATAGTCAACTGCGCATCCAAATTAGCCATCTCCCCTGGATCGGTTGTCACAATGAAGTTCTCATTCCTGGGTCTAACTCTCCTCTCGGCCATCTACAAAACAACAATGCTCAAGTTATAACCAATTAACTAAATAAGATTGTTAATGCATCATATAAGTTCTACCCTAGTTATTCAACTTAGTATAGAACCTACTGTGCATCAACATACTCATTCATAGCATTAAAACTTCCATCTTAGACATAATATTCACTTCATCATCATTCATCTCAATTAACTATCATTCATAGCCAATTTCTAATCATTCTCACACATATGAATTCCAAATTACATCATCATCAAACTTCATTCACATATGTTCTTCAAATTCTAACAAAATTCTCTCTTAGACATTTCATCGAACACTTGCACAAAATTTAAATAACTTTTTAATATTCAATTCACATGGCCTCATGCCCAAATCTTCAATATCTAAGTCTACTTTCTCTCAAATAAACACCATACTCGTGTAATTCATCAATTAGCACAACACAATTATTCAAACTCATGATTCTCACACAATCCTCAAATTATTCCTCATGAACCCTAATTCAACTTTATTCAAAAATTCAAATTGAATCATGCATGAATATTATCAATTAAGCATACAATTCATATTACAACACAGCCCATATATCACTCAATCAATTCATAACAAAATTCATAAGTTAGAGTTCAAGAAACTTATACCTTTTGACAATTGGATGTGGAGAAATGTGTTGGATGTGCACATTGACAAACTTCACTCACAATCACTCCAAACTAACATTTGTTTACGATTTGTATAATTGGACAAATGAATTGGGTGCAAAAGGAGTGCGTACGGACGAAGGAGAGTGTGTGGAATGAATACGGAGCGGTCTTTTAAAAAAATTGGAAGAACCTCTGCACGACACGTGCTGCGCTGCACGGCCTCAAGTGAGGTCGTGTAGCGTGTTCTGATGCTCCTGCACGGACTGTTGTTACAGGGCCATGTGCAGAATACGGCTCGTGTACCTGCTCTTCTGCATGGCTCGAGCTGCTGATCTCGACCGTCCTCCTGGCCATGTAGCATTTTCTGATGCTGCTACACGATCAACTGCTATAGGGCCGCGTGCGGAGCATGGCCCGTGTAGCAGTTTTACCCTGTTTCTACATTTTTTCACACTTCACTTCATTCTTGCCTCTGTTTTTCCACTTTTCAAACACCCTATTCATGCTCAAAAAACTAAAGCATCATTCACACTACAACTATGGTCAAACTTGGATTGAAATATACTAAAAACACCACCAAACAAACCTAAAACTCAACTAACTCATGAGAAAATTCAAAATTGACTATTTTGCAAGACTATATAAGACACTACAAGATACATTACACACTAATGAACAAAGTATAAGTCACACCACTAACTCTCCCTCTACCCCAAACTTAAATTAAAACAAGTTGCGAATTTAAGTTTGCAAAAAGTGGTGAGACGTACCTTTGTCATTTTGCTCAATGCTCTTCATGAACTTTTCTCCCAATGACTCTTGTGCATCTATGTAATACGTATGATCAAGTATGACCACAACGCAACCTCCCCCCAAACTTAAATTAACATAACTGTTAAAATTTAAGTTTGTAAAGAGTGGTGTGACATACATCATCATTCAATCGTTAGCCTCCTTGTCTTTCATCTTATGCATCTTTCTCATGAGCTTAGCCACTTTCATACCAAGTCTACAAGAAAACTAACAAACACAACAAAAAGAAAATAAAATCTACACTACTCTACAAACAAACAAAGAAGTTTTGGAAGAAAGAGTATCCAAATACACTGTCTCCTTTTAAGAAGGAGATAGATAATGCTTCACTCTATGACCATTTACCACAAACTCATTATTCGGACCCTTAAGCTTCAATGTATGTCTATTCAACACTTCAAGCACTTCATATGACCCCATCCATTTAGGCTTGAGCTTTTCGGGAAACAACTTAAGCCTTGAATTGAATACAAGAACTTTATCTCTCGGAGCAAACGTCTTTTCCTTCACTTTAGCATCATGTCATCTCTTATTATTTTCCTTGTAGATGATTGAGTTATCAAATGCTCTTCCTTTAAACTCCTCCAATTCCACTAACTTCAACAACCTCGCTTGACCACTCTCTCTTTCATCCATATTGAGGCATTTGATAGCCCACAATGCCCGATGTTCCAACTCTACGGGGAGGTGACAAGCTTTACCATAAATCAATTGATATGGTGATACACCAAGGATGGTCTTAAAAGCCGTTCTATAAGCCCATAAAGCATCATCAAGCTTGTCCGAACAATCCTTCCTCCCTTCATTGATGGTCTTCTCTAAAACTAACTTGATTTGGTGGTTTGAAATCTCCGCCAAACCATTTGCTTGAGGGTGGTATGGTGTAGCCACTCGATGCTTCACTCCATATCTCTTTAACAAACTTTTCATCAACTTGTTGACAAAGTGTGATCCTCCATCACTCACTAAAGCCCTTAGAACTCCAAACCCAGCAAAAATATTCTTTTTCAAGAACCTTTGCACAATCAAAGCATCATTTGTCTTAGTGGGGATTGCCTCCACCCATTTTGACACATAATCCACGCCTATCAAGATGTACACATATCCTTTTGATGAGGGAAACTATCCCATAAAATCAATGCCCCATACATCAAATATATCCATATCAATTCTCAAGGTCATGGGCATTTCATCTCTCTTTCATATTCCCCATATCATTTGGCATCGATCACACTTAGCCACGAACTTCTTTGCATCCTTAAACAATGTGGGCCAATAGAATCCCGATTGTAAAACTTTAGCCCCCATCTTTTGATGACCGAAATGACCCCTACACAAAGACGGATGACAAAGTTCAAGAATTCCCATAACTTCTTCTTCGGCCACACATCTTCTTATCACTCCATCATTACAAATTTTAAACAAATATAGCTCATCCCACAAATATTTCTTTACTTCCACATGAAATTTCTTTTCCTTATACTCATTAAGCAATGTAGGCTCAATTCCACAAACAATGAAGTTAACATAATCGGCATACCATGGTGGCACATTTACAATAAGAGAACATACTTGCTCAACCTCCAATAGTGAAATCTCCTCATCCGGGAATTCATCCCCAATCAGCTTCGTATCCTCATTCTCACCTCCATTTTCCAACCTAGACAAATGATCCGCGTTCACATTCTCCATGCCTTTCTTATCCTTGATCACCACATCAAATTCCTGCAAAAGCAACACCCAACAGATTAAACGAGATTTAACATCTTTCTTACTCATGAGGTATTTTATAGCCACGTGATCCGTGTAAACAATTGATTGTGTTCCAACCAAGTATGGTCGAAACTTCTCAAAAGCATACACTACATCAAAAAATTCCTTCTTCGTTGTGGTATAATTGACTTGGCATGAATTCAATGTCTTCGAAGCATAAAAGATCGCTCTACACTTCTTCTCCCTTGTTTGCCCCAACACCACTCCAATGGATTGATCGCTAGCATCACAATGCAATTCAAATTGCAAGCTTCAATCCGGAGTGACAAGTATTGGAGATGAAGTGAGAGCATCCTTTAGCACCTGAAATGATACACGACATTCATCATCAAAATTAAATGGACAATCATTTTCAAGCAATTTACAAAGAGGTTTAGCAATTTTAGAAAAATTCTTAATGAAGCGTCTGTAGAAGCCCGCATGGCCTAAGAACGATCTCACCCCCTTCTCACTAGTGGGAGGGAGAAGACGTTCTATGGCTATCACTTTAGCTCTATCAACTTTGAACCCATGCTTTGAAACATGGTGCCCCAAGATTATCCCATCGGTCACCATAAAATGACACATTTTCCAATTTAGCACAAGATTCGATTCTTTACACCTCTGCAACATCATAGTAAGATTAGTCAAGCAAATATCATACGAGGAACCATACACAGAAAAGTCATCCACGAACACCTCCATAATATTTTCAATCAAACTATCGAAGATAACCATCATACAACACTGAAAAGTAGTGGGGGCATTACATAGACCAAACGGCATCATTCTAAATGCAAATGTATCATAGGGACATGTGAAAGTTGTCTTCTCTTGATCTTCTGGTGCAATCAATATTTGATTGTACCCGGAATAACCATCAAGAAAATAATAGTACTCATGCCCCGCAAGATGATCCAACATTTGGTCTATGAATGGCAATGGGAAATGATCTTTACAAGTGTTTTCATTCAATATACGATAATCAACACACACTCTCCAACCCGTAATAATTCTAGTAGCAATGGTTTCATTTGTATCGGATCTAACAATTGTCATACCACCTTTTTTCGCTACTACATGTAAAGGACTTACATATTGACTATCACTTATTGGAAAGATTATTCCCGCATCAAGCCATTTTAATACCTCATATCTTACCACTTCTTGCATTATAGGATTCAATCTATATTGGTTTTGAACACAAGACTTCTCATAATCAATCAAATGAATCTTATGCATGCACATAGATGGACTAATACCTTTCAAATCTTTAATGCTCCAACCAATAGAGGATTTATTCTCTCTTAAGACTCTTAGCAATTTTTCTAATTCTAGATCATTAAGGGAAGAAGATAATGTTACTGGATACGTTTCATCCTTTTCCAAGTAAGCATACTTTAAATGCTCCGGGAATGGTTTTAACTCCACCTTCTTCTTCTCTTGCACTTCCTCCTTTGGTCCTTCATCAAGTTTTTCAACCTTTGCTTCCTTTGCTTCCTCATTCGTGAGTGCCCTACAAGCATTTAAATCTTGCAATTCATCAATCAATTCATCATTTTCCAAACAAAAAGGAGATTTAGATTTAAGAGATTTAATAGAGTAAGAATGGCTTATGATGAGTTCCAACAGATCCTTGGAGTGAAGATGATACATATGTTCTTCAACAATGTTATCCACAACCTCCAATCTTCCACATAGCCTCTCTCAATGAAAATACCATCTCTTCTTCATTCATCCTCAAAGTAAGCTCTCCCTTCTACACACAATCAATGCTTTACCCGTGGCAAGGAATAGACGTTCAAGTATTAAAGGAACATTCGAATCTTTATCCATATCTAACACCACAAAATCAATGGGAAATACAAACTTGCCAACTTTGATCAAAACATCCTCAACAATTCCTTTTGGATAAGTCAACGATCGATCGGCTAATTGAAGTGTAACCGACGTCAGCTTGACCTCACCAATACCCAACTTCTTGAAGATTGACAACGACATCAAGTTAATGCTAGCTCTAAAATCACATAAGGTTTTGTAGTTCTCATGCTCTCCCATCTCACATGGAATAGTGAAACTCCCCTGATCTTTCAATTTAGGAGGAAGTTTCTTTTGCAATATTGCACTAAATTCCTCCATAAGGTTCAACGTTTCAAATTCTCCCATGCTTCTTTTCTTTGACAAAATATCCTTCAAGAACTTGGAGTAGTTGGGCATTTGTAATAAAGTCTCCGCAAAAGAAATATTCACATGTATCTTCTTCGACATCTCAACAAACTTGGCAAATTTCTCTTCTAATCCCTTTTTCAAACACCTTTGTGGAAACGGAATTGCAACTGGCAACTTCGGAATCCCCCATTCATCTCTTTCAAATTTTTCTTCTCTTTCTTTTCATTTTGCTTCTCTACATCTTTACCACTTCTTCAGAGACTTCACATTTTCTTCCTCAAGTATAAGGGTACTTTCATATTTTTCAAGCCTTTCAACTTCTTTCTCTTTCCCTTCTTCATCCAAACTTTCCACAGGCTCAACTTCACATTCTACCTCCTCTACTTTCATCGGCATAGAAGGCCCTTCATATTTGGTTCCACTACGAAGTTCAATAGCCTTGCATTGCTCCTTCGTATTAGTAATGGTTGTAGATGGAAATTCCCTTGCCGATGAACAACTCCCCCCTTTCACTTGTCATTTGACTCATTTGTGTCTCCAAAGCTTTGATTCTCTTATCATTCACTTCATCTCTTTGTCTTCTTTCTTCTTTATCTTTCTTCATGAATTCAAATATTTTAGCAACTTTATCCTCCACCGTAGGCTTCCCTTCACCATTTTGATCTTTCTCTCCCGGATTAATGCCCGGTGGAAGAGTGAGGGCATTCCCTTGATTTTCATATGATAAATTCTTATACCTACGGGGGTGGTTAAAATTCCCTTGAAAATTATCTTGCCCCCATCCTCTTTGCCTTTGTGGATATCCTCCTCCATGATTTCCAAAATTACTACCATAATTTCCTTGGAAGTTCCTTCCTTGCATAAAGGTAACTTCCTCAAGTATCATATCCGGTGGACACCAAGTGTTTTGAATTCCAAAATTAGAGGACATACCTTGTTGGGGCATAGAGGTGGGTATTTGACAATTTTGAGAAGATTGGCCCATATTAGGTATAGTCATGCCTTGTTGAGAATTATGAAACAATTGTTGATTCATCACGGGCAATGACATACCTTGTTGAGGATTTGCAAGCACTTGTTGATTCACCATCAGTGTAGAGGTTGGAGACACTTGCATACTAGCATTCAACATTTTTAGTATCTCCGTGATTGCCTTGTCAGTCATATCTTCCTTAGGCATTTCCACCTTTTTCACTTGTTGCAAACACACTTCTTCCATCTTAGCAATTCTCTCCCTTTTCATATATCCCCGGTGCACGATCGATAGGCCATTGACCCATATTCAAAGCTATTTCTTCACATATAGCAATTGCTCTCTCCGGAGTTTGCCCAAAAATCGAACCTCCCGCCGAAGCATCAATGAGCATCCTCTCACTTCCATGTAAACAGGCATAGAAAAATCCTATTTGTTGCTCATCGGGGAATCTGTGTTGTGGACAGCTTCATTTTTCTCTTTTTAATTTTCAACATCAAAAGCTTGTCTAAAAGAATATTTGACGCAACTTTGTAAGCTAGTGCGCACGTGGCCCAGCGGCTAGCGTGCTCCTCACGTGCACTGGAGGTCTTGGGTTCGAGCACTGCCTCTGCTCCTTTAACAATTGTTTTTAATAAATGGGCATCAAGCCCATTAAGCTGCCCAGCAGCGGCCCAATTCATTAATTAAAGCCCCAATGCAAGCTTCAGTCCAACCCATCTACTTGGTCTTCCACCTTCAATAGACAACACCCCTCTTATGTTCAAATAGACAACACTTTGTGGACAAGTGTGTTGTTGTAGCTCCGATGTCTTTCCTCCTTTTTTATATTTTTCTCTTGTCCCATTTTCAATCTCGTTTCTTCCTTCACTCTTTTAAGCACAAAAAATCCTTTTTTCTGCAAAAATAAATAAAAATACCTTTCTCCAAATAATCAAGCAATTAATAATATTTTTAAGAAAATCATGCTTAATTATTGAATTAAAGCCACAAAAATCCACTTAAAATCTAGGTGAATTTCACACCGATCAAACCCTCTAACTTAAAGTGTTGTTCGTCCCCGAGCAACGAAAGAAAAGAAAGAACGAGGAGGAGAATTCACCTAGAATTGAATCAAGATATCAATAAGATTGAGCCATTTTAAAACCATTTCAATTCAATCAAAACAAGCGACAAAACATCAATTTAAGTGCATACAAGTTAAGCTTAGGAAATATGCAAGCAAGTGAGACTTCCACTACTCCTCTCTAGATTTTGCTTTTCACTCTCACACTCAAGGGGTGTATCGGAGAAGTGTATACTCTCAAAAATCAATTCAAATACATGTCATTACCATATATTTGCCAAAGGTCTAAACTTTCTACCACTTGTATGTATTAATCATTGAATCAAAAATATCTTTAATGTAGGCTCTTTGGTCGTGGGTAGAAAAATTTAGGAAAAGTAAGCTCAAGATTAGTAGAAAATTTAAGTTAATTGATCACTTCAACTCTCATCCTCTCTTTTTCTCTTTTCACCTCAAGAAAAATATAATCTTCCATCCGACACACTAATAAACTTTTTTTTACTTCTTTCCATATTGAGTTTTTCTCTTTCTTTTTCTATAGCTCTCTTTCTTTTTTCTAGTAGAGCTCTTTTTTCTATACTTCTCCAAATTCAAGCATTACTCAATTTTTCTTTCACAACCTTCATTTTTTTTCATCTTTTCTCCCTCTTTTTCTTGCACTTTCACCATTTCTCTTTCCAAACTGTCTTGTAAGCTCAATTCAACCAGTTCATCCCCATTAATCCTCTACTAATCAACAAAGGTGATTAGGATATATAATATGGATAAAAATGGCTAAATTTGTAGGATGCCAAAGTAATAAGGATAATAAGGCTCAAAGGGGCAAACTACGATATGATTTCATTTGGTAGGATCGATTTGGTTAAGTGACTTGTCTAAATAAAGATGGCCTTAAATCATTTTCAAAAATCATCACATACGTGTAGTTTCAAGAAAACACAATGGCAAGTTCTAGAATGCACACAAAAGAATGATGCGCACACAAGAAAGGAAAAACCATCTTATTTCATGATTTTAAGGCTCAAAAAGCTCACGGGCTTGTAGTATTGAAAGACAACACAAAACAAGCATAAATCATTGCTCAACAAGTACACAAGAAAATATCCATCTCATCACAAATTCTAACCAAATATCATAGTCTCAAAATTTCTCACAATGAAGCACAAGAGAGCCAAGAAAGATTTCTCCTTATTGAAAGCAAAAAACAAAGGAGAAAAAGTGTGCCAAAGAAAAGAGTAAGGACTTAAACGTACGCCGGTACAATATGCTCAAGCGGGATTCATCAATGCAATTTTTTATAATTCAAATCGTAGAAAAGTCAAGTAACGAAAGCAATATCCCCCCAAACTTAAATTAAACAAAGTCTAATTTAAGTTGGGAAGATGTTTGTTAACTCATTTTGCACCACTCCTTTGCTCTTCAAGGACATAACCATGGCTCCAGGCTTTCATCCCTACGAACACAAAAAAAAAATCAAACAAAAAAATGTCCATATCATGACACTTAACAAAACCCGAAGTCACAAATGCAACTAAATTCCCCGGCAACGGCACCATTTAATTGGTCGTATATAGTCGGGATGACCAATTAAAGAATTTATCAAACCACAGGGAATTTAGGATTCGTGGCCTTCGAGTTATAGTCTCGTATTAGTTAGGAACGACCGAGAAGAGAGACTAAAAAGCATGAAATGAAACTAATTACAATATTTTGGAATTTTCAATGCAAAGGAAGTTTTCATGATGTAATTCAAATGGATAAATCATGTCACAAGTCTAATTGCCTTCCAATTTAAGCTATCATAGTAAGAGCGATCACGATTTACACCTAAACTCTCTCTAGAGATGAAGAGGATGTAGGCCATTACAAAGACCCCAAAATAGGACATAAGATTGAAACCAAAGCGAACACCACCCAATAGGTACTAATTACACGTACGAGTTCTCTAAAAGGTACTAAATCATAGGTAATATTTCCTTTCTAGGTACTATGAATTCACTAAGGTTGGGTTCACCTCACTAGATTAAATGACCTCTCGATCTAACCTCTCTAGTGTCCACTTATGTAGTTCTAAACATGAGAGGTCGTCCCCAACTCTTTCCACATTAATCCACATAACCCACATAATGAAATGATTCAATTAATTCCTAAGGCAAATAATTGAACTCTCGTTCTAACCACATGCACTAGATAATTAACCACACAAATCAAACATATAGATAAAGCAATTAAGCATCCATAAATAAAACAAATCAAAGCCGGGAACACATTTAAACAATATCACAAATTAATCCATAATTCAAGCATCACTTAAACATCCAAAACAAAGAAAATAAAAAGATAATAAGTAGGATTAGATTTCACCGAATGAAGTTTTTACATCCACCAAGCTCATCCTTGGTCTCCCCACCTTCTTGAAAAGCATTAAAAATCCTAATCTAAAAAAACATTTAAACTACGGACGGATCCCTCACCCCGAAAGGGGGAGGATCTCAACTATGCAGATCTTTAGTGAAAAATGTCTTTTTGAATCTAATGATTCAATTTAATGGAATTGAATTGATGGAAAATTGTTGTGCAAGTGAGGGCTTTCAAATGGGTGGTATTTATAGTTGTAGAGTGAGAGGAGTGTTGGACTAATTTTTCAATGTGGGATACTTGTAGATATAATAGGACATGGATGGAATTTATGGAATTTTTAGTGATTTTTAAGAGGTGAACCGGTTCAGAAAGTTGGTTCAAGATGTGAACTGATTGAAAACCGGACAATAATGATGCTTTGGCCTGGCGGTTCAGTGCTGGAGAGAAAACCGGACTCAAGTCCATTGATGCAGGTTCGAATCTTGACAGCTTCATTTTTCTTTTTAATTTTCAGCATCAGAAGCTTGTCTAATAAACATTTGGTGCAACTTTGTATGCTAGTACGCACGTGCCTCAATGGCTAGCGTGCTCCTCACGTTCACTGGGGGTCTTGGGTTCGAACACTGCCTCTGCTCCTTTAACTCTTGTTTTTAATAAATGGGCATCGAGCCCATTAAGCTGCCCATCAGCGGCCAAATTAATTAATTAAAGCCCAAATGCAAGCTTCAGTCCATCCCATCTACTTGGTCGTCTACCTTCAATAGACAACACCCCTCTTAGGTTCAAATAGACAACACTTTGTGGACAAGTGTGTTGTTGTAGCTTCGATGCCTTTCCTCATTTTTTATATTTTTCTCATCTTTATCCCATTTTCAATCTCGTTTCTTCCTTCGCTCTTTTAAGCTCAAAAACACCCATTTTTCTGAAAAAATAAATAAAAATACCTTTCTCCAAATAATCAAGCAATTAATAATATTTTTATGAAAATCATGCTTAATTATTGAATTAAAGCCACAAAAACCCACTTAAAATCTAGGTGAATTTCACACTGATCAGACACTTCCTTAGCATCTCTTTGAATCGGTCTCATGCCTCACTAAATGTCTCAAGTGGTAATTGCTTGAATTGAAAGATTTGCCCTTTAAGATGCAACATCTTGGATGGTGGAAAATAATTGCTCAAGAATCTTTGTGTCAACTCTCTCCATGTGGTGTAGGAACCCAGTGGTATAGTATGAAACCAAGTCTTAGCTCTATCTCTCAATGAAAACGAGTAAAGTTTCATTTTGACAATATCCTCACTTACCCCATTTATCTTTATTGTGTTTGCCAACTCTGTAAAATGGGCTAAGTGAGCATTTGGATCCTCCATAGTACCACCACCAAATTGATTTTCTTGCACCATGTTGACCAACCCCTTCTTGATCTCAAAATTATTCACATTCAATGGCGGTCCCATTCCATAGTTCCCATATTGCGGTCCATTGTTTCCATTTCCAAGAGGTTGATTTTGCACCACCGGATGATTATTCCTTACTTCTTTTTGTGCCAACAAGTTTTGAATAATAGCTTGCATTTGTTGGTTTTGCAAGTGTATTTGTTGAGCATAATCTTGTGTCATATATTCTTGATTACCATAACCTCCTCTAGCATTATCACCACCTTGAAAATTTCTCAAATTAACTTCTTCATCAACTATGTTTGCATTATCCCTTACTTCTTCCATACTCTCTTCCGTAGTCTCTAACACTCCTCTTCTTTGTCTTCTTAATGTAGCTTCCAATTCCAAGTTCAAAGGTTCAATAGACTGAGACCTTGAACGAGTTTGCATGTACCTACAAGAATTCTCAAATTAGCTCTCCAAGTAACCAAGACAATTAAACAAGTAAACAAATAAAAGAAATATCCTTATCAAAACTAATCAACTTCAAACTCGTTACAACCTAAAGTTTAACATTTCCCCGGCAATGGCGCCATGTTCTTAATTGTATTTTTCAATGTGTAAGAGTAAGAGACTCTATCGTCGAGTAAACGCGTGACCAAGTACAAAATTTATGGTAATATCGTCCCAAGGGAAATGAAACCTAAGATTATATCCGAGTTATTCATCGATTTGTGCTTTGTAAAGATGATATGTTTGAAGGTTTTGTATTTAAGACTATTGATTACGATTCTATTCAATTAACTAGAGATTAAACTAGCAAAGTAAATGATCAAATAACAAGTAAATGATTAATGGAATGGATGTAGAATACACTTGAGAAGAAAGCAAGGCTAATCATACTTATGGTTAAGACTTGAGCTAGATATGTAAAACCATTTATAGTAATTCTCATTAACTTATGGATTAAAAGCAATCACAAATTTACCCCTAGTCCCTATGGCCAAGGCAACTAGGTTCTCGACTCTTTTACAAGTCTAAGTCTCCTAAGATTGGTCTTAATCTCAATTCCCTTAAGTTAATATGAACATAAGTTGGTTCTTTTCACTCAATACTTAAGTGTCCCTCTATAAATGTTCTAAGCCTAAGGAAGGTATGGCTTACCTCCCCTTACACTAACATACATGCACAATCCAATATAAGATTCAATTAAACATCCACTCACAACATTGGAATGACCATCCTAATACCATGAATAGAGAATTTAATCACACAAACATTGAAATGAAACATGATTGAAATATCATAAAAGGAAATCCACAAATCAATTCAAATCACTACTCAAGTTTTACATATCTAACTATTCACCTCAACCACTGATATGACTAGCCCTACTACAAAAACTAGCCACTAAACATGGTGATTAATTCAATACAAATCAAGCTTTGCTCCATTTGAGCCATTTTGAGAAGAAAATTAACAATAGAAAAGTAGAATTGCTTCCCTTGCATGTGAAAAGCTTTCCTCCTCTTCAATTGATCAATTCCTTCAACAATTCTTCAACAATTGATGCTTCAACCTTCTCAAATGGTGGAAGGATAGATGAAATGATGGATTTATATAGTGAAAATGGAGATCAAATGGTGTTTTGATGGATCTAGATGGTAGAAATGGATTGTGGATCTAGTGTGTGAGGAAATGTGGTGTTTTAGTGTGTTTAACTGCTTGTAATCTGATCTCTCCCTCTAAATTTCGCACAAGTCATGGTTTTATATCACTTATGGACCTTCTAGAAGCTTCCGGAATATTATGAAAATTACACAGGATTTGGCACCTACACGACCCGTACTGCAGTACATGGCGCATGTAGGGCACACCTATTTCGGCGTGTTGTACGTGCTTTCGGACACAGCTCGAGCTGCAATACACGGCCTTGATCATGGTCGTATAGCAATTTCTAACGACATTGCATAGTTTCTCCTTACAGGGTCGTGCCCCGCACACGGGGCGTGCAGCAACGCACGGTCCGTGCGCCAGCGCACAGCCATCCTCCTAGCGAGCAGCGAGTTCTGATGACATTACATGGCCATTGGTTACAGGGCCATGTGCAGTGTACCAATATACCATGTTTTTTCGACTCCGTTTTGCTCCCGACTCCATTTTTGTCCATTTTTTGACCTATTTTACACATATTTAAGCCCATTTACACAATTCTATAAGTTCATACCACATTACTCAAAAATAACAATAACTCCACCAAAAAAACATAAATACGGATAAAAATATCCAAAAATACACATCTAACGATACTAAAATCTAGGTGAAAATGACAATAATCACTTCTCTAGCGACAGCTCCTTCCTCCTCACCCTAATCACCTCTTGTGACTAGGCGTCATGAACCGCATGATCGTTGTCTCCACTGTCGCCTCGAACGTGAAGGCGAACGGAATCTCTAACAGCTCGGATCCACGCAGAAGGCGATCATGCAGAAATTTTCGAACGTTAGCCGAAAAAGGATGACCTATAGATCAATGGCAGATGATGATCTCATAGAATCTTCTAGAACGGGGAGGAGCCGCATGTGCACTAACTCCACCAGCGAACCTATTATCATTTGTTGGAATATCGCCGAATGGAACTCCAAACTCGTCGTCTTCCTCTACAATTGCCAGATTTTATCATCGGCGTTGAATATCCCGTATGAGGGTTGGGCCACGAAAATTAAGGCTTTAATGAAGTCCTCCACAATGGAGGTTTACTGGGTAGTTTTTTGATGACATGGCCCATCTAAAAACCTTTGGTTGGGCTTTTTATCAATGTGAGGCGTTGAGATTTTTTGATGGGGTAGTATGCAGTAAACCTGGGTTTTTTGAGGTTATGGAGAGTGGAATAAGAGGAGAGTGAGGACACCAGCCTATAGGAGGACGTGTAACTTCCACCTCCCTCTAATATTTGTTTTGTCCTTTTCTGTTGAACACTCAAACGTCAATTCATTATTATGTTTTTATTTTTTTTTATAATAGCACTGCAGCTGCACTTTCATTTTATATTTTTATTTTTTTTTTCATTTTTATTGCTTTCTGGTGAGCACAAAATAAGGTTTCCATGTTAAAATTTTAACTTTTATTTACTAATTGACAATTAATATTTTTTTATTACTGTATTATTATGACTTTTTTTATTGTATGCTTTTAATTATTAAAAATGTATATGAAATAAAAAAAATTAATAATAATTTTCTAATTTTATCCATCGAATTTTTTTAAAATATTAATTAAATTAATTTTATTAGTTAATTATTTATAATGTATTTGAAAATTAGATAAATATAATTGATAAATAAAATGAGAATAAAAGTATTGGAGGTGGGTCCCTAAAAAATCTATTTTTTGATTTTATTGTTGAGGAAGAGTTTTGTTTTGGAGGTAGGGTTTTTTACTTTTGAGGTGACGCTGACGTGGCGCCCAAAAACCTACTTTTTATTTTTCATTGGGGAAGGCTTGAAGGAGAGTGGTGTGTAGGTTTAGAAGGTGAGAAATTAAGGCTTTGATATAGATTAGGGTTCCATTGATTGAACGAAAAGCATGAAGTAGACGAAAAAGGTAAGGGAGATGGATATTGGTATGGAGATGGGGATGATTATGTTAAGGTTCTTTCGAGTGATGAAGTGTAGTATGTGTTATAAAACCTAGGGGTGACATACTGTACCATACTGAAAAAATTTAACCATATCGTATACAATACCGAAATCATTGGCATTAGAAAAGTCATACCGATACCGTACAAATAATATCAATATACCGAATTCTGATATACCAAAAAGTTATTAATAACAAATACTCCCTCCGTCCCATAAAAAGAGTTACGTTTACTGTTTGCACGGAGATTAAGAAATATAGTCTTTTAATACGTAGTGGGTTGAGAGATATAATAATTTAATGTATAGTGAATAATTGTATTAGTGTTGTGTATGGGCCCCATGAAGATAAAGTGATTGATTTATGTGGGTCCCATCTACTTAAAAAAAAGGAAATTTAACTCTTGTAGCAGAATGCCCTAATTAGTAAATTGTAAATCTTTTGGAAGGACGGAGGAAGTACCATTTTTACGGAAATACCGTAATGTAGTTGCTCATATTGCAATACCAGTACAATATCAACCCATACCGAAAAGAAAATTAAAAAAACATCCTAAATTCAATTTCTAGATAATCTTGTACTAATAATCTAAGAATTTGACAAAATAAATAATACAATACCAACATAAAAAATTCATTTCAATTCATGGAACACATGAAAAAAAGGCAACATATTAAATGGGATTAATTTAATGAATCTCAAAAGGAGTTTCAGTGGGTGATGCAAAATACTTGCATCTGATGACTGAACTCATGAATGCCGCTAAAGTAGTGCCTTGCCACCATTAGAGCTTCCGCATCCGCATCACGGTTGGAATAAAAAACACTGTAATCAGCTGCAACATCCGCTGAACACTATGGAGGCCCATTCAAGCAAAACTCATCAGATTAACCATTAAAGAGAGAATGAGAGAGAGAGAGGGGGTGAGATCTGATGGAGATAGAGAGTGCAGCATAGTTTGAATTGTATTTGGAATATCTTAGGAGATGGTGCACAGTAGGCAGATGGAAATCAAGAATGAGGATTAGATATGAGAAAACTACAGTAATGACTAATGAGATGGGGACAAGTATTAGGGCACAAAAAATCGATTTAATATACCAATAAATACCAAAATACCGACTTACCAAAATTTTGCAGTATATTGGTATATATCAAAATACCAAAATTTCTCAAAGATACTTACAGATATCGTATCTAAAATTTTGGTATGGCCGGTATACCGAATTTTTTATTAAATTCGGTAATTTCCAGTATGATAATTGTGGGATGCCGAAAAATTGGTAATTTGTCCAGCCCTAATAAAACACAACATTTTCTTATTAGACTCTTGACGAGGTAACCTAGTTCTCTCATCTTTTTTTCCACAAGATCCTTATTCATATTGCAGAAAGAATAGAATTATCTATGTTGGAAATGTATTCACCCAGCACCACAAATCTCTGCTTCTTCCAGCTGTTCGTGGACAACATTTGGACTATGATGTCCACATCATCATCCTGATCGGAGTAGGATACGGTGGATAGGTGAGTCCTGTAACAACAAAATTTGTATTTATGATAAAATAAATACAAATTGGAGTACAAAGATAATTTCAGATGATTTAATTTGGAGAATATGTAAACGAGTTACAATCTCAATCAATCATCTGATTCTTCTCTCGAACCAATTTGGTTTGACTAAACATGTGTGTCTTGACTTTGACTTCTTTGACTGGAGTGTATGCTGACTGTGTTGACAGCGTGTGTTGAGCCAGATCTTTAGATAAAGCTTGTCCGAGCTCGGATGTGTATTCTTATAACGTTGATCTAGATTCGTTGAGCCTTTTTTCGGATGGCTGGAAGAACACCAGATCGGAGGGGCTTGGCACCTTGATCTCTGATCGGAGGTGGATGGCTGGAAGAACGCTAGATCGGAGGGGCTTAGCACCTTGATCTCTGATAGGAGGCGGATGGCTGAAAGAACGCCGGATCAGAGGGGCTTAGCACCTTGATCTCGGATCGCAAGCCGTTCTTGGTTTAAAGATGCTTGAAGATCTCAAGGGAGAACTGCTCTTTTTTTTTTATCTCTTCAAAAGCATCTGCGTCTTCAGATGTTTTAGTGTGTATGGAATGAATAGAATAGGGCTCCTTATATAGGTGAGGGGGTGAGGATGCTCCATAAATAACTCGTAATTTGATTGGTCCAGGGTTGATTTGACATGATTCTGCGAGCTTTGATCTTTCCATGTATAACACAGTTTGATTGGTTGATCCTTTATTTGACCTAATTCTGCGGGCTTGAGTTTATTTGACTGGATTTGTCCCAATTATCAATTATTCACTAATTTATTTTAGGAATTTATTTATTTAAATTCCTTAATAAATAATTAATTAATTGATAATTATTGCATTAATTTGCCACATATTTTCCTTTAATAGACAATAAAATTCAAGTGCCTACAAGTCCGAACTCATCCAACTTGTCTGTGCAATCGGAGTAGGAGATTCCAGAATCACTAGTTTCAGACCTAACTTGATTGAATATTTTTCAGTGTAAAAGAGCAAGTATACTCTTATCGTTTGTAGGCACGACAACCAAATTAAATTATCGAACCAAGGAAAATTAGGATTCGTAGCCTTCAAGTTATAGTCTCGTATTAGTTAGAGACGACCAATAAGGAGAGATAAAAGCAAGGAAATAAATTAATTACAATATTTTTGGAATTTTCAATGCAAAGGAAATTTTCGTGATGCTCTTTAGTTGGATCAATCATGCAACACATCTAATTGCCTCTCAATTTAAGCTATCATAGTAAGAGCGATCACTAATTCCACTAAACTCTCTCTCTCGAAATGAAGAGGAAGTAAGCCTTTACAAAAGCCCCAAAATAGTACATAAGATCGAGACCAAATTGAACACCTCCTAATAGGTACTAATTACTCGTACGAGTTCCCCAAATAAGTACTAAATCATAGGTAATATTCCCTTTTTAGGTGCTATGAATTCACCAAGGTTAGGTTCCCCTCACTAGATTATTGACCTCTCGATCTAACCTCTCTAGTGTCTATTTATGTAGTTCTAAATATAAGAGGTCATCTCTAACTCATCCCGCATTAATCCCCATAACCCACATGATGAAATGATTCAATTAAGACACATAATTGAACTTTCGTTCTAACCACATGCAATAGATAATTAACCACACAAATCCGACACATAGATCAAGCAATTAAGCATCCATAAATGAAACTAATCAAAGCCGTGAATACAATTAAATAATATCACAAATCAATTCATAATTCAAGCATCAATCAAATATCCAAAACATAGAAAATAAAAAGAAAATAAGTAAGATTAGATTTCACCAAATGAAGTTTTTACGTCCACCAAACTCATTATTTTCTTGGTGTCTCCACCTTCTTGAAAAGCATAAATTTTAAACTAAGAAAAAAAATTACATGAAAGAAAATTCAAATTTGGATTCCTCTCTACTAGTGAAGTTCTCTTTTTGAAGATCTCTCTCAAATGTGATGTTGAGTATGGAATGTAAATTATTAAACTTGAATGGTAGAGGCTTTCATGAAAGAGGTACTTACAGCTAGATTGGTATGATTGAATGGAATAACAGATGAATGGAATGAACTTATGAATAGAATAGTAATGAGAATGTAATGAATAAAAATTATTTTTATCATGATTGGTATCGTTTAAGAATAACTCAAGGAATATAATTTGTATTCCATAATTAATTTCAATCTCATTAATAGTATTTTTATAATACAGTATTACATTTAAAATTTAATTTATATAAATATTATATTAATTAAAATTTTAATAAAGATTTAATATATTTTAATAATTATAGAAAAATATTAAGTTAAAATAAAATAAAATATTTAATATTTTTAAAATATAAATAAAATTTAAAATACAAATAAAAAAATTATATATATTAAAAATATTAAACTATGTATAAAAATTATATTTATATTTATATTACATGTATGTATTCAATTTATTTAATTACTAGTATTCAATTTATTTAATTACTAATATTAAAATTTTATATATAATTTATTAATTTTTATTTTGAATAAATATTAAAATAATTATATACATTTATATTTAAAAATTTTAAGAATTTCATTTAATTATATTTTTTTACCGATTTGAGTATATAAAATTATTTTATTTTTTATTTAGATTTTAAATATTTTAATATTTTATTTTTTATTACATAATTTAATACAAATGATTTTAATAAATATTACATGTTAAGTAGAAAACTAGTAACATATTTATAATTATATAAATAAATGTTGTATAAATTAAAAGATAAATATGTGTGTGTGTGTGTGTGAGAGAGAGAGGGGAAAATAGAATGGGCAATACCATGGGGGTGGGAGGAATGTCAATCCCCACAAATAAGGGAATACACATTCTTTTGGAATCGAGATTCCTATTGCTAAAAACATATCATTCGCAAAAATGGGAATAGAAGTAGGAATGATGATTTCATTCTCATCTCATTCCATCATACCAATCATGCCATTATAGTAATAGGGTGGAGGAATTTGAGTGAGTTTCTAATGTAGGACAAGTGAGTTCATGTAGTAGTAGAGTGAGAGGAAATTGTGGTAAGTAATCAATGTGAGATAGTTGAGTTCATGGGCAAGAAATGTGAATTTTTAACAAATCTTTCTTTGGCATGTTCTTGCTCGTTTTAAGTCAAAATTGAGTTCCATTTTCTCTCACATCTTCCTCTTCACTTGTAGAATCCATTTTTATCAAAATTACCATATTTCTGCAAAAATAAAAAAAAATAATTTTCCAAATAATTAAGCAATTAATAAATTTAACAAGTAAAATCATACTTAATTATTTAAATAAAGCCATAAAATTAATCTAATTTTTGAGTGAATTTAAAGCTAATCAAGACCACGCGACAACTTTGCCGCCACGGCATCCACCATTGATCTTCCGCCCTCCACCTTCGCCACAACACTATTTATTGCGTTCGTCATCACTGCTTCCAAGGTTTTCGCTTTGCCGATCAATTGTGCGCAGAGGACCTTGTTGACCGCGTCGTGGCGGAGGCCTGACCACGAAGACAGTGGCGAGAATGCCGATCAATAAACTAATGACGGTTTTTATGGGAGCCATTTATTGTTATTTGGAATATATATATATATATATATATATATATATATATATATATATATATATATATATATATATATATATATATATATATATATATATATATATATATATAATACGTCCTTTGATTTCTTGTTTCAATCGGGGGAGGTGGGCACGTCCTCTGATATTTTTTTTAAATATTTTTTATAAATATTCCACGTCAGTATTACCGGGTGAGCAACTCGCTACCGCCGGTTAAAGGACGAATTATTGAATTTTTAACCTTAGTAGACCAATTCAAAATATCTGAAACCGATAGATCAATTTCAAAACTGAAAAAAGTTAATGGATAAAAAAGTGTATTTACCATATTAATAAATTATTATTTTTTGCTGAGCAATTGGTGTATATATTCATTCTCGTGCTTTTTTTATTCATCCTCAATTAACAAATTTGTAAGATTTTATATATATTTAAACAAATTATTATTGTATATGATTAATCAATTACATTTTAGTTTGAGTTAATATAGTTACGGTAATTTTTTATTTCCTTATTCAACCCCTTTTTATTTGGAATTTATTGATTTTGTATTCATACATTAATTAATAAAATTATTTAGTTATTATTTGACTTTCATAGTATACAATTCTTCTTCATATTCATCCTCTTAATTTGTTGTAAGTTTTATTGATTTCTATTCATATATTCATAAGATTATCTAATGTTGTTATAATTTTTAATATTATTTCCATATATTATATCCTTCAGTTTAGGTTTAGTTGATGTTCAAAAAATTTATAAAACTTTTTAGATGTTATTTTAGTTTTGATTTTCATATTATTTTCAAATAAATGTTGAAATAACTATCTATAGTTAGCAATACGATTCTGTTATTATTTTCATTTTGACATGAATTTTTTTATTTTATTACTTTTATTTATTTACAAATTTATAAGATTTGAAAAAGATTTGTACGAGATCGTCTCACGGATCTCATTTCGTGAGACGAATCCCTTGTGACCTGGTTGGAGAGCTTGGAGAATTTTTTCCATGTATATTATTTTTATCAGTTAAAATCCAAGGCATTGTAATTGAATGGCAAAATGGCCACTGGCCGTTCAAGTCACTGGCCAACACGTGTTCGATTCTGAAATGTGGCGCAGAATCCATACCTGTTTTTGCATCTTTTAAAATACTAATTTTCTATTAATTCTTTTTTTTAGTCCTAACATTTTAATAAATTCCATCTTCTAAAATTCTAATTTCCTATTAATTCTTTTTTTTTAAAGTCCTAACATTTTAAAGGTATCAGAAAATGATGACGTTTTAAAGAAAAATGATAATAAATTAATAAAAAATGATAATAATATTTTATGAACAATTTATAATATAAATAAAAAAGTTATAACATTTTATAGCGAAAGTGATAATATTTTATAGCGAAAATAATAACTATTTTATAGCGAAAGTGATAACTATTTAAAAAATTAAAAAAATAGTCTAACATGAAACGATCTCATGCAAGACCTACCCAATGTCTAATTATCTTATTAATAATAAATATCATAAATAAAAAGTGATAATATTTTCAATAAAAAGTGATATTTGATCAAAGAAAAATAATAGCTATCTAATTAAATTATTTCATAATAATTAATATGATGGATAAAAAGTGATAATGTTTTAAATAAGAATGATACAATATTTAAATAAAAAGTTATACATAATTAATAGGCGACTAATTAATATGATGGATAAAAAATGAAAACGTTTTAATTAAAAAGTGATATGATAAAATTTTTTTAAAAAATGATTGTTTTTCAATAAAATTATTTTATGAAGAATTTGTATGATAAGTAGAAAAAAATAATTATATTTTTAGTAAAAGGTGATATTTAATTAAAAAATGATAGTAATATATATTCATTGAATTATTTTGTGCATGAAGAATTTATAAAAAATAAAGTGATAATATTTTAAATAAAATGTGATAGCATTCTAAAATTATTGAAATAAAAGAATTAAAGTTAATCTAATTTTTTTGTTTTAAATAACGAAAAAAATTAAAAAAAAAAGAAAAGAAAAAGAAAGAAAGAAGTTGAGTATAGGACGTAACAGCCTAACGGGAGGTAACCTGTTTCATTAGATAAACTACTGACCTTTCTTTTTTTAATTAATAGCCGCTCTTTTTTTGTGTTAATGGGTAGGTAAGGATCTGTCTCATATAATGAGATTCGTGAGACGATCTCGCACAAGACCTATTCATAAGATTTTATACATATTCATCATTTTATTATTTTTATATAAGCAAATTATTATCTCATGTGGTATATTCACATAAATATACTATTATATTTTAAATTTCATAATCTATCAATCCACACCCACTATTCAAGGAGCTTATCATTTTAATTTTGCATTTTAGTTGGAATTAATTAATTGGTTTATGGTAAATTTAATTATTTATCAATCCGTACCCTTTAAGGAGCCTCTCTTATTTTAAGAGATTATTACTCCCACACTGCGAGTGAAATTACGCACCTACTACTCAAGAAGCCTCCTTATTTTTACGTACGCACTGCTCAAGAAGTCTCCTCTACGAGTGAGATTACACACCCACTACTCAAGAAGCCTCCTTATTTTAAGAGTTGCTCTTACACTGTGAGTGACATTCGATCCGTGGGTGACATTTGATCCTTGAATTTGTTAATTTCTTCAAGGCAATTCCACATGCACTATTTACTCAATTTTAAAGGAAATGCTCAATCTGTTGCACAAAAGATTCACAATTTTCTCGTTCGTTCTTTCCATGATTACCTTTAAACCTAAAATATAACATTTATCCATCTTAAAAATTATTTTAATTTCAAATTTGTCATTCCTATCTAACACATAGTATAATATTACTTTATTATTATAACCTAAAAATAATAGAATACCTTTAAAAGTTAAATCTAATAAATAGTAATATATGTTTGTTAGATTTTAACTTTATGTGATATCAATGTGTAATAAAATAAAATATATTTATAAAAAAAAAGAGAGATAAAAGAGAAAATGAATATAAAATGAAAGGAGAGAATATATGGATTTTAAAGTTTATAGGTATACATAAGAATGATTTTGTGTGGTTTTTGAAATTTATTACCAATTAAATGAAAGGAGAAAGTATATATATTGAGGATTTTAAAGTTTGTAGGTAAATATAGAAATGATTTTGTGTGGATTTTGAAACCCTTTCCAATTAAATGAAATGAGAGAAAATATCTGTTGAGAAATTTAGAATTTATAGGTATATATAAGAATAATTTTATGCCATTCCCAATTTTTTAAAAAAAAAAAACAAACATCACCACAAAAATGCACATATTGATTCACTTTATTTTAAAACATTTCTTGCGAAATTTCATAAAAACTTTTGCCTATTTCAATTCTTATTAATTTTTTTAAAAATAATTTTAGAAATGATCAAAATGTATCATCTCTAAATGACAAAAGCTCCTGCGCCCCTAGGACACGGAAGATTACTCCGTGTCCCATGTGAACATTATTCTCCTCCTCCAATTCTATTTAAATTTATATATTGCTAAGAGTTTAAATTGTAAAGGGACATGAAAATTGTAAAGGCGGTGCGCTCAGATGCATGAGAGCCTCACTCTCTCTAAATTTATAGAGTAATCAAAATGATTATTTATCTACACATGATACACTTGTACAGCCGCGTCACGTGGGGGTGGACAATAATTTTTTAAAACCGGAAAAACCGATCGAACCGCACCGCATTGCATCGCACTTAGTGTTTTTTCACTTAAACCGCGATTAATTTTATTGGAGAAAACTGCACTGCTTAAATGGTGCAATTTCGATTTTTATCTAAAAATACACCGCACCGCACCGTACTCTATTATTTAAATTATAAATATATTTAATCTTATATATATTATGTATACATATATAATTATGTATTATTGAATAGGTAAAAAGATATACACTAATTTGGATTGAGAAATAATTTTGTTAAAAGTTTGTTTTTGTCACAAATACTATATTATTTGAGTTGGTTATGAAGTTCAAATTATAATTTCATATCTTTAATATCTTATTATTTTCTATAGGTGAAGAACACTTTAAATTAAACATGTACACGTATTTATATTTTTTATACATCCATATGTATTGTATTGTTATGTAATATGTTAATTTTTAACCGTCCAACCGCAAAACCGCAAAAAACTGCCTCGATAAACCACAATTTAAATCTAATTATCAAATCGAACCGCATATAATAATACAATTTAAATTTTATCGAAATAACCGCAAAATCGCATCGTGCACACCCCACTGTCACGTAAAAAGTCAATTTGTCAACATTGTTCTGATTCCATATATGCAAACTACAACCCTAGTCCCTCTCTAACACTCGCGTCCTTCGGTCCCCCCTCTCTCTCCTCACTCTATGCAAACTCTTCCCCTATCCATTTCTCACACTCCGCCACCCTTCTCTGCTACTGCTGCCGTCGAACCCTAGAATCACTTCACCTTTTCTCTTCTAATTTGCTCAACTTTTCCGAAGCAACGCCTACTATTTTTGCTGTAAACAGCTCGAATCAACCGGGTGTTGATTATTTTTTCAGGCATTCTTTTGGGGATGGGGGACAATGAAGGTAGTGGTGGTGATCAGCTTGATATTCAGAATGTGGTGGTTGTGGATGCCCCTCCCAAGTCTCCATGGAAGACTTCCGCCGCTGCTTCTCCGGTAACCGGAGATGATTCCGAGTCCTGGCCGTTGCCCTCCAACTCACAACAACGACCCAAGCTTAATGGAAGTGTCGGTTCAAGCTCCGCCAAGTCGCTTCCCCCAATCGCACAATCCAAAACTGCTGATTCTCCGTCGTCTTCTCCGCAGGTTGGTGCAGTATTTTTTTGGCTAGTTATTGTTGAATGCTTTGTTCTGTTTTGATTAATTAGAGAATGTTTATATGTGAATGCAGTAGTTATTTTTATTTGGTATCCATTCATGTTGACATTCTTGGTTTTAACTTTATTTTGAACGTGTGTATTCATGCATTGATTCCATATGTTATCATAATAAGATTATTCAGTAATGGAAAATAAAATTTGATATCTTAATTTATAGGACAACCAATTTGGACTTATTTAAGTTTTTCTAATTTAAAATGGGAGATCTAACAGGTTTGAGTTTTTAATGGGAAGAAAAGATTTAGACATATATTTATGTGAATGAAAATTAGTGTTTTGAATTTAGTACCTTTATAGTTTTTTTTTTTTTTTTTTAGCACATGACTTCCATTTATGGTGACTTCATGTTTGTTGGCACATATTGATCGGAAGTTGAATGAAAAGATTGAGATTTTTTATGTTTATCTTTATAAGCTAGACGAAAAACATTGTTTTCAGATATGGTTAAATGGTGTCTCATAATTATGGAATTGACATATATGTCTCTCTCTTATTATAAAAGTATGTTTCAAGCTCTTTTTGTCAGTGCAGGGATAATAGAGGAATTATCTGTTGTGCATTGTTGGTTGAATGCCCATTATAGCACAAAGAAGAAGCTACTTTCTTATACAAGAGCCTCTATGTTATAAAGATATGCTTCCTGATGGGCCTTGGGATGTTGAAAAACTAACTGTATGAAGGTTTAATCATAATAGTATACTAGTGCTCTTATTTTGATATTTCCAACTAGCTTTCCGTGATTTGGTATGTTAGCTTGTATATACTGTGTCCTGGATCTTCGTGGGCCTTTTTAACCTAAGTTCTGGAATCTGTAATTTGAAATTTATATTCCAATTGCTCTGTCCTTGTTGTACCTATAGTAATGACTTGGAAGTCTCAGTGGTGGAGAATGTAGGATCTAGTGCTCTTGGTGAATAGTGATGCAATTTAAAACTTTTCTTGTAAACTTGTATCTTTGGTCTCTTATCCTAACGGAAAAGCTACATACATTGCCATTTGCTATACATGTACAGTTTAAGAACATATGTATTATTGTGATTAATATATGTTTAAAATGGTGTAGCTTACCTGCCAGTTCGCTGATTTCCAGGTTACGACTGAGCAGCCGAAGTTCCATGGGCGTGGGAATTTTAAATCCCTTCGTAGGGCATACAATTCAAATCAAAATAAAACCAGCCCCAAGCAAGTCCCAAATAGTATGCCTCCATTTGCTGGTCCCTTACCTCATTATCTGCCAACATTTACCCCTGTTTATCAAACTATGTATCCCATATCACCAGCTTCTGCCACTGGATATGCCTATCAACTGAGCCCCAGACCTTTACCAAGAGCTGATAGTCAACTGGTAAAGTCTGGTAGTGAACCTACTCAAGCATTTGTTTCACCAGTGAATGGGTCTTTTCAGCCTTCCACTCGTTCCAATTCGAGTGCCCTAGATTCGAGTTCAGGTGGAAGAAGGCGCAGTGCAAATGATGAATACAGCCAAAGGAACTCTTCCTGGAATTATCCACAGCCAGCTTCTCCTAACAACTTTCATTTGCAACAAAGTATTGGGCCAAGACCTTTTATGAGCCCTCCAATTTTTACCCCTACGGGATTTGTTGATGGACCAAACTATCAAGGTATTATTTGTGCTGCTAATAAAAGTAAAATTGATCTGTGTTCACAATTCATATTTTGACCAACTTCTTAATCTTTCTGTTTTATATTTTTTTCTCTTTCCTTATCTCCTTGTTCCCCAGTTATTTTTCTGCACTTAAATGAAAGTTACATTTAACAAGTTAATCTATTACAGGGCCACCAGTCTATTATTATTCTGCTGCGCCCCCAGCCTTTGTTAGAGTACCCTATCCACCTTTCTTAGTACCATATCCTTTGAGTCCTGGAGTTCCAATGCCACCCTCACCAACAATAGCACTGAAAGCTAACATTGTAAAGCAAATTGAGTATTATTTCAGGTAAACTATTTAAACTGATCTCATGCCTCTTGGAATGTTCAGCTACACTAGTTTATTACTAGTATCGTAATTAAAGTGCATGTTGAAGCTTAATCTTAGGGCATCAGCTATTTATTATTAAAGTCAAGGTCCAAGTATGTGCGATTGGAGCATTCTTTTAACTCATTTGGAGTCTGAGATAATATTTTCCGGCAATATTTTGCTAATTTGAATGACTTCTCTCTGTTGGATGGTAGTTCTACCTATTAAATTACATCAATTTTTCTTTGTCTCGTATGCGTAACTTTCTAAGTCAGAAAGTTTTTGCTAAAAGAAAACTTTTCATACTTTATTGCTTAATCTGACAACTTTGGCAGTGATGAGAATCTGCAGAATGATCACTACTTGATATCCTTGATGGACCACCAAGGTTGGGTTCCAATATCAAATATCGCTGAATTTAAAAGGGTACATATATATATATATATATATCTTTATCCGTCTCTTGCCTTCTTTTGATTTGGTTCTCTAAGAAGGATTTGTCTGTTTATTTAGCTTTTAAGGATCTTTTTGGAATTCTGAGTTTCAGGTGAAGCGTATGAATGCAGAGATACCGTTTATTCTAGATGCATTGCAAGCCTCAGAGATCATTGAAGTGCAGGTTGAAACTTTCCCTCATACGCTTTCTCATGCAGAGTGTTCCTTTGTATTTCTAATTTCTGTTTGTTGCTTGTGTACTCTCCCTCCACATGTTTTGCTTTAAACATCTTTAGGGTGACAAGGTTAGGAGAAGCAATGAGTGGTCTAAGTGGATTCCCTCATCTCTGGTCAGTGAATCTGCATCACTGGTTGGAAATGCAATTAACAATGACGTTCAAAATGAAAATAAAGGACAGGGGTTTAAAGGGACAACTAAACTTATTGCACCAAATGTAAGCTCACAGGAACTTCTGCCATTGACTGAAGATATTATGAACATTTCCATTAGCAATAATACAGAGCAAAGAAATAAAAGTGAAGCACAGGAAGTTAGTTCAATGTATAGCAGTTCAAGCATGGAGTTAGGCTGTCAATCCAACAATGGGGACAACATTAATGATTCAAATTCCCTAGCTATCCTACAAGGAGCCGACTCGGTGAAGTCTATGATTCTTGACAACTCTGCAAACAGAGAGCTTTCAAATCTGAATTCAAAAAATTTGGATGATTCATCTAATGATTTTTCAAGCCCATTTATGCTCGACGAAGAGCTGGAACTGGAGCAGAAAATGATAAGGAATGATCATCCTGCTGCTGGAAGGTATTTAAAGATTTTTTCTGCTTGACTAACTTGTAACTACAATTTTAATGGATTTTCCTGTTCTTTTCTTAGTCATCTATAAAATTGCTTATATGTCAGTATTTTGTCACACTAAAATTGATAGCATTGAAAATGTGTGTTTGGACCTTGCTTTCAAATATTTGTTAATTAACCAAATATTCCATGATTAAGTCTGCTGTTTTTTGTGAGAATTGGTTGGTCTGAATGATCCTTGAGTTTATATTTCTGTAACTTCTAAATTATTTTGGAGTACTTTCTAGCCTTTGGTAGTATATCTTCCTTTACATATCTTGTTAGACTAGTAATATTTTAAGTAACCTTGCATCCATTTCCACTGGCATCAAATTTTTAACTTGTATTCTTTCGGTGTTGGTCTACATGACCTGAGATCTAAATATGAGCCCTCATGTCATATAGTCACCACTATTCTTGCTTTATGGAACTTAAGAATATGGCTGTTGTCTTTATGGCTTGTATACAGGTTTGTTCATTCATGATTTTAATTGAAGGGTTCCAAATTGGCAATATTAGCAGTTTAGGAACTTGTAATTCTGTGCATGTATCCATAGCCTTTTCAACCTTTGTGATTTTTTAGGGGATCTCTTTTTAGAAATTTATTGCTCTATACTGTCCCATGTGCATTTCTGGAGAATTGTATAAACTCCCAGGGTTTTGGTTCACTGTTTTCCCTTAGTATGTTATGTTGTCTTGTGTAAGTAATCGATCAGGAATAAAATTGCTTTCTTTTTTTTTTTCAATGACTTCCGTATTGCATATACTGTTGTCTTTTGCCTTTGTTCTTTTCCCATTGCATGTAAAATAATTTTCAAGTTTTCAAAGCATTATGACTTACTTTTCAAATCAATGGGTTACTGCAGGCTTGATGGCGAAGATGATGAAATCAATGTTAACGATCAAGATGTTGAGAGGCTTGTAATTGTCACTCAGGTATGACCACGATGTGCAGCCAGGCTTTTTGAAGCGTAGCACTACCTGTTCATAAGAGTGTTCTGAATTAGAAAAAGATTCTGGTGGTATGCTTTGGATATACTGTGAATATATAATTCTATGAGGCTATATATCTGTGATTCCTCAATCCAAAAGGAGCTTGAATATTTTAGATCCAACTTTTTTGGTTCCTTCTGGCATAATCAAACATTTTTTATGCAATTTTTCATATATGATCCTTTGCTTTATTTGTTATACTATTAGACAATAGTTATATTGTTTTCTTTTGAACATGAGTATTGACCTAAGTTGCAGGTTTCTCTCACTTTCTATTGCTAAAGTTTAGTGGAGTCAAACCTTATGGATCATATCTCAGTTTTTTTTTATTGTGAATTTGTTTTTAGTTTGATCTTATCTAATAATATATTGGCCTGGCATCAAGTCTTCAAGTGCCATTGTAAATGTTTCAATATACATCTCTGCTCACCCTGGAAAGCACTTGAGAATAGCTTGAAAAATTTTTCATTTCATTGCCAATGTTGAGAAATCAATTGGAGAGCTCAATCAGAGTTTTTTTTTTTTTTTTTTTTTTTTTTTTTTTTTTTTGCATCTTTGGTGCATTATACAAATTTTTAAAAAATCACTAGAAGTTTCTAGCCATGACAGTAATGCTGTATGAGAATTAGGGTAGTGGATCTTGGCTGATTATATAATACCCATGTTATGGAATTCATATTTAATTGCAATTTCAATTTATAAGATAGCCTACATATCCTTCAGGCACATTTTGCTTTGTAAATGGATCCAAATACTAAATACTAAATACTAGTGTACTGTAGTTATCTGGCCTCGACATAAAATGACACTGATATATTGTTTTGTCCTATTGATTCTACACCTTTGTAACATACTTAAACTAGATAATGCCTTAATTATGTGATTCACTGATCATTAACAGTGAGCATCTTCTTGAATTATACTTTTTGTTATCCTTGATTCATTTTCTTCAATTTATCTTTCTAAGTGTCTTGTTTGGAATGAACATTATTAATCTTTTACCTACACTACAAACATGAGTTCTTTTTCAAATTATGTGATGAATCTTCACCACAAAAATGCTTGTCTTTGCAAACTTTATTTCTTCTTGATAACAATTTTTTTTCTTTGCCAGAGTATGTTAGGTGTCAAATTGTCAATGTCAAGATTCTTTGACTGAGAGTTTACCTGAATATATGTATATATATAATAATTGAGGATGCATTATCAGCTCTATTTTGAATTAGGTACTAACTAGGTTTTATGCTGCAGAATAGTCGTATTAGTGCTGGTGAAGTATCAAAAACATTGTCCCGTGAGCTAGCTTCTGCAATAAATGATGGCCTCTGCTATTATGAGCAGGTTGACGGATCATTTCCTTAATAGCATTATGGATGGTTAAAAAATTCTCTCTGTAACCTTCATTGAATCTGCAGGAACTCAACTCTAAAAGGTCACTTTCTACACGTAATAACAAGACAACTGAAGGCAGTTTTGAGAATTCCAGATATTCTGCTCGCGTTGCTGCTACTTCAAATTCGAAGGATCTCAATCATTCTACTGGAAGAGTCAGCAGTGAAGGACCTAAAACTACCAACTCTCGGAGGAAACAAAGTAAAAGCATCTCTAAGCAACAATACATTCAGAAGCAGCGACTATTCTGTGAACTTAAAGGTCATGGGAGTGCCCGAAATTCTGTAGGAGTTATGTCTGAAAGTCCTCCTGGTGGTGCAGTTGGTTATTTCTTTGGTTCTACACCTCCAGATAATCATGGGTAAATGTCTCAAAATCCTGTTTAGTATTTTTTAGCAACCCTGTATGCAGGTGAAGCGTCTGAATTTTATAAATTTTTATTATTAAATATGTTTGGCATCATTACCCCATACGGGACTTGTCAGGATCAGGCCTTCAAAGTTAGGTGCTTCCCCTCAGCGAAATCTCACAGGAAGCAGTCCGCCGGTTGGTTCAGCGCCAAAGCCATTTCCACCATTTCAGCATCCAAGCCATAAACTACTTGAGGAAAATGGATTCAAACAACAGAAGTAAGGAGACATTTAATCTTAGGCTAGGAATGTATTCCAGCACACAGCACATGATTGGATATTTTGCTTTCATCCAGATTGTACTGCATTAACACGTATCTCAAGTAATTGATATATTTATAACTGGGTTGTTAATTTCCTTCTGTCAGGTATAAGAAGTATAAAAATCGCTGCCTCAGTGATCGAAAGAAGATGGGCATTGGTTGCAGTGAGGTATCTCTGTAATGTTTAGATGAATTTGATTTTGATCTATGTCAAAAGATTAATCATATCATTTGAGGCGATATAAGATGGTTCCCCCATAGTTATTAGAGGTGCGGAGGCTTTTTTTTCCCTCCAGTTTTTTGGTGATTTAAGGCAATGTACAAGAGAAGGTTGCGTCTATGTGCCTCTCTGCTCCTTTTTCCATCTCAAGAGGCGCGCCACGCTCCAATACATGTTCATATTGGGAATTTTTGAAGTTACATGATTTTATTATGTAAATGGTGTTTCTTGCCTCTTAGTTACATATTGTTTGTTACCTTTTACCAAGCACAATCAACCACCTTTTATTGACTTATTATTTTAAATTCGATAACTTTCCTAAGTTTGAAGACTTTGTGTTATTGATCCTTTATTTAGTTAGGTAACTGTATGTTGTAGAATCATATTAGGGTAGGTTGTACAAGAGGCGCATGCCACGGTCGCGCCTCTCGCCTCAGGTACTTCAGGGTTCTTGTGCCTCTGTGCACCTCTTGCCTCTAACAACTATGTTTTCCCCTTTTGTTTACGTATTTGGTTGCTAAAATGATATTTAAATTTGTCTTAACTGCACAGACTTGGATCAGTATTGCTGCAGTAGGTGCAATTTCTCATTCTGTGCTCACTTTGTTGACGCCTATGGTGTTCACCTTTCATTATTTGCAGGAGATGAACACTTTGTACAGATTTTGGTGTTTTTTCTTAAGGGACATGTTTGCCCCTTCCATGTACAATGAATTTCGGAAGGTAGCCCTAGAAGATGCCGCCGCTGGTTACAATTATGGAACAGAATGCCTTTTCAGGTTTTATAGGTATTATTTTGTTGTTGCATGATTTCATGCCCAAACTGGATTTTCTCATTTATTTCTCGCAACATAACTGTCTTTTTATACACTGAAGTTTTTGAGCAGTTCTTAAGTGCAATCCTCTCATAGAATCTGTTTTGTGAAATTGGAGAAGAGTGATTCATTTTCAAGAAAAAGTTATTCTATAAAATTAAAAAGCTTGAAAATAAATAAATAAAAAAAATCACCTTTTTCTAGTCAGAATGATTTTTTTCCGTGGGTCTTGTTTTGACTGACATTTATATAATGGTTAATGCTCTAATTTCTTATTTCAGTTATGGTTTGGAGAAGGAATTTAAAGAGGATCTTTATGAAGACTTTGAACTGTTGACTCTTCAATTCTATGAAAAAGGGAACCTTTACGGCCTTGAGAAATATTGGTAATTGTAGCATTTCTAATTCCTCTAGTACTCAATTTTCCAGTGTTACTAATTTTATGGTTTCATGTCTGGTACTTTTCATTTTTATGATCATTAATGTGTATGTGTGAGTATATATATGAGGGAATTAGAAAATCTACTATTGAGGCTGAGGCTGTAAAACACAGCTATGATTTCACTGAGTGGTTCCATGAGATGAGTATCACTTTTCTTTAATAAAATACTATCATTTTTCCATAATATGGTATCACATTTCTATACGGATTTTTTACAAAGTAAAAGCATATCACTATTCCATTAATCATGTCACTTATCAATCATCTACTGGTGGGTTTCGTAACACGATCTGACACAAGAATTACTCATCTTTTAAATTTTAAAAATGCCACACACGTGGGTCGTATTCTTTGTTGACAAATCAAACCTGTTTGTTGGCAGTGGCAGTGTTAGGTTTGATATACGCTCATTAAAGATAGTACTTGTAATTTCAAACCTAATAACTGGATTTTTCTGTAACTACACATAAACTGATGGTTACTTCTTTGTAGTTTGCTCTAAATACTTGATTGTTATAAAAAAAACAAAAATCAAATGGCAAACACTTGTGGGAACATGTTCACATAGATAGTAATGTGAACCCTACTGGTTTATGTTCTATTATACCCTTAGTATTCAATGTTTATTCTTAAGAGTTTAGAATATTCAAGGGTATAATTGTCTTAACAATTTAGTGAATTTACGAATAGGGAGGGTTTACATGGAATGGAGTTCACACCAGACTCGCTTAAATCATATTGGTCAATTAAAGTAGAACTGTTGGTTACCTGGAATTGATTGTTGCTTATAAATGACAGTATTTCTGAGGATTGTGTATGTATGTCATGTTATGCCTGTTATGACTTTGTTATGACGTCCCACATCGGTTCCACACGCAAGTGTGGAAAGGCGTTCAAGTGGGGGTCAACCCTTTACATTCAGCCATGGTTTTAGGTGAAGTTAGGGCTCCCTAGCTTTATGCCTAACAATTTGGTCCGACCTGCCGGATCCGGACGGGCCACGGGAAGGGGCTACCTGATGTGTGGGCCCAGAGGTTGCCACCCGGATGTGGGCCCGAGGGGGGTTGCCACCCGGAGTTGTGGGCCTTGAGGCGGGTTGCCACCTGCAGTGTGCCGTCCGTGGACGTCCGGTTCGAAGGGGGATGGATTGTTATGATGTCTCACATCGGTTCCACACGCAAGTGTGGAAAGACATATAAGTGGGGGTCAACCCTTTACCTTCAGCCATGGTTTTAGGTGAAGTTAGGGCTCCCTAGCTTTATGCCTAACAGACTTGCATAGGATAATTCAATCAGCTGATATAGTTTTGACTGAGCACTCTACTCTGAACTCCTGTATTATGTGAAATTGAAACATGTTATGATTAGTTGTAGTCAGTCTGAACTACATGGATAGGAAGAGTTTAGGAATGAATTTTTCATTTATTTTGGCTGATTTAATATCCACTTGTTTCAAATTCTTGAACTTCAAGACCCTCATTCTTTTTCTGTATGAGCCCGCCCCACCATATTCCTTCCCTTTTATGGTTACAATATTTATTTTATGTCACAGGGCATTTCACCATTTTCGTGAGGTACGGGACAAGAGAGAGCCACTGAAGAAGCATCCTGAATTGGAGAGACTGCTCAGAGAAGAATATCGCAGTATGGATGACTTCAACCGTGCCAAAGCTAAAAATGCTTCCATAAAAGAGGACAACCATTAGGCCATTTGTCGATATGGCTTCACCCGATGCAATTTTACTAACCGAGTCTCAAATTTTGGAAAGAGAAATCTAACAGTCTATAGAGGTAGCTGGAGTTGGGTTCCATATTTTTTGGTGCTGAGGATGCTTGCTGTACATAGTTTTGTGAACCGTATACTAGTATCGCCCCATCGAGCCATGGAACGTGTTCGATACTTAGGGTTGTTAAGGTCTCTCAAGGGTGTCTTCTCCCTCCTTTAAGGGATTGATTGTGGCTCTAGTATTTGACAAGAGGGTTTTGTTACTTGTATATAAGGGAAGTATTGAACTTAGAATTTAGATAGGTAATAAAGACGTCAGATTTGTAACGTGTTTGATTCAGATTTAAACATCAACTTTTGGAGCTTAATCGGTCCTTACTCGCTTATTTAGTTAATTGATTTTTTGGTAAATTAAATTATACTATATATATGTTGAAATTTGAGAAATCATTTTTGCCCACATGTTCAAATAACATCTTTTTTGCCCTGTATTATATTTCCCAAAGCAATTAACCCTATGATTGATAGTGTGGACTGACAAGGCTGCTCTAGGTCTCAAAATGAAAGGCTGATACTACTATTTAACTCTATTGAATGTAATGTAATAAATAAAAATAAAAAATTTGTCTATAAATTGAACCAAACTCACTCACAATAATTTCACAGTAAAATTTTTCCACCACTTTAAAATAATGTTACAAGAATTATCAAGGTGCGTTATTTATTTTAAAAATTGGTGTTGTCATATTTATATATGTATGGTGCAAATAGAAGTTTCTTTTCGTTTGAAGCAGTATGCATTGTTCATTCATATGTTTTAATTTTTATTACATTATTTTAAATAACTTAATTTTTTAAATTTTATCTTCAATTATTTAAAAATATTTTTTTGTATTTTCTCATGTTAATTAATATTGTAATTAAATATTTATTAAATGTAATAATTTAATACTAATAAATAATAATAATGGAAAAAATAAATAAGTTTAGTGGGGATGAATAAGTTAAAATAGAGACGATAGCAGTAATTAATAATGGAAGAAAAAATTTGAGTTTAATTAATGGGAATGAATAATAAAAGATCGGGACGAATAGTTATTTTAGAAATAGGGATGAATAGTGTTTAATTATATGAATGAAAGGGAAATTAATTTGGCCATACATGTATATATAATTTTTTTCTATATTTTTCATATTTCATTTATATTTTTTATTATTTAAAAATATACAAATTTAAAATTTATTATTCATTTAATTTATTTTTTAATTTAAATATTATAAATTTATAAAATATAATAATATTTAAAAAAATTAGTAATATTTTTTATTATGTGAGCCTGTTTTACGAATGACTTGCATGAGAAGGATAAAAAGTGATAATCTTTTATTAAGAAAAATGATATCCAATAGATAAAGTGATAAGGGTGATATCAAATATTTAATGAACAATTTATACTATAATTAAAAAGTAATAATATTTTAAAAAAGTGATAATATCTTTAATAAAAAGTAATAACTAATTACACAAGTGAATTTCTCTAACAATTTATAGAATTGATAAAACGTGATAATATTTTTAATAAAAGTAATTCTAAAGAAAAGTAATAACTGACCAATTTAACTATTTCATGAATAATTAGAAGGATGGATAAAAAGTGATAATACTTTTAATAGAAAATGATATTTGATCAATGAAAAGTGATAATCGTCTAATTGCGTCTAATTGCACTATTTTATAAACCATTCATAAGATGAATAAAAAATTATAACAATAATAATAAGAAAACAATACTATTTGATTTAAAAAAAGTAATAATTAATTAAATAAATTATTTTATGATTAATTTGTAAATTAAATTAAAAGTGATAATAATTATAATAGAAAGTGATGTCTTGATTATGATTTTTTTTAAAAAAAAAAATAAATATATTTACAATATATAATAAAATTATTTATTAAAAATCCAAATATAAAAAGTTTTCAATGTTTACCATTGATGAATGAGTTGAGATCCGGTGCACCCGAGTACAAGAATGTGCTCATATATGTATAACTTTTTATTATATATTGTATAGATGTGTTTTAAGAATTGTATACTTTTTTCACACTCAGTTTTTCATTTAAAAAATTAGCATCCATATGTATAACTTTTTATTCAATAGCGTATACATGTTTTTTAATAATCGTATTTTTTTATTCATTTTTTATTAAAAAAACTAACAAAGTGTATATATTTTGCTCATAATTATATATATTTTTGTTCATAATTATATACGCTTATAAAAGTGGGTATCCGATAGGATGCAGCCATATGCATAGTTGTATTAGCTTTGATGAATTAAACAGCGGCGATTCTTTGAATTTTTTTTCTAATCATAATTATTAGTATAATCAAATATAGGTCCTTATTTTTATTTAATTATCTTTTAATTAATTTTAAAAAATAAACTTTATTTATATATTGAATTTTTTTTCTAATGATAATTATTAGTATAATCAAATAGGTCCTTATTTTTATTTAATTATTTTTTAATTGAATTAAAAATATATATTTTATTTATATATGGATAGTCCGTCTTATATAAGATATTCGTAAGATGATCTCAAACCTACCATTTTTCAACAAATACTTGTGTGAATTGTGTTCATATGTGAACCATGTTTTCAATCATTACTTTTTAATATATAAAAAAATTATTTTTTAGAGATAAATTGTTATTCTTCTAAATGGAAGAATTACTCTTCAAATTATTGTAATTCCCTGATTTATCGATTATTTTTAGTATATGGAAATTTTCTTTTTAAAGAGAAGAACTATTACTCTTTGTTAAAAAATATTACTCTTCAAAAAATAATTTTTTATATATTAAAAAGTAGTTTTATAATGATTGAATTTACGTATGAATTCGAATCAAACAAGCAACCCATAGTATATTGATTGAATTTAATTGGATATATGATGAATAAATATTGCAGAAGCTTTGCATCTCTCAATATTTCACGAACTAATTAATCAATACGTCCAGATTCGTTTACCATATTAATTACGCCCCTCATCTATCACACACGCTATATTTAGATTAAAGTACTAATTTCATTTTTAATATTTTATAATATAAAAAAATATATCCCACAAATAACTATAAAATTCTTAGGGTAATGTGGCAGCAATTTAGGAGAAGACTAGTACAACACATGTTAATCATTTAAGACAAAAACTAATGTGAGTCTGTCTTAAATATCTCCTTATATGAGATTGACTATCAATGAGCTCAATTAAATTAAACAAATTTAAAGGGCCTGTTTGTTGTTATAAAATTAAAAATTGAAATATTAATTATAGATGAAAATTAATTGGATCTAAATACATTTAAAGGGTGGTTGATATATATATTTATACATTTTTCTTATTTCATTTATAGTATTTTTTATCATTTAAAAATTTAAAAATTTAAAATTTATTATTTTAATTTTTAAATATTATAATTTATAAAATTTATATTTTTAAAAAATAGTAACATTTTCTTTTAATATAAAAAAATACTAATAAAATAAAAGTGAAAACTTTTTCATTTAAATTATGTTATGAATAATTTATAATGTTAAAAGCTTATGATTGTCTTATGGATGATTTCCGTAAGAATGATAAAAAGTGACAACTTTTATAAGAATACCCAACTGATAAAAAATGTTAACGGTGATATGAACTATTTCATGAACAATTTACCATATAAATGAAAAGTGATAATATTTTAAAAAAAAAGTGATAGCATTTTTAATAAAAAAGTGATAACTAAATACGAAAATGAATTTTATGAATAATTCATAGAATTGATGAAAAGTGATAGTACTTACAAAAAAATGATACTAAGAAAAAGTAAGACGAACACTACAAAAAAAGTATTTTTTAGCAACTGAATTTACCAATGGAATTCAATCCGTTGGTAAATTATCAATGGATTAGCAACAAAAATGAGATTTTTATTTTAACAACGGAATGTTAATGGATTTATTCTCTATTTTAGTAATGGAATTCAATCCGTTGGTATCATTATATAAATTACCAACAGAATTATTAGCAAAAGATTACCAACGGAATTGATTTTTCGTTGCTAAAAATTTACCAACCATCAATTTACCAATGAAATTTTACCAACGGATTCCGTTGCTAATCCGTTGATAAGCCAATTTAACAATGAAATTAAGACTTTTATCAACGGAATATTTCGTTTGTAAAAAATAGTTTTTTATAGTGGAATAAATAGTGATAATATTTTAATAGAAAGTTATATTTGGTAAATTAAAAATAATTACTGTCCAATTATACTATTTTATGAACTATTTATGAGATGAATAAAAAGTAATAACGATTTTGAAAAAAAATTTATAAAAAGTTATGATCAATTAAATAAATTATTTTATAATTAATTTTTAGAGTGTATATTGGGTGCACCCGGGTGCAAGGGTGCACCCATATGTATATGACTTTTTATTCTATTTTGTATATATATTATTCTATTTTGTATACATGTTTTATAATAATTGTATATTTTTTTCACACTAAATTTTTCATTAAAAAACTAACATCCATATGTGTATAATTTTTATTTAATAGTGTATACACATGTTTTTTTTAATAATTGTATATTTTTTACACTCAATTTTTCATTAAAAAAACTAACAATTAAATTGTATACATTATTGCTCATAATTGTATATATGTTTTTGGTTATATTTGTATATGAGTGCATCCTATAATTAACCTAATTTATAAGATGAATAAAACGTGATAATATTTATAATAGAAAATTATGTTTGCTAATGAATTTTTTAAAAAATAAAAAATAAAATAAATAAATTTTTTTAATAATTAATGAAATTATCTATATATTAAACAAAATGGAAAAAAAATTGTTTTCAAGCACAACAACAGTGCGGCATTCTGGTTTTATAACTTTTATTGTTAATGGTAATTAATTAACTTAACCAGCCCTTATTTTTAATTCTTTTTTAATTTAAAATATACCTCATTTTACTCAAGGATAATTCTATTTTAAAGAAATTCGTGATATGGTCTCACCCAAAATCACAAATCAATGTGATCACGTGCCCGCGGCTATATTATCGCCTTCAATTAATTATACATGAATATATATCCCATTATTCCCATGTATAATACAATATCTCTGTTACTCTACCATTTAGCATAGAAGGGAAATATGAACTTTAGAATATTATATATATACCTAAATAAAAAAGATGCTATGAAAGCCTAAGATACTATACTAAAAGGAAAATATATTAATTTTCAAGGAAATGGTTAAATTGATTTTATTTCCTTATTTATGTTTCAATTATACAAGTAATTGAGATTTAATCTTTTTATTTATGCAGATGATCACTCACCAACATATTACATATATATACATACTACTAAACAAAATTGATTGATGATTATAAGTCCATAAAGTGGTGCCTTCTCTCACCCTAAAATTTTGAACCATAATTACATGCACGTAATTGATTCGTTAGAAAGAATAATCACGACTTGATTGATGTTGAATCAGACGGTGCTAGAAAGAATGAGCAAGATTTGATTGATGTTGAATTGGACGAGAGGTATTAGGAAATGGGGTTGTGCATTCCACAGGATAGATTGGATGATATCAATCTTTTTCCAAATTTCGACAATAATTCGATTAGGTTAAGTCCCGAGTTCCTCGAGTCCTTTTTGTCTGATCCAAAAGGGAAAGATTTGTTTGATGATTTGGATGCAAACAAACAAGAGTCACTGAATGTATGCAAGAAGCAGAGGAGCAAAAGGAGTCTTCCATTAAAGATTAGGAAAGAGAAGAGAAGAGGTGGACATCGGGTATGTAATGCTTGTGGATCACACTAGAAGAAAAATGAAGAGATTTATATTCATTTTAATTTCATCGCATTTATTTATATTCATTTTCATTTCCTCCCGTATTAAACAAAATTTAACCCCCCATGAATACTATTTATTCTCCCATATTGATGGTGTTTTTTAACATATAGATAACTCTATTTTCATGTGATTCTTATAGACACATATTTACATGATACAAGACACATTATTCTACATCAAATATATACTATTTGAGCATTGAGAATTTTTGTGGTTCGGGAGAGAAGAGCGTGTTTATCAATTATCTAAATCGTTGTAGTGGGGGCGTTTTTGTTAGGCTAATTTATACCCTAACAATCAACCCTAAGAGAAAAGGTTGTAATTTTCCTCACGTTATTGGGTGTCCTATTTCATTTTGATTGGTGTTACATCTTCTGTGGAGAGAAACACAATTAGAAACACTTAATATAGAGTATTTCAAATTAAATGTCTCAAAAACTAATTAGAAATCACATAATACAAAAGCGTCTCTTTTAAAAATGTCCCCATATATATATTTTTGTTATATTGTATATTATGCATCTTGAAGACAATATGTATATTTTTTGTATTGCATATTTAATGTCCAACAAGTATATCAATCTTGGATTAGAGATAATAAAATGACAAATATTTAGGGAGATCGTCTCACGGATCTCCTTATGTGAGACAGATTAGTTGTAATAAAATGATATTTGATTGTAATCAAATTAGAAAATTAATTAATAAAAGGAAATTAATTAGATATAAACAATTTTAGGCAAAGACTTGTGTGAGACCATCTCATTCTCACATAAACCCTTACGTGAGACAGTCAGAAAGTGATAACTTTTATAAAGAAAAGTAATAATAAATTAATAAAAGAAAAGTAATAATAAATTAATAAAAAGTGACAGTGCTATTTCATGAACAATTTATAGTATAAATAAAATGTGATAACATTTTATAGCGAAAGTGATGATATTTTAAAAAGTGAAAAATAGTCTCAAATGAGACGGTCTCACACAAGACCTACCCATAATTTTAAAGGGCTCTGTTTGGTAATTATCAAAATAAAAATTAATTATGAAAATAAATTAATTAAATCATATGTGTAATATATTTATTTATTTAAATTATATTTTTTATTATTTAAAAATATCATAATTTAAATTTTATTATGTATTTAATTTATCTTTTAATTTAAATATTATAACTTTATTGATAATATATAGTTACTATTGTAATGAAAAGTGATACTCAATATTAATGAAAAGTGATAACAATATTGTGAACTATTTCATGAACAATTTATTTCCACGAACAATTTATAATATAAATGAAAAAAGTGATAACATTTTAAATGAGAAGTGATAACATCTTTAATAAAAAGTGATAATTAATTAACAAAGTGTATTAATTTTATAAATAATTTATAAATTGGATAAAACATGATAATATTTTTAATAAAAAGTGATTTTTAATCCAAGAAAAATGTTATTCATATAATTGAATTATTTCACGAAGTATCATTCACTGAAATAATAAAAAGTGACGGTATTTTTAAGGGGTAATTTCAAAATTAGTCCTCTAGGAATAGACAAATCCAATTTTAGTCCTCAAGATATGAAAATTCTCAAAATTGGTCCTTTTTAGCTCCAAATGGGTCCTTTTGATATTGCCAAACCTAATTTCCACCATGCTATTTACGAAAATACCACTAAGTTTATAAACATCAATATAGTTATTTCTAAAGGCTGATTTTCATCCGGTTTCCGCTGGAAATGGTATCAGAGCCCTAGGTTTTATTTATTTATGAATGGAAATATTTATTATAAACTTATAACACTTAACGAGAGGAGAGTTTCAAAGAGATATGGATCCGAACGAAAGTTCGACATCCGAGAGTGACAGGACTATCAGCCCTGTTCCAAGTTGGAGCAACAGGGACTTCTGGCCTGTCAACTACGACGAAACAAGCAGTTCCATACAACAATATTTTGTGTGTTGTATAGACAATACGCAGAGAATGGATACGAGGACACCGATCGATTTTGGGACAACCTCGATCGAAGGTATAAATTGGTGGAAGCCCGTGCTAACCACACCAAAGAAGAATCTCTGGAGGAACTCCGCCAGATTGAGATAAGATATTCCAAAGAAGTACCAAGAAACATCGTTGAAATCTGAAGTTTCACCGAGATCCATGGACGTATCCCCAAACAAGAGCAATGGAGGGGACGACCAAACCAAGGACCAAGAGAGATCTGCAAGCCCTATCACTTCTCACACTAGACAGAATGATAGAGTGAAAGGAGATCGAGACAGATAACTCTAAGATGAACCAAGATCTTAGAGAATTGCAGAATACGGTGAGATTCTTTGGTGAATATTGCCAAAGCATGTCCAAGACTATGTTCGAGATCAGCCTCAAGATGGATAAGGTGGAGAAATTGCAGAACAAGCAATTCGACCTCATCATGAAGTTGATAGAACAAGTGAAGTCCCTAGAGACCAAGGTGACAGGGAGACGGCCTGGAGGAATTGGTTACCACTAACCTTCGGAACAGAACCCCTTTTACACTAAAAATAGAAGACGACGGAGGTCATAAGGCCAAAGTCGAAAAGTGAGAAGATGATTGCTATCCTTCGGGGAGAATCCACATCCGCAGATGGCAAGAGCAAATCTTGAAGATCTAAAGATGAATGTTAGAGAGGCATCAAGTTCTCAACAACAGTCCCAGACTCATCAGACCCAACAGGATCAGAGCCAAGATGAAGGAACCTCTGGATCACACGGAGTCCATGGGGCAAGACAAGAAGATACATTCCAACAACCAGGAAACTTCAAAATGAAGGCCATAGGAATGTCAACATGAGCAAGCCGAGATCGAGGATCTAATATACACAACACCCCATATGGCCGGTCTCACCTTGAACTGATAAATCCATACGGGTTGATCTTAAACCTCGACACTCTAGACTTTAAGAATAGAGAAGCCTTGATCGATGAATGGATAAATGCCATGAAGATCGCCGGTGGCGCATTAGAGCTGGACAAATAAGGCTTCATAAGATTCCTTACTATGAGCCTGGAAGGATCAGTAAAATGTGCCTAGGAGGAGCTCTCGGACGAAGTAAAAAAGGAGGTCATGGAAGGCGAAGATCTAAGCAATATTGTCGATCGAATGGCCAAGATCTTCAAGATCCATTTCATCGGAGTAGGACACTTCGAAGGAATGGAAGAAGAAAAGAAAAAAGTATAGGAATGCCCTATACAGCCTAGAACTACTTGGCATTTGTCACGTAGATGAGTACATCAAACTCTTCACAGAGTATAGATGGAAATCTAAGGTTAAAAAGGAAGAAGTATTCCATCTATTCTTTGCCAAGATCCCAAGCCCATGAAGAGAAATGCTGATCAAAGAGTATGAACCATGAGATCTGGATTCGATAGCAAGGAGAATGTCCTTCCTCAAAGCCAAGATTTCAGAGTGGTGTCAACAAACGGCGCTACACAAGAACTATAAGAGATTAAGGGGAATCAACAAGACAGTCCCCTTATGTTGCGAAAGCAATGATCTTCCAACTATTATTGGAAGAAACCCAAAGAAGCAGAAAAGGATGAAGAGGAATCATCCTTACAATCAAAAGAGTGGAGGATGGAGATCCAGAAGACCAAGATCATTTTGGTCTAAACAGAAGGCCCGAAATTATAAATCAGAGCAAAGATCTGGACCATCAAGATGGAGTTCAAGAAGCCAAGCCTCATCCTCAGGGTCAAACCAGATGAGCACAGGAAGAACTCCCATAAGAAAGACGTTCCGAAGAGCGGACACACAAATCAATGAAAGATTCAAGGATTGCAACTGTTACAAGTGTGGAGCAAGAGGACATATCTCACCAGATTGTCCGGAAAATTAGAAAAGGAGAGTACGACAGTTCGAGACAACTCCAGAGATGGAGGAAGCAGTTTACTTCCAAGACCTAGTACAGGTATATCAGTTCGAAGATATACCCTCGGACGAGAGCATCTATGAAGAGGAATTCTTTAGCCAAGACGAATCTTCCGAAGATGAGTCAGAATGAAGAGGAAATCTTCAGGAAAAAGATGCAAGAAGATATGTCTGGATTCTTTTCCCAGACATCTATTTCTCATAAAACCCTTATGAGAATCATGAAGGAGGATCCAAGGCTCAGCCTATACGATGGATTCACTGTGGGAAAATTGGAAAAATTCTTTTCATGTTTTAAAAGGAGGAAACACAACATCATATACAAAGTGACCGAAGGGGAGATTGTCATCTCAATGGAGCTGACAGGAAATATGATGGAAATGCAACTAGTTCCTTATGAAGAAATCAAGAAGGAACTAAGTAAACTCCCGAAGAGGATGACCAAGACTATGTCTTGGGTCCATATCAGAGCTATTGGGATTCTCATCAAAGCTACATTCAAAGAAGGAATCGATACTCCAATCGATATTGCTGACCCGTCTCCTGACTTTGGCGAGCCAATATGAGGGACGCCTGCCTCGAATAGCTCAAAGCCCGTGCATGGTACCCAGTCGCCGCATAGATAAGGTCGTCTAGACTTAAAGCCCCTATAATATCACTCTCTTCTTGAGTGAATCTAGTAGGAATAGACTCCATCACTCTCAGCATATATACGGGAAGAGTAGGCTAATTGGGATCATATGAGTTTGACTCATACAAGCTGCGAAGCACTGGGGATAGCAAACGAACTTTCTGAGTAGAGGCATCAACCTTAAAACCGAGATAAGGGGTCTCGGTCGAAGGCGCCCCTAAGGCAGCCCCACCAGAAAAAAGGCCATATCTATCGGCCTGAACCCACTTGCTTGGGGGTTCGGAAGGCCCACTGATAGGCACCGACTGATCATTCGCAGCAATTCTGCTAGAACTCGAGGGACGCCATTGCATCATGTGAACAACGGGAGAAGAACAACCAGAGTCGTGAAGCATAAAGTCCTCTTCGCGTCCCCATCTGAAGTGACCATCACGTCATCAAAACCCTCTTGAGGCACAACACCAATTGGCTCACGATTCACAGTGACATCATCTCCCATGAAATCGCCAGCTCCCGAGACTAGCGCGACTGTGTCTTCTGGTAAGGCCCGAGGGCTCACCTTCGCCGGAGAGGACTCATCCACCTCTATTATGTTTTTTAAGACATCGGACCTGAGAACCACATGATTAAGGGAGATGGATGACCCCACAGGAATCATCGCCACACAATAGGGACATCCAAGTCGGCGAGAGAGGTCGCTGGGGGCTCCAAGGAGGTGACAGCGTGAGCAACCACAGTCACCATTGGCAAAACAATCGGCTTATCCGAATCCAACATGAGCCCATACTCCTTTAAGAGCTCGTCGGTAATGATGTCGGTACTTCTCTCTTGAGCATTAATTCTACTAATGACGCTCACCAGTTCTAGGAACCCTTTAGAAGGAGGGGAACCCGGACGAGTGTCTCTATCTGAAATTCAAGGTCAGAAATACAGTAATTATACCCCTCACGGAAAATAAAGAACAACAAGAAAAGAAGGAGGGAAAAAGAAGGGGGAGACATACCTCCACGAGAACGAATTAACTGAAAGGCCGAGGGAACCCTAATTTGCGGTGGCTTCCATACCCCCGTGGCCCAACATCACTATTCTTTCTAATTCTTTATGGAGGTGGACTTTCCTGAGAGAGTCAGACCCCGAGAAGGGTTGACTGGATAAAACCCTTTGTGCAAATTCTCCTCTGAAGGACGACACAAGTAGTCGATTTCCTTGGGAGACAGGTGGCGATACCCTCTCTTACAAAACAAGAGTATAAATCTAATTATTGTAGCCCATGCATTCGTAGAAAGCTGATGTGACGCCAAATTCCAATAGTTGAAGCAATGATGAAGGGGCAGACGGAACCCTAGTTTCAGCATATTGACATTCACTGCCACTCGCCCCTGAGCCGGCTTACTCGCTTTCTCATTCTCAACCGGCATAACGAATTTCACTCCTGGCGCCTCATATCTTGACGATAATTCTTCAAATTGGGAACGAGGAATGGTGTTGTCTTGAAAGTGGGCCCACATCCCATTGTGGGCCCCATCATGAGAAGCGATACGTGCCCAAATGTTCTTCAGGGTCTGGCACGTCGTCAGTCGTAGCGAATGAGGAAGGCAAAGAGCGAATCTTGCAAATCTTAGAAGGCCCTCTCCAAGGATTCCGACAATCCTTCTTCACCGCTTGCCGCCCGTCGATGATCTGATTGGCCAGTGGGATGACCACCGAGACTCATATTTTGAGTGATTAAAAGAAAAAGGATAGCAAATCGAAAGACTAAACAGAGAAAGAAAAAGTGGGAATCGCAGCAATAAAAAAGCCTTTTTAAAGCACATATCCCCAATCGACGTGATTCCTGCTTAGAAAATAATTCATGCAGAGCACGAATGACGAAAAGGCGCGTTGAAAATACCCCCGGATCTTGAAACGTCACTTCAGGATCCCTTCCCCTCCCAAGACGTCATTTCAAAAATTCAAAATTTAAAAATAAGACACGCGCGCATTGAGAAGGTTCTGCCTCCACTTGCCACGCGCCAGTGACAACGAAACCTGGGGGCTAATATGGTAGGGCTTTGGAGTTGGGCCCCTTCCTATTTATCACTTCTGGGTTTTCTAGTCTCACTGCCCAGTAAAGGCCCAAAGATCCCCCTGATGAGCGAGGAGCGACTGCCTGACTATGGCCACTTGCCCCAATTACCTAAGATATGCAGACATCCTCCGAGATATCTACATATGAGATATCCTTGAATAGATTTTAAAATAGTCACATGAGGCTAAACGCATTTAATGCTCGCAATGTACACGATAATCTGACAACTTATCCAGATACAGGTGACGTCAGACTATCTATTATAAATATGGGAACGACCCATATCAATAAAAATCATCATTAACCCCCTAAAAAAAAAGTACAAGAATGCCTAGGGGGCAACTCTCTCTTCTTTTATGTTAGCTTAATACATATCATCCTTTCATTACCCAACAACAGCCATATCAACTCATCATTAAGAAAGTATCAAAATGTGATTAGCGACACTATACTTAAATAAGTATTATACCCTTAATCCTAAAAGTAAAATATATCCTAAACTACAATGGTGAAATTACAATTATATTATAAACATTAAATTTTAGGGGTAAAATATATCAAAAACCACAGGGGTGAAATTACAATTATGCCCTAAATCCTATTGATAAAATTACAATTATACCTTAAACCATATGATGAAGTATACCTTAAACCACAAGTGTGAAATTACAATTATACCCTGGGGTGAAATATACCCTAAACCACAAGGGTGAAATTACAATTATACCATAAACCTTAAACTCTAGGGGTGAAAATATATTGTAAACCACAATGGTGAAATTATAATAATATTTTAAATCTTAAACCCTAAGGGTGAATATACCCTAAACTACAAATGTGAAGTTATAATTATATCCCTAAAATTAAATTAAAAAAAAATAACAAAAAAATATAAATAAATAAATAAATGTACAGTGAACAGTAATCAGCGAATCGCTGGTAATTGACAAGTTGGGGTTGAGATCGGTACTTAACTAGTGATTTGGCTTTGGGGTTGAGATTGGGTGGGCCCCAACAGTTCCATGAATTTGAAAAAATTAGACCGCCCATCCTAAATGTTTGCCGTACATTAAATTAGAATTATTATTCTACTTAAACTTAAATTTCCTGATTCGTTGTTTCTTCCACACCACAACCGTTTCCCCCTTTTTAACACAAAAGAAGCCCTAATTTCCTTATCTCTACTACACGATTCACTTCAGATTTCAGGTACGTGTCCTCTATTCCACTGCATGCTTGGACTGAATTGCTGTTTATTAAGTATAGATAGATATTAATGATTGAGCTTTTGATTTCATCCGAGCTTTTACGGGTACGGAAATAATAAACAACACAAGAACGTTGTTGTTGGTGAATGGATTGAAACGCTTTGAATTTTTCATTGATGAATGTATTGAAACGCTTTGATTTTTTGGCTGACGGATTGAATATGCGAGTTTATGTTATATTCTCTGACACCAGTTCACATAGTTAGCATTTGGAGTAAAACCGTTATCTTTCCATCTCCCCACCTACGGAAAAGAAGCACTACTTTCCTTAATCCCTGTTTCTTCCCCACCGCAGCAGTTTTTCCCTTTTGACAGGAGCCCTAATTTTGTAATGTGCTGAATGCGGAGTACACTTCTCAATCGAGCTCTTCAGTTTCCCAATTTCCAGATAAGAGACCTAATCGCATTTTCTTTTTCTCTGATTTTGCGGCGCCCTCAGATGGACCTTTTTCATATTTGCAAGTTTGTTTATATGGAACACATTTCTGACTCCTAAGAACTGTGCACCTCAAGAAACCTAATTTTGCATGCGTGTGTTCCGTATGTAACCAATTATTGAGCTGCCTGTATAGTTTATTCGAAAAATCACTAATTTTCGTTAATTTTGTTCATAATGCTACTGCTGCTACTGTGGAATCAGTCTTATGATTTTGTTCTGATTGAAATATTTGAAAACCAGTGTTTTAGATTCTGAGATGTGCTTATACTACATTCCTTGTAAATTAAAAAAAAAAAATGTGGCCACATGTTACACGCCAATCCTCTTGTTTTCACCTTGGGTTATGATGCAGGCCTTTTAAACTCCCTCCCCTTGTTCATCTGCGACTTCTCATACTTCTCATGTTGGGCCACAAGGTACTGCATCTGCATGTCGTACTATCTTAGGTGTTTCTTCCGCATTCAGTGGTAAAAACCGCTGGAACACCCTAGAGTTTTTAGTCTTCTTACTAGCATTGCTTAAGGGCGGGTGAACTGTTTCTTAGAATGTTCAACCTACCTCTCCATTCGATCCTGGAGTCCTCTTGGTATTTCCTGCTTCTCCACGTAATGGCCCAAGAATCTTTCAAATTACTACCTATTATAGATCCATTTACTCTTCATTCTCGCTCTGCTTTTCTCGCTCCTCACATTCGAAATTCCAATTATTGCATTCTATTGTGCTATAAAAATTTCCCACCCGCTAACTGTTGCACATATTCACTCCCTTTTTTCTAATAATCCCTGCTCCATGCCCTGATATTTAATATCTCATCTCTATTTTCACCCGGAAGCAAGAACTTGTTAGTATCATCTATTTCATATGGCTAATTTGTTGATTTTATGTTGTATTACCTAGGACAGACTTCGTGTTCCCGTTATATTAGTTTTACTATTTTTTTTGCATGTCTTAGTTTCCTTCTTTTTTTTCTCCCCAGCCGCAGCAGTGATCACTAATTGCAATATAAGATACAAAGCTTATACACATAAAAAAGGTATGTACTTCATTCGTAATTACTTGTGATTTAGTTTCCTTGGTTTACCAAACTCCTTTTACAATCCTCTTGTCATAATCATTTCCTGCACTTATTTTAAGCTCCTTCTATAATTTTACCTCCACATTTCATAATAACTTTGTGCAGTTCTTTTTCCTTTTTCGGTACGATTTCTTTAAAATAAAATTTACATAAAGGTAAGATCATTTCGACTTTGTTTTCTATTTGATTTTATTAGTTCATTTAATAATAATGCCAAGAAAAGAAAAGCTAGCTACCACTTGCAAAAGAAAATATGTTTGCTATGAAGATCAAAGATTAACAAAGAATAGTCACCGAAGAAAATATGCATGCTATGTTGTTTTATTACTTCGTTTTTTGTTAGAACATTGAACATAATATTTAGGTTGTGTTGCTGTTTTTTTATGTTGGTTATCAGTTATCTATTGTTTTTATTGTTAAATGGATATAACGCAGTCCCACAGTTAATCGTCATCCACTGAAATTGAAGTACAAAGTATCCTAACATCAACTCTTTCTGCATTTTCCCTTTTAGAACAACTTTCAACTTAATCTGTTACTCAATCTTTGCTTTGTTTAGCTACCTGCAGTGATTGTTTAGCACAGCTGAGAAGAACATTTCTTCAAATGTAGAAACTACTAACCAGTAGTAATGTAAACACAACATCACATCCAGTAATTAAGATCTATTGGTATAGTATTTTGTAAACCTGCAATATCTTGGGAATTCTAAACCGCCGCTGTGCTTTTTTTCCTCTTCTGAACATTGAGTACATGCTGAATTCTATACACTGTTTAGACCGTGCGCATTCCACGTTTTGTTGTGTGTACTTGCTACTTTTCTTCTGCTCCTGGTATTTAGAAATGCTGTTGAGTCTAATGGAGTGAATGCCTCCTATAAATAATTGGTTAGCACCTCACGAAGTGAGGTGCTGCCACTGCCTAGTGTACTCTAATTAGTTGTAGTTTTTTATCCTATCCAGTTTATTGGAAAGTGTCCTTACTAAGCCACATATTGTTATTGAGAATCGAATATCAAATATAAGTTGACCCACCCAATTTCGTCTCCACAGCATAGCAAATACAATGGCCTCGGAAGGTATGAAAGGATTCTTCAGAGAGAAGAAGAAATCTGGTGGTATATCTAAGCCAAAATCTTCATCGAAGAGAACTCCAAAGCCAAAGCTTTCAGCTTCCTGCGGATCCAATGTCGTCCAGCCTCCGGCTCTTGTTGCTTCTGGCTCTCTCGATCTTCTAGGTCTCACCTCACTTCTTTAATATATATATATATATAATACAATTTTGAAACAATGTTTTTCTTGCTTAACATCAATAACGAATAGATCAGAATTTAAGAAACCCTAATTTTTTGTCTAAGACTCTTACTGTGTAATTAATCTTCTAGTCTCTGCTTATAAGTGTTTACACTTTATGGAGATTTTTGTTTTGGGGTTAAGGGTTTAGAATTTGGTGCATTTAATAAATCTATTAATCTATTTGTTTGGGATCTGTAGATTTTAACCTGTCAAATGTATAAGAGAAGGCATGTATAAGGGGTGTGATGTCATGTGATGTGATGTGTGTGATGGGCGCAATGTGTGTAAGATAGTAGGATGCAATTTTGTAGAAAGAATTATGTGGAATGTGTTTATCTGATTTTACTAAACGGACAAAACTTGGACTAAAATACCGAAAACAATCATAGTATATGTTTGATGATTTCTCTTAATGTTATTCATCCAAAAATATCTATTATTTTGGAGAAACTATTCGTGCTTAGAGAATTTATCCGTTTGTTCCTATAAATATAATGTTGTTTTCTCCCTCTCTTTAGAGGGGTAGAGCATTAGGAAGATGAAGACTATTGGCATTAATTTATTGCACACAAAAGTCTAGAACTTTGGAGACTTTTTTTTCTTGCTGGCTTTGGCATGTTCTCGGTTTGCTATCGCAATGGTTATTTCTGCAATATTGGTTACTTCTATGGTTTTGTTGCGATCACGTTTAAGGAAATGATTATTGGTTTTGTATATATTTTGATATTACACAGATGAGTTTGATGACAAAGAGGAGGTTTTAAGGCAGTTTGACATGAATATGGCTTATGGGCCATGCTTGGGGATGAGCAGATTGGATCGGTGGGAGCGAGCTAATTCAATGGGTTTGCATCCCCCGAAAGAAGTAGAAAAACTTATTAGAGAAGGAAAAGTTAACGCTCTATGCTTGTGGGACAGTCGTGTGTAGTCATCTCCACCCAAGTGCTGTTTGGTGCGACTTCTGAAAGGAAGTTAATCTTTGCTTACTTTTAACTAATGCTGATTCAATTTTATGTTGGATTTTCTAGGTGAAGCTGTGAGACCTATGCTGGCCTTCCTTTTCCTTTGTCTAATCTAGTTGTATGGATTATGGAAGTTACTTTATTGTTTAGTGTTTACTTAAAAAGACTTTCTATCTCTCTTTTTACATATTATCATACTTTATTTATTATCTTACAATCCTAAACTACCTTCAAATAGTTAATAAAGTTAGTAATAAAATAAAATAAATAAATAAATAAATAATTCTTTATTATGTAGAACAGTAGATCAGGTGAATGATAATGATCCGGAACAGAGGCAGTATGCAGTATATTCTTTTCGGTTACTTAATCATCTCTTATAATCTAACCCTTAATTAGACATAACAAAATTGGCAAAATCAATTAGTACAGGATTAGCCAAGTAAACAGATTAGATAATCACATTTTATTATAGGGTTAATTGAAGAAAAATTACAAACTTTGTAAATTAATTTTAACTTTTGAGAAATTGTAAAAAAAATCAATACCTTTAAGTATTATTGCAGAATGTACCTAATTTTTCAAACAAAAAAAAAAAATCCAACTTTTAATCACAAATTGGGTGCGTTTTGCAACAATACTTAAAGGTGATGATTTTTATTTTTATAATTTCTCAAAGTTTGAGATTAATTTATAATACAAGTAAAGTTAGTCATTTTTTTTTTCAAGCCTTTATTATAAAAATAAATTACTACGTATAATCAATAGCATTGTTTATAATCATCGAATTTTCTAGAACTAAACATTATAACATGGACAAATGAATTCTTAGCATACATTTTACCGTACACTCTAATTTTAAAATCTAATACCGTTTAAAATGAAAAAAAAAATTCACAATTAGTGTGGATACAAAATTCTAGAAAAATTGCTTTTCAAGAATAGTTTTGTAATTTTAGTTAATAAATTAATTAATAAAGTAAGTTATAGAGTTGTAAAGGGGTAAAAATTTTGAAGTTAAAGTGTGTCGTGAGGTTATTAAATTGTGAATTTGTTGATAAGACATAAAAAATAGTAAGCAAGTGAATTTGTTTATGGAAGTATAATTATATTATGTAGTGGATTATAGTTTTTACATTCTTTTATTATCGTATACTCAAGACCCAAAAACTATTTAATCTCCAAAATTTTAATATAGACCGACCTTAGCCTATGTTAATGTTATATGTATTAAACACCTCTGTAAGGTTTGTGTAAACGAATTGTTCATTGTGGAGTAGACTTCATATTGCTGATGCATTGTGTACACTAGCATGCATGCAATAGAATTCCTTGTTGTCTTGTACATCTTCATTAACAAAATAAGTTACATCATACGGATAAAATATTTTTTTTGCGCCCTATAATTGGCCATGTACAATTTTTGCCTCAAAAAAGATAACATTTGGGCATTTATCCCACTATTTTCATAATTGTGTCAATGTTGCTCTGTTTTTGTCGGAATTTGATATTTTCTCCGGAATTGATCACGTGCATGTCACGTGATCATCAGATTTGATATTTCCCGACAGGATAAAATATTTTTTTGCCCCGTAAGTTTGACCATGTACAATTTTTGCCCCAAAAAATATAAGATTTGGGTATTTGTCCCAATATCTTTATAGTTGCGCCAGTGTTACCCCATTTTTCTCGGAATTTGATATTTTCACTAGAATCGATAAAGTCCATGTCACGTGATTATCAGATTTGGCATTTTCAGGCGAATTTCCTGACCTAGCGACATAGTGGCATTCACATTAACAATAATAATATTTTATTGGTAATTTAATTTAAAAAATACTCTCAATATCGATGAACTCAGTTCTCACGTGCCCTCTATGTGCTTCCACCAACTACACAAACTCACTCTTCTTGTCAATCAGGGATCCCCTGTGTACCCTCATGGGCGGTAACTGTCGGATCTTCTCCTCTAAGGGCGTACCACCAATGAACGGATCACAGTATACATGGCCTCGATCCGTACCCTCCAACAGTGCGACCAACCACATGATATCGGAGCCATGCAGAGGAGGATGGGGTCGTTGGTCTTTTTTTAGCCCTATTCAGTCCTTTGCACCCCACTGAAGAACAGATGGTTCATTATCAGTCTCGCGATTCTAATTGTGATCTGGACATCAATATCAAGTGAACGCATCCCCACGTGGTAGACTATATTGCCGGCGACGCTGCTTTCCATTAGGAAAACCATATAGAATTCAGAAAATTCTTCGATCGAAGGGTTGGCATCACGACCGGCGAGTGCTTATGTTTTAGCCCACTGCACTTCGTCCATGAGGTCGTCGTACGCCTCCAAAAGACGATTCTCCAATGCTAGGTATTACTCGACGGAAGTGATGAGGGAAGGATCGTGAGCAACCATATGGTTGCATGGCTCATGGAAGAATATGGAGTGGTGGAGCTCAAGAATACGAATCCTCCACCGTAGAAGTAGTTGATGATGGGGAGCTTGGGGACGTGAGTAGGGTGGCGCGAGCGGAAGATCCAACGGCTGCCGCCCATGGTAGTGAAAAGGTGCACGAGGGATCCTCTAATTGACAAAAAGATGGAGTTTGCGAAGATGGTGGAAGTATATGGCGGGCACGTGAGAATTGAGTGCATGGATGGAGGATATTTTTTAATTAAATTTTCAATAAAATATTGTTGTTGTTGTTGATGTGGATTCCACTGTGTCACAAGGTCAGTAAATTCGCCGGAAAATATCAAATTTGATTAATCACGTCATACGCATGTGATCGATTCTAATGAAAATGTCAAATTTCGGGAAAAATGGGACAATATTGACGCAATTATAAAAATATTGGGATAAATTCTCAAATCTTATCTTTTTGGGGTAAAAATTGTACATGACCAAACTTACGGGGCAAAAAAATATTTTTTCCCGCCGGAAAATGCTAAATCCGATGATCACGTGACATGCACGTAATCGATTCAGGCGAAAATGTCAAATTCCGGCAAAAACGAGTCAACATTGGCGCAATTATAAAGATAATGAGATAAATGCCCAAATGTTATCTTTTTGGGGCAAAAATTATAAATGGCCAAATTTATGGGGCAAATTTTTTTTTATCCCTACATCACACTGTTCTTTATTTTTTTTCTCTGTCACTTCTTGTTTGACTCTTTACCACTGGCATATTTAGTAGGAAATTTTATTTTGATGGCCATTTGATACACGTATAAAAGCCAGAAAACTACAATTAGTCAAACTTACACTTTCAATTTACTCAATTTTTGTTATTGATTGTTTAGTGTAGAATTGGCTAACATTTGAGTTATTCTTTGTAATTTCTCTAGTCTATAATTAAAACTTCCCCCAATATATAAATTTCGTCTCTTTTTCAATATTGATAGGTTATTTTATGTGATATATTCTAATTAATATGATTATGTTGTTTCTTGGTGTAATATTGTAGTACTATATATTGAAATGAACTAACTTTTCGAAATAACACTATGTATCGTGTGTTATTGGGAATGCCGAACTAATAAGTCGTGTTGTTAATTTTGCACTCTTAACACTACAAAAATATATTTTTTGGTAATCAAATTTACCAACGAAATTTAATCCGTTGGTAATTACTAATAAATTACCAAGGGAATCATTACATAAATTACCAACGGAATTATTTAACAACAGAATTGTTTTTTATTGTTAAAAATTTACCAACCACTACTTTACCAACGGATTCCATTGTTAATCCGTTGGTAAGTCAATTTAACAATAGAATTAGAGCTTTTACCAACAGAATATTCCGTTGATAAAAAATAGTTTTTTGTAGTGTAATGAGTAAAAGTTTGTTATCTTAGATATCTGTCTGTACAAAAAATAAATAATTAAATAAAAATAGTATTGGGCAAAGACTTGGGTGAGACCGTCTCACGTAAGGGCTTACGTGAGATGGCCAGAAAGTGATGACTTTTATGAAGGAAAGCGATAATAATTTTATAAAAAGTGATAATGTTTTTTTGAGAACAAATTATAGTATAAATAAAAAGTGATAACATTTTATAGTGAAAGTGATAACGATTTATAGCGGAAGAGATAATTATTTTAAAAAGTGGAAAATGGTCTCACGTGAGACGGTCTCATAGAAGACCTACCCTAATCTTTGAACCCTGAATATAAATTATTTCAGACTAATTATTACTTAATTATAATTAATCAAAATAATGAAATCAATAACTATTACTCTAAATTAGAATCATAAATTATTATATACTCATGTGATTACTTTAAAAATAATGATTGTTACTCTTTGATAAATTCTTACTTTACATCACAATTCTGTTACTTATTTAGGACAAAGTTCTCAATTTCATTTTTATGTGTAGATTAAGAAGTATTATTATTTTATATATATTGGGTAATTGTATTAGTAGTGAGTGGTGGACTATATGTAGGACTCTTTTACTAAAAGTGAAAAATTGAAATTTTTTCAAATGAGACATCCAATATAGTAAAATTGGAACCTTTCGATGGGACTAGAGATTACTTTACACAAACTTTTCCTATATTTTTTTTCTCATTCCTATATAAAATATTAATACTTAATTAATCATTAGCCAATAGAATAATTGTTTTCGATTAGTTCGGTTGAGAATTGAAGTTAGATAATATAAAATGCAAACTAAACACTAATGTGATAACGTTACATGTGGGGAGGGTTACATGTTGAGGGAGAGAATATATATATATATATATATAAACAGAGTTAAATTCATTTTTTGTCCAATTTTCACCGAAAAATGTAAATTTCGTCGGAATCCGTCATGTCATGCTTCAATTTGGGGGTTTCCGGCTGGTCAATCCGACGTGACAATTTTAAATTTTTTTACACTAGAGTTAAATCATTTTTTGCATGTAACTAATCAAAACTTTAATTTTTGCCTTAAAAAAGATAAGTGGTTCAATTTTGTCCTATAACTAACGAATTATTTCAATTTTTGCCCAATTACATGACCTTCTCTTATTTTTTTAATTAATTGAATCACGAATTTATATTTTTATCACGAATTTTAATTTTTATTCTTTTAAATTTTTTTTTTTTGTATTTTAGTTTAATTACAAATTCTTCTATTAATAAAATATATGACTATCTTAATAAATAAATAATAATATAAAATATTAAATACTTAAAATAAAATAAATTAATTAAATATATTAAATATTAAAATTTATTAAAAAAATTTCCCTACAAAAAAAAATAAATGTGAGTGATAGTTATTACGTATATTTTAAATATTATTATATTTTAAATTTTGAATATGTTAAATGTGTATTTGTTTTTATTCATAGGTAAAAACACACACCGTGCGCCTTTACAATTTTATGTTAAATTGTATACCTTTTAGTACAAAGATATGTACCCTTTATTTTCTAAAGAAAAATAAAAAAATATTAATGAAAAGTGTATATTCTTTAAAACATAATGGTGTACCCTTATAAATTAAAGTGTACACCCTTTAGAACAAAACAATATACCCTTACCCATAATACTAAATTTTAAAGGCGCACGGTGTGCCCGGGCACATTAGGAATATATTTAATTAATAAAAGATAATGTATTAATGTGATCAAATTGTGAAAAAGAAATATATATTTAATTGGATAAAAATTGTCTATTAAATTAAGAAAATAAATTAAAGTCATATATTTAAATGATATAAAAGAAAAGTTTGTGATTAAATTGATATAAAATGAAAAGGTCATGTAATTTTTTTAAATAAAATAGTTTATGATTAAATTGAGAAAATTAGTAAAGGTCATGTATTTTATTGTAATTAAGCTTTTAATAAATAAATTGAGAAAATTAAAAATATATTCCTATTGTGCCCTCGGGCATACCGTGCGCCTTTAGAATTTAGTATTATTGGTAAGCGTATATTGTTTTGTTCTAAAGGGTATACACTTTAATTTATAAGGGTACACAGTTTTGTTGTAAAGGGTATACACTTTTCATTAATATTTTTTTATTTTTCTTAAGAAAATAAGGGATACACATCTTTATACTAAATGTTATACAATTTAACATATAATTACAAAGGCGCACGGTGTGTACCCGTATACTCGGGTACATACAAGTTTTTGCCTATGAATAAAAACCAATACACATTTAATATATTCAAAATTTAAAACATAATAATATTTAAAATATAATAATGTTTAAATTATAACCTATAAATTATATATAATATAAAAGATTTATAAATGCGTAATAAATTACTCTCATCCCATTTTTGTTGAAAATAAATTTTTTAATTTTTTTTATATTCATATTTAATTTTTGTTAGTTGATCGACACACCATTTTTTTTCCTTCGAAAATATACGTAATAACTATCACTCCCATTTTTATTGTCGGGAAAATTTTTTATAAGTTTTAATATTTAATATATTTAATTAATTAATTTTATTTTATTTTAAATATTTAATATTATTATTTATTAATTAAGATAGCCATATATTTTATTAATAAAAGAATTTGTAATTAAACTAAAGCACAAAAAAATTAATTTAAAAGAATAAAAGTTAAAATTCATGATAAATATAGAAATTCGTGATTAAATTAAAAAAATAAGAGTAGGTCATGTAATTGGGCACAAACTGAAATAATTCATTAGTTATAAGGCAAAATTGAACCACTTATCTTTTTTAGGGCAAAAATCGAAGTTTTGATTAGTTACAGGGCAAAAAATGATTTAACTCTAGTGTAAAAAAAGTCAAAATTGTCACGTCGGATTGACCATCCGGAAACCCCCAAATTGAAGCATGACGTGGCGGATTCCGGCGAAATTTACATTTACTGACGAAAATTTGGCAAAATTTGAAAATTTTCGTTAGTTACAGGACAAAATTGAATCACTTATCTTTTTTAGGACAAAAATCGAAGTTTTGTTTAGTTATGGGGCAAAAAATAACTCAGGTAAACATAGTAAATGTAGAAATAATGAATTAAGTTGCAGAAAGTTTGATTGAAATTCCACTCTAAAATAAAAGATACTCAACCTTTACTAAGAATTTTATATAGAGATGTGTTATTGCCACCCGAATATGATTAAGAGCATCCAATTTTTTTTTTGAGCACTTGAAACATTGTTAAGAGCACCCGACTCTCTAAATAATTAGTAGTAAAAATTTTATTATACCCCTGTATTTCTAAACTTACTCCCACATCAATTCATCCAATTAATTTTCCTATGTTCACCCATATTCATTACTAAGCCCACTTAAAATTAATTATTATATTAGGTTTTATTATTATATTAATTATTATTAGATTGAAGAACCACAACTCAAATTCAATACTGGGGAGGAATTAGGATTCAGAAGAAGAAACAAAAGATGTGAGGCGGTGTAGTAATCTATTATTATGGCTTCATTAACGCACGCAAATGGAGTATTTATTTATTTATTTGACATGCAGGACTCAAATTGAAGGATTAAGAAATCTGATTTTTCAAGGGTTATGGTCTCCAACATTCATCATTATTTGTCCTATTTATTTATTTATTTATTTATTTATTATTTCTTACTTTCTTTTTTCAATTTTACATATATTTTCCAGTTATATTTATAAGATAAGATGTTATAGATGGTTGTGAGTGAAAACCATTACGTGGGTTAACATCTCCAACGTTCATTACAACAAATTAAACTATTAAATTACAAAAATGAGGAATTAGGGTTCTAACAATTAATTTAATTCTAATTTTTCTCTTTAAAGTAGAAAAGTATTAATGTTTATGTATAAAAAAAAATACAAATAATTTACCTTACTTATTTACATCAACTAATTTCTTTCTTATATTTTTGAAACATACAAGCTCCTCTCACAATTATAGAATGATCTCAACTGTACAATTTGTATTATATCAATATTGCTTGAATGTTCTAATTTTGCAAACATTTCTACAAACTATATATATGACTATAAGCTTCTCAATCTTCCTAATTAATTAATTTAAAATTTCATGACATCTCTACAAAATCATATTTAAATCCAACAAGTTTACAATACCAATCTTGCATTAGAGAGAATAAAATTGGGCAAATCGATTAGAATATAATTGACTGATTTATTCTGTGTGAAATTAGGAGTATAATTTTTCATTAAAGTTAATATCACTTGTCACTTGAATTATTATGTTATTCCACATATATTTTTTATTTAAATATGATCACTATTACCCATCTCGCATGAAAGACCGTCTAAGTTTACATAATAATATTAGTATTGGATTTCAAAATAATTAATGAACTATACTTTTCGAATGACAATGTTGTAATATTGGAGGTGATTAATTAATAGAATAATAATAATGTTGGGATAAAATTCTATAGTGTGTAATGGTGAATATGACGTGGGTGGCTAATGTGAGTAGCTAAGTGTGCGAGTTGATTGAATTTTTTCTTTTGCATTTTCCATTAAACGAACATATTTCATATTTATATTTATAATAATATATTAGTATTATGTTCCGTGTAACGAAAAAGAAATTATTTTTTTACATTAAATATAACCTGTTAAATAATATTAGAAAAGTAAAATAAAAGTATATTTTTTTAATTCCAATAAAAATTATAACCTTAAAATTATATTAATATGTAAATGAAATTATTAATAATAAATTTTACCATTTATTTAGTACACTATATAAAATAATTAAAATATTAATTAAATTTCTATTATTAGAATTATGGTGCATGCATAACATATAGATTTGCTTATGTATTATAATAGTTAATAATGCATTATATGCCATAAAACATTAAAATTTATGATAATGTGCAAATTTTATTTAAATAGAAAATGTAAAAAAAAACCAAACTTTCGTTAATGTGAAGAGAAGATTGATTATATTTGTTGTTGATTTTTTGAAAAATTCTATTTACAGTTATTGATAAATGTATATTATTTATGATAATTGAAATTAAAAAATTTCCATAATAAAAATTGTAACTTTCCATAATATTATGTGAAGAGATAATTATAGTAATTCATACTCTCTCCATTCCGTTTTAATGTTTACGTTTACTTTAAGTTCAAAATAAAAATATGTAAATATTGAAATGAGAAGAGGGAATATAAAAATATAAAAAATGAAATGCATGAAAAATTTACACATCAACCATAGTTTACTCTCAAATCGACACGTGACATAGAAAAACTGTCTATTAGTATATTTAAGATTGGATCTGTGTTTTAATTTCTAAAATAATCTACTAGGCTAATCTACCGTTGTCAAGATTAGGGATGGCAACGGGGATGGTAATTTTGAGTACCCAAACCCTAATGACACAAGTACAGATAATTTCAAATGGGTTTGGACGGATACCGATAGTTAAATAAAATCTCATTAGAATTTGGAACGGATACGAATAATGTCTTAATACTAGCGTGTACCCATTTATATATATATATATATATATATATATATATATATATAATTTATATATTATGAAATATTTTATTAATAGTTACATATTTTATTTAATCATATTTATTAACTATTTATTTAAAATAATAGAATTTTTATATTATATTTAATGTATAGTATAATATTTAATAAAATATAAATTTAAATAATAAAATAATATAAACATAGTTAAAATAAAAGAATATTAAACGGGTACAAGTAACTCGCGGGTATTGATGTACGGGTATACAAACGAGTATCTTAATAAAATTTATAAACGAAATGAGTGCGGATACAGATAGTTAATATTTACTCTACCGTTGCCATCTTTAGTCAAGATGATTATAGTTACTCTACACATACGACCATATTTTTCTAAGCAATTCTTAAGTATAGCCTTATGCCAAATGTGTTAGAATACGAAGACCTTTTTTTCATATTCTGTCCTTCTGATTACTGTATACATAAGAGTACGTCTGAATCTTCCCCCTTTTAACACATTTTTCCATCACAAAGTTTTACTTATTTCAGACTTTTATTATGTGTGAATTTTACATTACTTACAAACTTATATTATGTCTGAATTTTACACAACTCACCGTTTGAAATATATACTACTTACAAACTTTATGACTGAATTTTACATAGCACAGTTTATTATTTCAAACTGTTATGTTATTTCAAATCAAATTAATATACCGTAAATTTAACACCCACATAATTTTTTATTGGCAACATTTTGTGATACGTCTCATAAAAAAAAATTAAGTGAAACGAATAAAAAGTGATAATATTTTAATAAAAAATTATATTCAAATTAATGAAAAGTGATAGTGATGTGGTGAATTATTTTTTTAAATAATCGAGTGTAGTATATATAAAAAGTGATAATGTTTTGTATCAATAGCTAAAAATACCCATTATGAAGAGAGAAAGTCCAACCAAGAAGAGATCCAGGATCAAGAATGAACGGTAAAATTGTGGGATGATGGCAGCCCAAGAAGAAGACTCAAGCCCAAAAGACACACTTCGGAGAAGAATCAGGAAGAGGCCCAAGAGACGAGACCATCATCAAAGGGTCGAGGAGCCCAAGAAGATAAGTTCAGGAAAGGGCCAAAGAGCAGGAATCCCACTAAAAGGATAGAGGCCGAGACCCCTTGGCAGAACACCCAGCTCCGAAGTCTAGGGAGACATACAAGAGTTTGGACGAACAACATAGCCTCGGAAATCGACCCATCCGACGACTGGAAGGATTATCAAAACTGTTGGGCAAAGTACAAACACGACTGTCAGAACGGCTAGTGGCGGCAGACTAAAGGACAAGGATAACGGTAAGAAGGGATGTCTTGGGCAGCACTCTCAACTTGAAGACAACACACGACAGACACGTCCCCCTTCGTCCACCAATAGGAAGCGAGCAAAGGACAAAGAAAAACCTGCTACACTCTGCAAGACATCTGGTGGCTCGCTGCACCGGCTCCCAAAAGTCATCGATGTACCATCAGTCCCTATTTACGACTACTTGTCTTTGTACAGGTGGCATGAAGGGATTGGACAATCGTTAGAGTTTTGTTGGTAGTATAAATAACTTCTCTCACAAGAGAGAAACAGATTACTCATTCTCACTTTAGACATTATACTTGTAATTGTAATTGTGAGAGTTTACGAATATTGTTATTGAGGAGAGTAATAAAATCGATTAAGGACTTTGGTTGGATTTCCCATCTCTCATATATTTATTTGTTCATTGTGTTTGATTATGCTCGTTCTTAGCTCAGTTACACCACCCCATCATCTCCTTTAATCCTAAAATTAACTAGCTAAGAGCAGCTATCAACAATTTCAAACTTTAATTTTGCACTAATAATTTAGGGCAACATTTGCATTTAACGGTGTAAGACCATAATTTTTAAAATAATTACTGTTTGGCAAAAACTTGTATGAGCGGGGGACACACCGTGCCCCTGTGGGAACATAAGAATTTAATACTTTAAATTTTTATGTTTCTACGGGTCACGGTGTGTCCCTGACATACAAGAGACCAACTCTTACTATTTTATTAAATATATTACTCCATTATTTTTTCATTAAGAATATTATATTTTTTTTATTTATAATATTAATTATTTATGAAATAATTAACTGTGTTACTATTATTTTTTATTAATTTGAGCATTATTTTTTATTTAAATTTAAAATTATTAATTTCCTATTTTTAGAAAGAAAAAAAAAATCCCATACACCCACTTTATATGAACACAGTATTAATTCTTAACCTTCTTACCTTCAACTCGTTCAATATTTTATGACAATAAAGGGAGCAGCTCGCAAAACCGACAACCATCTTATCCAAATCATGTTAAGCCCATGGCAAACTCGTCCCAATAGGTTTCGATTAGGACTTTTTCGAAAATGTAGACGAGTTTGTTGAATTCATCAACAACATTAAACAAAAACCCAACAAATTACATTTGACGGTAACAAATTTATACAAGACATAGCTTGCACATTTGACATAACAAAATTACGAAATACAAGATTTTTCAATGATTATTTAATGATTCCATTTCTTGATATATTTCATTCCTATCATTATTAGACTTTTTAGTGATTTTTTAATGCTCCATCCCTATTATTGGCAAAGTTTTTAAAGTACATTTCTTAATGCTCAATGATTAGGGTTTTATCAATTTTCATTAAAATTTAAATTGGACTATAATTTAAAACACCACTTAATATTAGGATAGGTAGAGTATAAGATTAGAGGGATATATATAGGTATTTATGGACGGTAGAGATTGATATGCTGGGTGAATTAAAAATGATAAAAGAACATAACTTTAGGTTTGGGATACGCTTCACTTAAACTTTGTTTTAGTTACATAAATGTCACATCTTACACCTATTTATACTACGCAAGAGTATAATCTCTAATATTCTGGATAATTCTATAATAGCTCCATCTAACATTTCTCTATTTAGATCATATGTTTTTTTGGATTTTTTTTACATTACATTATTCTAGATCTTTCTCTATTTTGATTTTAATATCCATATGTTAGAGATTTCTAGTCTACAACTATCTCCACCAATCTAGAACATTCACATTTTCTCAATTATTTTAATATTCTCTTGATATCTCACATGTAAAATTAAGTTTTATATCCAACAAAGGATCAACTCAACTCATATTTCAAATCAACTCATACATCTTCATCCTCCAAAAAAAATAGTAAAAGATTCAAAATAAATAACCTTTCACTACATCTTATTTTCATATATGGCACCCTCGACTAACTGATTACATAACTTATTTTATCTTTTATTTATTATTTAAAAATGACATAATACCCCTTAAAAACACTTTTCTTAAACTCCATATACTTTTATAGAAAAAATAACTTATTTTATCATTTATTTATTATTTAAAAATGACATAATACCCCTTAAAAATTCTTTTCTTAAACTCAATACTTTTATAGAAAAACTACATGAGATAGAGAGAAGAATTGTTTAATACTTGTGGAATTTTTTCTCATAAATGAGTGGCGGTGAGGTTCGAACCAATAACCTTTTCTAGATCATAACTCTGATACCATGTTAAATAACCACTTCATATAGAAGAGAATCATTTAATACAAAATTAAGTCACTCTAACATAGTACTCCAACAATGTTGGTGACCCGGTTAAGTTTGTAAACTGGTTGAGCAGTTGTGAGGCGGTTAAGTGATTGTTAGCCTGGTATGAAGGCTCAACTTGTGTTAGTTTTTCACTTCTAAGTTTCCACAATTTATAGCTGATGCATTGTGTTTTGTAGCATGCATTCGAATTCCTTCTTTATTTGTATCTATCTTCGTTAATAAAATAAGTTACATTGTTCTTCATTTCTTCTTTTATCACGTCTTGTTCGATTCTTACCACTGACGTGTAATAAGAGATTGTAGTTTCTATTGGATTAGAAATCAGTTATTTTGATAATCATTTGATACACTTATAAAAGCCACAAAACTACAATTTGGGCATACTCACTTTCAATTACTCAATTTTTGTTGTTGAGTGTTTAGTGTTGGGAAATTAATTTAATTAATAAATTATACGGATTTAATCAGTTAGTAAGAATTAATTATTAAATTAATCACCAATTAAATAAAAGTAGTGGTTGAGTGTAATTTAACTGTGGAGAGATTATATGGAGCAAAATGAGGTTTAATGGGGATTAATACGAATTTAATATCTCACTTTAAATGCATGAGGATAATCCTCAAAAGTAGGCTTGATTTTTCTCTATATAAAGATTCGTTGAACTTGGAGCAGGTTCATTGAATCTGGATGCAGGTCAAAACCTCCATAATTGTTGATTAGAGGAATTTACGCCCATCAGCAATTAATTCTATCGTATTAAAGGCTTGTTGCCATTATGGTTGAGTGGTTGCGCCTATAAATAAAATCATTCAAGTTCTCCATCCTCCATCGATCAGCATTATCAGGGTGTGTTTCTTTTTGTTATCTGGTAAAGTTTCATGGTTCTTTCTGCCGCTCTACTATGCATTGATGCAATGCTTTCAGCCAACTCCTCAATGGTGTAATAAAATCATCGGCTTATTTCTCCTTCATAATTGTCATCAATTTACTTCTTCCCCCAGTTTTATATTTTTATAGTACTATCTATATTATGTTCTCTCATACCCAAAAAATATTATAATGGTGGTGCACTTATAAACTAACAATTAGTGTACAGTTGGTAACATTTAGTTATTCTTGACATCATGTCATAATTAGGTTGTGTTGTGATCTTAATTTTACACTGTTAATGGGTAAAAGTTTGTTATTTGAGATATGAGAGTAAAAAATAAATTAATATCCTATATTTTTTCTTTTGTTAAATTCAATTTTGATCCTTTAATAATTTTTTTAATTTTAGTCCTCTTATGTATACTATTTTCTTTTTCAATTTTAGTACTCTTGTGTATATTATTTTCTTATCTAGGGTATTAATTTGTTTATGCAACAAATAAAAATAATAAGTATGAATTAAAATAAAAATGCATAAAGGTTTTCACTTTTTATTTATACTAAATTTTCATAAAATAATCGCTTGCACCTCCACTATTATTTTTTTAAGGAAATTTATATGAACAAAGGGAAGTCTTCCAATCCGTGTCACATAATTCTTCCAAATTCCATTTTTTTTGAGTGATGCTTTTGTTCCCCTTTAGAATTTAGTATTATGGGTATGTGTACATTATTTTGTTTTAAAGGGTATACACTTTAATTAATAAGGGTATCCCATCTTGTTGTAAAAGGTATACACTTTTCATTAATATTTTTTATTTTTCTTTAGAAAATAAAGGGTACACATCTTTATACTAAAGGGTATACAATTTAACACAAAATTCTAAAGGTGCACGGACACCACACGTTATGTGATTGACACGTAAGACGAGAAAACAAATGCAATCATTGTCCCTAGGATTTAAGGATTAGAAATCATATCATTGCCCCTAATGTTTAAGGATTGGACACGGAATATGCGCTGTGGTGCGGGTGAGTTTTTGCCTTCCTTTTTATTAACAAACTTTATATGATCAAAAGGATGTCTTCCAATCCGTCTCGAATAATTCTTCCAAAAAAATTGAATGCTCTGGTTTTATCATTTTTCAAATAAAATTAGGAAAAGGATCAACTCAACTCAAATTTAAACTTAAGACTATGATTTGAAATACCAACTCAACTCAAATTTAAACTTAAGACTATAATTTGAAACACCACGAAAAGGATCAACTCAACCCAATTACACATTACAAGAATAATAAGTAGTCATTTGATGGAAAGCTGAAAGAAAAACTGAAGAAATATAAAAGCTCCAAAATATAAATTAATACTCCTATCTGACTAGAAAGAGTAAATTTAAATGAACAATCTATCAAGACGATCAAACCTCATCATTGAGCTCGTCTTCCTCCTCCATTGGCATGGAATTAAGATCAAAGCCCACAACCACTTTTTCATTGTCCAAGGAGGTTCTGGACGATTCGACTCCATTGGATGACATCAGCTGATGACATGAGAAACCCTCGTACTTGGAATGTTCAACATCTTTATTTTTCTTGCATTCAAAGTCAACAAGATACTGTACGCTCAGCAGAGCCTCCACAGCATCCTTAACTCGTTCATCCGCCTCCGGCGAAGTAGTACTTGATGAATATTCCTGAACATCCTTCCCAGCTCTAATGGGGCCGCTCCCCCGCTCTCTCTTGGCCGAGGAAGGCCACCCCTTTAACCAGCCATCCGTGTGATTGTGAGGAGGAACAATTCCTCGCCAATCCCTCTCCGGGTGGCATCTCATGTGGCCGTACAGAGACTTGGAAGTCAGAAAAGTCTTTCCGCAAACACTACAGGTGGGGCTGCCGGGGGTCGAGTCCCAAGCAGTTTTAGCTCGCTTCGGGCGAGTGTAGGAGCAGTCTTTGTTAGCTTGAACGTGAGCGCTGCTCATGTGACCTCCCAACGCTTTTCCAGAGACAAAACTCTTGTGGCACATCCTGCACTCATGAATACCACTTCTCTTGATTTCTTCTTCCAAATTCTTCTTGTCGATCTTCAGCTTCACCACGATCCGACCCGTTTCTTTGTTGGATCCACCCTCTTCTTCTTCCTCAGGAAACCTCATCCCTTCTTCTTCTTCTTCACCTTTGTGGTCCATGATTGCAGCTCTTAATTTTGGGGAAAATTGAAGAAAAAGAGTATTGGAAATCCAAATCTTCAAGTTGATTTGGTTAAGGTTAAAAAAGGGGCCGTCTGATTTAAACCCTAGCTCAATGAAGACAGAAGGGCAGAAAATATATAACAAAAATATGTATGGAAAGTGTATAAAGAGTTGAAACTGGAAGATATGGAAAGAGGGCATCTAATTAATCCTACGCAATATAAACAGGTCTTGTTTCCTAGCAGATCAATCGACGAGATGATTAATGCATGGAATTAAGCAAATTCTTCTACATTAATTATGTATATGTATTTTTTTATTTTAGGGTGAATCTGTATATTTGCTGTTGATCATTAACTTCAATCAAACTAGATAAGCCTCTGTTAACGAAAAATTAAAATGAAATAAATCCTACGATATATACTCCTCATCCCACAATAAGGACGCTACACTACACTCGGGATAGAATCGTAAAAGTACAATTAAAATTTACTCCGATATATTCGTATTAATATTATTCATTAATATATATGTGTTATTTTTTCATATTTAATTATTCATTAAGAAAGTAAATGAAAAATTCGTTAAACATTCGTTGACAAATTGTATTAATTTTTATTTATTAATATATATTTTTTATTAATAGATAATATATATTTTAATAGTTAATTATAGGGTAAAATTGAGGGTTAGTGGGTAGTTAATATATTTATTTTTAATTATTTTATATTATTGAATGGTGAATATTAAATACAAATATACTCTAACGGTAGTGCAACAGTGTACCAGATGCACCACATATAATCATTAAAATGGGACGAAGTATATGGTTTCTTAGCTCACAAGTAGAGTGGTATGAGATATAACAGTCTTTTCGATTTCCATGGGATAGGGTATGCGAGTAGTTACTCACCTTACATATGGTTGGTTAGTTTCTTCGAATCTTCATACCTTGAAAGTCTTATATACCACACCAATGGTCAAAAGATTTCAAATTACACCCATAAAATAAGATTTTCCCTATTATATATATCCATTGTTTTGAATCCCTATTTTATCTCTATATTTTTGGTATACTGTACCAATAATTATGAGTAATTTTTAAATTAGGATATGATATTTCGTAACTCTTGCAAATTATTCTTACTCCGATGTAAATAATTAATTTTTATTTGGGGAACACACCATGTATTTATTTTTATTTTTTAAATAATTATCACTTCTAAGAGTTTAGAGCATAAATCTTTCTGAATACTTAGGTGCTAAAATATTTGAGTGATGTTCTTGTGCTCCCGGGGATACACGGTGTGTCCTCGGGGCACATGAGTTTTTGCCAAAATATTTAGAACAATCAATTTTATTTAAATTTTTTTATTTTTTCTTGGATTTCATCTCAAAACAATATTTTTATACCAATGTCGTACCATAATTTGTAAAACCATAGTTCAGTTGCATCTTATGAAATTAGAAATTTTTGACATTTTTAATTAAAAATGATCATTTTGATAAGAATTTAAAAATTATATATAGGAAGATATTAAGTTTCTTGAAACTATATTAAAAAAAAAGTAAATTTATATTGGGACGATATGATTTAAAACTCTCACTTTTAATAAAAAAATGTTTTTGCTCTTCATTAAAAGTGTTATTATTATTTATTTATACTGCCAATTATTTATAAAAAATTTTACTTGCACCACTTATATATTTCATTAATTTAATTATTAATAATTGGCAATTTATAGTGTGTATCCGGATGCACCTAAAGATAGGGTGCACCCACATATAAATATACACAAAAACATATACAATTAAGAGTAAAAATGTATACAATTTAATTGTTAAATTTTTAATGAAAAATTGTATATAATATTCAATAAAATGTTATACACATATAGATATTAATTTTTTTAATGAAAAATTAATGTGAAAAAAGTATACAATTATTACAAAACACGTATACAAAATAGAATAATATGTATACAAAATAAAATAAAAAGGTGTAAACATATGGGTGCACCCTCCCAATATATACTCTTAATAATTATTGTTAAAATAATATAATTTTTTATTCTCACAGTAGTTTTTTTTTTGATACTGCATTACATCAGGGTTTGTAATACAACATGTTGTCTGCTGTATGATGGCATGAATTTGTAATAATAATTCTAGTTCTAATTTCTTATAATTATTTTTGAATTCAAATTCAACGAATTAGAAGAGGATTTCATAATGTACTTAAAAGATAATAAAACACTAAAATAAATTAATTCATTATGTTAAATTTAAATTATTAATATGAATGTACGTAATAAATTAGAAAGTTTCTATGTATATTTCTGTATTAGAGGAAATATGTATATATATATTTTTAAATTTTCCTACATAAATTGAAAAATTTTATTATTGATCAAATAATTGACTATTAAAAGATTTTATTTTATTTATGTGTTTTTTTAATTAAGTATTTAACCAAGATTAAATTATTATTATACATACAAATAAATAAAAATATGTAAATGAGTAAAAATTACGTAGCAATTCAGTTTACATTATAAAAAAGTATCACTGAAAAATTAAAATAATAAAAAGTAAAGGTAAATCTCCATATTAGAAAAAGCAAATTATTTTATGACGTGCATCAATTTTTAGAAACTTATATACTTTATCGGTCCGTCTTTTAAGAGTGTCATTTGCTTTTTGCACGTAGATTAAGGAGTATTATTATTTAATGTGTAGTGGGTAGTTGTATTAGTGTATGTGTGAGTCTCATTTTTTAGTTGTATTAGTGAGTGTGCGTGAGTCCCGTATGTAAAAAAAAGGAAATGAGACCCTTGGGGGCGGACGCCAAAAATGGAAAAATGATAATCTTAAAAACGGATGGAGGGAGTCCTCATTAAAAAAAACGTACTACACTAATAAATAAAATTGTATAAAAACTTATAAACTTATTAATAAAAACTTATAGACTTTGTGTTAGCTTTTTTAATAAAAAAAATAATATAAAAACTATACAATTATTAAAATAACATATATACACTAAACATATGGACACACGTATACACCCAAGTGCACTGAATATCATCTCATAAAAATATTCACCTTCTTTTTCACATTTAATAAAATTTTATTTTTTCTTATGTCATCAAATATTAAAGTTTTGATTAATTATTTCGTATAATAAAAAATATTTTTTTAGTTTTATAAAAATTTTAAGCTTTTAAGTAATTAAGTTTAAGTGAATATTAATAGAGAAAATTCTTATATTTAAAATATTAAATAATAATTAATAATCAAGTCAATATTATGTTAGGGAATAAATAGTTACTTCCTCCATCCCAAATTCAACTTCACACTTTCCATTTTGGTCCGTCTCAATTTTAATTTTACACTTCTATAAAAAAAAGTTACATAACTAATATCCCTCTGACATACTTTAATTTCAAAAATTTCATCACCTTTTTAACACACATAACAAAATTTATCATTTATTTATTAACTAAAAATAACATGCTTTTTCATATATTTATTAACTAAAAAATACCAAACTATCCCCAAAAGTTACTCAAAAAGTTATTTTTCTTAATTTGTGTCTGTACAGTAAAATATGAAGATGAAAATAGGACGGATGAAGTATTATTTAAGAAAATTTCCAATTGATTTCAAAAGTTATTATTTTCATCAAAAAAAATAATTAAGTGTGTCATAAAATGCATTTTTTTAATATCAAATTGAAACTTTTTAAAAATAATAATAATATTTTTTTTTTAATTAGCCCTCGTAGCCCAAAAAAAAATCATTTCTTATAAGTTATAAGCAACATGCTAGCAAAAAATCAATTGCAAAAGAGAGATGTTAGAAGTATAGCCATTCTCCTTCAGAATTATTCTTTAAAATGTCCAATGTTATTTTTTAAAATATGAAATTTTATTTTTCTGAAAAAAAGTTATACATAAGAATAATATTTGCTCTTGAGTAATAGTTCACTATACAAAATTGTAACACTCAATTATAGTAAAGGGTAAAAAATAATATGAAAACTTGTGTGGAAATTGCATACAACTATTTGTCATTTTGCTTTTAAAACTCATTTAACATTAATTAATATAATAATTTACGCAAAATAAATTGTGTGCACTAGATGGAATTCAGTAACTGAGTCCATTAATTTTTTTAACCCGCTTATAACAACCTATTATAATAGACTAAAAAAAATGTGATATACAACAATAATAATGTGATCTCTCCATCCCAATAATTACTGCACACTTTTCTTTTTGTATGTCTCAATACTTGTACATGTTCCTAAAATGGATAAAATACATTACAATACTAGTTATTTTTTACACACATCTCAATAATTTTACACACATTTTTTATTAAATTATCTAAAATAATCACTTTTTACACATACTCCAACAATTTTACACATCTTTGTACATAAAAAATTAACTTTTTTTTAATCCCCACCAACTAAAATACGTACGCACGGACGGAGGGATTAATAGATTAAAAAATGTGCTAAACAATAATAATGTGTTTCTTTTCCCTAACCGTTACTTAGAATGGGGAAAAATTAAAAGTCCTTTTGAATTAATTTGATGCAATATTTCCTCCTCCTATTATTATTATTATTATTATTATTATTATTATTATTTAGGATAGATTTTGACAAAGACTAGTGTAATACCATCTCACATAAAAGAATCCGTGAGATGGTCATGGTCAGAAAGTGATAATTTTTATACTGAAAAGTGATACTAAATTAGTAAAAAGTGATAATTTTATTTCATGAACAATTTATATATAAATAAAAAGTGATAACATTTAATAGCGAAAGTAATAACGTTTTATACCGAAAATGATAACTATTTAAAAAAGGGTAAAATGGTCTCACGTGAGATGATATCACTCAAGACCTACCCCATTTTAAATTAGATTTAAAAAAGGCAAAGACTTGTGTAAGACCGTTTCACGTAAGGGCTTACGTGAGACGGCCAGAAAGTGATAAATTTATAAAAGAAAGTGATAATAAATTAATGAAAAGTGATAATGTTATTTTATGAACAATTTATAGTATAAATAAATATAACATTTTATAGCGAGAGTAATAACGTTTTATAGCGAAAATGATAATATTTTTAAAAAGTGAAAAACAGTCTCAGGTGAGACTGTCTCACGCTAGACCCACCCTTTAAAAAAATATAGGGTTAATTGAAAAAAAACCATGAACTTTACTCCTATTGCAAATTAATCCTCATTTTTGAGAAATTACAAAAAAAATAACAACCTTGAAGTATTGTTGCAAAAAAACCCAAAAAAAATCATACTTTAGTCACAAATTGGATTTTTTTTTGCAACAATACTTAAAGATTGTAGTTTTTTTTTTTTTTGCAATTTCTCAAAAATGGAGATTAATTTGCAATAGAAGTAAAATTCGTGGTTTTTTTTGAATTAACCCAAAAATATATATGAAAAAGGCGGGCCCTGTTTGGAGAACTAAATTAAAATAGTAAGAGTTATCAACATATCATTGTTCGAAGAAGAGTGCATGTCTCTCTCTTACGGTGGGTCTTGTTGAAGATCACTTAATTACAGCAAAATTCGGAAATTTCCATCAAATGACAATAAATAATATTTTTATTATTACTTTATTTTGATGGTAATATTTTATGACAAAAACTTGTATGAGACCGACTTACATAAGGGCTTACGTGAAACGGATAGAAAGTGATAATTTTTTATATAAGAAAGTGATAATAAATTAATGAAAAGTGAAAATATTATTTCATGAACAATTTATAGTAAAAATAAAAAGTGATAGCATTTTATAGCGAAAGTGATAACGTTTTCACGCAAGACCTACCCTATTTTAAATTAGATTAAAAAAATGCAAAGACTTGAGTGATACCGTCTCACGTAAGGGTTTACGTGAGACGACCAGAAAGTGTTAAATTTTATAAAAGAAAGTGATAATAAATTAATGAAAAGTGATAATGTTATTTTATGAACCATTTATAGTATAAATAAAAAGTGATAATATTTTATAGCAAAAATGATAATGTTTTATAGCGAAAATGATAATATTTTTAAAAATTAAAAATGGTCTCACATGAAACGATCTCACGCAAGATCTACCCTTTAAAAAATATATATATGAAAAAGGCGGGCCCTGTTTGGAGAACTAAATTAAAATAAGAGTTATCAACTTATCATTGTTCGAGGAAGAGCGCATGTCTCTCTCTTACGGTGGGTCTTGTTGAAGATCACTTAATTACAGCAAAATTCGTAAATTTCCATCAAATGACTATAAATAATATTTTTATTATTACTTTATTTTGAATGTATTATATTATAGCAAAAACTTGTGTGAGACCGTCTTACATAACGGCTTATGTGAGATAACCAGAAAGTGATAACTTTTTATATAAGAAAGTGATAATAAATTAATAAAAAGTGATAATTATTTCATGAATAATTTATAGTAAAAATAAAAAGTGATAACATTTTATAATGACAATGATAACTATTTTAAAAAGTAAAAAATGATCTCACGTGAGATTGTCTCACGCAAGACCTACCCTTATTTTATATATTAAAAAATATTATTATTTATTTATCTTATTAACTGTTCATATAATAATTTAATTAAATAGATTTCACTTTCCATTGATCAAATATCACTTTCTATCAAAAATATTATCACTTATTATCCGTCCAATTAATTATTCATGAAATAGTTCAATTGGTCAATTATTAATTTCCTTAGTATCACTTTTATTAAAAATATTATCACATTTTAAAAATTCTATAAATTCACTTTTATAATTATTTATCATTTTTTATTAAAGATGTTATCATTTTCAAATTAGCTCTCCAAGAAACCAAGACAAGTAAACAAGTACCAAATAAAAGAAATATCCTTATCAAAACTAATCAACTTCAAACTTGTTACAACCAAAAGTTTAACATTTTCCCGACAGCGGCGCCATGTTCTTAGTTGCGTTTCTTGTAAAAATATGTAAGAGTAAGAGACTCTATCGTCGAGTAAACGCGTGACCAAGTATAAAATTTATAATAATGTCGTCCCAATGGAAAGTAAACGCATGCTTGTTTCTGGATTTTCCATTGATTTATGCTTTGTAAGAATGATAGTTTGAAGGTTTTGTATATAAACTAATACTTAATTCTTCAACTAGAATTTAAACTAACAAAGTAATGGATCAAACAACAAACAAGTGATGAATGAAATGGAGATAGAATTCACTTGAGAAGAGAGCAAGGTTAATCATAATCATGATTAAGACTTGAGCTAGATATGCAAAACTCTTGATGGCGAATTTCATTAATTTGTGGACTAAAAGCAATCACGATTTTACCCCTAATCCCTATGGCCAAGGCAATTAGGTTCTCGACTCTTTTACAAGTCTAAGTCTCCTATGATTGGTCTTAATCTCAATTCCCTTAAGGTACTAAGATCATAAATTGATTCTTTTCAGTCAATTTCTTAAGTGTCTCTTATGAATGTTCTAAACCTAAGGAGGGTATGACTTACCTCCCCTTATACTTGTTAGATTGTATACTAAAAGCCTAACTTTTGTATTGAATGATGTTTTAACAATTTTATTTGAAATGAGAATCATTTAATCAAATGTTTTGCATATTATAAATTATTTATTTATATGTTTGTGCAAAAGTCTATTTACTTTATAATGTAGATAATATGTTGTGCGACAACAAGTGGAAGATCTTATTATCGGTTTCCTTATAAAGTATAAACAGATGTTCACAACCGAGATAGACGGGGACTATCTATCGGGATGGTTGTAGTGTGATTTAGTATTAGTTTGTCTTGACTATAGAATCACATTATTACACCTTGTGGTATTGAGCAGGACCGCTTGAGATCGTTCGACTTGTACTGTCTATATAGGAGAACTTGATCTCAATTATTATGGATGTTCATGCTCTTAATCCCTATGCAATAACCTCGACATGTAAGGCATTATATATTTCTTTGATTCATCAATGGATGAGATTTACATGTATTAAATTAATAAACTCGGTGAGTTGGGAAATAGTATTGTCTCTTTGATGTGCTGTTGATTGTAGAAGGAATCCATGTCCGATATAGGTTGATGATGTCCCCTTGAGGAGCTCATAAGGTTTATCATGTAAATCTTTCAAGTGGATTAATTCCGGCATGATAATAAGGTTGAGTGATACTACTCTCGGATAAGATATTAATTAATGGAGTTTTCAGTAACTTAATTAATTAATGAACATTGTATATCTTAAATATGGGGAGACTGTCGGGCTAGTAATAAGAAGGAGCCCAAAATGTAATTTTGGGATTGGAATTGCAGTGCAGTAATAATATTTTAGTAGACTATATTATTATTATTGGACTTAAGTATAAGCTTTGGGTTAAGCTTGGATAATGAAGTCCAATGGAAGCCCAGCCCAATGGATCCCTGTTCCTGCGCCTCTTTTGACGTAAAGAAGGGAGAGAAGCAGATTGAGAAGATCCTGAGGATTGTTACCCACATAACATCAGGATTGGACTTGAGTCATACAGTAGAAGATCAAGAGGTAGTTCTCTGCAACTATTCATCCTCTACATCAACCCTGAAGAAAGGTAAACTTTAATCATTGCTTCTGCTGCTATTATTTACATGAATTCATAACGGATCACGCGAAGCGAAACGATCGGTTGCCAACAATTAGTATCAGAGCGTTGGTTTAGTGATGAAACGTGATATGTTAGGTTAAGGTATGTGCCATACGTGTGTTTGTTATTGTATAGAAAAAATATGAGATTAGGGTTTGGTATATGTGTGAATTATCCATAAATCTTATGTGCTTTGTCGATATAATTGGCATGTGATTGTTGCTGATTGTACACGCTGGATACACACACACGACTGTATGGTGATGGTGTATATTGGCTAGTGTTTCTGGTTAATGTCCCGCTGACGATCGACGACAAGGAAAGCAATCACCAGCAGCATGAGATCACACGAAGTGCGTGCACTGCAGTTTTGTTGTCACTCTTGAGCATGATGAGGGATTATAGTGAGGCTACTGATGGCCATAGTCGGCAGCGAAAGCGCGTCCATCCCTGGCAACTCGTGTCAACGGCCAGAGAACTGGATATCAAAGAATAGAAGCTAGACGGTGTCTGGCGTGGGAGCCATTGTTGTTGTACACGCTGATGGGTAGTCATCGCTTGACTTCTTGACGATAGCAGCCTGTGGTGGAGTTTGCTCTGCGTGAAATCGGTAGACCATGCAAGATGACTGGAAGTTCCGGTAAGTCAAATCGGCTAATAATCGAGCGCGATGCTTGGAGGAACTAGGCGCAATGTTCTATTAAGGGAGAAGTCCAGCGGGTTACTCGTTTGCAGACTGGAACCAGACGTAGTGTCGAGCGAAGAGTCGGGCATGGAGCTCCTCTTGCCGCCCCTTTTGAAGCTTTTCGAGTGAGTTCTTCATTGGCCAGGACGACGATGATAGGGAGGAGATCAACGGCGAGATGCGGGCATTCAGCGGATGTCTCCAGCCAGTTTGGGTGCCGAGAGATGGCGACTGGACAGACAACGGGCGACATCAGACCTGGACAACACGCTCCAGATGAATCGACGAAAGTTTCCAGCAAGTTAGATTGATAAATAAAATTAATGGGTAAAACATTCTCTTCTAAATGTTCGGGTTTGTATACGTCCACACAACGTGGCATGCAAATCCACGGTGCTTGAGATGTTGGTGAATTTTTTTATATTATTTTGAGGGGTTCAATATAAATTGATAAATTCGAAGTGTTTGATATGTTTAATTATTTATGATTTTCAGGATTTTCAAATGGCACTCAACTCACTTTCTATTATACTTAAAGAGCAAAAACTTACTGGCACTAATTATGTTGACTGGAAACGGAACATGGATATTGTTTTAACTGCAGAAGATTATATCTTTATTTTCACTGAGGAATGTCCTCCGACACCTACTGATGCCTCTACCGAAGAGCAAAGAGTTGCTTATAATAGGTGGGTCAAAGCTGATAGGATGACTAAGTGCTATATTTTGGCTTCTATGTTAAATGTGTTTCTCAGCATCAAGCTATGGACACCGCCTAAGATATGATGCATAATCTTAGGGAACTCTTCGGGTATCAGAGTCATCCTGCTAGGTCGAAGGGCATGTTTGTTCTAATGAACACCAAAATGGTTAAGGGCACTCCCGTAAGGGGGCATGTCCTTAGGTTGATGGGCCAGCTCAATGAGTTGGAAGTTCTTGGAGCTGAAATCGATGGGGAAACCCAGGTCGATATCATACTCCAAATATTGTCTAGGAGTTTTGAGCTGTTTCGCCTGAACTAAGGTATGAATAAATATTTGTACACATTGACGAAACTTCTAACAGAACTTCTGGTAGCGGAAGAACTATTTCGTAGACCTCCTCAAGTTCATGTTGCTGAAAATGCTCCTCATCCTAGGTCGAAAGATGGTAGGAATAAGAAGAAGTAAGAAAATTCAGCACCGGAGAACCAAGTGAAAGCAAAGACTGGAGCGGTCAAGAAACCTAAAGGCAAATGCTCCAAATGCAAGCAGCTAGGACACTACAAGGCTGACTGCCCTCTTCTGAAGGGGAACAGGAACGGTAAGTCTTTTATATTAGTTGTTGAATCGTATTTAGCGGCTGTATCAACTGACACTTGGGGTGTAGATACGGGAGCCACTGACCATGTCTGCAATTCTTTGCAGGGGTTCAACTAAACCCAGCAGCTTAGTGATGGAGAGATTACCATACTCATGGGGAATGCTACAAGAGTAGCAGCTGTTGCAGTGAGAGACGTTTATTTATTTTTCAATAAGAATAAAACTCTTGTTTTGAGGAATTGTCTTTATGTACCTCATTTTAGAAAGAATTTAATTTCGGTTTCTAAATTGTTTATAGATGGATATTCTGTTTCTTTTAATGACAAGGTTGTTATAAGGAAAGATAGAATTATTATCTGTGATGGTGCATTGATAGATAATTTGTATACTCTTAATCCAATTTCTCCCACGGTGCAACAAATTGAAACGAATGATACATCTACTAATAAGAGAAAAAATCTTCTAAAATGAACCAAATATATCTTTGGCATCTAAGACTAGGTCATATTAAATTGAGTAGGATTCAAAAGTTGATAGCTGATGGACCTCTGAGTTCATTAGTAGTGAAAAATTATCCAACTTGCGCATCTTGATTGGAAGGAAAAATGACCAAAAAGCCTTTTAAGACAAAGGGGTATAGAGCCAAGGATTTGTTGGAATTGGTTCATTCTGATTTATGTGGTCCTATGTCTGTCCAGACAATAGGAGGTTATGAATATTTCGTCACTTTCATTGACGATTATTCTAGATACGGATATATTTATTTGATGCGCCGCAAGTCTGAGTACTTTGATAAATTCAAAGAGTACAAGGCTGATGTGAAAAAGCAACTTGAAAAATACACTACAACATAAGTATCATTAACTAACACCTCATAGTAACACTTTAAATTTACTTAACACAAAATGGTAACACTTTTAAAATTATTATGATATGTAATATTTTTGTAACACTTTTTATATAAGTAACACATACATTTAACATTTTTCTAATATGTAACACATGCATATAACACTTTTATATATACATAACACATTTTATGTAATACTTTTACAAAGATAACATTATAATGTAACACTAATTCATAAGTAATATTTTTAAGTAACACTTCTAGCATAAATTATTTACATAATATTTTTATTTTAAAAACTCCATATTTATAAGATGAATACTAATTAAAATGTTAAATATATATATATATATATATATATATATATATATATATATATATATATATTACACATATTTAAAAAATAAATTACATATATACTTTTTAATAATTTTCTAAAAAAAATTGAATATATTAGTTTAATGTAATTATACAATACAAAATAAGTATATATAGTTCATTACATAAAATATATTTTATTTTATAATATATATTATTTAATAAAATTAAAAAAATATATTATTCACGAAAAATTATTTTAAATTATATTTACTTACATTTTTGTTAACGGTTAAAATATTGAACTACAAAATTTTATTTAAAAAGAAAAATAAAAAACTCGAAATATATAATAAAATAAATATTTAATATTTATTAAGATTGATGGTTTAGCTAAGCTGGTAGATGAAACACATTATAACTCATAGGTCATGAAATCAAATTCAAGCAATTGCACTTTTATTTTTTAATTTTATAAAAAGTGTTACATAAATATTTTGTTGTAACATTTATGAGGTGTTACTAAAATAAATGTAATATTTTTATTAAGTGTTACTGTAAGTGTTATATAAAATAATAGGTAATAGGGGCAACAACGACACCCCTAAAAGTGTTATCTATCGTCTATAATAACACTATTAAGCTATTAGATAATATTTTTCGTGTGTTATGTAAAGTCATTTATGTTGTAGTGATATATCAAGACACTACGATCTGATCATGGTGGCGAATACCTCTTGGGAGAGTTTATGAATTATTTATCAGAGGAAGAAATTGAATCCCCATTGTCTGCACCGGACACACCCCAGCAAAATGGTGTAGCAGAAAGAAGGAATATGACTCTTATGAAAATGGTAAGATCAATGATGAGTTATTCAGAATTACCTAATTCGTTTTGGGGATACGCCTTAGAAACAGCGACTTACATTCTTAACTTAGTACCTTCTACATCAGTAGCTTCCACACAAATTGAATTATGGACTAAGCTAAAGCCTAGTCTGAAACACTTTCGGATTTGGGGTTCTGTAGCACATGTGTTGAAGACAGATACTGATAAGTTAGAATCACGTACGAAAGTATGTCTGTTTATAGGATATCCTAAGGGAACGAAGGGTGGCTTATTTTATAATCCAAAGAACCAAAAGGTGATCGTTAGCAAGAACACTAGATTTTTGGAAGAGAATTATGTAATGAACCGCAAACCCATGAGTAAGATTGTTCTAGATGAAGTAAGAGAGGAAACACCAAACATAATACCAACAGTGCACGAGGATATACCACAGGACATTGCACCGCGTGTCACACCTGATACACAATTACCTGCGGAGCCTAGTCGTAGTAGGAGGATTGTGAGACAACCGGATAGATTCATGGGATTGGGAGAGTCTTCTGACTTGGTCCCTGGTGAACATGAAATTGACCCATGAAATTACAATGAGGCACTACACGACAAAGATGCTCAATTATGGCAAAACGCAATAAAATCTGAAATAGAATCCATGTATTCTAATCAAGTCTGAGAGCTTGTAGAACCACCCAATGGGTGTAAAACTTATTGGATGCAAGTGGATCTATAAAAGAAAAAGAGAATCTGACGGTAAGGTGGAAACCCTTAAAGCAAGGCTTGTGGTTAAAGGATATACTCAGAAAGAAGGAATCGATTATGAGGAAACCTTCTCGCCTGTGGCCATGCTTAAGTCAATCCGGATTCTTTTATCTATTGCTGCTCATATGGATTATGAGGTATGATAGATGGATGTCAAGACAGCTTTCCTGAATGGAAGTCTTGAGGAAAACATTTATATGAAGCAACCAGAGGGATTCATTGCGAAGGGCGAAGAGCATCTTGTGTGAAGCTTAAAAGGTCCATTTATGGATTGAAACAAGCTTCAAGATCATGGAACATCCATTTTGATGAAGTAATCCAGTCATATAGATTTATTCAATGTCCGGATGAATCATGTGTGTACAAGAAATGTGACAGAAATGTAGTGGTATTTCTTGTACTCTACGTGGATGATATTCTACTCATTAGAAACAATGTAAAGATATTATCAGGTGTAAAGGTATGGCTGTCCAAGCAGTTTAAAATGAAGGACTTAGGGGAAGCCGAACATATTCTTGGGATTAAATTAATAAGGAATCTCAAGAAAAGAATGTTGTACTTATCCCAAGCTTCATACATTGATACAATCCTGGCTTGTTTTAGCATGTTCAAAGAATGGTTTTCTACCTTTCAGATATGGAATACTAGATGTGTCCAGAGACACAACAAGAAATAAAGGCAATGAAGCTGGTCCCTTATGCTTCGGCAGTAGGAAGCCTCATGTATGTTATGCTATGTACGAGACCAGATATTTGTTATGCCATGGGCATGGTCAGTAGGTATCAAAGTAATCCAGGATAAGGGCATTGGACTGCGGTAAAGCATATTTTGAAGTACCAGCGAAGGACTAGGGATTATGTGCTGATTTACCGGGCAGATACTTTGTTACCTTTGGGTTACACTGATTTGGATTTCCAATCAGATAGGGATGCTAGTAAATCCACCTCGGGTTATGTGTATACTCTTGGAGGAGGAGCCATAATATGGAGGAGTGTAAAGCATAAATGCGTTGCGGACTCCACCATGGAAGCTGAATATGTAGCAGCCTCTAAGGCAGCTAAAGAAGCAGTATGGCTTAGAAACTTCTTAATGGACTTGGATGTGATTCCTAATTTTCCCAATGCGATCATAATTTATTGTGATAATAGTGCTGCAGTAGCAAACTCGAAGGAACCACGAGTTCATAAGGTGAGTAAACACATTAAGCGCAAGTACTACTTGATACGAGACATCGTTAAAAGAGGAGAGGTCGTTGTTGCTAAGATTGCATCGGAGGATAACCTGGCTGATCCTTTTACTAAGAGCCTTCCAGCGAAAGCGTTCGATGGGCATATAGAATGAATGGGGATTAGATGCATGTCATTAAATATGGCAGCGTAGTCTTTTAGTATAAGTGGGAGATTGTTAGATTGTATACTGAAAGCCTAGCTTTTGTATTGAACGATGTTTTAACAATTTTATTTGAAATGAGAATCGTTTGATCAAACATTTTGCATATTATAAATTGTTTATTTATATGTTTATGCAAAAGTCCATTTACTTTATACTGTAGATAATATGTTGTGCGACAATACGTGAAAGATCATGTTATCGGTTTTATTATAAAGTATAAACAGATGCTCACAATCGAGTTAGACGGGGACTATCTATCGGGATGGTTGTAGTGTGATTTGGTATTAATTTGTCTTGACTATAGAATCACATTAGTGCACCTTGTGTGTATTGAGCAGGACCGCTTGAGATCGTTCAACTTATACTGTCTATATAGGAGAACTTGATCTCAGTTATTATGGATGTTCGTGCTCTTAATCCCTACATAATAACCTCAACACGTAAGGCAGTATTGTCTCTATAGTGTGCTGTTGATTTTAGAAGGAATCCATGTCCGATATAGGTTGATGATGTCCCCTTAAGGAACTCATAAGGTTTATCATGTAAATCTTGCAAGTGGATTAATTCCGGCATGATAATAAGGTTGATTGGTACTACTCTCGAATGAGATATTAATTAATGGAGTTGTCAGTAACTTAATTAATTAATAAACATTGTATATCTTAAACATGTGGAGATTGTCGGGCTCATAATAAGAAGGAGCCCAAAATGTAATTTTGGGATTGGAAAGGCAGTGCAGTAATTATATTTTAGTGGACCATATTATTATTATTGGACTTAAGTATAAGCTTTGGGCTAAGCTTGGATACTTAAGCCCAATGGAGGCCCAACTCAATTTGTCCTCCTGATCCCTGCCGTAGCCCAATATATAAGTCATCTCAGCTTACTGGAACCCTGTTCCTGCGCCTCTTTTGACGTAAAAAAGGGAGAGAAGCAAATTGAGAAGATCATGAGGATTGTTGCCCACACAACATCAGGATTGGACTTAAGTCATACAGCAGAAGAGCAAGAGGTAGTTCTCTGTAACTATTCATCCTCTACATCAACCCTGAAGAAAGGTAAACTTTAATTATTGCTTCCACTGTTATTGTTTACATGAATTCCTAACGTATCACGCTGAGCCAAATGATCGATTGCCATCAATACTAAAATGCATGCACATTTCAATATATGATTCAATTAAACATCCACTCACAACATTGGAATGGTCATCCTAACACTATGAATAGAGAATTTAATCACACAAGTATTGAAATAAAACATGATTGATATATCATAAAAGGAAATTCATAATTTAATTCAAATCACTACTCAAGTTCTACACATCTAACCCTTCATCTCAACCATTCATATGATTAGCCCTACTATAGGACTAGCCACTAAACATTGTGTTTATACCATTACAAATCAAGCTTTGCTCTATTTAAGCCAAAATAAGAAGAAAATCAACAATTGAAAAGTAAATTAGCTTCCCTTTCATTGTGAAACCTTCATTCTCTTCAATATGCTAACTCCTTCAATCCTTGATGCTTTCCTCTTCTCAAATGATGGATGGATGGATTTATGGATTGATTATGGAGTTCAAATAGAAATTGAATGGATCTAATGGATAGAGATGGATTATGGATCTAGTGTGTGAGAAAATATGGTTTAGAGTATGTGTAACTGCTCATAAAATGATCTCTCCTCCAAATTTTGCATAAGTCACCCTTTTATATCACTAATGGACCTTCTAGAAACTTTCGGAACATTCTGAAAATTGCACAGATTTTGCACCTACACGGCCCGTGCAGCAGTGCACGGCCCATGTAGGGCACACCTATTTCGGCATGTTGTGCGTGTCTTTGGACACGGCTCGAGCTGCGCTACACGGCCTCAGTCATGGGCGTGTAGCATTTTCTGACGATAATACACGGCTTCTTCTTACAGGGTCGTCTTCTGCACGCGGGGATTGCAGCATCTCACGGCCCGTGCACCAGCACACGGCCTTCCTCCTGGGCGAGCAGCGATTTTTGATGACAATACACGGCTACTTGTTACAGGATCGTGTTCCGCACAAGGCACGTGCGCAAGTATGCATTGTTCCTCCATCTCCATTTCGCTCCCGACTCCGTTTTTATCCATTTTTGACCTGTTTTATACATATTTAAGCTCATTTATACAATTCTATCAATTCATACTATATTTCTCAAAACAACAATAACTCCACCATAAATCACACAAATACGGATAAAAACATCTGAAAATCCACAAACAAATAAACTAAAATTTAGGTAAAAATGACAACGATCATATATACTGTTCATGAAATATTTCACATTACATCACATCACATCAATTTTCATCAATTGGGTATCACTTTTTCTTATAAAAGTTATCACTTCTTATCTTTCCTATGAAAAAAAATCATTTGCAAGATAGACTCACATGAGTCTTTAACATTATAAATTATTTATAACATAATTCAAATGAAAAGTTATCACTTTTACATTATCAGTATTTTTTAATAATTGATCCATATAATTGATTTAATTCACGAATATTAGTAAAAGTGATAATATTTTTAATAAAAAGTGATACATAGATAAAAAGAAAGTGATAACCATTTAATTAAACTATTTTATAAATAATACTTGGGATGAATAAAAAGGATATTCATTTTAACTTATAAACTTTGGATTGCACATAATCACCCATAATTTTTAGTATATAATTAAATTTTTTAAATTTATAAACGGTGCTACATTAGGTCGTGTGATCAAACCTTGATCACTACAAGGCCTGTTTTTATTTTATTAGGGAGAACTTTTTTTATATAAATTTTAATGTCAAAAATTAATACTGACACTTTCATAAAAAGGTTATCAAATATATCCAAATAGATCTTTCTTGACTCTAATGCCCTTAATTTAATTTCCCCACCCTACTTGCATATACCCACCCCTACCCCACCTGCAAATATACCCACCCCACACACGTAAGCCTCATCTCTCACCTGGAACCCCACGTTTTTTCCTTTCTTCCTCAATTGTTCCCAATTTTTCTTCCATTCTTTTAATTTCAAATTCAAAAATTTAAACTTAAAAACTGATTCCACAAATAAGGCAATTACGAACTGATTTCACCATTTACGAACTGAAGGCTGCATACATCATTGACGACTACGTAGTTCTCTCCGTCGCAACAGAGCGTGAAATTGTTAAAGACAACAGTTGTGTTCGTCTTTGTGAGCGAGTGAGCTTCTTTCATCTCTATTGCACTTGCATTTCGATTTTACTCTCACATATTTTAGGTTCACGAAAAGGTATTTTTCAAAGTCAATGTTAAGATACATGCTTTGGTTGTTTTGGGTTTTACATGCTCTCATTTGACAGAGTAATTTGTGGCGCGATTTAAGCAAATAAATAATTCAATGACCTCTAGGGTTCTTAATCAATTTAAAATTATGTGGTGAGAATTATATGCTGATATTTTTGTTGAACCTGTTGAAATTTTCACATTGATTTAACATTTAGTTTATGAATGTTTAGTAGGTATTAGCGTCACTTGCTTAATCTGCGATTTTTTACAGATAAAAAAAATATTTGAATAGTAAAATTTGGGCATATTGCTGACAGCATTCCATGGTAGAGGAAGCATGATAGTTTGTAAGAACTTTCCAATCATCTTTATATTATTTTTGATAATTTCTTTTGAGGTATAGTAGTGAAGAGAATTAGCTTTTAAAATAACAATGTTGCTATATCATTCATTTCACTGTGTTGTATTCGAATCTTATAGATCACTGTTTTATAGTGTTTATCATGTATCTTTTTCATAATTGAGATATTTTTTTCTATTTGGTTAAGTACTTAAGTTACTGGTATTTGATAAGTAAAACCTACTAGATGAAAATTGATATTTTTAGTAAAGTTACAGCTGAAATAAGAAGGCGTAAAGAAGTTTTTGTTCTCCTTCATTGGTTTTAAATTTCTCATTTCTGTTTTTGCATTAGCATTTTGTTCATTTCAACTATTTCCTCAGGTATACGAGCACATAACTTATTAGAATGCAAGTCTTGTGTTGTTGGGTTCTCTTCCTAAGATGCAATTACGTATAGTAATCACATCATTCTTGTTAAAAACTTTTAGTGTAACTGGTAATAACAACAGTCAACAGAAAGATTACTTTCTCTGTTCTCTTGCATTTTATAAGAGTAAATAGATACTGCTTTTGTTCACAATGACTAATAAAATAAATCAACATATTATATACTTCCATAGAATGGGGAATTGGATGGGTAATTGCTCCCACTTGCATTGCCTCTGCAATTCGAAATATTTAAATAAGAATGACAGATTCTGCTCCTGCACCCTTTCAAGAGGTCGCCTTGACAGCCTTAAGAAGACTCCTGCATCTTTGATGAGCTAAGAAGATTGAGATTTTCAGTTTAGAATTTTTTATAAACTTAATCGCATGAATATTGTCCATATCAAATCCATCTCTTAGTTTGTTTAAGAGTTTCTTTCTTTTGCGAAATTATGAATCAAAAAGAGATTGCATTTTCTACTTGCTTGCTAAGGTTGGGTTCAAGAAGCCTTTCGTACCTCAAGGTTCTTTTTTGTGTATGCAGAACTTCCCAAAAGCTACCCTCTTTCAGATGTGAGTTGTAATACTACTTTCTCCCCTTCACACTCAAGATCAAACTAAAAAACTTGAGGAATAATTTTAGGCATCCTAGTATTTAAACTACATGAAAGCATTTTGTTTTTTATATATGATTAAAGTTTAAAATGAATAACAGGTTAGATTTTTTAAGAAGTTGATCAAGCAATCTGGGGTAGTAGCAGTTCCAGGTTCAGGATATTTCCACACAAATTTTTATTCGATTCAAATCATATTTTAGTGTAGTGATTCGATGGCGGATGCTTATATAACCTTTGATATTAAACAGGAGAATGCATTCTTGAGGACACATGTGCATGGAGACGATTCGGAGTTTTAAAGGATGCATGTGCTCTTCTGATAACAATTCATCAGAAAAAGAGGATGACTGGCAGCTATTTTAAGCGATGTCCTTAGGGAGGAGTTTAGAGTGTTTCGATTGTTCAGTAGGAATAACTATGTATCATGTGGTTAAATAGTAATTTTTTCTTGATGTTGAAATATATGTTTATACATTGTAAGTTCTTCTATAATAATATATGTATGTTGTTATCGGTCAATTAAAGGCCCTTTTCTTTTAAAGAACATCGCACTTTATGCTTCCAGAATTCATGTATTGGTGAATGTAAAATAAAGTAAACATAGGAGATGTTACCTACATGGTCACCTATATGATCAACAACATGATGAACTACATGTTAACCTATATAATTACCTACATGGCCACCTACATGTTCACCTATGTTACGACATTCACATCCACCTACAAGGTTACCATTATGAATACCTATATAAACATAAATCTCAAATTCAACAAAGACAGACCATGGTCCATTTACCAGCATGGGTTAATCACCTTAGCTTACTGGTGTTTAAGTACAATGCAATGTCATATCTGAATTTTTTTTAGGTACATACAGAATTCCATTAATAAAATAATTTTTATAATTAGACATCAAATTCCATTTTCATTCATAGTGTGGGCCACCATAATAGCCATTTGAAGAAGAATTTACTTAAACTTACACCTGAACAAGGTAAGATGAGAAGAAGTTTACATTCAGCAAGCACATGGGATATAAATAACCTAAGGATAAATCCTCAAGTTATAATACACATGTGACACGAGCCACATAGATAGCAATGATTTCTAAATATCTTTGTTACTTCAAGCAAGTATAAAGCATAGAGATGGGGTCAATCTTCACAAATGGAGTAAACTTAATCTACTGTATTACTTTTCTTCATATGAAACATTATGATTGTATTGTTTTATTTCCTTGCTTAATCATAAAAGGAAACAGAATGCAAAACAGATTTGGATAACTATCCCACTAGGTAGCCCCTCAAATAGCAGTAGCTAATTTTGCTCTAATAAAATTCAATCCACCTCAAAGATCATCATGATCCTTCTATGGCATGCACATAACAAATTATCCAGGATTAAAATCCATCACAGAATATACGGGAGAAGAGAGAGAACTGCTATACATTTTGAGGTATAACTAATGCAATATACAAGAATCATATGAGCAATTTAATTCTTGCAATCCACGTAATTTAGTCCCAGAACTGAAAAAACAACCCATTCTTTGAAAATTCAAGAACAAAATTATACAAATCGCAAATGCATAACCCTTGACTGGGTGATGAAAACCCAACTCCACCCAAATCCTTGTGTTGGGGTACAACGTGATTAGAAGTACAAGTCGCCCAATTGTGATTCATTCCCCACAATACGAACACTTATTGCCTCTTAACTAGCAGCCATATGTTATTGACACAAGCATTTTCAGATACCTAGAATGCCAAAGATTTGGAATCAAAGTTAAATTCTTACAAGAGAAAATATATAATCAATAGAAGAATGATGAACTTGTTTTATATAAATACTCTTCCTAGAATAGATTGGCCCTGTGATGATGCTGATTTATCCTGAATGTTTGTGACCTCTCTTTATTAGCCAATATGAGTGCTTCCTAATAAGTAAAGTAGAACTTGAACAAGCCTCCTCAAATATTGGCAAATTTTATACACAACACCCATCATCTTTCAAAGAACTAGCATTCAGAGCAAGAGTCCACTAAAAAAGGGAATGAGTTATGTTTCTAGCCAATTAGGGAGTAAATTTGTCCATTCATAACCCATCAATCAAAATAGGTGGGTTATATATGGTCTAATACCTTAATTATCAGGCAAAACGTCTTATTTCGAATCTTCGGACAAGTAATGTACTATCAACATTCGATTTTTATCCAATAAATTTGACATGAAATAGTTAGGGAGAGCTTGATATTCAAAATCACATGTCCTTGTTACAACTACTCATACCATCCTTGAAATTAGGAATGGGAACCAAGTTACAATTATTAATATAAGATAAAGGTTATTCCACCGTTTTAACCTTGCGTTTTCTTCAGATTTCTTCTTCAAAGTCATTTCAATTTGCTGCATCTTTTTATTTTCTTCTTCCAGCATCTTCACCTTCATCTCAATATGCAACAATTCATCTTCTTTTGCCCACATTTTGTGTAATACGCTTGGTATGATCTCCGTAGATCTTTGACATATGGATGGATCTATCCATTGAAAAAAATACATTTATCATCAATGCGGGACTGCTTTGAATTCATTCAAGCTAAAAAAACAACATTAACTGAAACAAAGATTGTATTGAATCATCTTGGGTTTCGTGGGTTAATGATACCTATGACCCCTCATACACCGTATGACAGATCTCTTTTCATGTTATTTCCAAACATACTCGAGGTTATAAAGAAGCTGCTAAAACATACACTGGGGTACTTAGGGTTACCAAACATGCTGTTAGCAAACATACCTATGGCACCCATACACCGTATATGAAACATATCATCACATTGATTTCTAGCTCATACTACATATTACGATTCTAATACTCGATATAGGTAGTCTCATGCATATCTTTAATAGTTTCTCTATATAAGTTCATTAATTCACTATATTTTTCACATAATACAACCATAACAGTAAGAGTTATGAGCCCTCCTTAACATCCAAGTACCAAATGCCAAAGGATCTCTGGATATCAAACCAGAGATACTCAGCAAGAATGGTTACCTACAAGAAAACCAGCATGGATACCTGCATGCTAACCTACTTGAACACCTGCATGCTAACCAACTTTAACACCTGCATGGTTACCTTCTTGGTCAAAGAACATGCTTCAAATCCATCATTTCTATTGGTTTCTTTATATAATTACATTATCATAAGCGTTACAAAACAAGTACTGTAATCAAGAGAACGATACACCACACATATGTTAAAGCGATGTTGTACCCAAACTTAAATGCCCATGTTACACAGACACAGTATGTCCCATCTAATACCCAGTATGTCTGTTCTACAAGTTTTTCTGGTTTACCTACATTTTCACCTACATGGTTACCTATGTCAAGACCAGTATATTAACCAACATGGTCACCATATACATACATCAGAGACCAATCTCATAATCTAAGTAGCAACAACCCAACAAAAGCAAGGGCTCATCAACAGAAAGCTTCAAGTTATTGTAGCACAATAACTTAAATGAAAAGTCTTTAGGTAATTAGGGACTACAAATAATACATTAAGTTTCACATAGAGAAGTCGTTCGTCACCAAACACAGAATGCATTTAGATTTCATCATCAATAAAATCTCGAGCTCCATGATCAGGATTAGGGCAAGCGTTCTTTGTGTGGCCTGGGAGGCAACAAACTGAGCATTTTTGCTTCACACGGTGCATAGCTGGCCCATCAACAGATGGTGATGAATATCCAACTGCACCCACATCATCTGGTTGGGGGACAACCCGATTAAAGGTACAAGTTGCCCTATTGTGGTTAAGGCCACCACAATTTGAACATTTGTTGTCTCTCCTCACACTCCAACTAATTTCTAACGCACTCTTAATGCGATTGCATTTCGGCCTCCCGGACGGCTTGGGGAAATTTGAAGGTGTACAGACTATGTCTTGTACTAATGGATGGACATCCCAATCTTTCGAATGCGGCAACGGGAAGACAGCACCACTCCACATTGATAAAACCATCTCATTCTTAAAACAATCTCCAACATAAGAGTTCACATCAAGTCCCTTTTTCCTACGTCATATTATAAAATTAAAAAGTCAAAAGTGGTAGTAATTATATCAAATATACAGTAATGTACCTGATCGCAGCAAGTGCGTGTATACATGGAATCAGCTCCTTTTGGAAATAAGTGCAGTCACATTTACGCTTTTCCAAATCCAATAAAAATATATCAGTGCCAACCACAAACTTGAAGCGTTGGCCTATGGAATTTTCAACTTCGAGATGGTCCGATCTATGGGCCATTTTAGAAAGGTCATGGGTCACTCTTGCGCACATAACACTGCAATGCTTTTCAGCCTCATGCCTTCTCTTACCATGCCATTCTTGAGTGAGTTAACGAACCTTTTCCAATAGATAAATGACTGGAAAGAGATAGTCCCACTTAATATAGTTATTCCAAGATTCTGCACCGTTGGATGTCATAAACTCATAGCGACGAACGGCACAATGCACTCTACTCCAACGCTCTTTTCTAGCCTTGTTGAGGATTTTCTCAATGCGATCACGACTAGCATGACCGTACAGTGCATCCATCAACCTGTTCACAAAAATAAAATATTAAATTATTATTAGTTCACATGTGGGAAACACGTCTGCATATAATTTACAATTTCATAACGAAATATCTCACTGCCCCCATTACACAATGCATTTTACACAAGAAATCAATGCCTTGAAGATATAGAATATTTAACCTATCAAATTCTGCCTCTCGGTGTGTACTTGTTGCCCTTTCGAATATGTTGACAATACCTTGCCCAAATGGCACAAACTTCTTCCCCAAATGACGTTAACACATACCATGCGCTACACCTGGGAACATATGTTGCACAGCTTTGATAATTGCTAGATGCTGATCCGATACAATCAACATATGTGGTGGGCACCCCATTGCATTCCGAAGATTGGAAAGAAATATAGTCCACAGGTCCGTGTTCTCCATATCACCGACCCCGGTAGCTAGTGGGTAAATTTGCTAGCTAGGATCTTAACTGACTACCACAAATACCACTCCCTTGTACTATCCCTTCAATTGAGCTGCGTTGACGACTATAACTGGTCGAGCAAACTGCTTGAAACTATTCACACAAGAGCCCAAAGCAAAGAATGCAAATTTAAATTTACCATCAACATGCATCTTTAGGTGTGTCTTTGTGCCTGGATTGCACTTCTCTAGCATGTACAAATATGAAAAGAGTAATATAAAGCATTCGATTGGAGTGCCATATACATAAGTGTTAGCTAATTTATAGGCCCTAGCAGCATGACCATACTTTATCACAATACCATAACGCTTCTTCATGTCGTCAACAATACCTTTGGGTGAGAGTGTTGTCTTTGGATTATGTTGCTTGTCATAGTATAGTTTCGCTATCACTTTCGAATAACAAGATCACGGAGTCCGACAGTTGGCATTACCGAAGCACAAGTGAGGACATATGTAGGTGCACTTCCACACCCCATGAAAACCTGAGGCGGTAAGAAAGAATGAACACACGAGTATATCTTTACAAATAACCTCCCACCTAGTTGGCTGGAACGCTTCACTCGGAAATCTACCCGCTTAATAAAGTGATGAATAGATACGTCATCTACAAGATCATCCTTGCTTGGGTAAATCTTCTTAACAGAAAGATCAGTAACTGCTTCATGCTCACCAACTAGAATAGGAGTATTAAGAGTGAAAATGGGGGCATTACTAGGAGTGCTGAAAAGGGGAGTTTTACTAGGTGTGCTGAAAAAAGGAGCATTAGATGCAGAATCATGATTGTTTTTTCTGAATGATGGGGGATCATTGGGCAAGTGTGAGGAGAAATTCAATCCCTCAGCGATAGGATGATCAGATTCGGAATCCCTTTACACTCGCTCACATCAGTATCAGTATCTTCATCGAACAACGAATCTCCTTCAACATCATCATCTACTGAATCGTCCATATAGTCCAAAGGGTTGTCCATACTAACACCGTCTGCTCTAGAGTCAGTCGGAAATTCACAAGCCCTATCATTGAAAATATCAAATATTCCTGCAGCCTTGCTCCTATCAACATTGCACCTGAATCCACCAATCGTCATATTTCGACCTCTAATTCAATCCACATAAACCTTCGAGGTACCGTCAGTTCCAAGTAGACAACTAACATCAAGATCATTGATTATTGGAAGACGGACATTCACCCCATCAACCTTCTGTACTTGGTATATATCGTAGTACGCAGTTCTTAGATCCAAATTCAAGAAGTCGTTCACCAATGTTCTAAATGTGACCACTGTATGGTCGCCTATAGGCATCCGCAAACCCACATGGCGTCTCCAACGTACTCAATCCCATTCCATTCCCCGTTAGCATAAATAAAAATAATTTGAACCTGCACACAATAATTATAAGATCAGGACTCCAATAAAACTGCTAATTTTAAACACCCTAAACCCATAAACCCATAACATGATTTCTAAATTACATTTGTTACTTCAAGTAAGTATATAAAGCATAGAGAATGAGTCATTCTTCACAAATAGAGTAACTTAATCTACTGTATTACTTTTCTTCATGTGAAACATTATGAAAGTATTGTTTCAATTAAACACATCTAACATTAATCATAAAAGCAAACGGAATGCAAAACATAGATTTGAAAAACTATCCCACTAGGTAGCCCCTCAACTAGTAGTTGCAAAATTTGCTCTAATAAAATCCAAATCCAACTCAAAGATCATTATGATCCTTCTATGCATGCACATAACAAATTATCCTAGATTAACATCCAACAAAGAACGTACAGGAGAAGAGAGAGAAGCCCTATACATTTTGAGGTATAACTAATGCAATAGGCAAGAATCATATAGGCAATTTAGTTCTTGCAATCAATGTAATTTAGTCCAAGATTGAAAATTCAAGAACAGAAATATACAAATCGCAAATGCATATCCTTCAGTCACACATCAATTTTATACGTCTGAAGTAAAAAGAACGATAGAATTTTTTAAGCTAGCTATGCTATTGTGTACTCACCGTGAATGGGTTTGGCAGTGGCGTTGAGATGGACTGCGTGTTACTGTGAGCAGCGACGGACACCTAGGACGAATATTCCACAAATGTAGCCCATATTCAGTGCGGTTGGTTCCTCGTCGGAAGTCGAGTACGAAAGTACCGCTGCAAATGGGGGATTGGCCGGCAATTGGAATTTGAGGAATTGACGATTTTGGAGCAGCTCTTACCTATTCTTACCGGCTTGGTTGTCGAACGGGTTGTAGGGTGAAGATGAAACAGAAGGAGATGCAAGAAGCGATTTTGGGAGACGATTTGTAGGGTTGTAGGGTGACGATATTGTGCTGCAATTGTGAAATGCTATAACCCAATTGAAGGAGACGCAAAAGTGTGAGATAATGAGAGTTTGACATAATTAATATCAGCTGGATAGGGAGGGTAAGGTGAGTAAGGTATAACCACCCAACTAGTAATTTTGATAAAATGTAAGGAGGGTTAGTATTGTCCAAAAAATGTCAATTAGTTATTATTGGTAATTAAGTTACATGATCGTCGGTATTAATTTTTCTCTCTTTATTTGGGGTATTTTTAGATATTAGCACATTTTTATTATATCCCCTTTCTGTTTTTTTTTTGTTATTGTTTTTTTTTTTTATATCCCCTTTCATATTTCAGTTTTTTTTATTATATCCCTTTCATATTTCTATTTAAAATATTGGGTTTTCTTCATTAAATTTTGTGTATTCATTATGTTTAATCCAAATTATATATAAATTTTCCCAACTATTTCCTTTTATTATTTTCCTTAAAAAATTACTACATTAATTGTTATGTTATTATATCTCATTTTCATACCCTACTTAAAAACAGGGTTTCTTTTGTTCAAATTTTTTGTATTCATTATTTCTAATCTTTATTATTTTTTCTCTATTTTCTTATTTCATCTATTTGCATAAGTTTTTTATTTATTTGAAATTAATTTATATCAATTTTCTTTTACTTGTGTTAATATTATGTCTTTTCTATTGCTATCTCCATCCCCTTCTGTATAGTTTTTTTCATGTTAATTTATATCAATTTTCTTTTACTTGTGTTAATATTATGTCATTTTTAGTTTTTTTATATTTGGTTATTTTTTAAAATATTGAATAATTGATATATTTAGAATGAAAGCTTTTAAAATTTATAGTTAATAATGGGAGAGCATTACATTACTAAGTAGAAATGGGCCTCTCACCGAAATTCCTAGCACTTTCTCTGCCACCGTCCTCGTATAATATATATATATATATATATATATATATATATATATATATATATATATATATATATATATATATATATATATATTCTTGTAGATTAAGGCTTTTGATATTTATATAGCGAATGGTTTTTAAATGTTACGTTACACTTTGTCCTCACTTTTTTAATTAAAGTGATAAGATATTATGTAATTTTGAGTGACTTTTCAGAGTTTGATTGTGGGATATAAAACTATAAAAGTACTTTGTAACATTGTAAATATAGATCACAAGTTTTAGAACCTTACATGAACCCAAAATAATATCTAGAATATAATTATAATATAGATCACAATTTAAGATTTAATGTTTATTATTAGAGTTCAATATTAATTTCTAGAATATAATTATAATTCACCATTGCGTTTCATGGTATACTCAAGCATATAATTATCCTTTTTAGCTCATAAATAAAGCAGATTTACATAATAGGAGAGACTCATTTAAGAATCTACTTAAAGAGTGTTATCCTTTTTAGCTCATAAATAAAGCAGATTTACATAATAGGAGAGACTCATTTAAGAATCTACTTAAAGAGTGAAACTCAAGCATATAATTATCCTTTTTAGCTCATAAATAAAGCAGATTTACATAATAGGAGAGACTCATTTAAGAATCTACTTAAAGAGTGAATAATCCCACGTCAGTCACTACAGCAGAACAACAGATCATGCAACAGACCAACAGATCTAATAATTGCTCATAGGTTCGAACTTTCCTAGTCGGAATAACACCAAAAAATTCCAGACCATGGATACACCACACAACATGCTCATAGGTTCGAACTTTCCTCGTCGGAATAACACCAAAAAATTCTAGACCATTGATACACCGCACAACATGGTTCAATATCGATTGCTGCCACGCAATAACATGAACACGAAAACAAAATCATAAGCAGAAAAGCTCAGGAATAAAAGATTGAACTAAAACAGTTGCTTCAGCGAAATCGAACTCTATGAACGCAAATTAAAATTTAAAACAGTACATGCAAGATGAGCATTTTCAGCTACTGCGCAACCAAACGCTATGAATGAAAAGTCAAATCCAAAACAGTATATTTTAAGGCAGACCCTAGTGCTAGATTGTGGGTTCTGTACACCATAGATACCAAACATAATGAAGATCAGCAGATCATTAGTTAAGCTAGTTAATGGAATCCCGCCGTTTCTTCACTAGTAGAAAATGGCTCACAGGCCTCAACAGAAGAACATAGAGTTCGAAAATGGCTCACAGGCCTCAACAGAAGAACATAGAGTTACGAACGGTTTCATTTAGCTTAGGCATGGGCGGAACAGCTGGACTACCACCAGGAGCTGTACCATTGTGGCTCGACGATGTCTCTGATGCATCCTCAAACTTCATCCATTGTCCCAGCTGGGTGGCCGCCAGGTGAGCATAACATATAGGGGCAACTGCAGATTAAAACAAGAACATGCTTATTTAAGCAAGAAAAGAAAATAGAGATGCCAATAAAAGGAAAATTTTAGGTCTTGAAGTATTACCCACGGAAATAGCAGTGGTACTACGCTGATACCTGCAGCAAAAATCACAATAACTTTGAGAGATTCTCTAATAATTGCCAACTTAATCCAAAGTGAGTTAAATAGTAACTTACACATACGACAGGGTCGCAATAACTTTTGAGAGATTTTCTAATAATTGCCAACTTAATCCAGAGTGAGTTAAATAGTAACTTACACATATGACAGGGAATGCACGAGTTCCTGTAAATCATCAGCAGAAAACCCAACTTGATCCAGTAAAACATGATAATGAGTTGGTCGAGTTGTCCCCTATAAAAGATCATGCAGAGTACATTTAGAGCATGTAAATATTCATACTCCTCACATGAAACTGACAGGACGTAAGTGCAGATATGGTTGAAAAATGAAATAAATAGATTCCACTTTTTGTATAGATAAAAACATGAAAGAAAAATCTTACTATCATCCCTGCATGTGCACACAGATAAAAGTCATTGTTCTTGGGATGACAAACGTTATTATCTATGATTGTCCCTGTAAAATCAGAAAAATTAAGACATTAGCCCAATTCAGTTTCAATGTCTCCAATTCTATTTTTATTTTCCTAGTGGGAGAATTGTATTCCCTAAAATAAACATGAAAGCTTAGGCACATCACCTGGTGGCACATTATCAGGAGAATTAGGCTGGAAAAATTTTGTGTGGTGATTCTTTTGAGCAACAATCACCACAAATTTGGGAGACCACTTCTCATCAAGGAACTTGCACGCCTGTAAAAAATGGAAGAGCTGGTTATATTAAAGCAGTAAAAGAATAAATTAATAATAGTTACTACAAACAGTGTAGACCTCAATAATCTGGCTTAGCTCAATGTTGAGGACTTGGTTAAACTGTGATTCACTGACGCCATCTCTGAAATATTTGCACAAGGAATGATCGAGAGGAATAAGTTAGGATTTATTAACATTAACCTGCCATGATACAATAATACAACAAAAGGTGATAAATAATAGACACACCATCCAGTGAAAGCAATAACACAAAATCCATTCATTTTAAAGGATGCTGCTTCAAGGTAATCCAAAAATGGTTCCAATTCATGACACGGTTTTAAGAGTCCATATTCAATATCAAATGTAACTTGATGGATTTATAGAAGTTTGAATAATTTCTGTACAATAATAAAAAGCTAACTTTTTTGGAATTTTAGATCAGCCTTCTGATAAAATTTTAATTTTCTGCTAGCCCGTAGACAACTCTTCGAAATATCTCTTATGCAAACAAAAATCCAATGCAGATGGACAACAGCAAATCTCATCCAACAATTTATCATCATTATCTGATGATAATTGGGGAGTCGTTTCCTCATAATTACCAGTGATGCATAAGCACAAGTGCATGCTCGAAGATCCTGTTTAATTTTATTCATCAAGTTTTCCATAGGCTTGGGAGCAGCGTATGGATCAAATGTTACCTAAAAATAATAATCTGATCAGGCTTTCTTTTTGCTGAACTAGTGTAGAAGTCTACCAGAAGCTCCCTGAAAATGATTGAGAATGTATTTAGCTTCATCCCTTGAGTAATGAAACATAACAATGTAACATGATCAGTAAAAAAAAAAAGAAAAACTCATGCAAATCATGAAGATTTTATATATCATACTGTTATTTTATAACGGAATACTAGACTTGGTTTAATGCACACAGACTAAAGCCACAGGTGTCACCTGATAATGCCATCATCTTCAGTATCTGACATATGTTTAAATAGTCCATCAATCATCTCAACTTTTGGAGATTGAGTACGGACGCATGCTCTATAACGAGAGATAGATGGCCAATGTCTTGAACTGACAACCTGAATGATCAATTTAACTTACTCAGGCTTATTTACAAGGAGGCAAATATGCAACAACATATTTATTATCCAGACACATTCACAAAGTATAGCTAGGGTCTAGAAAAATGTAAAACACAGGACACCGTAACTTAAAAAAATGATTCAGAAACTATATTTAAACAAACATCAGGAGCTCATACCGCAGCAATGGAAGGAATGTCAGACTGGCCAGGTGAACCATGTGACACATCCATGCCAAGAATTAACGTGGGGACCTTGGATATCAATGGAAGTGAAGGTGATAGTTCCCCAGCTAAGACAGAGTTCAGACCTCCAAGCTGAAAAGAAATAGTTATTAATAGAACAATAGATATAAGACTGAAGAGTTTAATGATCTTAATAGCATTTGGAGGAGCAAACCTTTGCATTTATCTTTAGCAGGAGATTAGTAAGATACTGATCATTAACTCGAGTAGGAGACAAACACTGAGTAACAACTCCAAAATCCGACAAGCTTTTACGCTTCCATGGACCTAAAAGGTTTAGTTCACAAAATTTCATGTTCATAGATCATTTTTGTTAATCATTTATAGAAAAATGTGAATCTATCAAACCATATATGTCACAGTTCTTCCGCTCAGGAAGCAAACAGAGAAGAAACTTTGGCGGGCCAGGAAGCTTGGACTGAATGATTTCATACATTTTTTCCACCCTAACAAGTGCCGGAGCTCTTCGGAACTGAGCATTTTCATCAAAGACATCGAATGGAGCTTCAACAGCCTGATACAGAGTAAATTATACTATTAATTATACATCAAGTACACATAGAAAACAGCAAGCATAAAAGTTCAGAACTTACAACTCCTTTCATTTCACCAACTTTAATCAGATCTCCAACCAGCTTATTAACATCACAGCGGGCCGAAAAGTTCACAACAGCCCAGCGTTCTATCTTACAAGCATTAGCAACTTTCTGTACATGATATACCCAATTTATAGGAATTAGAGATATGCCATGAGCATCTTGAATCACTTATACGATATAGACCAACCTTATTATTAAAGTTCCAGCGCCCATTACGAGCAAATAGATCTTCCCCATTACCTACTTTAAGCTGCAATTAGATGCAATTAGTGAAGTTAATCTTAACAGAGAACCTAAACCATGAAAGCAAATGAACCTAAACATTTAATACCCATATCCTAAAACCTACCTTTGGGGTTGGCAGCACACGCCCATCAACCTGAGTGAAGTTACTACCAATTGAAACACCACAAGCTCTCAGCAAGGGCTCAGCATCATATTTGTTAATATTTAGAGCCTGAAAAACACTCAAGTGGCTGAGCGCACAGCACATAAAATGCTAGAGAGCTATTCTTAAGTAAGAAGCATACATTACTCAGAACTTTCATCCTTTCTTGAGGCTTTTGACGTGATTTTTCCACCAAGGAAGCTCGTTGAAAGTTAGAAAGAGCTTTTGTGTAGCGTTGCAAGGACACCAATGAACACAGCTGATACAGAAATGAAAACGTTACATTGTGAAGTTTATCTTGTAAACAAAAATGAATTCCAATCCACCTCAATTGGGAAGTAAGTTGGACGTTTTGGCTTGCCAACATTAATGCATGGTAGCTCAGCAGAGTATCTCAGATTAATGTTGCGCTGGTTAACAAAGTAGTCATAGACAGTCACTTCTGTTGTTTGAGCTTCACCCTTTTCATCCCTGTTTTTCTGCTTCAATGTGAACCTACAAAGTTTCATAGAGAACTATTCAACTCATGCAAAGAACATAACACATTATCAGTTTTTAATGTGTGTAGGAATTAAATAAAATAATTAAACATACATCTGCTCTCGGCAAGTTTTCTCACTTAAACCAGTGATTTTATATTCTTGGTTAGTTGGACTCGTCTGCACCCTCAAATTCTTAAGAACACGTTTTGCCTGATAGATTTAAATTATACAGCAATCCTTTAGAAATCATGAAGTCTAAAATTAACAAAACAGTTCTTCATCCAATCCTAAATTCTTACCTTTGCCCAGTCAACACTAAAAGGATCTTTAACATTTTGATTGGCAATCAGAAAGTCTACCACGGGCCCAGGCTGGATAACCATGGTTGTAGATACATCTGAAAGAATTCAAGCAATCAGTGGTCATGATCTATACAAAATCATATTGAAAGTAGGAAACAATAACAGCACTTAAAATATAATAGTGCAAAATTAAAGGCAGTATTAGAATATCACCAATGTTTAAAGATAAGCCACCCTGGGTGGTCCTGAAGCTTGAATGGAATCCACGGCAACCAAGAACTCCACCGCCAACATCACAAAAATTCTTCGCATCATTATGAAAAAATGATTGACGAACCAATAGGCATCCCCTGATATTAGAATATTGTAAGACGTCTCATAATAACTTCTGTAAGATGTCTCGCAATAACTCCAATTGAAGACGCATGACTTACTGCTTTGCTGCGTGCTGTCTTAATATGATATCCAACACACGCAAGGCTTCTTGAGAGTTTTCAGATTCCTGGCCACGTAAAGCATTAGTAATGGCCTGCATCGGTATCTTGGCAGCAAAACTTATCTCAACTTTGTAGGTTTTAGATTGATATGGGCGCCTTTGACGTTTCCTGTCAGCTTCATTAGGACTACCATGCCCCCCAGGGCTGGCATTTCCATTGTTCCTGAATACAAGAAACCGCATTTTAGTGTAACGAGACAAAATAATATAGAAGCTGAGCAATTACATACAACCGACATCTAACACACCTGCTAGGTGCAACATTCTCCAGCACTACAGTGAACTCTAGTTTGTTCCTTGGTAGTGCACCAACAGTAAACAAGGTCTTCTCTCCATCGTATGCAAAATCTTTACCAGCCAATTCAGCATCATATGTCTCACGCACTCGATCAAGGATTTTCCTTCCAATGCCCTTCCCATCAACTGGGCGGCCATCTTCATAGAAAAGGGCAACCTAAAGAATATAACCAAGACAGACGGATGAGAAATTTTGTTCTTAAGAATAGGAACTGAAAAGGAGATAATGCTCGTCTGACATACACTGTAATGGAAGAAGTGCCCCTCAGTCTTGTTCACATTTACTCTGAAGTGATTTGTAAGGATAGGAATCTTGGATCCTTTGGTTCCAGCAGCACGTCTCGCCATTGGTAATAGGACAACCTTTTTCACTTCAGCATCACATGCAGCAACCAATGGAGTAACATTAGGAGGAATCAGAGGAGGAGGGGGTAGTTCTTTCGGAACACCATTTCCGTTTTCTTGTTCACTTGGAGGGGGTAGTTCTTTCGGAACACCATTGCCGTTTTCTTGTTCACTGAGATCCATTGCAAGACGTCTCAAAGCAGATCACTGAAATTCTTCTGAACAGAAAACAAGTGATAGAAATTAATAGAAATGGCATTAAAATAAAGCATCAGTGATGCAACACAAACAGTTGATAACAGGATCCATGTAGATATTTTGATATGCCTAAAATCTCAAAAAAAAAAAATTAAAAAAAATCAAACAAACAAATAAACAAAAAATCACCATCTCCAGCATTATACAACCAATATAAGGCACAACACTAGACCAACATATGTGAAAACAATTATAAGCATCTTAAGGAAGAGAACTGCATAACCATCACAACACACAAACTAGACACACAGAGGAAAAAAAACGAGACGAAGGTATTATAACATGCAGGGACAGGCGATTCAAAGGAGAACAAAAAAAAAACGAGAGAAAACAAATCAAAGAAAGGGAGAACATCGATGAGTGAACAGTGATAGATTTGTCGGAAAATGGTAAAAAAACAAACAAAAAATAAAAACCATAGAAAGACATTCTTCTGAAAAACAAAAACTAAGAAACACTAAACACAAAATTACCACACTAAGCGTATTACTCATATAATGAGTCAGAATATCAAACATCTTTCGAGAAACGCCATGCATGTCAAAATAAAAACCACGAAAGGACTCACAACAACACGAAAACACAGAGCTCAAAACACATCCAGAAAAAATCATTTACCTCAGAATCACACCAGCGCGAAAGCAAATCTCCGCAGAACCCTGAAATATCGGTTAAAAACATAAGCGGATTAGTAAAAGATCAATACATTTAAGGAGTAAAAAAGACATTCATTAAAACATTTCTGCACGAAAAACAGGAACAAACAGACAACGTAAATTCAGGAATACTAAGAACGACATGTTTTGAATATACAAAAATCGGCGAAACTCACAAAACCTACAACTAGGCTAAAAATCAGAGAACAGGGAAAATTGAAACCCTTGAAAATGAAGCATTGAAAGGCGGTGAGTTTACAACTAAAAAAGAGAGAGGGAGAAGAAACCAGAGAATTTAGAGAGAGAAAATAGTGACTGCTTGACTCACGAGTGATGAATGGGAGAATGTAGAGAGGACAGTGGGGAATGGTAGTGGCGAAATGTGCTATGGCAACAGTGTCGTCAGTGCCTCTTTTTAAGGCACCCACGCGTCACGTATTTGTGTACTATTATAGATACAGATTCGTCGTACCAAATGTTGCATCAATTAGTATTATATTCACATATACTCTACCAATTTCATTTTTCTTTCCTAAATTAAGAAAAATAATTTAGAATCGTCTGGTGTGATATGGATATAAATAATTATATTTCACACAAATTTGTGATTGAATAAATAATTGGAATGAATTTCGTGCTACGAATAAAAAATATAACATTTCATACAAGTTTCACGGAATAAATTTCATGGAACGGTTGAATAATGATAAAATTTAAACAAATTTTACGGATGAATTTTTTGAAATTAATAAAAAATAGTAATATTTTAATATTATCTTTTGTGAACTCAGTTCTATCTCAGCTCACTATAGAATTACGCAACAGAACAAATATTTTAGGTATTTTTAGATATAATAAATAAATAAAGACAAAAACTAGGCTGGAACCGTTATTTTTTTTTAATTCATAGGACCGAACCATCCCCATTACGATTCACCTCCTCAATCATCCCCAACCACAAGACTCGTAGGCCGCTTTGAAGATACAGTTTACCGCACCCCACCATCTATACCGCTCCCTCTCCTTCAGTCTTCCAACACAGACTCTAGATCCCCTCTCCACCACCTTGAAATCTGCATCTACCCTCAAATGGATGGTGCAATTCTTGTGGTTTCCGGCACCGATGGGCTGATGCCACAAACGAAGGAGCACATTCTATTAGCCAAACAAGTTGGGGTTCCAAATATGTGTCTTCTTGAACAAATAGGACCAGGTTGATGACGAAGAACTGCTCAAATTGGTGGAATTGGAGGTAAGGGAATTGCTTTCCTCTTATGAACTTCCTGGTGATGAAATCCCAATTGTTGCTGGTTCTGCTTTACTTGCACTTGGGGCTTTAATGAAAAACCCCCAAATAGAAAAGGGGGAAAATTAATGGGTAGATAAAATCTATAAATTGATGGATGAAGTAGATAGTTACATTTCCATTCCTCAAAGACAAACTGATTTGCCATTCTTGATGGCTGTTAAGGATGTTTTTACCATCACTGGTAGAGGTACAGTAGATACAGGTAGAGTAGATAGAGGGACTATTAAGGTGGGAGATACAGTGGATATTGTGGGGTTGAAAGACACAAGAACCACCACTATTACAGGTGTGGAGATGTTTCAGGAAACCTTGGATGATGCCATGATTGGTGACAATGTGGGATTGTTGTTAAAAGGTATCCAAAAAATAGATATGCAGAGAGGGATGGTGTTGTCGAAGCTGGGTACCATCACTCCCCACAAGAAATTTATGGCCATTGTGTATGTGTTGAAGAAGGAAGAGGGTGGGAGGCACTCCCCTTTCTTTGCAGGTTACAGACCTCAGTTTTACATGAGAACTACTGATGTGACAGGGAAGGTGAACACCATCATGAACGATAAGGATGAGGAGTTGAAGATGGTGATGCCCGGTGATCGTGTGAAGAGGGAGGTTGAGCTCATCACTCCCGTTGCGTGTGAGCAGGGGATGAGGTTTGCTATTCGGGAGGGTGGGAAGAGCGTTGGCGAAGGTGTCATTCAATCCATTATTGAGTGAAGATGGTTGATTCAAACTTGCCTTGATTCAGATTTTCCTGAGAATGTATGCCATGAATTGATTGATCTTTTTGCAATTATCATATATTATGGAAGGGTTTTTGGTTATTTTTGTTATGCATTAGTGCATTAGTTTAGCTTCTAAACATTGTTATGTTCAATTAAAACCTTACTTCTGTTTCAATTACTTCTGTAATAAATTTTTTAAATGGGAATGGGACAGTTATGGACAGTTGTTTTTTAATCGGATACGGGTACGGGTACCCCAAAATAAGCGGGTACCCTACTCGTTGTCATTTCTAATTGTAATATTTTTAGGTAATAAAAAATTATAAAATAATGATATGTGTGTGAAAAATGAGTGACAAATTTAAATTTAAAGTAACTTTTGAGGTTGTTGGATAAATTTGTGTTTCCTTTATTGAGGTGTGAAAGGTTTTGTGGGACAAACAAATGAAGAAAGTATAAAAAGTATTATGGGATAGAGGTAATATTTTTTAATATAATATTTTGTAATTTATTATCATTTAAATAACACGCTACTAATTAATGAGAAATTTATATAACTATGTTATTAGATTTTTATTGATTTTATGATTATAAGTCCTGTATAGGGTCTTAAAATTGATTAAAAAAATTGAATCCCTAAATAATAATTTATCCATGTTTGAGGTCCTGTATTTAGAAAAACCACGTTTTAACTTAGGCGTTTACTATAAAAACCTAAAAGGTGTCCAAAAACCGCAAAAGAAAGAGAAAAAAAAACATAGCATTAAAGAAGTTATACAATAGGTCTACCGGTGGAATGCGAGTTTTGTAGGCGTAGGTGATGCGGAAATTGCTAAATATCCGACGGAGTTAACTATGCTCAGTAAAAGAGTGGGTGGACCCCACTAAAGCTACTTCAACGCTCACCCTCAGACTTAAATCTGACGGCCCACCCATAAACCCCTCCGCAGTCCCCACCATCTCCATTTTCCTAAATCTTTCACTCTCACAGACAGAGACACACCCAAGATCCGTCACCCCCAAACGCCACTGCTACAGATGGCGTTTTTACCCCTCTCCTCCTCCGTAGACCTCCGCCACCGCCCCTTCTCGGCCCCCATACCCCACCCCTCTTCCGCCACCACTCCCCTCCACGTCGCTCCAAGCTTTATTAGATCTCCAATCAACGTCAGGATCAACACCAATTCTACTAGACTTCGAATCCAATCATTCAACAACAATTCTTCCAATTCTTCATTCTCGCGGAAACGCTTGCCTTTACTGGTTTCCTCCTCGTCCGCGGCCGTCACTCCTCCTCCTCCGCCGCAGGGAGCTGCCATCAAGCCGCTCATTGCTTCCATCGCCACCGGAGTTATTCTGTGGTTCATTCCTGCTCCTCATGGCGTCTCGCGCATCGCGTGGCAGTTGCTCTCCATTTTTCTGGCCACCATTGTGGGGATCATATCCCAGCCGCTTCCGTTGGGAGCCGTCGCTCTGATGGGTCTTGGGGCGTGCGTTCTGACGAAGACGCTTACATTTGCGGCGGCGTTTTCGGCTTTCGGCGATCCGATTCCGTGGCTGATCGCGTTGGCATTCTTCTTCGCTAGAGGCTTCATCAAAACTGGATTAGGGAACAGAATTGCGTATCAGTTTGTTTCTTTATTTGGCAGCTCGTCTTTAGGGTTGGGATACAGTTTGGTCTTCAGCGAAGCTCTGTTAGCCCCTGCCATTCCCTCCGTTTCCGCTAGAGCTGGTGGGATTTTTCTGCCATTGGTGAAGTCACTCTGCGTAGCTTGTGGTAGTAATGTTGGTGATGGGACGGAACAGAAGTTGGGTTCCTGGTTGATGCTCACTTGCTTCCAAACATCTGTGATTTCGTCCTCCATGTTCTTGACGGCCATGGCGGCTAATCCTTTGGCTGCTAACCTCACTGCAGCCACTATAAATATGCCAATCGGGTGGATGGATTGGGCTAAGGCTGCAATTGTGCCTGGAATGGTATCGTTGATCGTTGTCCCATTGCTTCTGTATATTCTCTATCCGCCTACAGTTAAGAGCAGTCCAGATGCCCCAAAGCTTGCTAGGGAGAATTTGGAAAAGATGGGACCCATGTCCAAGAATGAGATCATCATGGCAGGAACATTGTTACTCACGGTACTACTCTGTTTTCTTGTCCTTTTTCTCTGATGCATACTCGTTGACGTTGCTCTCTTAGTTGCTGGAACTTTGTTCGTACTGTTGTATTGATCCTCATGATTTCTTTTTGGATATTTTGTTTATGATGGGATATGTCATCTCTTTGTATTGATTGTTTCTGGATGGGTTGTGTTTTAACTGTTCGAAACACCCATAAACATTTGATACTTCTGTGAGGTCTCTTTTAATTACTTATTAATGAGTGGCTTAGTTTATCCTTCGCAGTAATTTGCCCAAATTCGCTCCTTGGAGGCAAAATACTCTGTTTCAAAGCTATAAAAACTGAGTCAATCTTAGTTTTATCATTTATGACAGTGAGTGTTGAGGGGGTTGGAAGTTGTGGATTTTGCAATCTTCATAATAAACTTTTTTCTATTGTAGAATAAGTCTAGTGTCATGTGGGTGAGATGGCCATGGCCTTGTGTTAGTTCTTTTGGCTGAAAATAAATAATGAATCTTTGAGTATCGAAGGATTTTTTTAGTGGAAGCGTCGGATATGGTTGAAGTTAGGGTTGCTTGGTTGGTTTCAAGAGTTAATGGTTTACTCTGATTTAGATTCCAAAGATTGGACTATAGCTTTTAGTTTTGATCTATTTGTATGTGAGGTGACTCGTTCCTTTTATATTATAATTATTGATGAAATTTCTTTTTTCTAATTGGAAAAGTGAAGTTAGTAAAATGCAAGTGTGCAACACTGAAAGATGCACACATGCACACACACATGTAGATGAATACATGCTTAACAAATTAATCCAGCAGTTTAAAGAAGAATTTCGACAAACACCAAAACTTATTTTATTTCAAAAGATTGCTATTTTATCTATTTATTATGTGTGTTTACTGCGTACACATGCAAGTGCTAGAGTCATGTAAAATTGATGTTAGCAAGTTGAATGTGATACACTGTTTGCTATTTAAGTAAATCCATGATTCAACAAATTATTTCCTGTAGTACATTTTATGTTTAACACTGACTTAATAGTTAATACTTGATATTGAGGGGAGTTCGATAAAAATATTTTGGTTCTAAGAAAAATAAAAATTTAAGATTAAGCTTATCGGATTAATCTGAGGCTAATAGTTTCACTTATCATTTATTTTGTCTATGTTTCATCATTCCCGAAGGATTTGGTATGGTTTGAATATGCCTTGTAAACTGTTAAAACCTAGCTAATGACACACCAAGTTGAGAGTAATTGGTATGGATTAACACGCATCTTTTTGATCTTCCTGGTATTAACAGTATGTCATGCTCATACAATAGTTAACCGTGAAAAATGATTTGACTAGATATTTCTTACTGTAATATCAGGTGGGGCTCTGGATTTTTGGAGGAGTCCTGAAAGTGGATGCAGTTACTGCTGCAGTTCTTGGTTTATCTGTCCTCCTTATAACTGGGGTTGTCACATGGAAGGAATGCTTAGCTGAATCAGTTGCGTGGGATACACTTACGTGGTTTGCTGCACTTATTGCAATGGCTGGGTATCTAAACAAATATGGCCTTATAACCTGGTTCAGCCAAACTGTTGTCAAGGTTTGCTTACATCTACATTCCGTATCATTTAAAGATAAATACTTGTAACGATATTTTGACTTTCTAGTAATTTGGTTAAATAACTAGAGGACCCTGGATGCACATGTTTTTGGAACCGTAGTTAATAGTAGACCTAGAAAAATATGCAATCTAAATTACGTAGTTAACATAAATTGTAAGTTTTGCCTATGGTTTATGCTGGCTATTTGTTGTGGCTTTTTGAGTATAGATGTGGCTTACTTGAGTTGATTTTGAGATTAATGTATTCATGGAATTTGGTGTGCTTGGCTTCTTGACAGTGGAAATCTTTTGGTATCTGTTTTCACTACGTTGTTTTCAGTAGACTAAATAACTTGATACCAAGTTCAATGCATTACAGGCAGAATTTTAATCTGAGATCTGTTATCGTAGTGCTACAGCTTCAAAAATATATTAAGAATCTTTATTTTGTAAACACAGATGAAAAAACTTTGTAACAAAATTAGTTTCCTAGCTTTATAGGCTGTCCTGCAACATTTTTTTTGTTAAAGTTGGAAAAGTTTGTCTGATGGAGTCAGGTTGTATGAACTTAACCTTATATACTGCCTTGCTAACAACATTTGAGGTTTTAATGGTCAGCATCCATCTTTCAAGAACTGAACGGCTGAGATCGTTGTTAATGATATATAGAATATTTTGAATGGTTGCATATCCAACAATGCTGATCTAAAGTTGATATTACTCTATACATGTTCTCTAGTGCCACTAACTTACTTTAAATTTTGTTTGTTTTGTTTTCCTGTAGTTTGTTGGTGGATTAGGCCTTTCATGGCAGCTATCCTTTGGCATTCTCGTTCTTCTCTACTTCTACTCGCATTATTTCTTTGCAAGCGGAGCTGCTCATATTGGAGCAATGTTCACAGCATTCTTATCGGTAGCAAGTGCTTTGGGTACTCCTCCGTATCTGGGAGCCATTGTGCTGTCGTTCCTGTCGAATCTTATGGGCGGGATCACTCACTATGGGATTGGATCCGCACCCGTATTCTACGGTGCTGGTTATGTGCCCCTGGCAAAATGGTGGGGCTTTGGCTTCTTGATCTCGGTTGTGAATCTTGTCATCTGGCTTGGAGTTGGCGGGCTATGGTGGAAGGCCATTGGCTTGTGGTAGATTAAACTTATTGGATTAACTCTCAGAGTACAAATGAGGCTATTTACTGCTGAGCTGAATCATAATTTTGTTTTCTTCTTCTTCTGGTGTTTAAAAATTTTGTGTTCTGGACAATTAAAATCATTGCATGAATGAAATGGCGGCGGCACATGCCATCGCTGAATGAGCAAGTCTTGCGGCATGTACGGTAAATAAAACGTGATACCTCTTTTGGAGAAAGCGTTGGTTGTAAAATTGAATAATTTTATAAACATTAGTGGAATAGATTAAAGGTACTCTATTTTGTTTGGGGTATTTTTTGAATGTTTATACAGGAATGATTGAGAAAAACTACTTCTCGAGTGTATGATGTAAGATGCTCCTCCTCCCAAAATTCACACACTTTCCTTTTTCTTATTGTTTTAAAAAATTGATACATTTCTTCACACAAAACAATATACTATTCATTTAGGTAATTAAGGGGTCGTTTGCATGGGATTATTACTTATGCAGTATACCACGTTTGTCTCGTATTCATAATATGTTCAGTCCGTTATTATTTCAGCCTGAAATTAATAATACATTTTCATTGGTATTGTGTATACCACCATAAGAGGTGGGTTATATAATACCACAATTTAACCTATGTATTATACTTACTTTTACCATTATATCCTTCTTCCATTATTATTATTATTATTTATAATAATAATATAAATAATAATAATATTAATAATGATGTTATTAATAATAATAATTAATAATAATAATAATATCAATAATAATAATAATAAGAAGAAGAAGAAGGGGTAAATATATCATTTACTTATTATCTCATTTGTTAATCTTAATATATATAAAAGCAGAATAAATTCAATCATGTCCATCTAATTCTAAAACAAATCTCAGCCACCCATTAAAATAATTAAATAATTATAATTATGACATTTTCAAATTAAGAAATAATTTAGTCAAAATTTTGACTATTTATTTTTCAAATAAATTCAGTCACTCATTATTTCTCAAATAAATCTCAATCACCCAATAAAATAATTTAATAATTATAATTATGACATTTTCAAATTAGGAAATAAGATATTATTTATTAAAAATTTAGTAATATATTAAATATATTATTTATTTTATCTTTAATTTAAATAAGGCTTACATTAAATGAGATCTGACTCAAGTCAAATAAGTCCAATTCAAATGTTGTCTGACTCAAGTCAAATAAAGTCTGGAAATATCCAACACTACAGAATAGAGGTTAAATCAAATATTAACCAATCAAATGCCTGCAAATAGAGGTCAAATCAAATATTGATCAATCAAATTGCATGATGAAAAGGCCCAAGCCTCAGAATTAGGTCAAATCAGTCATTGACCAATTAAATTGCGAGTTATATATGGGGCTTCCTCACCCTTCACCTATATAAAAAGCCCTCCTCCATTCATTTTAGACACACCGAGAGTGATTCTCTACTTTTTGAATTCTTCAACGAGAATCAACTCAAGAACGAAATACATCTGGGATTCAGGTTCTAAACCGCCCGCATTAAAGTGTTCTACAGTCAAATTCTTCAGTGAACGACCTATAATCAGGTGATAAACCGTCCGAATTTAAGCATTCTTAGTGAATCACCTATAATCAAGTGATAAACTGCTCGAATTTAAGCCTACTTAAAAATTTAAAAAGTAAATATTTTACAACTTTATGGCCTATAAATAAATACATATTTTTTTCGTAAAATTATATTACATTGAGATATTTAATTTAAAACTTTAATAATCTTATTAAATCTTTTACTAAAAACAATAATCACAAACAAAAATAAAAAATACATATATGCCAATTTTTTAATTATTTTATATGGCAAGAATATATACTCATTATTTTCGTGAAAATAAATGTATGTCAATCTTTTAATAATTTATATGGTAAGAATATATTCTCATTATTTTCATAAAATTACATTACATTGAGATATTTAAGATATTTAATTTAAAACTTTAATAGTCTCATTCTTTACCAACAATAAACACATATATGCAATTTTGTAAAATATTGTTAATAATCTCATTACTATATATACACATTATTAACGTAATATTTACATTGCAGTAAAGTTTATTTCATAATTCAGAATTTTTTTTAAGAACTTAGGTTTTACAATGGTTTCACAGTATACATCAATTAATTCTCTACCAACTAACAAAACAAACAATGCTGTCAATCTCATATGCGTTAGATTGTTTGAGTCTCCTAATTATCAAATTTCTGATTCAACCATTAATCTGGAAGGTGTTTATCACGATGGTGAGGTTATCATATTTGTTTAGGGTTTATGGGATAATATTTTTAGAGGGCAAAATCCTGACCATCTATTTTTGAACAAATCCCAACCACCCATTAAAATAATTATAATTATGACTTTTTTAAATTAGAAAATAAGATATTATTATAAATTCAATGCTGACCATCTATTTCTTAAACAATTCTCATCCACCCATTAAAATAATTAAATAATTATAATTATGATTTTTTCAAATTATGAAATAAAATATTATTTATTAAAAAAATAATAATATTAAATATAAACTCAATTCTAACCATCAAAAGGTTTAGGATTTAAGATTTAGGGGTTTAGGGTTTTAGAATTTTAGGATTTAGGGTTTTAGGGTTTTAGGGTTTAAGGTTTATGTCATAATGTTCCAGAGGGTCAAATCCTAACCATCTATTTCTAAAACAAATCTCAACAACCCATTAAAATAATTAAATAATTATAATTATATTTTTTTCAAATCAGGAAATAATTTAGTATAAATTCTAACCATCTATTTCTCAAACAAATCTTAGCCACCCATTAAAATAATTAAATAATTATAATTATGACTTTTTCAAATCAGGAAATAAGATATTATTTATTAAAATTTAAATAATATTAAATATATTATTTGAATATATTCAAAATTTTCAATCAAATCTCAACCACCCATTAAATAATTAAATAATTATAATTATGATTTTTTTCAAATAAGGAAATAAGATAATATTTATTAAAAATTGAATAATATTAAATATATTATTTGAATTTTCAAACAAATCTGAGCCACCTATTAAAATAATTATATGATTGTTTACACGAAACTTTAGATGAGTCTTTTAAATTATTTGCAATGGAAGTTTGGTTGAGTTAATTAACAGTAAAACATTTCATTAATGGATTAATGTTATAAATTAGTAATATTTAATCTGATCTTATACTTTTTAAAAAAGAAAATTTTATTGTTGCATTTTAAATTGCTAAAATTCTGCATTTTAACCTCATTGCAAAAGATATTAATAAACTTATTTGAATTGATCAACTTAACATGCTCGCAATGTTTTATAAGTGTTTTCACATAACAAATTATACTATAATATTAAAACATTAGGTTAGATAAATTTCAAATAAATATTATTCGATTCAAACATCATAAAATAAAGTGAAGTTGGTGTCCTAAAATTAACACATCCAATGTAACGTACGAGTTCACTTACTAGTACTCAATAACAAACCTAAAATAACTGATACACGGTTATCAATAATCTCATTTTTCTATAATACCAAACAGTAATACAATTAATCACAAGTCGAACAAATCTCATTATACACAATCTCTGTACTGTATATCACATACCCACAAGCAAACGACCTCTAACTACACTAATAAAATTATTCATTATACATTAAAATATTATATTCTCAACATATTTTACATTAATATTACTTCTTCCATCTTCTTGATAAGTGAATTAAGGAGTATAATTTTTTAAAGTGTAATGAGGTGAGAGAAATAATATTTTAATGTGGGGGTGAGTAGTTGTATTAGTGTTGAATGTGGGTCTCATGTGTAGTGATTTGAATATAATAATATTATTGTGCGTGTTACATCAACCTAAAAAGGAAATTGATATTTTATATTGAGACGGATTAAAATGATCAAATGGACACTTATCAAGAGGATGGATAGAGTATATTCCTTAACCTCTGTGTCATAAAAAAATAATAAGTATCAATATTTTTTAGACGGAGAGGATAATAGGCAAAGATGAGAAACTTTTTATAATATAAATAAAAATAAAACAATTTACGGGATGTTTGATTAAGGAATAGAATTGAGATTTGGGGTTTGAAAATTTAATAAATAGTGATATACTAGCATGCATCCCGCGTGATACGCGGGGTCATTAAATTTTTATTTATTAAAATTATAATATTAATTAATAATAATAAGATTTATTACAAATGTAATTATTAATTAATTTTATATTAGAATTGGTTTCTTGTTACTTGAAATATGAGTGATATTAATATTTGAATAAGAAAAAAAAATTCTTGAAAATTAAAGGGTATGAATTTTTATACTAAATGGTACGACATTGAATATTAATGAGCACAATTTTTTAGATTATTAGGTTTGAGCGCACGGTGAGTTTGAGAACATGAAAATTTTATTCTTTATATTTCCGTGTACCAGAAATTATATCATAGTAATATAGCAATATAAAAGGGCATAAAACTTTAACTAAACATAGTACTATTGTAGCATAAAACTTAAATTAAACATGTCACTATTTTACCTAAAAAAAATTAATGTAATCATCAAATTTTAGAACACTTATACAATATTATTTTAAACGCTCTGAGTACATCTTGTGTAGCAATTTATATATATTTTAAAATAGTGAATTGAGCGTAGTATCAAGGCCATATAGAGCAAAAAAATTATATATCTATACATGTAGGATTGAAAATATGAAATAATGAGCCGAAGATGAAATTACTACTCACTTGAAAGTTGGAAGTTGGTATTATTATTAAAGGTGAAGAAAAATAAAATCAAACCAAATCACTTCACATCCACATTAAACTCCGATTACATGTTTGAATCGAAGCAACCACATTGACAAATACATTGTTGCAAAATGAAACATCTCCAACAATTAAAACATGATTTGAAAGGAAAATTGAAAAATAAGAATTCCTCTAACTATTACTTTAAATAGCACCTAATATAGAAGAAAAATATAATCATCCATAGCATAATTATTTACACAACAAAGATCTCCACTACAAATAGTTGACATGCCATTTTGTTTTCGTCAGCCACCGACATGAACTATTCATCCCAAGTTGAACGGGAAGTCGCTACTATCAGCCTCGTTTCATGCAAGAAGGGCCATTGTATTGCTTGATGTTCTCAGGTTTAGCAGGGGTAATCTTCACGCATTTTCCATGGTATCGCCCCTCACAGAAGTCACACCCGATACAAAATTTGTGTGCATTATATTTCCAACATCTTCCATAGAGTGTTCACTATGTTCATTCCTCTAGTATATGTCATACCCGATCCTAAACTCGTGTGCATTGTAATTTCAACCACAACTTCCACAGTGTTTTACTATATTCATCTTCACTGTCTTCATAACTTTCATCAGCCAGCTTTGGATTACTTTTAGCCTGGCCATCGCTAGATCTAAAAATAGATGTATAAACACATCTCCCAACAAAAGAAAAAAGACTGAATATAAACTATGCCTTTATCTCATGGTCAGTGACAATCCCTATGAATCACATCTCCCAATCATTTTCAAGTCTAAACACATGTTTAAAATTATTTTTAAGTTTAACATGAAGTAGTTTCTTTCAAATTCTTTTATGGGTCCCCCCCTAAAAGTTGAGCTAATGATTCTATAACTCTCTATTTTTTTAAAGAAGGGAACTTAAAACTTAAAGGTCTCATCATATGGGACAATTTTAGAAATTGGATGTTTCTGATGCATTTGATAATCATTATTTATTAGTAGTGTAATCTTCTCCCAACATCTAGCATGTCCACACATTCATCATTTCTCATTTAGGTGTATTATAAATTAACTTAAAGCTTCTACTAAAATGAGTCTTATACTTAACAACATTCACTCTTCCCCAGTGTTCTTCTATGCTTCCTTTATCCAGTCTGATGCATTTGAATTCCTTAAAATTTGATGCTATCAAAATAGAATATAGTGCATCCAATGATTACAATGATTATTATCTATAAAATCTTGTCAATATAACCAAGTTAAAGTGGGAAGTGTATATGCTTGCCACTTTTATGACAGTGTAAAGAAAATTAAAAAAAGATCACAAACAAAAATTTGAAGTACCACAAAATCATGGACAGAGCATTTTATTATTTTCTTTCTCCAACAATGATTCATCATATTCTCATTATATAATTAAACAAAACCATGACACCAATAATTAGTTTATTATCATATTATTACACATTTTGAACTTTAAAATAACTTGAAACACTCAATCAAAAAAAAAAAAGAAAAGAAAAGAAGAACGAAGCACATGAAAAGATTTTCACCCTTGCCAAGTTGAAACTTCTTAGTTTCACGGAACTACTTATATCCGTTAATGTATAATAGTATAAGTCTAAAATAGAAAATAAATAAAACAATCAATATTAATGTATAAGCCTAAAATAGAAATTAGACAAAAGAATTCACACTAAAATTATAACAAACAAAAAAGAGGAAGAAACATACCAGCTCTGACAATACACTAACATATGGAGAGAGAGGACCAAAAGAGCAACACTGGAAAAAAAATGAAAAAGAAAAAAATTAGAGGAGAGAATAAGCTTATTGAGGATTAGAGATAAACAAACAAACAACATAATAATTTTGAAACCTAGTTCAAGTGTCCTACTTACCCATCAACTATAAAATAAGAAGATTAAGGAAAATTTTGACGAACCCAACAACGATTGAATTTATAACATAAGTCTTTTTTTATTTTTAGATCATACCAATTTTGATCTTGGGATCAAAGGTCCAAGTCTCCGCTAGGTTCAATTTCACCATTGGAAAGAAATTATCCGTATGCCTTCGAATCGCTCGCAAGTTCACCATTATCATGTTGTATAACATCAAATCAATGAATACATAAAATAAGAAAGGACTGCTCAGGGCTACAGTTCATCACTAAAATAAAAACCCTAATCGAACGATCTGTGGAAGGGAAAAAATGAAGATTTTCATTGTTACCTCCGTTTCCAGTATGTTAACTTCGCTAACTTCCGTTTCTTCGATTACCAAAAGACCTCGATTTTTCTCAATTGGACCATTCCATTTTCATCAATTTGGAACGTTCCCGGCGTCGTCAATTAATGGTGGAAAAAATAAAATCTGAATGGTAATAGGAAAGTGGAGAAGTAAGTGCGTTATAAATTGCAATGTAATGGAGAAGAAGTGACACATCATCACATAATTGAAAAGAAGGTGATACATTGGATAGCAAAGATGTCTTAGCGCTCGACACATCAGCACAGGAATTATAAGAAGGTGACACATTAGCACATAATTGATAAGGAGGTGACACATCGGATAGGTAAAATCCTCGTTTAGTTTTATAAAGATGTTTGTTTTGATTTTTTGATACGGTAGATTTTAACTTTATGTCAAATCAATGTATAATAAGGTATTAATTTATATTAAAAAAGAGAGGAGAGATGAGAGATAAAGAGAGAATTAATATTAAATGAGGAAAGATCATATATGTTGAGGATTATATGGTTTGTATGTGTATATAGAGGTAGTTTTGTGTGGATTTTGAAACCCATTCCCGATTTTAGAGACCGAAAATAAACATGTGAAATTTTAAAAAAAATAATAACTATTTTAAATTAATGTAAAAAATATTTCATGTGAGATGATATCAGGCAAAGACTTGGGTGATGTCATTTCCCAGATCCTAATTCCTGAGACAAATTATCCTTAGCCCATTAAACATATATTTTAAAGGGCATTGCTTGGTTGTTATTAAATTAGAAAATTGAATAATGAATTATGGAATGATATTAATTAGGTTATATAAATATATATGTTTATGTTTTATTTAATTTTTACTGCATTCGTCCCACACTTATGTTCATACTTTCCGTTTTCGTTCATTCCACACTTATCTTTACCACCCAAAAAAGAAAATTTCACATTAATCAACAACCTCAAAAGTTATCTTAGTTTCAAAAATATCACTCTCACTTAACACACATAACATACTTTATAATTTATTTATTACTTAAAAATACCATA